>CM046954.1:115659575-116980128 GCA_025698515.1 Gossypium sturtianum | reverse complement strand
TAATGAGTCTATTTTCAAGAGAAACAAACGGAAACATCATCTAAATTCCGCACTAAGAGATAAATAATTTTTAGTAAGGAAAGGTCGAAGCTCTCAAACAGCAGAATAGGGATAACTTTAAAGATTTTACTGTACTTATTTGATAAACTATAAATTCTAAAAATTTTATGGTAGAAATTTATTTGAGTCTAGTTTCAAAAACATTAAGCGGATCTTAATTTGGAATTTTGTAGCTCAAGATATAAATAATTTAGTGATAATGGCTCAAGTAGACAGCTTTGAATGAACATATAAGTAAATAGTGAAAACATATATGAGTATTGAGCTAGCATGGGTTACTTTGAAAATGGATCACACGGCCAAGGCCAATTTAGGCCGAGTGGGCCACACGGTCGTGTGGGCCCATACGGGCAGATCACATGAGCATGTGGGCCTATTTTTACCGAAATGTTTTTAAGGTTGTACGGGTCACCCAAGTCGACTGTGAACCTACTGTAGGGTCGGTAAGCACTACTTAGACCCCTAAATGTGTGAAATTGACTGAATGATATCTGTACTGGGCATGTTAATATCTTAACTGAATATATGTACTGAAATTGCATAATAGCATGTCATCCATTGTGTGTTGCATTGCATTGGGTTGGGGGTTGTTATTAGGAGGAAGTGTACTGAAAGGCTTTAAGCCTAATTTACTGGCAGCTCAGCTGCAAACTACTGTATTATGACGCATTCGATACTACTTGGAGTGTAGGGATGGGTGGGTTGATTATATCCCCATATGGAGTGTAGGGTTGGACGTAGATGGTGTGTAGAGGCTGGTTGGGTAGGATTTTGCTACTACATAATCAAGTATCGCTATCGACATCGTGATGGGCTAAGGCCCTACCGCATTTTGACATCGCATCGAGATGGACTAAGGCCCAAATCACATCGAGCATCGGAAAAGGGCTTAGGCCCAAGATCATTTCAAGCGTGTAATCGTGAATACTGATTGTTTGTTTGTTTCTGCGGGATTACACACTAAGTTTACGTAAACTCACTCTTTTTATTTAATGTGCACAGGTAATCCCCAGACTTGATGGATCGGTGCAGCGGAGGACTCGACGGTGGCCACATGTATTTTAAACTGTTTTAATTTCAGTTTTGGTATTTATTTCTTAATTATTTTCTGGGTTATTTTTTTATGTAAATTGAACTTTTTGGACTGTTTGCTTTTATTTCGAATTTTAGACTGTTTTTGTGGATTTATAAACTGCACAAACTCAACGAACAAACGATTTTCTCTAAAACGAATGGGTTTTTCTAAGATGGACGGATTTACCTAATTAACTCAGTTTTTCATAAAATAAATGATTTCTAAAGCTTCCGCAACGAATTGTGTTTTAAAATAATCGATTAAATAAGTAAGCGATTTTGGAGTCAACAAGAGTAAATAAATGAAAACGGTTTTATCGTAACAACTTAGTTTCAACACGCTATGATGTGACATCGCCAGATTCAGCCATAACGTCTAGGCCAGGTTTGGGGTGTTACATTTAGTGGTATCAGAGACAGGTTACAAAACTCGGCTGTGGATTATGGATTTTATAAAAAAATGGGCTTTTGAAAATTTTATTGATTTCCAAATGATTTGAAATGTTTTTACTGAGTAAATGGTACACCGAGTCTCCGGTGCCGATCCTGTAAGTATTCTGAATTATGATTTTTTTAAACTGAAACTGTTATGGATAGTATATTCTGAAACTATTATAGGTAGCAAATTGTACTGAAAACACTCTAGTTAGTGTATACTGAAAATTGTAGAGAAACTAAAAACTGTAGTAAGACTGCGATTTACGAAAACGAACTCTGAATAATTGATACTGTTTTACATAAAACATTTGTTAATAAACACCGGAATCAGAATCGATTCATAAAATCGTGTCTGAGATAAACGTGATTAGACAACGAGCGCACGAGGTATCCACGGACGGGGTACTAGAGGCCGAGGTAGAGGCCGTAGAGGGGCTTGAGCTGAGTCCTCTTCACTGGGTAGCATACCGAATTTGGATACGAGTGAGACGCCAGTGTCACCTGCTACTGAGACTGGGTCTCAAGATCGCATGGCTGGGGACGATGCATTGTCCCAGGCTATGCTAAGGATTTTGGAGAGGGTCGATGGGCCCAATACTGGATCCGGGGGCCGAGGGTCGGTTACGGAACAAATTCGGTCAAATGGAGCTGAGCTTTTCAGGGCTGTCACTGGGGTCGCCCCTAATGTGGCCGAGTACTGGATTGAGGCCACAAAGAGGATCATGGATGATCTGAACTGTACCCCGAGCAGAAATTAAAGGATGTAGTGTCGCTGCTGTGTGATGAGGTTTATCAGTGGTGGCTCACTGTTAAGGAGGGCACTTAGCCCGAACGACTGACCTGGCAGTATTTTAAGACCGTCTTTCAGGGGAAATATGTGAGGGCCAGTTATATGGATACCCGTAGGAGAGAGTTTCTAAATCTGACTCTGGGATATAGATCAGTGGCCGAGTATGAGGCCGAATTTCTGCGACTAAGCCGCTATGCGCGAGGTCGAGTGGCAACTGAATATGAGCGATGTATCCGCTTCGAGGATGGTCTCAGGGATAATCTGAGGGTTTTGATAGATCTGCAAAGGGAGCGAGATTTTACTGCACTGGTGGAGAAGGTGAAGATCGTCGAGGAGGATACTGAGGTAGTCATAATTAGAGAACGCCAGAATTACTTATCTAATGTGATCTCTGCACTGGTGGCAGAGAAAATGGTTCGTAAGGGATGTGAGGCATTCTTGGCCTACGTAAGTGTTTCGGATTCTAGGGATTCTACAGTTAAGGATATCAGAAGGTAAAGGATTTTTTCGACGTCTTTCCTGAGGAGCTACCGGGGTTACCTCCGAATCGCGAGTTAGAGTTTGGTATTGAGCACCTACCTAGTACAACTACGGTGTCCATCGTTCCCTATCGAATGGAACCGAAGGAGTTTATAGAGCTAAAGGCTCAGATTCAAGAGTTATTGGATCGTGGGTTCATCCACTCTAGTGTGTCTCCGTGGGGAGCACCGGTACTGTTTGTGAAGAAGAAAGATGGATCCATACGGAGGTGTATCGACTGCCGGCAACTGAATAAGTTAACCATTAAGAATAAGTACCCCCTACCGAGGATAGATGATCTGCTTGACCAGTTTCGAGGAACTTCAATATTCTCCAAGATTGACCTTCGATCTGGGTATCATCAGTTGAGGATTAAGGAGGCTGATGTATTTAAGACAGCATTTAGGACTCGTTATGGATACTACGAGTTCCTAGTGATGCCTTTTGGACTGACGAATGCACCGGCAGCTTTCATGGACCTGATGAACAGAGTATTCTAGCCCTATCTGGATCGATTGGTGGTGGTGTTCATCAACGACATACTAGTTTATTCGAAGACTGAGGATAAGCATGATGAGCACCTTAGAGTTGTCCTTCAGACTTTGAGGGAAAGGCAGCTCTATGCTAAGTTTAGCAAGTGCGAGTTTTGATTTTCGTGGTAGTTGGGAGGAGTATTTGTCGTTAGCGGAGTTTGCCTATAATAACAGTTTCTAGTCTAGCATCTAGATGGCACCTTAGGAGGCACTGTATGGTCATAAGTGTCGCACTCCTTTATGTTGGACTGAGTTGGGCGAGCGACGTGTTCTGGGTCCTGAGTTGGTTTCTGAGACAGAGGATAAGGTTAGACTGGTTAGGGATCGACTGAAAGCGGCTTCTGACAGACAAAAATCCTATGCGGACCTAAAGCGACGTGAGATTGAGTATTCGGTGGAGGACTTTGTATTCCTTAAGGTCTCGCCATGGAAGAAGGTACTGAGGTTTGGTCGTAAGGGCAAGTTGAGCCCTAGGTTTATTGGACATTACCATATTTTGAAACGAGTAGGACCAGTCGCTTATCAGTTGGAGCTACCTCCAGAGTTGGATCGTATCCATGACGTGTTCCACGTCTCGATGTTGAGGCGCTACCGCTCTGATCCTACTCACATCGTTTCTGTTAAGGAGATTGAGGTTAGGCCAGACTTGACCTTTGAGGAGGAGCCGGTTCAGATTCTGGATCGAGATGTAAAAATGCTGAGGAGGAAATCTATTCCACTGGTTAAGGTTCTTTGGCGTAATCATAGCACTGAGGAGGCTACGTGGGAGACTGAGGATACAATGCGTAAGCAATATCCTCGTCTGTTCTGACCGGGTAAATTTCAAGGGCAAAATTTTCTTTTAGGGGGTAGAATTGTAACGCCCCAAAATTTTAATTTTTGATTTCTTGTATGTGTGACACACAATGTCTATCTACTTCAGTGGTTATGTGTTCTGGGTGTGTGTGAGAGGTCCCAAGTTCAAGCCTTACTTGGGCAAATTTTGGTATTTTTATAAATAAAGCCTTAACCTTGTGCAAAGGGCTTAAGTTTAAATGTTGGGTAAATTACATCAGAATGGGCCTGCTGGTCTGGTGGTTAAGTGGTGTGTTATTATGGTGGAGGTCTTGTGTTCGAATCCCTGCGCAGGCAAAGGTATTATTTTTTTTTGCTCTGATTTCGGGATAGAGTTGTGTAATAGGGGGATTTTGAGTAGTGGATGTGAAGTGAGAATTAGGGGAGAAGATTAAGGGATTTTGGGGGTTATCGAGATTTTATTTTATTTTTTTCCCATAACCGAATTTTGGCTCCCTTTTCCAAAAAAAAATTTCTGCCGTCTATTCTTCTCCCTCTCCTCTTGTCGAAATTCTCTGAGTTTTTCCATCTTTCTCTTCTTTTTCTTCTTCTTGATTTTTCCCTAATCCATTTATTTTCCTTCGTTTTCGTACGTGGTTAGTGCTCGCTTAGTTTTGGTAAGTGTTTCTCTTTGTTTCTGTCATGAATCTCTTAGCGATTGAAGTGGTAATGTTTTTTCTCTGCGATTTGGGCGTAGGGGGAGGCTCGGGCTGGTTAATTCAGTGTTCTCGTTTTAACAATAGTTAAACGGAGGGTTATCGTTGGCGGTAAGTTGGGTTTCTGTTCGTTCTTGGTTGTCAATTCGCTTGTAAATTCGTTAAATTGATGTTGGGTATCTTGATTTTAGGCCTTGAAGTGCTCGGGAGTGATTAGGCATCAAAACGATACCAGGTGTGTACCCGAAATGCAGAAAACGGGGTTCAGCGAAAAGTCAAAATTGCTTTCTATTGAGAAATAAGAGAAATAAGAGAAAATGATACGAAAAATTGTAGAGAAAGGAAATAAAGGTGTTAAAAACTAGGAAATCATCATTTTGCACTAAAACAGTTTTGGACAGCAGCAGTAGTCTAACTTTAAAAAAATCATCAAAAATAGTGTAAATTGAGTTAGAAGTTGAATAAAATATGAAATTAAATTTTATTGAGTCTAGTTTTTCATGGAAGAAACAGTGTAAGCAATGAAATTTTAAATCATGAGATATAATAAATTTTGTGAGACAAGGTTAGAATGATTTCGGGTTCCCCTGTTCTGAATTTGGAAAATCATAAAAAAATTTAAGAAAATAATTAGGGTCTTAAATTTATATTTTTAAATTCTTAATGAGTCTATTTTCAAGAGAAACAAACAGAAACATCATCTAAATTCTGCACTAAGAGATAAATAATTTTTAGTAAGGAAAGGTCGAAGCTGTCAAACAGCAGAATAGGGATAACTTTAAAGATTTTACTGTACTTATTTGATAAACTATAAATTCTGAAAATTTTATTGTAGAAATATATTTGAGTCTGGTTTCAAAAACATCAAGCGGATCTTAATTTGGAATTCTTTATCTCAAGATATAAATAATTTAGTGATAATGACTCAAGTAGACAGCTTTGAATGAACATATAAGTAAATAGTGAAAACATATATGAGTATTGAGCTAGCATGGGTTACTTTGAAAATGGATCACACGGCCAAGGCTAATTTGGGCCGAGTGGGCTGCACGGTCGTGTGGGCCCACACGAGCAGATCATATCGGCATGTGGGCCCATTTTTACCTAAATGTTTTTAAGGTTGCACGGGTCGCCCAAGTCGATCGTGAACCCTCTCGTAGGGAAGTCGAAGGCGCTACTTAGACCCCTAAATGTGTGAAATTGATGAATGATATACATCATTGGGCATGTTAATATCCGAATCGAATATATGTCTTGAAATTGCATAATAGCATGTCATCCATTGTGTGTTGCATTGCATTGGGTTGGGGTTGTTATTAGGAGGAAGTGTCTTGAAAGGCTTTAAGCCTAATTTATCAAGCTCATTTTTGCAAACTCATTGTATTATAGCGCATTCGATACTACTTGGAGTGTAGGGATGGGTGGGTTGATTATATCCCCACATGGAGTGTAGGGTTGGACGTAGATGGTGTGTAGAGGCTGGTTGGGTAGGATTTTGCTACTACATAATCATATCGCGCATCGACATCGTGATGGGCTAAGGCCCTACTTGCATTTTGAAATCAGATCGAGATGGACTAAGGCCCAAATCATCATCGAGCATCAAAAGGGCTTAGGCCCAGGCCCATTCAAGCGTAATCTTTGTGAATACTGATTGTTTGTTTGTTTCTGCGGGATTACACACTAAGTTTACGTAAACTCACTCTTTTTATTTAATGTGCACAGGTAATCCCCAGACTTGATGGATCGGTGCAGCGGAGGACTCGACGGTGGCCACATGTATTTTAAACTGTTTTAATTTCAGTTTTGGTATTTATTTCTTAATTATTTTCTGGGTTATTTTTTTTATGTAAATTGAACTTTTTGGACTGTTTGCTTTTATTTCGAATTTTAGACTGTTTTTGTGGATTTAAAAACTGCACAAACTTAACGAACAAACGGTTTTCTCTAAAATAAAGGGGTTTTTCTAAGATGGACGGATTTACCTAATTAACTCGGTTTTTCATAAAATAAATGATTTCTAAAGCTTCCGCAACGAATTGTGTTTTAAAACAATCGATTAAATAAGTAAGCGATTTTGGAGTCAACATGAGTAAATAAATGAAAACGGTTTTATCGTAACAACTTAGTTTCAACACGCTATTATATGACATCGCCAGATTCGGCCATAACGTCTAGGCCGGGTTTGGGGTGTTACATTATCAATATAAGAGGACGTGTGTTCAAGTGCGCTGAAGCGTATTATCCTCCTATTTATGGGTTGACGAAGGGCTATGAATAGTTCTAGGCATTGTGTAAAAAAAGAGCAGATATGATCAGAATCTAAAATGAGATTGTTCGACAAAAAAAAATTATGATTTTAATGTATTAAAAATTATCAATTTAACTTCAAACAATTCATTTCAATATTTTATTTTCAATATTAAAAATTAGTTTCTAATGTTTTAATTTTGTAATTCAAAATAAAAATTAATTAAAAATAAATTAAAGTTAAATAAAATACAATTAAATTAAACTTTATGAATCACATTCAAGTCAACTTTATCAAATAGGGGTGAGATTACTATAATAATTTTTTTAATTTTATATTAGTTTTCATTTTATAAGTGAAATAACTATTTAGATTAGATCATCTAATTATATATTATAATATGTAATAAATTAAAGACAAATTAAAATAAATTTAGTTTCCTAAAAACAATTAAATTAATGTTATATTTAGGCTAACAAAAATTCAGCTTTCTAAAAATTTTAAAATAAAATCTAATTACAAAATAATTACTAATAATATTAGAAAAATATTTAAATGTTAATTTTGATCTTCTTCAATCTATCCTCTTTTTGATCATGGTATTTTCTTCAATCCATCATCATCATCAATTAAAATCTGTTATTGTTTGTCAACTTATTTGAGATGTTTTAATTTTGTCACAACATAATTAAACATCACGATTTGAATTTTGATTCCTTAAATTTTAAAAATTAAAATATTTTAAAAATAATTTAAATAAAATATAAATATAAATATAAATATCATAAAATTACCTAATAATTACTAAATATTCCATCTCTCTCCAATGTCATTTTCATTTGAATATTACTAAATATTTCCTCTTCGAAGAATTATAACCTTAATACTCCATTCTTTTTGAGATACTTCTAACTTAGACTACAAAATAAATGAATTCTAGGGGCTATCTAAAAAATCATCCCTTTATCTTAAACTTAAGAGTATCAAGTACGTTTTCCATTTTCATCCCCAATTCTCACATTAAATAATTTTAGGGACGATTTGTTAAAAAGTATCATTATTTTTAATTTTATTATTTCTTTGAAAATTTGGTCCTAAGAAATTAGTCCAATTTGGTAATATTGATAAATCTCTGATATGCAAATCAACAATTCTGTAAACTATGCAAAAATCAAATTTTAAATAATTTATATGCAATAATTTGGAAAATAATTATAATTATAATTAATAATTAATGTTAACAATGAAACCTAATACATAATACTAAAACCTAGCATTTTTCTATTTTTTTAGATGTTACTTGAAATTTAATTTTTTTATTCATACTTCAATTAGTATATAACTGTAAGACTAATTAATCTAAAATAATAAATATTATTGTTTAATTATGATATAAGAATTATTGTTTGATTGTAATTATATTTATTATTCACTCGCATAATTTTAATTAGGGTAAACTATTTAAATAGTCACTTTTGTTTGACTCAGGTTACATTTTAGTCACTTATGTTTGAAATGTTATGTTTTAGTCACTTACGTTATCGTGTTGTGACATTTTAATCACTGAGCCGTTAATTGTCGTTAACGGTGTAATGGTAAGCTGACGTGGCATGTTAAATCATCATTTCAAACGAAAATTTTAGATTAAATTCTACAACTAGTCACAAGCTCGCCTCCCTCGAAAAAAATTAAATTGTTCAAAAAAACAAAAGTGTAGGGACTAGTTTTAACAAATAGAAAACATAGAAAAATTACGTTAAAAGAAATTGAGAAGAGAGGAAAACAGAGGGAGAAGAAGAGAATAAAAAAGAAAGAAAGTTAAAAGAACATAAAAGAAAAAATAATTTTCTCAAAACGAAAAATATGGGAACCGATTATATAAATTAACCTAAAATTTTGGTTTGAAATTATTATTTAACGTGTACCATTACACCGTTAACGAAAATTAATGGTTCAGTGACTAAAATATAACAACGTGATAACGTAAGTTACTAAAATTAACCTGAGATAAACAAAAGTGACTATTTTGATAGTTTACCCTTTTAATTATGGCATAAAAATATAAATTAATATTTAATTATGATATAAGAGTTATTGTTTAATTATAGTTATATTTATTGTTAAATCACATAATGTTATAGACTTTTTTTATTATTACCAACAAGTTAATATATTCTTATGATTTTATTAAAAAATATTATTTAAATATCAATTTAGTAATATAATAAATATTAAAAAGTAATTTTATCGGTTTATAATTTATTTTCTAACTCTTATTTTTATATTAATATAGATATAGATATATTCATAATAAGTTATATATACACTTTGGAAGTTGTGTAAAATTTAAAATATTTCATACGAATTGTATTTTTCTTAAATTTGGAATTTAATTTTTATATCTTTATTTTAAGAATTTAGTTTTTTATTTTTAAAATTTTAAAATTTAAGTCTATTTGTTAATATTGCTAATTTCTTTTATTAAATTTGTTGAAGTAACATTTTGAAATAAAAAAGAAACTGACTTGGTAACAATGTAACTAAAAAAATAATGTAATGACCTTGAAATTAACAAAATTAATCTTAAGAGTGTTAACAGTTTGACTTGAATTTTAAAATCTAAAAAGTTGAGAGATTAAATTTCTAAAAATAAAAATAAAGACTAAATTCTAAATTTAAAAATAATATAGAGATTTATGTCATATTTTAACCTTAATGCATGTAAAAGTTCCAAAATCATAGGCTTGATTAAGCCCAAATATTAAATGTTTAGGCGCCTCGTAAAGGATTTTGTGTAAGACAAGGCCTTGCACCAAATTGTTCGGCTAAGGTAGTCCACTTTGAGGCCTGTGGGTGAGTTGAAATGAGAGCGTTTGGCATCCAAGAAAAAAGAAAAAAGGAAAGAATTTTTCTCACAGATTATAAAGTGTCGTGTCGAAATTAATATAAGTCAAGCCAAAAATATTATATATTAAAATATCATGCAGTAATTATTATTATTTAATTAATTTATATTAATTAAGAGAAATGAAAAAAAACTTATATTATCACTAATTAAATTAAATTAATTATGTGATACTATTAAATGATATTTTATCTTTAATTAATTAAATAAATATGAGATATATAATAAATAAAATAGTTTAATATTTATAGATAATTGAAATGAAAAATTTATATTTCATAAGAGCTCTCTTATACTCAAGTAATTGATAATATAAAAATGGGTCATCTTAAAACAATTTTACACATTCACAATAAATCTCTAAAGATTTCGAAGATTTCGAAGAAATTTTGAAGGACACCGTATCAATTTGAAGAAAGTTATTCTTTAATCTTGTTCAACTGGGAGAAAGGGGGCTAAACCCTTTTTTTTTTTTTCAAGATCAAGTGTAGAAGGCCCTTGAAGCAGAATAATCTTTCTCCAACTAAGATCAAGTCTAAGGGCTAGTTTGGCAATGCTTTTGAAAAGTGCTGTGGAGAAATGTTTTTGAGAAGTGCTTTTGAAAAGTTTTGTTTAAAATTTGAGTGTTTAGCATTGCTGTCAAAAAGTGCTTTTAAGAAATAAAATGTCCATTTTAGAAATATTATTATTAAGTAATAAATATGCATTTAAATAATATTTAAATTAGTTAATATTATTATATTTTAGTAATAATATAAAAAAATTATTATAACTTGTTGTTAATATTTTAATATATGAAATATAAATTTTAAATATTTTTAAGCAATAAATATTAATTATTTATAAAATTTAATTAGAATATATAAACTATATTTTAAATATTTGTAATTGGTATTTTAAAAAATATTTTTTATTTTTAATTAATGATTTTAACACAATTTGTAATTAAGCACCAAGAAAAAAAAAGGGAAAGTACTATATTATTGGAGGGGTGAAAAAGTAATAAAGCACCAAAAGTGCTTTTGTAACAGCCCGGTTTTGGGGCTAGTCGGAACAGTAGTTTCGGAACCACTAACCCGAGGCCAGAGAAATTATTTTTAATATTATTTTACGTGTCATAACATGATTATATGAGTGCATGAAAATTTTGGTGAATTAATTTTAGTGATTGCATGCTTAATTGTGAAAAAGGACTAAATCGCATAAAGTGCGAAAGTTCTATTTTACAAGCTATAGGTGTTAAATAGCTATAGAACCTTAAATTGGAGGTCCTTAGTGTGCAATTAGAACTTTCTAATGTTAATAGCCGGCCATAGGGACAAGAAAATTCAATTTGGTCAAGATTTGGTGGATTAGGTGACTTAATGGAAATAAAATAAAATAAAACATAAAAAGCTATTATCTTTTTCCTATCACCTTCTTCCTCCACCGAAAATACCAACAAGAATAGGGGTTTGGAAGCTTGAAATTTTCAGCAACTCATCCTCCTTACAAGTAAGTGATTTTGGTGGTCTTTCTTGATAATTTTTGTACTTTTAGAACCCCTAAAGCTTAAGCTAACTAATGAGGGGACTATTTTGCAAAATGATTGAGAATATAGGGTTTTTCCATGTGATTATTTATGTTGATTTCTAAAATTTTATGGAAGAGAATGAATTTTAGTTATTAAATAAACAACTTTTGTGAATGGAGTTTCTATGAAAACACCTAAAAGGACCTTTTTGTAAAGGTTGTAAAATAGGTGGTAAATGTGTGATATAATTGAAATTATGAGTTGCTATAAGAGGGAATATGAATCGGCTAGGCTTGGGTGTGTGAAAAATGAACACATTTCATTTTTACGAGCCTAGGGGCAAAATAGTAATTTTGTGAAAGTCTAGGGGCAAAATGGTAATTTGCCAAAATAGGAATTTTTGAGTGATTTGGATAATGTGGTTATTTAATAAGCTAAATATGTCATTATAGATCAAGAAGGGCGTGGAATCAACCTTGACCGAGGAAAAGGCAAGGTTTCAGACTAAATCGCAAATTGACATATTTTGTATCGAAGTAAGTTTATATGTAAATAATACATTCTTTTTTCTTATGATTTTACATATAAATGTATCATGTGAAATGTGGATGAATATTGTTGATAATTATTAATTGATAGAAAGTGATGAAATTATGAATGAATACCGTAATTATTGTTAATGGTGGGCTATGTGCGATACCACCGTAATTATTGTTATTGGTGGGCTATGTGCGATACCACTGTAATTATTGTTATTGGTGGGCTGTGTGCGATACCACCGTATTTACTATTATTGGTGGGTTGTTTGCGATACCACCTTGTTATTTATTAGTGGTGGGCTGTGTGAGAAACCCCCTATATTTGGTATTATCCCGAATGTGTTTATCGAGAAACTTTGGATTAAATGAGATTACGTGGAACTATGTGATGATGAGTGTAGGGTATAAGTGCATGTAAATGTGAGCAATGTGTATGTTGTGTATTTGGAATGTGGTAAGATTTGGAAAATGAGTAAGTACAATTGCAATGATCTGAATTATTACTGATTAGAATGTAACGTCCTTGATTGATAAGTATGTGGTATGATGTTTATTGTTTACATATAGACTTACTAAGCTTAAAGCTTACTCCCTTATCTTTCCCTTTGTTTTATAGTATCGACAACAGCTCGGGGAACGGAGACCATCGAAGGATCACCCACACTATCTACACATTTGGTATAGTTAGAGCATTTTTTTTAGTATGGCATGTATAGGGTTTTGGTCTTTTGGGTTATATGTCATATTGGTTTAGCCAAATGTATTGGCTTGTGATGATATTTGATTCATTTTGTATAAGTCCATGAGATGTGGCACATAATATTTATTTGAATGTAAACCTATTCGTATATGCATATATGTGTTAATGCCATTATGTTATGGCTTATGGTTATTGTTGGTTGAATGATGATATGTTGCATGTGTTTATGGATGTTTAGTGTGGTCTTGATATTGTGAAAGTTGGTGCAAGTTTGAGTGGCAAAAAGGCTTGGTAGATAGCCTTATTTTGTCCACATGGACTGAGGCACGGCCGTGTGTCTCAACCGTGTGGAAGACACGGCCATAAGACATGGGCATGTGCCTAGGCCGTGTGAAGTCTGCACCTGATTTTAGGAATTTAATTCGCCACACGGCCTGAGGACATGGGCGTGTGCCTTGGCCGTGTGACCTTATGGAGATGATGACGTCATAAACAGAATGTCAAGGTGTAACATCCTAAAATTTAGAATTTTATGTGTTGCATGATATCTTGTGTGAGGCTAGCTAAAATATTAATTGTGTATGTTTAAGGGTTCTATGAAGGCTCGGGGTTGAATTGGGCCCTAGTAAAAATTTTGTGTTTAAGCCTTCTAAGGAGAGATAGTAAGTGGCATCAAGGCTTATGGAATAGGTGAGTAATTTGCTAGCATACTTGAGCATATGACAAAGAGGTTGTGGCGTCACATGAAGGACTTTAAGGGAAGAGGTTCGAATCCCATTTGGTGCAAATTTTGGCTATTTTTTTTTGTTCCTTCCCCAAGTGTCGGCCAAGGTGGTATTTAAGGCAGGGAAGACTTTTTAATTATGGTATGGTGGCTAAGGAAATAAGGCAAGGGTGAGGGTAAAGAAAGAAATCAAAAGAAAAAGGCAAGATAAGGGAACATGTTGGCCTTTTTCATGGGTGATGTTTTGGAAAGTGTTTTTGGTCAACACTTATCCCTTTTGGCAAAGCAAAACATGGTTTGGGAAGGGGTATTGGGGTAGCCGAATTCTTCATTTGTCATTTGGCAAACTTTGGTGCTTGTTAGGCCAAATTCCTTTTAGCATTATTTTGTGTCATTTTCTTCAAACTTCTTCTTCTCTTTGCCGAAACTTCAAGCCATTAGTGAGCATTTTGTTCATTTCTTTCTTGTTTGCCGAAAGTACCTAAGCCATTGAGACCAAATTATTTCACTCATTTTCCTTGGGAAAACCGAATCTAGTTAAGCACTCCTTTTCCATATTTCTTTTTCTTTTTACAAAATTCTCCAACCCTTCTTTCTTCTTCTCTAATCCATACCCCCATAGCCGAATATTCTTGCTCATTTTTCCTCTATAGCCGAACCCTTCATCTCTTCTTTATCATTTCTTCTCATTCGTGTTGACACTCACTCCTTTGATCAATCGGTAAGTGGTTCTATTCTATCTTTTTACTTTTCTTTTTCCTAGCCGAATGTGTGCTATCAACATTCGGATATTCACTTTGTTCCAACCGAAATATCTTCCTTTCATAACTCTTTACAATGTGATCACTTCTAATGTAGAGTTATAGTGGAAGGCCGAAACTTTGACTCATCCGTAGCCATTGTACAATCGTTGGGAATCGGTTTTATAATCTTTAAGGTAAGGAATTCATCATGGTTCTTTTTAGATCTTTTTCGTTGACCGGTTAGTTTGCTAAACAGAATAGTGGTTGTCACTAATCAATTATATTTTTAA
Source organism: Gossypium sturtianum (assembly GCA_025698515.1). Taxonomy (NCBI): domain Eukaryota; kingdom Viridiplantae; phylum Streptophyta; class Magnoliopsida; order Malvales; family Malvaceae; genus Gossypium; species Gossypium sturtianum. The sequence continues at coordinate 116,965,559 of CM046954.1, read as the reverse complement.
GGACTAAATCACTCGATCTATCCACTTGTTGATCATACGATTCTAGTGGTAAGCCGAATCTTTTCCGTAGTCAATCATCTCATATCAACGTAATATCGTTCTGACTAAGATTTTTATCCGATGGAGGCTAGGGGTACCGACTTGAAAGGGAAAGCGAGTGGAGAACACAAAAGGAGCGGATCTACGATCCCTATTCCTAAATTCAAACGAAGGGCAGTATCGGCGGTTCGAGATTTTCCACCGGGTTGTGGACCATCATCCGGTGAGAATCGACAAATCGTGGTCGTTCATGATTTAGAGAGTAAGTATTTTAGATCGATGATTTCGATTTAGATTAATAAAAATCTCGTTCATTAGATTAATCGAGTGTTATGTTGTCATAGGTGCCGACGATCAAGAGAGTTTAATACTTACTGTAATTAGGTGTGTAATCTCACCGAAGTCCCGTAAATCTGTGTTTTAGCATCATATTAGAAATATCGATCATTGTTGCTTAAAAACTCAAAATCGATAAAATGGTATGAAACGAGTGATTTTCCTAAACATCGTAAATATTGAGTTTTGTCAAAATAGGGATTATTTGTAAAATTACGAAAATGCCCCTAAGTTCTGAATTACGAAAATGCCCCTATGAGCCGAATCACGGAAATGCCCCTAAAGGGCCGATTTGCTAGAATGCCTTAATGGGCTGTATTGATTATAAATCCTTAAAAGTGCCGAATTATGAAAACACCCTTATGGGTCGAATTACGAAAATGCCTCTATGGGCCGATTTGATAGATTGCCCTAATGGGCCGAACTACAAAGTGTGATAATGGGCCGATTTATCGTAACAAATCTCTGGATTGATGATTGTTGTTTATATTTGAAATTATTATGTTTTATAATATATGTGGCATTGCATAATTTTTCGCAAGGGATGGGAAAAATGTTGAAGAGAAGTGTAGCCCGATGGCTTTGCCACAAAAATGTGTGTTAATATGTTTCATTATGATTTTGGTGGCTTGGCCACAATCAAATTATTATATAAATGGCAACTTACCTGCGATTGGTGTGTTTGGCGGGGTGGGTTGACTTGATCCCCACAGGTGTGATGGGATGGTACGGGTGGTGTGTAGCGGATGGATATCTAGGATGGGTTGGGTTGCATACATTCATACATTTGCTTCATTTTAAGATTGTTATGTAAAAGGGCTTAGGCTTATGATATTGCTATATGGGTTCAGGCCCAGTGGATGACGGTAAGGGATTTCACACTGAGTTCTTGTAACTCACTCCCCCTTTTTCTTAACCCTTGTAGGTAATGCTCAGTGATGTGGATTTGGGCCATGGATGACTCGATGGAGGCCATACTTCAGTAATGTTGTTATTGAACTTTAGTTATTTTCGCTTATTTTACTACTCTTACTATTTTGGGTTTTTGTGTTGTAATAAGGCATCTGTAATATTTTATTTTTGCTTTATGTTTGTCGTACTTACTATTTTGCTTGAATGATTTTAAATGGGTATTTTTCTAAAAAATTAAATAAAGGTTTTCCAAAATAGATTAACAAATGGATTTCATAACAAACTTTTACAAATATTTTAACTCGGAAAGTTTTTCTCGAACTATCAACGATATTTTCAAAAGTCACGATTTATAAAGATCTCTAGTTCAAATTATTGATTTATCAAACAACCTTCGAGGTTAGTAGTACTTTATCAAATATTTCAAATCAACTCGTTTTCTCAAAAGGATTTAACATGTTTTTCTCATGTGACATGTCAGATCCGGTCTTAACGCATGGGTCGGGTTTGGGGTGTTACATTTTCTAGTATCAGAGCCCGGTTGCAAAACTCGGCTGTGGTTTGGGTTCAAACAAGTTTTCAAAGAAGTTTAAATTTTAAATTATACATGTATTTTCTAAAGGAAGTATGGCACCATGAGTATCCGGCACCAAGTCAAGTAAGTAAATGTTATCATTTTATGATTATGATTATTGTGATATGACCGTAGAAATACTCTAGAACTTTTAGTTTTAGGAGCTGAAACTATAGAGATTGAGACTATAGGATATGTTTTGCGAAAACGACTTTACTTCCTATACTTCATAAAATATTGTTTAATAAACACTGAAATAGTATAACTGATTCATAAGACTCTTAATCAGATTAAATCGAACTAGCAAATATGAGCGCTAGAGGACGTGGATGCGGTAGACGTGGCCGTGGTAGAGGCCGAGGTGCTAGAGTTGTGTCTGAGGCATCGGGGCATATGTCGAAAATAGACGCACCTGCGTCACCTGTGACTGAAGCTGGGTCACACGATCGTATGAGAGAGGACGATGCTCTGTCCCAAGCAATGTTGTGAGTTTTGGAAAGGGTTGCTGGGGCAAGAATTGGGTCGGCATCTCGTGGGTCGATATCGGAGCGACTCAAATCGAATGGAGCTGAGGTTTTTAGGGGTATCTCGGGAGTAGCCCCAAATGTAGCGGAGTACTGGCTTGAGGCGGTGGAGCGAATCATGGACGATTTGGATTGCACCACCGAGCAGAAACTGAAAGGAATAGTGTCTTTGCTGAGAGACGAGGCGTACCAGTGGTGGCTCACTGTGCGGAAAGGCATTCAGGCCGATCGCATTACCTGGGAATTCTTTAAAATCGCATTTCAAGGAAAATATGTCGGGGCTAGCTATGTAGATGCCCTAAGGAAGGAATTCCTGAATCTGGTCCAAGGAGGTAAATCTGTGGCAGCATATGAGGCGGAATTTCTGCGTTTGAGTCGGTATGCCTGGGAATAGTGCCGACTAACTACGAACGCTGTGTGCGTTTTGAAGACGGGTTGCGTGATGAGTTGCGGGTACTGATAGTCCCACAGAAGGAGAGGAATTTTGCCACACTGGTGGAGAAAGCAAAGATAGCTGAAGAAGCTAAACACTCGGAGTGGCAGAACCGAGACAAGGATAGGGGCAAGAGTAAGAGAGGCTCTGGGTACTCAGGTCCTGCTAGAGGATTTCAGAAGAGGCCCAAGAATGAGGAGCCAGCTCGAACGAGAATACAAGCTGCTACTAATCAGCTACAGCCCTGTGCGGATTGTGGGAAACTCCACTTGGGTGAATGCTGGAAGAGAACCGGTGGTTGCTTCAAATGTGGTTCCAAGGACCATCGACTTAGAGCCCTCGACTGCCTGCTCAGACTCAGGTTATTCGTAACAATGATACGCAGCCAGCTAGAGGCGCTCAATAGCTGCCGAGAGGCCGTGGGCCAAGTCGAAGTGGTAATGGCGTAGGACGAGGTCAGGGTGCACCGGGTAGAGGTACTGGTAATAGGGGTAACACGGAGGCAAGACAGCCAGGGTTGGTCTATGCGGTCAGACGTCGGGAGGATGGCGATGCACCGGATGTCATAACCGGTACGTTTTTCATAGCTGATGTACCTGTTTCTGCTTTGATTGATATTGGATCCACCCATTCGTATGTTGCTTGTGATGTGTCTGGAACCTTAAACATTAGATCTGAGATTACTGCTAGAGAAACAACTGTAATTAGCCCTTTAGGACAGTCGGTGATAGTAAATAAGTTGTTTAGGGATGTGCCCTTAGAGATTCAGGGGGAAATATTTCTAGCGGATTTGATGGAAATGCCATTCGGTGAGTTCGACCTTATTTTGAGCATGGACTGGTTGGTGAAACATCGTGCGAACTTAGATTGTGCTGCAAAGTAGATGGTGCTAAGAACTTCGGAGGATAAGGAAGTGATGATGATAGGTGAAAAAAGAAACTATCTGTCTAATGTGGTATCTGCTTTAAAGGCAGAAAAGTTGGTGCGAAAGGGGTGTGGAGCGTTCTTAGCCTTTATCAGTGATTTGGATGCCAAAGAGTTGACGATAGAAAGTGTCAGAACGGTGAAAGAGTTTTTGGACATCTTTCCTGAGGAGCTTCCAGGATTGCCTCCGGATCGGGAGGTAGAGTTTGGCATTGAGCTGTTGCCAGGAACGGCTCCGGTGTCCATTGCTCCTTATAGAATGGCGCCGAAGGAGTTAGCAGAGCTTAAAGCTCAGATTCAAGAGTTGTTGGATCGTGGATTCATTCGACCGAGTGTGTCATCGTGGGGAGCGCCGGTCTTGTTCGTTAAGAAGAAGGATGGGTTGATGCGTATGTGCATCGATTATAGGCAATTGAATAAATTGACGATCAAGAACAAGTATCCGTTGCCGAGAATCGATGATCTGTTTGATCAACTGCGAGGAGCTTCGGTTTTCTCGAAGATAGATTTGAGATCGGGTTATCACCAGCTTAAATTTAAAGAGGCTGATATTCATAAGACTGCGTTTCAAACTTGTTATGGGCATTACGAGTTCTTGGTGATGCCGTTCGGGTTGACTAATGCACCAGCTGCATTTATGGACATGATGAACCGGGTCTTCCAACCCTATTTAGATCAGTTTGTGGTGGTGTTCATAGATGACATCTTGGTGTACTCGAAGAATGAAGAATAACATGATTCGCATTTGAGGGTAGTATTGCAGATATTAAGGGAGAAGCAATTGTTTGCCAAATTCAGTAAGTGTGAATTTTGGCTGAGGGAAGTGACCTTTTTGGGTCATGTTGTGTCTGCCGAAGGAATTAGAGTTGATCCCCGGAAGGTCGAGGCTGTGTTGGACTGGAAACCACCGAAGTCAGTGGCCAAAATTTAGAGTTTCCTAGGGTTGGCTGGTTATTACAGGTGGTTCGTTGAGGGGTTTTCGTTGATTGCTGCACCCCTAACTAAGCTGTTACGTAAGGGAGTACCGTTTGTGTGGTCAGATAAGCAGCAAGAGAGCTTTGAGAAATTAAAGAAGATTCTGACAGAAGCACCAGTATTGATTCAACCTGAGGCTGGTAAGGAGTTTATTGTTTATTGCGATGCGTCACACACGGGCTTGGGATGTGTATTGATGCAAGGGGGAAAGGTAGTGGCTTATGCATCTCGTCAATTAAGGCCGTATGAGGTGAACTATCCTACTCATGATTTGGAGTTAGCTGCAGTGGTGTTTGCTCTTAAGATTTGGAGACACTATCTGTATGGTGAGAAGTCGATTATCTATACGGATCATAAGAGTCTGAAGTACCTCATTACCCATAAGGAGTTGAACTTAAGACAGCGGAAGTGGATAGAATTGTTGAAAGATTATGACTTCTCTATCGAGTATCATCCCGGAAAGGCTAACGTAGTGGCAGATGCGTTGAGTCATAAGGTGATATCGGACTTGAGAGCGATGTTCGCCCATCTTAGCCTGTATGAAGATGGTAGTCTGCTAGCCGAACTTCAGGTGAAGCCCGCATGGGTAAGTCAGATTAAGGAGAAGCAGTTAATAGATGAAAGGTTGGGTTCCTTACTTCGGCAAATGGAAGGCGGTGAGACAGGGGATTTTGGATTGAATAGTGACGGAGTATTGTGTTTTCGCGGAAGAATTTGTATGCCCAAAGATTCGGAATTGAGATAAATGATTCTGCGTGAGGCGTATAGTAGCCCATATGCTATGCACCCCGGGGAAATAAGATGTACCGAGACCTCCGTGAGCAGTATTGGTGGCCAGGATTGAAACGGGAGGTTACTAATTTCGTGAGTAAGTGCTTAACATGTCAGCAAGTGAAGGCGGAACATCAATTGTCATCGGGATTGCTACAACCGGTGAAAATTCCATTATGGAAATGGGAAAGGATAACGATGGACTTTGTTAGTGGGTTACCCTTATCGCCTACTAAGAAAGATTCTGTTTGGGTAATAGTGGATCGGTTGATGAAGACTGCTCATTTCATACCTGTTCGTATGGATTATTCATTGCAGAAGTTGGCCAAGTTGTATGTAGCGGAGATCGTGAGGTTACATGGGGTACCAGTGTATATTATATCGGACAGAGACCCTAGGTTTACATCACGGTTTTGGAAGGCTTTACATGAAGCTTTGGGAACAAGGTTAAACTTCAGCACGACATTTCATCCGTGAGACGGATGGTCGATCGAGAAAGTATCTGAGATCTGGAAGACATGTTAAGAGGTGTGTGATCGATTTTGGGGTAGTTGGGAAGATTTTCTACCATTGGCAGAGTTTGCATACAACAACAACTATCAATCCGGCATCCGGATGGCACCTACGAGGCGTTGTATGGTCGTGAGGTGCCGTACTCCTACTTGTTGGTGAGTGGGGAAGCGACAATTATTGGGTCCCGAGTTGATTTCGGAGACGGAGGAAAAAGTAAAGGTAATTTGGGCACGGTTAAAGGAAGCTTCGGATAGACAAAAATCGTACGCGGATCTGAAGCGTAAGGATATTGAGTTTGCGGTGGGTGATCGAGTCATTACGAAGGTCTCCCCTTGGAAAAAGATCTTTAGATTTGGGACGGAAGGGCAAGTTGAGCCCTAGGTTCATCGGACCATACCGTGTATTGAAGCGTGTTGGGCGGTGGCTTATCACTTGAGTTACCTCGGAGTTAAGTCAAATACATAGTGTATTCCATGTCTCTATGTTAAGGCGTTATCGTTCGGATCTATCTCATGTTGTACCGGTGGAGGAAGTTGAGTTAAGACGACTTATCCTTTGAAGAGGAGCGATCTGATTTTAGATCGGGACGTTAAGGTCTTTGAGAAGGAAGTCGCACAATTAGTCAAAGTTCTATGGCGTAATCACGGATCGAAGAAAGCTACGTGGGAGCCTGAGGACACGATTCGGCAGCAATATCCTCGTCTCTTTTAAACAAGGTAAATTTCGAGGCCGAAATTTTCTTTAAGGGGGTAGAATTGTAACATCCTAAAATTTAGAATTTTATGTGTTGCATGATATCTTGTGTGAGGCTAGCTAAAATATTAATTGTGTATGTTTAGGGGTTCTATGAAGGCTCGGGGTTGAATTGGGCCCTAGTAAAAATTTTGTGTTTAAGCCTTCTAAGGAGAGATAGTAAGTGGCATCAAGGCTTACGGAATAGGTGAGTAATTTGCTAGCATAATTGAGCATATGGCAAAGAGGTTGTGGCGTCACATGAAGGACTTTAAGGGAAGAGGTTCGAATACCATTTGGTGCAAATTTTAGCTATTATTTTTTTTTGTGTTCCTTCCCTAAGTGTCGGCCAAGGTGGTATTTATGGCAGGGAAGACTTTTTAATTATGGTATGGTGGCTAAGGAAATAAGGCAAGGGTGAGGGTAAGGAAAGAAATCAAAAGAAAAAGGCAAGATAAGGGAACATGTTGGCCTTTTTCATGGGTGATGTTTTGGAAAGTGTTTTTGGTCAACACTTATCCCTTTTGGCAAAGCAAAACACGGTTTGGGAAGGGGTATTGGGGTAGCCGAATTCTTCATTTGTCATTTGGCAAACTTTGGTGCTTGTTAGGCCAAATTCCTTTTAGCATTATTTTGTGTCATTTTCTCCAAACTTCTTCTTCTTTTTGCCGAAACTTCAAGCCATTAGTGAGCATTTTCTTCATTTCTTTCTTGTTTGCCGAGAAAGTACCTAAGCCATTGAGACCAAATTATTTCACTCATTTTCCTTTGGAAAATCGAATCTAGTTAAGCACTCCTTTTCCATCTTTCTTTTCCTTTTTACAAAATTCTCCAACCCTTCTTTCTTCTTCTCTAATCCATACCCCCATAGCCGAATATTCTTGCTCATTTTTCCTCTATAGCCGAACCCTTCATCTTTTCTTTATCATTTCTTCTCATTCGTGTTGACACTCACTCCTTTGATCAATCGGTAAGTGGTTCTATTCTATCTTTTTACTTTTCTTTTTCCTAGCCGAATGTGTGCTATCAACATTCGGATATTCACTTTGTTCCAACCGAAATATCTTCCTTTCATAACTCTTTACAATGTGATCACTTCTAATGTAGAGTTATAGTGGAAGGCCGAAACTTTGACTCATCCGTAGCCATTGTACAATCGTTGGGAATCAATTTTATAATCTTTAAGGTAAGGAATTCATCATGGTTCTTTTTAGATCTTTTTCGTTGACCGGTTAGTTTGCTAAACGGAATAGTGGTTGTGACTAATCAATTATATTTTTAGGGACTAAATCACTCGATCTATCCACTTGTTGATCATACGATTCTAGTGGTAAGCCAAATCTTTTCCGTAGTCAATCATCTCATATCAACGTAATATCATTCTGACTAAGATTTTTATCCGATAGAGGCTAGGGGTACCGAATTGGCGGAGTTTGGTGTGTTTGGCGGGGTGGGTTGACTTGATCCCCACAGGTGTGATGGGATGGTACGGGTGGTGTGTAGCGGATGGATATCTAGGATGGGTTGGGTTGCATACATTCATTCATTTGCTTCATTTTAAGATTGTTATGTAAAAGGGATTAGGCCCATGATATTGCTATATGGGTTCAGGCCCAGTGGATGACGTTAAGGGATTTCACACTGAGTTCTTGTAACTCACTCCCCCTTTTTCTTAACCCTTGTAGGTAATGCTCAGTGATGTGGATTTGGGCCATGGATGACTCGATGGAGGCCATACTTCAGTAATGGTGTTATTGAACTTTAGATTTCTATTTCCGCTTATTTTACTACTCTTACTATTTTGGGTTTTTATGTTGTAATAAGGCCTCTGGAATATTTTATTTTTGCTTTATGTTTGTCGTACTTACTATTTTGCTTGAATGATTTTAAATGGGTATTTTTCTAAAAACTTAAATAAAGGTTTTCCAAAATAGATTAACAAATGGATTTCATAACAAACTTTTACAAATATTTTAACTCGGAAATTTTTCTCAAACTATCAACGATATTTTCAAAAGTCACGATTTATAAAGATCTCTAGTTCAAATTATTGATTTATCAAACAACCTTCGAGGTTAGTAGTACTTTATCAAATATTTCAAATCAACTCGTTTTCTCAAAAGGATTTAACATGTTTTTCTCATGTGACATGTCAGATCCGGTCTTAATGCATGGGCCGGGTTTGGGGTGTTACACAAGATTTTCACACACGGGCTAAGACACGGGCGTGTCATGGCCGTATGAGGGACACGGGTCGTAGACACGGGCGTGTGCCAAGCCATGTGAAAACCCTTGTAGGTTCGAATTTGAGAAATAAATCCACACGGGCTAGGAACATGGGCGTGTGTGATAACACGGCCTGCCCACACGGGCGTGTTCCTTTCCACACGGGCGTGTGGCCCTGTTTTGAATAAAAATTTTCTTAGTGCTCGTAAGAATCCGGATTAGTTCTGAACTACTCCTTATGTATGTTTTGGGCCTCGTAGGCTCTTTTAAAGGGTGATATGGATATTTAAGGAAAAGTTTTAAATTTGAGTGAAAAAAATTATGTATCGGTTTGTATGATTGCTTGCTTGTAAGTCTGGTAATGCCTCGTACCCTGTTCCGGCGTCGAATACGGGTAAAGGGGTGTTACAGCTTTTGGCAGAAGAAAAGCTAAAACTTTTAGCTTCTCATTTTCAGCCAAAAGCAGCTTATTTAGCACTGCTTTTCTTCCAAAAGTGCTTTTGGAGCCGAAGTGCTTTTTTTAAGCACTATTAAGGGCCAGTTCTGTAGTGCTTAAAAAAAGAACTTCTGGCTCCAAAAGCACTTTTGGAAGAAAAGCTATACTAAACAAGCTGCTTTTGGCTGAAATTTTTAGCTTTTCAGAAGTGCTTTTGAAAAGCACTGCTGAAAAGGAGAAGCTAAAATTTTAAGCTTTTCCTCTCTCAAAAGCACTTTTAGTGCTTAATTACTTTTTCACCCCTCCAATAACATAATACTTTCCCTTTTTTTTTCTTGATGCTTAATTGCAAATGTGTTAAAATCATTAATTAAAAATAAAAAAATATTTTTTAAAATACTAATTACAAATATTTAATGGTTATATTTAAATATTTAAAATATAGTTTATATATTCTAATTAAATTTTATAAATAATTAATATTTATTGCTTAAAAATATTTAAAATTTATATTTCATATATTAAAATATTAACAACAAGTTATAATAATTTTTTTTATATTTTTACTAAAATATAATAATATTAACTAATTTAAATGCATATTTGTTACTTGATAATAACATGTCTAAAATGGACATTTTATTTCTCAGAAGCACTTTTTGACAGCAATGTTAAACACTCAAATTTTAACCAAACTTTTCAAAAGCACTTTCGAAAACATTGCCAAACTAGCCCTAAACATGCCCTAAATGACCATTGGATCAAAACTCTCCTCAATTTAACCATCGAATATCAAATCCCAAAGACCCTTGAATTCAAATTCTCTCCAAACTAGTTTTCAAGATCAAGTTTGACGACTATCGAAGCAAATATCATTGAGTTAAATCAAGTCCCAAAGGCCCTTGGATCCAAACTTTCTTCAAATTCATTTCAAGAGCATGTCACAACCCTTGAAGCAAACCACATCTTTTCGGGATAAAGTCCAAATGACCCTTGGATTGAAGCTTAACCAAAGACAAGAATCAAATGAATTTTCTTTGTAAAGAAATTAAGAGATACACTATTTTTGAAGTTATAGATAAAATTTGACTCCAACATTTTCATTATCTGACTCAAAATTTGTATATACATTTTGGCAATGGTAACTTTTTCCATATATTTTCATTTTAGTTTTTTTTTAAATTGAAAAAGGTTGATCTAACAAAATAAAAATAATTAAAATAACGTTGAAAATGATATATATTGTTAATAACAAGTAAAAATAAAATATACTTTTTCTTTTGTCATAATATAATTATACTTAATAATAAAATTATACCAATTTATTTGTTATCGTGCTCTTTAAAATCATCAAAGGAAATAAAATTGTAAAATAAAATATTTCTATAAATCGAAAAAGTTGTTTCATTAATAATGACATACAAAGTCAGTGACAATTCATTTTTTTTTGTGAATATTAATAAAATTACCAAATGATTTTTTCACTACTCTATTTGGAATGATATAAGTGTTTTCCTTATAAAAAATAATATTCTAACTTTCTCGAGTGCCCTTTTTATTTGAATACGACTTAATATTTGATCTTCACCATACTTCCAACTTATGAATGTTAGCAATCTCTATTTAATCTACATTAATATATGCAATTATTATTTGTTAAACATAATTGTTGAGGCAAAATGAGCTGAGAGTTGTTAAGTGGCACTTGACAGTGCCAATTGCAGACTGCCACTGAGGTGGTTTAAATAATTGTCTTATTTGATTTGACAATTTAATGAAGAAAATTTTTAGACCTGTTAATGTGTTGTGTAATTGAAGATACTTTGGTCCATCTATGGAAACCAATCCTTGGAGTTTGAAGATTGGATTTAATTCATGTGAATCAATTAAGTCCTTGGAATGTGGAGATTTGATCGAGATAGTGTTGCTGATTTTGGAGAGCATACCTTTGATTGTTTGTATTTTTATTATTGAGATTGTAATAGTTATTTTCAAGAAGTTACTTTGTATTCATTTAAATTCTATGTTAGCAAGATGAAATTGATATATGCTTTGAGGCTTGTCTAGGTTTTGTATGAGATCTTATTGAGTGCATTCTAATTTGTTCATTGAGGAATGGTTTTGTGAGAGAGTGCAAACTGTTATTGTAAACATTGTTGAAGTGTTTACTGCCCAAGTTCTTAGGGGGAGGATTTGGAGGTGAATCTTCTAGTTTTTTGGTACAAAGGTAAGATATCTAACTTAGGGAGTGATAGAGTGTGAATCACTTGTATTCATGATTAAATATAGTGGAATTACTGATTGAGCTAGGCTCTGCGGACGTAGGGAAACCAAACCGTGTAAACAAACCTTGGTGTTATTTTTGTTTTGTTTATAAATTTTTTCAAACTTTCATTGGATTTGTTATTTTAAGCAAGCAAGCAATTAAAGGTAGCAATAATTCATATTAAAGGTAACACTTAACGTATCTAGTGGTGAATCTTGGTGTTGCTTTTTACTGGCAATGGAAGGATCTTTGTTTAATCGTCCCCTTATGCTTGAAAATGGTAACTATCCCTATTTAGAAGGCTAGAATGAAAGCCTATATCAAGTTTTTTGATGAGAGACCATGGCATTTTGTTCTCACTAGCCGACAAGTTTCTACTGTTGTTTTAGATGCTGGAAAGGTTCTTAAGCCTAAGGTAGAATGGACTACTGAAGAAGAGAGTTGGAAATGCAAACTCTAAGGCTATCTATGCCATATTCTATGGTATCGATATGCAAGAGTTCAAACAGATTTCCAAGTGCACTGTGGCAAAAGAAGCTTGGGAAATTCATCGAATTACTCATGTGGGAACTCATACTGTCAAGCAATCCAAGATGTAAACGTTGAGCACCAAATTCGAGACCTTGAGAATGCAAGATTTTGAGAAATTTATGAGTTTTATGCTAAGTTATGTAACCTATCTAATCAGGGTTTTTTCTCTTGGAGAAGAGTACTCAAACTCTAAATTGGTGAGGAAAGTCTTAAGGTCACTGCTTGAAATATTCTCTATCAAAGTGACTGTCAAGAGGCCAAAGATTTGAAGAGCTTAAAGATTGATGAGTTGATAAGATCCTTACAAACCTTTGAGTTGAACTTGGATGAGTCCAAGAAGGTTAAATCTAAGGGAGAAAGAAACATTGCACTCCAAGTGGATGAGGAAGTGCGAATTCCCAATACCTCTGTTATAGAAGAGCTTTAAGAGCAAATTGCTCTGCTTACTTAGAACTTCAATAAAGATTTTAAGAAGCAAGCTAGGAGGTTTAAGAAGTTTGAGACATCAAAGAACATTCCTAAGAACAAGAGAAAATGTGTTGTTATCAAGGAGGAGAATGAGAAAAATAAGAAGAAAGGCATCTAGTGTCATGAATGTATTTGATATGGACATATTTAGGCATAGTGCGCTAACACTCTTAAAAAGAAAAAAAAAAGGTGTTGTGTGCATCATGGAGTGATGAGGACACTTCAAGCAATTCTGAGTCTTATAAGTAACAAGTAAATAACTTTGTTGCCTTACTTTAAGTGTGCTATCTAGTTTTGAGGTTGAGACTGATGATGGTTTTGATAAAGGATCTGATAGAGAGTTCCTAAACACTTACAAGACCATGCTAAGTAAATGGGAAACAAGTATGTGAGTTGAACACTCAATTGTTACATAAGGATGCTCAATTGAAAAATAAAAACAAGAAGTTGATCAAACAGGTTGAGGATAAGGAGTCTTTGTTGACCGAGGAGCTGAAAAATCTTGTTAACACCAAGAAAAAGTTGGTTGAAACTAAATTGCTCTTGGAGAAGTTCAATGACGAGAGTAACAAATGTGATTAAATACTCTCTTTTGGAAAAAGAGAACCTAGGAGAAGTGAACTAGGATTTTTTAATAAAGGGAAAGTTGTTGGAGAGTTCAATTGTGTTTGTGAAAGCATCTAGTCAAAATGAAGTTGGTGAATGTTCAACAAAGATTGTTGTGATTAAGACTGATAAGAAAGTGCCTTCTCAATCTAGAATCATTTTCCATTACTGTAACAAACCTAGGCATGCCAGACCAAGGTGTTTCAAGATGTTACATGATTTGAGGTGGAAACATTCAGTGCCACTTAAAGTGCCAATTACACATAGCCACTCAAATGCTAAATGGCAGAATTGGGTTTGGAGAAAGAAAGAAGCAATGTGCTTTCTTGTAGTACATAAATCTTTGAAGGTTTCTCATGAAGATGTGTGTATTTTGATAGTGGCTATTTAAGACATATGACAAGAAATCAGAATTTCCTTGCTGAGTTTGAAGATTGTCTTGATGGAAGAGTTATCTTTAGAGATGGAAGGAAATGGTATATTCCTGAAAAAGATAGTTTAGATGGTCCTATTTTACCTAAATTGAAAAATGTGGTGTTAGTGGATGGTTTGAAAGCTAATCTTGTTAGTTTAAGTCAGTTGTGAGACCAAGAGATGTTGGTCAATTTCACAAAAAAATGGTTGAGAAGTCTTTTCCAAGACAAAATAAAATATTATGGAAGGGTTTAGGACCTTTGATAATTGCTACAATATTCTACACTCTGTGAAGTGTAACAAGGCAAGTGTCATTGAGTTAGAATTGCGGCATGAGATACTTGGCCATGTGCACTTCAAAGGACTTTAAAGACTGATCCAGTTCAAGGCTATCAGGGGTATTCCTAAACTGAATGGTGTTGTTCCTAAAGTCTGCAACAGTTGTTTGAAGAGTAAGCAATATAGAGAGAAGTATTAGAGAGTTTCTTAAGTTCAGACATCCGAGCCACTAGAGTTGCTTCACATGGATTTAATAGGCCCTATGCAAACAAAGAGTATAAATGGCAAGAGCTATTTGCTAGTTTGTGTGGATGATTATTCGAGATTCACTTGGGTGAGATTTCTTAGAAACAAATCTGACACCTTTGAAGCCTTCAGAAAATTATGTAGGACCTTGATTAATGAAAATGGTCGTGTCATTCGAATGGTCAAAAGAATAAGAAGTGACCATAGAAAGGAGTTAAAAAAAAAGATTTTTCTGGTTACTGTAAGGATGAAGGGATCAAGCATGATTTTACTGCCCCGAAAACCCCCACAACAAAATAGATTTGTAGAAAGAAAGAACATGTTAGTGAAAGAAATGGCTAGAGTGATGTTAAATAGTAAAGATGTTGCTCATAAGTTCTGGGTTGAGGCTGTTAATACAACTATCTATATGATTTATAGGGTTCATCTAAGGCTAAAGACTCAAGTCACTCCCTATAACTTATGGAAGAGTAGAAAACCAAGTGTGAGATACTTTCTTATTTTTGGAAGTACCTACTTCATTTTGAAGGATCGAGAGCATCAAAGGAAGTTTGACTCCAAGTATGATGAATGTGTGTTTCTAGGGTATGCCATAAACAGTAGAACCTATAGAGTCTATAACAAGAGGACACAAAAGGTGATGGATTCTATTAATGTGGTGATTGATGATAGAGGTTCATGTGGAAAGAATTAGATTGAGGATGATCCTCTGAAATCATTAGTGAAAGCTGTAGTGCTAACTTTCAGTGACCACTCACAGATGGATAACAAACATACTAATGAGAGTAAGAAAAATGAAGATGAAATTGAGACAGAAGATCATTGTGATGGATTTGACCTAACTCAACCCACTTCTAGAGTTAGAAAGAATCACTCTACAAGTGATATCATTGGTGACATCCATGATGGTGTTCAAACAAGAGGGAAGCCTAAACAAATTTATCGAGACATGGTGAGGTTTGCATGTTATACATCCCAATTTGAGCCTAAATGTGTTGAAGAAGCATTAAAGGATGCAGAATGGATCCAAGCCATGCAGGATGAACTCTAATAATTCGAGAGGAATGAAGTTTGACAACTTGTGCCTAGACTTCGTAAAGGTAACATCATTAGCACTAAATGGATCTTCAAAAACAAGACTAATGAGTAGGGGAATATAAGCAGAAACAAAGCGAGACTGGTTGCACAATGATACAATTAGGTAGAAGGAGTTGATTTTGATGAAACTTTTGCACTAGTGGCAAGACTTGAAGCCATCATGATGCTTCTTGTTGTTGCCATTTATCTTGACATCAAACTGTACCAAATGGATGTCAAGAGTGCCTTCCTAAATTTTTATTGGAAGGAGGAGGTATATGTGGCACAACCAAAAAGTTTTAAAGACCTTAGACATTCTGATTATGTGTAGAAATTGAGCAAAGTGTTATATGGTTTCAAAAAGACACTTCGTGCATGGTATGAAAGGCTAACTCAGTTCCTTGTTACTCAAGGTTTTGAAAGAGGTTCTTTTGATAAACCTTATTAATTAAAAGGCATAAAGGTTCGACAACTTTGGATCAAATTTACGTTGATGACATCATATTCGAAGCCACTTCTACAGTAGCTAAAGACAACTTTGTGAAGCTTGTGGAAAGTTTATCCGAGATGAGTATGGTTGGTGAATGAAGGATGTCACTTTCCTTTCACAAGAAAAGTATGCAAAGAATCTAGTAAAAAAATTGGGATAGAGAATACTAAAGCAACTAGGCCACCTATGGCTATTGGTGAGAAACTGTCCAAAGATAATAAGGGAGTGCCCACTTCAGAGACCACATACATAAGTATGATTAATATTTTTTTGTATCTCACTAAGTATGATTAATAGTTTTTTGTATCTCATTACTAGTAAACCTGATTTATGATTTAGTACGGGAGTATGTGCTAGGTACCAAGCAAGTCCAAAAGAGTCCCATGTTAAAGTTGTGAAGAGGATTATTCGATATGTCCATAGCACCACCGGTTTGGGAATTTGGTTCTCAAAGGATAGCTCTATTAATCTAGTTGGTTACAATTATGCTAATTGAGAAGGAAACGTTGATGATAGGAAGATTACATTAGGTGGTTGTTTCTATCTTGGTTTGAACTTGGTGTCATGGTGTAGTAAGAAGCAAGCTTCAATCTCATTATCTACTATAGAAGTTGAGTACATTGTTGTAGGGAGTTGCTGTGCTCAACTTCTAGATGAAGCAAAAGATGAACGATTTTTATGTTGAGTTGGATATGGCCATTATCTTGTGAGATAACACAAGTGACATTAATATTTCCAAGAATCCAATTCAGTATTCAAGGATTAAACCTATTTACATTAGGCATCATTTCATAAGGGAAGTGATTGAGAATGCTGCTGTTGAGCTTAAGTTCGTATCGATACAAGATCAACTAGGTGATTTGTTCACTAAACCATTGGATACAACTAGGTTTGAGCACTTGAGGTCCTCAATTGGTATGTGTCGAGTCTAAATGACTCAGACATTTTTGGAAGGCATCCAAATGCTGAAGTTTGATGTTGTTTTGACAAGGGTTATTTTCATGTTAATTTTTTTATGAAAGTATCTTTTTGTTATTTGTTTCTCTCACCAAATCCTAGAGGGAAAATATGTTTTAAAGGAGTGGCGACGATCGTACGTTTTCTTCATTAATGTGGGATTGGAAATTGATTTAACTGTATTTCTAAAATGTGTCTTTAAAAGGGCTGTGCAATTACCTTAACCGATTCACAATTTCCTTAAGCTACTATTTTTAAAGTTTGTTATTCTCTCTTCATTTTTCATCGTTGTTATCTTCTCATATTCACAATGGAAAGAACAAAAATAACTTCTCAAGAGGAATTCAAAAAGGCTTAGAAAAGACCTAGAGTAGAAAGGAAAGGTACAATAAATCCACAACTTGAGATCCATGAAGAAGGAGGCTCAATGGAGGTGGTAGTACCAACTACCATTGGATTTTTAGAGGCTTAGGGGAGCCAATCAGAGGAGGAGGAGGGTGGAGATACCTCTACTCAAGATGTCATAGTAGAAATTGATGATCTTTTGGCAAGCTCTCTAGTTCTAGAGCAACAACCAATGCTAGAAGGAAAGATTGATACATTGATTGATGCGGTAATTTCACAAGGTGATGTTGATCTAGTTCTAGTGATAACTTTGAGTTTGAAACTAACATTATGGAGCTTAAGGCTCGTGGTGATGAGAATGTGCTTAGTGCTACAATTTTATAAGAGATTCCTAATGAAATTATGGTCACAGAAGTGACAAAACCAATGGCCACATCCTTTGTCCCTTGAGGATAAGAACAAGATCTGTGAACTAAGAGTTGGAAGCTCTGGCTGGGAGAAAGAAGAAAGAGAAAGAGAAGGCTCATATTGCCTTTAAGCCATTTTAAAAAAGAAAGAAAGAAGAGGAAAGTTTGAGTGTGGAAGATTCTGACTCGTGTGATACCGGTTCTATTTCAAGTTCCAATTCAGATGCAAGATTTGAGGAAAATTTTCTTCTAAAAGAGGTATTATCACCAAAGGATAAGTTTAAAAGCCTATGATAATAAAGTCTGCCGTTTGAAAAAATAAGAAGCTGAGAAAAAGTAGTGTTCCAGTAATGTTTATTGATGCAGTGTCAAAGGAAAAAGCAGAGAAGGAAGTGCTTTTGGCCAAGAAGGATCTAGTCTTCTTGACATCGGATGCCTAAATAGATACATGACCTTGAGGATAAAGGAATTCATAGAAGAGAAAAACATTGGGGATGCAAGTTTTGTTTAGCAATGCATTGGCACCTTCTTGACAAACAGTGGTCTGCTTGGCACTGTTTCATTTGTGAAGCCGTATGTGAGAGAGATTTTTCTAGAATTCTATGCCAATTTGCAGGTCTCGGTCATTGATTCAAGGAGAAAATTGTACCAGAAGGTGCATGTCAGAGGCCATTGGTATGAGTTCAATTAAGAGATGATCTAGAGGGTGCCTAAGTACTTCGATTGAAATATGGTTGAACTGGATGAATCCTTGGATGCCACTGCTATTGATATTACCAACAACATTTACCAGTTTTGGCCTAAAAAAGGAAGCGTTAAAGCTTCTTCATTGTCCACTATATATCCTACCTTATTTGCCATTGCAACAAGAAATTTGGTCTCAAACACACAAAGGGATTCAGTGTCTCCTAAGGCAGTCGTACTGGTCAAAAAAGAAGTAGAGGTGATTGAGTTTGATGTGGCTCAGTTGATATTTGATTGGGTGGTAAGTCATGTTGAGAAGGTACATGCTAGAAACCTTTTACCATTTCCATCTTTGATTTTCCTAGTACTAACACTGCAAAAATCTAAAAATTATGAAAATCACTGAAAGATGTGAGAGGACAGTTCCTGAGCTGAAGTTCTCTCTTAAGTTTTTGGAGGGTAAGCATGTTAGTGTAGAGCCAATAAAGTAGGCGGGTGAATAAGATGCTGAGCAGACAAACAAACGTACCATGAAACAACAACTACTGTAGAGCCAATAGAGTAGCCCACTCCCACTAGCCAATTGAACAATGATGAAGGATTCTGTAGTAGGATGATTGATAATCTGACATCCTCTATTGAATCTCAAAATTGATTGATAGCAAGGATGAGGGCTGAGATAAGGATCATTTAGTAGATTAGGGATAAAGAGGTTACACTAAGGAAGGATTTGCAGAGTAAGTGGTCCTTGCATAATTGCTCGCTCAATCTAGTGATCTTGTACTCCAGATTCGATGGATTGACTTACTCCTACCTGGTTTGTTTTAATCTCCATATTCTTAAAAATTCGTTTTGTCTTGGTCAAATCAAAAGTAATGATCTTTAGCATTCTAATCGGAAAGTTTGTTAACCAAAGATGGGGAGTAAAGTATAGATGCTGGGAAGTAGAAGTAGATATGGAAAGCTGTTGGTTTTGAGTGATTACTGCTGTCATGCTATATGGGAAGTATATGTCTAGTTTCGAGTGGTTGTTTCTTTCATGCTATATGGGATGTATATGTCCTTTTGTTGTTTGATGAAGCTATTTACGTTTTCCAGAAGATGTTGCTGATCTTGAAGATGAATCAGACCTTTTTGTGGTTTGAACTCTTATTCAATTTGGTTTGTATAATTGACATGATGATAGTTAACTGCTAATACTAATACTATGAATGTTGTGGCACTGTGATATGATTTGGAACTATAATGATATTATGCTATGGTGATGTTTAATTTGATGTGTTTTACCTTATCTGCTACTTAGATATAATTTAATATTTAGATTGTTAGTGCGAATTCTAGACATAACATTGATAGTTCAAAATGACTATGCTATGTTCTAAGTTGAGTTTAATAGAGTGAGGTTTGTGCTGAGGGAGAGCTATTCGTGACTTTTTATGTTTAGCTTCCTATATTGTTTGATTTTGTTCATCAAATTTACAAAGGGAGAGACTGTTGAGGCAAAATGAGTTGAGAGTTGTTGAGTGGCGCTCAGGAGTGCCAACTGCAGTCTGCCACTGAGGTGGTTTAAATACCTGCCGTATTTGGTTTGACAATTTAAGAAAGAAAATATTTGGACCTTTTAATGTGCTTTGTTATTAAAGATACTTTTGTCCATCTATGGAAACTAACCCTTGGAGTTTAAAGATTGGATTAGAATCATATGAATAAATTAAGTCCTTGGAATGTGGAGATTTGATTGAGATAGTGTTGCTAATTTTGGAGAGCATACCTTGGATTGATTGTATTTTTATTATTGATATTGTAATAGCTATTTTTAAGGAGTTACTTTGTATTCACTTAGATTTTATGTTAGCAAGCCGAAATTGATATATGTTTTGAGGCTTGTCTAGGTTTTGTATGAGAGCTTATTGAGTGCATTCTAACTTGTTCATTGATGAACTGTTTTGTTAGAGAGTGCAAACTCTTATCGTAAACATTGTTGAAGTGTTTACTACCCAAGTTATCAGGGGAGGATTTAGAGGTGAATGTTCTAGTCTTTAGGTACAAATGTGATATCTCTATACTTGGGGAGTGATAGAGTGTGAATCGGTTGTATTCATGATTAAAGATAGTAGAATTTCTCATTGAGCTAGGCTCCGTGGTGTTAAACAAACCTTGGTGTTATTTCTGTTTTGTTTGCACAGTTTTTTGCAGTGCTAAGTTGTAGTGGCCACTGTAGTCTAACAATTCCATTGCATTTATTATTTTAAGCAAATAAGCAACTTAAGGTAGTAACAATAATATTTCAAAACAACATGATTAAAAAACATTCACAATCATGCTAGTAATCAAATAATAAAAAAAGCATCAAATATCAAATAATTATAGAAATTGAACATATAAAATAATAATGAAAATTATCTCACAATTATGTAAGTAAGCATTATTAAAACCAAATAATAATAAAGGTATCAAATAACAATAAAAAGTAAGCATATAAAATAATAATGAAAATCATACTCTTTTTTTTTTTTTTTTTTTACGATGGAAGTAGAACTTATCAAATAATACTAAAATTTAATATTCTCTAGTAATTCTTTTAATGCTACTTGAATGAAAAGATTTTGCTAATACATCTATTTATAGTGATAAATTTTAGTTTTTAATTGGTATAAATTGTAACATTAATTAAGTGATAATTAATCTAAAATAATAACTATAAATTAGTATGGACCCAAAGTCTAATGAAGTGATAATAATTGTAACACTAATAATGAAATATTATTTATAGATAAATATATTTATAATTATTTTATATTAATAATTTATTATGAAAAATAAATGTAAAACTTATCTTTTTAATTTTATATTTAAAGTGTGATAATAATAAATATTGTAAAATAAATATAATTATTATTCATTGATTTCATGTTTATTTTTCTTAACACTAAAAAAAGGGTTTAATTCTTAAAAGAGAGAGAACGATTTAACATTTATATTTCATAATAAATTATTAATAAAATAATTACAATTATTTTATTTTAAATTATTTTTATAAATTTTAAAAAATAAGAAGTATGTTAATTGAGCGATTTCTTATGTTAATTTCTCAAATTATTTGGGAAGCCAGTATTAATATTGGACATAATCGATTTTATTTAAAGTACAGTGCAAATTTTGATGTTAAGTAAGTGGATAATACCATGGCATTGCAATTTTCAATATTGATAGAAGATCAATGCTTCGGATAACATGAAAGCTTATTTTCGAATCGTTGATGATGGTGAGATCATATTTATATAAAAATTATATTTAATTACGAACAAAGTTTGATTTTTTTATTATTTTAATTTATCTAATGATTTCTCAACAAGTAGTTGAAAGAAATGAAAGTAGATTTTTTCCCCGTCTTTGAACTGTTCCAATTTTGAAGTCTTTTTTGTTTGGAAGGCTTTACTTGAATACTATCTTAATCCGAACAGAATTTGTCTCACACCGTAAAATGAATGAAAACACTTGTAATTATACCAAAAACAAAAATAATATTTTTATTAATTACTAATGTATATAATGCTATTCTTATAGTAAAACTCTTAAAGAATATGGTCAAGTAAGTTAAATTTCACATTAATATACTATCATATTTACTAATAATTAATTAACACTATTTTTATTATAATATAATAAATATTAATATATTAATAAATTATTATTTTTTGAAAGGAAAATTTATTAATTCATCCCATGAATGGGATCATATAAATCAGAGGAAAAAACAACAAACACCCAATGTATGCTATGAATGTCAAGCTCTATTAACACAACAAACGTTTCAGCCTTAGCATCAATGGAAAATTATGGCATGTTTACAATTGGCTCTGTTATAACTTAAGCACAACATATCTGGAGTGATTGCAAACACTTAATACGATAAAGAAATCAAATCTAGATGGTCCAAAGCGGCGAGTAAAAATCGGCAAAAGAACCAAACTAGAGAGGACGATGAAAAAACGATACATATAACCATTTACAAAAGCAAGACTACATGCATAAGTAAGACTAAAAAACATGCTACAAGAGAAAACAAAAATCCTAAAGGTGAAGACTTATTAAGCAATGCAAAACAAACAAAAAAAACATATAAAACTTAAGACAGCATGAGCCCAAACTGACTCCTGAAATAATTTATTATTATGAAAAACTCTCAAAACAAAAATAAATAAGAAGCCAACGAAGAGCCACCTAGTTTCTAAGAGAAACTATTGGTGGTAGGTAGAGTTTCAGCGACGACAAGCACCATCATATGTCCATCACAATTTGTGAAGACAACAAAGATACCCACAAAATAGATCTACAAATTGAAAAGAGAGAAGATACATGAAGTTAATGAGAAGAAGAAGAAGAAAGAAAGAGAGTGTTGGTGGGAGGGAGAAAAAGGCGGTGGGTAGCTAGTCCAGAGGCTGACACCGTCGTTGGGGAAAACAAAAAAGGAGAAGCATTAATAAATTATTTTTTTAATGTGAATTTAGTAATATAATGAATAATAACATATTATCTCTTCAGTTTAAAAGTTTCTTCAAACTCATACATTATTTATATTATATAAAAAAACTAAATATAATAATTTAAGAAATGAGTTTTAGAGAAATAATTTAATATCTATACCTTAATTTAAAAGATGCCCCCGAAAATTCTCTAGCTAGAATTTGAGAGATTAGTGCATAGTTACAAGATAACAATGTCTTTTAGGAATTTATTTAGGTCATTTTAGATAGGTTAAATTTTTTTATTAGTTCATGTACTGTATAAAAGTTGTAGGTTAAGTTCTTATACTTTAATTTGGTCTTTTTTAGTCTTTATATTTTTAAATTTAAAATTTCAGCCCTCACTAGACGGTGACAGTTAAAATTATTATCTCGTTATTTCCATATATTACTTTCATATTACTTACTAAAAATCCAATTAATGGATTAACGACTATCATTTGTATCAAGATTGAAATTTGAAAATTAAAAAAAGTATAGGGACTTAAAATTATTTAATTGGAAAATATGAATTAAATATACAACTCTACACATAGTGTAGGGCTAGTAATTAAATTTAACCAAATGAATTTAAATGCTACTATTTGGGTCAGGAATAAAATTTCAAAATTCAAAAAGAATAGGGACTAAAATTGACCTATCCAAAAAGTATAGGGACTAAATTTAAACAAATTAAAGTACAATGACTAAATCTACAACTTTCCCAAAGTACATGAACTAATAGTAAAATTGGTCCTTTTAACTATTTAGTAGATATGGAGTAAATGGTGGCACGTGTGGATTGAAAAGAAAAGTTAGTTTGGAATCATGGGTATTTTGTTTGCGTTAATTCCACTATAAGTCTCCAAATCATCAATCAAATTTTGAATTAATCTCTAAAATTTAATTGAGGTCATCATGTTTGAGAAAGAATTGATAAGAAGTTATGGAACAACAGATCGTTCTAAAAGATGTTGCAACGAAGAACAAAACAAATGAAGATGTGAACAACAATAAACAACGAAGTAAAGAATGCAAAACCAAGTTTTGTTAACGCGATTTTGTACACAATGATCCTACGTATGCTGTGCCTTTCGCAGAGTGTAATATTATTCAATAATCCATCAAAAAATCCCTATTGGCTAAAACCCAAACCCCCTCTCAAAAAGGATATATGCAGCCTCAATAAAGTACCGGATTACAATATATCACACTCCCAAAGCTACACTTAACCAATAACACTCTTTACTCAACACATGTACATTCTTCACTTAGCACATTACTTTCTAAAAATAAATGGAACACAAAACGAATTAACTTATATTACAAAAAGAAAGCTGGAAACCAAAAATACTTTAAGCAAATGATATAATCTTTAAAAAAAAACACACTTTACCAAGAGAACCAACCTCCTATAAATAGAGCCAACAAGAAATGAAAAAGAACTTGATAAGTCTTGCTAAACAGTTGATAAGTCTGTTGGACTAAAGTTTCAAATTTGAAGTCTATCAATAATGATAAAGCAACAACCTTTATCTAATAAATTGATCATGATTAATCATCCATTCGACTAAGGAGATAATGAAAGAGATGAAATTACGTATATCCCGATAATCGACTAAGTGGCCTATGATCTTGTTGTGTCAAAGATGCCAATAGAACCTTTTGGCGGGAGTAAGAAAAAGATCAATAACCTGTTCAAATAACTCATATAATAGAAGAGAATGGCAGCTTCATTTGAGCAGACATGGAACAGACAAAGGTTCTAACAATCTGCCTTTTGACATTTTAACAAAACCAAACTAACAAATACGACATAACTCCCCCTGAGATCAAGCTTAAAATGAAAAGAACACAAATGATATTCAAGAAACCTATAACAAGTATGAAGAAAAAAAATAATGTCCTTGTGCTAGTGGGAAAAACATAACTAAATTGAGTCCAATGAAATAAGAGATAAAGCAGAATAATGCAAACAAAAAACAAAACAATTCTGGAAGTTCTGGTCATGCATGCATATGCATTTTCCATTTCTCCCCCTTTTTTCCAAAATGCTAGACCAGCTTCTTCTATCACCAATCTGATGACTCCAAGTCTCGAACCAAATTAGCAAGCCGAGCTTTACTAGCATGTAGACGTTGAATATCAATGTTAATCATATCAATTTCAGTTCTCAGCACAACCAACACTTGGGATTTTTGTACAACCGCAGTGTTATAGTATAAGTCACGTGTTTAGTATGGTAAATAGAGGTTAGCATTCTGTTGTGAGCTAGCATTCTGTTATGAGCTAGCATTCTGTTGTGAGCTAACAATTTATCAGTTAGGCATTGTTGCCTATATAATCTGTGTATCAAGATTCATTGAAGGCAAGATTCATTGACACAATTAATTCATCATTTTCATTAATAAGTTTAGTAGTCATACTCTTTCATGGTATCAGTCGCTTGTTAACGATTCCTGGTGTGCCAATCATGTCCACGCATACCGATGATCCTGCTCTTGTTGATACTCCTGATTCTTCCTTCTCCGGTGATCGATTAGTCAGTTCATTTCCTCGACATGAGATTGTCAAATTGGACGGCAGTATATTTCTCCAATGGCAAAAGCAAGTTCGTCTCATCCTTGCCGGTTATGGCTTAGAAGGTTTTCTTGATGGATCGGTAACTGCTCCTGCCAAATTTGTTCAAACAACCGATGGATCTCGTATTCTCAATCCAGCCGTGATAGCTTACAATCAACAAAATAGTTTGCTTACCTCGTGGTTGCTGTCCACTATTAGCTCCTCGCGTCTTCCTTCATTCAATCATGTTGAGACAGCCTCGGATGTATGGACGACGGCCACGAAGCTTTTTGCTGCAGATACTCGCACCAAACAGTCTCGATTGCGTAATGATCTTCATTCTCTTCGAAAAGGTAACCTTTCGATCTCTGATCTTGTTCCTAAGATGTAGGGTTTGTGTGCTCTTTTGGAGGCGTCGGGATCTTTCATTTCCGAGGATTATCGAACCGACATACTCCTGGCGAGTCTCCCCCTTGAGTTTGACGCTATAGTTTTATAAGTCTCTCTCTCTCCGATCTCCTTGCCCCTTGAACGTGTGGTGGACACCTTGCTCGAGTTCGAACAGCGTCAAGCGCGTATTGTTCAGGATGTTCTTCTCGCGGCGAATCTGGTCGAACGCCCCTCCTCTGACACGGTAGAGGCTCCTGTTCTTGGCGGTCACTCCATCGCTCATTGACGGGGTTGAGGTTTTCGCCCTCGTGTATAGTATCAAATCTATAGTCGCTATGGTCATTTTGCAAAACGATGCTTCTACCGGTACCATCGTGATGATCAGTCTCGTGACGATCGAAATTCTTGGCCTGGTGTTTATGCGAATTCTGGAAGAGAGAATGTTCAAGATGCAAATTGGAATGGTCAAAATTGGGGCACCTATGGTCAACAAAATGTTTTTAATTCAAGGGAGGGGTTCGGTTATCAAGATAGTTGGCCGGTTGTGGATCATGTTGAAACACGTGGGCCTACCCTTCCTACACGTGGGCCGAATGGTGCAAGACAATTTTCAAATGGATTTTCACCTTATCAATATACAAGGCATGACTATGGTGGGGTTCCTGATGTTGCACGGCGTGAATATGGTGGGCCATCTACTGCTCATTTTGATGCTCAATTTAATGGACAATCTGGTGGGCCCTCTAATGCTCATGTTAATGCTCATTTTAATAGGCAATCTGGGCCGCATGGTCATGGCTCTCATGGAGCGCATGAAATTGGCAATAATCCTGTGCCTCGTGTACCGGTTCAAACACGGACTTCGGATGAACAAAATTATTCTACACCTAATGCCTATTGTGCTACTATTCATCCGTCTCGGGAAGTTGGTGATCCTGCTATTCCATGGCGCACAAAACCGAGAGCTCGAGTCTTTCCTGTTGATTCCTCTCCGTACGAATCCTCTCAATTTGTTGGGCTACCTCCGCGGGTTTCTGACTTACATGCATCTAACTATTTTGATGCCACAACTTATGATTCGAATTTCAACAATACTAATTCGTATGTTCCGTTGCCAGTAGGCAGTGCGACTTGGTGCCCAGACTCGGGTGCCACTCACCACGTGTGTCAGAATACGTCTACTCTCAATTCCTCCAACCCGTATACAGGTAACTCTTCACTTAAAATGGGTAATGGCACCTCTACTAAAATTGCTTTTATTGGGAATTCGATGTTTGCTACAGAGAAGAAAGTCTTACACTTATCAAATGTTTTGTGTGTACCTAGCATTCGCAAGAACTTGCTGTCTGTGTCTAAATTTGCTGCAGATAACAAAGTCTTTTTTGAATTTCACCCTTCCTATTGTGTGGTTAAGAATATCCAGACGCAGGAAATATTGATGCGGGGCCGAGTTCGTGATGGACTTTATTATTTTTTGGCCAACTTGACGGATGAATTTCTAGTGGTGCATAATGCCTCCGTTCGAGACACTACCTTGAGTAATAATGAGTTTACATTGTGGCATAGGAGACTAGGCCATCCTTCTCCTACTATAGTGAAAAATGTTCTTAGTAAATGTCACATTACGTTCAATAAAAATTGTTTTGATGAAGTATGTCTAGCATGTCAACAAGGGAAATCAAACAAACTACCGTTCTCACAATCCCTCACAAAGTATGATGATCTTTTTGAACTTGTAGTTTCTGATCTCTGGGGACCAACTTCTATTTCATCTGACGGAAATCTTTACTATATATCCTTCATTGATATGTGTAGTCGTTTCACGTGGGTTTATTTGATTAAACATAAATCTCAAGCTCTTGAATATTTTATACAGTTTTAACAGATGGTTCAGACTCAGTTTGGGAAATGTATTAAGAAATTTCAGAGCGATTGGGGTGGCGAATTTCGGACGTTTGCATCTGTCCTAGCCAGTCATGGCATTCTTCACCGATTATCTTGCCCTTATACGTCTGAACAGAATGGGGTAGCTGAACGTAAACATCGTCATATTGTGGAAACTGGTCTTACCTTGTTAGCACAGGCTAGTGTACCTATGAACTACTGGAGTTATGCCTTTCGCAGTGCTGTGCATCTCATTAATCGACTTCCCACCTCGGTATTAGGTGATCAATCTCCGTATCAACATTTGTATGGTCATCCACTAGAGTATGAGCATCTTCGAGTTTTTGGGTGCTGTTGCTTTCCCTGCTTACGACCGTTTGTTCGACATAAGCTTGACTATCGCTCTCAACCTTCTACGTTTCTTGGGTACAGCTCCCAGCATAAAGGTTATTTCTGTTTACTACCAGATGGGAAGGTCGTTATTTCTCATCATGTGATTTTCGATGAACAAAATTTCTTGTTCTCGTCTCCTGGTTCTCTTTATGGTCAACAGTCTCAACCCGTGAGTCTTCCTACATATGTTCTCGTTGTCAGACCGCTCATTCCTCAAAGTAGTGCAGCATGTTCTGGAGATCGTGGAAATCCATCTGTTGACTCTATAAATGCCCAACCACATACCAGCGCGACCAGTGCTTCATCATCTACCTCCAGCTCATCTACCTCCAGGTCTTCCGAAAACACCAATGTTTTGCGAACTGTACCAAGCTCTTCAGCAGATGGCTCACTGGAAGAATTGCCGACTATTGAAGTTGTTCCTACTGTGAGAGAACGTGAGCCTGTTAACACCCATTCAATGGTTACTAGGGCTAAAGCGGGAATATTTAAGCCAAAAGTGTTATCTGTTGATACAGCTAATTTTGAGCCTAACTCGGTTGAAGAGGCTCTTGCTCATCCTGAATGGCGTCAGGCAGTTCAAGCTGAGTTTGATGCTTTGTTAGCCAACTCCACCTGGGCTCTTGTCCCTCTTCCGTCTGGTCGCAAAGCAATTGGTTGCAAATGGTTGTTTAAGGTAAAAAAGAATCCTGACGGATCCATTGATCGGCGGAAGGCTCGGTTAGTTGCCAAAGGATGTTTTTAAGTGCCGGGATGTGATTTCACAGAAACATTCAGTTCAGTGGTCAAACCAGCAACTATACGTGTTATTATTTCTGTTGCTGTGTCTCGTGGGTGGCAACTCAAGCAAGTTGATGTAAATAATGCATTTTTGAACGGAGATTTAACTGATGAAGTTTTCATGCAGCAACCCCCGGGTTTTGTTCAATATGGTTCGCATGGTGAACAGCTAGTGTGTCGTCTAACTAAAGCCCTCTATGGTTTACGACAAGCACCCCGTGCCTGGTTTGACAAGTTGAGGACATATCTTGTTGGTAATGGATTTACGGTTTCTAAGTCTGATGCTTCATTATTTGTGAAGGTTCTTAACAAGCTTACGTTGTATGTTCTTGTTTATGTGGATGACATCATTGTCACTGGAGATTCGTCTGCTGAAATTGCTAGCTTTATTCAGTAACTTAACGACAAATTTGCTCTTAAAGATTTGGGTGAGCTTCATTATTTTCTGGGGGTTGAGGTGAGCAAATCTACTTCTGGTAGTCTTCATTTGTGTCAACAGAAATACATTAAGGAGCTTCTTACTCACTGTTCTATGGATAATGCGAAACCTGTTCATACACCAATGGTTAGTTCACCTGTGATGTCTAAAGATGAAGGTGAACGACTTGCTGATCCAACTGAGTATCAGAGTCTAGCTGGAGCTCTTCAATATATTATCTTAACTCGACCGGATATTTCGTATGCGGTAAATCGGGTCTGTCAGTTTATGCATGCTCCCACTACAGTACATATGGTAGCTCTAAAACGTGTTTTGCGGTATCTACGTGGTACACTATCTCATGGTCTGGTTTTTCGTCCATCTGATAGACTTTCTTTGGTCGGATATGCAGATGCAAACTGGGGTCTTGATTTTGATGATCGTCGATCCACAACAGGATATTGTGTATATTTTGGGAATGTCCCTATCTCATGGTGTTCCAAGAAACAGCAAGTCGTCTCTCGATCCACGGTTGAGGCTGAGTATCGGAGTGTAGCCGCAGCCACTAGTGATATTGCGTGGCTTGTTTCTCTTTTGTCCGAGTTAAAACTCACTTCTGCTGATATTCCTACTGTATGGTGTGATAACACCAGTGCTGTTGCTGTTGCAGCTAATCCGGTTCTGCACTCCAAGTTCAAGCATGTTGAACTTGATCTGTTTTTTGTTCGTGAAAAGGTGGCTAATGGCGAATTAATTGTTGGTGAAGTTTCGGCCTGTGATCAAGTTGCGGATACTCTTACTAAGCTGTTGTCTGTATCTCTGTTTACTCGATTTCATCATCTTCTTCAGATTGTGTCACTAGAAGAAGCTAGGTGAATGTTATAGTATAAGTCACGTGTTTAGTATGGTAAATAGAGGTTAGCATTCTGTTGTGAGCTAGCATTCTGTTATGAGCTAGCATTCTGTTGTGAGCTAACAATTTATCAGTTAGGCATTGTTGCCTATATAATCTGTGTATCAAGATTCATTGAAGGCAAGATTCATTGACACAATTAATTCATCATTTTCATTATAAGTTTAGTAGTCATACTCTTTCGGACTTTGCGAAACATTCAATTCTTCTCCTATTGGAATAGCAAGGGGAACGAGTGCAACAAAAACAAGATTTTTACCTGACTAGCCTCAAAGAGCTTACTGGAAATCTTGAAATCTCTAGAGTCCTCGGTCAACACATTACTTTTCAATTTGATATTGAGTTGTAGTGGTTGATACACCAAAGACAAAAGAAAGAAACTCCTGAGTAGAAACTGCCCCATATCAAACTGAATTCCCTGACCAACCTTGTAAAGAAGACGTGCTAAAGCCTTGTTGATGGAAGACTTGTTTATAGCTAGAAGTCAGTTATGAATGGCAATCTTATGAAGAACACAAAACTTAGATGTCAAACAAGTAGATGATAAGATATTGTTATTGGTCATGTTCAAACAACCCCTACCTGTAATAACATTTACAATATTATTGTAGCCATCAGAATACTCATCATGAATACCTAGATTTACTAAGAATTGATTGATGATAGAGGGACTAAAAGTAAACATGTTCCCCCACACTTTAACCTGATGAAAGTTAGTTGAACCATCAATATCAACATCATGTTGCACTTTGCAAAAGAATTCTTGAACAATTTCCTTCACATACGACCGAACATAAGTCATAGACTTAAACATGTTTGTAGCTTCAAAGATATGTAGCAGAGAATATTTCTCAAAATAAGCCATTAAAATGTTTCTTTCATTGACACATTTTTACTTCAATACTCTCCCTCAACGCTTCTTAGCCAGAATATCCATGAAATCAAGAGGTGATACCTGAATAAAGTCTTCTTCGTGTTTGGAACAAACCTCTCTTTTTTTTGAATGAGTGATAGAACCAGGTGCTGAATTGTCTATCTTCCTTTTTCCCTTGGCCTTAGTTTGTACCTGCTTCTAAGCCAATGTTTATCTTGTTATAGTATGCCCAAAGACTAATCATGAGATGATTGTAATTACCTACTTGTTTTACTTTGTTTATTAATATAAGACATTGCCATTATTATTTCAGTTTCTTTTTCTGTGTATATAAATAAACTGAATTGTAATAAAGTCCTAAAAAAATTATGATTATTCTTAAAAGGTCCTTGTTCAAGTACTATTGTGGGCTTGAACAACAATAATGCATTGAGACTAATGTGTAGTTGATTGATGACAAAGTGTTGTCATTGACATAGGGATGTCAAAATCAATACATGAGTATATGTTAGAGAACAACATATTGGACTAACTTGCTATGAGTATGTTTCTTGTATTATTATGTAATATTCACAATATTACTCATAGTGATAACTATGTATACGATTCTCAGATTTTAGATCATCATTATCCCAACATTGTGAGTCTTATATTTTGATACAGTCAAACGTCTTTCGTAATAGGTTGTACTGAAAAGATTGGTGTTGGATATGCCACAATCTATGCAGTGAGATATGGTTTATCAATATAGGATTTGTCCCTCCTACATAATGGGAGCAACATCTTAGGCCACTTGATTGAGTGAGACTAGAAATGCATGGCCATTCTCAAATAAGTTGATAAGAGATATCATACTTATTTTTTTATTGTAGTCTAGTTGAGATATGAAGAAACATAAGATTGGATAATGCAAGTGTGACTGTTCCATGACTTGTGTCCAATCTAGATATAAAGGACAAAATGATGTAATATATGAAAGGTTTATCACAGAAAGGTTATGTCGGATCATGACTTATTGTAACTTAGGTAGCAATGATGAATTACTAGATGTCATTCATTGCTTGTATTATTAGAAATATTCTAGTATTACTACTAACGTTACAAGAACCCACAGGGTCACACTCTATGGTTAAAACGAGCAAAATCCAAACACAGTTGGTATTGTGTTTAGCTGTCACATGAATTTGATTCATATAAAATTTTAAACGAATATAGTTTACCGAAATTGTTACAATAAATTATTATAATTATGATTTTGGTCAAACATTGAAACATGGTAGTTATAATTCTTTTTGGAAAGAATATAACGTTTTTAATACTTTCCATATGTTCTCTATAGGACTATTCTGTTTTCAATATATGGATACAAAAATCTCGAATTAGGGTAATAGGATTTTAAAAAGAAAAATAAGAAAAAGGTCTAGTAGCCATTTTTGGAGATTTTTCTCTGGAAAAGTTCCATGAGAGTTTTTGTCGTTTGTTTTAATATTGGGTGGACTACGTAGAGGCTGGGACTGTAACAGTCCGTTTTCGGTAAAATCGGAATAGTGGTTTCGAGACCACAAATCCGATTTCGAAAAGGAAATTTATTTTAATATTATTTTATGATCTACAGTATGATAATAATGTCGTACGAAAATTTCATAAAGAAATTTTACAGATTATATGTTTAATTTGATAAAGGACCAAATTGCACAAAGTGCAAAAGTTGAGTTCTAATAGCTAAAGGGATTAAATAGATATGAAATTAAAAATTTGAGGTCCTTAAATGGTAAATAGACCATTAAAAATGCTTAGTTGTTAAGGATGATGATTCATCCATGGAAAATAAAATAAAGAAAAGGATGAAATTGGAAAGTGAAAAAAAATAAAGATGATAAATGATAAAAAAAATGAAAATATCATCAATTTATCATCTTCTTCCCCACAAATACATGGAAACCCTAGGAAAGAGAAAGCAAGCTTTCTTGGCTTAATTGGGTAAGTAATATTGTCCCGTTTTTAGTAATTTTTATATTTCTGAGATCGGAATAGCTTAATCTATCTATTTTTGGGATTAATTTGTAAACATATCAAAGTATAGAAATTTTTCCATGGAT
The DNA here is from genome assembly GCA_025698515.1 of Gossypium sturtianum. Lineage (NCBI taxonomy): Eukaryota > Viridiplantae > Streptophyta > Magnoliopsida > Malvales > Malvaceae > Gossypium > Gossypium sturtianum. Next base: position 116,932,576 of record CM046954.1, on the reverse strand, counting down.
GTAAATGCTGAAATTTTGAAATTTATGGTAGAAAATGAAAGGTTGTTGATAGATAAACAACTTTTGTTAAGTGAATTTTGATGAAATTATGATTTTAGGACTAAATTGTAAAGTTATAAAATTCATGGAAAATTCTAAATTTTTATGAACTACATGGGCTATAAATGTTACATGTAAAATTTGGCTAGGCTTGGAATAAGGATTAAATAGCATGAATTTCATTTTCTGAGCCTAGGGACGAAATCACCATTAATTAGAAGTTCAGGGGAAAAATGGTAATTTTGCCTCAGATGTGAATTGGACTGAATTGAGTATGAATTGTATTAAATTGATGTTAAATTTACTCGTATAGATTTGGATAGACCAAATTCGGAGTTAGAGCGAGGAAAAGAAAAAGTGTCGAATTAGTAGATTTTACGTATACGAACATTTATTGAGGTAAGTTCGTGTAACTTAATTATGTGTATTAATATGTTTGAATCGAATGTTGTATTTGTGTGAATTGCATAAATATTTAATGTATGAAATTAATCACATGCCCGATATTGCTCGATAAATGATAAGTTCCGTTTGAATAATGAAATGCAATGGATACAGTATTTTCTCGTATTGATTATAGTCCTGCATATGTTGCGAACATTATAGCTCGGACGAGCATCCTGTGAAAAGCCATCTCGAGCATCCTGTTATATAGTTCCTGCGAGCATCCTGATCGGTAGTGATCCTGCTTGTGTTACGCACTACCATAGCTCTTTGTGAGTGTCCTATTACATGATTCGATCGGTTGTGATCCAGCATTTATTGCGGACACAAACGCAGCTCTTCGTGAGTGTCCTGATATAGGCTCTTGTGAGCTTCCTGACATGGCTCGCTTGAACTTCCTGTTAAGCTATCCGGAGCTCCTGTTACATGACTTTTTGTAAGCATTCCTGATAGGCTCTTCGTGAGCTTCCTAATTAAAAGTTCTTTGTGAACTTCCTGTTATAGACTCTTATGAGTTTCCTGGTATAGCTCGGATAAGCTTCCTGTTACATGGCTCATATGAGCATCCTAATATATGGCTCGAGAGTGTGCTTCCTGATTATGTACCCTTACGGGTACCCTTGAATAGGAATTAACGGTTTCTGATTTGTACACTTTGAGTGTACTACATGTGTATCCATCAATATTTCAAATAAATTCAACAGGAAAAATCCTGACATGAGAAAATATGAACACGAAATGAATTATTATATGTATCTGCTTGAAATACATGAAAATCATGATACATGATATATGGAAGTATGAAATGGTGATATATGAACATGGAACTTGTTTGATGAATATGTTCATCTAAGATTATAGATTTGTACACTTCGAGTTTATTTTCCCGGGTTTCTATTGATCTTTTAATTGATTTAATGAGTAAAATCTTGACATGAAATAATCTGAACTTGAGACAAAATATTATGAAAATGTACTTGAAATACATGGGTATGAATTATATATGTTATTTGAATTCATGATGTGGAAAGTATATGTGTATGGGAATTTGGTTATTATTGAGCCCATACATGTTTCTTGATTTTTGTATGAGATAGTATGACTTAGAAACGAACTATTACCCGTATGTACATGAAGTACATGGAAATGACATTACCTGATATAATGATGCATGAATTGGTTGTTACATGAATGTGGATCATGCTTGATGACTTTGTTCATCCATGATTAAGGACTATTATATGTGATTACTTGGCTAACATGATGAGGACATATGTTTAGGGCTTGTGATAAATTTGGTTGATAGTGCCTTGCATATTTATTTTGAACATAAATATATGGTAAGTTATTTACCATGTTATACGAACTTACTAAGCATTTCATGCTTACTCTGTCTTTTTTCCCTTGTTCTATAGTAATTCGGAAGCTCGTTGGATTGGAAGCATCAGTGGAGATCACTCACACTATCCATCGGCCCATCTTGGTATATATGGTAAATTAATTATGGTTATAATGGCATGTATAGGTTAACTAGCCAATTTTGGCATGTAAATGTTTGGGTTATAACTAGCCATTGGAATGGCTTGTGATGAACATGTTTTGATATGTATAAATGAGGCTATAACATATTTGGTGTGTGCTTAAATGATTGATTGATAGAAATCATGTTGGCATATTGAAAATTAATTCTAGCATATTTGGTAAAATATGCATATAGGTGAATTCGATAAGTTAAGTAAATTTTTATATTTAATTACATGATGGTAAAGTGTCATTTGAGGTGTTTAAGAGCACATTAGTTGTATGTGATAATATGTCATGTATGAGACTTGGTTTTGACATGGATTAATTGTTTTAAAATGGCTTGTGAATATGTTTAAGTACTAGTGTAAGAGGAAGACAAATTGGGTGAGAAATGTGGCTTGGAAAATAGCCTATTTTTGTCCACACGGGCAGAGACACGGGCGTGTGTCTCAGCCGTGTGTGACACACGGCCTAGCACATGGGCGTGTGATTTGGCCGTGTGTCCCCTGCATCTTTAAAATGTCAAAACAGAATGCTCAGAATTGATCACATGGCCTAGCACACGAGCGTGTGGATTAGCCGTGTGACCCCTGCACCCACACACGACCTAGCACACGGGCGTGTGGATTGGCTGTTCGACCCAAGTCAGAGAGTTACATGGTCTGAGACACGAGCGTGTCCCTGGCTGTGTGAGCCACACGGCCTGACCACACGAGCGTGTGACCCATGCATCTAGGAAAAAATTGAGATTTTGCAAAAAAAATTCTGAGTACCTGGTTTAGTGCCTACTCGTTTCTAATGCATGTTTTGGACCTCGAGGGTTCATATAAGGGAATTTATGATTGATTTCTAACATGAATACTGTATGGTGTAGAATATCTGTTTATTTAATCTGTAAGTTCAGGTAATGCTCCGTAACCCTGTTCCGATGACGGTTTCGGGTTAGGGGTGTTACAGGGACATTTTCGTTGTGGCTTGGAATCGATATCAAATTAGCAGTATCCTTTCATTGATTTTTCAATTAAGAAGGTGTATCTTCAATATTATTTCAACTTGTTTCATTCCTCGTACATGGATCCATGGTTGAGGATCGTCGGAATATTTTTTTGCTGCGCCATGGGGTGTATCAGCTGTCCTAACATATCTGACATCTCCGGTCTGAAAACTTGCTTCATGATCAGACAACTCTTCATCCTCTTTGCCTTTACCCATTGTTCCCTACTTTGTTGCAACTTCAAATAACACCAAAGACTCTTTTTTAGTTGAACCTGTATCTTGATTAGAATATGTTGAACTTTCCCCTAATTCTTCATTTGATACAGTATCGATTTCAAGTTCTTGTGGAGAATTGGAATGTAACAGCCCAGTTTTAGCTAAATTGGAACAGTGGTTTTGGAACCACAAATTCGATCTCATAAAATTATTTTAATATTATTTTTTGTATTTAAAGCATGTTATTTGATATGTCTGAAAATTTCATGAGCTAATTTTATCGTTTGATAGGTCAATTTGATAAAAAAAGACTAAATCGTGTAAAGCGAAAAACTTGAGTTCTAATAGCTAAAGGTGTCTAATAGCTATAGAACCTTAAATTTAAGGTCCTTATGTTTTTATTAAACCATTTATGGGATAGTGGATGATATTGGCATGGTATTATTGGAATTTTGAATTAGTAATAAGGTTAAATAGGTAAATGAGTAATTAAGTTATAATTATAATAAAACAAAATGCATAATTTGTATTCATCTTCTCCAAATATAAAACCAAACCAATTCTTTGAGAAAAAAGGGGCTAGGGTTTGGCAATTTCAATTCTATCAATTAGGTATGTATTTTGATTCATTTTTAATGATTTCTATCTTTTTGTAACCGTTGCAGCTCAATCTAGCTAGCCCGTACCTTTAATTTTGAAATTGTTAAATATTTTAAGAGTTTCCATTGTTGAATCTATGTGTTCTTTGATGTTTAATGTTGAAATATGAAAGCTTGATGATAGTTTTACATGTTTTGTTAAGTGATTTTTGATGAAAATGCATAATAGGGATTAAATTGTGAAAAGTGCAAATTGAGTGGTTGAAATGTAAAATAAATGGAAAATATGGGCTGCTAGGGGTATATTGGTAATTCGGCTAGCATGGGTTAGTCTTGAATTATGTGAATTTTGTGTTTTGTGAAATAAGGACTAAATTGTAAAAGTTGTGAAATACATGGGGCAAAAGTGTAAAAGTGCTTTAAAGTGTGATATGGACTAAATTGGAAGAATATGTGATTGAATAAGTTAATTTTGAATTCATATAGATCAAGAGAGAAAGAATTCGGATTTAGATCGGGGGAAAAGCAAGGTTATCGAGTAGTCGACCCGATCCGTCATTTCCGTATATGAGGTAAGTTCGTATAACTAAACTTAAATGTGTATCTATTTATTGGATGGATAAAATTGATATAGTATTTATTCTATTAGATAAATGTGGAGATACTAGATTAAATGCATGGTTTAAGTAAACGAGTTGCTGAATAAGACCATAGCTGGGCTATGGAAAAATCGAATAATAAGACCATAACCGAGTTATGGCATGTGAATGAAAGACCACGGCAGGGCCTTGGCAATGTATGTGTAAGACCATAGTTGGACTATGGCATCGGAAAATCGACGCACTTATATTGTAAGCATTAATAAACTCGAAGAGATTCGATAAGCAAAATGGTGAGAATAGATATGTATCAGTACAGGTACGTACAGAAATCTACCCGAATGATGAATTATAAGAAGATGAGAATTTATGAGTTGCTTTATAGTCAAATTTATGTTATCTCATTGGTTGAGGTTTGAATTGCAAATTATGTATCTACTTGGAGTTGTTCATGAATGATGTTGATTATTTCACATCTACATTTGAACTTTCTAAGCTTTATAGCTTACTTTGTTTATTCCTTCTATGTTTTATAGTTAATCGAAGCTAGCTCGGAATCGGGGATCGTCAGGAACTTCATCGCACTATCAAACATCTATTTGGTACTTTTGAGTTGTGTATATATGGTATATGGCATGTATAGGCTTGAGTCATTTTGATATGTTTGATGAACATGTATTTTGGTCTATCTAAGTTGACTTGTGATGATGATTTTGTTTATGTATAAAGATGTGTGAATGACTTTGTTTTGAATTAGGTAAATTGACCTATAATGAATGAATGAGGTTTAATTGATAATGCATATTTGGAAGGGCTTTATTGAATGAATCAAATATGTGAATTATGATAAATGAACCATATTGTTGATGTTGTTTTGGTTTATATTTGAGTAAGTGAAATGGTTGTATTTGTGTAGCATGAAATGTGCATGAATTAGGATTGATTTGGCTGCATATTTGTGCCTTGAAATGGTACCATTTGGACTTGTGTAGGTATGTGCTAAATGGGGTGGAAAATTGGCCTTGCAAATGGCCTATTTTTGTCCACACGGACAGAGACACGGGCGTGTATCTCAGCCGTATGTGACACACGGTCATGTTTCACGACCGTGTGTCCCCTGGTTTTAAAATTGATTTGAAGTCAATATGCTCTACACGGTCTCACACACAGACGTGTGACTGGCCGTGTGGTACAAGTCAGTATACCCCCCTAAATGGCACACGGCCTAGCACACGAGCGTGTGACTTGGCCGTGTTGCATAAGTTAGTATACCCTACAGGTTTGGCATGGCCTAGCACACGGCCTGGCACACGGGCGTGTGTGGCCACTTCGAAGGGCACACGGGCTGGACACACGGGCGTGTGGTTGGCCGTGTGACCCAAGTCAGTATGTATGCCCTGTTTCCACACGGCCTGAGACACTGACGTGTCTGGAGCCGTGTGAGGCACACGGCCTGTGCACACGGGCGTGTGACCCCTAAATGGTTGAAATTTTTTCTAAGTTTCTAAAAATTTCTCGAGTTATTGGTTTAGTCCCGAACCACTTCTAAAGCATGTTTAAGGCCTCGTAGGCCCTTATAAGGGACAATGTGATTGTGATTAAATGATATTGAGTATGAATGCATAAATGTATGAGATATGTATGTTAAATGATATGTATTGATCGGTAATACCTCGTAACCCTACTCCGGTGACGGATATGGGTTAGGGGTGTTACATTTATTTGGTATTAGAGCTACGGTTTAGTCGATTCTAGGACCAACGTAGCATGTGTGAGAGTCTAGCTATACATTCCATATATACTTTGCGATAGTATGATGATTCCTGATAGCTTAAATTGTATTTTCGTATAGTACTGGATCCTGAACGAGCTATAGCTGAAGATTTAGAGAGTAACGCACTCGCTCCCGCTCAAGGGACAGCGCCTTTCGAATCTAGACGCGTGTCTTGTAGTCACGGAGGTGAGTCTAAAGAAGCTTTTTTCCAGATGATGAACGATTGGTTCACTCAATACGTCTAGACAAATCCGGCTGCTCAACAACCTTCACCCCCTCCTATTCCCCAAACTGTACCTGTAGCTCCTCAAGGAGTCGAGCTTTTAAGATTGAATAAGCCTCCAGTTGATAAGATCTGTAAACACGGGGCTGAAGAGTTCAGGGCTAATGTTGATGATGACCCTGAGAGAGCTGAGTTCTAGCTTGAAAATACTATCCGAGTGTTTGATGAACTTTTGTGTACGCCAGCTGAATGCTTAAAGTGTGCTATTTCTCTTCTGAGAGACTCTGCGTATCATTGGTGGAATACTTTAGTATCGGTAGTACCGAGAGAGCGAGTGGCTTGGGAATTCTTTCAGACCGAGTTTCGGAAGAAATACATCAGTCAATGATTCCTTAACCAAAAGCATAAAGAATTTCTAGAATTGAAACAGGGCCGTATGACCGTAACTGAATATGAAAGAGAATTTGTACGGTTGAGCAAGTATGCTTGAGAATATGTTTCTACCGAAGAGATAGTGTGCAAGCGGTTTGTTGATGGGCTGAACGAAGACATTAAACTTCTGGTCAGGATATTGGATTTAAAAGAATTCGTTGTGTTAGTCGAATGTGCTTGCAAAGCTGAAGAATTGGGCAAAGAAAAGAGAAAAGCTGATTCAGAAGCTAGAGATTCGAGAAAGAGATTGATGAATAAACCCTATCACTCTTCATCAAAGAAATCTCGAGATTCGTATAGTCGATCAAATGCACCAGTGGAGTACTCTAATAGAGATCGTGGGAAGCAATTTACGAGTTCAAAAACTCCAGCTATGTCAGTGGCAAGTGTGGGTAATGTTAGACCGAACAAACCTGAATGTGGACGATGTGGAAAACGACATTTTGGAGAGTGTAGACTGAATGATAAAGCCTGTTTTAGATGTAGTTCGCATGAACACTTCATTCAAGATTGTCCTGAGTTAGATGAGAAAGATAAATCTCAGAGTGCAAGACAAAGCAACACGACTACGAGAGGAAAACCATTCTATAATGTTAGAAATGTGAGTGGTGGTAGAGGTGCGACACGAGATACTGCTATGAGATCCGAGGCCGGAGCACCTGTTAGAGCCTACGCTATTCGCGCTCGCGAAGAAGCGTCATCTCCAGATGTTATCACCGGTACTTTCACTCTCTATGATACTAATGTGATTGCATTGATAGATCCAGGATCAACTTATTCTTATATATGTATAAATTTAGTATCTAGTAAGACTTTGCCTGTAGAGTCTACTAAATTTGTGATTAGAGTATCGAACCCCTTAGGCAAATGTGTTTTGGTTGACAAAGTCTGCAAGAATTGTCCGTTAATGTATCGAGATCTTTGTTTTCCGGCTAATCTAATGTTGTTTCCATTTGATGAATTTGATGTGATTCTGGGTATGGATTGGCTAACGATGCATGAGGCTATAGTGAATTGTAGACGAAAGAAAATTGAACTAAAATGTCAGAATAATGAGACTATTAGAATTTAATCTGATGATCTAAATAGTTTGCCAGTTGTGATCATGTCTATGTTAGCTCAGAGATTTGTGAGAAAGGGGTGTGAAGCTTATCTTGCTTATGTACTTGATACGAAAGTGACAGAAACAAAGATTGAATTAGTACCAGTTGTATGCGAGTATCCAGATGTATTTCCCGAAGAGTTACCAGGTTTACCACCTATCAGAGATGTTGAGTTTGGCATTGAATTAGTACTAGGAACAACGTCGATATCAATAGCTCCGTACAGGATGACTCTGACAGAGTTAAAAGAATTGAAAGCTCAATTACAAGAGTTGACAGATAGAGGTTTTGCTAGATCGAGTTTCTCTCCCTGGGGTGCACCGGTGTTATTTGTAAAAAAGAAAGATGGCACGATGAGAATGTGTATAGACTACCGACAGCTCAAAAAAGTGATGATTAAGAATAAATACCCTCTGCCACGAATAGATGATTTGTTTGATCAATTAAAAGGGGAAACCGTGTTTTCAAAAATTGATTTGAGATCGGGTTATTACCAGTTGCGAGTTAAAGACTCAGATGTGCCAAAGACTGCATTTAGAACAAGGTACGGACATTACAAATTTCTTGTTATGCCTTTTGGACTAAGAAATGCACTTGTTGTTTTTATGGACTTGATGAGCCGGATTTTCAGGCCATACTTAGACCAATTCGTAGTTGTATTTATTGATGACATTTTGATTTACTATCGTGATGAATCTGAGTATGCCGAGCATTTGAGAATCGTGTTACAAACTTTGAGAGATAAAAAATTGTTTGTAAAGTTTAGCAAATGAGAGTTTTTGGCTACGAGAGGTTGGTTTTCTGGGACATATAGTTTCAGCCGAGGGTATCCGAGTTGACCCGAGCAAAATTTCTGCGATTATAGATTGGAAGCCTCCGAGAAATGTATCTGAAGTCCGTAGTTTTCTGGGACTAGTCAGCTATTATAGACGATTTGCGAAAGGCTTCTTGATGATTGCGACTCCGATGACACGATTGCTTCAAAAAGATGTTAAATTTGAGTGGTCAGAAAAGTGTCAGCAGAGCTTCGAGCAGTTGAAAGCATTATTGATAGAAGCACCAGTGTTAGTTCAGCCTGAGTCGGGTAAAGAATTTGTAGTTTTCAGTGATGCATCGTTAAATGGCTTGGATTGTGTTTTGATGCAGGAATGCAAAGTTGTAGCTTATGCCTTGAGACAGTTGAAGCCGCACGAAAAGAATTATCCGACGCACGATCTAGAGTTAGCCGCGATAGTGTTCGCATTGAAAATTTGGCTTCATTACTTGTTTGGTGAGAAATGCCATATTTATACCGATCACAAAAGCCTGAAATATCTGATGACTCAGAAAGATTTGAATTTGCGACAGTGGATATGGTTAGAATTGCTAAAAGATTATGAGTTAGTAATTGACTATCATCCGGGGAAAGCGAACGTAGTTGCTGATACTTTGAGCCGAAAGTCCTTATTTGCTTTACGTGCTTTGAACACACAATTAGCTTTGTCTGACGACGGTTCGGTAGTAGCCGAGTTGAAAGCGAGACCGTTATTTCTATAGCAAATTTGTGAGGCTAAAAAATTTGATAATGAATTACAAGCAAAACGAGCTCAGTGTGAGTCGACTTCTGATTCAGAGTTTCGAATAAGGACTGATGATTGTTTGATGTTTCGTGATAGAATATGTGTACCAAGAAATTCTGAGTTCATTCGTAAGATTCTAAATGAAGCACACAGTAGTTGTTTATCAGTACATCTGGGAAGCACGAAAATGTATAACAATTTGAAACAGCTTTATTGGTGGCACGGCATGAAACAAGATATCTCAGAATTTGTTTCAAAATGTTTGATTTGTCAGCAAGTTAAAGCTGAGCATCAAGTGCCGTCAGGTTTATTACTGCCTATTATGGTTCCTGAGTGGAAGTGGGATAGAGTAACAATGGATTTCGTATCGGGTTTGCCCTTATCTCTGAAAAAGAAAGATGCGATCCGGGTTGTTGTTGTCGACAGATTGATGAAATCACTCATTTCATTCCTAAGACGCGTCTGATTTCTCGCTTGATAAATTAGCTGAGTTATATATTTTGAAATTGTGAGATTACATGGTGTTCCCCTATCTATTGTTTTGGATAGAGATCTGAGGTTTACATCGAGATTTTGGAAGAAATTACAAGAAGCTTTGGGTACTAAGCTGCATTTTAACATTCCGTTTCACCCGCAAACGGATGGCCAATCCGAACGAGTTATTCAGATACTTGAGGATATGTTACGTTGTTGCATTCTTGAGTTTGAAGGTAGCTGGGAGAAATATCTACCGCTGATTGAATTTGCTTACAGTAATAGCTTCCAATCGAGTATTAAGATGGCACCGTACGAAGCTCTGTACGGTCGTAAATGTCGAACACCGTTAAACTGGAGTGAGCTTAGTGAAAATAAGATTCACGGGATTGATCTGATCATAGAAATAGAAGAAAAAGTGAAAGTAAGTCGCTATAGTTTGAAACCAGCTTCGGATCGAAAAAAATCATACACAGACTTGAAACGGAAAGATATTGAGTTCCAGATCAGAGATAAAGTTTTTTTGAAAGTGTCACCGTGGAAAAAGATATTACGGTTTGGTCGGAAAGGGAAATTGAGTCTGCGATTCATCGGACCGTATGAAATTACTGAGCGAGTTGGGCTAGTGACATATTGGCTATCCTTACCATCTGAGTTAGAAAAGATACATTATGTATTTCATGTGTCGATGCTTCGACGATACCGATCCGACCCTTCACATGTCATTTCCCCAATCAAGGTTGAAATTTAGTCTGATATGTCATATGCTGAAGAATCGATTCGAATTTTAGCTCGTGAGATCAAAGATTTGAGAAATAAGAAAATAGCGTTAGTGAAAGTATTATGGCATCGACACGGGGTTGAAGAAGCTACATGGGAACCCAGGGATGCTATGAGAAAACAATACCCGAATCTATTCACTGGTAAGATTTTCAAGGACGAAAATCCCTAAAGGGGGAGAGTTGTAACAACCCGGTTTTAGCTAAATCGGAACAGTGGTTTTGGAACCACAAATTCGATGTCAAAAAATTATTTTAATATTATTTTCGGTATTTATTGCATGTTATTTGATATGTACGAAAATTTCATGAGCTAATTTTATCGTTTGATAGGTCAATTTGATAAAAAGGACTAAATCGCATAAAGCAAAAAACTTGAGTTCTAATAGCTAAAGGTGTCTAATATCTATAGAAATTTAAAGTTAAGGTTCTTATGTTGTTATTAAACCATTTATAGGATAGTGGATGATAGTGGCATGGCATTATTGAAATTTTGAATTAGTAATAAGGTTAAATAGGTAAATGAGTAATGAAGTTATAATTATAATAAAACAAAATACATAATTTGTATTCATCTTCTCCAAATAGAAAACCAAACCGATTCTTTGAGAAAAAAAAGGGGCTAGGGTTCGGCAATTTCAATTCTATCAATTAGGTATGTATTTTGATTCGTTTTTAATGATTTCTATGTTTTTGTAATCGTTGCATCTCAATCTAGCTAGCCGTACCTTTAATTTCAAAATTGTTAAAGATTTTGAGAGTTGCCATTGTTGAATCTATGTGTTCTTTGATGTTTAATGTTGAAATATGAAAGATTGATGATAGTTTTATATGTTTTGTTAAGTGATTTTTGATGAAAATGCATAATAGGGATTAAATTGTGAAAAATGCAAATTGAGTGGTTGAAATGTAAAATAAATGGAAAATATGGGCTGCTAGGGGTATATTGGTAATTTGGCTAGCATGGGTTAGTCTTGAATTATGTGAATTTTGTGTTTTGTGAAATAAGGACTAAATTGTAAAAGTTGTGAAATACTTGGGGCAAAAGTGTAAAAGTGCTTTAAAGTGTGATATGGACTAAATTGAAAGAATATGTGATTGAATAAGTTAATTTTGAATTCATATAGGTCGAGAAAGAAAGAATTCGGATTTAGATTGGGGGAAAAGCAAGGTTATCGAGTAGTCAACCTGATCCGTCATTTCCGTATACGAGGTAAGTTCGTATAGCTGAACTTAAATGTGTATCTATTTATTTGATGGATAAAATTGAGATAGTATTTATTCTATTAGATAAATGTGGAGATACTAGATTAAATGCATGGTTTAAGTAAACGAGTTGCTGAATAAGACCATAGCTGGGCTATGGCAAAATCGAATAATAAGACCATAACTGGGTTATGGCATGTGAATGAAAGACCACGGCAGGGCCTTGGCAATGTATGTGTAAGACCATAGTTGGACTATGGCATCAAAAAATCGACGTACTTATATTGTAAGCATTAATAAACTCGAAGAGATTCGATAAGCAAAATGGTGAGAATAGATATGTATCAGTACAGGTACGTACAGAAATCTATCCGAATGATGAATTATAAGAAGATGAGAATTTATGAGTTGCTTTATAGTTGCAGACTTCACATGGCCAGGGCACACGCTCGTGTCCAAGGCCGTGTAGCACACACGGCCGAGACACACACCTGTGTCTCTGCCCGTGTGCTATATTTTGGACATTCTGTTTTGCAACAATTAAGGTGTAGGGGACATACGGCCGGAACACACGCCCATGGGGCAAGCCGTGCGTCACACACGGCCTAGACACGCGCCCGTGTGTCTACTTGTGTGGACAAAAATAAGGCTATTACCAAGCCCTTTTGTCACCCTTCCATGCACAAACCTACACAACAAACATAGAACCATTCCAAGCATATACCACCAACCAAATCAGCCACAACTAAGGCATCAACACATCATTCACATGCTATCATCTATCACACACAAACATTTCATATTAATCATCTCATATCATGTAAACTCTCACATCCATGAAAGCATCATCATATGTATATATATACTTAAACCAATATTAGCCAATTTCAATGGCCATTTACAAAATTAATTATCAACCAACATAAGCCAACACATTTGGCTAAATCAATTATGACATATAACAAAATTACCAAGTCCCTATACATGCCATAACTCAAAATACTTGAATTCACTGGTACCAAAATAATCGTGTAGATAGTGTGAATGGATCTCCGACAGTTTTCGATCCCCGAGCTGGCTTGGCGACTCTATAAGACAAGGGAAAAAGAAAGGGGAGTAAGCTATATAGCTTAGTAAGTTCCTATGCAAATAATAAGCATTATAAACACACATGTATCATACAAATAAACATGATGAACTTGGCATAATTAGTATCAAGATCTTCTAATCATAACTTACTCATTCATAACCTTACCGAGGGATTCGTCACATATCGAGCTCATTAGTAAATGAGTTTTACGTACGTACCTGTACCAACTCGCAACATATCATAACCTTTCACAACTTTGAAATACTCGTTGAATTTCCCATTGAACCACTTGGAATACTAAAGGATACTCGGGAATCTTGCACAAACAATACCATACCAATGCCATATCCCAGATATGGTCTTACATGGGATCTCTTATCGATGCCAATAGCCCAGCTATGGTCTTACACGAAATCTCATATTGATGCCATATCCCAGATATGGTCTTACACGTAATATCAAATAACCCTAATGTCATGACATTCGTATCCTACCTATTCCTACGGTTCAACCGGGATTTTCTCACTTGTCAAACTTTATCGATTACATCCAAGGAGTCAATCATAATTCATACAATATTAAAGCATTAAAAAAATAAATAAAACAATGCATTATTTACATACGAACTTACCTCGGTACAAAAATAGTAGAAATGGGACCTAATCGTCAAATACTTTATTTTTCCCTCGATCTAGGTCCGAACCTCGTTTCTCTTGATAATCGAGCTTGAAAGTTGGCCAAACCCTAGCTATGTCTTCCTTCTAATTTTCGGCACAAGGGGGAGAAGATGGACAAGATTTTGGCTTGATTTTTGGCTTTTTAATTCATTTAATTACCAAATGACCAAAATGCCCTTCACTTAAAACTTTGAAATTTTATCTCACCATGTCCATTTTTGACCACTATCTTAACAAATGGTCTAATTACCATCTAAGGACCTTCAATTTAAAATTTCATAGGAATTAGTCACGTCTAGCATGTAGAACTCAACTTTTGCACTTTTACAATTTAGTCCTTTTTGCTAAATTGAGTGCTCAAACGTCAAAATTTTCGAACGAAATTTTAACGAAACTATTCCGTAAAATTGTAGACCATAAAAATATAATAAAAATAAATTTTACTACGTCAAATTTGTGGTCCCAAAACCACTGTTCCGACTAGACCCAAATCGGGCTGTTACAACTCACATGACCTGTTTGTGGTAAAAAAAGAGAGAGAAAATTGTTGCTTATTTTGAAAAAGGTTTTACTTTTTTACAATTATTTTTACTAAATTCTTTTTTAAGTTTAAATTTGCACTATCTATCCTTTATTTTATGTCGTCTATTATAATACATGTCAATTGAATTTTAGCTTGGTTGGCATCAACATTGTTACCAAAGTAAGAGGACGTGGGTTTGAGCATGCTGAAGTGTGTTTATTCTCTTATTTAAGGTGGGAAGGGGTTATGAGTAGTTTAGGCATTGTATAAGAAAACTATTCTAATACATATATAATAAATAAGTTTTTTCTTCACGTTATTACACTCAATGGCGAAGCCTAGTAGAGCCCAAGGGGGCCATGGCCCCCAAGGTTTAAAATTTTTGCAATTTAGCCCTTTGTAGATATATTATAGCCCTCCCAAAAATATAAGCAGGCCCCCCAAGGTTTAAGATTTTTGCAATTTCCCAAAAATATTGCTTCTTTTGGATATATTGTTTTTATGTTTAAATCGATTGTTATGTTGGAATACTGCTTCTTTTGAATAAATTATTTATATGTTTAAATCGATTATCATGTTGGAATACTGCTTCTTTTGAATCAATTATTTATAGGTTTAAATCAATTGTTATGTTGGAATACTGCTTCTTTTGAATCGATTGTTTATATGTTTAAATCGATTATTATATTGGAATACTGCTTCTTTTGAATTGATTGTTTATATGTTTAAATCGATTATTATGTAGCACGTCTAATTTTAGCTTCCCTCAATATTAACATCCTAGCTCCTACTGATTACACTAGTAACCAAACTAGGATTTAATAATTCATTTGATTATGACACATTAATAATATGGATGAAAATATTTATATAACAAATATCTTTATAAATAATTAATATGAAAATTAAAGATGTTTTAATTTGAATAGTAAAGTTGAAATATTAAAGAGTAGTATGTCTTACGTTTAAATTTAGGTTTAAATCCTATCATGTGTATATTTTTATAGATTCTATAAAAATAGTTATAAACAAATAAAATTAATAAAAATAATCTTTCCAATTAAATTGGTTTCGACTCTTTAATGATATAAACTAATCAAACATTTAAATAACCCATTTTATATTTGTATTGTCAGACCAATTTTATATTTGTACATCACATAGTAACCCATTTTATATTTGTATTGTACAGTGTACGTATTAAAAAAAAAAAAAAACTAAAAGAGATAGAAACAATAAAACGACATGAATCCTTTGGTCGAATTAGGTCAGACCAAAAATCATATCATGCTACATTACGTTTTATATTGTTTCTATAAACATATATGATTCTTTTTTGGGGAAAAAACCCTTCTATGATTCTGTGGTATTGGAGTGATTAATTTGTATGTTTGCTTTATTACTACATATCCTCAAATTATGATTTTTTTTTATATTGGTTTTAAATTTTAAAATATTTTAATTATATTTTTAAACTATCGATGTTATATCATTCTATTATTGAAACTGTTAATTTAATCATTAATTGGAACGTAAAATCTTATGTGATATAGTTTAAAATGAAAATTTTAAAGAAAAGTAATATGTTACTGCATAACTTTTAATATTAAATACTAAAAGTAAAGTAAAACCGAAAAACAGAGAGTGAATTATAGTTTCTGTAAAAGCTTTGAAAACTTTAAAACCAAGATTTTTACATCTTTTATTACAATATTCAATTTTTTAAAAAAAAATTCATTTTCAATTCTATCACATAAGATCTGATGTCTCATTTAATGGTTTAAATTAATGATTTTTGTGATGGATTGACCTCATTGAAATAACATCAATAGTTTGAGGATAAAATTAGAATATTTTAAAGTTTGAGGACCCTTTAAAATGAGCATCATAGTTTGAGAATGTTTAGTGTAATTAACTCTTAAAAGTAATACAAACTATAGAATATTGTAATTGATACATCAACAGTGACATTTTTTATTTCATAAGTTATTTTTTGGGAGAGGAGTCCATTTACACTAGTGTAAAACAAAGGTTATTTTACACCCTTTTGGATCTTTTTGTACGGTTAATATTTTAACGATCCAACCGTTGAATTTATCGATGTTATTGTACTTGTCATGCATGTAAAATTTCAAACCGATCTGATATCTCTATATCGACCTACAATTCTCAATATATTAATATATATTCAACAGTTGAATATTTTTTACACAAAACAAATAGTTAGAAAATTTTAATTTCCATCAAATTTGACATGCATGATTTATACGAATGAAATATTAAATTCAATGGTTAAATCACTAAAATATTAATTGAACAAAAAAAAAACAATTTTAATTTTACATTTGTGTAAGTGGACACCTCCTCTATTTTTTTACATCTTAAACCCATTCAACCTTCCAAATATATATATATTTTCTCCTAATTTCGACTACAGTTTCATTTTTCTATAACAATAGGTGTCTTTGTCTATTTTATGATTTGAACATACTTTTATTTAGGCCAGATGTGATATTTAAGTAAAACATTCCTAACAATCACTTCTAAAATTCAAATTTAGTCCAAATACCTAAATAAAAAGTCTACTTTCACTTTTTCAAATACTAATTTGATTTTACTAAACTAGTAATATATATTTTTTTTAATTTGACAAGTTAAAAAAAATATGACAAATCATTTTTACATATTCTTTTTCCTTTTTACTAACTCATAAAAAAAATGTCTTTTTTTTAATGATGCGTCATTATTTGGTTTGTTAATGGTTTATAGCATTATACACTGTCAATGAAATGAAAAAAAATGTGAGTAAAATAAAAAATTTGACATATTTTTAACAAAAAATAATTATTGCTATTATTAAAATTTTAAAGGTAACTACAACCAAGATCACTCAATTATTTGCAAGTTTACATCTTAGCCACTCAATTTTAAAAAGATACAAGTTGATCACTAAACTATTTAAAAAGTTATAAGTTGGTCATTGGCCCGTTAACTTGGTAACGAATGTCAGATGTGGTTGTTAACTCACTATTTGTTGTAGGTTACTCAACTATTAGTAATGTCGAAACCATTTTTAAGTTTTTGAAAAAAACGGGGATCGACTTACAAAAACGAAAACAGGAGTCGCCACCGATCCTTTTTTTGCTTAGGTGTGATCAGATCACCTTATAAAATATGTTTTGTTTAAAATATTAATTTTGGCCTACGAAATTCATGGAAACAGGTTCGGGAGTCGGTTACGCACGAGGAAGGATTAGCACCCTCGTAACGCCCAATATTGGTACCTAATTGATTAATTAATGTCCTTATGTCGAGAATTTGAAAAAGATTTGGGAACATGATTTCTTTAAAAATTTAAACAATTTAAGTTGGAATTGGAGATTCCTTTGTTCCGAAAGCATACAAACATCACATCCAGCACGTTAGGACATGATGTTTTAAACCCTCATAACCAAAATCATCTCATGATTTACAAAATTCATTAAAAGGATATTTAATTAGTTATTTGGACGAACGAAAAACCGAAACCCAGCACGTTAGGGCACAATTTCTCGAACTTCCAAACACGAAACATTGCCTTGTTTTCTGAAATCCTTATCCAGAGATAACAAATCGTCATATCCAGTGAGTTAGGACAGGACAATTTTGAATTCTCGCATATAAGTTCTTATTTAAAATTTATAGGTTTTAAAAAAGAGGATACTTGATATTTTAAGTTCTACGAGGAAAAATTAAAACCCAATAAGTTAGGGTATAATTTCTCTCGAAGTCCCCAAATATCATATATTGCTGTATTTAAAAGCCTTTGAATAAAATGCATAAATGTAATTAAATGTGTTTTATAAAACAAATGGTTTTGGAGTAGATATGGCAACATACATATTTAATAGCAATTCTGCATAACTGCAAATCATAATAATAGAATAATATAACATGAATGAATAAATAAAGAATTATGTTAAACAATAATAAACAATTAAAGAGACATAAATAAATAAATAAGTAACAGTAATTAGGATCTTCACGAAATAACAAAATCAAATGAAAAGGGAATGATACATTTAAACTTTAAAAATAAAATAATATGACGATTTTTAAAATGATTTAATATACATATAAACAATATAAAAATGAATAAAAATTTAAAGTATAAAAAAATAAGAATATTTATAACAAATATCTAATTTAATACATATAAATAATTATACATAATAAAAACAATTAATAAACAGTATATAATAATTTTATATAAAAATATATAATACACTAATCATAAAAATTACATATGTAAATAAAATAGGTTATATAATATAAATAAATTTTTATAAAATACAATTTTAAAAAATAATATATGATATAATATTATATAATATACAAATTAAAATATATAGTATAATAACTAATATATATAAATACTAAAATAATATGTAATAAAAATAATTAAATCAAATAAAATAATAAATAATAATTATATATGAATTTTATAATATTAATAAATTAATATATAAATGCTAAAGAAAATATAGAATATTTAATATGATAAACAATTTAATAATAATTTAAAATAAAATAAAATAAAAAAGATTTTTAAAGAAAAAACAAAGAAAAAAGGGGCTAAATAGCAATAAAAAATAAATAATAAGGATTAAATCAAATTGCGCGCTAAACCACAAGGACTTATGGGGCAATTATACCTTTTTAAAATGGCGTCGTAATGAATTTAATCCTTAATGCAGCCCGAGGGACAAAATTGGAATGTAAATAAACTTTTAAGGCCAAATTAAAAATAAAAAAATCAAAATTAAACGGAATTAAAAATATTAAAAATGCGGGAGGACTAAAATGGTAATTAGGCCATTAAATAAAAACACGCGGATCCTCCCCGGGTTTTCGGGTCAACGCGCGGATCCCATTCTTAAAACGACGTCGTTTTATGCTTATTGGATTAAGCAAAAACGGCACCGTTTTTATAATGCTATATAAGTCAAAATTAACTAAAAAAAATTCATTTTAACACTGAAATAAAAAAAAATCCGAGACCCCCTTTAAAATTCCCTCTGGCCTTCGGTCCGAGGCCAAGGCTCAGGTCCAGGTTCCGGCGACGGACCGCCCTGCGCGCCGCCTCACACGCCGCCACCGACGGTGGCCGGAGAGTCGAATCTCTCTGTTTCGAAGGTAATATCCTCGCCCCCTTTTTATTTTTGTATTATTTTATAAATAAAATGCTTGGATCGAAGAGAAAGATAAGAAATAACACGAATAAAACAAATCGTAAATCACCTTTAAAAATTTTCTGTATTATGTTTCTGCGTAATTTTTTTTTGTATCTTTTTTCTGTCCCCCTTTTGTTACAAATTCTTTTGGGTTTTATAACCCAGAAAATGAAAAAGGAAATATAAAAAATTCTATCTTTGTTGCCCTTTTTGCTGCCTTTCTTTCCTTTTTTTGCAGGTGACTGACGGTAGATCCGGCGATGTGGAGCTTGATTCGGGCGTTGATGGCAGCGTGACCGAGGACTGGCGTGAGTTGCGGCGCGAAGGCTGGGGTGCTTACTGGGGCTTGCGGCGCCTAGGGTTTCCCAGAAACCCTAGGTTTCTATTTCTGTTTAGTCTTGGGCCTTTTGGGCCGTCTCTGTTTTGGGTTTTGATAGTGGGTCTAGTTGGGTCTAAGGGTGTAACGGGTTGTGGGCATTAGTTTAGGTCTGTTCGGGTAGTGGGCTAATTTTGGGCCTGGTGGTATTGGGCTGTGTAAATGGACTGTACAAATAAACATTTTATATTTTTTTGGTTTTATTCTGGTTTATTTCATTCAGATGGGCCCGGGCAAAATGGCCTTGTTACAAGTAAATTTATAATTTGATCACTCAATTTCAAACAAATTACAAGTTGTTCACTTAACTATTCAAAATTTTAGTATTTTAGGGACTTTCTTCACAATCGCATTCCAGTAATCTTGCCATTGTTCGACCTCCTCCTCCAGCAAAGAAACACATCTAACATGAGCTTTTTCCCTTCTCTTTTAACTTTATGGTTTAATTTCTTCAAGGATTTGTTTTAAACCTCTAAAAATTATTACTCAATCAAGATGCTAGAAATTTTATACAAAATCAATATCCCAAAATCATTCTATCAATAAAAGTTAGATCTTGTGTAAAAATCTTAATCTATTACAAAAAAATCATAATATTAATTTTCTAGATATTAATCAATAAATCTTGAAAAGAAAAGAAGAGTTGTGAACAAATTAGCGAGATGTACTTGAAATTATTAAAATTTTAATTACTTATCTTGTAAAATTTGTTAATTTATATTGTTAGCATGTTAATTCATTTTGAATAGTTTTTAAAATATTTTTTCGATATTGAGGGTGTTTGGTAAATAGAGTTTTGGGCCTTTTTTAGCTAATTTGGGCAAAAATAGAGGATTGGGTAGTCAAACCCTCTAATTGTAGTGTTTGGTGAATGGGAGTTTGCAAGAGCTTGTTGAGCTAAAACTTCCAAAACAAAAAACATTGGGATAAACAACTTTTTTTCAACAGCTGAATGGGAATGAGATATGTGGAATGCCATATATGACCATGCTTGCTCAAAAATTACTCCCTTTGACTCATGCTCTCAAACATAATAGGCAGGGACGGATCTAGGATTTTACTCCAAGGGGGCGAAACTTCTAAATTTGAACTACTTTTTTTAACGTAAAAAAGTGCCAATTCTTCTCGGATACCTTTTTTTCTTATAAAAAAATCAATTTAATATTTTTTTTAAAACATGAACGATTTACTGTAAAAAAATTATAAGAAAAAAAGCACAATATATAAAATTAAATATTTCTTTCCAATATGCAAAAAAGAGTAACTAATAATATACTAAAAATTTCATAAATATCATTATAATTCCAAAAAAAAAAAAAACTTGGCCTTAGTCTTATTTCTCAATACTAGGCATCCTAAATTGCACCCCACTTTTTCATAAGATTGAACTCATCAATTATAGAATCTGTTGAAAATTCTCGAGCTATCTCTTTTTCGATGTATGCCACCAATTAAGTTGAAAGAAAATCATCCTCCATTCTGTTGCGAAGCCTTGTCTTTACAATTTTCATGGTTAAAAATGCTTGTTCGGTTGTTGCAGTAAACACATGAAGAGTTAGCACAAGACGAATAATTCTATCAAGAAGAGAATAAATACTTGACTTATTTGTCTTAGCTAGCACTTGACACAACTCGGCAACTGTAGAAGCTTTACGCAACTCTGTGCTTTGATGAGCATCAAGTTGAAAATGCTCCAATTGAATCTTCATGTGTAGCTTCTCTTGCTCCGTAAAATCGTCTGGATAAAAATCATTCATAAGCTTGCAGATATCTTCAACCCGAAAAGTTTTTTACTTATCGCGTGGATTCAAAACGGAGCTAAGAACAAGTAACTCCACTACATCATCATTAAAGCGAGAATTCATTTCTGTTAGCAAAGAATCGATACCAGTAATGAATATATCAAACTGACAGTGATGCTCAATTGTGAGGTTATATCTCTGGATGTGAGAGCAGCAAGACCGGCTTTGATCAACTTTGTACGGAGCACTTAAATTTGGGGACTTTTATCTCATGATCTTTACAAAATAACTTCACTTTATCAAACAAAGGATCCCACCCATGTTCTCTGAATTTCTGGAAAAGCATTTTAGTTGATGACATCAGCTGCATCGTGTTTAGTATATCCTGTGATTTATATTGCAATGCTTGACAAAGATCATTAGTGATTCTATGCATCTCAATCATGAAATGCAAAATGAAAACAAATTTAACAGATGTCATTGCATCATATATTCCATAAACTTCACTCTTTTGAGTAAGGTTGACAAACTTGATGATATCTTGTAATACAACAAAGACGGAACCGAACATACTTATCAAACTATTGAAAGAAGCTAAATGAGATCCCTATAGGGTACCGCCTAGACATTGGAGAGTACTGACTTGATTTTTCCCTTTGCTAGTTTCAAGCTCACCACTTTCAACCAACTCCACGATATGAGATGCCTCAATGTCTCTTAATTTATCATGCCACTTGCTTGAAGAAGCAACCAAATTATTATACTAGTTATGTAATGCCCCAAAAATGTAGGGTTTGTACTTTTGCATGATTTGGCTTAAATTCCATGTGTGCTTCAATGGCTAAGTATTTGAGTGTATTTGGGGGGTTTTTAGGAAGCCTGGTTGAGTGCAGGCCTTGGAAAATTATTAGTTTTTGCTCTTAAGTGAAATTGGCTGTTAGCAGTTAGGACTTATGTTTAATGTGTGTGATTTTATGTCACAAAAAGAGCATGTGGCTTGATGGTTGTGGCATCACTAAGGTGGCAAGGGAATTGGGGTTCGAATCCCATGGCATGCAATAAGGAGATTTTATTTTACATCTCTGTGGCGTGAGAGGTAGAGTTCGATTCAAACTCTGCAGAGGAGGTTGGAGACTTGGTCATCAAATTTGAATGGGAGGCTAGGAGCAAATCAAGGAGGAATTGGTGGAGAGTTTGAAGGAGTTGGGTTGTGAGGGGAGTCTTGGACGATTGGGAGAGCATGAGTAAGGGGAAATTCGGCTATGGCATTCATTTTGGATGCATTTTCGGCTTTGTGAGAGTTTAGAGGTGCCAAATTTTCTCTGGTATTTTTGGGTTTTTTTTCTCTTTTTCGTTTTGGGATTACTTCTTTTTGTGGCGTCTCGTGCAACATTTTTTACTATTCGGGTCTTTTTTTCTTCTATTTTCTTTTTCTCTCAACTGTCTTTCACTTCTGCCAATCAACATACCAATTACCAATTGCCGAATTCTCCATTGAAGCCATCCTTTCTTCTCCACACTTTTCTCTCTACCGAATTGGTAGTCTCCTTCTCTTTTACTTCCATTTCTTCTTTTGTTCCAAGTTTTCGTCTCCCTTTCTCTGCTAGGTCGAATACTCATACTCTCTCCCTCTTAAATATTTTTGGTTCTTCTTGGTTCAGGCCGAATCTTCTTGTCAGGCAACTGCCGAAATACGTTGTTAATTGGTATTGGTAAGGAAGGAATACTTCAATCACTTTATTATTTCGTTATTAGTTAGATTTCTTATGGCTTGATTATCAAGCTTCGACTCTCTCTTTTTGTTTTCTCTTGGGGGCCGAATGTTTAGTTGTTTTCTAACAACTTTTGTTACGCCAAATCTTGTTAGGAGGGGGAAATCGCCATTGATCAGCGGAGAGGTGCTAGTACCGGTGACTTCGAGCAAGGTGAGTGGTTGTGGTTTAAGTTAATAATGGTGGTGGATTAAGAGTATGCGTTAGCCTTATTGGTTGTAAATCTGATAACGATATGTTGGTGGATTGTAGGATTCGGAGAGCATGGATCTTAACTAGTTTCGCGAATAGGTGTGTAATTGTACACCCAATGTTGTTCTGTCAAATCGACGAATAGAGGTGTGTATTCACACCCCTGTTTAGCTGTGAATCGGCAAAAGCCGAAAAGCCAAAACTTCGGCATTTGAGGACTCACGAGCGTGCGAATGCTCGTAGGGACAAATCGAGCCACAATCATTGGCGACAGACCGTAGAGGCCGCCATGAACGTTCTCGTGGGCTTAGGTCGTAATGGGCTTCGTTGGGCTGAAATGGGCCATGTGGGCCCCATGGGCTCATGGGCCCCACAGGGGTGAAATTCACGGTAAGTGACTAATAATGGATTGGGCTGCAAAATCCGTATAGTCGTAATGGAATTTGGGCTGAACGGGGCCACACAATCGTGTGGGCCCACTTGAGCTAAGTAACGGGCCTTGGGCCCAATTATACTGTTTTGGCCATATAAGTTGTTTGAGTCGTTCGAGACGACGGTAGGCCTTTGGAGAGGCCGTAAACTGTACCAAAATACCCTCGAAGGGTAAAATTACCGAAATACCCTCGAAGGGTAAAATTATCGAAATACCCTCGAAGGGTAAAATTATCAAAATACTCTTGAGGGGTGAAATTACCGTTTTATCCCTAACTAACAAAATGACCATTATACCCCTAGTGGTAGTTAGTTGATGTGTGAATGTTGTCTATATGACTGTTTATGAAAATGACATACTGCATACACGAAATATTTATGACACGACATTTTGCATTGGGGTTGGGATTCTGATTTGGAGGAAGTACTGTACTAGTGGCTCTGCCACGTTTTTACTGTTTTAGTGGCTTCGCCACGTATTCTGATTTTAGTGGTTCGGCCACGTTTACTGTTGCTAGCAGCCTTGCTGCGTTACTATTAATAGCTATGCTGCGATATTGGTGTGTTGGCTGGGTGGGCCGACTTAGTCCCCACATGGTGTGTTGGTTGGTACGGGTGGTGTGTTGGCTGGATTGGGTTGGGTTGCATCTTTATTTTGTACTGATATTATTTTGGGCTTAGGCCCACACTGCTACTGTATAGGGCTAAAGCCTGCATCGATCCCGATCTTGAATAGGGCTCAGCCCGATTGCTCTTGCATGATTGGGGATTACACCTTTGAGTTCTCGTAACTCACCCTTTCCTTAAGCTGTGCATGGTAATCCCAGTAGTAGTTGATTTGGAGCTGCGAGGGACTCGGAGGTGGCCACACGCTCGTTATTATTTAAACTTAGACTTAGTTATTTTATTTTTATATTGTGTTAATAATTATGTAATAAGGCCATTTGAGGTTTTTAACTTTTATTTGGTTTTAAATTTTCACGTTAATCTGCTAGATTAGGGAACACGGGTTTTCAAAATAATAACTATTTTCAAAGAAAATCACATTTTTCAAATCTTAAAGTTTACAACTAGAAAAAGGCTTCCGCGATTTTTAATTCAGATTGATAAGACTTATAACAATTGATGTGATCTATAATTAGACAACATGATTTGATTTTACAATACTAGCGTTTTCAACAGCAATTGATTAAGTGGGATTTAAAATTTAGTAACGAACTTTTATCGACAAGCCCGGTTTTCAAACGACACTTCGATGTGACAGGTCAGATCCAGTAGTAACGTCTAAGCCGGTTTTGGGGTGTTACATTTAGTGGTATCAGAGCCAGGTTACAAAACTCGACTGTGTAATGGGTTCTTGAAAATTTTCTAAAATTGTCTGAAATCTGGTTTTTGAAAGAAAATTGAAAGGTTGGTTACTGAAAGTGTGGCACACTTAGTCTCCGGCGCCAAATCTGTAAGTTCTCTGACACTGTTTTCTGTTGTATACTGAAATGTTATACTGAGAAACTACTATGGATAGTAGTATTGTACTGAAACTCTTTAGTTAGAGTAAACTGAGACTATAGAAGATCAAAAACTGTAGTGAGGTCTCGATCTGCGAAAACAAATCTAAATTACTGTTTATCATAAAATATCCGTTAATAATTACCGAAATTATAAGCTGATGCATAAAACTCTTAAAATAGATAAATGCGCTATATTGATATGAGCACAAGAGGTCGTGGAAGGGGTACACGTGGCTGCGGTAGAGGCCGATGAGGTGCTAGGGCTGGGTCTTCAGCATCGGGTCATATACCTGCTAGGCAGGCACCAGCCTCACTAGTAACTGAGACAGAGTCCCATGATCGAGCAGTTGGGGATGATGCTCTATCCCAAGCAATGCTGTGGGTTCTCGAAAGGGTTGATGGATAGAGCCTCAAGTACCTCCTTACTCAGAAGGAGTTGAACCTTAGGCAACGAATATGGATAGAGTTGCTTAAGGATTATGATTGCTCAATTGAGTACCACCCTGGTAAAGCTAACGTTGTAGCTGACGTACTGAGCCGTAGGGTTGTATCTGATTTGAGAGCAATGTTTGCTCGTCTCAGCCTGTTCGATGATGGTAGCTTGTTAGCTGAACTTCAAGTGAGACCGACTTAGACTGATCAAATTAAGGAGAAACAGTTGTTGGATGAGTCACTGGCTCCTCGTTTCCGACGAGTTGAGAGCGGAGAGATTACAGACTTTGGGTTGAATAGTGAAGGAGTACTATGCTTTCGTGGGAGAGTCTGTGTACCAAGAGATTCTGATCTGAGGCGGTCTATACTGCAAGAGGCACACAGTAGTCCTTATACCATGCATCCTGGTGGAAACGAGTTATATCGAGACTTGCGTGAACTGTACTAGTGGCCAGGGCTTAAGAGCGAGGTTACTGATTTCGTGGGTAAGTGTCTGACATGCCAGCAAGTTAAGGCTGAGCATCAACTACCTTCTGGATTACTACAACCAGTTAAGATTCCATTCTGGAAGTGGGAGAGGGTAACCATAGATTTTGTCAGTGGGCTACCCTTGACGCCTACTAAGAAGGATTCGGTATGGGTTATTGTTGACCGACTGACTAAATCTACCCACTTTATACCGGTCCGCACTGATTATTCGCTGTAGAAGTTGGCTAAGTTATACGTGGCTGAGATTGTGAGACTGCATGGTGTACCGATTTCTATCATATCGGACAGAGATCTTAGATTCACATCTCGATTCTGGAAGAAGTTACACGAGGCTTTGGGTACAAGATTGGATTTCAAGATCGCATTCCACCCTCGCATGATGGTCGATCGAGAGGGTGATTCAGATACTGGAAGACAAGTTAAGGAGCTGTGTAATCGATTTTCGAGGCAGATGGGAGGACTATTTACCGCTGGCAGAGTTTGCGTATAACAATAGCTACCAGTCCAGTATTCAAATGGCACCGTACGAGGCGTTATATGGCCGTAGGTGTCGTACTCCTACATGTTGGACTGAACTGGGTGAGCGGCGAGTTCTGGGACCAGAGTTGGTTTCTGAGACCAAAGAAAAAGTAAAGTTGATTCGAAATTGGTTAAAGGAAGCATCTGACAGGCAGAAGTCATATGCGAATTTAAAACGTAAAGAGATCGAGTTCTCTGTGGGGGATTATGTCTTTCTGAAGGTCTCACCATGGAACAAAATTCTGAGATTTGGACGGAAAGGCAAACTAAGCCCTAGATTCATCGGACCTTACCAAATATTAAAGCGAGTAGGACCGGTCGCCTATCAGCTTGAGCTGCCTCCTAAGTTAAACTGGATACATGATGTGTTCCACGTCTCTATGCTAAGGCGATACCGCTCTGATCCTTCACATATAGTGCTGATGGAGGAGATTGAGGTTAGACCTGATCTGACTTTTGAGGAAGAACCGGTGCAGATACTGGATCGTGATGTTAAGGTATTAAAGAGGAAATCTGTTCTGTTGGTCAAGGTGCTTTGGCGTAATCACGGTTCAGGGGAAGCCACGTGGGAGCCTGAGGAGGCGATGCGACAATAATACCCTCACCTATTCTGACCAGGTAAGTTTCGAGGTCGAAATTTCTTTAAGGGGGTAGAGTTGTAACGCCCCAAAAATGTAGGGTTTGTACTTTTGCATGATTTGGCTTAAATTCCATGTGTGCTTCAATGGCTAAGTATTTGAGTGTATTTGGGGGGTTTTTAGGAAGCCTGGGTTCGAGTCTGGGCCTTGGAAAATTATTAGTTTTTGCTCTTAAGTGAAATTGGCTGTTAGCAGTTAGGACTTATGTTTAATGTGTGTGATTTTATGTTACAAAAAGAGCATGTGGCTTGATGGTTGTGGCGTCACTAAGGTGGCAAGGGAATTGGGGTTCGAATCCCATGGCATGCAATAAGGAGATTTTATTTTACATCTCTGTGGCGTGAGAGGTAGAGTTCGATTCAAACTCTGCAGAGGAGGTTGGAGACTTGGTCATCAAATTTGAATGGGAGGCTAGGAGCAAATCAATGAGGAGTTGGTGGAGAGTTTGAAGGAGTTGGGTTGTGAGGGGAGTCTTGGCCGATTGGGTGAGCATGAGTAAGGGGAAATTCGACTATGGCATTCATTTTGGGTGCATTTTCGGTTTTGTGAGAGTTTAGAGGTGCCAAATTTTCTCTGGTATTTTGTGGCGTCTCGTGCAACATTTTTAACCATTCGGGTCTTTCTTTCTTCTATTTTCTTTTTCTCTCAACTGTCTTTTACTTTTGCCAATCAACACACCAATTCCCAATTGTCGAATTCTCCATTGAAGCCCTCATTTCTTCTCCACACTTTTCTCTCTGCCGAATTGGTAGTCTCCTTCTCTTTTACTTTCATTTCTTCTTCTGTTCCAAGTTTTCGTCTCCCTTTCTCTGCTAGGCCGAATACTCATACTCTCTCCCTCTCAAATCTTTTTGGTTCTTCTTAGTTCGGGCCGAATCTTCTTGTCAGGAAACTGCCGAAATACGTTGTTAATTGGTATTGGTAAGGAAGGAATACTTCAATCACTTTATTATTTCCTTATTAGTTAGATTTCTTATGGCTTGATTATCAAGCTTCGGCTCTCTCTTTTTGTTTTCTCTTGGGGGCCGAATGTTTAGTTGTTTTCTAACAACTTTTGTTACGCCAAATCTTGTTAGGAGGGGGAAATCGCCCTTGATCAGCGGAGAGGTGCTAGTACCGATGACTTCGAGCAAGGTGAGTGGTTGAGGTTTAAGTTAATAACGGTGGTGGATTAAGAGTATGCGTTAGCCTTTTTGGTTGTAAATCTGATAACGATATGTTGGTGGATTGTAAGATTCGGATAGCGTGGATCTTAACTAGTTTCGCGAACAGGTGTGTAATCGTACACCAAATGTTGTTCTGTCAAATCGACGAATAGAGGTGTGTATTCACACCCCTGTTTAGCTGTGAATCGGCAAGTAACGGGCCACACAAGCGTATGGGCCCACTTGAGCCAAGTAACGGGCCTTGGGCCCAATTTTATTGTTTTGGCCATATAAGTTGTCCGAATTGTTCGAGACAATGGCAGGCCTTTGGAGAGGCTGTAAACTGTACCGAAATACCCTCGAAGGGTAAAATTACCGAAATACCCTTGAAGGGTAAAATTACCGAAATACCTCTAAAGGGTGAAATTAACGTTTTACCCCTAACCGACGAAATGACCAGTATATCCCTAGTGGTAGTTGATGTGTGAATGCTGTCTATATGACTATTTATGAAAATGACATACTGCATACACGAAATATTTATGACACGACATTCTGCATTGGGGTTGGGATTCTGATTTGGAGGAAGTGCTGTACTTGTGGCTCTGCCACGTTTTTACTGTTTTAGTGGCTTCGCCACGTATTTTGATTTTAGTGGCTGGGCCACGTTTACTGTTGCTAGTAGCCTTGCTGCGTTACTATTAGCAGCTATGCTGCGATATTGGTGTGTTGGTTGGGTGGGTCGACTTAGTCCCTACATGGTGTGTTGGTTGGTACGGGTGGTGTTTTGGCTGGATTGGGTTGGGTTGCATCTCTATTTTGTACTGATATTATTTTGGGCTTAGGCCCACACTACTATCAGATAGGGCTAAAGCCCGATCGACCGATCATGAATAGGGCTCAGGCCTGCATATTATCGCATGATTGGGGATTACACACCGAGTTCTCGTAACTCACCCTTTCCCTTAACTGTGCAGGTAATCCCCAGCCGTAGTTGATTTGGAGCTGCGAGGGACTCGGAGGTGGCCACACGCTCGTTATTATTTAAACTTAGACTTAGTTATTTTATTTTTATATTGTGTTAATAATAATGTAATAAGGCCATTTGAGGTTTTTAACTTTTATTTGGTTTTAAATTTTCACGTTAATCTGCTAGATTAGGGAACACAGGTTTTCAAAATAATAACTGTTTTAAAAGAAAATTACATTTTTCAAATCTTAAAGTTTACAACTAGAAAAAGGCTTCCGCGGTTTTTAATTCAGATTTATAAGACTTATAACAATTGATGTGATCTATAATTAGACAACATGATTTGATTTTACAACACTACGGTTTTCAAAAACAATTGATTAAGTGGGATTTAAAATTTAGTAACGAACTTTTATCGACTAGCTCCGTTTTCAAACGACACTTTGATGTGACACGTCAGATTCGGTCGTAACCTCTAGGCCGGGTTTGGGGTGTTACAAGTTAAGTATAAAAAAATTAAAAAAAGGAATAACCTCATTGGATGCAGCTACTAGAGTTAATTAGAGATGATGAGCGAGGCAGTGAACTGATTTGCCGAAATTTGGTGTAGCAGATTAAACTAGTTTTCACACTTAAGGAGCCTGAATACAAGCGTTTTCATTACATTTTAGTTAAGTTTCTTTAGTTTTACTGAAATTCAATAAAATGTGTAAATTGAGTCTTTTATTGACCTTTAGGGCCGAATGAGGCCTAAGGGAGAGCTAACATACTTTCTGAGTGTGCAGGAGACCATTATAAGACATTTTAGGACGATACTAGACGCTATGTCGCAACACAGGAGGACTGATGTCGCAACATAGGGAACAAAATGAAGAAAATTCAAGTCTGCCTTCGATGTCACAACATACTGCTGAAGATGGTTACAGATGAGCATATTGGTTGCTATGTCGCGACATAGGTCCTGGTGTGTCGTGGCATTGACTCTGGGATGGAAATTAAACACGAAGTAGGGTCATTTTGGTCCGCACAATCAAATATAAAGCTCAGAAATGTTAGCTAACCTAGGGTTAAGGACAACGACCATCTGAAGGCTATAAATAGACTGCTTTGGAACATGTTATAAAGACCTTGGAATTAACCTAGTTCTTCATTTATATTTAGTTTTGTTTTCTTTCTTAGGTTTCTATAGTTTAGTTTATTTGTTTGTTGTTTTCTTTCAAGAGATCTGAATTGTGGAATCATTCAACTCTGTGGATTTACGCTTAATATCAATACAATCAGGCTTTTTCATTTACTCTATCTTCTCGATTTAATTAGCATGATTTCTCTTTACATCGATTATATATTTTTTATGAACTCCATAAGGAACTAATCCTTCTATGGGGGATTAGCGAGTGGAGGTATGATCTGTTAACCATTTTTTAGGGTTACTCAACGGATCAATTATTTGGGAAAGGGAGAACGTGAACAAACCCTAGGCCTGACAACCCCGAGAATTCATCAAGGTGGGAATTAACCCAAAATTTGTATTGCCCATTCATGAATACCTTAACCCCAAACTAGTCTAGACTGTGAGGTCGGAAGATAAGTAGTTCTTGCTGACACGTTATGTTAGTGGAAGATCGGAAGATCTTACTAGGGTAGCGACTAGTTGATTGACGAGGAACCTGAAGTGACAGTTGATGGAGATTACCGAAGCGAGATAATCACCCAAAATCAGATTTGATTTATTCTTCCCTTTTAATCTCTTGAATTTTATCTTTTTTTTATGTTATTTTATTTTTATCATTATAAAAACCCAAAAAATCCTTTATTTTATATTCTTCGTACTATAATTGAATCTAAAGTACTAATTAGATCTTTTAGTTCTATTGTTAGAATTGATCTAGCACTCTTCTCCCTTGGGTACGATCCTCGGAGTACTCACCCACTCCGTTGTAAAACTATATTACAACTAGACCCGTATACTTGCAGATACCGCATTGTAATTCTATATTTTATTATAGTATTCACACTCTGGACGTCAGTACGTCCAGAGGTGGTCATCAACATAGTATACAAATCGACACATTTTAGCAAATAAAGCTTGCAAGCCGTTCCATTCACCATGTATATTACTTGCACCATCATATCCTTGACCACAAATATCATCCACATTAAGGCAATGATGTAAAATAACTTCACAAATTGCCTTCTCCAAAGCTAATGATGTGGTGTCCTTCATATCAACCAAATCAAAGAATCGTTCACGTATAAAACCTTCTTTATCAACAAATCGCAATACAATTTCTATTTGTTTTTTATTTGATTCATCATGAGCTTCATCTACTAAAATACAAAACTTTGAATCTCCAATCTCTTCTCGAATGAATCCCTGGATTTTACACGCCAAAATAGAAATAATGTTCTTCTGAACAGTCAGAGTGACATACTATGCATTTTAAGGGCATTTTCTAAGACAATTGCCCTCACATCTTTATTATTAGAAACCCAAAGTTTTATTAGTTCAAGAAAGTTACCTCAATTTCTTGAATCTTGTGATTCATCCTATAACAGCCCGGTTTAGACCCTAGTCAGAACAGTGGTTTCGGGACCACAAATCTGAGTTAGAAAAACAATTTAATATTATTTTCTGTGCTATGAGTATGTGAATTGGTATGTGTGAAATTTCCCTGATTTAATTTTTCCGATTGTGTGATTAATTTACTAAAAGGATTAAATCACATAAAAGGTAAAAGTGACATTCTATATGTTAATGTGTTTAATTGACTTGGCTTTTGAATATGATGGCCTTAAATGGTAATTAGACCATTTTGAATGATAATGGACATTAATGGCCTTAATATATATATATTATATGTTAATTAAAAAGGTTAATATGGTAAATGATTAAATAATGTTCATTAATTAAAACAAATCATAAAATATGGCCATTATGTTCATCCATTTTGCCAAATTTGAAAGAAAAAGAAAAAAAAGAAGGCAAGTTAGGGTTCGGCCTTGATGTTCTTTGATTAAGGTATGTGTTTTGGTCAGTTTTTGATAATTTTTACGTTTTTGAGATCGTTGCTATGAAATCTATCAAGCCCATGTATCAATTTTAGAATTTGATGATGTATTCATGAATTGCCATTGATGATAGTTTGTGGTTTTTGTTATTTGATGATGGAAAATAAAAGATATGTGATAGATTAATATGTTTTGTCTTTGGATTTTTGATGAATTTGAGTAAATTAGACTAATTTGTGAAAATGTTATTTTGAAGGACTAAAATGTGAAATAAATGAAATATGTGGGCTTATATGAACTAGAGGAAAATTTTGCTAGGCACTTGTATAAAGAAATTTTGTGAATTTTGTGATTTTGTGAAATAGGGACTAAAGTGTCAAAATGTGAAAATGTGAGGGCTAATTTGTAAAATGCCCTAAATATGAGTATATGAATTGAATTGAATGATTTGTTGAATAAAAGAGTTAAATTTGAATGTGTATAGATCATGAACCAAAGAGAAAGGAATTAGATCGGGGGAAATTGAAAATCGTTGAATAACCGTTTATTTTCGTTTATTCGAGGTAAGTTCATAAGTAAATAATTGTTGTTAAACTTATATGAAAATGTGTTTATTATGCTGAATTTTATTTTAGTAGAAAATATATGTATATGCCGAATTGGTAAAAGTATGGGAGAATTGTTTACGAGCCTGAATCGATCGAGTTTCGACGTCAGAAATCCCCGTACGAACCTTAGGAATAGTTAGGATACATATGTCATGACATAGGATTCCGATATGTGATTTCGTGTAAGACCACGTCTGGGATGTTGGCATCGACTTTTGATTTACGTGTAAGACCATGTCTGGGACATTGGCATCGTATTTCATTTTGTGTAAGACCCTGTCTGGGATAGTGGCATCGATATGTGATTACATGTAAGACCACGTCTGGGAAGTTGGCATTGTACAAGATTTTCGACTATCCGAGTATCCTTATTGATTCTGAACGGTTCAACGGGCATTAACTAGTTATGATTGAATGTGAAATCGAGCTAAAAGGTTCAGGTACGTGCCAAGTTTAATGTTAATGAAAATAAGGTAAGCTTGTTATTTGAAATAGTCATATATATTATACATGACACAAAGTGATTTATATGTATATATGAATGTTCATATTCGGCCTTATGATGTTAAAATGCTAATGTATATTTGATGATATACGAATTTGTGAGTGTGATATATGTACATTTAGTTAAGGTTTGGATTGATTCGTTAATTGAATATAATGTTAATGTTCATTTGGAAAATTATTTGCTTATGACTTACTAAGCTTTTTGAAAGCTTACTTTGTGTATGTTTGCATTGTTTTATAGATTAACGAAGCTACTGGAAGTTCAGGGATTGTCGAGGATCATCACCACACTATCGAACTATCTTTTGGTACCTTTTGAAAATGTACATATTGAAGTATGGCATGTATAGGCTAGAGAACTTTGATTATGTTTTGAAATGTGTAAATATAGGCATGTGATATGGCTTGCTAATGAATGTGCTTATGGATGAGTTTAGTTTATGCTATATGATGCAAAGGTTGGTATGTTTTGATATGCTCATGAATGGCCAAATGAAATGGTCAATTTTGGTAAGTTTTATGGTTAATATGGAAAATTGATATGATGAGAAATGCTATGAAATGATATTGATTAAAATGATGTATGAATCACATGTTTTGATGTGAAATTGGTGCTTTGAATTGGTATGTTTTAGTTGGATTTGTATATGGAAATGATTGACATTGTTAAGAGTCAAATTGTGTATGATTTGGTATGTTTTTGGTTGTATTTGGGACATGAATTGAGGCTTGTATGATGCTTGTAGGTATAACCCAATATTGGGTGGCAAATTGGCCTTGCAAATGGCCTATATTTGCCACACGGTTGAGCACACGGGCGTGTATCTCGACCGAGTCTCTTAAGGTTGTAATTCGAAGCAAGTCAAACTTGTACACGGGCCAGACACACGGGCGTGTGATAGGCCGTGTGAATCAAGTCAGTGTTGCACACGGGCCAGACACACGGGCGTGTCTTCGGTCATGTGGTGCAAGTCAGAATTTATGCCCAGTTTCACACGGTCTTAGACATGGGCGTGTCATGTGGCCGTGTGAGGCACACGGCCTGACCACACAGGCGTGTGACCTCTGTAACTTTAAAAAATGTTTAAACTTCAGAAACATTTGAATGTGCTCGGTTTAGTCCCGACCCCTTCCCAAAGTATGTTTAAGGTCTAGTAGACCTTCTAAAGGGACTCTATATGTATATTTCACTATGGAATGTTGTGAATGTTTGATGTTAATAAAATATTTGCGATATGTCCGGTAATGCCTATTAACCCTTTTCCGGTGACGGATACGGGTTAGGGGTGTTACAATTTTTTGGTATCAGAGTTAAGGTTTAGTTGATTCTAGGACTAACGTAGCGTGTGTGAGTCTAGCTATACATGCCATATTTCTGAATTGCGATAGTGTGATGAATCCTGACAGATAAAATGTGTTTTCCGTATAGTAAATGGATCCCAAACGAGCTGTAGCTAACGATGTTGAAAGTAATGCACCTGCTCCCGCTCAAGGGACAACACCGGCTTAATCTCGGTCGACTTCGAGTAACCAAGAGGGAGAGGCTAAACAAGCCTTTTACCAAATGATGAATGAATGGTTTACTCAGTATATCTGGACGAATCCGGCTGTTCCACAACCTTCTCCCCCATCGATTCCTCCTCAAATACCTGTTATGCCACAAGTTACTGATCCAGTGCGAATGAATAAGCTACCGGTTGATAAAATCAAAAAACACGGGTTGAATAATTTAGAGCCACTGTTGATGATGATGCTGAGCGAGCTGATTTTTGGCTCGATAATACTATCCGTGTGTTTGATGAGCTATCCTGTACACCCGATGAGTGTATTAAATATGTTGTAACATTGCTTCGAGATTCTGTGTATCACTGGTGGAATAAACTGGTTTCGGTGGTTCTAAAAGAACGGGTTAACTGGGAGTTCTTTCAGACTGATTCCGTAAGAAATACATCAGTCAGAGATTCATCGATCAAAAGCGCAAAGAATTCCTCGAGTTGAAATAGGGTCGTATGACCGTAACAGAATATGAGCGAGAATTTTTGAGACTTAGCAGATATGCCCGAGAGTGTGTTTCAACAAAACCAATTATGTGTAAAATATTCGAAGATGGGCTGAATGAAGATATTAAATTACTCGTTGGGATTCTTGAAATAAAAGAGTTCGTTGTACTTGTTGAGCGAGCATGCAAAGCTAAAGAGCTCAGGAAAGAGAAAAGAAAAGCTGATTTTGAAGCTAGAGATTTTCGTAAGAGATCATCGAGTAAGACATTTCAGTCAACATCGAAGAAATTCAGGGATGATTTTAGCCAATCAAAAGCTATTGCAGATTATTCTAGACGTGATCGGGACAGACCACCTGTGAGTTTGAAAGCTACCTCAGTAGCTAGTGTTGGTAACGTCAGACCAAATCAATCGGAGTGCAAATATTATGGTAAACGACATCCTGGCAGTTGTAGATTGAATGATCGGGCCTGTTTCAAATGTGGATCATTAGATCATTTCATCCGTGAATGCCCTGAGTTAGCTGAGCAAAACATAATACAGAATGCGAGATCGAGTAACATGTCAGCTCGAGGTAGACCACCCAGAAACACGGGTAATATGAGTAACA
Source organism: Gossypium sturtianum (assembly GCA_025698515.1). Taxonomy (NCBI): domain Eukaryota; kingdom Viridiplantae; phylum Streptophyta; class Magnoliopsida; order Malvales; family Malvaceae; genus Gossypium; species Gossypium sturtianum. Next base: position 116,896,157 of record CM046954.1, on the reverse strand, counting down.
GTCAGAAAGGAACTAAAGACACAACTGTTAGATTTGAGGCTCGCGCACCTGCTAGAGCTTATGCTATTCGCGCCCGTGAAGAGGCTTCATCCCTAGATGTTATTACTGGTACTTTCACTCTCTATGATACTAGTATTGTTGTATTGATTAATCCTGGTTCGACTCATTCTTATGTATGTGAGACTTTAATATCCAGTAAGATTTTGCTTGTAGAGTCTACTGAGTTTGTGATTAGAGTATCGAACCCCTTAGGCCGGTGTGTTTTGGTTGATAAAGTATGTAAGGGTTGCCTGTTGATGAATCGAGATTCATGTTTTCCAGCTAATTTGATGTTGTTGCCATTTGATGAGTTTGATATAATTCTGGGTATGGATTGGTTAACATTGCATGATGCTATTGTGAACTGCAAACGGAAGACTATTGATTTGCGATGTCAGAATGATGAGATTATTCGGATTGAGTCTAATGATCTGAATGGTTTACCAACAGTGATTTCTTCGATGTTAGTTCAGAAATATGTAAGAAAGGGTTGTGAAGCCTACTTTGCTTATGTGCTCGAATTTAAAGTAACCGAAAAAAAGATTGAATCAGTACCAGTTGTGTGTGAGTATCCGGATGTGTTTCCTGAAGAATTGCCAGGTTTGCCACCGATTCGAAAGGTAGAGTTTAGTATTGAGTTAGTGCCGGGGATGACTCCGATTTCGATAGCTCCGTACAGAATGGCACCGACTGAATTAAAAGAATTGAAAGCTCAGTTGCAAGAATTGATGGATAGAGGTTTCGCACGACCGAGTTTTTCTCCCTGGGGTGCACCAGTTTTGTTTGTGAAAAAGAAAGACGAAACTATGAGAATGTGCATCGATTACCGACAGCTCAATAAGGTGACTATAAAGAATAAATATCCTTTTCCACGGATTGACGACTTGTTCGATCAGTTGAAAGGGGCTACTGTGTTTTCTAAAATAGATCTGAGATCAGGTTACTATCAGCTGCGAGTTAAAGATTCCGATGTGCCGAAAACTACTTTTCGAACGAGGTACGGACACTATGAGTTTCTGGTTATGCCTTTCGGACTTACTAATGCTCCTTCTATTTTTATGGATTTAATGAATCGGATCTTCAGATAGTATTTGGATCGATTTGTGGTTGTGTTCATAGATGACGTATTGATCTATTCCCGTAATGAATCTGAGCATGTTGAACATCTGATATTAGTGCTACAGACTTTGCGTGACAAGCAGCTGTATGCAAAGTTCAGTAAATGTGAGTTTTGGTTACGAGAAGTCAGTTTTCTGGGACATGTTGTATCAGCATCGGGTATTCGGGTTGATCCGAACAAGGTTTCGGCTATACTAGATTGGAAGCCTCCAAGAAATGTATCCGAAGTCCGAAGTTTTTTAGGACTAGCTGGTTACTATAGATGATTCATAAAAGGTTTCTCTATGATTGCAACCCCGATGACGCGAATACTTCAGAAAGATATTAAGTTTGAGTGGACAGAAAAGTGCCAAAAAAGTTTCGAACAGTTGAAAGCTTTGTTGACCGAAGCTCCAGTGTTAGTTCAGCCAAAATCGGGTAAAGAATTCGTTATCTATAGTGATGCATCTTTGAACGGTTTAGGCTGTATTTTGATGCAGGAAGGCAAAGTTATAGCTTATGCCTCAAGACAGTTAAAGCCACACGAAAAGAACTATCCGACACACGATCTGGAATTGGCAGCTATTGTGTTTGCGTTGAAAATTTGGCGCCACTATCTTTTCGTTTAGAAATGTTACGTCTATTCTGATCACAAAAGCTTAAAATATTTGATGACTCAGAAAGATTTGAATTTACGACAACGAAGATGGTTAGAGTTGTTAAAAGATTACGAGCTTGTAATTGACTACCATCCGGGGAAAGCCAATGTTGTTGCTAATGCTTTGAGTCAGAAATAGTTGTTTGCCCTTCGTGCGATGAATACTCAGTTGGCCCTATCTGATGACGGTTCGATAGTAGCTGAGTTGAAAGTGAAACCGTTATTTATTCAGCAGATTTGTGAGGCTCAGAAAGTTGATAACGAATTGATAGCAAAACGGGCTCAATGTGATGCGAGTACTGCTTCAGAGTTCCGAGTTGATACTGAAGGTTGTTTGAGGTTTAAAGACTGAATTTGTGTTCCGAGAAATTCTGAGTTAATTCAGATGATTTTGAATGAAGCTCATAGTAGTCAGTTATCTGTTCACCCGGGTAGTACGAAAATGTATAATGATTTAAAATAGTTTTACCGGTGGCCTGGTATGAAACGAGACATCTCTGAATTTGTTTCGAAATGTCTAATTTGTCAACAAGTCAAAGCTGAGCATCAGGAACCTTCTGAATTACTTCAGCCGATTATGATACCCGAATGGAAATGGGACAGAGTCACGATGGATTTTGTATCGGGTTTACCTTTGACATCGAGCAAGAAAGATGCAATCTGGGTTATAGTTGATAGGTTGAGAAAATCAGCTCATTTTATTCCGGTGAGAACGAATTATTCACTTGATAAGCTTGCTGAGTTATACATTTCTCAGATTGTGAAATTGCACGGAGTACCTATTTCTATTGTTTCGGATAGAGATCCGAGATTCACATTGTGGTTTTGGAAGAAACAACAAGATGCATTAAGTACAAATACATTTCAGCACTGCTTTGCATCCGCAAACAGATGGTCAGTCCGAATGAATTATTCAGATACTCGAGGATATGTTGAGATGTTGCATTCTTGAGTTTGAAGGTACATGGGAACGATACTTGCCACTAATTGAATTTGTGTATAATAATAGCTTTCAATCGAGTATTAAAATGGCACCTTACGAGGCTTTGTATGGTCGTAAATGTCGAACACCTTTGTATTGGACTGAGCTTAGTGAGAATAAAATACACGGGGTCGATTTGATCAAAGAGACTGAACAAAAAGTAAAAGTGATTTGCGATAGTCTGAAAGTAGCATCAGATCGTCAGAAATCGTATGCAGACCTGAAACAGAAAGATATTGAGTTTCAGATCGGGGACAAAGTGTTTTTGAAAGTCTCACCGTGGAAGAAAATACTTCGATTCGGTCGTAAAGGCAAATTGAGTCCGAGATTTATTGGGCCGTATGAGATTATTGAGCGTATCAGGCCGGTTGCTTACAGACTGTTGTTGCCACTTGAGTTAGAAAAGATCCATAATGTATTTCATGTTTCGATGCTTCGACGATATCGATCCGACCCATCGCATGTAATTTTTCCGTCTAAGATTGAGATTCGATCCGATATGACATACGAGGAAGAACCGATTCGGATTTTAGATCGTGAAGTGAAAGAATTGAGAAATAAGAAAATTTCTTTAGTAAAAGTCTTATGGCATCGACACGGGGTTGAAGAAGCTATGTGGGAGCCCAAAGATGCTATGAAAGAACGTTACCCAAACCTATTTGCCGGTAAGATTTTCGGGGACGAAAATCCCTAAGGGGGGAGAGTTGTAACAACCCGGTTTAGACCCTAGTCAGAACAGTGGTTTCGGGACCACAAATCTGAGTTAGAAAAATAATTTAATATTATTTTTCGTGCTATGAGTATGTGAATTGGTATGTGTAAAATTTTCGTGATTTAATTTTTCTGATTGTGTGATTAATTTACGAAAACGATTAAATCATATAAAAGGTAAAAGTGACATTCTATATGTTAATGTGTTTAATTGACTTGGCTTTTGAATATGATGGCCTTAAATGGTAATTAGACCATTTTGAATGATAATGGACTTTAATGGCCTTAATATATATTTTATATGTTAATTAAAAAGGTTAATATGATAAATGATTAAATAATGTTCATTAATTAAAACAAATCATAAAATATGGCCATTATGTTCATCCATTTTACCGAATTTGAAAGAAAAAGAAAGAAAAGAAGGCAAGTTAGGGTTCGGCCTTGATGTTCTTTGATTAAGGTATGTGTTTTGGTCAGTTTTTGATAATTTTTACGTTTTTGAGATCGTTGCTATGAAATCTATCAAGCCCATGTATCAATTTTAGAATTTGATGATGTATTCATGAATTGCCATTGATGATAGTTTGTGGTTTTTGTTGTTTGATGATGGAAAATAAAAGATATGTGATAGATTAATATGTTTTGTCTTTGGATTTTTGATGAATTTGAGTAAATTAGACTAATTTGTGAAAATGTTATTTTGAAGGACTAAAATGCAAAATAAATGAAATATGTGTGCTTATATGAACTAGAGGAAAATTCGGCTAGGCACTTGTATAAAGAAATTTTGTGAATTTTGTGATTTTGTGAAATAGGGACTAAAGTGTCAAAATGTGAAAATGTGAGGGCTAATTTGTAAAATGCCCTAAATATGAGTATATGAATTGAATTGAATGATTTGTTGAATAAAAGAGTTAAATTTGAATGTGTATAGATCATGAACCAAAGAGAAAGGAATTAGATCGGGGGAAATCGAAAATCGTTGAATAGCCGTTTATTTTCGTTTATCCAAGGTAAGTTCATAAGTAAATAATCGTTGTTAAACTTATATGAAAATGTGTTTATTATGCTGAATTATATTTTAGTAGAAAATATATGTATATGCCGAATTGGTAAAAGTATGGGAGAATTGTTTACGAGCCTGAATCGATCGAGTTTCGACGTCAGAAATCCCCGTACGAACCTTAGGAATAATTAGGATACATATGTCATGACATAGGATTCCGATATGTGATTTCATGTAAGACCATGTCTGGGACATTGGCATCGTATTGGACTTCGTGTAAGACCATGTCTGGGACAGTGGCATTGATATGTGATGACATGTAAGACCATGTCTGGGACACTGGCATTGTACGAGATTTCCGACTATCCGAGTATCCTTATTGATTCCGAATGGTTCAAAAGGCATTAACGAGTTATGATTGAATGTGAGATCGAGCTAAAAGGTTCAGGTACATGCCAAGTTTAATGTTAATGAAAGTAAGGTAAGCTTGTTATTTGAAATAGTGATATATATATTATACATGATACAAAGTGATTTATATGTATATATGAATGTTCATATTCGGCTTTATGATGTTAAAGTGCTAATGTATATTTGATGATATACGAATTTGTGAATGTGATATATGTACATTTAGTTAAGGTTTGGTTTGATTCGTTAATTGAATATAATGTTAATGTTCATTTGGAAAATTATTTGCTTATGACTTACTAAGCTTTTTGAAAGCTTACTTTGTGTATGTTTGCATTGTTTTATAGATTAACGAAGCTACTGGAAGTTCGGGGATTGTCGAGGATCATCACCACACTATCGAACTATATTTTGGTACCTTTTGAAAATGAAATGTACATATTAAAGTATGGCATGTATAGGCTAGAGAACTTTGATTATGTTTTGAAATGTGTAAATATAGCCATGTGATATGGCTTGTAATGAATGTGCTTATGGATGAGTTTAGTTCGTGCTATATGATGCAAAGGTTGGTATGTTTTGATATGCTCATGAATGGCCAAATGAAATGGTCAATTTTGGTAAGTTTTATGGTTAATATGGAAAATTGATATGATGAGAAATGCTATGAAATGATAAGGATTAAAATGATGTATGAATCACATGTTTTGATGTGAAATTGGTGCTTTGAATTGGTATGTTTGAGTTGGATTTGTATATAGAAATGATTGACGTTGTTAAGAGTCAAATTGTGCATGATTTGGTATGTTTTTGGTTGTCTTTGGGACATGAATTGAGGCTTGTATGATGCTTGTAGGTATAATCCAATTTTGGGTGGCAAATTGGCCTTGCAAATGGCCTATATTTTCCCACACGGATGAGCACACGGGCGTGTGTCTCGACCGTGTCTCTTAAGGTTGTAATCTGAAGCAAGTCAGACTTGCACACGGGCTAGACACACGAGCATGTGACAGGCCGTGTGAATCAAGTTAGTGTTGCACACGGGCCAGACACACGGGTTTATCTTCGGTCGTGTGGTGCAAGTCAGAATGCATGTCCTGTTTCACACGGTCTTAAACATGGGCGTGTCATGTGGCCGTGTGAGGCACACGGCCTGACCACACGGGCGTGTGACCTTTGTAACTTTGAAAAATGTTTAAACTTCAGAAAAATTTGAATGTGCTCGGTTTAGTCCCGACCTCTTCCCAATGTATGTTTAAGGTATCGTAGACCTTCTAAAGGGACTCTATATGTATATTTCACTATGGAATGTTGTGAATGTTTGATGTTAATAAAATGTTTGCAATATGTCCTGTAATGCCTCTTAACCCTTGTCCGGCGACAGATACGGGTTAGGGGTGTTACACGTCCCATCCCCTAAAGGTACAACCTTGAAATACAAGCCACTTGAAAGCATCTATTGACACCTTGAGCTATAGCCGATTTCTTGCAACTTGTTTAGAATTTTGTTTCTCAATAATCCTCTCAATATTTTGTAAGGAATTATAAAGATCGAGATAATTTTTCATTGCATTCTTATATAAAGAATTTGCATCCTTTCTCACATGAGTAACAAAAGGAAATTTAGATCATTCATTGACTTTGTTCCATGATCGAAATCCTTCGCTTGTAAAAATATTTTCATGATGCCCAAATGGCTTGTTTAAGGGAAAACAAGGAAGGCAATATGCGACATTCTTGGTAAAAACTCGAGCCAATCCAGGAATAACTTGTACCAAGATGGGAGAAATCGACTTCTATTCTTTTCAATATATTGGGGAGATGTTGTAGCCTCACTTGGAGGAATCAGTTGATATCGGCGAAATTTAATATAAGCTTAACGGGCTTTGTCTTGTTGATTTGGAGGGTAATCCCAAATAGATTTTCAAATTCTCGGATTACGCTCTAAAGAAGAAGCATCAAGCTCATTTGTTTCGACTCTCGGCACCTTACGAGGACGTTCAAGTATTTGAGAAGACCTGATATCTCATTCAGGGGCTTAGGAAGACTTGATATCTCATTCAGGATCTTGGGATTGAGAAGACCTGATATCTTGTTCAGGAGCTTGTGAAGATCGGATATTTGATTTTTCTCCATTAAAAACAGAAGGTTGAGGAACCGATTGATCATAATTGCTTTCTGACACCCTTTTCATGGAAAAAGATTCAATTTTATTGTTGACCATAATTTAATCGAAAAGCCTAAAGATTGTAATAATATATTAAACAACAACATATTAGGAAAAAGAAAAAAGTAATAAGTCAAATAAATAAAGAACATATTTTATGCAAAAATATTTACCGAGAGGTTTTTTGCGTAAGGAGCTAAGAGGGAGATAATTTTTAATTTTTTTACTCTTTGCTCTTAGTCTCGGCATCAAACTCCTTTCTTTTTCTCTCGGAAGTGTCGGCATCTTACTAGAGGAAGTTAATTCCTTAGCAAGACATACAAATCAAAATACAAGAAAGTCACTAACCTAATATGTAAGGGTATGGGCCAAATCATTTAATTTTAGAATTTGGCTTTAAAGCCCATATTGGGCCTCTAAGTATAGTAATTCAAAGCCCATCATACATACATTAATATTTGATTATTATTATTAAAGTTATATAATTAAAAACTAAAAAATACTTTGTTAACATAAATTATAACCTTATGGCTTAAGGAGGCGAATTATATGAAATACAATTTTGCCAAGGGGGCAAATGTTATATAATGTGGACACCAAATCTAAAATACATGATAATTTATATATAAAATTCAAAAATCTAAAAATTCCAATGGGGCGACCCCCCGGTGCCCCCTAGATCCACCCCTGCTAATAAGGGTGCCAAGATATCAATAGCCTTTATTCTCCCATTTACACTTTCGCCTCAAAAGTCTAAAGTAAATTTTAAAAAAAAAAAACTCCACCGTGAATATACAAAAATGAACATTGTCGCGAGAAATTTTCAATCGAGCCTATTCATCCTTGAATATTTATGTACTCTTAATTTATTTTTAATTTACTTGTGCAAATGATTTCTTATGCAACTTTATATCAATTGAAATATGCTACTTGAAAAATTTATTCAGAGTGTGACATAATTATCACTAAGAATATATTTTACAATTATATTGATACATTATTAATATTTATCAATTTCCACAAGGTTAATATTTGCAAATAAGAAACTTAAGAAATTTGTTTATTTAAACTTCCAAAAATATTCACTAATTAATTTCCATAATGGATGTTTTAATTCCTTAGTAATAGTGTTTTATTTCAATAATTTCACACAATAAAGACTAAAGTATTATAAACAAACAAATACTTAACAATAAAATGTGACATGACCTTATTTGTTATTTTACACATATCAACTTTCAACTATCAACTAAGTTTTACCAAACACTTTTAAATAAATAGTTAATAGAACCAGTTGGTCAAATAAGTTAATATAGTCAGTTGGTCAAACCATTTACTGCAATCAGCAATCAACTATCAGCTATCAATCAATTGCCAAACAGGATCATTCTTTTATTTATTAAATTCATATTATATCTCAATACATGATTTTATATTATAAATGATTAGAAATAAAATTTTAAAAAGTAATTTTTTTATATAATAGATCTATTGAGTGTTTTTCTCTATCCTCTTTAGCTGGTAAAGTTGTGTATTTATATGATATAGTTACTGCTTATTGATGTGATATCCTAGGTAGGTTCCATATATGCTAACACGTATCCTACTCTATGTTTAAAACGTGTTTGTACGATGTGGGTTCACATATATAGTGGCATTCGAACTCACATCATGCGATCTTATGTTCGATGTGAACCCTTAGTGTCATGCAATCTCAATGTGTGAGCTAGATATGCGAACCGTGTAGAATTTGATCCGGATCCAATCGAGTTACGGGTTGATAATAGTGAGTATCATAACAATTTTCCCCCATCTAGTTCAAAGAAGAGTTACAAAGTGACTCTTTTTGGAACTTGGTTTTATGATACGAGAGATAGCATAAGGAAAAACTTATTGAATACGCTTTATACATTAACATGCAACACATATTTATAGTGGAACGTACACTTCGCCACGTGTCCAGAAGAAGTACAATTGTATGCAACTAATTGTATCCTTATTCTTGGATACATGAATCATTAAAGTGCAAAGAAATACCTTTTAAAAGAAGGTTATCGGAGCCCTAAAAATCATGTTGTTTGAATTTCAGACTTTGAAGAAAAAAATTGTTGAGAAGAGCGATTTCAAAGGTAATATGCCTAAAATTTCCATCAATATTTCAAATTTATTTCGAGTTTTGTTAGTGCACCATGACTAAGACTAGAGGAAGTGTCCACGTTGTCCAGAACATTCCTTTGCAACGTCGTGAAATGAGCAATCCAGTGGAAGCTAAGGCTTACGTTTGCACTAAGAAAATGGAAGAAATGAATCGAGTATTGGTTGTTTAGAGAATTCAAATACCGAACTTCGCTTACGATTTTTCGATCCCTAAAGGGTCAAATCGTTTGAGCGACACCAGCGATGGTAGCTTTTTAGTTCCACTGCACGTGATAGAACATGATTTCGTTTAACACTCTATGTAACGCCCTAAATAATTTATTTCTATTTGTGTAAAATCAAACACAAATATGTATCTACTTCTGTGTATAAGTGTTCTGGGTGTGGTTGAGAGGTCTTAGGTTCAAGTTGTAACACCCCAAACCAGGTCTATGCGTTAAGATGAGATTTGGTTTGTCACACCAAACGAACATCCAAAATTCTCTAATGACTTAAGTAAAACAGTAATGTAAAGCCTTTAGAAATAAGGTTTAATAAAAACTAAGTACAATGATTATGAATTAAGAAAAATACTTGATTGAAATCTTATATATATTAGTCAAAACCTTAACGTAGTATTAAAAGAATTTGAAAGAAATTGAAAAGTAATTTAGGTGTCCAAAATTGTTATAAAACACAATATTTTTAAGAAAACTTTATAGATTTAACATAAGCCCATATTAACAGTCTAAAAATAAAATTAAATCCATCCACACATAAAAACAATCCATAAAAACATAATTAGAGGCCTTATTACATCATACCCAAAATAGTAATTAAAATAAGTAACTTAAATAAAGTTCATAGTTTATAAAACCCAAGCTCGTAGTATGGCCTCCACCATGTCATCCCCGGCCCAAGTCCACATCAATTTCCATTACCGAGATGGATAATAAAGCGGGGTGAGTTACAAAGAACTCGAGTGTGTAACTCACTTACCACCATTATTGGGCCAGACCATCAAGGCATTAATTTGGGCTTGAGCCCAATTACAAATTTTAACAATATAAAATGAAATAAAATATATTAAAATGCATGTAAAATGAATTTCCCAACCAAGCCTAATTTCCATCCGCTACACACCCCGTACCAACCAAAGACACACTGTGGGGATCAAGTCAACCCACCCCGCCAAACACACCAATCGTAGGCATTTTGCCTTTTAAATAATATTGTAGTGCACTACCGAACTAGATTGTGACATAGTCACCGAACTAGAGGCATTAAGCCAAAATTTGTGGCAGAGCCACCGAACTAGATACGTGGCCACAGGCCTTTCTTCTCTTCATCAAACCCCATCCCATGCATTTATGTATGAATAACAACTTTAATCATAAATAATTTATCAAGTAACCCATAATACAAATGAGTTTTTAATAAAACCCTTCATTTAGGCCTATTAACAATATAGTATTAAACTTTGGCCCATATCTCGAACTAGAGGGTTTCCGGCCCATTAGCGATCTAGCAAACTTTTATGGCCCAATTTATCGATCTAGCAGTTTTATGGCCCAATTTATCGATCTAGCAGTTTTATGGCCCGATTTATCGATCTAGCAGTTTTATGGATTTACACAAAAGTATTTATTACTACAACATTTTTGATTTGGCCATTTTTACGATTTATCATAATACTTACTGTTTAGCATCTAACCCGAAAGATAAGTGTGAAGTTACACACCTGGTTATAGTGAGAACTAGACTTTCCCGCTCGTCAACACCTATACATATCACGATAATTAGAATCACTATATTTTATTAACGAAATCAATATTAGAAATTAACGATCTAACTTTTACCCTCGGATTTTGAACTACTTCTACTTGCGGTTTCTCCCGATTGATGGTTCGTTAATCGAATCAAATCCACGAACAAATAATGGTTTCGGGAGTACGAACTACTTCAAATAATTGATTCTCCTCGGATGAACGTCCACAACCGGTGGGAAATCCCGGATTCTTTGAAACAGATCCTTTGTTTATACTTAGGGGATTAACGGAACCACCCCTCTTCCGAACACTATTCACCGCCTTTTCTTCCCTATCTTGATTGTCTTCAAAGACAAAAGATCGTTAGCACGTCCTAATAATATATATATCGAATATGACTAAAGGTTTTAAGAACGAGATTTCCTTACCACAAATATTCTTGTTCCACAAGGAGAATCGATCCAAGCGTTCTATGTCACTCACGACCACTTGATTTCCGATCTTCCGTTATCGCACTAAAGTATAACAAAAATAAATGTTAATAGAAGGAACGTTTATTTCGATCTAAGAAAGCCTTCATACCACCATCAATATTCGGCCATGACTACTTCTAACTAAACGGAACTAAAAAGAATTCTTACCCTTTTGTCCACGGTTGAAAAGAAAGGATTGAAAATGATGTCTCTAAGTGATGGAGGATTCGGCTATGATAACCAAAGAAGAGAAAAAAAAATGATTCGGCTATGGCTCACTAACATTCGGCCATGGAGAAAAAAACAATGGAGAAAAGGATGAGTGAAAAGAAATAAAATATGAGAGAAGAGATGATAATGAAGATTCGGTTTTCAAAGAGAAGAAAAGAGAAAAAGAAAAGATGTATTGGAGAGCAAGGTACATTGGTAATGGAGAAAGAAAACAAAAAGAGAGAGATGGTCTTTTGGTACTAACACTTTGGCACTAAGAAGAGGCACAAGAGAATATTCAAAAGATGAACAAAGAAAATGACCAAATGGTCAAAAGAATTAGGCTTTACCAAATGCACAAATTCGGCCAAGGGAGAAAAGTTGAGAAAGGATTGCAAACTTTGCACATATGCTAAGAATGACCAAAAAGAGACTTCAAATCCTAGCCAAACTAACACCAAAAATCGGCTCCCCCCTAGACCATATTGCCGCCCATATGCATGGTCAAATGGCCATGATTTTGTTTCCAAAACACTTTCCTTGATACTTGCCCTATGTCTCCATATCTTTCCATATTTTCTTGATTCCCTACCAAAAATTCACTCTTACCTTATTCCTTTGATATACTAACCAAAATAACAAGGTCAACACTTACCATAAATAAGCTTGGCCGACACTTACCAAAGAAGAGCAAAATAAAAGTTGTCAAAATGCCATCCAAGGGATTGAACCACTCTCCTCATGCTATAACCCATGCGCCAACACCACCTTGCCATTTACTCATCTTATGCTACTTTTTAACACTTAATTTAACTTAAGTGTCAATGCCACTTGCTCCACTTCAATAAATTCTCAAACTAAAAAAATTTATTCCATACCCGAATAATTCTATACTCTTCTTCAGGACTATACTAGGCACAAAAAGAAATAAGAAAATTTTCCTTCGTAATCTAAACACCAAAACATGCAATAAATCGATACTTGAATTTTAGGGTGTTACAACTTAAAGGCCTGTGGCCACGTATCTAGTTCGGTGGCTCTGCCACAAATTTTGGCTTAATGCCTCTAGTTCGGTGACTATGTCACAATCTAGTTCGGTAGTGCACTACAATATTATTTAAAAGGCAAAATGCCTACGATTGGTTTGTTTGGCGGGGTGGGTTGACTTGATCCCCACAGGTGTGCTGGTTGGTACGGGGGTGTGTAGCGGATGGAAATTAGGCTTGGTTGGGAAATTCATTTTACATGCATTTTAATATATTTTATTTCATTTTATATTGTTAAAATTTGTAATTAGGCTCAAGCCCAAATTAATGCCTTGATGGTCTGGCCCAATAATGGTGGTAAGTGAGTTACACACTTTGAGTTCTTTGTAACTCACCCCGTTTTATTATCCATCTCGGTAATGGAAATTGATGTGGACTTGGGCGGGGATGACATGGTGGAGGCCATACTACGAGCTTGGGTTTTATAAACTATGAACTTTATTTAAGTTACTTATTTTAATTACTATTTTGGGTATGATGTAATAAGGCCTCTAATTATGTTTTTATGGATTGTTTTTATGTGTGGATGGATTTAATTTTATTTTTAGACTATTAATATGGGCTTATGTTAAATCTATAAAGTTTTCTTAAAAATATTGTGTTTTATAACAATTTTGGACACCTAAATTACTTTTCAATTTCTTTCAAATTCTTTTAATACTACGTTAAGGTTTTAACTAATATATATAAGATTTCAATCAAGTATTTTTCTTAATTCATAATCATTGTACTTAGTTTTTATTAAACCATATTTCTAAAGGCTTTACATTACTGTTTTACTTAAGTCATTAGAGAATTTTGGATGTTCGTTTGGTGTGACAAACCAAATCTCGTCTTAACGCATAGACCTGGTTTGGGGTGTTACATTTAATGGTATCAGAGCTAGTTTCAAAACTCGGCTGTGGTTTGGGTTCAATAAAGATAATTGTTTGAGAAACAACTCAAATTTCTAGACTTTTTGATTTAAAGGTAGTATGGCACCATGAGCATTCCGCGCCAAGTCAAGTAAGTATCTGTATATTGATTGTTTATTATCATTGTGATATGATCATAAGAAACACTCTAGAACTTCTAGTCTTAGGTGTTGAAAATCGTAGAGATTGAGACAATAGGATATGGTTGCGAAAATAACTCTATCTCTTTCATATCATAAAATATCGTTAATAAACACTGAAATAGTATTCTGATTCATAAAACTCATAATCAGATTAAATCAGTCATTATGAGCTCTAGAGGACGTGGTCGTGGACGCGGTAGACGTGGCCGTGGTAGAGGACGAGGTGTTAGAGGCGCAACCGAAGCACCGGATCATATGCCGGAAATGGATGCACCTGCATCACTCGAAAGTGAGACGGGATCACATAATCATATGGAAGAAGATAATGCGGTGACGCGAGCAATGCCGCGAGTCCTTGAAAGGGTCATTTGAGCTAGAACCGGGCCAACGGCTCGTGGGTCGACATCGAACGATTGAAATCAAGTGGTCTTGAGGTTTTCGAGAGGTGTCTCGGTGTAGCTCCAAATGTCGCTGAATATTGGCTTGAGGCGGTGGAGCGAATTATGGACGATCTTGAGTGCGGTGGAACAAAAACTAAGGAGCGGTGTCCTTGTTAAGGGACGAAGCATACCAATGGTGGCTTTCTTGTCCAGAAGGCATGAAGTCGCATTAGTTAATTGGGAATTCTTTAAAGTTTCCTTCCAAGGGAAATATGTAGGAACGAGTTATGTTGATGCGAAGGAAGGAATTCACGAATGGTCCAAGGAATAAGGCGTGGGCGACATATGAAGTCGAGTTTTTGCGCTTGAGTCGCTATGCTCGAACAATAGTGGCAGCGGATCATGAGCGTTGTGTACGCTTTGAGGATGGCTTGAACGATGAATTGCGGGTTTTGATAGCCCCACAACAAGTTAGAACTTTTGCCACGCTTGTGGAAAAGGCCAAGATAGCCGAAGAGGTTAAGAACTCTAACGTCGAGGTGGGAGCGAGCTAGAGGCAAGAGAGATATGAAGTATTCGGGTTCTTCAAGAAGGTTTCTCGAAGAGGCCTCGGAATGATGAACCACTCAAGGTAGAACACACAGAAGCGTGAATCGAGTCGAGATTGTGCGATTGTGGGAAAAGGCATTCGGAGAGTCTTTGGAAGAAAGCGGGTGCTTGCTATAAATGCGGTCGATGGATCATCAATATAGGAATTGCCCTCATCGAATGGATACAACTCGGGAAGCTCGTATCACCGATGCACCACCGGCAAGAGGAATTCAAGAACCACCGAGAGGTCGTGGACCGGTCGTGGTGGTAATGGGGTGGGCGTGGTCAAGGTGCGTGGTCGAGGCAATGGTCCTAGAGGCAACACGGATGCAAGACGGCCAGGATTGGTAAATGCGGTTAGGCCGTGAGGATGGCAATGCACTGATGTGATAAGCGGTACATTCTTCATTTTGATGTACTGTTATTGCTTTGATAGATATTGGTTCTACCCATTCGTATGTTGCTAGCACCATATCTGGAAACTTGAATTTAGACTGAAATTTCGATAGTGAGATGAAGGTAATTAGTCCTTTAGGACAGTCGGTATTAGTAAATAAACTGTTTAGAGATGTGCCCTTAGAAATTCAAGGAGAAATATTTTTGGCAAATTTGATGGAATTGCCTTTTGGCGAGTTCGATATCATTTTGGGCATGGATTGGTTGGTTAAGCAGGCGAAATTGGATTGTCTTGAAAAGCGGATGTCAATAAGGACGGTGGAGGATAAAGAAATAATTATGATAGGCGAGCGAAGGAATTACTTGGCAAATGTGGTATCCGCACTTAAGCGCGAAAAGTTGGTGAGAAAAGGGTATGGAGCATTTTTAGCATTTATTAGTGCTTTAGATGCCAAAGAGTTGTCGATGGAAGATGTGAGAACAGTGAAGGAATTTCAGATGTATTTCTGAAGAACTTCCCAGTGTACCTCGGATCGGGAAGTGGAATTTGGTATTGAGCTTTTTGCGGGCGCTCAGGTGTCCATTGCTCCTTATAGAATGGCAGAAGGATTTGGCGGAGCTTAAAGCTCAAATTCAAGAATTGCTAGATCGAGGCTTTATTCGATCGAGTGTGTGTCTCGTGGGAGCACCGGTTTTGTTTGTTAAGAAGAAAGATGGGTCGATGCGTATGTGTATTGACTACGAGCAATTAAATAAATTGACGATCAAGAATAGGTACCCGCGCCAAGAATTGACGACTGTTTGATCAATTGAAGGGAGCTTGATTTTCTCAAGATTGATTTGAGATCGAGTTATCATCGACTTAAGGTGAAAGAAGCGGATATTCACAAGACGACTTTCGAACTCGTTATGAACATTATGAGTTTTTGGTGATGCCGTTTTGGGTTGACCAATGCACCAGTGCATTTATGGATATGATGAACCGGGTCTTTCAACCATATTTAGACCGGTTTGTGGTGGTATTCATAGATGACATTCGGTATATTCAAGGAATGAAGAGGAGCATGACTCGCATTTGCGAATTGTATTGCGATTACTTGAGATAATCAAGCGTATGCCAAATTCGATAAATGTGATTTCGGTTAAAGGAAGTGACTTTCTTGGGTCATGTGGTGTCATCCAGGAAGGAATAAGGGTGGATCTCGGAAGATTGAGGTTTGTATTGGATTGGAAACCACCAAAGTCGATGAGTCGAGATTCGGAGTTTCTTGGGTTTGGCTGGTTACTATAGACGCTTTGTTGAGGGGTTTTCGTTGATTGCTGCACCCCTAACTAAGCTATTGCGGAAGGGAGTACCATATTTATGGACCGATAAACAGCAAGAAAGTTTCGAGAAATTGAAGAAGATTTTAACGGAAGCGCCAGTACTGATTCAACCTGAGGCTGGAAAGGAGTTTATAGTTTACTGCGATGCGTCACACACGGGCTTAGGATGTGTATTGATGCAAAGTGGGAAAGTGGTGGCTTATGCTTCTCGTCAGTTGAGACCGCACGAAGTAAACTACCCTACTCATGACTTGGAGTTAGCTGCAGTAGTGTTTGCTCTAAAGATTTGGAGGCATTACCTCTACGGTGAAAAGTCTATCATCTATACGGATCACAAGAGTCTTAAGTATCTTCTTACTCAGAAGGAATTAAACTTGAGACAACGAAGATGGGTGGAGCTGTTAAAGGACTATGATTTCTCAATCGAGTATCATCTGGAAAAGCTAATGTGGTAGCGACGCGCGTTAAGTCGTAAGGTGGTATCGATTTGAGAGCAATGTTTGGCCATTTAAGTTTGTACGAGGATGGTAGTCTGATAGCGGAACTTCAGGTGAAGCCTCTGTGGTTAGGGCAAATCAATGAAAAACAGATATCAGATAAGAAATTGGGACTATTAATTCAACAAGTTGAAAATGGTGGAATAGAGGATTTTAGCATAAACGCGGAAGGTGTGTTATGTTTTCGTGGGAGAATTTGTATGCCTAAGGACTCGAGATCGAGACAAATGATTCTACGAGAGGCGCATAGTAGCCCTTATGCTATGCACCCGGAGGAAATAAGATGTATCGGGATCTTCGCGAACAATATTGGTGGCGTGGTTGAAGCGTGAGATTTACGAATTTGTGGGAAAATGTTTAACTTGTCGCCAAGTGAAGGCGGAGCATCAATTGCCGTCGGGATTATTACAACCGGTAAAGATTCCTCTTTGGAAATGGGAGTGGATAACAATGGATTTTGTTAGTGGGTTACCTTTAACACCTACTAAGAAAAAACTCGTTTGGGTAATTGTTGATCGTTTGACGAAGATCGCTCATTTTCTACCGGTTAAATGCAATTACTCGTTTCTGAAGTTGGCTAAGCCATGCGTATCCGAAATCGTGAGGTTGCATGGGGTACCTGCGTCTATTATATCGAGATAGGGATCCTAGGTTTACATCACGGTTTTGGAAAGCATTGCATGAAGCTTTGGGAACAAAGCTAAACTTGATCTGACTTTTCATCCTCGATCGGATGGTCAATCGAGAAAGAGTAATTCAGATTCGGAAGACATGTTAAGGGGTTGTATAATCGACTTCAAAGGTAGTTGGGAGGATTTTCTACCATTGGCGAATTTGCTTACAACAATAGCTATCGGCCTAGCATTCGGATGGCACCCTACGAGGCATTATATGGTCGTAGGTGTCGTTCTCCTAGTTGTTGGGTGAATTGGGGCGAGCACGCAGATGTTAGGTCCTGGTGATCTCTCAAACGGAAGAAAAGTAAAAGCTATTCGAACGCGGTTAAAGGAAGCTTCAGATAGACAAAAGTCGTATGCGATCCGAAGCGTAGAAGTATCGAGTATCTTTGTGGGGATCAAGTTTTCTTGAAGGTCTCACCTTGGAAGAAGATTTTCGGAGTTTGGGAAGAAGGGCAAATTGAGTCCTAGATACATTGGACCATATCGTGTGGTGAAGCGTGTTGGTCCAAAGAGCCTATCAGATCGAATTACCTCCGGAGTTGAGTCGATTCATAATGTTTTTCATGTTTCCATCGAGGCGCTATAGATCGGATCCTTCGCACATAGTACCTGGGTAGAAGAAGTGGAGTTGTATTCAGACTTGTCTTTTGAGGAGGAACCAGTAGAAATCTTAGACCGAGATGTTAAGGTGCTAAGAAAGAAAATCATGCCGTTGGTCAAGGTTTTATGGCGAAATCACGGAGTGGAGGAAGCTACGTGGGAGCCTGAAGATGTAATTCGGCAACAATACCCTCACCTTTTTCAAACAGGTAAATTTCGAGGACGAAATTTTTTTTTAGGAGGGTAGAGTTGTAACACCCTAAAATTCAAGTATCGATTTATTGCATGTTTTGGTGTTTAGATTACGAAGGAAAATTTTCTTATTTCTTTTTGTGCCTAGTATAGTCCTGAAGAAGAGTATAGAATTATTCGGGTATGGAATAAATTTTTTTAGTTTGAGAATTTATTGAAGTAGAGCAAGTGGCATTGACACTTAAGTTAAATTAAGTGTTAAAAAGTAGCATAAGATGAGTAAATGGCAAGGTGGTGTTGGCGCATGGGTTATAGCATGAGGAGAGTGGTTCGAATCCCTTGGATGGCATTTTGACAACTTTTATTTTGCTCTTCTTTGGTAAGTGTCGGCCAAGCTTATTTATGGTAAGTGTTGACCTTGTTATTTTGGTTAGTATATCAAAGGAATAAGGTAAGAGTGAATTTTTGGTAGGGAATCAAGAAAATATGGAAAGATATGGAGACATAGGGCAAGTATCAAGGAAAGTGTTTTGGAAACAAAATCATGGCCATTTGACCATGCATATGGGCGGCAATATGGTCTAGGGGGGAGCCGATTTTTTGGTGTTAGTTTGGCTAGGATTTGAAGTCTCTTTTTGGTCATTCTTAGCATATGTGCAAAGTTTGCAATCCTTTCTCAACTTTTCTCCCTTGGCCGAATTTGTGCATTTGGTAAAGCCTAATTCTTTTGACCATTTGGTCATTTTCTTTGTTCATCTTTTGAATATTCTCTTGTGCCTCTTCTTAGTGCCAAAAGTGTTAGTACCAAAAAGACCATCTCTCTCTTTTTGTTTTCTTTCTCCATTACCGAATGTACCTTGCTCTCCAATACATCTTTTTCTTTTTTCTCTTTTCTTCTCTTTGAAAATCGAATCTTCATTATCATCTCTTCTCTCATATTTTATTTCTTTTCACTCATCCTTTTCTCCATTGTTTTTTCTCCATGGCCGAATGTTAGTGAGCCATAGCCGAATCATTTTTTCTCTTCTTTGGTTATCATAGCTTGAATCCTCCATCACTTAGAGACATCATTTTCAATCCTTTCTTTTCAACCGTGGACAAAAGGGTAAGAATTCTTTTTAGTTCCGTTTAGTTAGAAGTAGTCATGGCGAATATTGATGGTGGTATGAAGGCTTTCTTAGATCGAAATAAACGTTCCTTCTATTAACGTTTATTTTTGTTATACTTTAGTGCGATAACGGAAGATCGGAAATCAAGTGGTCGTGAGTGACATAGAACGCTTGGATCGATTCTCCTTGTGGAACAAGAATATTTGTGGTAAGGAAATCTCGTTCTTAAAACCTTTAGTCATATTCGATATATATATTATTAGGACGTGCTAACGATCTTTTGTCTTTGAAGACAATCAAGATAGGGAAGAAAAGGGCGGTGAATAGTGTTCGGAAGAGGGGTGGTTCCGTTAATCCCCCTAAGTATAAACAAAGGACTGTTTCAGCAATCCGGGATTTCCCACCGGGTTGTGGACGTTCATCCGAGGAGAATCAATTGTTTGAAGTAGTTCGTACTCCCGAACCATTATTTGTTCGTGGATTTGATTCGGTTAACGAACCATCAATCGGGGAGAAACCGCAAGTAGAAGTAGTTCGAAAATCCGAGGGTAAAAGTTAGATCGTTAATTTCTAAGATTGATTTCGTTAATAAAATATAGTGATTCTAATTATCGTGATATGTATAGGTGTTGACGAGCGGGAAAGTCTAGTTCTCACTATAACCAGGTGTGTAACTTCACACTTATCTTTCGGGTTAGATGCTAAACAGTAAGTATTATGATAAATCGTAAAAATGGCCAAATCAAAAATGTTGTAGTAATAATTACTTTTGTGTAAATCCATAAAGCGCTAGATCGATAAATCGGGCCATAAAGCGCTAGATCGATAAATTGGGCCATAAAGCGCTAGATCGATAAATTGGGCCATAAAAGTTTGCTAGATCGCTAATGGGTAGGAAACCCTCTAGTTCGAGATATGGGCCAAAGTTTAATACTATATTGTTAATAGGCCTAAATGAAGGGTTTTATTAAAAACTCATTTGTATTATGGGTTACTTGATAAATTATTTATGATTAAAGTTGTTATTCATACATAAATGCATGGGATGGGGTTTGATGAAGAGAAGAAAGGCACGTGGCCACGTATCTAGTTCGGTGGCTCTGCCACAAATTTTGGCTTAATGCCTCTAGTTCGGTGACTATGTCACAATCTAGTTGATGAGTGCACTACAATATTATTTAAAAGGCAAAATGCCTACGATTGGTGTGTTTGGCGGGGTGGGTTGACTTGATCCCCACAGTGTGTCTTTGGTTGGTACGGGGTGTGTAGCGGATGGAAATTAGGCTTGGTTGGGAAATTCATTTTACATGCATTTTAATATATTTTATTTCATTTTATATTGTTAAAATTTGTAATTGGGCTCAAGCCCAAATTAATGCCTTGATGGTCTGGCCCAATAATGGTGGTAAGTGAGTTACACACTGAGTTCTTTGTAACTCACCCCGTTTTATTATCCATCTCAGGTAATGGAAATTGATGTGGACTTGGGCCGGGGATGACATGGTGGAGGCCATACTACGAGCTTGGGTTTTATAAACTATGAACTTTATTTAAGTTACTTATTTTAATTACTATTTTGGGTATGATGTAATAAGGCCTCTAATTATGTTTTTATGGGTTGTTTTTATGTGTGGATGGATTTAATTTTATTTTTAGACTATTAATATGGGCTTATGTTAAATCTATAAAGTTTTCTTAAAAATATTGTGTTTTATAACAATTTTGGACACCTAAATTACTTTTCAATTTCTTTCAAATTCTTTTAATACTACGTTAAGGTTTTGACTAATATATATAAGATTTCAATCAAGTATTTTTCTTAATTCATAATCATTGTACTTAGTTTTTATTAAACCTTATTTCTAAAGGCTTTACATTACTGTTTTACTTAAGTCATTAGAGAATTTTGGATGTTCGTTTGGTGTGACAAACCAAATCTCGTCTTAACGCATAGACCTGGTTTGGGGTGTTACACAAGTCTCACATTTGCTAAATTTTGAGATTTTTTTTTTGGAATCAAGCCTTATCCTAGTTCAGTGGGCTTATGTTAAATTATCTGTAAATCCATATCAGAATGAGCCTGCTGGTTCGAGTGGTAAGGGTGTTGGTGTGTTGGAGGTATTGTGTTCGAATCCCTGCATTAGCAGGGGTATTATTTTTGCTCATTTATTTGATAGAATTTCGATTGAACTGAAATTTTGAGGAAGTTGTAAGTTAGTGGATTAGTGGGAGAAAAATGGGGGGATTTGAGGATAATTTTGTTTAGACTTTTATTTTCAAAATTCTCTCTTTCCAGAAAACTGACGTTCTTTTCCTCCCCCTTTGCTGTTTTTCCCCCTTTTCCTTTTCAAACGAAATGTTTTCACTTTTTCTTACTCGTTTTGACAAAAATCGTGCTTCCTTGTTACGAGATTTCGAATCGTTGCGGTTATTCGTTTGGTAAGTTGGTAGTATATTTTGCCAAGGAGGGAGTCTCAGTTTAATTCGTTTGGCTTTGTCAAATTTTTTGTTAATGTTATACTCGTGTTTTGGCAGTACCGAATCGAGAAGGTTGTGATTCTCCTCTTGCGGAATCATAGACAAAGACGTTCAGGGTGTTGGGGTAAGCGATGAATGCTTGTTTTGAATTGCTGTCGATTTCGTAGTTGTGGTTTAATCATGAATTAAGTCTGATTTTTTAGCGTGGGTGCTGATTTTTAGGTTCTGAAGGGTTCGTGTTTGCAATAGCATCGAAACGATACTAGGTGTGTACCTGAAATACAGAAAACGAGGTTTCGACAAAAATAAAAAAACTACACTGTCGATGTCACACGGGCGTGTGGTCGCCGTGTGGATGGTCGTGTGATTGACGAAGGCTTGGCCGTGCGCAGGACACGATCGTGTGGTGGCTGGTGCGTAGCCGTGTGAGCCACATGGGCTAGACCAAGAGGGGTGTGTGGGCCACACGGGCGTACGGGCCCACACGGGCATTTCACACGGGCCCATAGGGGCATTTCACACGGGCGTGTGAATTTTGGGCCAGACCGTGTGGACCACACGGCTAAGGCCTATTTGGGTGTGTGGGTCACACGGGGAAGCCGCACGGGAATGTCGGCCCATAATTCTAAAATTTTCCCTGGGGTCGCTTGGGTCGCACTAATCGACTGTGGGCCTACCGTAGGGTCTGTAAGGGCTAATCAAACCCCAAAACTATAGCTCTGATAGCCTGATATTTTGTTCTGAGTATGATAATGCTTTGCATGTCTGATTTTTCTGATATATGTAAGTAAGCAGGTTGAGCATGTCTAATATGTTACTCTGTATCTATTTCTGCATATGACTGTGTGGTGAGATTTGTATATGAGGAGGAAGTATTCTGCTCGATGTTAAACGCCTATATTCTGGCAACTTGGCTGCATATTATCTGATCTGTGTCTTAATGGCACGACACGGTGTGTACAGATGGGCGGGTGTTTTTAACCCCATATGGTGTGATGGGATGGACGGAGTTGGTGTGTAGAGGATGGGGGTAGGGTTTTTGCATATCTGTTTCTATAATCTGAATCTGAATCTGAATCTGAAACTGCTTCTGACTATGTCTATCATTCTGTATGTTTGCATGCTTAATTCTGTTGGGTTACACACCGAGTTTACGTAAACTCACATCTGTTTGTCTGCTCTGTCAGGTAATCCAAAGACTTAGGCGGATCGGTGCGGCAGAGACTCAGCGGTGACCACTCGACTGTAAACTGTTTAATGTTATTAGTTTTATGGTTTTATTTATGATTTTGGTTTTTTTTAGAGTATGTAATTTTGGGGACTCTCTGGACTTTACGGTTTTTAACTGTTGGTTTTTGGGTTTTTTGGATAATCTGCATGATTTGATAAGATGTATGAACTCGACAGTTTTACACAAAAAGGAATTTTTCTAAAAATGACAAATTGAGTTTTTTTTAAAATATAATGATTTTGTTAAACTTTCACTGTAATAAGTGTTTTGACAAACTAAGTAATTGAATAACGTATTCAATATATTCATGAACGAACTCGTGGTATAAAAATTTAATGGTTTATCAAGTCGACACCGTTTTCAAAATCCATTCCTTGTGACATCACCAGATTCGGCCATAATGTCTAGGCCGGGTTTAGAGTGTTACATTCAGTGGTATTAGAGCCAGGTTGTAAAACTAGGGCTGTGAAATTTTGGGTTCCAAAATTGTGTTTTAAAAAAAAGTTGGTTGTTTTCAAATGATATGAATAATTGAGAAAGTATGTGGTTCACCGAGTCTCCGACGCCAATTCTATAAGTATCTCTGTACTTAGATAGAACTGTTCTGAAAACACTGTAGATAGCACTTACTGAAAACTATACTGAAATAGTTAGAAACTGAAACTTATGAAAACATCTCTGAACTTCTGACAATTTATACATAAAATATCTGTTAATAAATACTGGAACTGATGCATAAAACTTTATAATGTAGATAAATTTGAATTATACAATGAGTGCTTGTGGAACTCGCGGACGTGGTATTCGAGGCCGTGGTAGATGCCGTAGGGGGACTCGAGCTGAGTCCTCATCTCTAGGCAGTATGCCAAACTTAGATACGAGTGAGACGCCGGTTTCGCCTGCTATTGAGATTGGGTCTTAAAGCCGTTCAGCTGGGGACGACGCACTGTCTCAAGCCATGCTGAGGATTTTGGAGAGGGTCGCTGAACCCCATTCTAAAGCTAGGGTCCGAGGGTCGGTAACTGAATGACTCCGGTCTAACAATGCTAAGTTGTTTAGGGGTATCACTAGAGTCGCCCCTAATGTGGCCGAGTATTGGTTGGAGGCCATCGAGAGGATCATGAATGATATAGACTGTACTCCCGAATAGAAACTGAAGGGTGCAGTCTCGTTGCTTCGCGATGAGGCCTACCAGTGGTGGTTGACTGTAGAGGAGGGTACTCAGCCTAATCGTTTGAATTGGGATTTCTTTAAGACTACCTTCCAAGGGAAGTATGTGGGGGCGAGCTATGTGGATGCTCGTAGGCGTGAGTTCATGAATCTCACGCAAGGTGATAGTTCTGTGGCCGAGTATGAGGCCGAGTTTCTGAGGTTGAGCCGCTACGCTCGAGGCGTGGTGACGTTTGAGTATGAGAGGTGTGTCCGGTTTGAGGACGGCTTGAGAGACAGTCTAAGGGTACTGATTGCTCCACAGAGGGAGCGAGAGTTCGCGGTCCTGGTTGAGAAGGCTAAGATTGCCAAGGATGTTAAGCGCGTGGAGCGCCAGAATAGGGACCGAGAGAGGGGTAAGAATAAGAGGGATTCAGAGCCCTCTAGTTCTGTTCAGAAGCCTAAGAAAAAGGCCAGACCTAATGAGCAGGTTAGAGTGGGGGCTCATGTTGCTTCTACTGGGATTCAACCGTGTGGAGATTGTGGTAGGCGCTATCCGTGCGAGTGTTGGAGGAGGATTGGGGCTTGTTTGTGGTGTGGATCCTTGGAGCACCGTATTAGAGAGTGTCCACAGTGGTCAAATCATATGCAAGTTTCGGGATCGGGTTCTGTGCAGCCTCAGAGGGCAGTTCAATACCCACCTAGAGGCCGTGGACCGGCTAGAGGTGGTAATCGTATGGCCCGAGGGTAGAGAACATCGAGCAGAGGTGCTGCTCAGACTGAGGCAAAGTAGCCTGCATTGGTTTATGCTGCTCGACGCCGAGAGGATAGAGATGCTCCAGATGTTATCACCAGTACGTTCTTAATTTTTGATGTACCTTATACTGCTCTGATAGACATAGGTTCTACACACTCCTATGTAGCTAGTTCTGTTTCTAAAAACCTAGGGATATCTGTTAAGAGCACTTTTAGAGAGGTTACTGTATTAAGTCCGTTGGGGCAGTCTGTTCGGGTTAGTAAACTCTATAGGGATGTTCCGTTAGTGGTGCAAGAGGCTATTTTTCTGGCAAATTTGATGGAGCTTTCGTTTGGGGAGTTTGCTTTAATTCTGGGTATGGACTGGTTAGTTGAGCATCGAGTCAGTTTAGACTGCGCATCTAAGAGGGTCGTCCTGAGGACCAAGGATGATATAGAGGTGGTTGTGATCGGTGAGCGTCGAGATTATTTATCCAAGGTGATCTCTACTCTTGTGGCGAGAAACTGGTTCGGAAAGGGTGTGAGGCGTATTTGGCTTACGTTAGTGTTTCTACTTCTGGGGACTTTGCTATCGGGGATATCAGAACTGTGAGGGATTTTCTAGATGTCTTTCCTGAGGAGTTACCGGGTTTACCTTCGAATTGAGAAGTTGAGTTTTGAATTGAGCTTCTACCGGGTATAGCTCTGGTGTCTATCACTCCCTACCGAATGGCACCGAAGGAGCTTGCAGAGCTTAAGGCTCAACTTCAAGAGCTCTTGGATCGTGGTTTCATCCGCCCTAGTGTGTCTCCGTGGGGGACACCGGTTCTATTTGTGAAGAAAAAAGATGGCACCATGAGGATGTGCATTGACTATCGACAACTAAATAAATTGACTGTGAAGAATAAGTATCCACTTTTGAGGATCGATGATTTGTTTGATCAGTTCTGAGGGGCTTCTGTGTTTTCGTAGATTGATCTCCATTCTGGGTATCATCAGTTGAGGGTTAAGGTGGTGGATGTTCATAAGACTGCATTTCATGGATTTGATGAACTGAGTCTTTCAGCCATAACTGGATCAGTTCGTCGTAGTTTTCATCAACAATATTTTAGTTTACTCTAAGACCGAGGATGAGGATGATGAGAATCTTATGTCACGACATAGGAGTCAGTGTACTCTTCTTGAGCTATCTTCAGGGGTATGTCACGACACCATTAGGCTGTGTCGCTTTTCATGATTTTTCCATTCTGCTCCCTTTGTTGCGACATCAAACATTCTGTGTTGCGACATAGTCTTTCTAATGGTCTCTTGCACACTTATAAAGTTAATTAGCTCACCCTTAGGCCTCATTCGGCTTTTAAGGTCAATAAAAGACTCAATTTACACATTTTATTAACTTAAAGGAAACTTAAGAAAACATAATTAAAACTTAATGAAAATGCTTGTCTTCAAGTTCCTAAAGTGCGAAAATTAGTTTAATCTACTATATCGAATTATGACAGATCAATATTTAACGTTGCTGCATGAAAACATTTAACATAATCTTGCAAGGATTTTCCATCCTTTTGCTTTAGTGATATTAAACCCATTAGAGTGCTCATTATTGTTCTATCAGCTCAAAATCTTCCCAAATATATCTGAACCAACTGTGAAAAACTCTAGATAGAGCCCCATGGAAGAGACAAATACTAATATTTTGCATTTCCCTTAAGGGTTGTTGAAAAGGCCTTGCACTTCGCGATATTAGACGCCCCTAGCATATTCATATAATCATTATACTGCATGAGATGCGTTCGATGATCCCTTCTTCCTTCGAACATTTCCTTTGGAACTTTGAACTCGGTTGTAAGCCCACAGTCGCTACTTCAGGAGCCATTAGATTGTTAGAACAAGACAAACAATCCATATCCTGGGTGTCAAGATGCAAAGCTCACACATCTTTATGCAGAGCATCCATCTCATTCTGCCACAGCCTTGAATGCGCCCCCATATCCTCCTCCTAGACAAGCATGACTTTATCTTAAAGATCAGAATTGTCATATTGCATCTTCCTCTTGAACTCTTCATTTTGTCTTAACAATTATTGTTGAAATGTTCGTTGTTGTTCAAATCTAGTATTTTGTAAAGCCATATGTCCCTTCATCAACCTTAGCTGCTCATGTTGAGCGAATAAATGTTGTGTCGATGCTTCCTGATAAGAGGGAAATGACAGTCCCTAACCAGAAGGAGCGTTGAGAAGAAAAGAGTTGGAGGTACCTATATGGGTTGAGTTGCCCAAATTTTCTGGCCGATCAGCAAACCAACGAACAAAATGATCCATCTCATTGGGTTGATTGCCAGTGCCAGAACCTCTTACTTGTCCTGTCAAAAAATTCATAGGGAAATTCTCATTGGGGTGAGCCATTCTAGTTTTTTAGTAATCTGAATATCGGATAGTCAGAAGTCTGTCCATGCTCACCGTACCAAATTGTTGACTATTTTTCTCTGTCCTCTTTAGATGGTAAAGTTGTATATTTATATGATATGATCACTGTTCATTGATGTGATATCCTAGGTAGGTTCCATGCATGCTAACATGTGCCTTACTCTAGGTTTAACACGTGTTTGTACAATATGGGTTCACATATGTAGTGGTGTGCGAACCCACATCGTGCGATCTTATGTTTGATGCGAACCCTAAGTGTCATGTGAGCTTGA
Organism: Gossypium sturtianum; assembly: GCA_025698515.1. Classification (NCBI taxonomy): domain Eukaryota; kingdom Viridiplantae; phylum Streptophyta; class Magnoliopsida; order Malvales; family Malvaceae; genus Gossypium; species Gossypium sturtianum. The sequence continues at coordinate 116,868,330 of CM046954.1, read as the reverse complement.
TATGCAAATCGTGTAGAATTTGACCCAGACCCAATCGAGTTACGGGTCGGTAATAGTGAGTATCATAACAAGATCCATACATAATTTTTTTATAAAGAGAGTCACTGAATTATATTCATTTTATAAAATTAAAAAAAAAGTTATAAGTTAAAAGTAATTTTTTTAGCTATGGTATATTAGGACAAGTTACAAAGGAAATAATGGTTTCCTTATTCGTGGGGAATATATCCCCAAATGGTGGAAAAGGTGGTGGGAGAAAGTCTGTGGTCGTTTTGGTAAATAGTTGATATTTACATTGCTGCCAAACAAAATAGGAGAGGTTGTAGATTCTGTTTTGTAAGATTCAAAGATTGGAACCGAGTAAGAGAGGCTATTAGAAAGCTATTAGAGGTTTTGAGCAGGGTTGTTTTTCAAAAATAGACTGAGAGTTGATGTTATGAAGTATAATCCGAGAGATTCACATCGAAAAAAAAGTGAATAGATGGAATGATGTAACTGCCATTAGTAAGGAAAATATCAGAGGTGAAGGATGTATGGGCGACTATAGTTATAGGGATAAATAAGGGGTATGTAGAGGCAATAATATTTTAGTGAAATCTCCTAAGGCTACGAATAATAAAAATAATGAAATATGTCCTGAGAAATTTATAGAAAGTGGGGAAGGGCCAACGATGAAGGATGAAAGAGAGAGGCTAGTGATGGGAGATTTAAAGTTTAAAAATTTATATTGGCTCGAGAGGTGTATTGTTAGGAAAGTTAGAGAGTTTTCCACCATTGACTTGGTTTCTGGAAATTTACGGATGTGAGGGAAGATCGGGGATATTTGTTAGCTCATAAGGATCAACTCGAGATTGCCAATAGGGAAGTTGAATCGGCCTTTGAGATGTTGTGGTGGAAGTAATAAAGATTGTGCAACAAAGAACATAAGGATTTATAGTCGTTCGGTCCCAATTGCCTACTCCACTACCTTAGCTTTCCACAACTAAGGATTTTCTCCAAATTCACTAATTTGGCAACCTTTGAGAACAAGGTTTAACCTTACAATCTCTCTTAAGACTTATACCCCAAAATCCTAATATACAACTCCCTTTAAGGTTTCTACCCAAACCTTAAGAATAAACCCTTTCTCAAAGAGAAACAAATAAACAAACAAAGAAACAATCCTTACAAGATCAGGATGTTTGCCAATTAAGCACTAAGACAAAGAAGAACACTTAAGCTAAATGAATATAATGAGAGCTCACAAGTGTTTACAAGAAAATGTATGAAACACTTAAGCACTAGATTGTTTTGATTGGTCTTTAAGCTTTCCACATTTCTCTTGTTATTGCTAGACCTTTGGAAGATGGTCTCTATACCCTCTAATTGATTTCCAACCTTTATGGTTGTTGTAGAAGTGAATATAGTCGTTGTGGATGAAATACCAGGTCATTAACTTCACCTGCAGCAACAAGTATCGATACCTACTAAAAGGGTATCGATATTTTTTTGTAATTAATGCAGATTTCAGTGACCGTTGGAGTAGGAATATCAATACCTGAAGAAAAGTATCGATATCGGATCGATACCTACTAGGGTTTCAAAGAAACAGAATGTCAATTTGGTACCGATTATCAGAGGGGTATCAATATCTTGGAAAACATCAGTACTTAGACAAAAAGTATTGATACTTTTTATCCTGGAGCAATTCTAACTTGTTTGAAAATGGTTAAAACATATTTGAAAATGATTGACTTAATTGAAACCATTTCAACTTGATTTTATTAAATTGCTCAACTTTACTTTTATTCAAAAACATTTAATTTGTTATATCAAAACATATTATCTAATAAGGCTTAGTTTAACAATATTAAAAGAATTTCTGGCAACCATTTTGTTGAAAATCAATTGCTTGAGCATAGTCAGCTTGAAACAAAGCATCTTAGGAATGCCAAGCTTAAAAAAGAAACTGATGAATGATTGGTAGTTGCAGCACGGAAGCCAAGGAGGAGTGTTGAAAATGGCCAACCATGCTGCTGTTATGTTTTTGTTAAAATACATTCTGCTATGATGATTTTGTTGAGTGCATATAGCTTGTATGTGTGCTGCAACAATTGTGCATGTTGCAACAACGTATTTCCTGTTTTAGTTGCAATGTAATTTACTTTGGTTGAAAATGAACTTAGTTGTTGATGTTTTTATGGGTTTAGGTGATGATTGAGCTAATAAGTCAGCTTATCCATGTATACAAGTAATGTTTTAATAGTCCCAATGTTGATTAGTGGAGTTAGTTGAATATTTGGTGATGTACTTTGATTATAAATGTATTGTTTTCATATTGAATGAGTAAGCATATCATTTGTGTAAAGCGGATTGCTTCCTTGCTACACGTTTGTGAGCAAGTAAATTATATCAAGCTTCTTGCTCTTTTGTTCTCTTCTTTTGCTACTGTCAAAACCCCAACAATTGGTATCATGAGCCTAAGTCTTTGAGGGCCCTTGATTTTGCTTTTGCTGCTTGTTAAGCAAGACAAAAGCTTCTAAAGTCTGTCATCTTTGAGGGCTACTTGTAAAGAAGACAGCAACAACTCACCTTTGTGAGACTCCAAAACAAGCTTGGGATAAGCTGAAGAAGGAGTTGATGGAGTATGTGCATGAAGACACTCCACAACATGAGGGAGTATGTACAAGAAGAAATAGGACTGTAATGAACAAGGGAACAAGGCAAGATGTGTTTAAAGGCAAGTTGCCAACAAGGCTGTTAAGGAGGAGAAGACTCCATTTGAAGAACAAATCTTTGGCACAAAAGACTGGGATAGTCAAGTGTGTAAGTCAAATTTGGTTGATAACGAGGCCAAGGTTGAAGATGAATTGAAAATGAATTGCTTGAGCAGAGTCAACTTGAAACAAAGTATCTTCAGACTGCCAAGCTTAAAAAAGAAACTAATGAATTATTGGTAATTACATCATGTAAGCTAAGGAGGAGTGTTGAAAATGACCAACCATGTTTTTGTTAAAGTGCATGTTGCTATGATGATTTTGTTGAGTGCATATAACTTGTATGCATGCTGCAGTAATTGTGAATGTCGCAACAACATATTTTCTGTTTTAGTTGCAATGTAATTTAGTTTGGTTGAAAATGAACTTAATTGTGATGTTTTGATGGGTTTAGGTGATGATTGAGCTGATAAATCAGCTTATCTTTGTGTGCACGTTAAGTTATACAAGTCCCTAGGCTGATTAGTGGGGATAAAACTTGTTATAAATATTGGCTTGTTTTATGATGATAGTGTGAGAGAGCATAATGAGCAGAATTAGCTTGTTTTACTGCTAACTGGCTCGTCTCTCTCCCAAGATTGTTAGAATAGCAAGTCGCTTTTGATTGCTGAAAATAATAGAGAAATGAAGAAAACTTGCTGCACATTTGTGAACAAGATGATATATTTTGAGTTTAATGATGAAGCTAACAGAGACAAGCTCCCTTGCTACTTGTTTGAGTTTTGAGTTTGTCTTGTTCTCTTCTTTTGCTGCTGTCAAAACCCCAACACATTTTTTAGTGTTCTTCGATTGTTTGAATGCTATGCTTGAGCTTGAAAAACAAGGTTGGGGCGACCTTCTTCATGTTTTTGAGAGAGTCGAAAAGTGGTTGGAGGATTGGAGATGTAATAGCAGGATTGCATGGCTGTCTTACTATGAGATGCCGTTCCATGCTTGGTGCATTTCAACTTTCTCCAAATTTGCTTCTCTTGCCGGGGGGGGGGGGGGGATTTTATCAGAATGGTTATTACCAATCAAAGGGGAAGAATTGATGAGTTGGTTAATCTTCAAGTGGGGAACCAATTTTATCCCATTAGGGTGATTGAAGTGGAGTCATCTGTATTAACTAACCAAACATGCTACTGTAAGGTCCTTGAGAGCAGTTCAAAGGAAGAAATGGATTCGAGACCAGATTGCAGCGCGTCAAGTCAAAAGGAGGAGTTTTCAGAATGTTCAAGGAATCTGAATTTGCAAGAAGAGGAGTCAACGAACCTTGAAGTGGAAGATGATGATGTAGAGATGGCTACGACAGAAAGGTGTTTTGGGTCAAGTCTTAACACTCTGCAATTTTATTTTGATCTTGTTGGGTGGCAGCAAAGTTATATCTTTGTAGCTTGGTTTTAAGGTGTTATGTTTCTCATGGCTTTGTAAGATGGTGCTTTGCACCTTTTTCCTTTAATAAATTTCATCTTTCGCGGAGCCAAAAAAAATTAAAATACTGTAATACTAATAAAAAATATTTTTTCCTTTAATTTTTAAGATTTAATAAGTAAAAGAACGAAATCCCTAGTTCGTTTAGTTAATATGACTACCCCTTAAGAGATGATATCTGATAGATCAGGGGTTGGAACTAGCTGCTTCTTTTTTTGGATGATAAAACATAAAGCTAATTCAAAGGATTAGCCAGGAAAATTACATAGGTGCTCCCACAATATCTAGCAGTATGTTGCTTTCACCATTCCAAGCAGTTCATCGTACACGAACAGTCCCAAGGAACCCTCTTTACTCACTCTAGTAGCCAATTTTGGCCCAATCCAAAATCAAAATTAAAAACCCAAAATAAGCCAAATAAATAAAACAGTCCAAATAAATTACAACAGAAAATACAGCCCAAATCAACACCCAATTAAACAGGCCCAAATTTATTAAACCCTAGCGCAATCTATATCAGCCCATTTCAAATAAAGAAACAGCAGCATGAAACCCTAGCCGTCTCTGCCTAGCCGCCGACCTTCCGTCTGCCTCCACCAGCGGCCTCCACGCCTCTGCCTTCGCACGCCTCTGACGCCTCACGTCCCCTGCAAATGAAACACGCAACAGCAGCAACCAAGACAAAGAGGAAAACGACAAGCATAACAAAAAACAAAATAGAAAAACACAAAAGTGGATCTTTGTAAATCGGTTATAAAAACCGAAACAAATCTTGTATTTTCCTCTTCTCTTTTTTTTTTTACGAACTATCAGAAATCAAAAGGCAAAGAAAATCAAAAGGTTGATTTCGTTTTTATTTTTCTATTACTATTTACTGTCATTTTTATTTTATTTCGAAATCTTTAACAAACAAATAAAAAGAGAAGAGCAAAAGGGAAAGAAAACGGACCTGAATCTTGGGGCACGTCGTCGGAACCTCCTTTCCGTTGTTGTGGTCGAACCGAAAACATAGAGGGTTTTCTCTCCTTTCTCTTCTCTCGCGTTTTGAGGCTTCGAAAGGGGGCCAAAAGGCCTGGTTTTGGGCATCACCGGCCACCGATACGGTGGTGGCACGGTGGTGCGATGGGCGGCTGAAGGAAGGCCGATCGTCGGACATAAATGGAGAGAGAGAGGGCTGCCTTTTGGGTTTTCTTTTTTTTTGAGAGAATGGGTGGCTTTGATTTTTTTTTTTCAGAAACACTCAAAATGAGTGTAAATTTTTTTTTCTAACTTTAATATTAACAAGGAACGGCGCCGTTTCAAGGGGGGGACCCGCGCGTCGACCCGACCCGTACACTGGGTCCGCGTGGTTTTTTCTCGAAAGGGCAATTTGTGAAAATGGTCCCTCCTTCTTTCCTGCACCATTCGATTAAGCCCTTTTCCATTTTCCATATTCCATATTTCCTGATTTGACCCTGAAACTTCACATCATTTCACTCTAATCCCCTAATGGAACGCTGCGCATCAGGGGCTTAGGACATTTGCTCTTTAGGTCCCTGTTTCCCTGTGGGTGTTCTAATTTGGTTCGGTGTGCCCCTGTTGTAACTTTTTGATTTATACCCTTCTTTTTTACCCTTTTTCCATTCAATCCTTGACCCTATAATAGCAAACTGTTTTATATATTTCACTTATTATAAATTTGTTTATATTGTTTATTTTATATGGTATTACATATTATTCTTTTCTAAAATTCTTTGTATACATTAATTGTTTTAAACTATTATTTGTTTTAAATTATGTATATATTATGTATAATAAACTGTTTTGCATTATTTATTTTAAATTATTTTATTTGTTAATTACTTTGAAATGCTTTACATGTTCTTTATTTTTAAACTATTTTTATATGTTATCTAAAATTTATTTTTATCACTTGTTTTGAATAATTTTTTTTATAGACTGTTTCTTTAAATTCTTTTGCTTGTCAAATTGTTTTATTATTGTCTATTTTAAGTTTTCTAAATAAGATATTTATCTCATATCTATATATATATATATACATATATACTACTTATTTTAATTTTTGGTAGAAATATATCATCTTTTCTAAAATGATTTGGTGTATTATTGTTTCCCAAAATTTTCTTTTTTTAATATTTATATTAAGCCATTATATACATATATCATCTTGTATATGCTACCTATTTCTAAAAACGTCTCGTATATTATTTGTTTTACATCTCTTTTACATAATATTAGTTTTAAACCTGTCTCTGTATTATTTTAAGTTGTTATGTTATATTATTCTTTTCGAATTATTTTATGTATTATTTGTTCTAAGATATTTATATACATATAATTCATTTTAAATTTTCCCACATATTACTCTTAATTCTTATATAAATTACGTAGTATAAACTATTTTTGAATTTCCTTTTTGTTTATCTCAAATTATTCTTTCATTTTTCATCTTGATTTGTTTTTTATATGAATTATTTATTTTAATTATTGTTTACTTCAAATCGTCTCATTTATTTATTTTCATTATTGATGTCAATATCCAAATAATGTATATTGTTTGGTCATCGCTTTTGCATGTGCCATAATTCATTTATTTGTATTGTCATATTAGTGTAGTCATTGTATAATTTTGTGTTCATGAATTACCGTTCCTTGGTCATTACTACCGTGCCATTGTATAGTGAATCAAACCCCAATATATTTATCCGATATAGACCGTTTTATTTTACTCCCAAATAACGCATGCCATGCAAATATTATACCCACTATCGTTTTAAAATAAAAATCTTCAAAAAACAAATGCAATATTTCGTGTTTCGGGAATTCGAGAAATCGTGCCCTAACTCACAGGGTTTCGGTTTTCTTGTTAAACCGAAATAGCTAAATATCCTTTTAAATTTCAAAATATTAAGTCACGGAAATTTAAAGGCAAACTTGCTCTCGTGAATTCGAATGTCGTGTCCTAACTTACGGGACATGGCGTTTTGTTCTCTCGAGACGTGTGGGTCTTTGAAGCTCGTTTCAATTCAATAAAGGCACGTTTGGTTCGCTGTAATGGAATAGAGCTGTAATGGAATAGAGGTGTAATGGAATAGAGGTGTAATGTAATAGAGCTGTAATAAGTAATTCAACTGTTTGGTTGAATGTAATGGAATAGAGCTGTAATAGAATTCTTGTGTTTGGTTGAATGGAATGATGTTGTAATAGCATAAGGAAAAGAACTAAAATGACCAGAATACCCTTAGCAGAATTTTTGTTAGGTAGATGATTATTGTTATTGTTATTAAATTTTAATAAGGTTATTATTGAAAATAATTTAATAAAAATAATAAACAATTTAATCATATTTTAACATAATTATTATTAAATATAATTTAATAAAAAATATAATTTAATAACATGCTTAATATAATTATTATTATATGAATTAAAAAGTCTTAATATATAATACTATAAAAATATATATAATTTATTTTATTATTTTTAAACTGCAATACATATATGTGCTAAAATATCATTATTGAAATAAATAATTTAATTACTTTACAAAAAAATATTAGAAATAATTAATTAACTTCAAAAATAACTCATTTATTTAAAATAACTCCATTCATGTTACAGAAAAATCAATGCTCAATTTGCTTCAAAAATTCATACATCAACCTTCAACTCTATAACCATTATCTCATATTACATTCCATCCTAAAACCAAATAACTAGGACATAAACTAACTTCTTACTATTCCGCAAGTTAAGCGATCCAGTAAATTAATCTATCTTAGCTGTTCATTGACATCAAAATGAACTATCATTTTCTCGATAATGCATGGACCAATTTTTTGATCTTTCATGAAATTATCGAAACCAATGGGACCTCCTAATGAAAATTGTAGCAATTCAAACAAAAAGCAATAGTCTATTAGAATTTAGCATCAACACCCTTTAACTAATGCAAATGCCATCGTCCCATCTAAGATTAAAAACATCTGCATTTGAATTAAAAAGAACACATAATTATTGCTACATGTCATACCACATACCACATCTCATGGTTTATTTTTAAAAGTTTTTAATTATTACCAAAATAAAGCTGAATCAAATTCAATACAAATTAAATCAAAATCGAATTGATCACTATAGTTTGAACCGCTTTTCAATTTTCTCTTTCTTATTCTCAATCATAATTATAAATATATCAAAATTTATACAAATATAAAATATCTTAGACATGATTATAACCCAATAAAATACACTAACATAATAGGGATTAATGAAAGCCGGAACCCACATCTTCAACAAAACTAACAGAAGTACATTAATAATCGATGCAACAAAAGGGCTGAATTTATTTGTCCAAACAAAGGGAACTTTTTCATGATATCTTCTCTATTACCATCTAAGGTTTCCTTTGTTTCATCATCTACAAATATTGAATGAAAACCCATAACTTTCAAGCCTGTTACTAGTTTCAGGTTTCATCAACCTCAGCTTCTTCCGGGGTAGAAGCATACAACATTTTCCTTGACCTTGAAATGGAAATTACTAACCTTGTTCCGACCCTTGTTCAAACTTGTCAACTGAAACATGAATAAAAACCACATTCAGAGGTAGGACATTTCCTATTTTTATAGGAACTTTTAATAAACAATTGTATTTCCAATTATAACCTTGTTACTCGAAACCATCAACTGAACATAATAAAAACCTTGCGATGAGACCGTAATTCGTTACTTCTAAGTTCTAATTTAGTATATCAATAGTTTAAATGAAAGACAAGACATTTCCCATTTTTATAGGAACGTCTACATTCAAGAAACAATGGCATCTCCAATTGTAGTCTATGTTACTCTAAAGCTGTAAACCACAACATAAATACATAATAGAAATGACACAATTATCCAACAATGAAACAGGAATAGCATATTGGTACCTGTCCATGCACATCGGTTGCTAAACCAGTAGCCAAAGGCTCTGCCTTTATCAAAATGTCTGCAAGGTACTCCATTTGTATCAAAAATGTTGGCCTATCTTCACTAGAATAAATATCTTCATGGTTGAGTGTGATTAATGAATAGTCCTAACAACAATGATTCAACAAGAGAAAATTTAAGAATAGAGGGTGAAAGGTAGACAAAAATTATGCTATTTAAATTCAAGTGAGAGTGTCGGATATAAGTATGTGTTTTCGCGAGTATATTCGGGGGTTCCCATCTTTCTATGTATTTGGAGCACCCTTAAAGGTTCAAATCCCCATATCCATTTCAGAATAGGCATTGGACACAAGTATTGAACAAGGATACTTCAAGAAAAATATGACAAAATGTGGGGAAACAAGGTAGTATCTTACAAACTCGGATGTTAAAGTGCGACAATAGTGCAAGAAATCCAAGACATAATCCGAAGAGCCATTTTGCACCACCTCCATAAGAGATAAATCATCAATGATAATGGAAACGCGTTTTCCAACTAATCTCGAGCAAAAAGTGAAATGGTTTTATGTATTTTCCCATACAATGCAATGAGCCCACCTTGAGGAGTTATTCCTTCATCTCCATCTAATCAAACAAATTGAAAAACTCATCAAGGTAAAACAATAAAGAAGACCATAAACATAAATCACAAACATAAAAAGATAAATTAAGCGATCAGTGAACTCTATGAATTATGATCGAATATGTAATTCAATCCATGTATCATAGAACTGAGTGATTTAATTTTTATACACTAAACATTAGCGCAAACAAGTAAAATTAATAACAACGTTAATGGAAAACCATCTATTGCAGTCTTGAAATCCTAAAATCTGACAGTACAAACATGTAGACAAATAAAGCAACAAAAGAATTTCTTATATCAAAGACATATGTTCTGTCAAATTTTAGCTCATATACTTTGTCCAAATTCAGAATCAACATCAGCATTTAAATGATTTCTCATTTAAACAAAGAATATTCTTTGTTGTTTTTCATTTGATATCATAATTTCTTCTAGATTTTTAGTGCATGAGAAAGACAATATTGACGTTCTTTTCTTTTCCCTACGATAGGCAAAAAACAAGTAAAGGAGGAAGATAGAAAATTATGATCAAATGAGAAAGTAAACATGCGAAATATCAGTTAGCAAAGTGAAACATGATAGTAAGCAATGGAATTGCTAATAAGAAACAACAAAGTTGAAGCTAAAGGAAAGAGGGAAAGCAGCACGAACCAGAGTCGATAACAATCCATTTTCCGTCTCTTGCCCTTGCTGTTTGGGTAATACATCCTCTTAGCTCCTTTTTGCTTACGCTTAACCTGTTCCAAACAAAATAAACAAATAATCATGATCGGAAACTAGGGAACAAAATAGAAAAAGAAAACCCATGAAACCGCACCTTGTAAATTAGGGCTTGGGCGATGTTCTTGACGTGCCACGGGGACCTACCGGTGGCAATCACCATGAAATCTGCCCAATCGCATTGGTTACCAACCGGAACCACCGCCACGTCGTCTGCTCTCACTTCGCTTAGAACCTTCTCCACCTCTTGCAGGCTCAGCATCTCATTGCTTCTTCTCTCCACAGTGGATGAAGAGAATGTATGATTTAAACCTGAAAACCCCAGCTTCCACGAGCCATTTGTGAGAGAGGATGAAGGCAATTTAAAAAAACATTTTTCGTTCCTGATAAAATGAAGAAAAGAAACGTAGGAGACGACAGTTTCTAAGTAGCCAAATGTTAGAAGGAAAAATCATAAAGAAGAAAAAAAATTACCTCTGCAATCAAAGGAAAAAAAAAAAGGAAAACGTAAGAGAAGATGAAGCTGAGGGCAGAAAATGGAAAATAGGAAAAAGAAAATAGGAAACGGCGGATGGAATACCTAATCAGAGCTGAAGGCAGGGAATGGCTATTATAGCCTTTACCTATAATAGAGCCTGAATGGAATTAGGCTGTAATAGGATTACAGCCAACCAAACGTTGGTTTGGTGGTGGGCCCACCGAATTGGGGGGGAATGCATTCCTATTCCCCCCAACCAAACATGCTGTAAAGCTTTTTAAAAATGAACACTAATAAAAAGGATCGTATTTTAAATTCATCCTTGGTTTTCAAACTCTCGACATTAAGACATTAATTAATCAATTTAGTACCGATTTTGGGCGTGACGAGGGTGCTAATCCTTCCTCGTAAGTAACCGACTCCCGAACCCGTTTTCTCGAATATTTGTAGACCAAAAAACATTGTTTTAGTAAACTAAAACGTTTTATTAAAACAATGGTGATCCGATCACACCAAATAAAGATCGGTGGCGACTCCCGTTTTATTTTCGTTTTCAAAATCCTAAGTCGATTCCCGTTTTCAAAGAAATGGTTTCGACACTCACATTTGCCATAAAATCCGCAACCATGTTAGCCAACCTTGGTGTGTAATGCACCTTTACTTCCCATCGTCTCATTAGCTACTCCTTGATTTTCCTCACCAGATTCTTATCATCCGCCCTGCCCTGTTCTTGAACCATGCTAACAAGTAAGCTGACACTTTCAACCAGGAACTGAGTAATTCTTTTCTTCTAATCTAAGCTAGTTCCAGTCTATCTAAAATTACCCAAATTTTAGTATTTAGAACTGAATAACCTGAAATCCAACTACCTTTAGAGTCCCTAATCAGACCACCAGCAGAAGCTTTACATGTTTTTAGCTTCACTGCGCCATCAATGTTCAATTTATACAATCCAAGGGGTGGTAACGTCCGCCCTGGGCGAACTTGCATCTGTCCATGAACCTTATTGCTAATCCCTCAGCTACCACACCAACAACATCACAATTATCTCCCCTGAAAATAAATGAACTACGACAGTTCCAAATTCTCCATGCCATGATCCCAAAAGTTATATCCCAACATGTGCCCCTAACATGCATCACCATTGAATCTTTTAAATTATTATGCAGCCACTCTTCCAACGAGTTGAGAAAAACCATTTGTTTTATGAAATGGAATCTTTTTCCAAATCAATCTCGCTATATGACAATCACGTACTGCAGGAAGTAGCGTCTCAACGAAACTGCCACAAATGCTACAGGAACTATGATCCGCCATGCCTCTTCGACACAGCTCTGAGTTTGTTAGCAATCTGTTGTGCAAAAGAAGCCAAATAAGAACTCTGCAAGCCTCTAAATTTCCAAGCTAAATCCCATTTGGAGTCACGAGTAGGCCATCCATCCTACATGAACATTTTTGTAACCACTTGCAACTGTACGTCTGTCGTTATCTGTCCATCTCCATGCGCACCGATCGGGTCTAGCGTCCTCTTGTGGTCGTCTAATTCCAACAATGTAAAGACAGACATGGTGTGGCAGATCACTCTCAAAACAATACCAATTCCACTCTCCATTAATAGTGGTCATAGCATACACAGTTGCTTCCTTAAATCTCACTTCAGGATTAGTGCAGTACTCACATAAAGGACCCAAATCAGTAATCACTGATCCATATGTCAGTCCAAAAATTGGTTTTACGACCATCACTTAGCTGCTAGAAAATGCTTCGACGAAGATCATCCCAAATACTAGAAATCGGCTTTCAAACAAAACTATCATTTCTTCTAATAATGCTCATGGGGCATCCACCTTTAACCGTATATTTACTCAATAAGCTTCTTCTTTCAAAAGAATGCCGAACCCAAGCCTTAAGAGAAGAGCTTTATTTTGATTCTGAATCGACCTCAACCCCAGCCCTCCATACTCGTGGTTGGCAACATGTATTCCAATTTATCAATGATGGCTTGCGATTAATTTGGTTCGACCCCCACACAAACCATCGTATGATTTTCTCAGTTTCACTACAAATATCTACGGTAATAAGAACAAATTGCATGAAATAACTTCGCACCACCTGAAGAACAGATTTTGCAAGAATTTCCCTTCCCACTCTTTGTGATGTTTCTTGATTTTATCAATTAAAAAGGCATATGTACTTTTTGTCTCCTTTTCATGGAAAAGCGGTACACCGAGGTACTTACCACGCTCTTCCACTTTGTTAACTCTTAAAAGTCGACTAATAGCATTCGCTACACCAACATCAACATTAGTCGAGAAAAGACTTACAATTTACTTTATGCCTAAAAAAATAACTTAACCATCTCAAGCCATCTTGAAATAATTCAGCCTTGCGAAAAAGGACAAGATCAACGACAAAAAATAAATGAGAAGCAGGAGAACTTAGTTAAATTAGGCATATATACCAATTATAAAAGTTAATTGAGTAATTAGGCCAATCTTTACCATATTTATCGAAATAAGCCAATTTTAAAGAGAGAGGGGAAAACGTGTTGAATGCGTTTTCCTGCAAAGTCAGCAGACAACGGGTCTAGCTGAACGTGTTTTCCCCTCTCTCTCTCTAACGGTCCACTCCCCCAACGGTCAAATTCCAACGACCATAAAAAATAACTAGTTTTTATTTCTGCATAAACAGAAACATTTTCCTCATTTTTTCTTTCAAATTCATTTCTATCAATTCTCTTAATTTTCCCAATCCTCTCAAATCTCTCAATCCTCTTAATTTTCTTAAGTTCGTCTTCATTTAATTCTGTTTTTCGATTTGATTCATTTTAAGTCAATTTTGGAATGACAAATACTCTTTTTCGTTTTGATGACAACCACATTGTCGTGATTCAACTACAAATGGTAAGAAAATATTTCTAATTTTGATAATTTTATGTAAGTTCATTGTTAATTTGTTAAAAATGTTAGAATTTATTTATTTTATAATTATACCGAAGATCGAATTTGAAGACATGTATACACAATCTATCTACAAGGCCATTGCGTATTATTGAATCTTATCTGGAAGTTGCGGGATTCTTGCATGTGTCCTATATGCTTGGGGGTGTAAATTGGACCCCACACTTATTAGCACATTGGTGGAAACATGGAGACCCGAGACACACACATTCCATCTTCCATGCGGTGAATGTACAATCACACTTGAAGACTTTCAATTACAACTCGGTTTATGGGTGGATGGGTTAGCCGCTATGAGATGAGTGGTCGTTGGCGATTGCAGTGGCATTTGCGAGGAACTGTTAGGCAAGGTGTCGGAAAAGTTTTTTGGTGGCCGGATAGAGTTGAAATAGTTGAAAGACAATTTCAAAGATCTCGACTGGAATTCGAATCCCTTTGAAAGAGAACAATACACTCGAGCGTATATCTTACGGTTAATTGGAGGTGTTCTAATGATCAATAAATCTCGAACTCCAACACATTTAAGGTGGTTGCTGCAACTCATTGACTTGAAAGAAACGGGTTTGTAACACCCTTAACCCGTATCTGTCGTCGAATTAGGGTTACGAAGTATTACCGATCAATCGAAAACCATGCAACATGATATCGTTCAATAACTTAAATATATCATTAACCATTCAATCACATACATTTCGTCCCTAAATTGAGCCCTCGAGGCCCTAAAAATAGCTTGGGAGCAATTCGGGATTAATTTGAAACAAAGTAGAAAGTTTAGGAAAAAATGCAAAAATTGGAAACAAGGGTCACATGACTGTGTGGAACCTCTCAGGCCCTGTAACTTTCGAACAAGGGACACACGGCCGTGTCCCAGCTTGTGTCCTCACCCATGTAACTCTCTTAGTAGGGTCACACGGCCGTGTCACACGCCCTTGTGCCAGGCCGTGTAACTCACTGACTTTAATACAAAATAACTCTTAGATGACACACAGCCGTGTCGCCAGACCATGTGCCTCACACGACTGAGTCACACGCCCTTGTGGACCTAAAATTCACCTAGAATCAAACCATTTCAATACCATATCATGCTTAACTTCTCAAACCATTCATGCACACATTAAAGGGACCTAAGCATCACCTAAACACACATCAAATTACCATTTCAAGATCTTATTTTAACCAATCAATATGTCATTCAAAGGCACCACAATTAGCATCCAAACATCACTTACCTAAACATGATCTCATGTCTCATTTCATGCATACAAACCTAGTTCATTTAGGTACTAAAACATACCACAATTAATCATTTCCAAACCATTCAAAATATACCATAAAAGCCTTATTTACAAGCCTTAACAAGTGTCCAAAAATGACAACATTTGGTAAACATCAAAGTACACCAACCAAACATAATTTTCAAGACCTAAACATAACAAATCACCATTACACAACATCCTATACATGCCATTATAAACCTTGGCTAAAACGTTGAAAAACTGCCAAATCGTTTGCTGGACAGTGTGATAGGTCTCCGATGAGCTTTCAACTAAATCGAGCTTCCGATAATCTATAAAACATAAAAGAAACAACTACGTAAGCAATGAATGCTTAGTAAGCTTGTATAAATCAAAACATAACTTACCATTTCATTTGCATAATATAAAGCATAAGTATAAAATCAATCAAAACCATAAGGTTGACATAAGCCTATACAACATCATAAAAACCACAAGTTAGTCCTCTTTTACATGGTTCAAATGAACTTATCCATAAACAAGTAGATTTGCACATATAAACTCATCATTTAGTTCATAATTCCTTTTCATAAGTTCATGATACATTCCATTTGAATACTTACCATTTCTGTAACACCCCAAGTTTTTACATATGTTTCTGTAATTCATTGACACAAATATTTGTCAGCTTCAGTGGTTAAGTGTTCTGGGCATGTCTGAGAAGTCTTGGGTTTAAGCCTTGACTTGGGTAAATTTTTGTATTTTTGTGAATAAAGCCCTATCTCTAGTCAGTAGGCTTTTAATTATATGTTGGGAGAATTATATCAGAATGGGCTTGCTGGTCTGGTGGTTAAGAGGAGTGTTGGTATGGTGGAGGTCCTATGTTCGAGTCCTTGCGCAAGCTCGGACGCTTTTATTTTTGCTCGCTTGTTGGAGAAGAGTTTGAGTTGGTTTTAAAAACTGAGTAGTGGGTTTAGTGGAGAGAATTAAGGGGAGTGATTAGGGGGTTATCAAATTTCCTTTCATTTGGTTTTATTTTCTCTCTTTTGTAAAATTTCGGTAATCATCCTATTTTCAAAATTTTTCTAACGCCTTTTTCCTTTTCCTTTTTCCCCTGATTACTTCGTTCTCAATTGCTACCTTTTCTATTTTGGGCTCTTGCGATTATTGCTCTTCTAACCTGTTCTCCTTTCCTTGGTAAGTGTTGGGAGTGTCAAAGTTTCGTTCTTTCTTGAGTTTCTTATAGGGGGCTTATGTTCTATTTTGGCAGTATAGAAATGGGTGGAACGAGGCTTCTCTAGGGCTACCGAACGGTCGGAATCGCGCAAGGTTTTGGAGATAAGTGTTAAGTGGTTGTTTTGGATCATGTTGGAGTGATGGATTCGTTTTAACCGTGGTTACATGCTAATTCTGGGATTTTTAATGTCGATTATAGGTTCGGGATTGCTCGAGATTTCTTTTGCAGTGAATTGTTGCCAGGTGTGTACCCAAAAACACAAAAAACGAGAATCGGCGAAAGCTGAAAAATGATTCTGTCGACTCTACACGATCGTGTGGTAGGCCGCGTAGTAGGTCGTGTGCAAGGCTGTGAGCCACAACACGGCTGTGTGATTGACGAGCCAGGCCGTGCGCAAGTGACACGACCGTGTGATGGTCGGGCAAGGCCGTGTGCGACACACGGGCTTGACCTATTGGACTGTGTGGGCCACACGGGCGTGTGGAATTTTGGGCCAGGCCGTGTGATCCACACGGCCAAGGCCAATTTGGGTCGTATGGGTCACACGGGCGTGTGTGCCCACACGGGCAGGCCACATGGGTGTGTGAGCCTATTTTTTTGAATTGATCTGTAAGGTTGCACGGGTCGCCCAAGTCGACTGTGGATCTACTGTAGGGTCGGTAAGTGTTACTTAGACCCCTATTTATGTGATCTGATTATATAGTGTCTAACTGAGCATGACATCTGTACTGAACTGAATATATGATCAGTTATTTGCATATTGCATGTCATATTTGGTATGTTGCATTGCATCGGGGAGGGTTGTTGATATTTCGGAGGAACTGTCTAGAAGGCTTTAAGCCTGATATCTGGCAGCTTAGCTGCATTATTCTATTTAGGTGCCACATTTCAGTACAGTATGGTGTGTAGGGATGGGTGGGTTGATTATATCCCCACATGGTGTGTAGGGTTGGACGGAGATGGTGTGAAGAGGCTGGTGGGTAGGATTCTGATATTCTGATATGTATTCACATATCGATTGGTGAGGCCCTAATATATTCGATTACAGATCTGATTGGGCTAAGGCCCTATTATATATATCTGATTCTGCATCCGAGTGGGCTAAGGTCCAAACTGTTTCTGTAATGGGCTCCGGCTCAGTCTGTGTGTAACATCCTAGATTAGGGGTTATGCGTTTGGAGCATAACCCAAGTGCTAGTGGGTTTTAAGGGTATTTGGAGATGTTTTAAGAGTTTTTAGAACTTTAGAATGAGGGTGAAAGCTTTGAATTTTTTTTTGGATTTAAGTGTAAAAAGAGGAAATTAGGCTGGGGAGGCCTTAAGAATAATTTGTGGGCGTTTTGGGTCACGAAAGGGGGCTTGGTAAAGTGGCTTAAGGACGCCACTTAAGGGCCTGGAATGACGCCTGGGCAAGGGCCTGGGTTCGAATCCCGTTGGCGGCATGGGCATGTTTTTATTTTTCTTTGGCGTTAAGGCAAGGGGGAGCTACGGAAAGAGGTCTTAAAAGAAGTTTTGGGTGAATCATATCATAAAAGAAACGCCTTGGCGAGTGGCTTTGGGCGTTATGGCGACTTAAAGTGGTGAGGGTCGAGGTTCGATTCACGTGGCGACGGAAGTGGGATTTAATTTTTGGCCTTTTGCGTCAAAGAAAGGAGATAGTGGACGGCTTATGGACTCTCAAGTGGGCAAGGATAATGCTTGTTTTATTTTATTTATTTTAGATAATGGTAGGTTTATTTTATTTGGATTAAAAAGGTGATAAGAGATAATGCATGGGATTAATTTATTTTATTTGTTAAAGAGATAAGAGAATATATAGGAATTTGATATGGGATAAGTGAGGTGATAAATTCTTGTTTTATGAAGAGGTGATTAAGAAATATTATAAGGTGATAGGATAAGAGAATTAAGTGGAGATTAGTGAGGGTTGAGGTAGTGGCCGATTATGGATTTCTTATGGGTGGTAAAATTCGGTCATGTAGGGGGATTAAGTGCAGAAAATTAGTGTTCCTCTTTTAGTCTCTCTTGCCCAATTTTAAAGTCAAGAAAATCCTCTCTTTTCCTCACTTATTTTTGCTAAGGCCGAAACTCCACCATTCTTTCACCATTGCCGATTTCATATAACCCTCTTCCATACTCTTTTCCTTTCTCTCAAACGTCAACTCTACATTATTGTTTGGAGGCCGAATATTCCAACTTCAATTCTTAAGCCATAGCCGAATAACAAGGTGCTCTATTCTCTGTTCTTCCATGCGCAAGTTTTAGAGACCGAAGTATCATAAGTGCTTAGAAGGAAGGAAGCACTAAAGGGTTCTTCCGGATTCGATTCATCAAGGTAAGCCTATGTGGTTTCGGCCAAGGGCCATTCTCATGGATTATTACTAATAGTCGATCCGAACAATGGATAGGCAGGGAATTTCGACAATCCATATTCAAGTATTGGTTTTCGGGATTTGGTTAAACAAGGTAAGGAAGTGTGATTTTCGGCCAAAGGCCATATTTTTGGTACATCGTATCCTTCGGGATTATTTGGATTGGCTGAATAGGCCAAAATCCCTAACCCTGTTGTTGGCCGATTATAGGGACAAGGATCTAGCGTCGTAGATCGGATCTTCGGGATCTAGGAATTTCGATAGAAACAGGTGTGTACATACACACTTTATGATTAATTAACTGTGCTAAATGTTGTATATGCTAAATCTGGTTTATGTAGCTTTGGATTTAATACCGTAACGGTATAAGCGATGATTCAGGTAAGTCTCTGTCAATATGAGTTACTATTTGATGCTTTTGGGAAGCATGGCATATTTGGTATATGTGATTTAAATATATGTTGGCATGAAATCTGTTGTATATCATGGATTGATGTGGGATATATGAGTGGAGGGGGAACTGATATTCGTGTCGAGCGGACACGGTGGTTTGGTACCACATTGTGACTACGGTCACCAATGAGAGGTTTGGCACCTCCAGAAGTTTGGCACCTCATAGCGTCTTGTCCCAGTGGCTTAGCACCACAGTGGGTTGGCCCCACAGTTGACATTATGGGATCGACGCCAGTGATTTGGTATCACACGATGGGTTGGCCCCATCATTTGATTTGTGACTTCGGGTCACCAGTGGTTTGGCACCACCAGTGGTTTGGCACCACAAGTATTGACGGATATCGTGACTTTAAGTCACCAGTGGTTTGGCACCACCAGTGGTTTGGTACCACACGGGGTAGAGAAAGGTGTTTGGATGGCTAGGATGGGTGCATGGTTTAGTGCATGTTAATTTGTTATAAATTGTGTATGTTGTTGCACTAAATCGGGGAATGGTTACACATTGAGTCTTGGTGACTCACCTTCTCCTTTAACATTTTTTTCAGGTGACTCGTAGATCGCAGATGAGGAGCCGGATGGACTCGAGGAGGCCATGCAGTGGAAATATTGGTTTAAATGGACTTGAATTATTTTTACTTATTCCTGGTTTCATTTGCTCAAGTTGTAATAAGGCCTCCTAGAATTATTTTACTATTTTACATGTTTGAATGATTTGTTTAAATTATTTAATGAAATTAAAATAAGTACACATGTTTTCTCAAGTTGTACGCAAAATGTTTTATCGTGCCATCGGGTACATTTAAAATATATAATAACTTGACTTAATAAATATTTTTAAATAAACCTAAGTATGGGTTTTATACACCTCAACTGTTTTAAACAAGACACTATCTTCTATCAAAAAGTTAAACCGGTTTAAAGGAGTTTTCAAAGAAATGTTTTCTCTGTAGCACACCAAATTCGGTCGTAATGTTTGGGTCGGGTTTGGGGTGTTACAAAATTGGTATCAGAGCCCAGTTCAAAAGCTCATTTTGTGGGGCCCAAGGCCCAAAATGTTTTGGTAGGCCTTTTGAAATATTTTTGGTTTTGAACAGCATGGCACCGAGTCTCCGGCACCAATCCGCCCAGGTAAGTACCTCTAACTTCTGTGTGAATTATTATCTGTAGAGGGGTAGGAATGGAACATAGATAGTATGATAGGTATTTGAACCCTAGGACTAGTTACCCCAACAATCACATAAGATTTTAAATGCCTAATTAAACAAACCCATGATTAAGTCGCCGAGTTAGGGTGTGGTACCCCTTGTGCGCATGTCTAGGATTGGATCCGGAAGAGCCTGGTACTTAAGCAGTCCTAGTGACTCACCTCCTCTTCGCAGGAATCCTACCTGGTGCGTAGCTTCGATTCGCTCTAACCATGAGGACTTATTCATAGGCTAAACACAATAACTAAAACCCGAAAGAGAACTAGCCGTAATTTTGTAAAAACCCTAGTTTTAAAACTCTTAAAATTACCCTTTAAACTTGGGAGAACTATTTTACAAAATTTTTTCGAAAAAAATTTCCGAATTGCAAAATTACAAAAAAAAATTACAAAAATGCCCCTGTGATTATAAATTTCTAAAATGCCTTTAGTTTTAAGATTTTTAAAATACCCTCGATTTTTGTTAAAATATTTCTACTTTACAAAAATATTGGAAACTTCCGTTTTGCAAATATCAAAATGCCATGATTTTGGAAAATTACGAAATTGCCCCTAACTTACAAAATTACCAAAATGACCCGATTTCCAAAATTTTTGCAACATTACCGAATTGGAAAAAATTCTCAAAAAGAACCCCAAGTTTCGCAAATTTTGAAATACCCTGAACTATTAAACTTTACGAATTTACCTAGTTTATTACCAGAAATACCTCGAGTTTCAAAATTACAGAAACACTCAGGGATTTCAGAGTGCAAAATACCTTTATTGACAAAATCACCAAGGAACCTTATTTCGACAAATTACGAAAATATACCAGAGGACACATTACTTAAAATACCCCCGGGTAGTGGAAAAACAACAACAATGAAAACTACAACATTTTCTGAATGAACGAAAGTTCATAATTGGTTGATGAATGTGAGCGTGACTTTCTACGAATAGTGAATTTGAGTTGAGAACTTTGTTTGATCGAAAGAACCACTTTTAAACATCTCTTTTCATAAAGCGTTTCGCGGTTAATAAGTGGGAACAAAAAAATTACGATGCATAAAACTTTTTAATCGATTAAATCGCGACGTTAGAAATGAGTTCTAGGGGACGTGAACTTAGAGATTGTGCCTAGAAAGTATGATGGTTCTATTAAGATCAGAGTGCGCGACATAAGCGTAGTGCGGTGAGTTAAGATGTACGATTATTCGTTAGTAAGTAATTTCGAGGACGAAATTATTTTTAAGGAGGGTAGAACTGTAACATCCTAGATTAGGGGTTATGCGTTTGGAGCATAACCCAAGTGCTAGTGGGTTTTAAGGGTATTTGGAGATGTTTTAAGAGTTTTTAGAACTTTAGAATGAGGGTGAAAGCTTTGAAATTTTTTTTGGATTTAAGTGTAAAAAGAGGAAATTAGGCTGAGGAGGCCTTAAGAATAATTTGTGGGCGTTTTGGGTCACGAAAGGGGGCTTGGTAAAGTGGCTTAAGGGGCGCCACTTAAGGGGCTGGAATGACGCCTTTGGGCAAGGGCCTTGGTTCGAATCCGTTGGCGGCATGGGCATGTTTTTATTTTTCTTTGGCGTTAAGGCAAGGGGGAGCTACGGAAAGAGGTCTTAAAAGAAGTTTTGGGTGAATCATATCACAAAAGAAATGCCTTGGCGAGTGGCTTGGGGCGTTATGGCGACTTGCGATGAGGGGCGAGGTTCGATTCACGTGGGTAGCAAGAAGTGGGATTTAATTTTTGGCCTTTGCGTCAAAGAAAGGAGATAGTGGACGGCTTATGGACTCTCAAGTGGGCAAGGATAATGCTTGTTTTATTTTATTTATTTTAGATAATGGTAGGTTTATTTTATTTGGATTAAAAGGTGATAAGAGATAATGCATGGGATTAATTTATTTTATTTGTTAAAGAGATAAGAGAATATATAGGAATTTGATATGGGATAAGTGAGGTGATAAATTACTTGTTTTATGAAGAGGTGATTAAGAAATATTATAAGGTGATAGGATAAGAGAATTAAGTGGAGATTAGTGAGGGGTTGAGGTAGTGGCCGATTATGGATTTCTTATGGGTGGTAAAATTCGGTCATGTAGGGGGGGGGATTAAGTGCCGAAAATTACTGTTCCTCTTTTAGTCTCTCTTGCCCAATTTTAAAGTCAAGAAAATCCTCTCTTTTCCTCACTTATTTTTGCTAAGGCCGAAACTCCACCATTCTTTCACCATTGCCGATTTCATATAACCCTCTTCCATACTCTTTTCCTTTCTCTCAAACGTCAACTCTACATTATTGTTTGGAGGCCGAATATTCCAACTTCAATTGTTAAGCCATAGCCGAATAACAAGGTGCTCTATTCTCTGTTCTTACATGCGCAAGTTTTAGAGACCGAAGTATCATAAGTGCCAAATGAAGGAAGCACTAAAGGGTTCTTCTGGGATTCGATTCATCAAGGTAAGCCTATGTAGTTTCGGCCAAGGGCCATTCTCATGGATTATTACTAATAGTCGATCCTAACAATGGATAGGCAAGGAATTTCGACAATCCATATTCAAGTATTGGTTTTCTGGATTTGGTTAAACAAGGTAAGGAAGTGTGATTTTCGGCCAAAGGCCATATTTTTGGTACATCGTATCCTTCGGGATTATTTGGATTGGGTGAATAGGCCAAAATCCCTAACCCCGTTGTTGGCCGATTATAGGGACAAGGATCTAGCGTCGTAGATCGGATCTTCGGGATCTAGGAATTTCGGTAGAAAGCAGTGTGTACATACATACTTTATGATTAATTAAGCGTGCTAAATGTTGTATATGCTAAATCTGGTTTATGTAGCTTTGGATTTAATACCGTAACAGTATAAGCGATGATTCGAGTAAGTCTCTGTCAATATGAGTTACTATTTGATGCTTTTGGGAAGCATGGCATATTTGGTATATGTGATTTAAATATATGTTGGCATGAAATCTGTTGTATATCATGGATTGATGTGGGATATATGAGTGAGAGGGGGCTCGATATTCGTGTCGAGCGGACACCGGTGGTTTGGTACCACATTGTGACTACGGTCACGAGAGGTTTGGCACCTCCGGAGGTTTGGCACCTCATACCGTCTTGTCGGTGGCTTAGCACCACGGTGGGTTGGCCCCCCACGATTGACATTATGGGATCGACGCCGGTGATTTGGTATCACACGATGGGTTGGCCCCATCATTTGATTTGTGACTTTGGTCACGGTGGTTTGGCACCACCAGTGGTTTGGTACCACACGGGGTAGAGAAAGGTGTTTGGATGGCTAGGATGGGTGCATGGTTTAGTGCATGTTAATTTGTTATAAATTGTGTATGTTGTTGCACTAAATCGGGGTAGGGTTACACATTGAGTCTTGGTGACTCACCTTCTCCTTTAACATTTTTTTCAGGTGACTCGTAGATCGCGGATGAGGAGCCGGATGGACTCGAGGAGGCCATGCAGTGGAAATATTGGTTTAAATGGACTTGAATTATTTTTACTTATTCCTGGTTTCATTTGCTCAAGTTGTAATAAGGCCTCCTAGAATTATTTTACTATTTTACATGTTTGAATGATTTGTTTAAATTATTTAATGAAATTAAAATAAGTACACATGTTTTCTCAAGTTGTACGCAAAATGTTTTATCGTGCCATCGGGTACATTTAAAATATATAATAACTTGACTTAATAAATATTTTTAAATAAACCTAAGTATGGGTTTTATACACCTCAAACTGTTTTAAACAAGACACTATCTTCTATCAAAAAGTTAAACCGGTTTAAAGGAGTTTTCAAAGAAATGTTTTCTCTGTAGCACACCAAATTCGGTCGTAATGTTTGGGCCGAGTTTGGGGTGTTACACTGTGATTTTTGATTTTTGGTGATTACTCTGTACGTTTGATATCTGTGGGGATTACACACTGAGTTGTGAAACTCACCCTTTCTCATTTAATCGTCCGGGTAATCCCGGCGTTAGGCGGATCGGTCGGCGGAGGACTCGGCGGTGACCATCGCTCGCCTCACGATTGATTTATGGCTTATACTTATCCTGGTTTTAATTTTTAATTGGGGAAATTTTAATGTAATTATGGCCATTACGTATTTTGTTTAAATTTGGGATTTGCAACGTTTATGGTTTAACTGCTATTTGGAGGAAAATTCGAGTTTTCAATACAAACAAACATTTTATCAAAATACACACAAATTTGCAAACTATTTTAAAAGATTCCGCAAAGTATAACGTTTTGAAAATGGATAATGATTGAAAATAAATGACATGCTTTTGAAGTTAACATAAGATAATGAAAAATGGTACAAACGGAGAAATGGTCTTAACGTCATTGCGATTTCTAAAGCACTATCATGTGACATCGCTAGATTCAGCCATAACGTCTAAGCCGAGTTTGGGGTGTTACAATTTTGTTCCTTTTCATACCCGTTGAACCATCTAGAATTTCATTGGATACACGGGAAAGCTCACACAAAGTGTGCCTTTACATATAACCGTAACCTTTCCTTTACATCATTGCTCATACGAGCTGTGAAATGGGCCTGCTCACACGAGCTATGGGTTAGAATACAAGCTACACAATGCTACTCACATGAGCTTTGGAGTATCCGTAACAAATGCAGGACCTCAACCATTGGTATGACATTTAAGACCAGCACCCAAAACATGAAATCCCTAATGACATGTCATTTGTATCCTAAGAATTCCTAAGGTTCAATCGTGACTCAATATCCATCAATTCATCAAAACTTTGTTACATTTTTATATCAATCAATTGCATTAAACATAATATAGTAAACATTTAATTTAAATAACATTAATACGATAACCGTTCATACGAACTTACCTCGATAACTAGGAGCGTAGAGGTTAGGTCGAACTAATCTGAAGCTTTAGCTTTTCCTCGATCTAAGTCCGAGCATGGTTTATCTTGGTCTAAATAAGTAATTTTAATCAATTAAATACTTATAGTATTTAATTTAATCCACATTTCATATTTTTACAACATTACCAATTTGCCCATAACCTTTTAACTTTTCACAATTTAGTCCTTAGGTTCCTATCATGCAATTTAACCATTTTAACTTAAATAAATCTTAACCACATTTACAATGGACCTTGAAACAACTCATAGTTACCATCATTTCATAATAAAACCTATAGATTTAAACCTTTAACAATTTAATCCCTAATTCTAGAATTCACCAAAAATCACTTAACAAAACTTGTTTATTTTTCAACAAGGATTCACAATCTACAAATTAAGATAAAAAAATCATTCAAGAACATTCATGGCATAACCCTCCACCTTTAACAGTTTTATAAATTAACCCCCGAGCTAGCTAGATTAAGCTAAAATGGACTCAAAAACATAAAAATCATTAAAAATGGGGCTTGGGATCACTTACATGCACACACCTAAGCTAGCCAAACATTCAAGCCCTAACAATGGCTATTCTTCCTTCAAAATTCGGTGGAGAAGATGAAGCCAAATTTTGTTTTGTTTAATTTAGGTTTTATTTGTTCAATTACCATTTTAACCTTTAAAAACTATCATAATTATAATAAAACCTTGTCATGTACATCCACTATCTCATTTAAAGGGTCTAATTACAATTTAAGTCCATTAGGTTTCTTTTCCATAGTTTTTTAACCCTTTTAACTAATAGAACTCAGCTTTTACACCTTTTATGATTTAGTCCTTTTTACTTAATTAATCATGCAAACATCAAAATTTCTTAACTAAACCTTAGTACGACCTTATTAGTGTCCTGTAAATACTAAATAAATAATAAAATAATAATTTACTCGCCAAAATTATGGTCTTGAAGCTACTATTTTCGACAACACTGAAAATGGGCTGTTATAGGGCTGTCTTAGTCTGGGGTTAGCTGTGTTGGCGACGTTATACCAAGAGATGTTTCGGGCGATGCAACCAAAAATATTAAAATTGGTGGTTGCGCACTTCTTTTGCAGCCATGGGCATGGTTCTTGTAACAACCTAATTTAGGGGCTAGTCGGAACAGTGGTCTCGGGATCACTAATCCGGGGTCGGAAAAAAATTATTTTAATTTTATTTTATGGGTTATAGAATTATTATAAGGGTGCATGAAAATTTTGGTGCTTTAATTTTAGCGATTCCATGCTTAATCGCGAAAAAGGACTAAATTGCATAAAGTGAGAAAGTTCTATTTTATTTGCTAAAGGTGCCCAATAGCCATGGAATTTTAATTGGAGGCCTTTAATGTGAAATTAGGCCTTTTTAAAGGTCATAGCCGGCCATAGGGGGGACAAGAAAAGACTTTGTCATTTGTTAGGTGGAACTTTGGTGATAAAAATTAATTTTTAATCATAAAATAAAGAAAAGAAAATATCATATTTTCTCTCCATCCTCTCCACCGAAAATGAGCAGCCAAAATGGGGGTTGAGAACTCAAAATTTTAGGCAAGATTTCCTCCTTGCAAGTAAGTGATTTTGGTAACCTTTCTTGAAAATTTTTGTAGTTTTGGAACCCCCAAAGCTTAAGCTAGCTAATGAGAGGACTATTTTGCAAAATGGTTAAGAGTTTAGGGTTTTTCCATGAGAGAAATTTAGTTGTTTTCTGTATTTTTATGAAAGAAAATGAGTCTTAATTGTTAGAAAAACAACTTTTGTGAAGGGTGTTATCATGAAAACACCTAAAAGGACGTTTTTTTGTAAAGGTTGTGATATGAGTGGTAAATGTGTGTAATAGTTGAAATTTTAAGTTGCTATAGAAGGAATATGAATCGGCTAGGCTTAATTAGCAAAGAAGTTGGATGAGAATCGATATACGAGGCTAGAGGCAAAATCGTAATTTTGCCAAAGTTCAAGGGTAAAATGGTAATTTTGCAAAAATAGAATTTTTAAAATGTATTAATTAGTGTGGTGATTAAATGAGTAAAATTTATTTTTCTAGATCAAAGCAAACGAGATTCGGACCTAGAACGGGAGAAAAGAGAAATATGGACAAATAGGTCCCTTTCTACCCTTTTCGGTATCGAGGTAAGTTCGTGTGCTAATAATTCAACTATAGTGAAGTATTTAATATTTCGATGATGTATGAATTGTATATTGACTCTATGAATATATTAAATACATTTTGACGAGATGTCAAGAATTGAAAGTCTTCAACTGAATCTAAGAATAGATGGAATGCAAATAGCATGATACTATGATAACTAAGGTCTCGTGTAAGACCATATTTGGAATATGGCCTCGGTGTGAGATTTTGTATAAGACCATGTCAGGGACATGGCATCGATATGATATTTCATGTAAGACCCTATCGGGGGTATAATGTTGATTTGGTACTATATGTATGAAATTCAAGAGTGTTCTTTAGCATTTTGAATAATTCAACAGGTATGTTGAAAATGAGAAAGTATGAGGTTATACTATGAAGTGCACGGTATGTGCCTAGAACTCATTTGAGGTGAATTCGGTATATGAGGAAACCATGGTGAGTTATGCGTTAACGATGCACCCTGATTGCATATGTTATATTTATAAATGCATTTCGTGAATGCGAATGATTATTGTAGAAATCTATTTAAGAATGATAGTGTGTGAGGATATTCCCGGATGAACATTCGAAATAGGAAAATGTATGTGGATAAATATCCGTGAATGTGTAATAATGATGGGCTGTGTGCGATACCACCTTATTAATTATTGAATGGTGGGCTGTGTGTGAAACCACCGAGTATTTATTATTATTCCGGGGTGATAATGAGAAACTTGGTTAAGTGAAATTTGTATGTGGCTTTGTGGTGATAAATGCCAGTAAAGATGAACAATGTTTTATGCTATGAGTTTGTGACAGGTGAAAGTTTAGAATGAGTAAGCATTATGAATGATTGAATGGGTAACTATTACCTTTAGTGTAAATCTCATTTTATTACCTTGTGGTTGAGGGTATTAGATAAATGACAATAGTGGCATATTATTTGCATATGAACTTACTAAGCAATATTGCTTACTCCTCTTCCTTTCCTATCTCTTATAGGTTAACTTAACTAGCTCGGGTTGGAAACCGCCGGAGATGCTTTCACACTATCGAGCAGACACTTGGGTATGAGATTCAAGTCTTCTTGAGATATGGCATGTATAGGGATCTTATTTTGGTTTAATTAAGTCTTAGTTAAAGTAGCCAAATGTGTTGGCCTAAAAGAGTTTATGGTTCTTGTGTATAGCCATAGATAATGGCTCAAGGGGTTGTAATTGTACTAGTAATAGTTCTCCCTCGTATATGGGATGAAGATTTGATTTTCATGATTCAAATGTGATAATTCAAGAGTTATAATTGCTGATTTGAAAATGTATTGTGATGATGTGTGAATGTGTGCAAGTGAGGGTGGCTAAATGGCTTGGAAAATAGCCTTGAATTGGTCCACACGGGTAGACACACCTGCAGGCGTGTGTCTAGACCGTGTGTGACACACTGATCGGTCCCATGGGCATGTGACTTGGTCGTGTGTCCCTGCATGTTAGTGTTGCAAGTCGAGTGTCGACCACAGGCTAGACACACGGGCGTGTGCCTAGGCGTGTGCCCATAAATGGGTTGCTAACGTCACAAGCAGAATACTCGAGTTTTTACACACAGCGTGTCTAGGCCGTGTGGAGCACACGCAGCCAAGCACACGAAGCGGCGTGTGTCGGTGTGTGAAAACCACGTAGGTTTGAAAAGAAAATAATTCTACACGGGCATGGAACACAGGTGTGTGATATGTCACACGGGCGTGTGGTCCAATTTTATGTCAAAATTTTTAAAGTGTGTAAAAGTTTCAGTTTGGTCCCTCAGCATCCCGAGTATATGAAAAGGGTCTTGTAGACCCATGATAGGGACGTTACGATTGTAAATGAAAAAGTTTTAAATTGGGACGAATTTTATAGCCCAAAGTCGAATGCTCAAGCAAGTCAAGTCCGGTAATGCCTCATACCTGGTTCAGGAGTTGAATACGGGTAAGGGGTGTTACTGTTCTAGCTACCATTTTTACGTCCCCGAGCCAACTACCCTTATAGTTTCCCGCTTGTAATAAGGTAAATTTAATTTTATAAGATAGTTATCATAATATTATTTAAGTAGGCCGATTTTAAAATATATATATATATATATATATTATTTGAATAGGTGGAACCATTGACCGAGTTATGTGGGACTTGTAATAGGCCCATTTTGCCCGGGCCCATGCAAATAAAACAAACTAGAATAAAAAAAATAAACCAAAAGTCCAGTTTACAGTCCATTTACAAAGCCCAAATTTACAAAATGACCCAATGACCAATTATACCCAAAACAGAGACCCAAACCTACACGGCCCAAAAAGGCCCAAGACTAAATTAAAAACCAAGTGTAACATCCCGGTTTTGGGGCTAGTCGGAATAGTGGTTTCGAGACCACTAATCCGAGCTCGAGGAAATTATTTTGATATTATTTCATGTGTCGTAACATGTTTATAGGGATGTATGAGAATTTTTGGTACCTTAAATTTTAATGATTGATTGCTTAATTGTGAAAAAGGACTAAATCGCATAAAGTGCGAAAGATCTAATTTACAAGGTAGAGGTGTCAAATAGCCATAGAATATTAAATTGGAGGTCCTTAATGTGTAATTAGGCCATATTGAGAATGTTGGCCGGCCATAGGAAGCTAGGGGGACAAGAGCATTAATTGTAGTCAAATTTGGTGACATTAGGTGATAAAAAGATGAATAAAAAATGCTAAAAAAGAAAGATATCATCTATCACTATTCACCCTCCTTCTTCCACCGAAAATTGAAGAGAAAATATAGATTTTTGGGGTTCAAACTTTCAGCTAAGCTATCTCTTTGCAAGTAAGTGATTTTGGTGGTTTTATTTGATACTTTTTGTACTTTTGGAGTCCCCAAAGCTCAAGCTAGCTAATGAGGGGACTAATTTGTGATATGATTGAAAGTCTAAGGATTTTCCATAAGAGTAATTATGTTGTTAGCTGAGTTTTTATGAGAGAAAATGAATGTTAGGGAGATGAGGAACAACTTTTGTGAAAGGTGTTTGCATGAAAACACCTAAGTAGGAATTAAAAGCAAGAATGAAGTTGTGTTATAAATGCATGATATTATGAGAATGGTGAGTAGTTGTAAGAGAAATAAATGCTCAGCTAGACTTAATTATTGAGGAAATGTGTTGAAAAATAAATTACGAGCCTAGAGGCAAAATAGTAATTTTGCCAATGTACAAGGGCAAAATGGTCATTTTTGCCCAAGCGTAGAATTTGACGTATTATGATCATAGAATGATCTAAACGAGTGAATTTCATTGTTATAGATCAAGAAGAGCGCGGAATCAACCTTAACCGTGGAAAAGGCAAGGTGACGGATTAAGTCGTTGGTTATCACGTTTTGCACCGAGGTAAGTTTATGTGTAAACAATGCATATTTGTGTAAACATTGTGTTGCTAATTAGTGTATGGCATGATTGAGAACGTGTGTGGTTCAAATGGATAGAATGTGGTAATCGTTGAATAATTATTGTGTGAATGATGAAATAGTTATATAAATATGTAATGACGACACTTGTTGGTGGGCTAAGTGTGATACCACCTTGTTGTTTAATTACGATGGGCTATATGCGATACCATCGTCTATACTCTTTTGGTGGGCTAAGTGCGATACCACCTTGTTGTTTAATTACGATGGGCTATGTGCGATACCATCGTCTATACTCTTTTGGTGGGCTAAGTGCGATACCACCCTAATAAAAAATTTGTTGGTGGGCTAAGTGCGAAACCACCGAGTAATTTAATTATAAGCAAATGAACTAGAGATAGTGATGTGTTGTATTATGTGATTTTATGATGCTATGTGCGGGGAATCATTAATGAATGTATGTACTATGCTTATGACATGGTGGAAATGTGGGAATAGAGAAAATGAGTAAGCATGATCATGAATGTAAATTATTTCTTGCTTAGTATGTAATGCTATGTAATCGTTTAATACATGTTATAATGTTATGTTGTTACATGTAAACTTACTAAGCTTAAAGCTTAGTCCCCTTCTCTTTTCCCTTGTTTTATAGAGCTTAAGAGTCAAGTAGGGATACGTCGATAACGAGAAGACCGCCTTGCACTACTATCAGTTCATCTCGGTATACCTAGACTTAATGATTTTGTAAATGGCATGTATAGGGGCTAGACTAGTAAAATTATTTTGTTATTTTGGCCAAAGGTGTAATGGCTCTTGTTAAGACATTTAATTTGTAAATTGCCATGCATGATGGCTCATTTTACCATTTATGAAATTACCGATTATCTATGGGAGTTCATGTTGAAGTTATGAGATGTTTACTAGTATGTTGAATGGAGTCATGTAGTGTAAGCTATATGGGTACAAAGAGCTTGGCAAACGACCTTGTTCTTGTCCACATGGGTAGACACACTGCGGGCGTGTGTCAGGGCGTGTCGCGACACGACCAAGCCATGGGCGTGTGCCCGAGCCGTGTAAAGTCTGCACCTTGAAATTTGAAATTTAAATGGTCACACGGTTAAAGCACTGCAGGCGTGCCTAGACCGTGGGGAAATAGTCGAGGCGACCACGGACCCGACCATATGGGCGCGTGTCCGGTCGTGTGACCCAATTCGATGTCGCCCACGGGTGTCGAACACGAGCGTGTGACTAGGCTTCGAGACTGTGTGTGTGTAGTCAGTATTTACCACGGTTGAGGAGCATGGGCGTGTGTGTCTACACACGGGCGTGTCACATTTTACATGGGCGTGTGAGCCCTGTATAAAAGAGAAAATTTGAAAAGGTTAAAAAGTTTTGGTATAGTGTCGAGAGTCTTCGTGCTTACGAGTGAGGTCTCGTAAGTCGAGAACGAGGTTGTTAAGGCGACTAGAGAGAGTAGCCATGATAGGTCTAAGTGGCGATTATGAGGACCTTTTACGGTAATGCCTCGGGCCCGGTTTCAGTGTAGAACCCGGGTAAGGGGTGTTACATTTAGTGGTATCAGAGCTATGGTTTAGTCGGTTCTAGGACTATCGTAGCGTGAGTAGGAGTCTAGATATACATGCCATAACCGTATGATGATAGTGTGGTGGCTTCTGATGATTTTAAACTTGTTTTATGTAGTGTATGGATCCCGAACAGTCAGCTGCTGATGACGCAGCTAGTAATGTACCGGCTCCTGCGCAAGGGACCACGCCTGTGCAGAGTGAACCCGAGACTAGGGGTCAAGGAGAAGAGGCTCGGGAAGCCTTTCTCCAAATGATGAGTAAGCGGTACACCGAGTGCGTATGGCGAATCCCAATGCTCAACCTCCTCCACCTCCTCCTATACCTCGGCCCGGTTCCTATGGCTTCTCAAGGTATAGAAGTGGTGAGGACAACTAAGCCCCGGTAGACAAAATTCGAAGCAAGAAGTGAGGATTTTCGAGCTAATATAGATGATGACCCTGAGCGAGCGGAGTTCTGGCTTGAGAACTCAATAAGGGTTTTTGATGAACTCTCCTGTAAACTTGAGGAGAGCTTGAAATGCGTTGTGTCCTTGCTGAGGGACTCGGCATACCATTGGTGGAAAACGTTGACATCAGTGGTTCCTAAAGAGAAGGTAACGTGGGACTTCTTTTTGGAAGAGTTCCGAAAGAAGTATATAAGTCAACAGTTTGTTGACCAGAAGCAGAAGGAATTCCTTGAGTTAAAACAAGGAAAAATGATTGTGGCGGAGTATGAGCATGAATTTGTTAGGCTCAGCAAGTATGCGCAAGAATGTGTATCCACAGAAGCCATTTTATGTAAGAGATTTGAAGATGGGCTGAATGAAGATGTCAGACTTCTAGTTGGGATTTTAGAATTAAAAGAATTTGTGGTATTGGTGGATAGGGCTAGTAAGGCAAAAGAATTGAGTAAGGAAAAGAGGAAAGCCCTGAGTGAGGCTCGAGATGCGAAGAAGAGGCCGATGAGTAAATCATACCAAGCTCAATCGAAGAGGTCCAGGGAAGTGAACCCTCGGACAACTACATCAGTCAGGTATTCGCAGAGAGAGCGAGGTAACACGTACTCGGGTTCAAGAGTTCAGGGCACCTCAATGGCAAGTGTGGGTAATCCAAGGTTTAAACCAGAGTGCCCAAGTTGTGGCAGACATCACACTGGGGAGTGTTGGGGAAGCAATCAAAATTGTTATAAGTGTGGATCCCCCGACCATCTCATCTGAAACTGTCCTGAGAGGGATGACAAAGAGAGGAAACAAGAGATAAGATCAAGCAGTGCACCCTCTAGAGGTAGACCACAAAAGAACCCGGGAGGTGGTACTAGTGGTAGAGGTGTATCACGAGACACTACTGTGAGGCCGGAGGGCCGGGCGCCAGCAAGAACTTATGCTATTCGCGCTCGAGAAGAGGCGTCATCACCAGATGTAATAACGGGTACATTCTTTCTCTATGACACCTCTGTTATTGCTTTGATTGACCCGGGGTCAACCCATTCGTATATTTGTATGAAATTGGCATCTAATTTGAGTAGGATTCTTGAGTCTACTAAATTTGTGGTAAAGGTGTCGAATCCTTTAGGTAAACAGGTGTTAGTTGACAAGGTGTGTAGGAACTGTCCTTTGACAATTAGGGGTCATTGTTTCCCGGTAAACCTTATGTTGTTGCCGCTTGATGAATTTGATTTGATTCTTGGTATGGACTGGTTGACTGCCCATAATGTTTTAGTGAATTATGGTAGTAAATTTATTGAATTGAAATGTGAAAATGGAGATGTTATTTGGGTTGAATCAGGTGAGTCAGATAGTTTACCGGTGATGATTTCTTCCATGATAGCGGAGAAATATATGAGAAAAGGGTACGAATCTTATCTCGCATTTGTATTAAACACTCAAGAATCTGAAGTAAGGATTGAAACAGTACCGATTTTATGTGAGTATCCGGATGTATTCCCAGAAGAGCTGCCCGGATTACCCCCAGTTAGATAGGTCGAGTTTGGAATTGAGTTAATTCCGGGAATAGCACCCATTTCGGTTCTCCGTATAGGATGGCCCCGCTAGAGTTGAAAGAACTGAAAGTTCAGTTGCAAGAGTTGACGGATAAGGGTTTTGTAAGACCGAGCTATTCACTGTGGGGTGCCCCAGTACTCTTTGTAAAGAAGAAAGATGGGTCGATGAGATTGTGCATAGACTACAGACAGCTCAACAAAGTAACTGTGAGGAACAAGTATTGTAACATCCCGGTTTAGGGCCTAGTTAGAATAGTGGTTCGAGAACACAAATCCGAGGGTCATGAATGAGTTTTTGAGGCTTATATTATGTATGCATGCTAGTGTGAAAGTTTCATGAAGCAATTTTGTGAAATTGTGGTGGAATTGTCCAAAAGGACTAAATTGCAAAAGTTACAAAATGTGTGTTTCTAGAAGCTATATGTGTGAAATAGCTTTAGATTATTAATTAGAGGTCCTTAAATAGCAATTTATCCAAAATTCTAATTTTTGGACAAAAATGGGCATGGATGAGTTAAAATTGAAAGTTTATCAAAAAGAGCATTTTGGTCATTTATCAATTAAGTGATTAAAATAGGTGAAAAGATGATAGAAATTCATTCATCTTCTTCCCATAGTCACTAGAAAATTTGAGAAGCCATTGTTAGGGTTCCTTCAATTTTTCAAGCTTGCTAGTAAGTGCTCCTAAGCCCGGTTTTTGATATTCTTCGTATTTTTAAAGTCTTGGTAGCATGAGTAAGCTATTTATAGCTA
The DNA here is from genome assembly GCA_025698515.1 of Gossypium sturtianum. Taxonomy (NCBI): domain Eukaryota; kingdom Viridiplantae; phylum Streptophyta; class Magnoliopsida; order Malvales; family Malvaceae; genus Gossypium; species Gossypium sturtianum. The sequence continues at coordinate 116,833,203 of CM046954.1, read as the reverse complement.
TTTGGTGAGCTATTATGGATGTTAAAAAATGTATATATGTATGACATGCATGTATTTTGATGTTTTATGGAAGAATATGAAAGCTTGATGTAGTAGAAACATCTTTTGCTAAGTGATTTTCCATGAAAATGCATGTAGGGACTTAGTTGTGAAAATCTTAAGTTTGGTCATACATGGGTGATTTAGTGAGATTTGATAAATGCTTTAGTTGAGTAAGTGGTTTGGCTAAGCATGAAAGAGTAGAAAGTTGAATAAAAATCACTTTACGAGCCTTCGGGACTAAAGTGTAAATATGAGAAAGTTTAAGGGCAAAATAGTAATTTTGCTAAAGTATGAGATATGGGTCAATTTAGTCAATGTGTGTATTGAATAAGCTAATTTATTCATTATAGATCAAGAAAGACGAAGCCTGGATCGAAACCGAGGCAAAACCAAGGTGGTGGACTAAATTACATATTTCTGTACTTTTGAGTATCGAGGTAAGTCTATGCATAAACAATGCATTCATACTTACAATTTCTAAATGCTAGCTAAGGTGTAGCATGAATGAGAATGAATGAGAATGATTGGGAACCTATGTGGTTCAAGTAGAATGAATGTAGTATAGATGTGAATGGATGAGTAATTGGGTAAATAGACTTGTGCATGTGTTGTGATAATGCTAGATGGTGGGCTAAGTGTGATACCATCCGAATGCATATTGACGATGAGCTGGCTATGTGCGATGCTATCGTTAGGTATATCATTTAGTGGCTATGTCCGAGATCACGATGATTACCTTTGTGGTAGGCTAAGTGCGATACCACCTTATAAATTGATTGTGGTGTGCTAAGTGCGAAACCAGAAATATTGGCGAGTGTGGATTAATTGTATATATTAGTCATGCTGTAATAGCATTTTGTGTGGATAAGATATGTGGATTATTTGTGTGGATTAGCTATGTGAGTTAGCTACGTGGATGTATTATTGAGCAATAATGATGTGTTGTATATTGTGTAAATGTGATATTGAATGCGAGGATGCATTTCAATAATTATGAGCATGTGACTCATGATGTGTTGGTAATATGGTAAGGGATAGAAAGAGTAAGCATAGTTGTATATTATATGTTGGTATAATGCTAATTGTGGTTGGGCTTATACTATGATGCTTAATTGTTTATGTGTAAACTTACTAAGCTCAAAGCTTACTCTCTTTCTTTTCCCTTGTCTTATAGATTTAAAGCGTTGAATCGAGATACGAGGATCATCGGAAGATAGCCCACATATCAAAGACACTTTGGTACATGAAACTTAATGTTTTGTATATGGCATGTATAGGGGCTAGATAAGTTAGTAAATTTTGTTGTAAATGGCTAAGATGTGTTGGCCTTTAGATGGATAGCTTATTTTGTATAATGCCATGGTTGTTGTCTATTACATTATATGAAAGAAAGATGTAGTTTTCTATGTGAGAATGCACTTCAATTTGAGTTGATTATGATGGTGTTAGATGAGTATGTGTTGTGTATGTTAGAAGGGTGAAAAGAACTTGACACTTAGTCTTGTTCTTGACCATGTGGATAGACACATAGGCTTGTGTCTAGACCATGTGTGACACACGGTCAACCCACGGGCGTGTGCTGTGGCCGTGCGTCCCCTGCATGTTAATATTTAAAAATAGAATAGACCCCGGACTAGTCATACGGGTGTGTGCTTAGGGCGTACGGGATTCATCAGTGTTGGCCACAGGCTAGCCACACGGGCGTGTGTCTAGACTCTAGACCGTGCGAGGGAAGTCAGTGTTCACCACGGTTGGGGAGCACGGGCGTGCCATGGCCGTGGGGCATTTGGCAGAATGCTTGGGTTTTTAGGCATGGTCTGGGGACATGGGCGTGTGTGCTCATGCACGGGCGTGTCTAATCTTGTACGGGCGTGTGAGACCTGTATAAAAGAGAAAAACTTTAAGGATCGTAAAAATTCTGGATTAGTCTCGAGAGTCCTCATGTGTATGAGTGAGGCCTCGTAAGTCGAGAATGAGGTTATAGCGAGTAATGACGTTGAGCCTAAGTGGCGATGAAGTGGTTTGAGTTTGGTAACGCCTCGGGCCTGGTTCTCGGCGTAGAACTCGGGTAAGAGGTGTTACATTTAGTGGTATCAGAGCTATGGTTTAGTCGGTTCTAAGACTACTGTAGCGGGTGTAAGAGTCTAGCTATACATGCCATAAGTGTACGATGATAGTGTGTTGTTTTCTGATGATTTTAAATCTTATTTTATATAGAATATGGATTCCGATCCATTGACTGCTGATGAAGCAGCTAGTAATGCGCCGGCTCCTGCGCAAGAAACCGTGCCGGTGCAAAGTGGACCCGAGGCAAGGGTCAAGGGAAGAGGCACGAGAAGCCTTTCTCCATATGATGAGTAATTGGTACTCGGATTATGTCCGAGCGAACTCTAATGCTCAACCTCCTCCACCTCCTCCTATACCTCAGCCAAATCCTGTGGCTCCTCAAGGTATGGATGTAGTGAGGATATCGAAACCCCAGGTGGATAAGATTAGGAAACACGGGTGAGGAGTTTAGAGCTAAAGTAGATGACGACCACGAAAGAGGCGGAGTTACAGTTAGAGAACTCGATGAGGGTGTTCGAGGAGCTCTCATGTACACTGAGGAAAGTTTGAAGTGTGCCGTATCTTTCTTTGAGAGACTCGGCATACCATTGGTGGAAGACGCCGACATTAGTGGTCCCAGAGAGCGGGTAACGTGGGACTTTTTCTCGGAAGAGTTGGGAAGAAGTACATAGCCGGAGGTTTCTTGACCGAAAAAGGAAAGAATTCCTTGGTGAAGCAAGGAAGGATGATGATGGCTGAATACGAGCGTGAGTTTGTTAGGCTTAGCAAATACGCTCAAGAATGTGTGTGTCATTGCAGAGACCATCTTGTGCAAGAGGTTCGAGGATGGTTTGAATGAGGATATCAAACTCCTAGTTGGCATTTTGGAGTTGAAAGAATTCGTGGTATTAGTTGAGAGGGAAAGTAAGGCCAAAGAGTTGAGTTCAGATAAGAGGAGGGCTATGAGTGAAGCCCGAGATGCGAGAAAGAGACCGATGGGCAAGTCGTATCAAGCCCAGTCGAAAAGATCCAAGGAAGTGAATCCTCGAACGTCAGCCTCAGTGGGATATTCGCATCAAGACTTGGACAATACTCGTCAGGGTTCGAGAGCCCGAGCCCCCTCGATGGAAAGTGTGGGCAATACAAAGAGTAAACCGGAGTGTTCAAGTTGTGGTAGGTATCACACCAGAGAGTGTTGGGGAAACAGTCGGAAATGTTTCAAATGTGGTTCCTTTGACCACTTTATCCGTAACTGTCCCGAGAGGGATGATAAGGAAGAGAGGCAAGAAGTGAGACCTAGTGATGTGTCTATGAGGGGTAGACCACTAAGGAACCCAAGAGGTGGGGCTAGTGGTAGAGGTGCGTCCAGGGACTCTGCTGTGATACCAGGGGGTCGGGCACCTGTGAGGACGTACGCCATTCGCACTCGCGAAGAGGCATCCTCCCTTGATGTGATAACAGGTACTTTTTCTCTCTTTGACACCTCTGTTATTGCTTTAATAGATCCAGGGTCTACTCACTCTTATATTTGCATGAGATTAGCATCTAGTTTGAGTATGACCATTGAGTCTACGGACATTGTGATTAAGGTGTCAAACCCGTTAGGAAAGCATGTGTTAGTGGACAAAGTGTGTAAGAATTGTCCTTTGTTGATTAAGAATCATTATTTTCCAGCAAACCTTATGTTGTTTCCGTTTGATGAGTTCGATTTAATCCTAGGCATGGATTGGTTGACTACCCATAGTGTCTTAGTGAACTGTGGTAGTAAGTTTTTTGAACTGAAATGTGAGAGTGGAGATGTAGGTCGGGTTGAATCAGGTGGATCGGACAGTCTACCCGTGATGATTTCTTCCTTAGTGGCTGAGAAATGTTTAAGAAAAGGGTGCGAGTCCTATCTTGCGTTTGTGTTGAATACTCAAGAGGTTGGAGTAGGGTTTGAAACAGTGCCAGTGGTATGTGAGTACCCATATGTGTTTCCGGAAGAGTTACCCGGATTACCTCCAGTGAGAGAGGTCGAGTTTGGAATTGAGTTGGTTCCGGGAACGGCACCTATTTCGATTGCCCCGTACAGAATGGCACCTGTAGAGTTGAAAGAACTGAAGGTTCAGTTACAAGAGTTGACAAATAAGGGTTTTGCAAGACTGAGCTACTCGCTGCGGGGTGCTCCGGTATTGTTTGTGAAGAAGAAAGATGGGTCTATGAGGTTGTGTATAGACTATAGAAAACTGAACAAGGTTACGGTTAAGAATAAGTATCCTTTACCAAGGATTGATGATCTTTTCGATCAACTGAAGGGAGCTACAGTGTTCTCCAAGATAGATTTGAGGTTTTGTTATTATCAGCTCAGAGTGAAAAAGCAAGATGTGTTGAAAACTGCATTTCGGACAAGGTATGGCCATTATGAGTTTTTGGTTATGCCGTTTGGTTTGTGAATGCACTGCTATTTTTATGGATCGATGAACCGTGTTTTTAGACCATATATGGACAAGTTTGTGGTTGTCTTTATTGACGACATATTGATTTATTCTCGGGATGAGAACGATCATGAAGAGCACTTGAGAATTGTCTTGCAAACTTTGAGAGATAAGCAGTTGTATGCTAAGTTTAGCAAGAGTGAGTTTTGGCTCCGAGAGGTCGGATTCCTAGGACACATGGTGTCAGGTGATGGTGTCAGAGTTGACCCGAGTAAGATATCGGCTGTTATGGATTGGAAACCGCCAAGGAACGTGTCAAAAATTAGAAGTTTCTTGGGATTAGTGGGATATTACAGACGTTTCGTAAAGGGGTTCTCTGTGATTGCTACCCCGATGACGAAACTATTGCATAAAGATGTCAAGTTTGAATGGGTGAGACATGTCATGAGCTTGAGAGACCGAAAACAATGTTGGTCGAGGCACCGGTTTTGGTTCAACCAGAATCGGGGAAGGAGTTCGTGGTATATAGTGATGCGTCATTTAATGGTCTCAGTTGTGTGTTGATGCAAGAGGGTAAGGTAGTCGCTTACGCCTCGAGGCAGTTAAAACCGCACGAAAAGAATTATCCGACTCACGATTTGGAGTTGGCTGCGATTGTGTTTGCGTTAAAGATTTGGCGACATTATTTGTATGGCGAAAAGTACCGAATCTTTACGGATCACAAGAGTTTAAAGTATTTGATGGATCAGAAAGATCTGAATCAGAGACAGAGACGGTGGCTTGAATTGTTGAAAGACTATGAGTTAGTCATTGATTACCACCCGGGAAAAGCGAATATAGTTGCGGATGCCTTAAGTAGGAAATCCCTGTATGCTCTAAGAGTTAGGAGAGCGAGTTTAGCATTGTCTGATGATGGTGCTATTTTGGTAGAGTTGAGAGCTAGGCCACTATTTGTTCAACAAATATGTGAGGCTCAGAGAAATGAAAGCGAGATGTAAGCTAAGATAGCTAAGTGCGGATCAGGAAGTGATTCTGATTTTCGAGTGGATTTGGATGGTTGTCAGATGTATCATGACAAAATTTGTGTTCCTAAAAATGAGGAGTTGATTCAAAAGTTTTTGTATGAGGCCCACAGTGGATGCTTGTCAGTACATCCGGGCAGTACGAAAATGTACAACGATTTGAGGAAGTTGTATTGGTGGCCGGGTATGAAAAGAAATATTTCAGAGTTTGTGGCAAAGTGTCTGATTTGCCAACAAGTGAAAGCTGGGCATCAAGTGCCTTCGGGATTGCTTCAGCCAGTGATGGTTCCCGAATGGAAGTGGGATCGGGTTACCATGGATTTTGTGACGGGGTTGTCGGCGACTCCAGAAAGAGAGATCTTTGTGTGGGTTGTTGTGGATAGATTGTGAAGTCACTCACTTTATTCGAAGACGTGTTGATTATTCTTTGGATAAGTTATTTGAGTTGTGCGTGGCAGAGATAGTGAGATTGCATGCTCTACACGTGTCTATTATATCGGATAGAGATCCGAGGTTTACTTGAGATTTTGGAAGAAGTTGCAAGAGGCCATGGGTGCGAGATTGAATTTGATCTTTGCGTTCCATCCGCAATCCGATGGTCGATCTGAAAGAGTAATTCAAGTTCTTGAGGATATGCTCGATCTTTGTGTGTTAGAATTCGAAGGTAGTTGGGAGAGATATCTACCTTTGGTCGAATTTGCCTATAACAATAGTTATCGATCGAGTATGAGATGGCACCGTATGCGACTTTTATGGCGTAAGTGTCGGAATCCTTTGTATTGGACCGAGCTTAGCGAGAAACGGATCCATGGGGTCTATCTAGTAAAAGAGACCGAAGAGAAAGTGAAAGTAATCCGTAATAGTCTGAAAGCTGCTTCGGACCGACAGAAGTCGTATGCGGATTTGAAAAGAAAAGAATTTGAGTTTGAGATAGGCGACAAAGTATTTTTGAAAGTATCGCCATGGAAGAAGATTATGAGATTTGGACGGAAAGGGAAATTGAGTCCAAGGTTCATAGGGCCGTATGAGATTCTGAGGCAGGTAATTGGGCCTCTAGCTTACCGGTTGGCTTTTTGCGTAGAGAGTTGGAAAAGATTCATAACGTGTTCCATGTGTCGATGTTGCGACGGTATCGCTCCGATCCTTCACATGTCATTCCTTCAACGGAAATTGAGATAAGACTGGATATGTCTTATGAAGAGGAGCCGATTAAGATCTTGGCTCGAGAAGTGAAACAGTTGAGGAATAAGAGCATAGCGCTAGTGAAAGTTTTATGTCAGAAACATGGCGTGGAAGAGGCTACGTGGGAAACGGAAGAAGCTATGAGAGAGCAACATCCAAACCTCTTTTCTGGTAAGATTTTCGGGGGCGAAAATCTCTAAAGGATGAGAGTTGTAACATCCCGGTTTAGGGCCTAGTCAGAATAATGGTTCGAGACCAAAAATCCGAGGGTCATGAATGAGTTTTTGAGGCTTATATTATGTATGCATGCTAGTGTGAAAGTTTCATGAAGCAATTTTGTGAAATTGTGGTGGAATTGTCCAAAAGGACTAAATTGCAAAAGTTGCAAAATGTGTGTTTCTAGAAGCTATATGTGTGAAATAGCTTTAGATTACTAATTAGAGGTCTTTAAATAGCAATTTATCCAAATTCTAATTTTTGGACAAAAATGGGCATGGATGAGTTAAAATTGAAAGTTTATCAAAAAGGGCATTTGGTCATTTATCAATTAAGTGATTAAAATAGGTGAAAAGATGATAGAAATTCATTCATCTTCTTCCCCCATAGCTGCGAAAATTTGAGAAGCCATTGTTAGGGTTCTTTCAATTTTTCAAGCTTGCTAGTAAGTGCTCCTAAGCCGGTTTTGATATTCTTCGTATTTTTGAAGTCGGTAGCATGAGTAAGCTATTTATAGCTATTTGGTGAGCTATTATGGATGTTAAAAAATGTATATATGTATGACATGCATGTATTTTGATGTTTTATGGAAGAATATGAAAGCTTGATGTAGTAGAAACATCTTTTGCTAAGTGATTTTCCATGAAAATGCATGTAGGGACTTAGTTGTGAAAATCTTAAGTTTGGTCATACATGGGTGATTTAGTGAGATTTGATGAATGCTTTAGTTGAGTAAGTGGTTCGACTAAGCATGAAAGAGTAGAAAGTTGAATAAAAATCACTTTACGAGCCTTCGGGACTAAAGTGTAAATATGAGAAAGTTTAGGGGCAAAATAGTAATTTTGCTAAAGTATGAGATGTGGGTCAATTTAGTCAATGTGTGTATTGAATAAGCTGATTTATTCATTATAGATCAAGAAAGACGAAGCCCAGATTGAAACCGAGGCAAAACCAAGGTGGTGGACTAAATTGCATATTTCTGTACTTTTGAGTATCGAGGTAAGTCTATGCATAAACAATGCATTCATACTTACAATTTGTAAATGCTAGATAGGGTGTAGCATGAATGAGAATGAATGAGAATGATTGGGAACCTATGTGGTTCAAGTAGAATGAATGTAATATAGATGTGAATGGATGAGTAACTGGGTAAATAGACTTGTGCATGTGTTGTGATAATGCTAGATGGTGAGCTAAGTGCGATACCATCCGAATGCATATTGACGATGAGCTTGCTATGTGCGATGCTATCGTTAGGTATGTCATTTAGTGGCTATGTGCGAGATCACGATGATTAGCTTTGTGGTAGGCTAAGTGCGATACCACCTTATAAATTGATTGTGGTGTGCTAAGTGCGAAATCACTGAAATATTGGCTGTGTAGATTAATTGTATATATTAGCTGTGTGTAATAGCTGTGTGGATAAGATATGTGGATTAGCTGTGTGGATTAGCTATGTGAGTTAGCTACGTGGATGTATTATTGAACAATAATGATGTGTTGTATATTGTGTAAATGTGATATTGAATGCAGGGGTTCATTTCAATAATTATGAGCATGTGACTCATGATGTGTTGGTAATATGGTAAGGGATAGAAAGAGTAAGCATAGTTGTATATTATATGTTGGTATAATGCTAATTGTGGTTGGGCTTATACTATGATGCTTAATTATTTATGTGTAAACTTACTAAGCTCAAAGCTTACTCTCTTTCTTTTCCCTTGTCTTACAGATTTAAAGTGTTGAACCTAGATACGAGGATCATCAGAAGATAGCCCACATATCAGCACACTTTGGTACATGAAACTTAATGTTATGTATATGGCATGTATAGGGGCTAGATAAGTTAGTAAATTTTGTTGTAAATGGCTAAGATGTGTTGGCCTTTAGATGGATAGCTTATTTTGTATAATGCCATGGTTGTTGTCTATTACATTATATGAAAGAAAGATGTAGTTTTCTATGTGAGAATGCACTTCAATTTGAGTTGATTATGATGGTGTTAGATGAGTATGTGTTGTGTATGTTAGAAGGGTGAAAAGAACTTGACACTTAGTCTTGTTCTTGACCATGTGGATAGACACACGGGCGTGTGTCTAGACCATGTGTGACACACAGTCAGCCACGGGCGTGTCTTTGTGGCGTGCGTCCCCTGCATGTTAATATTTGAAAACAGAATAGTCCCCGGACTAGTCACACGGGCGTGTGCCTAGGGCGTATGGGATTCATCAGTGTTAGCCACGGGCTAGCCACACGGGCGTGTGTCTAGACTCTAGGCCGTGTGAGGGAAGTCAGTGTTCACCACGGTTGGGGAGCACGAGCGTGCCATGGCCGTGGGGCATTTGGCAGAATGCTTGGGTTTTTAGGCATGGTCTGGGGACATGGGCGTGTGTGCTCATGCACGGGCGTGTCTAATCTTGCACGGGCGTGTGAGACCTGTATAAAAGAGAAAAATTTTAAGGATCGTAAAAATTCCGGATTAGTCTCGGGAGTCCTCGTGTGTATGAGTGAGGCCTCGTAAGTCGAGAATGAGGTTATAGTGAGTAATGATGTTGAGCCTAAGTGGCGATTAAGTGGTTTGAGTTTGGTAACGCCTCGGGCCCGGTTCCCGGCGTAGAACTCGGGTAAGGGGTGTTACAAGTATCCTTTACCGAGGATAGATGATCTATTTGATCAATCTGAAGAACTCTGTTGTTCTCCAAGATTGACACGAAGTGCAGTTATTACCAGTTGAGGTTAAGGAACAAGATGTGCGAAAACAACATTCAGGACGAGGTATGGCCATTATGAGTTTCTGGTCATGCCGTTCGGTTTAACGAATGCTCCTGCGGTTTTTATGGACTTAATGAACCGTGTCTTCCGACTGTATTTGGATAAGTTCATGGTTGTCTTTATTGACGACATATTGGTTTATTCTCGAGACGAGAGTGATCATGCAGAGCATTTGAGGATTGTCTTACAGATTTTGAGGGACAAGCAATTATATGCTAAATTTAGTAAGAGCGAATTTTGGCTTCGAGAAGTAGGATTCCTAGGACATATTGTGTCAAGTGAAGGTATTAGAGTTGATCCAGGAAAGGTCTCGGCTATTGTGGAGTGGAAACCACCGAGGAACGTGTCGGAGGTCAAAAGCTTTTTGGGTTTAGCTGGGTACTATAGGCGGTTCGTGAAGGGATTCTCTACGATTGCTATTCCAATGACAAAACTATTGCACAAGGATGTTAAGTTTGAATGGACTGAAAAATGCCAACAGAGTTTCGAGAGATTGAAAATGTTGTTGACAGAGGCACCGGTTTTGGTACAACCTGAGTTGGGAAAGGATTTTGTGGTCTACAGTGACGCGTCATTAAATGGTCTCGGTTGTGTGTTGATACAAGAGGGTAAGGTAATCGCTTACGCCTCGAGACAACTAAAACCACATGAGAAGAATTATTCGACTCATGATATGGAGTTGGCTGAAATTATTTTCGCGTTAAAGATTTGGCGACATTACTTATATGGTGAGAAGTGTCGAATCTTCACGGATCATAAGAGTTTGAGGTACTTGATGGATCAAAAGGAATTAAACTTACGGCAACGACGGTGGCTTGAATTATTGAAGGACTACGAGCTAGTGATCGATTACCACCCGGGGAAAGCGAATGTAGTTGCGGATGCTTTAAGTAGAAAATCCTTGTATGCTTTGAGAGCTATGAGCACGAGTTTGTCGTTGTCCGATGATGGTGCTATACTGGCCGAGTTGAGAGCTAGACCACTATTTGTTCAACGAATATGTGAGGCTCAAAGGAATGATAGTGAGATACTAGCTAAAAAAACTAAGTGTGAATCAGGAATTAATTCTGAATTCCGGGTGAGTTCGGATGGCTACTTAATGTTCCATGATAGAATTTGTGTACCCAAAAATGACGAGTTGATCCGAGAAATTTTACAAGAGGCACATAGTAGTTATTTTTCGGTACACCCGGGCAGTACGAAAATGTACAATGATCTGAAGAAATTCTACTGGTGGCCGGGAATGAAAAGAGACATCTCGGAGCATGTAACAAGATGTCTAATTTGTTAACAAGTGAAAGCGGAGCATCAAGTGCCTTCGGGATTACTTCAGCCAGTGATGGTTACTGAGTGGAAGTGGGATCGGATTACCATGGATTTTGTTACGGGCTTGCCTATGACCCCGAAAAAAGAAAGATGCTGTGTGGGTGATCGTAGATAGACTAACAAAGTTGGCTCACTTTATTCCAGTACGTGTTGATTATTCACTGGATAAGTTAGCTGAGTTGTATATTGCAAAGGTAGTAAGATTACACGGAGTGCCTGTATCTATTATCTCGGATAGAGACCCGAGATTTACTTTGAGGTTTTGGAAGAAGTTACAGGAGGCCTTGGGTACGAGGTTGAATTTCAGTACTGCATTTCATCCTCAAACTGATGGTCAGTCTGAGAGAGTAATCCAAGTTCTTGAGGATATGCTCCGATGTTGTGTGTTAGAGTTTGAAGGTAGTTGGGAAAGATACCTACCATTGGTCAAATTCGCTTACAACAATAGTTATCAGTCGAGCATACGGATGGCACCGTATGAAGCCTTGTATGGTCGTAAGTGTCGGACCCCTTTGTATTGGATCGAGCTGAGAGAGAAGCAAATTCATGGGATTGATTTAGTTAAAGAGACTGAGGAGAAAGTCAAAGTTATCTGGGATAGTCTGAAGGCTGCTTCGGACCGACAAAAGTCATACGCGGATTTAAAAAGAAAAGAAGTTGAGTTCCAAGTGGGTGACAAGGTATTTCTGAAAGTGTCACCATGGAAGAAAATATTGAGATTTGGTCAAAAAGGTAAATTGAGTTCGAGATTCATAGGGCCGTATGAGATTACCGAAAGGATTGGGCCAGTGGCATATCAGTTGGCTTTACCGGTAGAGTTAGAGAAAATTCACAATGTGTTCCATTTATCAATGTTGAGGCGTTATCGCTCTGATCCTTCGCATGTGATTCCTCCAACAGAAATTGAGATACGACCGGATATGACGTATGAGGAAGAGCCGATTAAAATCTTGGCTCGAGAAGTGAAACAGTTGAGAAATAAGGACATAGCCTTAGTAAAAGTGTTGTGGCAGAAACATGGTGTAGAAGAGGCTGCATAGGAACCGGAGGAAGCCATAAGAGAGCAATATCCAAACCTTTTTACCGGTAAGATTTTTGAGGACGAAAATCTCTAAAGAGGGGGAGAGTTGTAACAACCCGGTTTTGGGGCTAGTCGGAACAGTGGTTTTGAGACCACTAATCCGAGGTCGAGGAAATTATTTTGATATTATTTCATGTGTCGTAACATGTTTATAGGGATGTATGAGAATTTTTGGTACCTTAAATTTTAATGATTGATTGCTTAATTGTGAAAAAGGACTAAATCGCATAAAGTGCGAAAGATCTAATTTACAAGGTAGAGGTGTCAAATAGCCATAGAATATTAAATTGGAGGTCCTTAATGTGTAATTAGGCCATATTGAGAGTGTTGGCCGGCCATAGGAAGCTAGGGGGACAAGAGCATTAATTGTAGTCAAATTTGGTGACATTAGGTGATAAAAATATGAATAAAAAATGCTAAAAAAGAAAGATATCATCTATCACTATTCACCCTCCTTCTTCCACCAAAAATTGAAGAGAAAATATAGAGTTTTGGGGTTCAAACTTTTAGCTAAGCTATCTCTTTGCAAGTATGTGATTTTGGTGGTTTTATTTGATAATTTTTGTACTTTTGGAGTCCCCAAAGCTCAAGCTAGCTAATGAGGGGACTAATTTGTGATATGATTGAAAGTATAGGGATTTGCCATGAGAGTAATTATGTTGTTAGCTGAGTTTTTATGAGAGAAAATGAATGTCAGGGAGATGAGGAACAACTTTTGTGAAAGGTGTTTGTATGAGAACACCTAAGTAGGAATTAAAAGCAAGAATGAGGTTGTGTTATAAATGCATGATATTATGAGAATGGTGAGTAGTTGTAAGAGAAATAAATGCTCAGCTAGACTTAATTCTTGAGGAAATGTGTTGTAAAATAAATTACGAGCCTAGGGGCAAAATAGTAATTTTGCCAATGTACAAGGGCAAAATGGTCATTTTTGCCCAAGTGTAGAATTTGACGTATTATGATCATAGAATGATCTAAACGAGTGAATTTCATTGTTATAGATCAAGAAGAGCGCGGAATCAACCTTGACCGTGGAAAAGGCAAGGTGACAGATTAAGTCGTTGGTTATCACGTTTTGCACCGAGGTAAGTTTATGTGTAAACAATGCATATTTGTGTAAACATTGTGTTGCTAATTAGTGTATGCATGATTGAGAACATGTGTGGTTCAAATGGATAGAATGTGGTAATCGTTGAATAATTATTGTGTGAATGATGAAATAGTTATATAAATATGTAATGACGACACTTGTTGGTGGGCTAAGTGCGATACCACCTTGTTGTTTAATTACGATGGGCTATGTGCGATACCATCTTCTATACCCTTTTGGTGGGCTAAGTGCGATACCACCTTGTTGTTTAATTACGATGGGCTATGTGCGATACCATCGTCTATACTCTTTTGGTGGGCTAACTGCGATACCACCTTGTTGTTTAATTACGATGGGCTATGTGCGATACCATCGTCTATACTCTTTTGGTGGGCTAAGTGCGATACCACCCTAATAAAGGCTGTTGGTGGGCTAAGTGCGAAACCACCGAGTAATTTAATTATAAGCAAAGGAACTAGAGATAGTGATGTGTTGTATTATGTGATTTTATGATGCTATGTGCAGGGGAATCTGTTAATGAATGTATGTACTATGCTTATGACATGGTGGAAATGTGGGAATAGAGAAAATGAGTAAGCATGATCATGAATGTAAATTATTTCTTGCTTATTATGTAATGCTATGTAATCGTTTAATACATGTTATAATGTTATGCTGTTACATGTAAACTTACTAAGCTTAAAGCTTACTCCCCCTTCTCCTTTTCCCTTGTTTTATAGAGCTTAAGAGCCGAGCTAGGATACGTCGATAACTAGAAGACCGCCCGCACTATCAGTTCATCTCGGTATACCTAGACTTAATGATTTTGTAAATGGCATGTATAGGGGCTAGACTAGTAAAATTATTTTGTTATTTTGGCCAAAGGTGTAATGGCTCTTGTTAAGACATTTAATTTGTAAATTTCCATGCATGATGGCTCATTTTACCATTTATGAAATTACCAGTTATCTATGGGAGTTCATGTTGAAGTTATGAGATGTTTACTAGTATGTTGAATGGAGTCATGTAGTGTAAGCTATAGGGGTACAAAGAGCTTGGCAAACAGCCTTGTTCTTGTCCACATGGGTAGACACACGGGCGTGTGTCTAGGCCGTGTGCGACACACGACCAAGCCATGGGCGTGTGCCCAGGCCGTGTGAAGTCTGCACCTTGAAATTTGAAATTTAAATGGTCACACGATTAAAGCACACGGGCGTGCCTAGACCGTGGGGAAATAGTCAGAGGCGACCACGGACCAGCCATATGGGCGTGTGTCCAGGTCGTGTGACCTAAGTCAGTGTCGTCCACGGGTGTCGAACACGGGCGTGTGACTAGGCTTCGAGACCGTGTGTGTGTAGTCAGTATTTGCCACGGTTGAGGAGCATGGGCGTGTGTGTCTACACACGGGCGTGTCACATTTTACACGGGCATGTGAGCCCTGTATAAAAAAGAAAATTTGAAAAGGTTGAAAAGTTTTGGTGTAGTCTCGAGAGTCTTCGTGCTTACGAGTGAGGTCTCGTAAGTCGAGAACGAGGTTGTTAAGGCGACTAGAGAGGTAGTCATGATAGGTCTAAGTGGGGAATATGAGGACCTTTTACGGTAACACCTCGGGCCCGGTTCCGGCGTAGAACCCGGGTAAGGGGTGTTACACCAAGGGTTTCTGAAACCCTAGGTTTCCCTTGCGCCGCAAGCACCCAGCGCAGCCACGACACCAGCCTCTCCTCACGCCGCAATCAGCGCGTAGATAGTGCTCCGTCGTCGGATTCCTCGCCGTTGACCTGCAAAAAGGGAAAGAAAAACACAGCAGATATGACAAGAAACAGCAAAACAGAATCTGTATTTTTATTTTCGATTTATTTTCGGGGCTATAAAAAGCCCTAACAAAATCTGTAAAAGGGTGACACGAAAATAAACACAGAGAATATACATGCAAATACACTGAAAAAAGAATACAGAAAACCCAATAATAGAGGTGATTTCCTAATATTCAGTTTCGTCTTTTTTTTTTTCGATTCAAGCATTTTTTTACATACAAAATACTACTAAAATAAAAAGCACGAGTATACCTTTTAATTCGCATGAAAAACTGAAGTTTCGGACCTCCGGCCGCCGGGTATGATGGCGTCTATGGTGGCGCGTGAGGCGCGTGGGGTAGTGGCCCGGAGGTCAGATGATCGGAACCCAGACGAAAGGAGGAAGGGTTTGAGAGAATTTTTGAAGGTTTTTTTTTTAAAAACAAGGTTCAAATGAATTTTTTGTGTTAAAATTAACTTATATAGCAGCATAAAAACGACGCCGTTTTTGCTTAAGCCAATAAGCATTAAACGACGTCGTTTAAAAAGGCCAAACCTGCGTGTTGACCCGAAACCCGGGAAGGATCCGCGTGTTTCCATAAAAGGGGGAATTTGTCTTTTTAGTCCCTTCGCAATTTTATTTTTGTGATTCCGTCCAATTTAAACGCTCCTTTTATTTTTCAAATTAGCTCTAAAAGTTTGATTCTGTTTCAATTTGGTCCCTCGGGCTATTTAAAGGCTGATAACAGAACGACGCCATTTCAGAGATAGGGCATAATTGCCCAATAGGTCTCTACAGTTTGGCGCGTATCACCCTTTTTAACAATGTTACCTTAGTATTTTTTTATTTATTTTAATTTGATCAATGTTTCATCGATTTTTTTATTTTTATTTTTAATTATTTTATTATTATATATATGTATTAAATTATTATTATTTATTATTTATATTAGGTTATTTCATTAAGTTTAATATTATTTTATTACATATTATTTTAGAATTTATATAATTATTATATTATATATTTTAAAATTTTATATATTATGTATTATTATATTATATTATATATAACTTTTAAATTATTTTATCCTTATTATTGTATAAAAATTTCATATATTATATATTGTTTATATTGTTTATTCTCAAATATGTAGTTTTTACGCATATATGTATTAGATTATTGTATTACAAATATTTTTTTAAGTTATATATCATTTATTTATTTAAAAATGTAATTTACTTATTTTTTCATGAATACATATATTATATTTTTTATATCATATCATTTTTATGTATAGGTTTTTAATTTGCAATATTTATTATTATATGTCACTCATTCTATGTTGTTATTTTATTTTACACTTATTCTTGCATGTAAAGTTTCATGTTTATTTAATATTTATCTTTCGTTATTTACTGCTTTACATCTTATATTTGTTTATCCATGCTCTTTTATTCATTTATGATTTTTATGTTTGCTCTAGTATAGTTGTTTTATTATTTATATCGTTCGTTATTTTATGTTATTATTTTTTTAATTGTCTATATTAGTATTAATCGTTAATATGACTTGTAATTTTTGTAAATTATTTTTTTTGTATTCATGTTTTATAATATATGATACAATATTTTACTCAAATCCTTTTTTACAAAAAACATATTTTTCTAAATTGCCGCGTTTTATTTAAAAGTTTTTTTTTTGGTTTAAAAATACGATGATACATAATATTTGGGGACTACGAGGAAAATTGTACCCTAACTCACTGGGTTTCGAATTTTCTCGTTGAACTTAAAATATCAAGTATCCTTTTTAAAAAAAATCTGAAACTCATAAACTTCAAATCAAAACTTATTCTCGGGAATTCAAAATATTGTATCCTAACTTATTGGATATGAAGTTTTGTGTCTCGAGGAATGGATTTTCTATAAATAAAAGCAATCTTAGTCTCGAAGTTTTGAAATGTTACATCCTAACTTATTGGGTGTGATATTTTATTTTTTCGAGCTAAGAGAGTTTTGGTTTTCTTTCAAATAAAAGGATCATATTTTAAATTTTTCAAATTTTCGAAATTCGGATATGAATTTATCAATTAGGTACCATTTTTTGGGCGTTACGAGGGTGCTAACCCTTCCTCGTACGTAACCGACTCCCGAACCTGTTTTCTTGAATTTCGTAGGCCAAAATCAATATTTTAAATAAAACAAAAAATGTTTTATAAGGTGGTCTGATCACACCTAAGTAAAAAAGGATCAGTGGCGACTCCCGTTTTCGTTTTTAAAGTCGATCCTCGTTTTTTTATCAAAATTTAAAATGGTTTCGACAGCTTGGCGACTCCACTAGGGACTAACAAGAGAGTCAAGCCGTAAAATTGATTATTTCCTGTCCTTTTGTCTAAATTTGAAAATCCGATTTGAAAAATTGTGATCCTTTTTATTGCATGCTGTTCTAATATCTCTGCATTACATTGCATGACCGTTGTGGTCACACCCTTTTAAGTGGGAGTGAGAAGCTACTCCTTCGTGAGGTTTTCACCTCCGTGCAGGATAGTGAATCGCTTTCGGGATACATCCGTACCTATGTCTTCGTGAGATTTTCATCTCCGTGCAGCCATAGGGAAATGTATTTCTGGCTGAACTCGGTCCATATGAGCCTATAATAGGTGAGGATCGAGGAATCTGCTGGTTCAGGTACCTCAACTTTAGAGCTAAACCACATGTAGAAAACTTAAGGGCCTACCCTAGGTAGAGCTATACCAAACCTTAGCGATTACCTGGATATGCGTTTGTTTATTTGCTTTATGTTTTATTTCACTTTACTAACTGGTTGTGTTTTATTTTGATGCATGTCATTTCATATTTTAAAAGGTATCAATTCACGGTCAGTTACTAAGTTAGAAAGTTGGTTATGGAGAATGAATTCCTTGATAAAGTGGAAGACAATGCAGCCGTACGTAGGTGGTCAGAGCAAACGCAATTAGAGAAAGGGGATAGCCTAGCTGAAGGGTACAATCAGAATTATGGGACTACACTCGCATCAGTGTGACACAGAACAATCTCCAGGAATTAAGAGAAATATGGGATCGGTGGAGCGACGAGACCAAGCAGTTGTTTTACTGCAGCTATGGGGATTTGTTGTACTTGTTGGACATTCAGGTAGATGAACATCTGTTTCGAGCCATCACCCAATATTGGAATCCTGCGTATAGTTGCTTTACTTTCGGAAGGGTTGATTTGGTACCCACGGTGGAAGAGTATACAGTTCTATTGCATTGTCCCAAGATTCAAGTTGACAAAGCTTACTCAAGGGCTGCTAGTGTTCCGAAATTTTGAGAAAATTAATGAGTATTACGGGGATGAGTGAACAGTGGGTCACAGCCAGAATCAAGCAAAAAGGTGAGTGTAAATGCATCCCATGGAAAGTTTTGAAGGATTTGATTCTAGTACATCCTGATATGAAAAAGAAGGTCGATGTTTTTACTTTGAGTATATACGGATTAGTGATCTTACCTAGGGCATTAAGATATGTGGATAAAGCAGTCTCATATATTTTTAATCGACTTGACAAACAAGTCACGCCTGTGCCTGCAATCTTGGCTGAGACATTTCGACCGCTGAATGCATGTAGGAGAGCTGGCAAAGGCAGATTTATTGGATGTGCGCAGTTGTTGTTGGCTTGGTTCCACAGTCATTTCTGGAAGGTGGACAAGTTTTCCTATCGGGTCTTCTCAGAAAATTATTCCCTATTAAAGGAGATAGTGGCTACCCCAAGGAGAGATGACATATCAGAAGAAAATTGGATAGCGCTTCTACGAAATCTCCAAGAAGAGGACGTTGAATGGAGAGCTCCCTGGATGCTTCCTGATGAGGTGCTGTACCGGTGTGGGAGTTTTGATTGGGTCCCTCTACTTGGAATTTCGGGAGCCATTGGATATGCACCCCTGCTCGTACTGAGACAATATAGATCGAGGCAGTTCATATCGGCTACACATGGGTTGGCTCAATGTGAGTTTTCGTATAAAGGAGATAGCTACAAAAAGAGGGTTAAAGAGATTTCTAATACCTGGAATCAGACCCGTCGTATGAAGAGAGTGGACGTATGTCCAATGACGACCCCAGAGTACAATGGATAGTGGAGTAGAAGAGTCAACGATAATATCCTTGTGCCAAGCTTATAGGACGCTCGATCGATCGAAGAGTATTTACGAGTGGTCCCATCAGAATTAGAGGTTGTAAAACAAGATTTCGAAAGGAAGAGTTTAGAGCTTGGAAAGAGGATAGAGAGGTTGGAAGAAGAAAAAATGTACCTGATATTAGATGTGGATGTTTAGAAATCAGAGGCCGAAAAATTAAGAAAAGGGAAGAAAAGGGTCGAGGAAGATCTGGACAGCCTAAAGACAGAGTATAAGAAGCTGCGTCTATCAATGAAAAATGCTGGATTGGGGAAGACTTCGGAACAGTGGCAATAGGAGATTCAAGAGGGAAAAGGCCAAAGCTGACCATTGGGAAAGGAAGTTCCAAGAGATGCAAATGCGAAACGAGGCCCTAAAAGGGAGTTTGGCAGAAAGCCAAAAAGATAAATGTGGATTAAAGGCTAGAGTGGCTGAACTGGGATGGTCTCTTCACCTCCATCGAAGCTGTAATTCTACAATCGAGCTAAAGTCAAGTCTGAACAAGATTGAGGAAATGAAGGGCAAGATCAAAAAATTGGAATCGGCATTGCAAAATTGTAAACTCCGGATCAAGCTTCTTGAAGTAAGAGAAGGGCATTGGAAGGAAGAACTTCACCATTCTCATGATCAATTTAGAAATCAGGATTATCTAATGAGTGAAGCCATAGTTCAGATTCGAGAGGTAGCTGATCATTTACAGACTTTGGCAGTACAGGCTGATACATTGAGCACGAAATATGAGCTACAGCCAGATCGTGGTCGAGAGCTAGCTTTGTTGTTTAGGAAAGTTAAGACTTTGGGCATTAGGGCGAAGGCATATTTTTAATCTGTTTTATGTAAAGGATTTTGTTTTCTAATAAAGTTTTCTAAATGGAATTGAATTCAGAATCAGCGCCTCTCTTTCTTTTTACATTCATTTCATGCATTTGCATTACATCGTATCATATGCATTAAAATCCATAGAAAGACCCTAATTAGTTGAAGTTATTTCAGAAAAAGAGAGGAAGAGAAAAAGTTAATTTGGAAACTAAACATCGTTATGGTACTTGCACTAAGACGAAAGATATGGATCAAAGATTTGAACAATTTCAAAGAGACATGCAAAACCAGCTGTAAGAGCAGTTGGCAAAGATCCAACAAGATATGAGGGAACAAATGATGGAAGCCCAAAGAAATATGGTTGCTCAAATGACTCAGTTGTTGAATGGGGCAATGGACAAGGGAAAAGGTCCCATGACTAATACGGGAGAAGATAATGAAGACTATCCTTCGGGTTTCACCCCACCACATACACAGATATAACCTGAGGTGCATCCTCAAAGGCCATCTGCCACGATTAGGCCTCAACAAGGTCAAGCTGATATTGGAGTGCCCATGAACTTCCAAGTTGGCTCAGGATCTAACCTAGGAGATAACCCAGCTAATCCTGTTATCCCTGATTTAGATATAGCGGAAGGAGAAATGACAAGATTTGAATTACCAAGGCAGTTAGAGGACCGTTGTAGGTGGTTAGAAGAAAAATTCAAGGCCTTGGAAAACGCTGATAATCACCATGGAATTGATGCTAAAGACTTGAGCTTGGTTCCAGATTTGGTGCTTCCTCACAAGTTCAAAATGCCAGAATTTGAGAAGTACAATGAGACTAGCTGTCCTGAAGCCCATATTACCATTTTCTGTAGACGGATGACTGGGTATGTTAATAATGATCAATTGCTAGTCCACTGCTTCCAAGATAGTTTGGTGGGAGCAGCATCCAAGTGGTATAATCAACTGAGCCGTGCTAGGATTAATTCGTGGAGAGACCTAGCGCAAGCATTTATGAAGCAATACAGTCATGTGACAGACATGATCCCTGACAGAATCACCTTACAGAACATGGAGAAAAAATCGAATGAAAGTTTCAGGCAGTATGCGCAAAGATGGAGGGAAGTTACCCTACAAGTTCAGCTGCCGCTTTTAAAAAAGGAGACCATAATGCTTTTCATCAATACTCTAAAAGCCCCATTCATTAACCATATGTTGGGAAGCATTACCATAAGCTTTTCAGATATAGTAATGTCTGGCGAGATGATTGAAAATGCGGTAAGGAGTGGGAGGATAGACACGGGAGAAAGCGCCAAAAGATCAGCCCTGAGAAACAAAGAAAATGAAGTGAGTATCCCGAGCATGCATCCCAAATCAGTCACCGTAGGCTAGCCGAGGGCTGTGACCACTAGCTATCAAGGCTCTTCAAGGTAGGAATCCAATTCAAGGCCAAATGCAGAAAGACTCCATTTCACACCCATCCCGATGACATATAAGGAGCTGTATCAGAATCTTTTTGATGTGCATGTGGTGTCTCTGTCCTACTCGGAACCCGTGCAACCTCCGTTCCCAAAATGGTATAATGAGAATGCCCAATGCGAGTACCACGCGAGAATAATGGGTCACTCAATTGAAAACTGTACTACGTTTAAAAAGTTGGTCGAAAGGTTCATTAAAATGGGAATTGTGAAGTTCGACGATTCATCAAAACCTGATCACTTTGACGAGGCAGTAAATGCGATAATTGAAGGAGGAGACAAGAAAGTTACGACTCCTTGAAGAAATCAAAAGCGAAGAGGGAACCGGGGAACGAAGTTTCCAAGCCCTTGTGTACTTGGGAGTGTTTTGAATAATGGGACTGTGGAAGAGATCCCTGTATTTTTAGAGCTGATCTAGAGTAATATTCAAAACACACTTGTTTCCTTAAGCCTAGAGGCAATAAGAATCCTTTTGTGAAATAGGCTCGTGTCCGAAATTTTTATTTCAATAAAATGCATCTTTTTGAGCAAATATTCTTTCATTTTTTATATTCTTTTGATCTTCTAATTTCATTCCAAATTTTTATTCTCATTCATATCATGTGAATAGTTGTTCTTGAATTCATTTGTTCTTTGTACATTCTTTTGTGCCTACCACAGGTCCCTAGATATCAATGACATGAGCAATGATACTACAGATTCAGAGGTCTTTTTCGAGCAAGACATGTGTTTAGAGGAGTCTCAGGATTTTGAGGGTGACAGAGATTGTGACTTGTCTCCAGATTTGTTAAGAATGGTAAAGCAAGAAGAAAAACAGATTTTACCCCATGAAGAGGTGGTAGAAAACATAGCCTTGGAGGAAGGAAAGGTTGTGAAAATTGGAATGCGCATAGCCGAAAAGACAAAGCAAGACCTCGTTGAGTTATTGCGGGAATTCAAAGATGTCTTTGCATGGTCATACCAAGATATGCACAGGCTAGCATCGATATTGTAGTGCATCGCCTTCCCATAAGAGAAGAATGCAAGCCAGTTCAACAAAAGCTACGAAGGATGAGGCCTGATGTGGTGTTGAAAAAAATGGAGGAAGTCAAGAAACAGTTTGATGCTGGTTTTCTACAAGTGGTCAAATACTCAAAATGGGTTGCCAATATTGTTCCTGTCCCTAAGAAAGATGGAAAGGCTTGGATGTGTGTAGACTATAGGGACCTAAATAAAGCCAGCCTAAATGATAATTTCCCTTTGCCTCATATTGACACGTTGGTGGATAATACGGCGTGATACTCACTGTTTTCTTTTATGGATGGTTTTTTGGGATACAATCAGATCAAGATGCACCCTGAGGATATGGAGAAAACTACTTTCATAACATTGTTGGGTACCTTTTGTTATAAGGTGATGCAATTCGTGCTAAAGAATGCAGGAGCGACGTATCAAAGGGCCATGGTAACCTTATTCCATGACATGATGCATAAAGAGATTGAAGTATATGTTGATGACATGATCGCCAAATCTCGAATAGAAAAGGAACACATTGAAGTTTTGAAGAAGTTGTTTTTGAGGTTGAGAAAATTTCGATTAAAACTCAACCCGACAAAATGTACTTTTGGAGCTCGGTCAGGGAAATTACTGGGTTCATAGTCAGTGAAAGAGGAATCAAAGTTGACTCAAATAAGGTCAAATCTATACAAGAATTACCTCTACCGCGCACTCAAAAGGAAGTTCAAAGTTTTCTTGGAAGATTAAATTACATTGCTCGGTTTATTTCACAATTAACTGAGAAATGTGATCCTATATTTCGTCTTCTTAAAAAACACAACCAAGGCGTATGGGATGATGAGTGCCAGAAAGCTTTTTACAAGGTCAAACAATATCTGTCAGATGCCTTAGTACTATCTCCTCCTAATCAAGATAGACCATTGATACTGTATTTGACAGTGTTCAATAACTCCATGAGATGTGTGCTTGGTCAACATGATGAGTCAGAAAGAAAGGAAAAGGCGATATACTATCTCAGTAAAAAGTTCACTGAGTGTGAAATGAGATATTCGTCGATTGAGAAATTGTGTTGCGCCTTGATTTGGACAACTCGGAGATTGAGGCAGTATATGCTATATCATACAACATGGTTAATTTCAAAGCTTGACCCATTAAAGTATATGATGGAGTCAACTGCTCTGAATGGAAGAATGGCAAGGTGGCAGATTCTGCTTTCTGAATTTGATATAGTCTACGTGAACCAAAAGGCTATAAAAGGGAGTGCAATAGCGGAATTTCTGGCTAGCAGGGCTTTAGAGGATTATGAACCATTGAGCTTTGATTTCCCCAACGAAGAGCTAATGTATGTGGCAACTACTAAAGAGCATCTATTGAAGTTAAATTTTGATGGAGCATCAAATGCTGTAGGAAATGGAATTGGAGCAGTCTTGGTATCCCCAAGTGGAGATTATTATCCATTCACATGCAAATTGGATTTTGATTGCAAAAACAATATGGTCGAGTATGAAGCATGCATCATGGGAATTCGAGCAACTGTAGAGCGTAAAATCAGAGTGCTAGAAGTATATAGAGATTCTGCCTTAGTAATCTACCAGCTTAAAGGAGAATGGGAGACAAGAGATCCCAAACTAATTGATTACCAAAAAATAGTTCTGGGATTGATTGAGGAGTTCGATGACATTACTTTTAATTATCTCCCACGTGATGAAAACCAGATGGCGGATACTTTGGCAACCCTAGCTTCTATGATCAAAGTAAACAAACCAGATGATATGAGACCTATTCAGATGAGTATTTTCAAAGTTCTAGCTCATTGTTATAACATGGAAAAGGAGGAAAAAGATGACCACCCTTGGTATCATGATGTATTGCGATATGTAAAAAATCGTGAATACCCGGAGTATGCAACTGAGAATGATAAGAGGACATTAAGAAGATTGGCCTTTGACTATGTTTTAGATGGGGATATCTTGTACAAAAGAAGGAAAGATAAAGTATTATTGAGATGTGTTGACGCTGTCGAAGCTAGGAAGATTTTGGACGAAGTTCATGAGGTCGTTTGTAGGACACATGCTAATGGTTTTACAATGGCTAGACAAATTATGAGATTTGGATACTATTGGTATAATATGGAAGGAGATTGTATCAACTATGCCAAAAGATGCCATAAATACCAGATTTATGGAGACAAAATTCATGTACCATGAAAAACCGAAATAGTAACACATTTTAGGCCCACATTTAGTATGCTTTTGGATGAATTATCCCTTATTTTATGTAAAAAGGTGCTCTTAATCCTTTCTTTTCATGATATATACTCAGGAAAGCACCAGGGGATGAAAAGAATGAGAAACGAGCTTAAAACGGACTAAATTAGGCCAAGCCACGAAATCAGCACGGCCTGGACTTCAAGCCACACGGTCGTGCCTCCTTAATTATCTAGAAAACAGCCTAGCCACGATTTACACGGCCGTGCCTAATCAACGGAGTCCAACATGGCCTGGCCACGATTCACACGGGCGTGTGCCATGGCCGTGTCCTTGCCACGGGAAAGAGGAATTTTACTCGGATTTGGATGCTTGGAGGCAAAGAAACACATTCCTAAGTCTACTTAAACTACCAAATAGGAATTGCACTCAAATTAGGATACTTGGAGGCCAAGTAACACATCTCAAAGCCTATATAAACACCCCAGGTAGCAACTTAGAAGGGGAGTTCGGCAGAAGCCTTCTGCCAGGGCTTTTGTCAGGGTGTCGTGCTAGGCCAGAGAAGGTAGATTTGTGGGGATTCACTCAGGGATAGCCAGTTGATTCATCTCGAGAAGCCGGAGTTATACTCAAGATAGAGGATCTCCTCTTCAATTCCTTCAAGGGGTTTTAGGGATTTCTTATGTTTTGTTTTATCTTTTCTCTTGAGATGTTTTCCTTTATTGTTATGAACTAAACCCTTCGGATACCTGAAGGGGATGAAACCTATGATGAATCTTGTTATTTGATTATTTGAATTATATGATAATAACTTAGTTTGTTCTTAATTATGTGAGCTTAATCCAAATTTAATGTGCTTAGGTGGAGGAGGAATAGACCTTGCCTAAGAGTAGATCCAACATAATTAAGCGGAGTTGATCGCACGCCTAGAGATAGGGTGACGAGATTTTGCCGGATTAGGGTGAAACCTAATATGGGAATCCATAGATCAATTTACTGCTATTCTAGGGGGTTATTATAAGAGAACGAGAGTTCCACTAATTAACCTAGGGTTAGACGTTATTCACCTCGAGAGAGGGTTTAATGTACGTTAGGGAGTCTTACGGATCAAACTAAGTGAATAAATCGTATGGTTCAGTGTTAGATAACAAGTGAAGTCTAGGTGGATTCTTCCTAGGGTATCATCTAA
Source organism: Gossypium sturtianum (assembly GCA_025698515.1). Classification (NCBI taxonomy): domain Eukaryota; kingdom Viridiplantae; phylum Streptophyta; class Magnoliopsida; order Malvales; family Malvaceae; genus Gossypium; species Gossypium sturtianum. Next base: position 116,807,376 of record CM046954.1, on the reverse strand, counting down.
ATCAACTGAGTTTTTCCCAAGTTATTTTCCAAATTCATTCTTCTTTGTCTTAGAGTCTTTAGTTTAGTAGTTAATTAATTTAGATTAATAAACAACTTCACTTATTTTAGGCTAAATAATAAAAAGAAAGTTAGTATTAGTACTTTTAGTTCCTTTGGGTTCGATAATCCGGTCTTGCCTAAACTATACTACTGTTCGATAGGTGCACTTGCCTTTAATCATTGTCAGAGTTAGTTTCCAGGTTCGATCATTCTTTTATAAACTAAGTGAATAAATCGTATGGTTCAGTGTTAGATAACAAGTGAAGTCTAGGTGGATTCTTCCTAGGGTATCGTCTAAATCAACTGAGTTTTTCCCAAGTTATTTTGCAAATTCATTCTTCTTTGTCTTAGAGTCTTTAGTTTAGTAGTTAATTAATTTAGATTAATAAACAACTTCACTTATTTTAGGCTAAATAAAAAAAAGAAAGTTAGTATTAGTACTTTTAGTTCCTTTGGGTTCGATAATCCGGTCTTGCCTAAACTATACTACTGTTCGATAGGTGCACTTGCCTTTAATTGTTGTCAGAGTTAGTTTCCAGGTTCGATCATTCTTTTATAAACTAAGTGAATAAATCGTATGGTTTAGTGTTAGATAACAAGTGAAGTCTAGGTGGATTCTTCCTAGGGTATCGTCTAAATCAACTGAGTTTTTCCCAAGTTATTTTGCAAATTCATTCTTCTTTGTCTTAGAGTCTTTAGTTTAGTAGTTAATTAATTTAGATTAATAAACAACTTCACTTATTTTAGGCTAAATAATAAAAAGAAAGTTAGTATTAGTACTTTTAGTTCCTTTGGGTTCGATAATCCGGTCTTGCCTAAACTATACTACTGTTCGATAGGTGCACTTGCCTTTAATCGTTGTCAGAGTTAGTTTCCAGGTTCGATCATTCTTTTATAAATTTTAAAACTCTGATTTACAGCGATCATACCACCATCACCTTTGCATGTTATGACTTCCCCATGGCCTTTTTCCATGTGGGGCATTGATGTTATTGGACCAATCTCACCGAAAGCTTCGAATGGGCATCAATTCATCTTTGTGGTTATTGACTACTTCACGAAATGGGTGGAGGCTACTTCATATGCTAGCGTTACTAAGTCAGCAATTAGTCGGTTCCTGAAGAAGGAGATCATTTGTCGATATGGAATGCCCGAAAGGATCATATCAGACAACGCACTGAACTTGAACAACAGCACGATAGCAGAAGTTTGTAGTCAATTCAAGATCAAACACCACAACTCTTCTCTGTATCGTCCAAAAATGAATGGGGCAGTGGAAGCAGCCAATAAAAATATCAAGAAGATAGTAGGAAAAATGACTGAGACTTATAAGGATTGGCATGAGAAATTACCGTTTGCACTCTATGCTTATCGGACGTCCGTCAGAACTTCTACTGGGGCAACTCCTTTCTCATTGGTCTATGGAATGGAGGCAGTTCTACCTATTGAAGTTGAAATACCTTCTCTTCGAGTTTTGTCAGAAATAAAGTTGGATGAAGCTGAATGGATCAAGGCTCGATATGATCAGTTGAACTTGATTGAAGAAAAGAGGCTAAGGGCTATTCGTCACGGTCAGATGTTCCAAAAACGAATGATGCAAGCCTATGATAAAAAAGTCCGCCCGAGGGATTTTCACGAGGGGGACCTTGTACTGAAAAAGATCCTTCCCATACAAAAGGATTTCAGAGGAAAATGGATGCCAAATTGGGAAGGACCATATGTGGTAAAGAAAGCTTTCTCTGGAGGTGCACTGATTCTGACCGAAATGGATGGAAAAAGCTTACCCAATCCTGTGAACTCAGATTCAGTCAAAAAGTATTTTGCTTAAACAGGAGAAGAAGCCAAGGTGAAAACCCGCAAAGGGCGCTTTGAGACTTCTAAAAAAACAAAGGGGGAGAGGCCAAGGCGAAAACCCGCAAAAGGAGCCTTGAGACCAAAGGGGTTTTGAGTTGAAAACCCGAAAAGGGCGGCTCAAATTTTGAATGGGCATGCAGTGATCTTGTTATACTTGAATCAACAAGAAATGAAGTATGTTGCATATCGGAGCATCAACAAAGTACTTTGGGTCTTCTAAACACATGTTAAGCTCAAAGCAGTCTTCATGAGGTTTGTATATAGAAGACCAATCTACGATATCTAGGGCACTTGATCTTTGTCCTATTCATTTTATTATCTTTGGATTCTTTTTCTTCTCAAAGATATCTTCCTAATTATTTCTTTTTAATCGATGATTTATTTAGTTTGACCTATCCTCAAAATCAAGTTATTTGTTGTTCATTATAAGCGTGTTGCATTGAAATAATGATTGATGAACTAATAATTTCACAAAAGAAGTTCTACATATTACTTTGGAAATTTCTAGATAATACAAGAAACCGAAACAGGATAATTATTTAGAATTTCCATGTACATAAATTGGAAATATTTGAGAAAGAAGAGTCTAGATGGAGACTATTTCTTTGAATTCTTTGTCCAATTGGTAATTGGACAGAATAATGAGTTGTTGTGACGAAAGTAAGCAATGTCATCAGGTCATTCGGAGAATGGTATGACAGACCAAGTTGACGAGGAAAATTCAAAACCCCTGAATTGTGGTGGAATGAATTGGAGTTGAAACAAATCTTGTATCCTTAGGTTGCAGTAAGGACAGATGGAATAAATTGCGATTCCTGGGGGGATGGTTTGAAGGTGTTATAAGCCTTGTGTCCCCAAGGTTCAAGAGGAGTGGGCCCTAAAAATGGGGCAAATTATTTGAGCCAGAATATGATACTTCAAGGGGAACGAAGATGAAACTTTGATGAATAAATGAGTGATAACACCTTGAGTAGGAATCATACTCATATCATTTTTGCATTCATATATCATAGCATGTCTAATTAGGAGCATTTGACTCATATCGATCAAGGCATCCTAATCATTCGGCATAAGCATATACCCATTCTACAGGTCATGTCCTCTATAGGACGATGTAGGGAAAATTGACACTTTCAGCCTTATCTCCCTGAAGTTGCAGTGGAGCAGAATGAAGACAACATATCTTACCTTCCTAAAGTTGCAGGAAGAAGATCGAAGATGTTAGCCTTGGCTCTCTGAGTTTGCAGTAGAGCAAGCTAAAAGACATCAGATATGACATTCCTGAAGTTGCAGTGATGCAGATCGAAGACAACAGATCTTACCTTCCTGAAGTTGCAGGAAGAAGATCGAAGACGTTAACCTTGGCTCTCTGAGTAGAGCAGGTTAAAATAGCAGATCTGGCATTCCTGAAGTTGCAATGAAACAGATCGAAGACATCAGTCTTATCTCCCTGAGTTTGTAGTGGAGCAGATTGAAGACGACAGATCTCACTTTCCTGAAGTTGCAGGAGGAAGATCGAAGACATCAGTCTTATCTCCCTGAGTTTGCAGTGGAGCAGTTTGAAGACGGTAGATCTTACCTTCCTGAAGTTGCAGGAAGAAGATCGAAGACATCAGTCATTGTCTCCCTGAAGTTGCATTGGAGCAGATTGAAGACGACAGATCTTACCTTCCTAAAGTTGCAGGAGGAAGATCGAGGACATTAGTTTGGTCTCCCTGAGTTTGCAGTGGAGCAGACTAAAAATAGCAGATCTGACGTTCTTGAAGTTGCAGTGAAGCAGATCGAAGACATCAGATCTTGTCTCCCTATGTTTACGGTGGAGCAGATTAAAATAGCAGATCTGGCATTTCTGAAGTTGCAGTGGAGCAGATCAAAGACATCAGCCTTGCCTCTCTGAGTTTACAGTAGAGCAGGTTAAAAGACAACAGATCTTGCCTTCCTGAGATTGCACGAAGCAGATCGAAGATACCCGCCTGGCATCCCTGAGTTTGCAGCGGAGCAGATTAAAGATAGTAGATATTGCCTTCCTGAAGTTGCAGTGAAGTAGATTAAAGCCATCAGACTTATTTCTAAAATTGAAATCAAGATGAAGTTCCAATACCGTTGAAGTTGTAGTGGAGTTGGAAGCCATTTGAAGAAGACGATGACCAAGAAGTCAAGGCTCAGCAAAGACCGGGAAAATTGGTCTTTTTAAAGTCTTTACTCTATTCTCGTTACACGATAATGAGCAAAGAGGGGCAGCTGTAATAGGCCCATTTTGACCGGGCCCATGCAAATAAAACAAACTAGAATAAAAAAAAATCAACCAAAAGTCCAGTTTACAGTCCGTTTACAAAGCCCAAATTTACAAAATGACCCAATGATCGTTGGTATCGATAGTCTTAATATTTATATAATGAATGATCTAGCCTAGAAACTAACTATCACCACGATTGAGGCAAGTGCACCTATCGAACAGTAGTATAGCTTAGTGGCAAGACCGGATTGTCGAACCTAAAGGAACCAAAAGTACTAATACTGACTTTCTTCTTATTATTTAGCCTAAGAATTAAGGGAATTGTTATTTAATCTGAAATTAACTAACTACTAAGCTAAAGACGCTAAGACAAAGAGAATGAATTGGGGAAAATACTTTTGGGAAAAACCAATTGATTAAGACAATACCCAAGGAAGAATCCACCTAGACTTTACTTGTTATTTAACTCTGAACCAGACGATTTATTCACTTGACTTGATCCGTAGGATTCCCTAATTTATATTAATACCTCTCTCGAGGCTACTAACTTCTAAACCTAGGTTGATTAATTGAAATCTCTTTCTAATTAAAACCCCTAAGGTTGCATTAACTCGATCTATGGACTCCCATATTAGGTTTGACCCTAATCCGGCAGATTTTCGTCATCCTATCTCTAGGGTTGCGATCAACTCCGCTTAATTATGCTAGATCTACTCTTAAATAGGGACTTTTGCTCCACTGCCTAAGCACATCACTACTTGGATCAATATCCTGAAATATCAAAACAAGAATTAAGAACACATAATTCAGAACAAATCTAGTATTTATGATATAGTTCAAAAAATAATAACAAGATCTATCTTAGGCTTCATCCCCCTCAGGTATCTGAGGGGTTTAGTTCATAATCATAAAAGAATACATCTCAGAAGAAAAGATAAAACAAAACATAAGAAAACCCTAAAACCCCCTGAAGGAATTGAAGGAGAGATCCTCCGTCTTGAGTATGATTTTGGCTTCTTGAGATGAATCAACTGGCTTTCTTCGAGTAAATCCCACAATTCTGACCTCTCTGGCTCGGCTCCTTGGCCTAGCTGGACGCCCCCTAAGGGTTGGCCTTTAGGGTGTTTATATAGGCTTTTGGAATGTCTTTCTTTACCTCTAAGTACGCTATTCTGAGTGAAATTCCTCTTTGTCACGGCAGGGACACGCCCGTGCAACACGCCCGTGTGATTCGAATCCAGGCTGTGGTCGAGCCTGCTAAAAGGGCACGACTGTGTGGCTACCTCCAGGCCGTGTTAATTTCTTACTTTGGCCCATTTGGTTCGTTTTTAGCCCGTTTTGTGTTCTTTTCATCCTCTGATGCTTTCCTAAGTATAAAACATGAAATAAAAAGGATTAGGAGCATCAAATTCCATGAATCAAGGGATAAATCACCCAAAAAGTATGTTAAATGTGTGATTAAAATATTTATATATTACGGTTTATCAAATACCCCCACACTTAAGCATTTGCTTGTCCTCAAGCAAAATTCTCAACTCACAATTAAAACGAACTTCCTCAATTCATAACCTTCATCAATAGTGTTTCATCATAATTCATAGGTAATTCATACATTGATAATTTAACTAGAAGGTTCCTAAAGATTCAAACAATCAAAGTCAAATTCAAAGATTCAAATAATTCATAGTACGAAAAATATGTGTTTTCCCTTACCTAAATAATTACCTTTATTTCAAAATAAAAAAAAAATGACATCCTCACTAAAGATTCACTCAAATCACTCAAAGTGTTTAAGGTTCAAAATTAAGCACTCAAAAGTCGAACATGAAAGGTTAATCCCATAGGCTTGCATGAAAATCATATCTCCACCATTATAAAATGAAATGATACACAGATCAAAAGGTCTTTAACGGGTTGTAATGGGGCTTGGGTTAAAGGTGTGGATAAAGGCTTGAATTAGAGGGTTAGAATCGAGATTTGAATTGACAATTTTCCTAACTAGAAAAATGAACTAATCAATAATAATTACATCAATTAAAACTTCATTACTAATAATTACGAACTTCTACTTCAAGATGTGGAATTTAAACGTATAAGATCACTTAATCATAGAACTAATAATGAATATACTTCGATTTTTTTTATTTTTTTTAAGAACAAATCATACAATAATAATAAAGAATTTAACAACTGAAATGGAAAACATAGTTAGGCAACTTCTCAAATCAAATCTCGACAAAAAGGGTTAGTCAAGAGAAGTGGTGATAACAAATACAAGATGGGTTTTGGGTTAATATTAGTGGGTGAGTCAATAAATGGTTTGTTAAGATCAAAGGGGTTCACTAGGGGTTAATTGTGAGGGTAGGCTTTTTATGGAGTAAGTGGGTTAAAACCTAGGTGCCTTTATCATCTCAATATATCAAATCATAGGTGTGGTCTTGACATGTATAATCGAAGCAAGTTCTAGAATAACAAATCAATGTTGACATACTCATAATCAATAAAGTGAGCAAGAAAAAGAATATGCTCTGAAAGGCTCAAAATCTCACAAAAATTATGGGCTTTTTTATATCAACCTTGTAAATTTCAAACTTCAAGGTAATCATTAGATTCGGGTAGGCAACCTAAAAAAAAATTTATTCTAAAAAATAGACTTATCATGCTTGATTCTCTAGTCTCCTAAAGTTTAAATCATCACTGCACAATTAACTATGACTTAATTCAAAACACATCAATAAAAATTATGAATCAAAGGAAGTTTCATTCTAACAATAATATGAGAAAATTATTTAAGAACAAGATATAATTCATGGATTTTGAGAATAATGAAAGAAGTTAGGCACTTTTTCAAAATAAAGTTCACCCCCCACACTTAAGATGTACATTGCCCTCAAATGTACACAGATATATAAAACAATATAGTAGAAAATCAAAATATAGGGGGAGAAGTGAAACTTCCTAAATTTAGGATGGGTTCCTTGAGTTGGAAGTGTGGAAACTTGATTCGGAGGTGAAAGATAAGTTGGAGGAGGTGTCTCTGGTGGTGGTATGGTGGCTGCCCACAATCGCTGCGCTAGATGAAGAAATTGGGTAGCTCGTGAAGAGAAAACCAGGAAATAATAAGAAAAAATTAAAATAAACTAATTATGTATTTAAGGACAAGGAAGATAAAGAGAAGGAAAATAAAGGAGAAGAGAAAAGACATAGGTAAAATAAATGGACTCAAATGTCCTTGGCTTGGCGAGTAAATGAAGCGGCCGGCATGAACTTATGTGGCTTGGTCTCGCACGGGGAGACTGTGCTAGGGTTCCTCCATTTCTTCGACATGGGGATGGTGGTGATGGAGAGTTTGGGATAGGAGGATGAGAGGAAATGGAAAGGGGAAGGATGAAAAGGTATGGAAGAAAGGGAATGGGGAGTAGGTGGGAAAGGGAGAGGGGTGTTTTTAAATAGAGATTTCAGGTCTGGTACATCCCCACGCCCGTGTGTCGTGGGCGTGTTGCATCGCACGGCCGTATCACACGGCCATATGCTATCTTGTTCGCTTCTCCTACGCCTGTGTAGAGGGTTCCACGCCCATGTCTCTTTCTCAGTGTCGGCCACGGCCCCAAAGCACGGGCGTCGCTTATGCCCGTGTGGCTTCTTCAGTTTTAGCCACGGCCATATCGTACGGTCGTGGCAATTTATAGCCGTCAGTGACCTGGGGATTTTTTCGTCTTTGGCTCGTACGACCTCTGCCATGCCAGTGTGTAAATCCGTGATGCCCACACGGCCACGGCCACGCCCGTGTGCAAGGCCGTGTGGCACGGAAACCTATGCTTTATTTACTTTGGTTAGTTAATAGTTAGATGCTACAAAGGGGAAATAAAAGTAAAAAATAAAAATATAAAAATTAATGGATTTAGTGCTTGGGTTGCCTCCCGAGAAGCGCTTGTTTAAAGTACTAAGCTAGACTTACCTTTCATTCGCACGATCATGGTGGTTTGAGGAGTTGAAACTCCTCTTTCCTGCTATCAATTCTAACAATATATAGTTTGAGTCGAGTGGTGTTTACCTTAAAAGTTCCAAATTCAGGATTAGTTACCTCGACTATTCCTTATGGAAAGACATTCAGTACCGTAAAAGGAATTTCTTCGTTTGTATTACGGTCTGAGATAACGACTCGAGGGTGTTTCTCATCCAACAATACCTGATCTCCTATTTTGAAGTGATTCGCTTTTCTTTTAAGCTCGTTTGGGGGTTCCCTCGGTTTTGCTTCGGGTGTTCCTAGTTTCTCCTTAAAATGTGTTTTCCACTCATCTAGTTCATCAATATGAAGCCTTCGATCCTCATGAATTACTTCTTTGTTGTCATGATGTCTAGGATCGGGCTCAGTTGTGTGGTTCTGTGGTGCTTCCTGAAAAGAAGGTTTAACTGAATGGTTATTGATAAAATTAATTTTCTCACCTTGATTACTTGATGTCCTAGCCGAGTCGAGAGCCTGAAGACTGATTGATTTGTCACCTATACAGAGTATGAGTTCACCTGTACCAACATCAATTTTAGTTCTAGCTGTTGCTAAAAAGGGTCTTCCTAAAATTAAAGGGATCATGTTGTCCTCATCCATGTCTAAAACAACAAAGTCTATTGGAATACGAATTTATCAATTTTCACGAGTACATCTTCGATTATACCCCTAGAAATTCTAATAATTTTATCAGCTAATTGAATGCTCATCCTAGTTTGTTTGGGTTTCCCTAGACCTAGCTGTTTAAACATTTTATAAGGCATAACATTGATGCTTGCCCCTAGATCTGCTAAAGCATTATCAATGGATAAACTACCAATTAAACAAGGAATCGTAAAACTTCCTGGATCTTTTAATTTCCGTGGTAGTTTGTTTTGTAGAATCGCTGAGCACACTACATTTAGCTCCACATGCGATGCCTCGTCTAGCCTCCGTTTGTTTGTCAAAAGCTCTTTTAAAAATTTCTTTGAATCTGGCATCTGCGAAAGAGCTTCGAGAAACGGTAAGTTAATATGTAATTTCTTTAAAAGTTTAAGAAATTTACCGAATTGTTCGTCTGTGTTGTCCTTTTTCATCATATCAGGGTATGGTATACGAGGTTGGTACTCCTTAATTACCGATTTTAGCTTATCATGACTTTCTTCAGCTTTACCTTCTTCTACCACATTCTCTTGCCTTAAATTGGGCTCATCTAACCCTACACAATCATGAGCTGTTATGGCTTGAATTTGCTCCTTTAGGTTAGTCTCAGTGTTGCTTGGTAGGCTTCCTTGTGGACGTTCGGAAATCAGCTTAGCAAGTTGCCCTAACTGGTTCTCGATCCCTTGAATCGATGCTTGTTGATTTTTAAGTGTTGTTTCAGTGTTTTGGAAATGAGTTTCTGACACCGCTATGAATTTTGTCAGCATCTCCTCAAGGTTCGGCTTCTTTGACCACCCCTTGAAAAATTAGAGTGGTTCCTCCAACCTGGATTATAACTATTACTATAAGGGTTATTTTGAGATCTGAAATTGTTACCCACATAGTTCATTTGTTCGCCTCCCATGTTATGTCCGTAGGGTGGGTACTCAGGATTTGCCACACCTCCACTTGTTTCGCACTGCATTACCAGATGTACCTGCGAAGAACACAAACCATCAATCTTTTTGTTTAACATCTCTACCTGATTTGATAGCATGGTTACTGCGTCGAGGTTGAAAACTCTGGCTATTTTTGTTGGCCTTGTCCTCGTGACTTGCCACTGATAGTTATTCGGTGACATCTCTTCTATAAACTCGTAGGCCGCTTCAGGAGTTTTGTTGTTTAGCGTTCCGCCGGTGGCTGAATCAATCAACTGCCTGGTTGAAGGGTTTACACCATTGTAAAAGGTTTGGACTTGTAGCCACAAGGGTAATCCATGGTGTGTGCACCTTCTCAATAGGTATTTGTATCTCTCCCATGCATCATAAAGTGTCTCTAAATCTATCTGCACAAAAGAAGAGATATCATTCCTTAACTTAGCCGTTTTAGCCGGCGGAAAATATTTTAATAAAATTTTTCAGTCATTTGCTCTCATGTAGTGATTGATCCTCGTGGAAGAGAATTCAACCACTGTTTGGCTTTATTCCTCAAAGAAAAGGGAAACAACCGAAGATGGATGGCATCATCAGAAATGCCATTTATTTTAAAGGTATCGCAAAATTCTAGGAAATTTGCTAAGTGTGTGTTAGGATCCTCATCCTGCAAACCATCGAACTGAACAAACTGTTGTATCATCTGTATAGTGTTAGGTTTCAATTCAAAATTATTTGCAACAATAGCAGGTCTAACAATACTTGACTCAGTTCCTGTTAAATTAGGTTTAGCATAATCATACATAGTTCGAGGAGGAGGATTTTTGGCAACCATAGGAGGGAGTGGATTATTCTGGTGATCAGCCATCTCTTTCGTGTTATTAGTATCGTCCTCTTGCTCTTCTTCTATGTAATTTAAGCTTCGCCTTATTTCTCTACGATTTCTGTGAACGGTGCCTTCAATATCACTGTCGTAGATTAAGGGTCCTGTCGGGTTCCTTCTAGTCATAAACTGGAGGTACCTGCTAGGAACAAATAAAAGAAGAAAAATTAGCAAAGTTAAAATCAAAATAAAAGTAAATTGCAAAAATAAAAAAAAAATAATGGCTAAAGTAATAAAAATTGAGCGTTCTTAATATTTTGGTTCCCCGGCAACGGCGCCAAAAACTTGATCATTCGTATCGATAGTCTTAATATTTATATAATGAATGATCTAGCCTAGAAACTAACTATCACCACGATTGAGGCAAGTGCATCTATCGAACAGTAGTATAGCTTAGTGGCAAGACCGGATTGTCGAACCCAAAGGAACCAGAAGTACTAATACTGACTTTCTTCTTATTATTTAGCCTAAGAATTAAGGGAATTGTTATTTAATCTGAAATTAACTAACTACTAAGCTAAAGACGCTAAGACAAAGAGAATGAATTGGGGAAATACTTTTGGGAAAAACCAATTGATTAAGACAATACCCAAGGAAGAATCCACCTAGACTTTACTTGTTATTTAACTCTGAACCAGACGATTTATTCACTTGACTTGATTCGTAGGATTCCCTAATTTATATTAATACCTCTCTCGAGGCTACTAACGTCTAACCCTAGGTTGATTAATTGAAATCTCTTTCTAATTAAAACCCCTAAGGTTGCATTAACTCGATCTATGGACTCCCATATTAGGTTTGACCCTAATCCGGCAGATTTTTGTCATCCTATCTCTAGGGTTGCGATCAACTCCGCTTAATTATGCTAGATCTACTCTTAAACAGGGACTTTTGGTCCACTACCTAAGCACATCACTACTTGGATCAATATCCTAAAATATCAAAACAAGAATTAAGAACACATAATTAAGAACAAATCAAGTATTTATCATATAGTTCAGAAAACAATAACAAGATCCGTCTTAGGTTTCATCCCCCTCAGGTATCTGAGGGGTTTAGTTCATAATCATAAAATAATACATCTCAGAATAAAAGATAAAACAAAACATAAGAAAACCCTAAAACCCCCTGAAGGAATTGAAAGAGAGATCCTCTGTCTTGAGTATGATTTCGGCTTCTTGAGATGAATCAACTGGCTTTCTTCGAGTAAATCCCACAATTCTAACCTCTCTGGCTCGGCTCCTTGACCTAGCTGGACGCCCCCTAAAGGTTGGCCTTTAGGGTGTTTATATAGGCTTTTTGAATGTCTTTCTTTGCCTCTAAGTACCCTATTCCGAGTGAAATTCCTCTTTGTCACGGCAGGGACACGCCCGTGCAACACGCCCGTGTGATTCGAATCCAGGCCGTGGTCGAGCCTGCTAAAGGGGCACGGCCGTGTGGCTACCTCCAAGCCGTGTTGATTTCTTACTATTGCCCATTTGGCCCGTTTTTAGCCCGTTTCGTGTTCTTTTCATCCTCCGATGCTTTCCTAAGTATAAAACATCAAATAAAAAGGATTAGGAGCATCAAATTCTATGAATCAAGGGATAAATCATCCAAAAAGTATGCTAAATATGGGATTAAAATATGTATATATTACTGTTTATCACCCAATGACCAATTACACCCAAAACAGAGACCCAAACCTACACGGCCCAAAAGGGCCCAACACTAAATCAGAAACCAAGGGTTTCTGAAACCCTAGGTTTCCCTTGCGCCGCAAGCACCCAGCGCAGCCCTTAAAATAGCCTCTCCTTACGCCGCAATCAGCACGCAGATAGTGCTCTGTCGCCAGATTCCTCACCGTTGACCTGCAAAAAGGGAAAGAAAAACACAGGAGATATGGCAAGAAACAGCAAAACAGAATCTGTATTTTTATTTTCGATTTATTTTCGGGGCTATAAAAAGCCCTAACAAAATCTGTAAAAGGGAGACACGAAAATACACACAGAGAATATACATGCAAATACACTGAAGTAAGAATACAGGAAACCCAATAATAGAGGTGATTTCCTAATATTCAGTTTCGTCTTTTTTTATTTTTTTTTCGATTCATGCATTTTTTTACATACAAAATACTACTAAAATAAAAAGCACGAGTATACCTTTAAATTCGCATGAAAAACTGAAGTTTCGGACCTCCGGCCGTCGAGTATGACGGCGTCTATGGTGGCGCGTGAGGCGCGTGGGGCAGTGGCCCGGAGGTCAGATGATCAGAACCTAGACGAAAGGAGGAAGGGTTTGAGAGAATTTTTGAAGGTTTTTTTTTAAAAATAGGGTTCAAATGAATTTTTTGTGTTAAAATTAGCTTATATAGCAGCATAAAAACGACGCCATTTTTGCTTAAGCCAATAAGCATTAAACGAAATCGTTTAAAAAGGCCAGACCCGCGTGTTGACCCGAAACCCGGGAAGGATCCGCGTGTTTCCATAAAAGGGGGAATTTGTCTCTTTAGTCCCTTCGCAATTTTATTTTTGTGATTCCGTCCAATTTAAACGCTCCTTTTATTTTTCAAATTAGCTCTAAAAGTTTGATTCTGTTTCAATTTGGTCCCTCAGGCTATTTAAAGGCTGATAACAGAACGGCGCCGTTTAGGAGATAGGGCATAATTGCCCAATAAGTCCCTACAGTTTGGCGCGCGCTCCAATATCACCCTTTTTAACAATTTTACCTTAGTATTTTTATTTATTTATTGTAATTTGATCCATGTTTCATCGATTTTTTTATTTTTATTTTTAATTATTTTAGTATTATATATATGTATTAAATTATTATTATTTATTATTTATATTAGGTTATTTCATTAAGTTTAATATTATTTTATTACATATTATTTTAGAATTTATATAATTATTATATTATATATTTTTAAAATTTTGTATATTATGTATTATTATATTATATCATATATAAATTTTAAATTATTTTATCCTTAATATTGTATAAAAATTTCATATACTATATATTGTTTATATTGTTTATTCTCAAATATGTAGTTTTTACGCATATATGTATTAGATTATTGTATTACAAATATTTTTTTTAAGTTATATATCATTTATTTATTTAAAAATGTAATTTACTTATTTTTTCATGAATACATATATATTTTTATATCATATCATTTTTATATATAGGTTTTTAATTTGCAATATTTATTACTATTGTCACTCATTCTATGTTGTTATTTTATTTTACACTTATTCTTGCATGTAAAGTTTCATGTTTATTTAATATTTATCTTTCGTTATTTACTGCTTTACATCTTATATTTGTTTATCCATGCTCTTTTATTCATTTATGATTTTTATGTTTGCTCTAGTATAGTTGTTTTATTATTTATATCGTTCGTTATTTTATGTTATTATTTCTTTAATTGTCTATATTAGTATTAATCGTTAATATGACTTGTAATTTTCGTAAATTGTTTTTTTTTGTATTCATGTTTTATAATATATGATACAATATTTTACTCAAATCCTTTTTTACAAAAAAACATATTTTGCTAAATTGTCGCGTTTTATTTAAAAGTTTTTTTTTGGTTTAAAAATACGATGATCCATAATATTTGGGGACTACGAGGAAAATTGTACCCTAACTCACTGGGTTTTGATTTTTCTCGTTGAACTTAAAATATAAAGTATCCTTTTTTAAAAAAAATCTGAAACTCATAAACTTCAAATCAAAACTTATTCTCGGGAATTCAAAATATTGTATCCTAACTTATTGGATATGAAGTTTTGTGTCTCGAGGAATGGATTTTCTATAAATAAAAGAAATCTTAGTCTCAAAGTTTTGAAATGTTACATCCTAACTTATTGGGTGTGGTATTTTATTTCTTTGAGCTAAGAGAGTTTTGGTTTTCTTTCAAATAAAAGGATCATATTTTAAATTTTTTAAATTTTCGACATTCGGACCTGAATTTATCAATTAGGTACCATTTTTTGGGCGTTACGAGGGTGCTAACCCTTCCTCGTACGTAACCGACTCCTGAACCTGTTTTCTTGAATTTCGTAGGCCAAAATCAATATTTTAAATAAAACAAAAAATGTTTTATAAGGTGGTCTGATCACACCTAAGTAAAAAAGGATCGGTGGCGACTCCTGTTTTTGTTTTTAAAGTCGATCCCCGTTTTTTATCAAAATTTAAAATGGTTTCGACAGGACTATCAGAGGAGCTCGAAGATATTCGGTGTTAGAGTATTCCCGAAGAACAATCATGAGACGATTGTAATCACATACCGGTTTTACCTTGTTTGTTAATATAAGGCATTACCATTGTTATTTTAGTTTCTTTTTCTGTGTGTGTAAATAAATTGATTAATAATAAAGTCCTGAGAAAAATATGATTATTCTTAAAAGGTCATTAGTCAAGTATTATTGTGGGCTTGAATAATAATAATGCATTGAGACTAATGTGTAATTGATTGATGACAAAGTGTTATCATTAACATAGAGATGTCAAAATCAATACATGAGTATGTGTTAGAGAACAATATAATGGAGTGACCCGCTATGAGTATGTTTCTTGGATTATTATGTAATAGTCACAACATTACTCATAGTGATAACTATGTATACGATCCTCAGACTTGAGATCATCATTGTCCCAACATCGTGAGTCGTATATTTTGATACAGTCAAACGTCTACCGTAACAGGTTGTACTATAAAGACTGATGTTGGGTATGCCACAATCTACGTAGTGGGATATGATTGATCAATATATGATTTGTCCCTCATACATAATAGGAGCAATATATTAAGCCACTTGATGGAGTGAGAATAAAAATGCATGGTCACACTTAAATAAGTTGATATGAGATATCACACTTATTTGTTTATTGTAGTGTAACATCCTAAAATTTGGAAATTTATGTGTTGCATTGTTTTTGCTGTTAAGCTAGTTAAATTATTAATTGTGTATGTTTAGGAAGTCTTGAGAAGGCTCGAGGTTTATTTGGACCTAGTAAAAACTTTTGGAATTTAGCACTTTAAAGAGATGGAGTAAGTGACCTTAAAGCATATGGAAATAAATGAGTAAATAACTAGCATAAGTGAGCATATTGTAAAGAGGTTATGGCGCCACATGTATTACCTTGAGGGAAGAAGTTCGAATCCCTTTGTGTGCATTTTGACTTTTATTTTTGCATTCCTTCCTTAAAGTGTCGGCCAAGGAGTATTTATGGTAAGGTGGACTTCTTTATTTTTGGTAAGGTGGCTAAAAGAATAAGGCAAGGTTGAGGTTGGGGAAAGGAATCAAAAGAAATAGGTAAGTAAGGGGAACAAGAGGCTTATTTTGTGGATAGTGTTTTGGAAAGTTTGGGTGGCCAAAATTTTATCCTAAGGGGGATGAATGTGGACGGTTTGGGGCTAGGGTGATAGCCGAATTTTGTGCTTGATGTTTTGGTGAGACTAAAGTGTTAGTCTTGGTCAAAATACCAATATCATCAATTGGAAATTGGTAAAATTTTGGTTCTTTTGGCCAATTCCCTATTGGCAACTTTGGTATCATTTCTCTTTTCTCTCCAAACTCCTTTCTCCTCCTTGCCGAACCTACACAACCTTGAGGAGGCATATTCCATTTCTTTCTTTCTTCTTGCCGAATGGATACCAACTTTGAGACCATTTCTTTGTTCACACATCATTCCTAAAAACCGAAACTAATCCATCATTCCTCTTCTTCTTTTCTTTTCGCAAAATCCTTCAAGCATCACTTCCACTCTAATATTTTTCACCATAGCCGAATATTGAGTCCACTATTTCTCAATAGCCGAACCTTCCATTCTTTCATTGATCTTCCTTTTTCATTCGAGTTGTCACTCACCCTTGAATAATCGGTAAGTACTCTTTTCAATTCTTTTTATTTTCTTCTTTCTATTGCCGAATCCATATGTTGGCTTGGGAGGTCTTTTGACCGAAATCATTACTTATTTCTCTTAGACAAGATCCCTTTCTTCTTCGTAGTGATATTGTGAAGGGCCGAACCTTCATTCTTCCGAAGTCATCGCATTATCGCTAGAAGTCGGTTCTAAAATCTTTAAGGTAAGTGTTATTCAAGGATTTTATAAATCATTCTTTATTCGATAAGATGGTGTTGATTAACCGATATTATTTATAGGGGTTAAATTGCTCAATCTACCAAATCATTGGTCACTCGGAAATTAGTGGTAAGCCGATCTTCACCATTTCGATAGTCCATATTTTATCGTAATACCGATTGTTTAGGATCTAACCGAATGGCGACTTGTGGTACCGATTCGAATGGGAAGTCAAGTGGAGATCTCAAAAGGAGCGGATTAACGATCCCTACTCCTAAATTCAAACGAAGGGCCGTTTCGGCGATTCGAGACTTTCCTCCAGGTTGTGGACCCTTATCCGGCGAGAATCAATTATTCGAGGTCGTTCACAATTTTGAGGCGTCAGCGATTCGAGATTCCCCACCAGGTTGTGGACCGTCAACCGGGGAAAACTGACAAATCGTAGTTGTTCACGATCCCGAGGGTAAAATTTTAGATCGTTTGTTTTAAAGTAGATTTATTAAATCGCGTACATTGACTAATCAGGCGTTATAAAATTTTAGGTGTCGATGATTGAGAGAGCCTAGTGCTTACCGTAATCAGGTGTGTAATCTCACACCGTTTTCTGTGGGTTGGAGATTAATGTCATATCGATAATAAACTGTTTGATTAAAATCGTATTAGAGTGAAACCGGGAAAAGTTGGCTTAGATCTCATATGATAAATTTGATAAAAACGATATATTTTGCTATGTGGGCCAAAACGATATATTTTGCTATGTGGGGCAAAACGATATATTTTGCTATGTGGGCTAAAACGATATATTTTGCTATGTGGGCCAAAATGATATATTTTGCTATGTGGGCCAAAACGATATATATTTTGTTATATGGGCCGATCTAAAAATTTGCGAAATGGGCCAAGATGATATTCTGCTTAATGGGCCAATTTGATAAATTGTTATAATGGGCCATAAATTTTTGTAAGAAATATTTGAATACATTGTTGTGAATTGTTATGCATTATATACATGTTTTGCGTGGGATGGGATAATGATGAAGAGAAGTTCTGGTAGCTCTGCTACATAAATCTGATGGCTCTGTCACAAATCTGAAAAATGGCAATGCCATGTAAATTCTGTTAATCCGGTGGCTTGTCCACAAATTTGATATAAATGGCTTAATGCCTACGTTTGGTGTGCTGGCAGGGTGAGTTGACTAAAGATCACCCACAAGTGTGTTGGTTGGTACGGGTGGTGTGTAGCGGATGGAAAACTAGGTTTGGTTTGGGAATTGCATTTCATATGCATATTATATTCGATACATTTTTATTATTATGAATGGGCTTCGGCCCAAATAATGGCTTAATGGATTTTTTCCCAGTGGACAACGGTAAGTGGGTTACACTGTAACATCCTGAATTTTTGGGCCTATGCATTTAATGGGTGAATATGTGTAATGAGTTAATTTGAGCATTAGGGGTCCAAATTGGGCTTAGGATTGGGCTGAAGCCTTAGTTAAATTTTTGTTTGGGCACTATAGGGTTTAAAAGGTGGTATCTGAGTTTAAAATATCAAAATGGGCTTGTGGCCCAGTGGTCAGTGGCGCCACTTAGGGAGCAAGGAGGTGACGCCGCACAAGGGAGTAAGGGGCCCAAATTTAAGTTACATGGAGCCCAACTCTTTTAATTTAAGTTAGCTAAATTTTGGCATTAGGGTTAGGTAGAGTGGACGGCAACAAGGCTCAAAAATAGGAGGATTTATGTGAATGGGATAATGTAGATAATATAGTTGATAATATGGAAGGAAAAAAAAAGAGGAGAAAAGATAGGAGCTATCTACAAGGCTAGGAGTTGGCCGAAATTCCATCACCTAGAGAAGTGAAGAAATCGGTTTCTTTATGGAAAAGGGGGTGCCGAATTTTCCCTTTTTATTTGATTAATTTTTATTTATCAGGAAGGGCACTTTCGGTTTTTCATAGGTGAGTGCCGAAATTTCTATAAATAGGGAGGGTTCTCTTCTTTATTTTTCGGCATTTAGGGTTTCCACCTTTTCTTTCTCTTCTTTCTTCTAAAAGCCGAAAACCCCATTATTCTTTTCTCTTCTTTCTTCTAAAAAGCCGAAAGCCGAAAACTCCATTATTCTTTTCTCTTCTTTCTTCTAAAAGCCGAATCTCTATAGATTTCTTCGAATCATCTTCTCTTCTGATCTTCTCAAAAAGCCGGAATCTCTAAGGGGTAGTCGAATTCTCTGCGCTAAGGTGAGTGCCGATTTTCCTATCTCTTCAATCTCTCTTTCGATTTTTAAGAGACAAGGCCGAATGGCCACTTGGTTGTTAAGGCTGTCGAATGAAGCTAATATTTCCTCTCTTTTGCGTTTGGACGGCATTTCAGGATTTGAAGGAAACTTGATCATCTAGATTTAAAAGCCGAAAATTACTAGTCTCTAATTTCGGGATTTTAAGGTAAGGTGATTTTCCCTAGATTTTCACTAGATTCGTTCATCGCATGCGAGATCTTAACTTTATGACGTGGATTAACGATCATATGTTGTGATAGTAGTTCTGACAAGGACTTTTGATGGAATCGAATATGGATCAGGCAAAGGAGAGGATTGGGTCTATAAACCCAATCCCTAAGTTTAAGAAACGAGCTGTGTCAGCAGTACGGGATTGGCCACCAGGTTGTGGACCGGCTTCTGAACAACACCTTAGGCAAGTAGCAGTTGTATCGACTTCTGATAGTTTCGACATAGAGAGTGTCGTTCTAACGGTAATCAGGTGTGTAGATCTCTAACACATAAATAATCTGTATGAATGTATATATATGTTTGTGTTATGGGCTAAAAGCCGAATAATAGGCTGTGTAGACAGTCGAATAGAACCCTAAAAGGGTTAGGCAAGGATGCCAGGTACGTAATCATAGAAATCTCTATGTGTATCGAAATATTTGAAAGCTTGTATGATGTTTTCTTTATGTGTGTATGCATGGGGTGGGATTCTGATAATGAAGGGGAAGTGTATGATAGGTCACAATAGTGATCGGTGGTAGAAGTCCCACGTTATACAAATGTTAGGTCACATAGTGATCGGTGGCTATGCCACGTTTAATGATTCCGACTAACGTGAATAGGCGATCGATCGTCGCGTTATGGTGTGTAGCGGATGGAGGGTTGATTGTAGAAATCCCGAGGTGTGATGGTTGGTACGGGTGGTGTGTAGAGGATGGAATTCTAGGATGGGTTGGGCTATGCATCATTTACTGTTTATCATGTAATTACGATTGTTGCCTCTATGTATGGGCCAAGGCCCATAATGTGTTTGTGGGCCTCAGGTCAGTGTTTTAGGGATTTATACACAGAGTCTTGGTGACTCACCCTATTATTTTTTCCTAACCTTTCAGATGAGCAGTAGATCGTGGACAAGGGAGCCGAGGCGGACTCGAGGGGCCAACAAGTCTTTTATTTATTAAATTTCCATTTTATTTTAAGTATAAATTTTGGAATTATTTGATGTAATAAGGCCTCCATCGCTTAGGTTATCAGTTGATACTTGTCAATGTTTATGTTTTTTTTCATTCATGATCAAGGACTTATGATTAAAAGAAATAAAAATGGGATATTCACACATTATTTAAAATAACACTTGTTTTGGAAAATAAAATAAAATTTCAAAGATTTTCTACCAGTGCCACCTATTTAAAGATTATCTACAAAAACGACTAAGTTTTTCAGAATCATTCCAAGTAAACTTTTTAACCTTAAAACCGTAGCATACCAGATCTGGTCGTAACATCTGGGCCGGGTTTGGGGTGTTACATTTTATATCGAGCCCATTCAAAACTCGGAAATTTGTGAAATGGGTCTAATCTTCGTTTTAAAGTTGATAAGAATTTGGAAAAGTTTGGGTTGAGAAATGGCCTTCGAGTCTACCGGCACCCGATCCACGTAGGTAAGCATTCTAAACTTTTGGATGTGATATGTATGTTGGGCTTGATGGACTTGATGGACGTAGGCTAGTATATTGGACATTGACGGACTTTAGGCTTAGTTTAAACAACTCTCTAAATTCATAAGATTTACTCCAACCAAACAAACCTGTGAACAAGTCACCGAGATAGGGTGTGGCAACAGGCATACGCATGTCTAGGATTGGATTCAGGGAGAGCTTGGTATTTAAGCAGTCCTAGTGACTCACTTCCTCTTCGCTGGAATCCTACCTGGGCGTAGTGACTGTTCACCTTAGTCATGAGGACTTGTTGACGGGCCAAAATTTATAACTAAAACCCGAAAGGGACCAGCCACTCTATTTTGTAAAACTACTAAATTACCCCTGATTTATAAATAACCAAAATATCCTTGATTTGTAAAATTACCGAAATACCCCTGAATTGCAAAATTACCGAAATACCCCCGGATTGTAAAATTATCGAAATACCCTTATTTCGCAAAATCACCAAGAAACCCTATTTTGGAAAATTACGAAAATACCCCTGTAGGATAAATTACGAAAATACCCCTAGGTAGTGAAATGACGAAAATACCCTTAGGTGATGAACGTAAGTTCGTGAATGCTACTTGTATGTGGTGGTTGATGATTGTATGTGTGTGCTTCCTAGAACTAGGAGATGTGAACTTGAGACTGAATTGTAGTTATAGTTGCGAATTCGAAAGAACTACTCTTAAAACTACTATTCATAAGACTGTTCGTGGATAATCAGTGGAAGAAATTAATGATTCATAAAATTTTTAATCAGATAAACGTCAATCGGAAGAATGAGTAAAAGGGGTCGAGGTCGTCCGCCGCGTGGTCGTGGTACGGGTAGGAGGACCGTGTCGAGCCGTGAGGGTCCGCCACGGGTCAGAGACGAGGACGCGGACCTACGGTATCAGAGGGAGAATTTCGGGATCAGGCACCCGGAGATGATGCAGCATCTCAGGTGATGTTGCGGGTCCTCGAAAGAGTTGCTGGGGCAGGCATGGGTTCAGGAGCCCGAAAGTCTGTGTCGGAATGACTCCGAGCCAACGGAGCGGAGATATTTAGGGGTGTTTCTGGTATAGCCCCGAGTTCAGCTGAGTATTGGTTGGAGGCAGTTGAACGCATAATGGATGATTTGGATTTCATGGAGGAGGAGAAGTTGAAAGGGGTTGTATCTCTCTTGCGGGACGAAGCGTATCAATGGTGGCTTACGGTTAAGGATGGTGCGGTGGCTAACTGTATCACCAGGGATTTCTTCAAGACAGCGGTTCAAAGTAAGTACATCGGGACGAGCTATGTGGATGCGCAGTGTAGAGCATTTCTGAATCTGGTGCAAGGAAGTAGGTCGGTGGCTGCGTACGAAGCGAAATTCTTACGCCTTAGCCGCTATGCTCGAGGAATGGTGGCCACAGACCATGAACGTTGTGTTCGATTTGAAGATGGTCTGAGGGATGATTTGCGTGTATTGATAGCACCACAGCGGGAAAGGGAATTCGCTGTGCTTGTGGAGAAAGCTAAGATAGCTGAGGAGGTGAAGCAGACAGAAAGATTGAATCGGGATAGAGATAGGGGTGGAAGTAAGAGAAATTTTGAATCATTACGGGTAGACGCGCGTAATCAGAAAAGACCCAGGTCAGATGGGCCGAGACGAGATGAGAGACCTGCTGCTGCGGGTCAGACACAGAAGTGTGCTCGATGTGGTAAATTCCATGAAGGTGAGTGTTGGGCAGGTAGTGGAAAGTGCTTTAGGTGTGGATCTACGGACCACCAAGTTAGAAACTGTCCGCAGCAACGGGGCAGTGAAGGGCTCACAGGTCAAGGGAATGCACAGCCGGGAAGAGGTGGTCAACAACCACCAAGGGGCCGTGATCAAGCCAATGGTGGCAATGGCACATGATATGGTCGTAGAGCCTCAGGTGGAGGTCCAGGTTATGCTGAGGCGAGGCAGCCAGCTTTGGTCTATGCAGCACGTCGCCAAGGGGACGAGGATGCTCCAGATGCGAATACCGGTGCGTACTTTATCATATTATCCTAAGTGTTTCTTTTGGCTTTAGAATTAGAGTTCGCAGCGAAAGCATAGTGGTGAGACTTGGGTAGTATGATTAATAGTTAGTTAGAAATTTCGAGGACGAAATTTCTTTAAGGGGGTAGAACTGTAACATCCACGAATTCTTGGGCCTATGCATTTAATGGGTGAATATGTGTAATGAGTTAATTTGAGCATTAGGGGTCCAAATTGGGCTCAGGATTGGGCTGAAGCCTTAGTTAAATTTTTGTTTGGGCACTATAGGGTTTGAAAGGTGGTATCTGAGTTTAAAATATCAAAATGGGCTTGTGGCCCAGTGGTTAGTGGCGCCACTTAGGGAGCAAGGAGTTGACGCCGCACAAGGGAGTAAGGGGCCCAAATTTAAGTTACATGGAGCCCACTCTTTTAATTTAAGTTAGCTAAATTTCGGTATTAGGGTTAGGTAGAGTGGACGGCAACAAGGCTCAAAAATAGGAGGATTTATGTGAATGGGATAATGTAGATTATATAGTTGATAATATGGAAGGAAGAAAAAGGAGAAAAGATAGGAGCTATCTACAAGGCTAGGAGTTGGACGAAATTCCATCACCTAGAGAAGTGAAGAAATCAGTTTCTTTATGGAAAAGGGGGTGCCGAATTTTCCCTTTTTATTTGATTAATTTTTAGTTATCAGGAAGGGCACTTTCGGTTTTTCATAGGTGAGTGCCGAAATTTCTATAAATAGGGAGGGTTCTCTTCTTTATTTTTCGGCATTTAGGGTTTCCACCTTTTCTTTCTCTTCTTTCTTCTAAAAGCCGAAAACCCCATTATTCTTTTCTCTTCTTTCTTCTAAAAAGCCAAAATCCGAAAACTCCATTATTCTTTTCTCTTCTTTCTTCTAAAAGCCGAATCTCTATAGATTTCTTCGAATCATCTTCTCTTCTGATCTTCTCAAAAAGCTAGAATCTCTAAGGGGTAGTCGAATTCTCTATGTTAAGGTGAGTGCCGATTTTCCTATCTCTTCAATCTCTCTTTCGGTTTTTAAGAGACAAGGCCGAATGGCCACTTGGTTGTTAAGGCTGCCGAATGAAGCTAATATTTCCTCTCTTTTGCGTTTGGACGGCATTCCGAGATTTGAAGGAAACTTGATCATCTAGATTTAAAAGCCGAAAATCGCTAGTCTCTAATTTCGGGATTTTAAGGTAAGGTAATTTTCCCTAGATTTTCACTAGATTCGTTCATCGCATGCGAGATCTTAACTTTATGACGTGGATTAACGATCATATGTTGTGATAGTAGTTCTGACAAGGACTTTTGATGGAATCAAATATGGATCAGGCAAAGGAGAGGATTGGGTCTGTAAACCCAATCCCTAAGTTTAAGAAATGAGCTGTGTCAGCAGTACGGGATTGGCCACCAGGTTGTGGACCGGCTTCTGAACAACACTTTAGGCATGTAGCAGTTGTATCGACTTCTGATAGTGTCGACATAGAGAGTGTCGTTTTAACGGTAATCAGGTGTGTAGATCTCTAACACACAAATAATCTGTATGAATGTATATATATGTTTATGTTATGGGCTAAAAGTCGGATAATAGAGTGTATGTAGACAGTCGAATAAAACCCTAAAAGGGTTAGGCAAGGATGCCAGGTACGTAATCATAGAAATTTCTATGTGTATCGAAATATATGAAAGCCTGTATGATGTTTTCTTTATGTGTGTATGCATGGGGTGGGATTATGATAATGAAGGGGAAGTGCATGATAGGTCACAATAGTGATCAGTGGTAGAAATCCCACGTTATACAAATGTTAGGTCACATAGTGATCGATGGCTATGCCACGTTTAATGATTCCTAACTAACAGGAATAGGCAGTACGACTGTCGTTATGGTGTGTAGCGGATGGAGGGTTGATTGTAGAAATACCCGAGGTGTGATGGTTGGTACGGGCTGGTGTGGAGAGGATGGAATTCTAGGATGGGTTGGGCTATGCATCATTTACTGTTTATCATGTAATTATGATTGTTACCTCTATGTATGGGCCAAGGCCCATAATGTGTTTGTGGGCCTCAGGTCAGTGTTTTAGGGATTTATACACTGAGTCTTGGTGACTCACCCTATTATTTTTTCCTAACATTTCAGATGAGCAGTAGATCATGGACAAGGGAGCCGAGGCAAACTCGAGGGGCCAACAAGTCTTTTATTTATTAAATTTCTATTTTATTTTAAGTATAAATTTTGGAATTATTTGATGTAATAAGGCCTCCATCGCTTAGGTTATCAGTTGATACTTGTCAATGTTTATGTTTTTTTTTCATTCATGATCAATGACTTATGATTAAAAGAAATAAAAATGGGATATTCACACATTATTTAAAATAACACTTGTTTTGGAAAAAAAAATTTCAAATATTTTCTACCAGTGCCACCTATTTAAAGGTTATCTACAAAAACGACTAAGTTTTTCCGAATCATTCCAAGTAAAGTTTTTAACCTTAAAACCGTAGCATACCAGATCTGGTCGTAACGTTTGGGCCGGGTTTGGGGTGTTACATACACATTGAGTTCTAGTAAGTCACCCCGTTTTCCTTATCCCTTTCAGGTAATGATCAATGATGGAGACTTGGGTCGTGGATGTCTTGGTGGAGGCCATACTTAAAAACGGTTAAATTTGAAATTTGGATTTCTTTTAATACTTTTAATTACTTTGCTATTTTGAATTAAGGTTGTAATAAGGCCTCTGGATTAATTTTTGTTTTGTTTATTGTTGGATGAATTCATATACTGCTTTAAGTATTTCAAATTTGGGATTATATTTTTTTTAAAAACTTAAATAAACGTTTTATTCAGAAATGAATATATAAAAAGGATTTCATAATAATTTTCATAATTTTAACTCGGAAAATTACTCTTAAGATTTTCATCAATTCTTTTCGAAAAATATTTTTAATTTCTTTTGAAATTTTCTTGAACTGTTAACAATATTTTCAAAATTACGATTTATAAGATCTTACATCTCAAATTGTCGATTTATCAATCAAATCTTTTACTCAATAAATACTTCATCAAAATTTTGAAATCTGTTTTACTTAAAAAGGAATTAATGTTTATTTATTTTGTGTGACATGTCAAATCTAGCCTTAACGCATAGGCCGGGTTTGGGATGTTACATTTTATGGTATCAGAGCCCGGTTCAAAACTCGGCTGTGGTTTGGGTTCAAAAATATTTTTAAAAGCTGCTTTAAATTTTTTTTTGACATATGTTTTAAAGGAAGTATGGCACCACGGGTATCCGGCACCAAGTCAAGTAAGTGTATGTTATTGTATGATTATGATTATTGTGATATGACTATAGGAACACTCTAGAACTTTTAGTTTTAGATGTTGAAACTATAGAGATTGAGACTATAGGATGCGTTTACGAAAACGACTTTACTTCTTATACCTCATAAAATATTGTTTAATAAATATCGAAATAGTATACTGATTCATAAGACTTTTAATCAGATTAGATCGAATTAGCTAATATGAGCGCTAGAGGACGTGGACGTGGTAGACGTGGTAGAGGCCGAGGTGCTAGGGTTGCGTCTGAAGCGTCGGGACATATGCCAGAAATGGACGCACCTGCGTTACCCAGGACTGAAACTGGATCACATGACCGTATGAGGGAGGACATTGCCTTGTCCCAAGCAATGTTGCAAGTCTTAGAAAGGGTTGTTGGGGCTAGAACTGGGCCAGCAGCTCGTGGATCAATTTCAGAATGACTTAGATCAAGTGGTGCCGAGGTTTTTAAGGGTGTCTCGGGTGTAGCCCCAAATGTAGCGGAGTATTGGCTCGAGGCAGTGGAACGGATCATGGATGACTTGGAGTGCACCACCGAGCAGAAACTGAGAAGAGCTGTGTCCTTGTTGAGAGACGAGGCGTATCAATGGTGGCTTACTGTTCGGGACGGCACTCAGGCCGATCTCGTTACTTGGGATTTCTTCAAAACTTCATTTCAAGGAAAGTATGTTGGGGCTAGCTATGTGGATGCCCGAAGGAAGGAATTCATTAATCTTGTTCAAGGAAGTAAGACCGTGGCAGCTTACGAAGCGGAACTTCTGCGTCTGAGTCATTATGCCCGAGGTATTGTGCCAACTAACTATGAACGCTGCGTGCGTTTCGAGGATGGGTTGAGTGATGAGTTGCGGGTATTGATAGCCCCACAACAAGAAAGGAATTTTGCCACACTTGTGGAGAAAGCCAAGATAGCTGAGGAGGCTAAGAACTCGGAGTGGCAAAATCGAGAAAGAGATAGAGGCAAGAGCAAGAGGGACTTTAAGTACTCGGGTCCTGCTAGAAGGTTTTAGAAGAGGCCCAGGAATGATGAGCCAGCTCAAGCTAGAGCACCACCTGCTACCAATCATATACAACCATGTGCTAACTGTGGAAGACGACACCCGGGTGAATGTTGGAAGAGAACCGGTGGTTGTTTCAAATATGGTTCTAAGGACCATCAGCTTAAGAATTGTCCTCGACTGATTGCTCCGACTCAGGAAGCTCGTAACTATGATGCACAGCCAGCTAGAGGCGCTCAACAGCCACCGAGAGGCCGTGGGCTAGGTCGAGGTGGTAATGGTGGAGGACGAGGTCAGGGTGCACCGGGTAGAGGTACTGGTTTCCGGGGTAACACGGAGGCGAGACAGCCAGGGCTGGTTTATGCGGTCAGACGCCGAGAGCATGATGACGCACCTGACGTGATAACCGGTACGTTCTTCATATCTGATGTACCTATTACTGCTTTGATAGATATCGGATCCACCCATTCGTATGTTGCTAGTGCTATATCTGGAAACTTGAAAATTAGATTTGAGATTTTTGCTAGAGAGATGATGATAATTAGTCCTTTAGGACAGTCTGTGATAGTAAATAAATTGTTTAGAGATGTACCCTTAGAAGTACAAGGAGAAACATTTTTGGCGGACTTGATGGAATTGCCTATCGGTGAGTTCAACCTTATTTTGGGCATGGACTGGTTGGTGAAACACTGTGCAAACTTGGATTATGCTGCAAAGCGGATGACGATAAGAACTTCGGAAGATAAAGAAGTGGTGATGATAGGTGAAAGGAAAAATTATCTATCGAATGTGGTATCTGCTTTAAAGGCAGAAAGGTTGGTGCGAAAAGGGTGTGGAGCATTCCTAGCCTTCATCAGTGCATTGGATGCCAAGGAAAAGTCGATGGAAGATGTTAGAACGGTGAAGGAGTTTTCAGACGTTTTTCCCGAAGAACTTCCTGGATTGCCTTCGGATCGGGAGGTAGAGTTTGGCATTGAATTATTGCCAGGAACAGCTCCGGTGTCCATTGCTCCATATAGAATGGCGCCAAAAGAGTTGGCGGAGCTTAAAGCTCAAATTCAAGAGTTGTTGGATCGGAGATTCATTCGACCGAGTGTTTCACCGTGGGGAGCACCGGTCTTGTTTGTCAAGAAGAAGGATGGGTCGATGCGTATGTGCATCGATTGTAGGCAGTTGAATAAATTGACGATCAAGAATAGGTATCTGTTGCCGAGAATCGATGATCTATTTGACCAATTGTGAGGAGATTCAGTTTTCTCGAAGATAGATTTGAGATCAGGATATCACCAGCTTAAGGTCAAGGAGGCGGATATTCATAAGACAGCATTTCGAACTCGTTATGGACACTATGAGTTCTTGGTGATGCCGTTTGGGTTGACCAATGCACCAGCTGCATTTATGGACATGATGAATCGGGTCTTCCAACCCTATTTAGATCAGTTCTTGGTGGTGTTCATAGATGACATCTTGGTATATTTGAAGAATGAGGAAGAGCATGATTCACATCTGCAAATAGTATTGCAAATATTGCGGGAAAAGCAACTTTATGCCAAATTCAGTAAGGGTGAATTTTGGCTGAAGGAAGTGACCTTCTTTGGACATGTTGTATCGGCCGAAGGAATTAGAGTTGATCCCCGAAAAGTAGAGGCCGTGTTGGATTCGAAACCACCAAAGTCAGTGGCCGAAATTTGGAGTTTCTTAGGGTTGGCTGGTTATTATCGGCGTTTTGTTGAGGGGTTTTCATTGATTGCTACACCCC
The DNA here is from genome assembly GCA_025698515.1 of Gossypium sturtianum. Lineage (NCBI taxonomy): Eukaryota > Viridiplantae > Streptophyta > Magnoliopsida > Malvales > Malvaceae > Gossypium > Gossypium sturtianum. Next base: position 116,778,670 of record CM046954.1, on the reverse strand, counting down.
TAACTAAACTGTTGCGCAAGGGAGTACCATTTGTGTGGTCAGATCAGCAGCAAAAAGGTTTCGAGAAATTGAAGAAGATTCTGACAGAAGCGCCAGTACTGATTCAACCTGAGGCTGGAAAAGAGTTTATTGTTTACTGCGATGCGTCACACACGGGCTTGGGATGTGTGTTGATGCAAGGTGGGAAAGTGGTGGCTTATGCATCTCGTCAGTTAAGGCCGCATGAATTGAATTATCCCACTCATGATTTAGAGTTGGCTACAGTGGTGGTTGCTTTGAAGATTTGGAGACACTAACTATACGGTGAGAAGTCGATCATTTATACGGATCATAAGAGTCTAAAGTACCTCCTTACCCAAAAGGAGTTGAACTTAAGACAGCGGAGGTGGATAGAACTATTGAAGGATTATGACTTCTCAATCGAGTATCATCCCAGAAAGGCTAACGTGGTGGCAGACGTGTTGAGTCGTGAGGTGATATCGGATTTGAGAGCGATGTTCGCTCATCTCAGCTTGTATGAAGATGGTAGTCTGCTAGCCGAACTTTAGGTGAAGCCTGTGTGGGTAGGTCAGATTAAGGAAAAGCAGTTATCAGATGAAAAGTTGGGTTCCTTATTTCAGCTAGTGGAAAGTGGTGTGAAAGGGGATTTTAGAATGAATAATGATGGAGTATTGTGTTTCCGCGGAAGAGTTTGTATGCCCAAAGATTCGGAATTGAGACAAATGATTCTACGAGAGGCGCATAGTAGCCCATATGCTATGCACCTCGGGGGAAATAAAATGTATCGAGACCTCCGTGAGCAGTATTGGTGGCCAGGGTTAAAACGGGAGGTTACTGAATTCGTGATTAGGTGCTTAACATGTCAACAAGTGAAGGCAGAACATCAATTACCGTCAGGATTGCTACAACCGGTGAAGATTCCCTTATGGAAATAGGAACGGATAACGATGGACTTCGTTAGTGGGCTACCCTTATCGCCTACTAAGAAAGATTCTGTTTGGGTAATAGTGGATCGATTGACGAATACTACCCATTTCCTACCTGTTCGTACAGATTACTCATTGCAGAAGTTGGCCAAGTTGTACGTAGCAAAGATTGTGAGGTTACATGGGGTACCAGTGTCTATCATTTCGGACAGGGACCCTAGTTTTACATCACGGTTTTGGAAAGCCTTACATGAAGCTTTGGGAACCAAGCTTAATTTCAAGACGACATTTCATCCTCGGCCCGGATGGTCGATCGGAGAGAGTAATCCATTCGGAAGACATGTTAAGAAATTTGTGTGATTGACTTGAGGGGTAGTTGGGAGGATTTCCTACCGTTGGCGAGTTTGCTTATAATAATAGCTATCAATCCAAGTATCGGATGGCACCCTACAAGGCATTGTATGGTCGTAAGTGTCGTACTCCTACTTGTTGGGTGAATTGGGGAGCGGCGATTCATTGGGTCTGGTGATATCGAGATCGAGACAGAGGAAAAGGTAAAGGTAATTCGAGCACGATTAAAGGAAGCCGGATAGACAAAAATCGTATGCGGATCCGAAGCGTAAGGATATTGAGTTTGCGAAGGAGATCAAGTCTTTCTAAAGGTCTCACCTTGGAATAAGATCTTTGATTTGGAAGGAAGGGCAAGTTGAGCCCTAAGTTCATCGGACCGCACTGCAGTGTGTTGAAGCGTGTTGGGCGGTGGCTTATCAGCTTGAGTTACCTCCGGAGTTGAGTCAGATACATAGTGTATTTCATGTCTCAATGTTAAGGTGTTACCGATCGGATCCGTCTCATATAGTATCGGTAGAAGAAATTGAGATAAGACCTGATTTGTCGTTCGAGGAGGAACCGGTGCAAATTTTAGATCGGGACTTTCAGGTACTGAGAAGGAAGACTGTGCCGTTAGTCAAAGTTTTATGGCGCAATCACGGATCGGAGGAAGCTACATAGGAGCCTGAGGACGTGATTCGATAGCAATATCCTCACCTCTTTTAATCAGGTAAATTTTGAGGACGAAATTTTCTTTAAGGGGGTAGAATTGTAACATCCTAAAATTTGGAAATTTATGTGTTGCATTGTTTTTGGTGTTAAGCTAGTTAAATTATTAATTGTGTATGTTTAGGAAGTCCTGAGAAGGCTCGGGGTTTATTTGGACCTAGTAAAAACTTTTGGCATTTAGCACTTTAAGGAGATGGAGTAAGTGACCTTAAAGCATATGGAAATAAATGAGTAAATAACTAGCATAAGTGAGCATATGGTAAAGAGGTTATGGGGCCACATGTATTACCTTGAAGGAAGAAGTTCGAATCCCTTTGTGTGCATTTTGACTTTTATTTTTGCATTCATTCCTTAAAGTGTCGGCCAAGGAGTATTTATGGTAAGGTGGACTTCTTTATTTTTGGTAAGGTGGCTAAAAGAATAAGGCAAGGTTGAGGTTGGGGAAAGGAATCAAAAGAAATAGGTAAGTAAGGGGAAAAAGAGGCTTATTTCGTGGATAGTGTTTTGGAAAGTTTGGGTGGCCAAAATTTTATCCTAGGGGGGATGAATATGGACGGTTTGGGGCTAGGGTGATAGTCGATTTTTGTGCTTGATGTTTTGGTGAGACTAAAGTGTTAGTCTTAGTCAAAATACCAATATCATCAATTGTGTCTTTTTCTCAAAACTCCTATCCTCCTAGCCGAATTTGGTCATTGGCAATTGCTAAAATTTTGGTTCTTTTGGCCAATTCCCTATTGGCAACTTTGGTATCATTTCTCTTTTCTCTCCAAACTCCTTTCTCCACCTTGCCGAACCTACACAACCTTGAGGAGGCATATTCCATTTCTTTCTTTCTTCTTGCCGAATGGATACCAACTTTGAGACCATTTCTTTGTTCACACATCATTCTTGAAAACCGAAACTAATCCATCATTCCTCTTCTTCTTTTCTTTTCGCAAAATCCTTCAAGCATCACTTCCACTCTAATATTTTTCACCATAGCCGAATATTGAGTCCACTATTTCTCTATAGCCGAACCTTCCATTCTTTCATTGATCTTCCTTTTTCATTCGAGTTGTCACTCACCCTTGAACAATCGGTAAGTACTCTTTTCAATTCTTTTTATTTTCTTCTTTCTATTGCCGAATCCATATGTTCGCTTGGGAGGGTCTTTTGACCGAAATCATCACTTATTTCTCTTAGACAAGATCCCTTTCTTCTTCGTAGTGATATTGTGGAAGGCCGAACCTTCATTCTTTCGAAGTCATCGCATTATCGCTAGAAGTCGGTTCTAAAATCTTTAAGGTAAGTGTTATTCAAGGATTCTATAAATCATTCTTTATTCGATAAGATGGTGTTGATTAACCGATATTATATATAGGGGTTAAATTGCTCAATCTACCAAATCATTGGTCACTCGGAAATTAGTGGTAAGCCGATCTTCACCATTTCGATAGTCCATATTTTATCGTAATACTGATTGTTTAAGATCTAACCGAATGGCGACTTGTGGTACCGATTCGAATGGGAAGTCGAGTGGAGATCTCAAAAGGAGCGGATTAATGATCCCTACTCCTAAATTCAAACGAAGGGTCGTTTCGGCAATTCGAGACTTTCCTCCGGGTTGTGGACCCTTATCCGACGAGAATCAATTATTCGAGGTCGTTCACAATTTTGAGGCGTCAGCGATTCAAGATTTCCCACCGGGTTGTGGACCGTCAACCGGGGAAAACCGACAAATCGTAGTTGTTCACGATCCCGAGGGTAAAATTTTAGATCATTTGTTTTAAAGTAGATTTATTAAATCACGTACGTTGACTAATCGGGCGTTATAAAATTTTAGGTGTCGACGATCGAGAGAGCGTAGTGCTTACCGTAATAAGGTGTGTAATCTCACACTGTTTTCTATGGGTTGGAGATTAATGTCATATCGATAATAAATTGTTTGATTAAAATCGTATTAGAGTAAAACCGAGAAAAATTGGCTTAGATCTCATATGATAAAATTGATAAAAACGATATATTTTGCTATGTGGGCTAAAACGATATATTTTGCTATGTGGGCCAAAATGATATATTTTGCTATGTGGGCCAAAACGATATATATTTTGTTATATGGGCCGATCTGAAAATTTGAGAAGGAGATATTTTGGAGGTAAAAACTCCGTTGAGAATGGTGTGGAAAGAAATGGTAAGAAGAGGAATAATATTATTCGATTCTTTGGAAGGAGGTAAAGAACCAAGGAACTATTGTGAGTTCCACAAAGCTGAAGGACATGAGATCCAAGAATGTGCTGAGTTTAGGGTATTGGTACAGAGCCTTATGGATAATAGGGAATTGGAGTTTTACGAAGAAGGCTCGGAGGGAGGACACATACATGCAATCGAAGGAGAGTTGACAAATCAAAAAGTCAATTATCCGAGGGTCATTATTTCCCGACCGAGAAACACAGAAGGCGGAGCACAAATCGCGCCTAAAGTTGTAATACAGAAACTTGTTGCCTTTCCTTACAAGGATAACAAGATGGTACCATAGAATTATGACTGTAATGTGATGACACTGGGAGTGGAGAACTCAGCTAGCACTTCCAAGGAGGTCCAAAGTGAAGGATTCTACACACAAAGTGGAAGGCGTTACGACTCGGTAAACGTCAAAATAGAACCAGTGAAATTAAAGACTGTGATAGTTGAACCAGAGAAAGGGCCTGGCGCCCTTATCAACAAACCTGTAAAGGAGGAAGAGGCTAAAGAATTTTTAAAATTCTTAAAGCATAGTGAATACAGCGTGATAGAGCAGCTGCGCAAGCAACCGGCTCACATATCGGTGCTAGCCTTACTCTTAAGTTCGGAAGTATATCGTGAGGCATTGATGAAAGTGCTGAATGAAACTTACGTGACTAAAGATATATCTGTCAATAAGCTTGACCGGTTGGTTAGTAACATAAGTGCTGATAACTTTATTTCCTTCAGTGATGATGAAATTCCACCTGGAGGTATGTGATCGACCAAGGCCCTACACATAACTACTCGCTGCAAGGGATATACCCTACCAAGTGTGTTAATCGACAATGGATCAGGCTTGAATGTCTTACCGTTGTCGACGCTGAAGAGGTTGCCGATAGACAGTTCTTACATGAAGACATGCCAGAACATTGTGAGAGCATTTGATGGCACCGAGAGAAGAGTGATGGGGAGAATTGACATACCGTTGGAAATTGGACCAAACACATATGAGGTGGACTTTCTGGTGATGGATATAAAGCCCTCTTACAACTATTTGTTGGGAAGACCCTGGATTCATTCAGCAGGGGTAGTGCCATCATCCTTGCACCAAAAGCTGAAACTGATGACAGATGGTTGGCTGGTTACTATTAACGCGGAGGAAGACATCATAGCGACTGTTACCAATGACGCGTCATATGTAGAGACAAATGAGGAGGCCATTGAGTGTTCTTTCTGGTCTTTAGAGTTCGTCAACGCAACATTCATTTCAGAAGGAAATGAAGTTCAGGTGCCTAAGATATCCAAGACCACTAGGATGGGCTTACAAATGATGGTGGGAAAGGGAGCCTTACCAGGAAAAGGACTGGGTAGACATCTCCAAGGGGAAGTTCAAGTGCCGATGCTGAAAGAGAAGAGAGACCATTTTGGCTTGGGTTTTAGACCAGATGCTAGACAGAGGAGAAAAGAAATAGAGAAAAAGCAAGAGAGAAGAAGGGCACGCTTGAATGGAGAAGAAATCCAGTGGGAATCAATGACATTCCCCCACATATCTCAGACCTTTATATCTGGAGGGATAATTCACCCTGAGAGAGGGTTATTTGAAAGTCCTCACATCAATGCCATACATGGTGAAGAAGTTGAACAAAGAAACCTGTTGGGCATTCGCCTTTATGAACACAAGCGTTTTGAACAATTGGACTGCAGAGGAACTTCTGTAGTTTTTAGAGATTATCTGAGTAATATTGAACGCTCTTGTTGTTTTTAGCCTAGGAACAATAAGATTTCTTTTGTGAAATAGGCTCATGTTCAGAAATTTTTGTTTTAATAAAATACATTTTTGATAATTAACTTGAGCAAATATTCTTTCATTTTATTCTTTTGACTTTCTAATTTCATTTCAAATTTTTTATTTCTCATTCATATCATGTGAATAATTGTTCTCGAATTCATTTGTTCTTTGTACATTCTTTGGTACCCATCACAGTCCCTAGATATCAATGATGTAAGCAGCAGTGTAATGAGATCTAGAGGTCCACTTTGAGCAAGACATGTGTTTAGAGGAATCTCAGGATTTTGAAGGTGACCGAGATTGTGATTTATCTCCAGATTTGTTAAGAATGGTAAAGCAAGAGGAGAAACAAATCTTACCCCATGAGGAGGAGGTAGAGAACATAGCCTTGGAGGAAGGAAAGGTTGTGAAAATTGGGACGCGCATAGCTGAGGAGACAAAACAAGACCTTGTTGAGATACTACGGGAATTCAAAGACGTCTTTGCATGGTCATACCAAGATATGCCCGGACTAAGCACTGATATTGTAGTACATCGCCTTCCCATAAGAGAAGAGTACAAGCCAGTTCAGCAAAAGCTACGAAGGATGAGGCCGATGTAGTGTTGAAAATAAAAGAAGAGGTCTAGAAACAGTTTGATGCTGGTTTTCTACAAGTGGTCAAGTACTCAGAGTGGGTTGCCAACATTGTTCCTGTCCCTAAGAAGGACGAAAAGGTCCAGATGTGTGTGGACTATAGGGACTTAAATAAAGCTAGCCCAAAGGACAATTTCGCTTTGCCACATATCGACACATTGGTGGATAATACGGCGGGATACTCACTATTTTTTTTCATGGATGGCTTTTCAGGATACAATAAGATCAAGATGCACCCTGAGGATATGGAGAAAACTACCTTTATAACACTATGGGGTACCTTTTGCTATAAAGTAATGCCATTCGGACTAAAGAATGCTGGGGCAACATATCAAAGGGCCATGGTAACATTGTTCCACGATATGATGCACAAAGAGATTGAAGTATATGTTGATGATATGATTTCCAAATCTCGAATGGAAAAGGAACACATTGAAGTTTTGAAGAAATTGTTTTTGAGGTTGAGAAAATTTCAATTGAAGCTCAACCAGGCAAAGTGTACTTTTAGAGCTCGGTTAGGGAAATTACTGGGTTTTGTGGTTAGCGAGAGAGGAATCGAAGTTGACTCAAACAAGGTCAAAGCTATACAAGAATTGCCTCCACCGCGCACTCAAAAGGAAGTCCGAGGTTTTCTTGGAAGGTTAAATTACATTTCTCGGTTTATTTCACAATTAACTGAGAAATGTGATCCCATATTTCGTCTTCTCAAGAAACACAACCAATGTGTATGGGACGATGAATGCCAGAGAGCTTTTGAAAAATTCAAACAATATCTGTCAAATGCACAGTATTATCACCGCCTAATCCAGATAGATCGTTGATACTGTATTTGTCAGTGTTCAATAACTCCATGGGATGTGTGCTTGGTCAACATGATGAGTCGAGAAGGAAAGAAAAGGCGATATACTATCTCAGTAAAAAGTTCACTGAATGTGAAATGAGATATTCGTTGATTGAAAAACTGTGTTGCGCCTTGATCTGGACAACTCGAAGATTGAGGCAGTATATGTTATATCATACAACCTGGCTGATTTCGAAGCTTGATCCGCTAAAGTATATGATGGACTCAACTGCTTTGAATGGAAGGATTGCAAGGTGGTAGATTTTGCTGTCTGAATTCGATATAGTCTATGTAAACAAAAAGGCTATAAAAGGAAGCGCAATAACATAATTTTTGGCTAGCAGAGCTTTGGAGGATTATGAACCTTTGAGCTTTGATTTCCCAAATGAAGAGCTGATGTATGTAGCAAATACTGAAGATTGTCCGTGGAAGCTAAACTTTGATGGAGCATAAAATGCTGTGGGAAATGGAATTGGGGCAATCTTGGTATCCCCTAGTGGTGATTATTATCCATTCACATGCAAAATGGATTTTGATTGCACAAATAACTTGGCGGAATATGAAGCCTGCATTATGGGAATTCGAGCAGCCTTAGAGCGTAAGATCAGAGTGCTAGAAGTATATGGAGATTCTGCCCTAGTAATCTACCAGCTTAAAGGAGAGTGGGAGACAAGAGATCCCAAACTAATTGATTACCGAAAAATAGTTTCGGGATTGATTGAGGAATTTGATGACATTACCTTCAATTATCTCCCACGTGATGAAAATCAGATGGCAGATGCTTTGGCGACCTTGGCTTCTATGATCAAAGTAAACAGACCAGAGGATATGAGACCTATTCAGATGAGTATCTTTAAAGTTCCAGCTTATTGTTATAATGTGGAAGAGGAGGAAAAAGATTATCACCCTTGGTATCAGGATGTATTAAGATACGTAAAAAATCGTGAATACCCGGAGCATGCCACTGAGAATGAGAAAAGGACTTTAAGAAGATTGGCCTCTGACTATGTGTTAGACGGGGATATCTTGTACAAAAAGAGAAAAGATCAAGTATTATTGAGATGCATCGATGCAGTTGAAGCTAGGAAAATCCTGGAAGAGGTTCATGAGGGTGTTTGTGGAACACACGCTAATGGATTCACAATGGCCAGACAAATAATGAGATTTGGATATTATTGGTCCACCATAGAAGGTGATTGTATCAACTATGCTAAGAGATGTCATAAATGCCAGATTTACGGAGATAAAATTCATGTGCCTCCGTCACCTTTGCATGTTATGACTTCCCCACGGCCATTTTCCAAGTGGGGAATGGATGTTATTGGACCAATCTCACCAAAAGCTTTGAATGGACATCAATTCATCTTCGTGGTAATTGACTACTTCACGAAATGGGTAGAGGCTGCTTCATATGCTAGCATCACTAAGTCAGCAGTTAGTCATTTCTTGAAAAAAGAGATCATTTGTCGATATGGAATGCCCGAGAGGATCATATCAGATAACGCGCTGAATTTGAGCAACAGCACGATAGCAGAAATTTGTAGTCAATTTGGGATCAAGCACCATAACTCGTCTCCGTATCGTCCAAAAATGAATGGGGCAGTGGAAGCGACCAACAAAAATATCAAGAAGATAGTAGGGAAGATAACTGAGACTTATAAAGATTGGCACGAGAAACTACCGTTTGCACTCTATGCTTATCGGACGTCCGTCAGAACCTCTACTAGGGCAACGCCTTTTTCGTTGGTCTATGGAATGGAGGCAGTTCTACCGATTGAAGTGGAAATACCTTCTCTTCAGGTTTTGTCAGAAATAAAGCTGGATGAAGCTGAATGGATCCAAGCTCGGTATGATCAGTTGAACTTAATTGAAGAAAAAAGGCTAAGGGCTATTCGTCACGGTCAGATGTACTAAAAACGAATGATGCGAGCCTACGATAAAAAAGTTCGCCCAAGAGAGTTTCATGAGGGGGACCTTGTACTGAAAAAGATCCTTCCCATACAAAAAGATTTCAGAGGAAAATGGATGCCAAATTGGGAATGTAACACCCCATACCCGAGTCCGAGACTAAGACTAGATACGAGACATTACCATGCTTGAACTCACTTAAACATGTACTTATGGGCTATAAAATTTCGTTCTGAATTAAAAACTTCTCTTTCTTAGTCAAATCAGACATTTCATGGGCCTACGAGGCCTCAGACTTACGTCCCGAAACTTTCGAAACTCATCCGAAACTTTCTCTCGAAAGCGGGGTCACACGTCAGGTGTGACTTGGGACACGCCCGTGCACCCCTAAAACATGCCCATGTCTTTCACCCGTGGTGGATACTGGCAAATTACACACGGCCTGGACACGCCCGTGGCCCTGGCCCGTGTGCCAAACCATGGCATTCTGACTTATTCACACGGTCTATACACACGCCCGTTTGCATTAGCTGTGTGACAATTCAATTACTAAGTGTAAAGTGCAGACTTCACATGCCTAGGGCACACTCCCTTGTGCTAACCGTGTGGTACACACGGCCTAAACACACGGCCGTGTTATTAGCCCGTGGTCTATCCTGACTTAACACACTAATGTGTAGGGGACACACGGCTTAGACACACGCCCGTGTGTCCATCCGTGTGGGCACTTAGAGGCTATTTACCAAGCCAACTGCCACCCTGAAATCAAGACCAAACCCATGCTCAATTCAGCAACTCAAGTATTACATCTAACATGAACAAGGATGCATACTTCATTGATAGATTAAAACATACATACATAATCATTCATGACTCATCTCTTTGGCCATATACAAAAAGAATACTAAGCTTGATAGCCAACACTTTGGCTAATTTTAAAACATAACTCAAAATGAAATGCTTCCTATACATGCCATACTTAATATAAACACTCGGCTATACCAAAATATCGATTGATAGTGTGCTCCGAGCTCCGATGATGATGATCCACGAGATTAGCTAGGCGGGACTACATGGAAAGAAAGAATAAAGGACGTAAGCATTTAGCTTAGTAAGTTTGCATGTAATTCTCATAGCAATATATTTGCTTAACATTAACCATTCATCATAAACAATGGCATTATGAATCTCAAGTATTCAAGCTTACTTACTCTTACTGATTCTTACATATCTCATGGTACTTACCATTCTCATACTCGTACGGTAAACAATATACCTGTATCACTTGATCACTTGATCACATAGATCAGTATACTCTACTACGATAAGTATAATATCAACTTCATTCATATCATGAATAATACTCTTAACTAGCATAACTTGATAATAACTTTACTTACTTAACTTTCTTACTATATCATTTGAGCTTTACTCTCTTGCCCGATGAATTTCTATAAATAACCGAGGATACTGAATCTCATCCCACATAACTCGATGCCAAAGCCATATCCTCGATATGGTCTTACATAGGATCTCTCATCTTGGTATTGATGCCATGTCTTGACATGGACTTACTCAAAGTCTTCCTTGTGTATTCCCTTGGGAACTTACCATTGCCATGTCTTGACATGGTCTTACTTGGTATCTTTACTCATGAACTGGTCAATGCCGAGCCTTGGCTTGGACTTACATGAAATCTTTCTTGTTACTCACCAATGCCATGCCTTGGCTTGGACTTACATGGAATCTCTACCTCATGATAGCTTTTCAATGCCAAGACTTGTCTTGGACTTACATGACATCTTTGCTTGGAGACTCACCAATGCCATGCCTTGGCTTGGGCTTACATGGGTCTTCATCTCATAATAACTCTTCAATGCCAAGACTTGTCTTGGACTTACATGATAACTTGTTTGATTGCCGATGCTATGCCTTGGCTTGGTCTTATACGGACTTTCTTATCTCGTGTGGTAGATCGAGTATCCTAAGTAATTCAACTTCAATCGGGACTTTCTCATGCTTAATCTCATTAATTTCTTTATTTAACATAGCAATAAGCATTTCTATGGTAATAATGTACATTATACTAAGCAATTCAATGATAATAATAAAGCTTAGAAATCATACAAACTTACCTCAATATACAAAATGTATGTAGATATGCAATTTAGTCCTCGACTTTGTTCTTGCCTCGGTTTCGATCCGGGCTTCGTTTTTCTTGATCTATAATAATAATTAGATCATTTAATACTCATATTTACTAAATTGACTCTTAACTCATACTTTGGCAAAATTACTATTTTTCCCCTAAACTTTCTCATTTTTGCACTTTTGCCCCTAGGCTCGTAAAATAATTCTCATTCAACTTTCTTAAACATCATGTTTAGCTGATTCATTTTATCTACTATAAAAATCATCAATTCTCACTATTTCTAATAGGTATGACCAATTTCATAACTATTACAAATTAGTCCATACTATCATTTTTCATGAAATTCACTAAGGAAAAGATGTTTATCTAACATCAAACTCCCATAATATTCCATAAAATATCATTTTACATGCATGATACATATGGGTAGATTTTTGAACATGCTTCTTAGCTCATCTTATAGCTAAAAATAGCTAATTCATAATACGAGGACTCCAAAAATACGAAGAATATTAAAAACGGGGCTAGGATGACTTACTTGCAAGCTTCAAAAATTTGAAGAACCCTAGCTATGGAGTCTCCCAATTTTCGGCACATGGAAGAAGATGAATGAAAATTTTATCATCTTTTTCCCATTTTAATCATTTAATTGGTAAATGACCAAAATGCCCTTCTCTTTAAAAAATTACAATTTACTAACTCATGTCCATTTTTGTCCAAAACTTATAATTTGGGAAAATTGCTATTTAAGGACTTCTAATTAATATTCTAAAGCTATTTCATACAAAAAGCTTCTAGAAACTCATATTTTGCAACTTTTGCAATTTAGTCCTATTTGATCATTCCATGTCAATTTCACAAAATTTCTACATGGAACTTTAATACTATCATGCAAACATGTCATAAACCTTAAGAACTCAATTTACTAACTTTCATTTGTGGTCTCGCACCACTATTTCGACTAGGCCCCCGAATCGGTCACATTACAATTCTCCCCTCTTAGGAATTTTCGTCCTCGAAAATCTTACCAAAGAAAACAGGTTTGGGTACCTGGTTTCTCATGCTCTCTTCTGGTTCCCACGTAGCTTCTTCTATTCCATGTCTTTGCCACAATACTTTTACCAGGTCAATACTTTTATTCCTTAGCTGCTTGACTTCCCGAGCTAAAACCTTAATTGGTTCTTCACCATAAGTCATGTCGGGATGAATCTCTATCTCTGACGGGGTAATTACATGTGAAGGATCTGATCTGTAACTCCCCAAATTAGGGGTTGTTTGTAACTTAGATAATTTCCCATGTGTGTGCCTGAAGAATAAATTTTATGATTTATTTGGCGTATTTTAGGGTCTAGAACTAAACCCGAGTTAGGCTTGATCTAGTGTTAGAATATTTTTTTTTAGTACCATAAAGGAGGGAGCTAGAGGAGAGAAGGCTTTAATAAAATTGTTGGGAGAATTGTGACACAAAGTAGGCCTTGGCAAAGTGGCTACAAGGTGTCACTTAAGAAATTTGGAAGCAACGCCCGACAAGGGCCAGGTTCAAAGGCAGCAGTAGCAAGGGACGTTTTAATTTTTGGGTGTGGCGTTACAAGTGGAAGAAGGCTTTAAAAAAAGAGCTGGGGCGACTTTAAGACACAAAGAACTCGTTGGTCAAGTGGCTAGCGTGCGTCACTTAGGCGCTGGAGGTGTGCGTGGGCGCGGGTTCGAGGGGTGGAGCAAACATCTTGCATGTTTTATTTTTGTATGCGGTTGTGGGAAATTTGGAGTAGGAAGGGTTTAAAATTAAATGTGGGGTTATTTAGCATGAAAGGCCAAAGGGAAGAGTTGGTTGGGGCGCTTAAAGGTGCTGCTTCTTTGCTTGGGGACGCTGGTTCGAACCCTGTGGGTGCACTTTGAGTTTTTATTGTTTTATTTCTCTTTTTATCTTCTTTGGCGTGAATGGATTCAATTTGGACTCTCAAATTAATTTGGAGTGGGGTGGATAAACATTAATTTATTTTATTATTTTATTGTTATCTTGAAGTGGTGATAAACAAATAGGATTAAATGGAATTATTATTGGATTATTATTTTAAGTATTCAAATTCAATTTGAATTGCTTCAAATGAGTGGCCTAGAATTATTTTAGGTAGTGAATGAATTTTTTTAAACACTTGAGAGAAGGGTGGGACGGCAAGCTTAGGTGTAGGGGATAAGGCCGAATTTGCTTAAGTGATTTTCTTGGGATTTTCGGCTAGCAATTTACCTAGCCTTCATCTTTTATTTTTCTTTCTTTTCATGCTCCAAAAATGAAACTCTTTCTTTTCTTCTAAAAGACCTTAGCTGAATTCCCTATACATCAATCTCTCATTTATTTTCTTTCCTTCCTCTTCTCAAACCCTTTAGCTTGAAACTTTTAGCACTTTCTTCTCCATTATTTTCTTTCTTCCCCTTAGCCGAATATACCCTTTTGAAGTACCGAAATCTCACACTCCTCCTTGGTTGCACTTTGGGCGAATAGGACAAAGTGGCATTGATACTCGGGTTTTCTCTGTTATTCAATCGATTGTAAGGTAAGGGATGGCCGAACCCTCCTTTCATATTTTCTTTTCTTTGTTGACTTGTGGGAGTGGATGAAAGCTGAAATTTTGGCAAAGCAGTAGCAAAGGTTCTAATCAATGTTGAAATTGATGATAGGCACTTCGGGATCTCAAAGCGGTGAGATTGGATCTTTCATTCTCGACTTTCGGATTTGGGTAAGTGGTGGTAAATGCCTACTTATAATAGATTATTCTTCTAATGACTAAGAAAAGCCAATAGTTGCCGATTTCAGGGAAGTAAGACCAATTGGAGTATAGTGGCTTGGGTTCAAAGACATTCGGGTAATGTTTTGGGTTCACAAGGAACCCTTTTCAATTGTATTGGTTTGACCGAATAGGCCATGGTACCAACCCATGTATTTGGCCGAATATAGGGACCGATGAGATCTAGGTGGGCGACATCTCTTTTCGGGATTTAGACGATTCGGTGGTGACAGTGTGTACATACACACTTATAGTTAATTAAATGTACTAAATCTTTTGCATGTGATAATTGGATCTATGTAGATGTTAATACCATGAATGGCATAAGCAAGGATACGAGTAAGTCCTCGATTGATTATGAGATTTTATGATGCTTTTGGAAAGCATGATATGTTGTTTATGATTAATGATAGATATGATATATGTGATTAAACATATGATGGCATGAGTATTATAAATACTTGATATGGGTTGATGAGTGGAGGGGCGGTATATTCGTGTGAAAGCGGGCACCGATGTTTTGGTAACACACTGCGTGACTACGGTCACCAGAGGTTTGGTACCTCCGGAGGTTTGGTACCTCATCGCGTCTCGTCGGTGGCTTAGCACCACGGTGGGTTGGCCCCACAGATTATCATAAGGGATTGACGCCGGTGATTTGGCATCACACGATGGGTTGGCCCCATCAATCGATTGTGTCTACGGACACCGAGGTTTGGCACCTCCGGTGATTTGGCATCACATACGTGACTATATGTCACCAAAGTGGTTTGGCACCACCGGTGTTTTGGTAACACATTGTGACTACGGTCACCAGTGGTTTGGTACCACATGGGGTAGACAAAGGCGTTCGGTTGGCTAGGTCGGGTGCATGACTTAGTACATGATGATTGATTATATGCTGTGTATGAAATTGTTTAAATACGGGGGAAGGGTTACATACTGAGTCTTGGTGACTCACCTTCTCCTTTAACATTTTTCAGGTGACTCGTAGATGGCGGTTGAGGAGCGGTTGGACTCGAGGTGGCCATGCAGTGGACTTGAATAAATTGAACTTTAACTTAGCTATTTTATTTTATTATTGGTTTATTTTTATTTTGGATGTAATAAGGCCTCCATATACTTCACTTTTGTTATTTCTCATATGTTGGATACTTTGTTTAAACTATATTATTAAAATTAAATTAAAATCACATGTTTTTCTTAAATTAACACGAAAATGTTTTATCGTGCCATCGGGCACATTTGAAATTTGTATAATAAGTGACTCAATTAAATTTCCAAATTAAATCTAAGTATGGTTTCGCAAGATAACTAAAAACGAGAAGTTTTCAACAAAACTTAAATTGGTTTTAAAATGGTTTTCAAAAGTTTTCTCAGTAACAAACCAAACTCGGTCATAATGTTTGGGCGGGTTGGGTTGTTACAAAATTGGTATCAGAGCCCAGTTCAAAGCTCGGCTGTGGGGGCCCAAGGCCCAAAAATGTTTTTGTAGGCCTTATGGAATGATTTCTAGTTTTTGAACAGCATGGCCCGAGTCTCCGGCACCAATCCGCCCAGGTAAGTACATCTAAACCCCTTGGTGAATTATATTCTGTAGAAGGGTAGGAAGCATGGAACGTAGAATAGTCTTATAGGACTTGGACCCTAGGATTAGGCTACTCAAACACACAAAAGAAGCATAAGATTTAAGGAACTAAACCAACCTATGACTTAGTCAATGAGCTAGGGTGTGGTAACCCCTGTACGCATGTCTAGGATTGGATCCGGAAGAGCTTGGTACTTAAGCAGTCCTCGTGACTCACCTCCTCTTCGCAGGAATCCTACCTGGTGCGTAGCTATGGTTCACCTTAACCAAGAGGACTTGTTCATAGGCTAAACCGATTATTAAAACCCGAAAGGGAATTAGCCTTGCTGTTTTTTTTTTTAAAAATCCCCTGTTTTAAAATTTTCAACTTTACCCCTTTGGTCTATAAACCCTAAATTTGATTTTGAAAGACGTTTGTCGATTTACCAAAATTACCAAAATGCCCCTAGCGGCAAAATTGCAAACCCCTGTATTGTAACATTACCGCACGACCCTCAACTTTTGTTAAAAAGATTTCTACTTTGCAAAATATTAAAATCTCTAGCTTTCAAAATATCAAGATACTCCGATTTGGGAAAATTTACAAAATACCCCTGTGTTGAAAATTACTAAAATGCCCCTGACTTTCAAGATTTTCGGTTTAACTCCAATTTTAATAAAATTTCCCTACTTTGCAAAAGTATACAAAAATGCTATTTTCAAGATACCCTGATTTCCGAAATTTTTATGATACCCCTGGTTGGAAAAACAAAATTTTCAAAATGACCCTTAGATTTTGTAAATTTTGAAATACCTCTAAGTTGGAAAACTATTTTCAAAATTGACCCTGAGTTGTTACCGAAATACCCCTATAGGAAAAATGACGGAATTACCCCTGGGTAGGGAAGGAAACTTGATTGCTCGAAAGAACTACTCTCGAAAACTTCTTTTCATAAAATTTACTCATGGATAAATAGTGGAACCAAATTTCTAATGCATAAAACTTGTTAATCAGAGTGCGCAGCATAAGCGTAAGGTGGTAAGATAGGTTGTACGGACGTTCGCTAGTAAAGTAATTTCGAGGACGAAATTATTTTTAAAGGGGGTAGAATTGTAACACCCCAAATTAGGGGTTGTTTGTAACTTAGATAATTTCCCATGTGTGTGCCTGAAGAATAAATTTTATGATTTATTTGGCGTATTTTAGGGTCTAGAACTAAACCCGAGTTAGGCTTGATCTAGTGTTAGAATATTTTTTTTTAGTACCATAAAGGAGGGAGCTAGAGGAGAGAAGGCTTTAATAAAATTGTTGGGAGAATTGTGACACAAAGTAGGCCTTGGAAAAGTGGCTACAAGGTGTCACTTAAGGGCTGGAAGCAACGCCAGCAAGGGCCTGGGTTCAAGGCACGGCAGTAGCAAGGGACGTTTTAATTTTTGGGTGTGGCGTTACAAGTGGAAGAAGGCTTTAAAAAGAGCTGGGGCGACTTTAAGACACAAAGAACTCGTTGGTCAAGTGGCTAGCGTGCGTCACTTAGGCGCTAGAGGTGTGCGTGGGCGCGGGTTCGAGGGGCTGGAGCAGCATCTTGCATGTTTTATTTTTGTATGCGGTTGTGGGCTGGAGTAGGAAGGGTTTAAAATTAAATGTGGGGTTATTTAGCATGAAAGGCCAAAGGGAAGAGTTGGTTGGGGCGCTTAAAGGTGCTGCCTGCTTTGCTTGGGGACGCTGGTTCAACCCCTGGGTGCACTTTGAGTTTTTATTGTTTTATTTCTCTTTTTATGTCTTTGGCGTGAATGGATTCAATTTGGACTCTCAAATTCGGCTGGAGTGGGGTGGATAAACATTAATTTATTTTATTATTTTATTGTTATCTTGAAGTGGTGATAAACAAATAGGATTAAATGGAATTATTATTGGATTATTATTTTAAGTATTCAAATTCAATTTGAATTGCTTCAAATGAGTGGCCTAGAATTATTTTAGGTAGTGAATGAATTTTTTTAAACACTTCAGAGAAGGGTGGACGGCAAGCTTAGGTGTAGGGGATAAGGCCGAATTTGCTTAAGTGATTTTCTTGGGATTTTCGGCTAGCAATTTACCTAGCCTTCATCTTTTATTTTTCTTTCTTTTTCATGCTCCAAAAACTGAAACTCTTTCTTTTCTTCTAAAAGACCTTAGCCGAATTCCCTATACATCAATCTCTCATTTATTTTCTTTCCTTCCTCTTCTCAAACCCTTTAGCTTGAAACTTTTAGCACTTTCTTCTCCATTATTTTCTTTCTTCCCCTTAGCCGAATATACCCTTTTGAAGTACCGAAATCTCACACTCCTCCTTGGTTGCACTTTGGCCGAATAGACGGTGGCATTGATACTCCGGGTTTCTCTCGTTATTCAATCGATTGTAAGGTAAGGGATGGCGAACCCTCCTTTCATATTTTCTTTTCTTTGTTGACTTGTGGGAGTGGATGAAAGCTGAAATTTTGGCAAACAAGAGCAAAGGTTCTAATCAATGTTGAAATTGATGATAGGCACTTCGGGATCTCAAAGCGGTGAGATTGGATCTTTCATTCTCTCGACTTTCGGATTTGGGTAAGTGGTGGTAAATGCCTACTTATAATAGATTATTCTTCTAATGACTAAGAAAAGCCAATAGTTGCCGATTTCAGGAAGCAAGACCAATTGGAGTATAGTGGCTTGGGTTCAAAGACATTCGGGTAATGTTTTGGGTTCACAAGGAACCCTTTTCAATTGTATTGGTTTGACCGAATAGGCCATGGTACTAACCCATGTATTTGGCGAATATAGGGACCAGAGATCTAGGTGGCGACATCTCTTTTCGGGATTTAGACGATTCGGTGGTGACAGTGTGTACATACACACTTATAGTTAATTAAATGTACTAAATCTTTTGCATGTGATAATTGGATCTATGTAGATGTTAATACCATGAATGGCATAAGCAAGGATACGAGTAAGTCCCTGATTGATTATGAGATTTTATGATGCTTTTGGAAAGCATGATATGTTGTTTATGATTAATGATAGATATGATATATGTGATTAAACATATGATGGCATGAGTATTATAAATACTTGATATGGGTTGATGAGTGGAGGGGAAGATATTCGTGCCGACGGGCACCAAGTGTTTTGGTAACACATCGTGACTACGGTCACGTGAGGTTTGGTACCTCCAGAGGTTTGGTACCATCATCGCGTCTCGCCCCAAAGTGGCTTAGCACCACAGTGGGTTGGCCCCACATTATCATAAGGGATTGACGCCCGGTGATTTGGCATCACACGATGGGTTGGCCCCATCAATCGATTGTGTCTCACGGACACCGAGGTTTGGCACCTCCGGTGATTTGGCATCACATCTCGTGACTATATGTCACCGGTGGTTTGGCACCACCAGTGTTTTGGTAACACATTGTGACTACGGTCACCAAAGTGGTTTGGTACCACATGGGGTAGACAAAGCGTTCGGTTGGCTAGGTCGGGTGCATGACTTAGTACATGATGATTGATTATATGCTGTGTATGAAATTGTTTAAATACGGGGGAAGGGTTACATACTGAGTCTTGGTGACTCACCTTCTCCTTTAACATTTTTCAGGTGACTCGTAGATGGCGGTTGAGGAGCCGGTTGGACTCGAGGTGGCCATGCAGTGGACTTGAATAAATTGAACTTTAACTTAGCTATTTTATTTTATTATTGGTTTATTTTTATTTTGGATGTAATAAGGCCTCCATATACTTCACTTTTGTTATTTCTCATATGTTGGATACTTTGTTTAAACTATATTATTAAAATTAAATTAAAATCACATGTTTTTCTTAAATTAACACGAAAATGTTTTATCGTGCCATCGGGCACATTTGAAATTTGTACAATAAGCTGACTCAATTAAATTTCCAAATTAAATCTAAGTATGGTTTCGACAAGATAACCAAAAACGAGAAGTTTTCAACAAAACTTAAATTGGTTTTAAAATGGTTTTCAAAAAGTTTTCTCCGTAACAAACCAAACTCGGTCATAATGTTTGGGCCGGGTTCGGGTTGTTACATGATCGGTAGCGTCTCAACATTGACACGTGAACACATCGTGAATCTTTTCTAACTCTGATGGCAAAGCCAATCGATAAGCTACCGGCCCAACTCTTTCAGGAATCTCATATGGTCCGATAAAACGTGGACTCAACTTGCCTTTACGGCCAAATCTGAGAACTTTTCTCCATGGTGACACTTTAAATAAAAATTTATCTCCGACTTGATGCTCTATCTCTTTTCTCTTTAAGTCCGAATAGGACTTCTGTCTATCTGATACAGCTTTTAAACATTCTCGTATCACTTTCAGTTTCTCTTCAGCTTCTCTAACCAAATCAACCCCGTGAATTTGGTTTTCCTTGAGTTCAGTCCAAAATAAAGGCGCTCTGCACTTACGCCTATATAGAGCCTCATAAGGCACCATCTTTAAACTCTACTGAATGCTATTATTGTAGGCAAATTCTACCAAAGGGAGAAACTTTTACCATTTGCCTCGAAATTCAAGAATATTGTAACACCCCGTACCCGAGACTGATGCTAGGGCTGGATACAAGACATTACCATACTTGGATTCACTTAAACATTCTCTTATAGGTGGAAAAATTTCGTTCCGACAAAAAAACTTCTCTTTCTTAGTCTAACCATACATTTCAAGGGCCTACAAGGCCTTAGGCACATAACCGATAAATTTCGGAACTTAATCGAAAACTTTTCTTTGAAGCAAGGTTCACACGCCCATGTAACTTAGAACACGCCCGTGTACCCTTAGACACGCCCATGTCCACAAACCGTGGGAAGTTACTGACTATATTCACACGGCCGTGCATGATTAGACACGCCCGCGTATAGGCACACACGCCCATGCCCCAAGTCTGTGCCTAAAAACCCAGGCATTCTGCCAATTTACCCACGGCCAAGGCACGCCCATGCTTCCCAACTGTGGTCGACACTGACTGGATCCACACGACCTGAACACGCCCGTGTCCTAACCGTGTGTTATACACAGCTCATACAAACGGCCGTGGGATATGACCGTGATATATCCTGACTCATAACATTATGGTGCAGGGTACACACGGCCTAGACACACGCCCGTGCGTCTAACCGTGTGGGCACTTAAAGGCTATTTACCAAGCCATTTGCCACCCTGAAATCAAGATCAACTCAAACTCAATGCATCTCATAGACAATACTACATACTTCATTGACTTCGATAAACATACATACATAAACAATTTTGGCCAGTCACCTAGCCAAATACTAAAGAATAAATAAAGAGGCATACACTTCATTAATTTCATCTTCATTGAAAAACAAAGAGTTTGCCAAATATTTTCCTAGCTCAAGAAATCATTTACAAAATGACTTACGGTCAACATTTTAACTAACAATTACAACTTGACAAAATAACCAAGTCCTATACATGCCATATTCAAAACAAGTCTAAAATTGTTATACCAAAGTGTTGTTGATAGTGTGATCTCCGAATCCCTGCGTCTTCGATCTTCGAGTTATCTTGGTAATACTATAAGAAAGAAGGGCAATGAAAAGGGGTAAGCAATAAGCTTAGTAAGTTGCATGATAATAATTAGAAATCATACTCCTCATAAAAGAATAATTTATCCATAGTATTAGATAATTATATACAAACCAGGACTTCTTGACAATCCTTACTTACAATCACCCATATCTAACGTTTATCGTCACACATATAGAGCCAATTTCTCATCACTCATTCAATAGGACTTGTATTCATTCATATCTCTACGATAAGTATAAGGTCAATATAACATTCTTTAAGTGGTCTTACATGAAGTCTCCTCTAGATACCGATGCCATGTCCCAGACATGGTCTTATAGAGAATTACCTCTATGTGCTAATGCCATATCCCGGATATGGTCTTATGCCAGCTCTTGTCCCAACGCCGATGCCATATTCCAAACATGGTCTTACACTGGCACTCATAATGTGGCCGATGCCATGTCCCAGACATGGTCTTACACTGGCACTCGTAATGTGGCTGATGCCATGTCCCAGACATGGTCTTACACTGGCACTCGTAATGTCGCCGATGCCGTGTCCCAGACATGGTCTTACACTGGCACTCGTAATGTGGCCGATGCCATGTCCCAGACATGGTCTTACACTGGCACTTGTAATGTGGCCGATGCCATGTTCCAAATATGGTCTTACACTGGCATTCATAATGTGGCCAATGCCATGTCCCAGACATGGTCTTACACTGGCACTCGTAATGTGGTCGATGCCATGTCCCGGCATATGGTCTTACACCGCATTCGTAATGTGGCGATGCCATGTCCTGCACATGGTCTTACATCGCACTCGTAATGTGGCCGATGCCATGTCGGACATGGTCTTACATGGCACTCGTAATGTGGCCGATGCCATGTTCCAAACATGGTCTTATACTGGCACTCATAATGTGGCCGATGCCATGTCCCAGACATGGTCTTACATTGGCACTCGTAATGTGGCCGATCCCATGTCCCAGACATGGCCTTACACTGGCACTCGTAATGTGGCCGATGCCATGTTCCAAACATGGTCTTAGACTGGCACTCATAATGTGGCCGATTCCATGTCCCAGACATGGTCTTACACTGGCACTCACATTGGATGATAGTATTTTTCGTATACCTCATGATCCATTAGAACTTCACTATCACATTCATATAAACTTCTCAATTTATTGAAGTAACATGCATCAATAAGACATCAAGCATTCCCAATTATGCTAATACAATATTGTATTGAAAATCACACACAACTTACCTCGTTTTCAAAATGAGCTAGTTCTTCGGTTTAGTCCACGATTTTATCCTTTCCCCTATCGAGGTGAATTCTCGTCTCCTCTTGCTCTATAATAGTAAATTTGCTCATTTTAATCATTACATTAACATAAGCATCTCAATAATTATGCTTAGGTAAAATTACCATTTTACCCCTAGATTTTGGCAAAATAACCATTTTGCCCCTAGGCTCGGAAATTAATCCTAATCACATATTTATCCTCCACAAGCCTAGGCAAACATTTAATGCTCTTAAAACTATCATCAAAAATCAATATTCTACATACTTACTACAAAAGTTATAACATTTTCATTAAGGTCCTATTTGGTGTTTTCATGCTAACACCCTTTTTAAAAGTTGTTCATCTAGTAGCTAAAACTCAAGTCCTTCCATAAAAATGCAGCAAATAACTAAGGTAGCTCTCATGGTATAACTCTAAACCTTTCACAACATTGCACAATAGTCCCCTCATTTGAAAGCTTAAGCTTTATGGGTCTCAAAAGTACAATTATTTTCAAGAAAAGTTCACTAGAACACTTACTTGAGTAGATGAGAGCTTACTGAAATTTTTGGAGGTTTCTACCCCTTCTATGCTACAAATTTTCAGTGGAAGATGATAGGGGAAAAGATGATATCTTTTCTCTCCTTATTTTATTATTACAAGTCAAATTAGTCCACCTACTACTACTAACTTTGACTAAAATTGAAAATCTTGTCTCCCATGCTTTCTTATGGCCGGCCAAGCCTCTTTCAAAGGCTAAATTGCCTTTTAAAGACCCCCAATTAACAAATCATGGCCATATGGTACTTTTAGCATGAAGAATTGAACTTTCACACTTTATGCGATTTAGTCCTTTTTTGCAATTAAACATGAAATCACTAAAATTAAAGTACCAAAATTGTGATGTTCATATGCTATTATGTTCTAACTCATAATATATTATGAAAATAATTTTCTCCCATCTCGGATTAGTGATCCTGAGATCACTATTTTGACTAGCCCCTAAATCGGACTGTTATAATTCTCCCCCCTTAAGGATTTTCATCCTCGAAAATCTTACCAGTGAAAAGGTTGGGGTATTGGTTTCTTATCGTCTCCTCGGGCTCCCATGTGGCCTATTCTATTCCATGCCTTTTCCATAGGACTTTCATTAGGGCAATGTTTTAATTTCTTAACTGCTTGACCTCACGAGCCAATATTTTAACTGGTTCTTCACCATAAGTCAAATCTGATTGTATCTCTACCTCTGTCGGTTCTATAACATGTGAAGGGTCTGAACGGTATCGGCGCAACATAGATACATGGAAGAGGTCATGAATCTTTTCTAACTCAGGCGGCAAAGATAGCCGATAAGCTACCGGTCATATCCTTTCGATAACTTCATAAGGTCCGATAAAGCGCGGACTCAATTTGCCCTTCCGTCCAAATCTGAGGACTTTCCTCCAAGGTGATACTTTCAGAAACACTTTATCACCAACTTCGTACTCTATCTCTTTCCTCCTTAAATCTGAATAGGACTTCTGTCTATCTGAGGCGGCTTTCAGAAAGTTACGAATCACTTCCACTTTCTCTTCAGTTTCTTTAACAAAATCAACTCCGTGTATCTGTTTCTCTCTGAGTTCTGACCAATACAAGGGAGGTCGACACTTACGTCCATACAATGCTTCATAAGGTGCCATCTTCAGACTTGACTGAAAACTGTTATTATAGGGGAATTCCATCAATGGTAAGTATTTCTCCCAACTACCATGGAATTCCAAAACACAACATCTAAGCATGTCTTCTAGTATCTGAATGGTTCTCTCGATCGCCTCCCGTCGGTTTGGGGATGGAAAGCGATCGAAACTCAATTTCGTGCCCAAACCTTCTTGCAGCTTTTTCCAAAACCGTGACGTAAATCTCGGATCCCTATCTGAAATGATTGACAACGATACACCGTGAAGTCTCACTATCTCAGACATGTACAAGTCTGCCAATTTATCGAGTGAGTAGTCGACTCGCACTGGTATAAAGTGGGCTGACTTTGTGAGTCTATCGACCACTACCCAAACTGCATCTTTCTTCTTGGGAGTCAACGGTAAACCCATCACAAAATCCATAGCAATACGGTCCCACTTCCTCTCAGGAACCATAATAGGCTGAAGTAAACCCGAAGGTACTTGATGTTCAGCCTTTACTTGTTGACAAATCAGGCATCTTGTTACAAACTTAGAAATATCTTTCTTCATACCTAGCCACCAGTACCATTTCTTCAAATCTTGGTACATCTTTGTGCTGCCTGGATGCATGTTCAAACATCCGTTATGAGCTTCCTGAAAAATTTTGTGAATAAGATTATCATTCCTGGGTACACAGACCCGATCTTGAAATGTCAAACATCCATCAAGATTTACTCGAAAGTCTGACTCAACGCCCGTCTCACATAAAGCTCTTTTGGCTTGCAAACTGTTATCATCCTTCTCAGCTTCGCAAATCTCTTGGAGGAACAATGGTTTAGCCCTCAACTCGGCTAGTAGGGAACCATCATCTAACAAGGTCATCTGGGTGCTCATAGCTTTTAATGCAAACAATGATTTTCTGCTCAAAGCGTCAGCGACTACGTTTGCCTTTCCCGGATGATAGTCAATTACTAGTTCATAATCTTTAATCAATTCTAGCCATCTTCGTTGCCTCAAATTTAATTCCTTCTGGGTCATCAAATATTTTAGGCTTTTGTGGTCGGTAAAAATCCGACACCTTTCACCATATAAATGATGCCTCTAAATTTTTAACCCAAACACGATTGCGGCCAACTCTAAATCATGAATCGGGTAGTTCTTCTCGTGCGGCTTCAACTGTCTAGAGGCGTATGCAATCACTTTACCCTCTTACATAAGTACACAGCCTAAACCATTCAGAGACGCGTCACTGAAAACCACGAATTCTCTTCCCAGCTCAGGTTGCACTAATACAGGAGCCTTTGTCAACAGTGTCTTCCATTTCTCGAAACTCCGTTGACACCTTTCCGTCCAGTCGAACTTTACATCTTTCTGCAAAAGCCTCATCATTGGTGTAGCTATCATAGAAAACCCTTTGACAAAATGCCTGTAATAGCCTGTTAGGCCTAGGAAACTCCTTACTTCAGTTACGCTCCTCAGTGGTTTTCATTCGATAATTGCTGAGATTTTACTCAGGTCGACTCTTATCCCATCTTCCGAGACAATATGCCCCAAAAATCCCACTTCCTTGAGCCAAAATTCACTCTTACTGAATTTAGCATACAATTGTTTTTCTCTTAAAACTTGCAGAACTATATTCAAGTGCTCAGCATGATCATTCTCATCTCGGGAGTAGATCAGTATGTCATCGATGAAGACCACAACAAATCTATCCAAATACGGTCGAAAAATGCGGTTCATCAAATCCATGAAGATAGCGGGGGCATTCGTTAGACCAAAAGGCATGACCAAAAATTCATAGTGGCCGTACCTAGTTCTAAACGCGGTTTTTGATATGTCTGAGTCCTTGACTCTCAACTGATAATACCCTGACCTCAGATCTATCTTAGAAAATACTGTAGCTCCCTTCAACTGATCAAATTGATCGTCAATTCTTGGCAATGGATACTTATTCTTCACAGTCACCTTGTTGAGTTGTCGATAATCTATACATAGTCTCATGGAACCATCTTTCTTCTTCACGAATAGAACGGGAGCGCCCCATGGAGAAAAACTCGGCCTCACAAAACCCTTATCCATTAATTCTTGCAACTGTGCTTTTAGCTCTTTTAGTTCGATTGGAGCCATTCTATATGGAGGAATAGAAATAGGGCAGTACCCGGAACTAGATCAATTCCAAATTCAATTTCTCTATCCGGAGGTAGCCTTGGCAACCCTTCTGGGAAAACATCTAGGTAATCACATACTATGGGTACTGACTCAATTTTCGAATCAATCTCCTTTGTGTTTAACACAAAGGCAAGATAAGCCTCATACCCCTTCCTTAGGTATTTCTGAGCTAACATGGTCGATATCACTATTGGTGAACTATCCAATTTATCTGACTCAACACAAATAAGATTATCGTTTTCATCTCTCAACTCTATATGTTTCCTCCCACAATTCACAATTACATTATGAGTAACTAACTAATCCATCCCGAGAATGACATCAAACTCGTCAAACGGTAATATCATAAGATCGACAGGGAAACAATGACCCTTAATTATCAAAGGACACCCTTTACAAACTCTATCAACCAACACGCACTTACCTAGGGGATTTGACACTCTTATGATGAATTTAGTAGACTCTATAGGCATACTCATGCTAGAGACTAGTTTCATACATATGTACGAGTGGGTAGATCCCGGGTCAATTAAAGCTATAACACGAGTATTATGGAGAGAAAAGATACCCGTGATTACGTCGGGGGAAGACGCTTCTTCACGAGCACGGATGGCATAAGTCCTCGCCGGTGCTCTACCCTCAACTGTAGTAGCTCGATCTTTAGGTGGATTCTTGTTTCCCATCTCACTCCTCGGATTTTTCAACGGTCTTCCCTTAGGGGTACTTCTCGATCTCGCATTCTGAGGCCTTCCTTTCACATCTACCTCGAGGCAATTTCTAATAAAATGGTCCAAGGACCCACATCTGAAACAACCTTTTTCATTAGCTCGGTACTCACCAAAATGGTGCCCGCCACACTAGGGGTATTCTGGTCTATTTGGACGGGCGTTGCCCACACTAGCAACTGATGTAGTTTGCCCTTTTGATCCCGAGAATTGCCTGCCCTTATTTCGGGTTGAAAACCCCGCAGAAGTGACTGATCGAGTAGTGAAATCCCTCGCTTTCTTGGATGAGGATAGGTGAGACTTGTTCAATTGTCTCTTCCTCGAGTCACGGGACTCGTATTCTGCCCTTCTCTTCTCTTTAGCCAACTCTGCAGCTTTACAGGCCCTATCCACCAACACTACAAACTCCTTTAATTCGAGAACTCCCATGTATAAGCGGATATCTTCATTTAATCCGTCCTCGAACCTCTTACACATAATGGCTTCGGTAGACACGCACTCTCGTGCATACTTGCTAAGTCTGACGAACTCCTGTTCGTAGTCGGTTACTGACATACGGCCTTGCTTCAACTCCAAGAATTCCTTTCTCTTGTGGTCGATGAATATTTGGCTGATATACTTCTTCCGATATTCTTCTTGGAAGAATTCCCAGCTAACCCTCTCCCTCGGTACCACCGACACCAAGGTGTTCCACCATCGATAAGCTGAATCTCTCAGGAGAGATACTGCACACTTTAAGCACTCCTCGGGTGTGCAGGATAACTCATCGAATACCCGAATGGTATTTTCGAGCCAAAATTCTTCTTTCTCCGGGTCATCATCCTTATTCGCCCGAAATTCTTCAGCTCCTTGCTTCCGGATCTTATCTACCGGAGGCCTTTTTCTCCTCGCCACCTCAACCACTTGAGGAGCTACTAGAGCGGGTTGAGGGATAGGTGGGGGCGGAGGGGGCTGAGCATTGGGATTTACTCAGGTATACTCAGTATACCAGTTGCTCATCATGTGGAGAAAAGCTTCTCGAGCCTCATCCCCCTGACCCAAGGTCTTGGGTCTACTATTAGCTGGTGCGGTCCCTTGAGCGGGAGCCGACGCATTACTCGCAGCATCATCGGCTGCAGTTCGATCTAGATCAGAATCCATTTACTACATAAAACACAAATTTATACGTCAGGAGCCATCACACTATCATTACTCAGACACTCTTACATATGGCATGTATAGCTAGACTCGTACTCATGCTACGTTAGTCCTAGAATCGACTAAATTGTAGCTCTGATACCACTAAATGTAACACCCCGTACCCGAGACTGATGCTAGGGCTGGATACGAGACATTACCATACTTGGATTCACTTAAACATTCTCTTATAGGTGGAAAAATTTCGTTCGGACATAAAAACTTCTCTTTCTTAGTCTAACCATACATTTCAAGGGCCTACAAGGCCTTAGGCACATAACCGATAACTTTCGAAACTTAATCAAAAACTTTTCTTAGAAGCAAGGTTCACACGCCCATGTGACTTAGAACACGCCCGTGTACCCTTAGACACGCCCATGTCTACAAACCGTGGGAAGTTACTAAGTATATTCACATGGCTGTGCATGATTAGACACGTCCGTGTATAGGCACACACGCCCATGCCCCAAGTCCGTGCCTAAAAACCCAGGCATTCTGCCAATTTACCCACGGCCAAGGCACGCTCATGCTTCCCAACCGTGGTCGACACTGACTGGATCCACACGACCTGAACACGCCCGTGTCCTAACCATGTGTTATACACGGCTCATACAAACGGCCGTGGGATATGACCGTGATATATCCTGACTCATAACATTATGGTGCAGGGTACACACGGCCTAGAAACATGCCCATGCGTCTAACCGTGTGGGCACTTAAAGGCTATTTACCAAGCCATTTGCCACCCTGAAATCAAGATCAACTCAAACTCAATGCATCTCATAGACAATACTACATACTTCATTGACTTCGATAAAAATACATACATAAACAATTTTGGCCAGTCACCTATCCAAATACTAAAGAATAAATAAAGAGGCATACACTTCATTAATTTCATCTTCATTGAAAAACAAAGAGTTTGCCAAATATTTGCCTAGCTGAAGAAATCATTTACAAAATGACTTACGGTCAACACTTTAACTAACAATTACAACTTGACAAAATACCCAAGTCCTATACATGCCATATTCAAAACAAGTCTAAAATTGTTATACCAAAGTGTTGTTGATAGTGTGATCTCTGAATCCCTGCGTCTACGATCTTCGAGTTATCTTGGTAATACTATAAGAAAGAAAGGCAATGAAAAGGGGTAAGCAATAAGCTTAGTAAGTTGCATGATAATAATTAGAAATCATACTCCTCATAAAAGTGTAATTCATCCATAGTATTAGATAATTATATACAAACCAGGACTTCTTGACAATCCTTACTTACAATCACCCATATCTAACGTTTATCGTAACACATATAGAGCCAATTTCTCATGACTCATTCAATAGCACTTGTATTCATTCATATCTCTACGATAAGTATAAGGTCAATATCACATTCTTTAAGTGTTCTTACATGAAGTCTCCTCTAGATACCGATGCCATGTCCCAGACATGGTCTTATAGAGAATTACCTCTATGTGCTAATGCCATATCCCGGATATGGTCTTACGCCAGGTCTTCTCCCAACGCCGATGCCATGTTCCAAACATGGTCTTACACTGGCACTCATAATGTGGCCGATGCCATGTCCCAGACATGGTCTTACATTGGCACTCGTAATGTGGCCGATGCCATGTCCCAGACATGGTCTTACATTGGCACTCGTAATGTGGCCGATGCCATGTCCCAGACATGGTCTTACAATGACACTCATAATGTGGCCGATGCCATGTCCCAAACATGGTCTTACACTGGCACTCGTAATGTGGCCGATGCCATGTTCCAAACATGGTCTTATACTGGCACTCATAATGTGGCCGATGCCATGTCCCTAACATGGTCTTACACTGGAACTCGTAATGTGGCCGATGCCATGTCCGAGACATGGTCTTACACTGGCACTCGTAATGTGGCCGATGCCATGTCCCAGACATGGTCTTACATTGGCACTCGTAATGTGGCCGATGCCATGTTTCAAACATGGTCTTATACTGGCACTCATAATGTGGCCGATGCCATGTCCCAGACATGGTCTTACACTGGCACTCGTAATGTGGCCGATGCCATGTCCCAGACATGGTCTTACACTGGCACTCGTAATGTGGCCGATGCCATGTTCCAAACATGGTCTTATACTGGCACTCATAATGTGGCCGATGCCATGTCCCAGACATGGTCTTGCACTGGCACTCACATTTGATGATAGCATTTTTCGTATACCTCATGATCCATTAGAACTTCACTATCACATTCATATAAACTTCTCAATTTATTGAAGTATCATGGATCAATAAGACATCAAGCATTCTCAATTATGCTAATACAATATTGTATTGAAAATCACACACAACTTACCTCGTTTTCAAAATGAGCTAGTTCTTCGGTTTAGTCCACGATTTTGTCCTTTCCCAGATCGAGGCAAATTCTCGTCTCCTCTTGCTCTATAATAGAAAATTAGCTCATTTTAATCATTACATTAACATAAGCATCTCAATAATTATGCTTAGGTAAAATTACCATTTTACCCCTAGATTTTGGCAAAATGACCATTTTGCCCCTAGGCTCGAAAATTAATCCTAATCACATTTTTATCCTCCACAAGCCTAGGCAAACATTTCATGCTCTTAAAGCTATCATCAAAAATCAATATTCTACATAATTACTACAAAAGTTATAACCTTTTCATTAAGGTCCTATTTGGTGTTTTCATGCTAACACCCTTTTTAAAAGTTGTTCATCTAGTAGCTAAAACTCAAGTCCTTCCATAAAAATGCAGCAAATAACTAAGGTAGATCTCATGGTAGAACTCTAAACCTTTCACAACATTGCACAATAGTCCCCTCATTTGAAAGCTTAAGCTTTAGGGGTCTCAAAAGTACAATTATTTTCAAGAAAAGTGCACTAGAACACTTACTTGAGTAGATGAGAGCTTGCTCAAATATTTGGAGGTTTCTACCCCTTCTATGATGCAAATTTTCGGTGGAAGATGATAGGGGAAAAGATGATATCTTTTCTCTCCTTATTTTATTATTACAAGTCAAATTAGTCCACCTACTACTACTAACTTTGACTAAAATTGAAAATCTTGTCTCCCATGCTTTCTTATGGCCGGCCAAGCCTCTTCCAAAGGCTAAATTGCCTTTTAAAGACCCCCAATTAACAAATCATGGCCATATGGTACTTTTAGCATGAAGAATGGAACTTTTGCACTTTATGCGATTTAGTCCTTTTTTGCAATTAAACATGAAATCACTAAAATTAAAGTACCAAAATTGTCATGTTCATATGCTATTATTTTCTAACTCATAATATATCATGAAAATAATTTTCTCCAATCTCGGATTAGTGACCCCGAGATCACTGTTCTGACTAGCCCCTAAATCAGACTGTTACAAATACAACATCTGGGCATATCCTCGAGTACTTGAATTAACCTCTTCGACTGACCGTCAGTTTGAGGATGAAAAGCGGTACTAAAGTTCAACTTTGTACCCAAGGCCTCTTGTAACATCTTCCAAAATCTGGATGTAAACCTCAGATCTTTATCGGAGATGATTGACAACGGAACACCGTGAAGCCTTACTATTTCTGAAACGTACAAGTTTGCCAACTTGTCTAATGAGTAATCAACTCGTACAGGTATAAAATGGGCTGACTTCGTAAGTCTATCAACCACGACCCATACAACATCTTTCTTACTCGGAGACAACGGTAAACCCATTACAAAATCCATAGTAATACGGTCCCATTTCCACTCCGGAACCAAAATGGGTTGACGCAAACCCAAAGGTACTTGGTGTTCAGCCTTTACTTGCTGACAAATCAAGCATTTGGAAACAAACTCTGAAATATCTTTCTTCATTCTTGGCCACCAATACTGTTGCTTTAAGTCATTAAACATTTTGGTACTACCCGGATGTACAGATAAACATCCGTTATGTGCTTCATGCAAAATTCTCTGAATAAGCTCGTCCTTTCTTGGTACACGAATTCTA
Source organism: Gossypium sturtianum (assembly GCA_025698515.1). NCBI lineage: Eukaryota > Viridiplantae > Streptophyta > Magnoliopsida > Malvales > Malvaceae > Gossypium > Gossypium sturtianum. The sequence continues at coordinate 116,746,232 of CM046954.1, read as the reverse complement.
TCTTTGAACATCAGACTTCCATTGGGACTAATCCAGAAATCAGACTCAACATCTGTCTCGCACTGAGCTCTCTTGACTTGCAATTCACTATCTTCTTTCTGAGCTTCAATGATCTCTTGGAGGAAAATTGGTCTAGCTCTCAACTCAGCTAGAATAGAACCATCGTCGGATAAAGTCATTCGTGAATTCAATGCCTTTAATGCAAATAGGGACTTTCTACTCAAAGCGTCAGCGACCACATTCGCCTTCCCGGGATGGTAGTCAATAACCAATTCATAGTCTTTTATCAACTCTAACCATCTCCGTTGCCTTAAGTTCAACTCTTTCTGCGTCATCAAGTACTTCAAACTTTTGTGATCGGTGAAGATCCAACATCTCTCACCATATAGGTGGTGTCTCCATATCTTCAATGCGAAGACTATGGCAGCCAACTCTAGATCGTGGGTCGGATAATTCTTCTCATGTGGCTTCAACTGTCTTGAGGCGTAAGCAATCACTTTTCCTTCTTGCATAAGTACACAACCTAATCTATTTAAGGATGCATCACTGTAGATCACAAATTCTTTCCCTGTCTCAGGTTGTACTAAAACTGGAGCTTCTGTCAACATCGCTTTCAGTTTCTCGAAACTTTGTTGGCATCTTTTTGTCCACTCAAACTTCACATTTTTCTGTAACAATTTAGTCATCGGGGTTGCAATCATAGAAAACCCCTTGACGAATCGTCTATAATAGCCAGCTAGGCCTAGAAAACTTCCAACCTCAGAGACATTTCTCGGTGGATTCCAGTCCATTATGGCCGAAATCTTACTTGGATCTACTCGGAATCCATCTCCCGAGACAATATGTCCCAGAAATCCTACTTCCTTGAGCCAAAATTCACTTTTATTGAACTTGGCATATAATTGATTTTCTCGAAGAGTCTGTAAAACTGTTCGTAGGTTCTCAACATGCTCATTCTCATCTCGGGAATAAATCAGTATGTCGTCAATGAAAACGACTACAAACTTATCGAGGTATGGTCTAAAAATGCAGTTCATTAAGTCCATGAATACCGCAGGAGCATTGGTCAAACCAAAGGGCATGACTAAAAATTCATAATGCCCATACCTTGTTCGAAAAGCTGTCATGGACACATCTGATTCTGTTACTCTCAGCTGGTAGCACCCCGATCTCAAGTCTATCTTAGAGAACACAGTGGCTCCCTTCAATTGATCAAACAAATCATCGATCCTTGGCAATGGGTACTTGTTCTTTACTGTCACTTTATTAAGTTGACGTTAATCTATGCACAATCTCATGGTGCCATCTTTCTTTTTCACAAATAAAACCAGAGCACCCCATGGAGAACAACTTGATCTAGCAAAACCTTTATCTGCCAACTCTTGCAACTGTGACTTCAACTCTCTCAACTCCGTTGGAGCTATTCTATAAGGAGTAATAGATATTGGTACAGTATCGGGAGCTAGCTCAATGCTGAACTCAACCTCTCTAACTGGTGGTAGTCCTGGTAATTCTTCGGGAAAAACATCCACGTACTCACATACTATCGGTACTCAATCTTTAACTCTGTTTCTCTATCATTCATCACAAAGGCCAAATATGCCTCATACCCTTTTCTTATGTATCTCTGTGCCGTCATATGAGAAATCATTACCGGTGACCTACCTTGTTCATCTAATTTTACATGGAGAATGTCCCCATTCTCACATTTCATCTCAATGTACTTTTTCCCACAATTTACTATTACATCATGGGTAGTCAACCAGTCCATACCAAGAATGATGTCAAACTCATCAAATGGTAGCAACATAAGATTTTCTTTAAAGTAATGACCTCTAATCATTAATGGACAATCTTTACATACTTCATCAACTAACACACTCTTGCCTAAAGGGTTAGACACCTTAATCATAAATTCTATAGAACCTATAGGCATTTTCATACTGGATACTAGTTTCTTACAAATGTAAGAGTGTGTGGATCCGGGATCTATTAAAGCAATAACTTTGATATCATAAAGAGAAAAGGTACCCGTAATAACATCAGGAGAAGATGCCTCTTCGCGAGTGCGAATAGCATAAGTCCTTGCAGGTGCCCTACCCTCAGGTCTCGCAGCCTGCTCTGTAGGGTTACCTCTTCCACTTACCCCACTTCCTGGGTTCCTCTGCGGTCTTCCTTTGACCACACTCCCGGATCTCGGGTTCTGAGCTCTATCTTCTTTCATTGTCTCTGGACAATATTTTATGTAGTGGTCCTAGGAACCACATCTGAAACATGCATTTTCATGTGCTCGACATTCTCCAAGATGATGTCTGCCACACTGTGGGCATTCGGGTCTATCCGATCGGATGTTCCCCATACTAGCAACGAGGTCGTCTGTGCCTTACTTCCCGAATAATGCTTACTCTTGTCCTTCCTTGAAAACCCAGTGGAAGTAGCCGATCGGGTGGAGAAATCTCTTGACTTCTTGGATGAGGATTGGAATGGCTTATTCCACTATCTCTTTTTAAAGTCACGAGACTCTACTTCAGATTTTCTCTTCTCCTTTACTAGTTCTTCGGCTTTACAAGCCCTCTCTACTAGCACAACGAATTCCTTTAGTTTTAGGACAGCAACAAATAATTTGATGTCCTCATTTAGCCCATCTTCAAATCTCTTACTCATGATGGCCTCGGTCGACACGCATTCTCGAGCGTATTTGCTGAGCCGTACAAACTCACGCTCATAATCAGTCACAGACATCTTGCCTTGCTTTAACTCTAGAAATTCCTTTCTTTTCTGGTCCACGAACCTTTGACTGATATACTTTTTCTTGAACTCTTCTTGGAAAAATTCCCATGTGATCTTTTCCCTCGGTACCACCGACACAAGGGTGTTCCACCATTGGTAAGCAGAATCGCTTAAAAGAGAGACTACATACTTCATGCATTCCTCAGGTGTGCATGACAACTCATTAAATACCCTGATAGTATTTTCTATCCAGAACTCAGCCTTTTTCGGATCATCATCTTTTTTGGCCCGAAATTCTTCTGCCCCATGTTTCCTAATCCTATCAATCGGAGGCTTCTCTCCTCTTACCACCTCTACTACTTGAGGGGCTACTGGGATAGGTTGAGGAATAGGTTGGGGTGGAGGGGGTTGTGCATTCGGGTTCGTACGAACGAACTCCGTATACCATGTGTTCATCATGTGGAGGAAGGCTTCTCTAGCCTCTTCTCCTTCTTCTTGACTCACCGTAGTGGGTCTATTCTCATTCTCGTTCGGCACCGTCCCTTCAACGGGAGCCGGCGCGTTACTTTCTACGTTATCCGCCACAGCTCTATCGGGATCCATTTACTAAATGTATAAACATAATTTAAGCCGTTAGGAGTCATCACACTATCATTATAAAAACATTCTTACGTATAGCATGTATAGCTAGACTCGTGCTCGTGCTACGTTAGTCCTAGAACTGACTAAACCGTAGCTTTGATACCACTAAATGTAACACCCCATACCCGAGTCCGAAACTAAGATTGGATACGAGACATTACCATGCTTGAACTCACTTAAACATGTACTTACGGGCTATAAAATTTCGTTCCGAATTAAAAACTTCTCTTTCTTAGTCAAATCAGACATTTCATGGGCCTACGAGGCCTCAGACTTACGTCTCGAAACTTTCAGAACTCATTTGGAAACTTTCTCTCGAAACAGGGGTCACACGTCCGTGTGACTTGGGACACGCCCGTGCACCCCTAAAACATGCCTGTGTCTTTCACCCGTGGTGGATACTGGAAAATTACACACGGCCTGGACAAGCCCGTGGCCCTGGCCCGTGTGCCAAACCATGGCATTCTGACTTATTCACACGGTCTATACACAGGACCGTGTGCATTAGCCGTGTGACAATTTAATTACTAAGTGTAAAGTGCAGACTTCACACGCCCAGGGCACACGCCCATGTGCTAACCGTGTGGTACACACGGCCTAAACACACGGCCGTGTTATTAGCCCGTGGTCTATCCCCGACTTAACACACTAATGTGCAGGACACACGGCTTAGACACACGCCGTGTGTCCATCCGTGTGGGCACTTAGAGGCTATTTACCAAGCCAAACGCCACCCGAAATCAAGACCAAACCCATGCTCAATTCAGCAAATCAAGTATTACATCTAACATGAACAAGGATGCATACTTCATTGATAGATTAAAACATACATACATAATCATTCATGACTCATCTCTTTGGCCATATACAAAAAGAATACTAAGCTTGATAGCCAATATTTTGGCTAATTTTAAAACATAACTCAAAATGAAATGCTTCCTATACATGCCATAATTAATATAAACACTTGGCTATACCAAAATATCGATTGATAATGTGCTCCGAGCTCCGATGACGATGATCCACGAGATTAGCTAGGCGGGAATACATGGAAAGAAAGAATAAAGGACGTAAGCATTTAGCTTAGTAAGTTTGCATGTAATTCTCATAGCAATATATTTGCTTAACATTAACCATTCATCATAAACAATGGCATTATGAATCTCAAGTATTCAAGCTTACTTACTCTTACTGATTCTTACATATCTCATGGTACTTACTATTCTCATGCTCGTACGGTAAACAATATACCTGTATCACTTGATCACATAGATCAGTATACTTTACTACGATAAGTATAATCTCAACTTCATCATTCATATCATGAATAATACTCTTAACTAGCATAACTTGATAATAACTTTACTTACTTAACTTTCTTACTATATCATTTGAGCTTTACTCTCTTGGCCGATGAATTTCTATGAATAACAGAGGATACTGAATCTCATCCCACATAACTCGATGCCAAAGCCATATCCTCGATATGGTCTTACATAGGATCTCTCATCTTGGTATTGATGCCATGTCTTGACACGGACTTACTCAAAGTCTTCCTTGTGTGTTCCCTTGGGAACTTACCATTGCCATGTCTTGACATGGTCTTACTTGGTATCTTTACTCATGAACTGGTCAATGCCGAGCCTTGGCTTGGACTTACATGAAATCTTTCTTGTTACTCACCAATGCCATGCCTTGGCTTGGACTTACATGGAATATCTACCTCATGATAGCTTTTCAATGCCAAGACTTGTCTTGGACTTACATGACATCTTTGCTTGGAGACTCACCAATGCCATGCCTTGGCTTGGGCTTACATGGGTCTTCATCTCATAATAACTCTTCAATGCCAAGACTTGTCTTGGACTTACATGATAACTTGCTTGATTGCCGATGCCATGCCTTGGCTTGGTCTTATACGGACTTTCTTATCTCGTGTGGTAGATCGAGTATCCTAAGTAATTCAACTTCAATCGGGACTTTCTCATGCTTAATCTCATTAATTTCTTTATTTAACATAGCAATAAGCATTTCTATGGTAATAATGTACATTATACTAAGCAATTCAATGATAATAATCATAAAGCTTAGAAATCATACAAACTTACCTCAATATACAAAATGTATGTAGATATGCAATTTAGTCCTCGACTTTGTTCTTGCCTCGGTTTCGATCCGGGCTTCATTTTTCTTGATCTATAATAATAATTAGATCATTTAATACTCATATTGACTAAACTGACTCTTAACTCATACTTTGGCAAAATTACTATTTTGCCCCTAAACTTTCTCATTTTTGCACTTTTGCCCCTAGGCTCGTAAAATAATTCTCATTCAACTTTCTTAAACATCATGTTTAGCTGGTTCATTTTCTCTACTATAACAATCATCAATTCTCACTATTTCTAATAGGTATGACCAATTTCATAACTATTACAAATTAGTCCATACTATCATTTTTCATGAAATTCACTAAGGAAAAGATGTTTATCTAACATCAAACTCCCATAATCTTCAATAAAATATCATTTTACATGCATGATACATATGGGTAGATTTTTTAACATGCTTCTTAGCTCATCTTATAGCTAAAAATAGCTAATTCATAATACGAGGACTCCAAAAATACGAAAAATATTAAAAACGGGGCTAGGATGACTTACTTGCAAGCTTCAAAAATTTGAAGAACCCTAGCTATGGAGTCTCCCAATTTTCGGCACAAGGAAGAAGATGAATGAAATTTTTATCATCTTTTTTCCCATTTTAATCATTTAATTGGTAAATGACCAAAATGCCATTCTCTTTAAAAATTTACAATTTACTAACTCATGTCCATTTTTGTCCAAAACTTATAATTTGGGAAAATTGCTATTTAAGGACTTATAATTAATATTCTAAAGCTATTTCATACAAAAAGCTTCTAGAAACTCATATTTTGCAACTTTTGCAATTTAGTCCTATTTGATCATTCCATGTCAATTTCACAAAATTTCTACATGGAACTTTAATACTATCATGCAAACATGTCATAAACCTTAAGAACTCAATTTACTAACTCAGATATGTGGTCTCGCACCACTATTTTGACTAGGCCCTGAATCGGGCTGTGATAGGGAAGGACCATATGTGGTGAAAAAGGCTTTCTCTGGAGGAGCACTGATCTTGACCGAAATGGATGGGAAAAGTTTACCCAACCCTGTGAACTCTGACTCAGTCAAAAAGTATTTTGCTTGAAAAGGAGAAGAGGCCAAAGTGAAAACCCGCAAAGGGCGCTTTGAGTTTCTAAAAAAAAAGAGGGAGAGGCCAGGGCGAAAACCTGCAAAGGGCGCCTTGAGACCAAAGGGGTTTTGAGTTGAAAACCCAAAAAGGGCGGCTCAAATTCTGAATGGACACGCAGTCATCTTGCTACACTTGAATCAACAATGAAATGAAGAATGTTGCATATCGGGGCATCAACAAAGTACTTTGGGTCTTCTAAACACTTGTTGGGCTCAAGGCAGTCTTCATAAAGTTTGTATATAGAAGCTCAATCGGCGATATCTAGGGCATCTGATTTTTGTCATATTCATTTTACTATCTTGGGATTCTTTTTCTTCTCAAAGATATATTCTTGGTTAATTTTCTTTGTATTTTTTATAATTCATTTAACTCTTTTTGAGATCAATTTATTTGTTTCCCATTATTCATAAATGTGTTGCATTGAAATAATGATGGACGAACTAATAATTTCACAAAAAGAAGTTCTACATATTACTTTGGAAATTTCTAGATAAGACAAGGAACCAAAACAGGACAATTGTTTAGAATTTCCATGTGCATACAAATATTTGAGAAAGAAGAGTCTGGACAGAGACTATTTCTCTGAATTCTTTGTCCAATTGATAATTGGACAAAGTAAATGAGTTGATGTGATGGAAGTAAGTGATGTCATCAGGTCATAACATTCGGGGGTGGTGTGATGAATTAAGAAACCCTGAATTGTGGTGGAATGGGTTGAATTCGAAATAAACCCTATACTCTGAAAATTGCAGATAGGTCAGATTGAAAAAGTTTCAATTCCCATTATGGTAGGATGGTACAAGCCTTATGTTCTCAAGATTCAAGCGGAGCTGACTCAAAAATTACATACAAAAAATGAAGAACAAATGAGTGATAACACCTAGAGTAGGAATCATACTCATGACATTTTTGCATCATAGAAAATCTCATTAGGAACATTTGATCCATTCCAATCATTGCATCCTAATCCTTTAAAAGGAATCATTTTCATGACATATTACATTCATGTCACTCATAACACATGTAGCTAGAAGCATTTGATTCATTCTGATCCTAGCATCTTAGTCATGTGACATAAACATATGTAACCGAGTCTACAGGACATGTCCTTCAGTGGACGGTGTAGCAATATCGGTGAATTTGCAGATCTCATCTTCCTGAAATTGTAGGAAGCAGATCGAAGACACTTTCAGTCTTATCTCCCTGAAGTTGCAGTGGAGTAGACTGAGAACAGAAGATCTTATCTTCCTGAAGTTGCAGGAAGCAGATCAAAAGCACTTTCAGCCTTATCTCCTTGAAGTTGCAGTGGAGTAGACTGAAGACAGAAGATCTTATCTTCCTGAAGTTGCAGGAAGCAAATCAAAAGACACTTTCAGCCTTATCTCCCTGAAGTTGCAGTGGAGTAGACTGAAGACAGAAGATCTTATCTTCCTGAAGTTGCAGGAAGCAGATCAAAAGACACTTTCAGCCTTATCTCCCTGAAGTTGCAGTTGGAGCAAATCGAAAACAGAAGATCTCATCTTCCTGAAGTTGCAGGAAGCAGATCAAAGGCACTTTCAGCCTTATCTCCCTGAAGTTGCAGCGGAGTAGACTGAAGACAGAAGATCTCATCTTCCTGAAGTTGCAGGAAACAGATCAAGGACACTCTCAGCCTTGTCTCCCTGAGTTACAGTGGAGCAGACTGAAGATAGCAGATTTGGCATTCCTGAAGTTGCAGGAAGCAGATCAAAAACATCAGATCTTATCTCCCTGAGTTTGCAGTGGAGCAGATCGAAAAATAGTAGATCTGACATTCCTAAAGTCACAGGAAGCAGATTGAAGCCATCAGATTAATTGAAATCATAATGAATTTCCTAATACCGTTGAATTTGTAGTGGAAAAGGCGAGGACCAAGAAGTCGAGGCTCAGTAAAGACCGGGAAAAATTGGACCTTCTATTGTCTTTGCTTTATTCTCATTTCACGACAATGAGCAAAGAGGGGCAGCTGTAAGAAGCCCATTTTGCCCGGGCTTGTGAAAACCAAAACCAAAAAAGAAAATAGAAAATAGAAAATAAAATAACACCAAATGTCCATTAATACAGTCCATTTACAAACCATTTACAACCCAAACTGCCTAAATAGACCCCCAAACTAAACCATGACCCAGGCCCAATTACCAACAGACCCAATTACACCCTAAACTAACCCATTGACCCAAAAATCACATGTGGCCCAAGTGGCCCAAAAGCTTGCGGACGAAGGAAACCCTAGGTTTCCATTGCCCCACAAGCGCCCCAGCAAGAGCCCAGCTTTCGCAGCGCAGCCCCAACACCACCAGCCTCAGTCAAGCCGCGATTCGCGCAAGTAACGCCCCTATCGCCCTCGCACTCTTCGTCTCCACCTGCAAAAAGAAAGGAAACAGCAACAAAAAAGGCAGAAATGATCTATTTCCTTTTTATTTTTTAAGGCTATAAAAGCCCGATCTATTTTGTAACACGAAAAAAAAAGGAGAGAATAGGAAAAAATACACACAATATACATAAACAGAGATACGCAAACAGTTACAAAAATATACAAAGAAATAAAAATTTCCGCTTACAAAGGTGATTTATATTCTGTTCTTGTTATTTTTATTTTTATTTTTTTTTGTTTCGTGCATGTTTTATTTACAAAAAAATATTGAAATAAAAAGGACGAAATTTCATACCTTAGAACCGTCGTGGGAGACGGTGCGTGTGGCGCGTGGACGGCGGCCACTAAGTCCGATGACCTAACTCCGGCAGAGGAGAGGAGGACTTTTGAGAGCATTTATTGAAGTTTTTTTTTAAACGCAGGGTAAAAATGATTTTTTTGTCAGGAAATTGAGTTATATAGCAGTAATAAAACGGCGTCATTTTTGCCTAAACCAATAGGCATTAAAACGACGTCGTTTAAAGGGCCAGGATCCGCACGTTGACCCAAAAACCCGGGGAGGATCCGCGCGTTTTATAAAAAGGGGAAAATTACCCTTTTAATCCCTCTGCTATCTCATTAAGTTTAATTTCGTTCAATTCAACTTTTTATTTATTTTAAATTAGCCCAAAAACTTATAATTTGCTTCAATTTAGTCCCTCGGACTACTTTAAGGGCTAAAAATCAGAATGGCGTCGTTTTGGGAAGAAGGCATAATTGCCTAATGAGTCCCTGGAGTGCGAAGCGCGTTTTAATTTAATCCTTTTATACTTATTTTATTTGCTATTTAATTCTTCTTTCTTTCTTTATTTTTTATTTTTATTTTATTTTATTCTAATACTATATTTAATCATTTTATCATGTTAAAATATTATATTAATCTTATTATTCGTATATTAATTTATTAAACTTGTATATATTTTTTATTATATATTATCCTTATGTATTTTAAACTATTATTATTTATTACTTTATTTGATTTAATTATTTTTATTACATATTATTTTTAGACTTATATATTAGTTATTATATTATATATTTTTTAAAATTTTGTATATTATATAGTATTACATCCTATATTATTTTTTTAAAAAAATTATTTTATCTAATATTATTTATATTGTATAATATATTATTTATTCTTAAAAATGTAGTTTTATATGTATTATATTACTATAAACATGTTTTTATTTAAAGTTATAAATTATTTATTTATTTTAAAATGTATTTTGATTTATTTTCTTAATATATATATTTTTATTTTTTAGCATTTATTTATTATTAGGTATATGTCATTGTATGAAAATTTTCAACTTGCATGAAAAGTGTTCATATTTATTTTGTAGCTTTTTTTTTTATTTTGTTATTTATTATTTGTTATATTTGTTTATACTCCTTCATTTATTTACAATTGCTTTATTGTAGATATTATTATTAGTCGTATTTTGTATTATTCTTTCTTTTATTACCTATATTAATATGAAATGTTAGTATATTATGATTGCTTTTGATGTTTGATAATGTATTAATATGATATTTTCATAGATCATCATTTTAAAATAAAATGCATTTTGCAAAATTACTATATTTTATCTAAAGGTTTTAAAATAAGGCAATGTTTTGTATTTATAAATTTTGGAAATAGTGCCCTAACGTGCTGGGTTTCGACTTTCCGTTTGACTAAATAACTAAATACCCTTTTAATAAAATTTCGTAAATTATGAGATGATTTTAGTTACGAGGGTTTAAAAATATCGTGTCCTAACATGCTGGATGTGATATTTGTATTCTTTCGGAACAAAGAAATCTCAAAATTTAACTCAAATTGTTCAAGTTTTTTAAGAAATCATATTTTAAAAATTCTTTCAAATTTTCAATATTAAGACATGATTTTATCGATTAGGTACCAATTTTTTGGGCGTTATGAGGGTGCTAACCCTTCCTCATACGTAACTGATTCCCGAACCCGTTTTCTTATATTTCGTGGACCAAAATCAAATGTTTTAAAATAAAACGTTTTACAAGGTGATCCAATCACACCTAAGTAAAAAGGGATTGGTGGCGACTCCATTTCCTTTTTTTAAAGTCGAACCCCGTTTTCTAAAACTTTTAAAAATGGTTTCGACATACCTCAACTAAGGATTTTCCAATTTATTATACTTGAATTATTACCTTTCAAGGAAAAAATGTATAATCTTTACAATTCCTCTCTTTTTCACATGACTAAAATAGAACATTCCTCCTAGTTTTGTTACTAACTAGAACCCTCTAGTTTTTTACAAAGCTCAACTATAACCCTTAACAAATTACTTAGGGTTTTATACCTCAAAAACCTTAAGTATCTTTTAGCAAGGACAAAGGAAAAATGTAAACAATGAAGACCTCTCAAAGGTGTGTGTTTACAAGTGTTAAGCTCTCTCAAAAACTTAAAATAAAATTGATAAAAATGATTTAACAATAAAAATGATTTAACAATAAACACCTAAAGAGATATGTACAAGAGAAAATGAAGAAATAAAGAATTTTTATGTGATAATTGCTATTAGTTTATAAGTGCACAGTGGTTATAAAATCATGGTTGGAAGACCTTATGTGATAATTTGACCTATTTACATTGTAGTTGACAGTAAAGGTAGGTTAATAATGAAATTTTAATTAAAATAAAAGAGTAAAATGGTAATTTAATAATTAAAAACATAAACAAAAGATGGAATGACTATCATCTTCTTCCTTATCAATTTGTTAAAATTGATTCCTCCATGGATAGAAAAATCTAAGTCCAGCCAAGCTATATTCATCTTGGATGCTATGTTTTTCTAGCCCATTTTTAGTAATTTTTATGTTTTTGAGATCGTTGTAGCTTAATCTAGCTAATTCAAGTACTAATTTGTAAAATTGTTAAAGGTTTTGAAATCTACCATTGATGATTTTGATGATTCTTGAAGTTAAATGAAAGATTTATAAGATTGGTTGTTAAATAGAAATATTTTGTAAAGAAATTTTAGTTAGTTTTAAGTTTAGGGACTAAAATGATAAAATAATAAACTTAACATGAATTTCTTTTGAAATTTCAATAAATTTGGGATGTAGATGAATACATGAAAATTCAGATAGCTTTGGTTTGGGCTTAATTGTAACAATTGTATAAGTTTCAGGTTTAGGGACTAAATTGAATAAAAGGTAAAAGTTTAGGGTAAAAGTGTAAAATATTGATATAGGGTCAAATACACGAATTTAAATATTTTAAGGTATTTGAATTGGTTAATTAAACTAAATATTCTATACATACATCAAGAAATGGATCAATCGGTTGATAATCACGAGAAATGAAAAGTTGTCGAGTAGTCCTCATCGAGGTGTTGGTAGCTATCGCGTTTAGGTAAGTTCATATTAGATTTATTACATTTATTGATGGTTTTAATTCTAATTATATAAGTGTTTATGTATGTGTGTGTATATTGAGTATGGTTAATTGAGGTAAGATAGAAAGTAGAAATAAAGGTTTGAATGGTAAAGTGTGACAAATTGTACATGTCGAAGTTGAATCATGTTATTCTATGGAATGTATGTGATCATGTTGATTATGATACAATGTTATAACATGAAAAGATTATGGAATACAAGTCAAGGCTCGTGTGAAATTAATGAATGATTGGGATACAAATGACATGTCATTAGGGTGTTCCAGGCACAAGGTGTCGGTGGTTACAGTTCCAGGTACTATGTACTAGTGTTGCAGTTCCAGGCACTTTGTACCGGTGATACATTTCCAAGTACTATTTACCGATGGTGGATACCATACTGATTGCTGGAATCTATCATTTGTTGCAGATTCTCATCAGCTTGTGTGAGCGATATCGTGTAATGGTTAATGTCCCGATTGTCAGCTTGTGTGAGCATTATTTTCCCTGTGTATCCAAAGTTAATTTACTATAGTTCTCTGAGCAAAATAGTTAATGAAGTGTTCAGAAATGGATCTTATGGCATGAATTGTTGTATACATATATGGTAGTGATTTGACATGTGAAATAAGTAACCTGGGATCTTGCTATGTTATATGTACATGTCTAACCATGTGGTATGATAGGGAATGTGAAATAAGGCATGGAATTCTAGTTAAGTTAAATTCGAATTGTATGATTAAAATGACAGGTATGTGATTTTTTAACTATATGAACTTACTAAGCTTTATGTAAGCTTACCTTGTTTCATTTTCTTTCTTGTAGATTGTCAGATTCATGCTGTTAATTGGAACATCGTTGGAGATCACACTATCTACCAAATCTTTCGGTAGCTATTTGTTTATTTTGGCTTGGTTACAAGTGGCTTGTAAATAGGATCTTGACTCTGTATGTTATAAGCACTTTGGTCATGTTCTGTGCTATTTGAAATATGAAATATATAAATAGTTGAAAATCCTTAATGGTATTTTGGTTGGTTGTAGTGTGTGATGGAAAATGCATCTTTTGGTATTTAAATGCATTTTGGTGTTGATTTCATGGTATGAATGCTATGAAATGCTTAAATGATTTATGTTTTAATGTTTGAATTGTGGTGCTAATGAGGGCATATTGGTTAGACACTTAGGTTGAGTGTTATTTGGTATATTTTTAGCAAGTTTTGGTGTATTTTTAGCTTGTGATCAAAGAAATTATAGGTAAAATGACTTGGTTTGGAAGACATGTTTAGGTGTACACAGTTTTCCATATGGCCGTGTGCCACACATGGTTACATGGCACAACCATGTGGTCTGTTTGATTTTGGTGCAGGTTTGTTCACATGGTATCAGTTTGTTACACAACCTTGCGACATAGCGGTGTCACACCCGAAAAACTTGGTTAGTAGAATTATGTATTAGATTGTGGGCTCGAGAGAAAAATTGGGTTTAATATCATAGAAATTAAAATAGGATAAAATAATTAAATAAATAATAATGATAATAATAAAATATTAAAATGATTATTGGGTCTAAAATTAGGTGGTGAAAATTTGGATTAGGTGATCAGTTATTAAATAACTTAAAACAGATTTTAAAATTAAAATCGGGTTTGAAAATAATTGAGAAAAATGTGTTTTAATTAAACCAATGATTGATTTGAAAAACAAGGGAAAACAGAGTCTTTAAAAGACAATTTTCCCTCAATTAAAAAAAAAACTGCTTATCTTCCTTGCTTCTTTAAACAACCCATCTCTTTCCCTCCCATTTAGCTTCACATTCAAAATTTTCCCCAAGTTCGAATATGATATTTTCTCTCAAAATCAACTCATCCTTAGTGATTTTCGAGCTATCCAAATACCTCAACACCTTCCAATTTTAAAGAAAAATCATTAAATCCTCATCAATTTTGTCATTATTCTTCTCACGTTCAACTTTGAATTAGCTCCACAACTTGTTGCTTTCTTCAAATTGAGGTAATGTCGTGACTTATTATGATTAGATTAAGGTTGTTATTTTTCTAATTCGGAATTTAATTGAGTGTGTTGAAAGTTTTTAATATTTAAAGCTTTTTAATTAAATTTTAGTTCAACAATGGTGAAATCTGAAATAATGAGTAAGCCTACTATTTTTGATTCATTTCTAATCTATTTTTAACTAAATAGAAGATATTTGAACTCAATTTCATAAATGGGTATCCAATTTTAATGAATTTTGAGTTTCCCCCTTTTGTGTGTTCACACAAGCTTAATTTTCTAGAAATTTTAAATTTTTGAGATTAGATAAAATTAAAGGTTTATATTTGTAATAATAGGTTAAATAGGATGTTTTGAAACTTAATTAAGGTTTAGGAACAAAATTCAAGTGAGGAAACCTCATATTTTGGCAAAATGAGTTGATTTTTGGCTTGAAAATGGTGGATATCGTATTTCTTGGCTAAGCTTTGGTGTTAAAGTGATTTCTAACTCATTTTGATCTAATTAAAATATATTTGATCTTAATTTAACAAATCCTTAATGAATTTAAGGAAATTGAATGTTTTCTCCTTTTAAAAGATCACATAAGCTTGATTTTTTCGAAAAAATTAGATTGGTGAAATTGATGGTTTGGATATGTAATTAGATGACATTTAGGATTTATGAATGTTAGGATCGAACTGATTAAGTAACGAACAAGTAAAAGTAGCGGAATAAATTGAGAAATTGGACACACAAATTTAACGTGGAAAAACCCCTCCAAAGAGGATAAAAAACCACGGGCAAAGATAATTTTACTATAATGGCAACAGAATGAAGAGTACAAAAGATGGAGATAAAACTAAACCCCGAAAACCCGAAAAACAAAGAACCCTCAAAATGTAAACACAAAATTCTCTAAATGTGTTATGAGTTCTAATATCTAATGGGTGTATTTTCTAAGCTTGTAAAAGAGCCTATTTATAGGCTAAATTCATAGGTCAAATAATAATAAAATAATCTAACTAATCAGTCTTTGATTGAAACAAATAAACAGAGTTTAACTAGAAGATTACTTCTCAAATTTGACTGAAATAGGAGTCATAATTAACAAATCTCCACCTTGACTCATATTTCCACAATGCCATCTTTGCCAAAGCCCGCCACGAGCCTATCTTGAACCATGCAGGGAATTAACTGAGTTGAATCTGTGCTTAGAAACTGGAAGACTTCTAGCTTTCGACTTGTACACTGCCAAATCAAAACTAACCCGGGTTTGATTTTCACGAACACAATGCCCTAACTTTTCAAAACCTGCATCCAAAAGAGAACCTCTCTTCAACGAAACGGTCATACCTTTTTCCCTCCTATGACCAAGTTGCCTCTGCTCTGAATGAGTTTGTAACACCCCAAGCCCGGCCCATGCGTTATGAGCGGATTTGGTATGTCACATGAGCAAAACATGTTAAACCCTTTTTGTTCGTACTAAAATATTGCTTTGTTAAAAATCAAGAAAACAAGTTTGATTTGATAAATCGTTAAATTTGAACTAATAATCTACAAAACCGTGACTTTTGAAAACGACGTTGTAAATTCGAAAGAGAATTCAAGTCTTTTGAAAATATCATTAATAGTTCGAGAGAAATTTTCCGGTTTAAAAAAATGAAAAATTATTATGAAATCCTTTTCTAAATATTCATTTTAGAATAAATCATTTATTTAAATTTTTAGAAAAATAATATTATAATTTAAATACTTTCAGCAGTTTATAAAATTCATCACACAATAAACAAAACAAAACTTAATCCAGAGGCCTTATTACAACCTTAATTCAAAATAGTAACGTAATTAAAAATACTATAAGAAATCCGAAATCCAGATTTAACCGTTTACGAAGTATGGCCTCCACCGAGTCATCCACAGCCCAAGTCTCCATCACTGATTATTACCTGAAAGGGATAAGAAAAATGGGGGTGAGTTACTAGAACTCAGTGTGTAACCCACTTACCATTGTCCACTGGGCCAAAATCCAATTAAGCATTTATTGGGCCAAAGCCCATTTACAATTATAACATAAAAAAAAAAGAACATGTATAAAATATGCATGTGATATGCAATTCCCAAACCAAACCTAATTTCCATCCGCTACACACCACCCGTACCAACCAGCACACCTGTGGGGAGCTTTAGTCACCCACCCCGCCAACACACCAAAATAGGCATTAAGCCGTTTATATCAAATTGTGGACAAGCCACCAGATTCACAGAGTTTACATGGCATTTCCATTTTTCAGATTTGTGGTAGAGCCACCAAAATTTTGTAGCAGAGCTACCAGAACTTCTCTTCGTCAATATCCCGTCCCATGCAAATCATGTATATAATGCATAGCCATTTACAACAATTTATTCAGATATTTCTTACAAACATTATGGCCCATTATAACAATTTATATCAAATCGGCCCATATAACAAATATCCAATGGCCCATATAGCAAATATCTCAATTTGGCCCATATAGCAAATATCTCAGTTTGGCCCATATAGCAAATATCTCAGTTTGGCCCATATAGCAATTATCTCAATTTGGCCCATATAGCAATTATCTCAATTTGGTCCATATAGCAATTATCTCAATTTGGCCCATATAGCAATTATCAAATGGCCCATTAAGGGTATTTTCGAAATTTTCACAGTCTTAATACCAATTTCATAGTCTTTACCAAAATAGTGATAACTATGCCATTTTACCCAATTTTACCAAAATGTGATTTAATCAAGCAATTTACCACTAACACGTTTTAAATATCTAACCCATGAAATACGGTGTGAGATTGTAACACCCCAAACCCGGCCCATTCACTACGACCGAATTTGAAATGCCACTGCGGAACACGTTCAAAAATATTCTTACTTAAGAGTAAAAATCGTTAAAAATTTGTTTCCTTTAATAAAACCTTTTTGTGACTTAAAATATTCCAGGTAAAAATTAAATTATCATGAAAACACCGGATTCAAAACTTTATTATACACACTTAAGAAAATAAAATCATTTCTAATCAATATTTAAATTGTCAATCCATAATAAATATAATAATTAAACTTAATGAAAAATACTTAAACAACCTTAAATACTTTAATGGGCCGTATTACAATAAAGACTTAATCTGTAACATCCCGAAATTGGGCCTAGTAGGATTGGGCCCAATGGGCCTTGATTTTAAAATTTTTGAGAACGGGATTAATGCAAGTTAGACTTATTAGGTAAGTTATTTTGGAAGGTTAGAGGGCTTCTATGAAGTCCCGGGATCAAATATTAGCTTTGGGGAAATTTTGGTTTTAGGTGGAAAAAAAACCCTGGAAGTTGGCAGGTAGGCCTTAAGAATAAAATGTAGAGGAAAATGACACAAGTGGAGTGTGTGGTGTAGTGGCAAAGTGACGCCACTTAAGAGGCAAGGAGTGACGCCACAAGGAAGGAAGGAGGTCCAAGGTTCAAGTCTTGGCTTTTGCATTTTTGGTTTTTTTTACTTGGACCTCGAGAATTTGGCTATAGATTTATATTTAGTTGCGCATGGTTTAAGACACAAGAGGAGCTTGTGGCCAAGTGGCTAGCAGCGTGGATTATGTTGCAAGGGAGCACGGGTTCGAATCTCATGAGAAGCAAGGGAGTATTTATTTTATGATGCGGGACGGGAAGAGTTTGATTGAATTTAAACTCTCTCGTTTAGAGGATCCCACATCGGAAAGATACAAAGAAGGAAGGTGAAGAGCTAGCTATATAAAGAGCATTCGGGAGGAGGTTGACACACCTTGGAAGGCGTTTGGGCACGAGGAGTGGTCGGGCGCGGATTAACACGAGTCCTATCGGTGTGTAACTCTCTACTCTAGTTGTAGAGCGGCAAATGCCGAAGTGTCGGTCCACGGCAATAGTAGCCACACGAGCGCGCGAACGTGACGTGTAGGGCTTCGACGCGATAGTTGAGGCCATAAGTAGTATTCTTGTGGGTTGGGGTCGCGCTTGGGCGCGATGGGCGAAGTGGGCCCAATGGGCCCGTGGGCCCTTATGAGTAAATTGTGCGATTGTGTAGTATATAGTGAACTAGACTAGGTGGAACTTATATACATGGCTAGATTTGTGCTAGGTGGGCCACACGAGCGTGTGGGCCCGAATGGGCCGAAATTGGGCTTTAGGCCCAATAGTCCATTCGACCAGAAATGGTAGTTGGGTCGCTTCAGGCGACACTGGGCCTTTGGAAAGGCCATTCCAGGTACGAAATTACTGAAATACCCTTAGTGGGTAAATTACCAAAATGCCCTTGGTGGGTAAATTATCGATATACCCTTGGTGGGTAAATTACGAAAATGCCCTTGGT
This sequence comes from Gossypium sturtianum, assembly GCA_025698515.1. Classification (NCBI taxonomy): domain Eukaryota; kingdom Viridiplantae; phylum Streptophyta; class Magnoliopsida; order Malvales; family Malvaceae; genus Gossypium; species Gossypium sturtianum. The sequence goes on along the minus strand of CM046954.1, from coordinate 116,727,388 downwards.
AGGTAAAATTACGGTTATACCCTTAGAGGTTGATTAGGGTGATTATGTTGTTTTATGTCTATCGATTATGATGGTAATTCATGTTATACTTATATTTGATATATGTCTAGCATACATGACATACTGCATACACGAATTATTATGTCATATTGCATGGGTTATATGAGTGGAGGCGCAAGATTAATTGTGCCGACGGGCACCGAGTGTTTTGGTAACACTGCTGTGACTACGGTCACCAGAGGTTTGGTACCTCCAGAGGTTTGGTACCTCATAGCGACTCGTCCCCGTGGTTAACACCACCGTGGGTTGGCCCCACTTGAGATATGGGATCGTCGCGCGGTGATTTGGTATCACACGATGGGTTGGCCCCATCAATTGATTCGTGTCTCACGGACACCGGTGTTTTGGTAACACATCGTGACTACATGTCACCGGTGGTTTGGCACCACCGGTGGTTTGGCACCACATGTATTGACGGATATTGTGACTTTAAGTCACCGGTGGTTTGGCACCACCGGTGGTTTGGTACCCACACGGGGTAGAAAAAGGAGTTGCGGATGGCTAGGTTTGGGTGCATGATATGCATATTTTCATATGAAATTGTGTAATGGTGCTGTTGGATGGGGATTTACACACCGAGTCTCGATGACTCACCCCTTAGTTAAATTTTGCAGGTAATCATTAGATCGCGGATTTGGGAGTGAGGTGGACTCGTGGAGGCCATACATATGTTTACTCGTAAATTCGTTTCTTTTATTTGGACTTATTTTTATTTGAGTTTTTGTTATGTAATAAGGCCTTGGGTATTTTATTTGGTTTCACTTTCAATTTGTTTATTGCTTATTATTAAATGATCAATATGGGATTTTCCTAAAATGATAATAAACCATTTCTTATTCAAAATTTCTTAAACTCGATTTCTCACCACAACTATAAAGAATATGAGCTTTTAACGAATGCACGCTTTTTAGACATTCCTTTCATGTGACATGCCGATTCGGTCGTAACGTTTAGGCGGATTTGGGGTGTTACAATTATGGTATCGAGCCTAGGTTCAAAAACTACATTTGTGGGTTTGGGTTCAAAAATGTTTTCAAAAGATGGTTTGGAAAATGGTTTAGAAAAATATATATCTGTTCTTTTTGTTGAAATATGGCACCCGAGTCTCCGGCACCAATCCATACTTTGTAAGTTTTCGATACTTTGCTTTGTTATATCTTTGTATTTTGAATATCTATTCTGTGTGTTTGGGTTGGATGTGATGTTCGGATATAGAGTTGATTGCGTACGAAATATTTGTCTGCTTTAATGGTTAGTTTTTTTTTTTAGTATGTGTAGGATTTCTAAATTCTAGTTAAAAGTACATTAGGGTTATTGGAATCAGAGTGCGCAGCGTGAGCACAGCCGTGGTAGGTTAGGTGGTACGAATGTTCCTGAGTTGGAAATTTCGAGGACGAAATTTCTTTAAGGAGGGTAGATTTGTAACATCCCGAAATTGGGCCTAGTAGGATTGGGCCCAATGGGCCTTGATTTTAAAATTTTTGAGAACGGGATTAATGCAAGTTAGACTTATTAGGTAAGTTATTTTGGAAGGTTAGAGGGCTTCTATGAAGTCCGGGATCAAATATTAGCTTTGGGGAAATTTTGGTTTTAGGTGGAAAAAAACTGGAAGTTGGGGTAAGCCTTAAGAATAAAATGTAGAGGAAAATGACACAAGTGGAGTGTGTGGTGTAGTGGCAAAGTGACGCCACTTAAGAGGCAAGGAGTGACGCCACAAGGAAGGAAGGAGGTCCAAGGTTCAAGTCTTGGCTTTTGCATTTTTGGTTTTCTTTTACTTGGACCTCGAGAATTTGGCTATAGATTTATATTTAGTTGCGCATGGTTTAAGACACAAGAGGAGCTTGTGGCCAAGTGGCTAGCAGCGTGGATTATGTTGCAAGGAGCCAGGTTCGAATCTCATGAGAAGCAAGGGAGTATTTATTTTGCGGTGCTGGACGGGAAGAGTTTGATTGAATTTAAAAACTCTCTCTTGTGAAGGGATCCCACATCGGAAAGATACAAAGAAGGAAGGTGAAGAGCTAGCTATATAAAGAGCATTCCAGGAGGAGGGTTGACACACCTTGGAAGGCGTTTGGGCACAGGAGTGGTCGGAGCGCGGATTAACACCAGAGTCCTATCAGGTGTGTAACTCTCTCTACTCTAGTTGTAGAGCGGCAAATACCGAAGTGCCGGTCACGGCAATAGTAGCCACACGAGCGTGCGAACGTACGTGTAGGGCTTCGACGCGATAGTTGAGGCCATAAGTAGTATTCTTGTGGGTTGGGGCTGCTTGGGCCGCGATGGGCCGAAGTGGGCCCAATGGGCCCGTGGGCCCTTATGAGTAAATTGTGCGATTGTGTAGTATATAGTGAACTAGACTAGGTGGAACTTATATACATGGCTAGATTTGTGCTAGGTGGGCCACACGAGCGTGTGGGCCCGAATGGGCCGAAATTGGGCTTTAGGCCCAATAGTCCATTTCGACCAGAAATGGTAGTTGGGTCGCTCAGGGCGACACTGGGCCTTTGGAAAGGCCATTCCAGGTACGAAATTACTGAAATACCCTTAGTGGGTAAATTACCAAAATGCCCTTGGTGGGTAAATTACCGATATACCCTTGGTGGGTAAATTACGAAAATGCCCTTGGTAGGTAAAATTACGGTTATACCCTTAGAGGTTGATTAGGGTGATTATGTTGTTTTATGTCTATCTGATTATGATGGTAATTCATGTTATACTTATATTTGATATATGTCTAGCATACATGACATACTGCATACACGAATTATTATGTCATATTGCATGGGTTATATGAGTGGAGGGGGCAGTATTAATTGTGCCGACGGGCACCAGTGTTTTGGTAACACACTGTGACTACGGTCACCAGAGGTTTGGTACCTCCGGAGGTTTGGTACCTCATAGCGACTCGTCCCTCGTGGTTAACACCACCGTGGGTTGGCCCCACTTGAGATATGGGATAAATGCGCGGTGATTTGGTATCACACGATGGGTTGGCCCCATCAATTGATTCGTGTCTCACGGACACCGGTGTTTTGGTAACACATCGTGACTACATGTCACCAAAGTGGTTTGGCACCACCGGTGGTTTGGCACCACATGTATTGACGGATATTGTGACTTTAAGTCACCGGTGGTTTGGCACCACCGGTGGTTTGGTACCACACGGGGTAGAAAAAGGAGTTGCGGATGGCTAGGTTTGGGTGCATGATATGCATATTTTCATATGAAATTGTGTAAGGGTCTGCATTGGATGGGGATTTACACACCGAGTCTCGATGACTCACCCCTTAGTTAAATTTTGCAGGTAATCATTAGATCGCGGATTTGGGAGCCGAGGTGGACTCGTGGAGGCCATACATATGTTTACTCAGTAAATTCGTTTCTTTTATTTGGACTTATTTTTATTTGAGTTTTTGTTATGTAATAAGGCCTTGGGTATTTTATTTGGTTTCAGCTTTCAATTTGTTTATTGCTTATTATTAAATGATCAATATGGGATTTTCCTAAAATGATAATAAACCATTTCTTATTCAAAATTTCTTAAACTCGATTTCTCACCACAACTATAAAGAATATGAGCTTTTTAACGAATGCACAGTTTTTAGACATTCCTTTCATGTGACATGCCAGATTCGGTCGTAACGTTTAGGCCGGATTTGGGGTGTTACATAATCAAAATACTGAAACTATAAATACTTAATTAATTAAATTATCTTCTGCATGGGCCACCTCGTATCCACTCCAACCCGGTCCGATCATCATATCACTGCGATGTTTGATAAAATATTTGGGTGAGTCACACGGACTCGGTGTGTAATTAAACCACCGAATTCCACCCACGTGTTAACCACATATTAACCCATATATCGAGATATCAAGTATCATATTCACATACTACCACATTCAGGCTTGGCCCATATTAATATCACATTCATATAAATAGGTAACTAACCACTTGATTTCACATATCGGGCTTAGCCCATTTCCACACTGATCCACATTCATATACTGGCTTGGCCCATTTCATATTAATCCACATCACATATTGGGCTTGGCCCATTTTCACATATATTCACATGCAAAGTTATACGATTATGAAGCCCAACCTTGACCTAGGGTCCATCCTCTACACACCCCCTTATCCAAATTTACCACACACCGGGGATTATCAAATCACCCTCTCCTTTTCACTCCAAAAGGCAATCAATGCCGCCCGTGCAATTAAGCAAAATAATCCACAACGCGACCTCAGTCAGCGCCAATCCACGATGTAGCCATAGCTAACACCAAAACCACGATGGGACACATAGTCACTCATCAACCACGATATGGCACATAGCCGATATCAACCACGATGAGGCACATAGCTACTTATCAAACCACGCGAACTTAATCGCAAATAATCCACAACGTGACCTCAGTCAACATCAATCCACGATGTAGCTCAAGGCTAACATCAAACCACGTACTCGAAGTACACCCTGTCCTTCTTTCATATCCCAACCCATGCACATGCCACATAAAATAATGATACAATGTAATGATGCATGAGCATGTTCATCAAGCATATTATCACATATTCATATTAATAATCACATATCATCAGGTTTGGTACTTACCGAATTATCGACATACCCCTTGAGGGTATCCTTATCACAATTTCCACTGCACTAGTTAGCACATTCATAATACATACACAGTTCACATACATATCATATACCCGGAAAACGGTGGGTTAATCACACACCTGACTTTCTAGCGAAATTCCAAACTACTCGAATCTAACACGATCTAGAATCCCGATACTCTGCTTACTTGTCGATTAGCCCCTAAAAATCATAATACACAATCGGTCATACCTAAACTTATAAAATGGCCTATGGCCGAATACCACATTAACTCACCTTGAGTAGTCGAATCCAAGAGGCTCTTCTAAGACTCTTATGGCTGGCACTATTGTTGCTTGTGAAGACTAAATGAGAATAGGTCGGCTCTTTTATGGTGAAGAAGAAAACACAAAAGTAGAGGAGTTTATCGCCTAGAGGATTCGACTATGGTTCACCAAAGTATTTTGGCTTTTAAAAGAATTCTTAAAGAAAGGAAGAGAAGAAGGAGTTGAGCAATACGGCAACGGTGGCAAAGGGAAGATTCGGCTAACAAAAATAAAAGAAAGGAATTGGGAAAGGGATATAGATTCGGCCAAGAACAAATAGAAAAGAGGAATGAAACATAAGCGGCTTTGCACAAGGGAAAAAGGGCACTAATGGGGAAAAGAAACTAAATTCGGCACCCCTATTTATACTACTCAATTTCGGCACTCCTACCTCCTCTCAAATTCCACTTCCTTCTCCTATAATAACTCTTGAACACATATTCAAAATATATAAAATAAATCTATACTAATCTTCTATTTATCAACTTAAAATAAATCCACCTTAATTAATAGAATAAAAATTATCCATCATTAATCCCTTATCAAACTCCTAAATCATCTCTTATCACCTCTTCAAAAACAAATAAGATAAAATAAAGCTTTATCTCCTCTTTATCTCTTATCCACATTTAAACTAAATAAAATAACACCTCTATTATCTAAAATAAATAATACAACCATTATCTCTACCTATTCAAAATAAACAAATAAAATAAATCCAACACTTATCCTTACTCCAGCCGAATTTCAAAAGGATAAAAAGCTTAATCTACTTTCAATTAAAAGTCTAATTGCCGTCCAATGCTTCTCTCTCTCTTGACGCCAAAAGCCAAAATTAAAACACCCAACTGCTACTCCCGTGCCTTGAACCCAGGACCTGTTGGAAACCTCAATCGCAGTAACGCCCCCGCCACTTTGCCAAGGCGCTGACTGTGATATAGTTCACCCTGAACTCCTTTTAACACCTCTTTCCCTAGCTCCCCCTTTCCTAACGCCAAAGCAAAATAAAAACACGCCCATGCCGCCAACGGGATTCGAACCAAGGCCCTTGTTGCCGCAAGCCGCATATAGCGCTCCAAGCCACTCTGCCGTGGCGTTTTTATGACATAAACTCGCCACAACTAATTTTAAAGCCTCTTTATCTTGCTCCCCTCTTAACGCTAAAAGCAAAATTAAAACACCCATTTGCTTTCCACGCTACTCGAACTCCAGACCCTTGTTGGCGTCATTCCTAGGCCTTAAGTGGCGTCCTTAAGCCACTTTATCAAGCCCCCTTTCGTGACCCAAAACGCCCACAAATTATTCTTAAGGCCTCCTCAGCCTAATTTCCTCTTTTTACACTTAAATCCAAAATTTTTCCAAAGCTTTCACCCTCATTCTAAAGTTCTAAAAACTCTTAAAACATCTCCAAATACCCTTAAAACCCACTAGCACTTGGGTTATGCTCCAAACGCATAACCCCTAATCTAGGATGTTACAGTTCTACCCTCATTAAAAATAATTTCGTCCTCGAAATTACTTACTAACGAATAATCGAACATCCTAACTCACCGCACTACGCTTATGCTGCGCACTCTGATCTTAACAAATCTAACACATCCCCTAGAACTCATTTCTAACGTTGCGGTTTAATCTGATTAAAAAGTTTTATGCATTAGTATTTGTTCCACTGTTTAACCGCGAACAATTTTATGAAAAGAATTTCTAGAAGTGGTTCTTTCGATCGAACAAAGTTTCAGTTCAAGTTCACTACTCTAATTGAGAGAGTCATATTCATTCCTCAATAGAGGCACATTCATTCATCAACAAGAACACATTCATTGGTGGCATCCACCACACATTCACTTTGGACATTTACGCCGTTTCTATCCCTGGGGTATTTCCGTCATTTGTCCTCTGAGGTATTTTGGTAATAAATCAGGATCAATTCAAAATCTTTACAAATCAAAGGTTACTTCAAAATTTTCAAAACTTAAGGGTATTTTTAAAATTTCCAAATCAAAAGTATTGCGGAAATTTCAAAAATCTTGGTTATTTTGGTAATTTTTAAGTCGTGGTATTTTAGTAAATTTCCAAATCTGGGTATCTTAACATTTTGCAAAAATAGAATTTTACGGTATTTCTGTAAAGTAGAAATATTTTAACAAACGTCGAGGGTATTTTTGAAAATCTTAAAAACTAAGGGTATTTTAGTAATTTACAATAAAGGGGCATTTTTGTAATTTTGTAAATCGGAGATATTTTGGAAAAATTTTCACAATAATCTTTTACTACAATTAAAAGGGTAATTTAGGGATTTTAAAACTAGGGATTTTATAAATCTGCATGGCTAGTCCCTTTCGGGTTTTAATGATTGGTTTAACCCGTGAATAAGTCCTCTTGGTTAGGGTGAACCGTAGCTACGCACCAGGTAGGATTCCAGTGAAGAGGAGGTGAGTCACTAGGACTGCTTAAGTACCGTGCTCTTAGGATCCAATCCTAGACATGCGCACAATGGTTGCCACACCCTAGCTCGGCGACTTAGTTCACAGGTTTGTTTAATGGTCCTTAAGTCTTATGCACTTGTGTTTGAGTAGCCTAGTCCTAGGGTTCAATAGCCCTAATCTGCTAATCTACGTTCCCATAAAAGCCCATACAGTTCACATGTTTATTTCACTTCAGAAGTCAGAGGTACTTACCTGGTGGACTTCGGGCCGGAGGTACAGGTACCATGCCAGAAAAACCTGAAATAAAAGCCCATATTTTGAAAAGCCCATTTTTGAAAACGTTTTTGGACCCAAAATCCACAAAGCCGAGTCTTGAACCGGGCTCTGATACCAATTTTTAACACCCCAAACCCGGCCCATTCACTACGACCGAATTTGAAATGCCACTGCGGAACACGTTCGAAAATATTCTTACTTAAGAGTAAAAATCGTTAAAAATTTGTTTCCTTTAATAAAACCTTTTTGTAACTTAAAATATTCCAGGTAAAAATTAAATTATTATGAAAACACCGGATTCAAAACTTTATTATACACACTTAAGAAAATAAAATCATTTGCAATCAATATTTAAATTGTCAATCCATAATAAATATAATAATTAAACTTAATGAAAAATACTTAAACAACCTTAAATACTTTAATGGGCCTTATTACAATAAAGACTTAATCAAAATACTGAAACTATAAATACTTAATTAATTAAATTATCTTCTCGCATGGGCCACCTCGTATCCACTCCAACCCGGTCCGATCATCATATCACTGCGATGTTTGATAAAATATTTGGGTGAGTCACACGGACTCAAGTGTGTAATTAAACCATGAATTCCACCCACGTGTTAACCACATATTAACCCATATATCGAGATATCAAGTATCATATTCACATACTACCACATTACGGGCTTGGCCTATATTCATATCACATTCATATAAATAGGTAACTAACCACTTGATTTCACATATCGGGCTTAGCCCATTTCCACATCGATCCACATTCATATCTTGGCTTGGCCCATTTGATTAATCCACATCACATATTGGGCTTGGCCCATTTTCACATATATTCACATGCAAAGTTATACAATTATGAAGCCTAACCCAGCCTAGGGTCCATCCTCTACACACCCCCTTATCCAGCCTACCACACACCAGGGGATTATCAAATCACCCTCTCCTTTTCACTCCAAAAGGCAATCAATGTCGTCCACATGCAATTAAGCACAATAATCCACAACGCGACCTCAGTCAGCGCCAATCCACGATGTAGCCGTAGCTAACACCAAAACCACGATGGGACACATAGTCACTCATCAACCACGATATGGCACATAGCCGATATCAACCACGATGAGGCACATAGCTACTCATCAAACCACGCGAACTTAATCGCGAATAATCCACAACGTGACCTCGATCCAACGTCAATCCACGATGTAGCTCAAGGCTAACATCAAACCACGTACTCGAAGTACACCCTGTCCTTCTTTCATATCCCAACCCATGCACATGCCACATAAAATAATGATACAATGTAATGATGCATGAGCATGTTCATCAAGCATATTATCACATATTCATATTAATAATAACATATCATCAGGTTTGGTACTTACCGGATTATCGACATACCCCTTGAGGGTATCCTTATCACAATTTCCACTGCACTAGTTAGCACATTCATAATACATACACAGTTCACATACATATCATATACCCGGAAAACGGTGGGTTAATCACACACCTGACTTTCTAGCGAAATTCCAAACTACTCGAATCTAACACGATCTAGAATCCCGATACTCGCTTACTTGTCGTCGATAGCCCCTAAAAATCATAATACACAATCGGTCATACCTAAACTTATAAAATGGCCTATGGCCGAATACCACATTAACTCACCTTGAGTAGTCGAATCCAAGAGGCTCTTCTAAGACTCCTTAACGCTGGCACTATTGTTGCTTGTGAAGACTAAATGAGAATAGGTCGGCTCTTTTATGGTGAAGAAGAAAACACAAAAGTAGAGGGAGTTTACTGCCTAGAGGATTCGGCTATGGTTCACCAAAGTATTTCGGCTTTTAAAAGAATTCTTAAAGAAAGGAAGAGAAGAAGGAGTTGAGCAATACGTCAACGGTGGCAAAGGGAAGATTCGGCTAACAAAAATAAAAGAAAGGAATTGGGAAAGGGATATAGATTCAGCCAAGAACAAATAGAAAAGAGGAATGAAACATAAGCGGCTTTGCACAAGGGAAAAAGGGCACTAATGGGGAAAAGAAACTAAATTCGGCACCCCTATTTATACTACTCAATTTCGGCACTCCTACCTCCTCTCAAATTCCACTTCCTTCTCCTATAATAACTCTTGAACACATATTCAAAATATATAAAATAAATCTATACTAATCTTCTATTTATCAACTTAAAATAAATCCACCTTAATTAATAGAATAAAAATAATCCATCATTAATCCCTTATCAAACTCCTAAATCATCTCTTATCACCTCTTCAAAAACAAATAAGATAAAATAAAAGCTTTATCTCCTCTTTATCTCTTATCCACAGTTAAACTAAATAAAATAACACCTCTATTATCTAAAATAAATAATACAACCATTATCTCTACCTATTCAAAATAAACAAATAAAATAAATCCAACACTTATCCTTACTCCAAATTAATTTCAAAAGGATAAAAGCTTAATCCACTTTTAATTAAAAGTCTAATTTCCGCCCAATGCTTCTCTCTCTCTTGACGCCTTAAAAGCCAAAATTAAAACACCTAAGCTCTTTGCTCCCGTGCCTTGAACCGGGACTGTTGGAAACCTCAATCGCAGTAGTAACATCCCCGCCACTTTGCCAAGGCGCTGATCGTGATATAGTTCACCCCGAACTCCTTTTAACACCTCTTTCCCTAGCTCCCCGTTCCTAACGCCAAAGCAAAATAAAAACACGCCCATGCCGCCAACGGATTCGAACCAAGGCCCTTGTTGCCGCAAGCCGTATATAGCGCTCCAAGCCACTCTGCCGTGGCGTTTTTATGACATAAACTCGCCACAACTAATTTTAAAGCCTCTTTATCTTGCTCCCCTCTTAACGCTAAAAGCAAAATTAAAACACCCATTTTCTTTCCACGCTACTCGAACTCAGGACCACTTTGTTGGCGTCATTCCTAGGCCTTAAGTGGCGTCCTTAGCCACTTTACCAAGCCCCCTTTCGTGACCCAAAACGCCCACAAATTATTCTTAAGGCCTTCTCAAATTTAATTTCCTCTTTTACACTTAAATCCAAAATTTTTCCAAAGCTTTCACCCTCATTCTAAAGTTCTAAAAACTCTTAAAACATCTCCAAATACCCTTAAAACCCACTAGCACTTGGGTTATGCTCCAAACACATAACCCCTAATCTAGGATGTTACAGAGATTACACACCTGATTACGGTAAGCACTACACTTTCCTGATCATCGACACCTAAAAATATTTCAACTCTCGATTAAACAATGAACGCGACATAGTAAATTTACTCTAAGATAAACGATCTAAGTGTTTTTACCCTCGGAATCGCGAACAACTATGATTTGCCGGTTCTCCTCGGTTGACGGTCCACAACCTGGTGGATAATCCCGAATCGCTGATGCCTCACAATTGCGAACAACCTCGAATAGTTGCTTCTCATCGGATGAGGGTCCATAACCCTGTGGAAAGTCTCGAATCGCCGAAACAGCCTTTCGTTTGAATCTAGAAGGGATCGTAAATCCGCTCCTTTTTCGATCAACAATCACTACCCCTTTTGATTCGATCTTGTTTGCCTCCATCCAAAATAAATATTAGTCCAAACTAATATTACGTTGTTATAAACGATTGATCTTAGGGGTGAAGTCGGCTTACCACAAAAATCTGTATGATCTCAAGATGAAAGATCGAGCGATAGAGTCCCTATAATAATACCGATTAATCAACACTATCTTAACGTATAAAAAGTGATTATAGAATCCTCGAAGAATCCTTACCTTAGAGATTTTTGGGCCGAATTCTAGCGATTAAACGATGACTTTGAAAACTCCAAGTTTCGGCCTTCCACTATATTTCTATGGCAGAGAAAAGTGATTTCGTAAGAGAGAAAGTATGGTGATGGTCTCGATCAATATGGCCATCCCACACCAAGGTATAGATTTGGCACTAAGAGAAAGAATAAAATAAAAATACAAAAAAAGAAATGTTGAAATGGATCACTTACCGATTGATCAAAGTGTGAGTAGAAATATAGTTGAGAAGAAAATATGTATGAATGGAAGACTCGGCTATAGGGAGATGATCAATGATATTCGGCTATGGTGAGAATATTGGAGGGGGAGTGATGTTTGAAAGTTTTTGCAAAAAGAAAAGAAGAAGAAAAAGAAGTAGAAGATATGGTGTTTAAGTTTCGGTTTTCAAGGATGAAAAATGAACAAAGAAAAGGTCTTCAAGTTGGTATGTATTCGGCAAAGAGAAAGAAAATAAATGAAAATGCCTCTTCAAGGTTGCATGGTTTCGGCACAAAGAATAAAAGAGTTTGGGGAGTATGAAAGATGATACCAAATTGGTCAAAAAGAAATGAACAAAACAAACAAAAATTTACCTATTGCTATTGACCACATTCGGCTAGGGCATAGAGTTTTGGAGAAGAGAAATGATACACTAGTTGCTAATAGAATTGACCAAAACTAGCACCTAAACCTTACCAAAATGCTAATAAAATTTGGCCACCCCCCTTAGTCCCAAAAACTGTCCAAATGCATAGCCAATTGGTCAAAAGTTTGGCCAACCAAACTTTCCAAAACATCACCCATGGAATAAGCCTTATGCTCCCCTTACATGCCATTTTCATTTGATTCCTTTCCCTAACTTAAATCTTGCCTTTTTCTCTTAGCCATCTTGCCATAAAATAAAAGTCCAACTTACCATAAAATCATGCTTGGCCGACACTATAAAGAAAGAAAGCAAAAATAAAAATCACGCATGCAATCAAAGGGATTCGAACTCCCTCCCTCAAGGTAACACATATAGCGCCATATCCCCTTTATTAATTGCTCACTTATGCTAGCTATTTACCACTTTATTACCTTAAGCTTTAAGGTCACTTCATTTCCTTAAAGTACTAAATGCCAAAAATTTTATTCAATCCAAATAAATCCCGAGCCTTCTCAGGACTACCTAAACACACACATTGGATAGTTTAACTACCTGAGCACCAAAATAATGCAACATATAAAATTCAAATTTTTGGATGTTACAGAGTTGACTTCGACTCTATAACGGACGAGGGACGTCTGATTTCACCGATCACTGTAGAACCTTCTAGAATATAAAGACTGCCAGTTCTTTTACCTTTTAACAAAGGAGAGCTCTACGAGATACTTTAATGCTGCTCGACTCGATGTTGATTCTGCATCCTTTCAAGTCTAAAATACTCAAGAAGATGAGATTCTTTTGTAAATCAGGTACATACCTGACATCTGACAGTGTCCTAATCGTCCCATCGTGTATCCTAATTTTAACAGTACCAATACCAATTACCTTACTAGATGAATCGTTTCCCATGCACACAACTCCACCTTCAACCGAATTGTATGTGGAGAACCATTCTCTATTGGGACACATGTGGAAAGAACATCCCGAATCTAGGACCCACTCGGACGTGAGCTTGGAGTTATCGCTCATTGACACTAACAAGAAATCATCACCGCTTTCATCGGCCAAATTAGCACCAGCTACATCTTTCTCGTTACTCTCAGCAGCTCTTTTCTTTTGCAGTTTATAACAATCTGCTTTGACATGACCTAACTTTTTACAATAGCGACACCTTTTGTCTCGTTTCTTTGATGCTATCAAAACGGAAGCTTGCCTATCTGCCTTGCTATCCAAATGAAGCTCATTTTTGAGTTTGTCTCTACTCAACAAATGACCCTTCACATCTTCGAACGAGAGTTTGTCTCTGCCATAAATCAGGGTCTCCCTGAAAGACTTGTATGAAGGGGGTAAAGAGCACAATAATAGCATAGCCTGATCTTCATCGTCAATATGAACCTCAACATTCTTTAAATCATTTAAAAGAGTAATGAATTGACTGATGTGATCTCTAAGAAGCTCACCTTCGTTCATACGAAACGTAAATAGACGTTGTTTTAACACTAAACGGTTAGCCAGAGACTTAGTCGCATAAAGAGTTTCTAACCTTTTCCATAAGGCGGATGAGGTTTTCTCCATCAGTACCTCCTACAATACCGTATTCGCGAGGCACAACTGGATTGCAGACAAAGCCTTTTCATCAAGCTCTTCCCATTCTGTTTTATTTAGATTCTCAGGCTTTTTCCCGGTAACAACCTTTTTCAAACCGGATTGAACTAGAATTACCATCATCCGAACCACAGATTGAAATTTATCTCACCATCGAACTTCTCAATTCAAACCTTGTTGCTGCCATATCTGAATGGGCTGATCTATAAAAATTGAACTAGCTCTGATACCACTTGTTAGGATCGACCCGATGAAGCAACAAGAAAATATAGCCGAATAAATTGAGAAATTGAACACACACAAATTTAACGTGGAAAAACCCCTCCAAAGAGGATAAAAAACCACGGGCAAAGATAATTTTACTATAATGGCAACAGAACGAAGAGTACAAAAGATGGAGATAAAACTAAACCCCGAAAACCCGAAAAACAAATATCCCTCAAAACGTAAACACAAAATTCTCTAAATGTGTTATGAGTTCTAATATCTAATGGGTGTATTTTCTAAGGTTGTAAAAGAGCCTATTTATAGGCTAAATTCATAGGTCAAATAATAATAAAATAATCTAACTAATCAGTGTTTGATTGAAACAAATAAATAGAGTTTAACTAGAAGATTACTTCTCAAATTTGACTGAAATAGGAGTCATAATTAACAATGAACTTGAAATCTAAGCTTATAAATGAGATTTGAGTGGTTAAACACCTATTTCGGCAAAACTAGTTAATTTTTCGGTATAGATGTTAAGAAGCTTTGATCTATGATTTTGGAATGATTTAATGGTGTTTGTTGTTGTTAGTAATGCCTTTGTAATGTGTTTGATGTGTATGAAAAGTGTTAATTCATTTAGGAGCCTTGACAAGCATGGACAAAGGCAAATTAAAGCTTACTTGAGAATGGTAGTTGAAGCAATGGTTACTAAGGTGAGTGGTATGATATACTGCATTTAAACTCCAGTTCGCAAGCTAAGGTAACATATGCAAACCCCTGCTTAATTAATATGCGAACCTTGATTTCTCTTGGTGAAAATCATTGCAATTTTGTTGAGAGTTGGGTATGCATGCTGTGCGATTTTAATGCGCCAAATGTATGAATTTAAAACGTGCATGTAATTGTAGGAATAAAATAGGCAGGCCATAGCTGTAAACCATGTAATTGATGTGATAAGTGTGTGCGAATTATGCATTTAACTATTGCGTGTGTGTGTGAGCATACTATTAAAGGTGAGCTGATGTACTAAAAAGGTATGCCTATATAGAATATATACATGCGTGGGTTTTGTTATATATATAATATATATGCATGGGTCTTGGTTATATATAATATATATGCATATATGAGTCTTGTTTTATATAATATATATGTATATGGGTTTTGTAATGCTTGCAAACTAATAAAAAAATATAATGTGAACTCTTATAACATGTGAATTTTACTGGTAATGTACATCTATGCATACACAAACCAATATATGAATTATGATCTCTACGGTAATTGTAACACCCCAAACCCGGCCCAAAAGTTAGGCCCGAATCTGGCGTGTCACACAAAAAAAACTCGTTTGAAAATTTCAGCCTCTTTGTTAAAACCCAAAACACTTAAGCAATTTATTAACTACTTGAAAACGTAATTATCTTTAAAAACCTTTTCGTTTGCAGAAGCATATTTGAAATAAAAAATTTACGAAAATGTGACGTTTAGAAATAGAGTTGCAGAAGCATTTTGAAAACGTTGCGAAAACGTAGATAAAATGCAAGTATTTTTGAGAGGTTGTTTGATAAATCGATAATCGAACTAGTAATCTTTTAAAACCGTGACTTTTGAAAATATCGTTGATAATTTGAAAGAAAATCTGAGTTAAAATTATTTGTAAAAGTTTATTAAGAAATCCTTTTGTTAATCAATTTTGGAAAACCTTTATTTAAGTTTTAGAAAATTCTTGTTTTAAACAATTTAAGCAAAATAATAAGTATATCAACCATAAAGCAAATAATAAAACACTCCAGAGGCCTTATTACAACATAAAAACCCAAAATAGTAAAGTGAACGGAATTAAAAATCTAAAGTTCAAAATAAAACACCGTTTCTGAAGTATGACCTCCACCGAGTCATCCATGGGCCCAAGTCCTCATTACGGAGCATTACCTACAAGGGTTAAGAAAAAGGGGGGTGAGTTACAAGAATTCAGTGTATAATCCCCTTACCGTCATCCACTGGGCCTGAACCCAAATAGTATTATCTTGGGCCTAAGCCCTTTTGCATAACAATCTTAAAATGAAGCAAATGTATGAATGTATGCAACCCAACCCAACCTAGATATCCATCCGCTACACACCACCCGTACCATCCATCACACCTGTGGGGATCTTTTGTCAACCTACCCCGCCAACACACTAATCATAGGCATTTAACCATTTATATCAAATTCGAATTGTGGACAAGCCACCAGAATAACAAAATATACGTGGCTTAGCCACCAGACAAAATGTGACAGAGTCACCAGATTATGTGGCAGAGCCACCAAATTTCACTTCCCCGATCATCAATATCCCAATCCCATGCAACTTATGTAAATGCAACATACATGGTAAATCATGATATTTACAATATAACCACGATAATTAATAACTCAGAGATTTATTACAAACAATTTGGCCCATTAACACTTTACAAAATTGGCCCATTAGGGCATTATATCAAATTGGCTCATTAAGCCATATGTCAAATTGGCCCATTAAACAATATATCAGATCGGCCCACAAAACAATATATATCAAATCGGCCCATTAACAATACATCAGATCGACCCATTAGGGGCATTTTCGTAATTCGGCCCATAAGGGCATTTCGATAAATTGGTCCATAAGGACATTTAGGTAATTCGGTAATCTTACCCACTAAGGATAATTTGGTAATCTCGCAACCCAGGGGTTTTTCGGTAATTTACCCTCTAAGGGTATTATGGTAATTTCGCAACCCAGACTTAACTACTAATTTGGGGCATAAAAATTGAAATCGTCCATCCAGTGTCATAATCGACTAAACTGACCATAACTCGGATTAGGAAACTCTAATTTAGATCCGTAAATTTTCCTTGAAACTATACTCATATATCTTCTTACGATAATTTTTCCAGAATTTTTGACTTAACCATTTAGTACAGTTTATTCCTTAAAATTTTCCTTGTTTCACTATCCAACGATTCTGACCTCTCTTATCTTAATTTCAAATATCTTACTTTACGGTTTTCATATTCTGCTCCCACTTGTTTCTATTAAAAATAGGTTCAATAAGGAATCCATACATATTAATTATAACTCTTAATTTACTTTGTACAATTTTATACGATTTTTCCAAGACAGAACAGGGAACCACGAAGTCCATCAGAACCAGTCTCACTAAAATTAAGATATCTCAGAATATAAAATTCATTTTCCTTCTCTGTTTCTTCCATATAAAAATAGACACAGTATTCTTTAATTCAATATCTTATTCACTTTCTAATTCCCTTTATCCTATTTTTCATGATATTTCGAAATCACATCACTGCTGCTGACCAAAACTGTTTCATTACAAAAATATGGTTACCACTATGAACCTACGCACGCCCGAGTGATCACGGAAGCCAGTTTCTGGTTTTCTTTGGTATTACGACTAAATCACAGAACATTTCATGCAAACAATCAGAGAGATGTGAGAACACACACCATTTCAAACATGTATTTGGAAGGGTACGGAATTACACACCTTATTCTGATTTCCTAAAGAACCACTCTCCGTTGATCCTAGAATAATACCAACCAAAAGTTAGCCTCGGATTTCCAAAAGATTTATACTCAACGCATTGCTTACACTTGAATCACTTACCACTATATCCGAAGAATTTGCAAATAGAATATATCGAGTGATTTCGTCCCTAAAACATAACCGATTAGTCGAAACTTCAATCCGATTTGCAACATAGCCAAATAGAGATATAACGAAAAATCTGAAAATGAACCCCTTACCTTAATGATGATAGATCCGACTTCAATTGTTTGACTCAAGACTAGAGAGGGATCAACAAAAATGTCCTTTACGACTGCACACTAGAACACTACGAAAGGAAAGATGATCACGCTTAGAGAGAATAGAAGAAATGATGTTTTCGGTTAAGAAAACCATCCCAAGACAAGGGCACAAAATTCGTCATGGATAAAAGAAAAATACAATGATAGAATAGAGTCTCTTACCGATCTGATTAAGAAGAGTTTTTTCCCACACGATGGTGAACGAAATGATGAAGGAATAGGATGATAATGGGTTCGGCTATCAAAGGGAAAAGAAGCAAAGATGCCTTGAGGGTTTCAGTCAAAACAAGAGAAAAAGATGCTCTCTTTTTGGCTTTGAAGTTTCGGCAAAGAGGGAAAAATTGGAGAAAGCAAAAGACACCAAAATGCTGAGGAGAAAACAACCTCTTCAAGCACCAAAAATTTGCAAATTCCTATAGAAAATTCGGCTATCACAAAACCCCCCTCCAAAACCATTATCATCTTTTCCAAAAGATGAACATTAACCAATTAAAATCTTTCCAAAACACCTTCCACACTATATGCCAACATGTTCCCTTATCCTTCCTTTTCTTTCATTTCTTTCCCCTCTTTTTCCCTTATCTTCCTCCTTACCATATTCCTTAGCCTCCCTTCCAAAATTAAAAAGTCTTCCATACCATATTAAAGCTTTGGCCGACACTTACCTTATTAGTACAAAAATTTAATCCATAATATTTGCACTTGGTGGGATTTGAACCTCTTCCCTTAAAGTCCTTCATGTGGCATCATATCCTCTTTACCAATTGCTCATTTATGCAAGCAAATTACTCTCTTATTTCCATAAGCCTTGATGCCACTTACTATCTCTCCTTAAAGTGCTTAAACACAAAATTTTTCCTATAACTTAACTTGAACCCGGAACTCCCTAGAAACCTCGTAACTCTCCAATATCACCTTTCTAATAAGTCCAACTTGAAATAATGTCGTTCTCAAATTCCCATGAATTTTAAAACGCTTCTACGCTCAAGGTCCAATGGGCCCAATAGGTCCAATTCTACTAGGCCCAATTTTGGGATGTTAAAGTAATGCAAGCTTTGATTAGTGTAAAATTATATTATCGTGGAATGCTAGGTGCGAGCTCAACTGTAGTGTGAGCCAATTATGTTTGTGTAATGTGTTATATTATGAACCATGTTAATTTGGAAAATTATATTATTATGGCAAACTGTGTTAATTTGGTGATCTATATTAATATGGCAAAATGTATTAATTTACCAAACTATGTATTGTGAGATTTTGAGTTGTTTATGTAAGCTAAGCTATTACGTGCCATATGCTAAATAAAATATGCGAACAATGATTTATGTGAGCTATGTCATGAATGATATGTGAACTGTGTTATGTGTGCAATATATGTTGCATAAAAGTTATATTATTTTCGAACCATGCTCTATTGCGAATTGTGAATTGTGAACTGTGTATAATGTGCGAGCTCTGCTTAATAGTGAGCCCCATTATAATGAATATTGTAAATGTGTTAAAGAGATATTTTGACATTGTGACCTTATGGAACCATTGGATATAGTTGGCATGCCATAGGATTGTGAGTACTCACCCTCATTATTGCGATGGGCATTGTGCCCGGAGATAGCTTTTAAGAGATAAAGGAATGTTGGGTATAGCTCCATTCAACAGAGACATCGTAGGGCTCTATCAATCGAGAGTGTTGGAGAGTGTGAGCATTTGTACTACACTTATATCGGAGACAACGTAGAGCTCTTTGAGTCTAAAAGTGAGGCGTTATAAGGAGACCCGTTTATCCAATGTGTGGTGATAGAGTTCCGTATATGTTTCATAAGCACAAAAATGCCAATCTATCATTGTTTGAGATATATTAGTTACGATGTGGTATGAATGAATTATTATATTATATGAAATGTTATATTAAATGAACTGTTATTATGCATGAACTATTATTTCATATGAATTTTTATTTTATACAAATAATCTATTCTATGTGTACCATTTAATTCGTGTGAATTGTTATCTTGTGTGAGCTGTGATAAAAAAATGAATCATTTAAGTATGCCTATTTCACCTAACCTGATTGATCTGTTTATTTGTAGAATGTTTGAGCACTTACTGAGCTTTCATAAGCTCACCCACTCTTTTATATCATTACAGTGATTTAGCTTTTAAAGAGGTGGGGAAGTGAGCCATCCTAGTGATCCATAACGAGGTTATATCTTGGTATGTTGATGTGTTCCCAAATCCAATTGAGGAAGGAAATGTGGGACCAAATAGGGGGATTTAGAATTAGACTTTGTTATAATCATTGGGCTATAATTGGACATTATGGACTCTTTAATGGGTATGATTTGGAACTTTTATTACTGCTTCAGATAGATGATTGAATGGTAGATTATGAATGCTTGATCAATGATATGAGTAATTGTTCGACTAACTTGTAAGTGCAGGTTGAAGAGCCACTGGTTATCGAGGTAAGTCTTATATGTTTTATGTGTGATTTGGAAATTAATCAAGAGCTTAGCTTGCATGGAATGTAAAATTAGACAAATTAGGTAAATAGTAGGTGGCTTGTGAACTAATTAAATGATGATGATTTTATGAAGAGACGTACGATGTTTTAATGAATCTTCCTAAACAAGATCTATATGTATTACTCTACTATACTATTTTAAACCTTGTGAAATGGTGTTTTTTCAATATTTTACTACATTACAGTTTAGAACTAATCATTTGTTTTTAAATAAAATGGCTTCTAAAATCTTTTCAAATATAACCTTTTAAATACACTATCACTTACATGATTGTTCAATTGAAGCTTTTAAAATATTTGCTTGTTAATAATTCAATTTACGAATTATGTTGATGACCTGATGATTAGAGTAGTGAAGCGAAAGCATGACTTTAGGACTTTACATATTTAAATGAATAACTGTGTGAAATGTGATTGGATAAGTGGTGCATTTTGTGGTGTTTTGATGGAGAGTCACTTTGGTGGCTAATGTGATACTTGAAATTTGGGTCGGACCATCTCAGCCGGGTTTGGGGTGCCACATTTAGAATGTAACACCCTAGGCAAATCCCACATTGGCAAAACATGGGAGAGACCTGGACTATATAAACTGGTAGCAATACTTAAGTTATAAGACACCTTTTGGGGGTGTATGGGCACTCCTAAGAACAAAGCCATGAGGGCCATGTGTTCCCAAAGAATACAATATCTTACTACGTTGGGTGTTGGCTATGACATTTATTGGTATGTGAGACACTCGTCGTGCCTCTTGAGCGATGGTGGGGCAAACCTCAGTGAGGACGCTGAGTCCCTAAGGAGGTGAATGTAACACCCTAGGCAAGTCCCACATCGGCAAAGCATGAGAGAGACCTGGGCTATATAAAGGGGTAGCAATGCTTAATTGGTAAGAGGCCTTTTGGGGGTGTATGGGCTCTCCCAAGAACAAATCCATGAAGGCTATGCGTGCCCAAAGCAGACAATATCTTACCGGGCTAGGTGTTGGCTATGAAAAGCCGTGTGACCCGTGATTACACGACATCAGTTTGTTACATGATTAGGCAACACGGCCATGTTATGGGACCACACAGTTTCAGCCTTGTCACGCGGTCATGTGACCCCTATTTCACTTTTTACTTGAACTTTTGTAAAATTTTCAAATTAGTCCAGATTTGTTTCTGGGTTGATTTAATAGTTTTGTATGCTCGATTAAGGCTCGATTATGATTGATTATCATTGAATGATTGTAATTATATTATATTAGGAATTGTTTGATCATTTATGTCAATATAGTAAATAATGTTGATGTTGTACAATTGTAATACCTTATAGCTCAGGTCCAGTGACTGAATCGGGTATAGGGTATTACAGAAGGTAGCTGGGAAAAATATTTGTTGTTGGTTGAATTCACCTATAATAACAACTATCAATCCAGTATTTAAATGACACCATTTGAAGCTTTATAGAAATGAAAATGTAGAACTCCATTATACTTGTAACAATTGAGCGAAAACAAGTTAGTTGGGACAGACTTGATTCGAGAAACTGAAGATAAAGTCCGTGTTATTCGAGATTACTTGAAAGCTGCATTAGATTGTCAAAAATCGTATGTATACTTGAAAAGAAAAGATATAGAGTTTTCTATTGGCGATAGAGTGTTTTTGAAAGTTTCTCCGTGGAAAATGGTGTTGCGATTCGATAGAAAAGGGAAACTTAGTCTCAAGTTTATCGAGCCATATGAAATTGTCAAAAAAATCGACATTATACCTTATATATTGGCTTTACCTCCTGAACTCGAAAAGATTCACATATTTTTTCATGTTTCGATGCTGATATGGTATAGGTCAAATACTTCACATATGATATCTCCTAGTGAGATTGAATTAAAACATATTTTGTCATATTCAGAAGAGCTAGTAACAATTTTGGCCTGAGGGGTAAAGGACTAGTAACAATTTTGGCCTGAGGGGTAAAGGAACTCCGTAATAAATGGGTAACATTAGTGAAAGTTTTGTGGAATTGACACGGTATTGAGGAAGCCATGTAGGAAACTAAGGAATCAATGAAGTCACCATACCCGAATTGATTCCCAGGTAAAAATTCCGAGGACGAAATTTCCTTAGGTGGAAAGTTATAACAACCTGTTTTTAGTGGTGTCGAAAACAGTGATTTCAGGACATCAATTCCAATGTATTAGTTTGTAAATATTCATTATTTAATATTTACAAGGTATTATAGTGTTATATTGAAATTTGGTCCGGTAATTTTAATGTTTGGTTAGTTAATTAAAGAAAAAGGATTAAATCGTAAAAACTGCAAAAGTCAATCGCTAAAAGTTTATAAGGGCTAGGTGAGTACAAAAACATAATTGAATGAATCTAAATGGAAATTAAGCCAATCTTGAAGTTAGTGTCCAGTTATATGCTTGATTAATTAAGTTTTATGATTAAAAATGTATATTAAAATAATGTTAATTCATTAATAATAAAACATAAAGAAACCAATATCATCTTCTCCATTTCTTTCTATTTCCAACCGAGAACTCCATTTTTGTTAGCTAAGGAAGCTTTTGGCCTTGCATATACTCTTACATGTAAGTCAATTTCACACTCGTTTTGCATGAATTTTATGTTTTTGAAGTCGTTGTAGCTTAATCTAGCTAGCCCAAGGACTATTTTGAAATACTGCAAAGTTTTGAAAACTTACCACTGATGTTCTTGAAGCTTTTTAAATGTTAATGCTTGAGTTTGAAGCTTAATGATGAAATAAGACTATTTTGTAAAGTGATTTTGAATAGTTTTAAACTTAGGGATTAAATTAAAGTATGTTAAATTTGGCATCGATTTCTTGTAAAATTTCAGCATTGGAGGGCTGTATAGAGATGATAATGAATTTGACAATAAATATTTGGGCTTAATTATGAAAAATAAGCTTGTTTCAGTTTTAGGGACTAAAATGATTAAAATGTAAAAAATAGGGAAATTTTGAAAAATGTTAATTTGAAGTCATATGCATAAAATGAAATGTTATAATGTAATTGAGGCTGATAAATTGAAATAAAATTACTGTATAGATTAAGAACCGGTAGATAATCGTGGAAAAGAGAAATTGTAGACTAGTCCCTGAAACTCCTATCTTTGCTGTTTGGCCCTGGTAAGTTCATATGGTGTTGTCTTGTGTATTTTGGTAATGTATTTATTGAAATTTTTATTTTTGTGGATATTAAATGTAAACTTAAATGTTACGATTAGTACGGTGAGAAAATGGATTGAAATGGAAAGTGTTATACGATTATATGTATTGAGCTCGGATAAACTTAGGATAGGATACAACTGGCATGCCAATAGTTTATTTTGCGCAATATACGGGATTGATATGTGATGAGGTTATGATATATGACATGATTTATACACTGAATGTACCGGAATCCAACATTTGTTACGGATTTTTGAGTTATATTTACAGTGATATTGGCGTGTTTCTGGGGGAGGATATAAAGCCTACGGGCTTGGAACTTGGTGCCCAAGCATGTTTTTGGAGGGATTGATCGGCTATTTAACACCACAGTAATAATGTGGAAGCATACACTATTGATGCAAGTATAGCAGACATATATGAGTCTGTCGGATATCGATCCCACGAGGATAGTTGTCTTTTGTTTATCAATGTTAGTGCAATAAATGAATAGAAATGAGATAAATTGTTGTCGAAGCAATAACTTCAAAACAATAAGATAAAATATGATAATGATAAACTGGGATCCCCAACGAATATTCAACAGAATACTAAGTGCTCACAAGGTATAAAATGATAGGTGATTATCGATGCATTAAATCGCAATGAATATCCTACCAAGCTTAACTTCTATATTTAATATAAGACTTAAACATGCACATTAACCACACCTTCCGATGATGGCAATGGAATACTATTAAGAACAAGTGGATTAAATTCCTCTAATCCTCAAGCAACTTCTATTGTCATGCTTGCTAGCTTGAACTGTCGCTGCACTTTCCAGTGTCAGTGACTATAATAACACTTCCATGCTAAAAACATTCAAACCCAAAGACTAAACAGTAGAAGCAAGATTGAATAAAATAACATTTAACCCAGAAATCATGTGTACTTCCGTACAAACATGAAATAGAAAATAATCACCATCGTTTAGGAAAGAAATATAAAAGAAACAAGTGGAGAATACTATTCCTAGACAATCTCGACTTGAATCTCTCCATTCCCTCTTGTGTTGCACTCAAGGCTCATTGTCAGGAGCTGATCTGCGTCCCTTTCACATCGGTTCACCTGTAGGAGACTTAAGCCGCCATAGCTGAAAGCTTCAAATGATAGGTTGAAGAAGATGATAATACAAAAGCTCTCCTTTATTTCTTCTCACGTGAATCATTATATTTTTCCCCCCAAATAGCCCAGGTGTCCTTTCATCAGAATTATGCTATCTGTCTCTGTACGTACAAGTTAGTTGTACGAGACTGGATAGCTCATGCATTTTTGTTCCTATTTGGATAGCTGTCAGGTGCAACGACAATTCTAGGCGCAATCTGAAGATACTCATGCAGCGACATCAGTACCAAAACATGACAAAATTAATGATAAATAAGCTAAGATCCACTAAGTTATAAAATGTAAATTACTGAACTGAAAATGCTAAAATATGTGCTAAAGATAACTAAATGGGAACAAATTAACCAAGAAGTAGGGAGAAAACATATGTTCTTTTAGTACTATCACACCTCCAAACTTGAGTTTTTACTTGTCCTCAAGTAAAACAGAAACTAGCAAGGCTGCACAAGAATTTAGTAAGGCAAATGATCATTCTAGCAACTTGAATCACCTAAAATCCCAATGAATGAGTCACATTCAAATGAAAAAATATTGTATCGACAATACATAAGTATGAATGAATAAGATTACAGCCTGATCAAAACCCGTATCATACTTTAAATCCTAAATTCTATCTACCAATACAACATCTATTGTACAATATATGTTTCTCTTTTTTTTTTTGTGAATAAGGGATATCATTGAATTACTGTACCCTTATTCCTAAGAAGTAATGATGGGGTGCAACAAACCCCCAGGGAGTACGTAATTATGCCTGCACACACTCGTGCAGTGACAGCCTTTGGCCAGATTCATTTTTCTAACGCTTTCATTGTAGTGTTCCCCCTTTAACATTTCACAACACGCCCACTTTGGAGTGTCTCTTATTCATAACTATATATCCATTTGAGTAGCTGTAAAAGGCAGATTCATTCAAGATTCAAGGAATGCTACTAGTCATCCATTACTAATGCAACCAAAATCATTCATCAAAGAATTGATGATATAACATTCAGCCAAATTTATCCAACTCATTCATTGATAGTTCACATGATTTAAGAATTAAGCATCAAATGTAACAAAAATTTTCAAACACATTTGCATTAACCACGAATAAACCTTGCATGTTTCAATTTTTTTTTTTGAAATGTGGGTGTATTCCAAAAACCCATATGCATTCCCCCAAACTTGAGGTTTGCATTGTCCCTAATGCACTAACATTAAAATGCAATGACAATAAAAATGCAACGACAATGTGCACTAAAATTTTTTTAGAATTATAGCTACATGCAATGCATGAATACTACAGCTAAAACTTAAAATAAACTAACTCAGTTTTCCTTGGCCATCAATGTGACGGCACGATGTTTCTTCTTCCTCCTCTTTTTCTCCACCTTCTTGTGCTTTTTGTCTTTGGAGTGCTTCTTCTTCTTTTCTTTGGGCTTCGCATGATCCTCGGATCGCTCCTCAATTTTTGGCGTTGGCCCGGCATCATTGGCTGCTTCTTGCATAGGAGAGGTCACCTTGAGTGGTCCAGTATAGACCACTATAGCCAACGAGTTGTGGTGCTTCTCTCTTGTTACCTCTGTAGCTTCCATCGATCTAGCTCCATCTTACTCCAGATTATCTTTAGTAGCATCCACAAACTCGGATGCAGTGACAATGTTCTCAACAGATTCTTTCTCAGCAGCTTCTATCACAGTATTGTCTTCCTAGGCTTTCTTGTTCACAACTTCAACACAGACGTCCTCCTCTTCTACAACAACTTCGTCCTCAACAGTAGGTGCTTCTTGACCAGCAATGAAGTCACCCTCGACCAGGCTATCAATCTGTTGCATGCACTCCTCAACGTCCCTTGAGTCTTCTTTTTTCTCAACATCAGAGACGTGCACAACGGGAGGGGATTCCACCGATCTGTCTCGGTCCCTTAGTTCATCTTCCTCGTAGGAGGGTTCATACTCTAGGATAATCGGTGGGAACACTGGAAATTATGGGAGTGGGGTCGGGCTTAACTGACGTAATGTGGCTATAATAGAATTGTTATAGGCCCTAGTATAAGCGTAAAACAAATTTTGTGATCTGTCCATATCCTCTATTGTAACGACAAGCCTGATTTGCTTATTGCTGATGAAATTAGCCAACTTCTCGATATCCTTCATTTTGCGCAGTAATGATGTTTCGGCAGTCAAGTTTGTTCCCTTGCTTTCTACTTTGGTTTTGCCCTTCATTGTTTTACTGGTTTCTACTTCCTTCATAGTTGGCATATCTTTGCCTCGAGTCATTCTTTCAATAGAGGTTTCATTGATCGGGCCCTTATTATCCAGGACCTCTTCATCATCACGGGGCACGATCCCTTTCTGCTGGCACAGTAGCACCACCAATGATGGGAAAACCAAAATTCCATTTTTCCTTGCAGCGCAGCCAGCAATTTCTTGGTGGAGTATTGCGCCAACATCAATCTTTCTTCCCTTGACAATTGAATGTATCAAGCACATTCTATAAAGGTTGACTGTGGTGCTATGAGTAGATGGCAGTAACCTGCAGTTGATAAAATGAAACCAGATTTTGCTCTGCAGTGTCAGGAAGTGGCGGTGCATCGTATAATTCTTTTGATGTGAACCCATCCACAATGCTCATTCGACACATAAATCCTTCACCAACAGGTCCCTTTTTTCATCTGTGATATCTTCAATAAATTTGGAGTTATCATCGACATCCACCATAGTGTTGTATAGCTCATTGATTTTGGTAACATCCCATGGGATTAAACTTTCTCGAACAAAAATAAACTCCAACTCATGGTTATAAAGGTTAGTGTGAAACTCACGTACCAATTAAGGAGAACAACTTTCAGGATATGTGTAGAAAGTCGCTCACTTCAACTTAGAAATGGTTCGGGATACTTGTTTGCCCCAATCTTACTGTTACGAAAGGAGAATGCCCTGTTTTGGGTGGAAGTTTTGCCTTAAGATGTTGTTTTGAAATCGGTCTTTGGCCACTTTTGTTAAAAAGATCATCGACTCTTTTTTTTCGTTGGCATGGAAGATTTCGACTCACAAAATGCAGTTGCAGAGGATGAGTGTTCTTCAACAGGCTTGGTGACTTTCTTGACTGATCCTCTCATTCTTGCCATATTTTGCTTGTTTCATGGAGTGAAAATGGTTTAAAGGTGTAAGAGTTCGAACTTGGGGAAGAGAAAGTGAATAAAAATGGATGCTTGGGTGTTTTACAGCTGGCACAATGAAGAGGGGTTTATAGTGACTGAAAAAAGAAGATGGAAAGACGTGATTTTTGTGAAGGGATATAAATCTACTGGGAATAATTACGTCCAATGAGAATTGCGCCCGCTCAGACAGATCAGACGGCTAGGTTGCTTTTGATCAAATGGTGGGATCTGAAATTTCTGATTTGTCCTTATTTTTGCTGAGTCAGAAGTGACAGTACAATTGTACGAACTGCGTTGACAATAAAGCCCAAGTGCTTCGACAATGACGCCTAATTATTCTGTAAAAATAGAGACAAATAGAAAAAGAATAAAAAAGACTTGAACAAAAATAAAATAAAATAACATACTGATAAATTTACTAAAAATTAATTTTTTTTTTTTTACCAATTTAAGGGTCTCTACCTGCTTGTGATCACTATTCCCAAGATAATGTTTCAATTGTTGGCAAGTCACTTTGAATTGGTATCCATCATTTAAATCTCTGATTGTGACTGCACCATGAAGAAATACTTCGACAACTTTGAAAGGTCCAGACCAACGAGAGTGCAATTTACCCAGGTGCAGCTTCAGTCTAGAATTGAATAATAAAACTTGTTGACCCACGATAAATTGTCGTTGCAAAACATTTCTGTCATGCCATCATTTGGTCTTTTCTTTATAAATTATCATGTTTTCATAGGCATTTCATCCAATCTCCTCTAGTTTAGTGATATCCAACTGTCTTTTCTTTCTAGCAGCTTCATAATCCATGTTCACTTGCTTAATTGCCTACATTGCTTTGTGCTCCAGTTCAACTGGCAAGTGACATACTTTCTTAAAAACTAATTGATACGGTGACATCCCTAATGGAGTTTTGTGTGCTATCCACAGTGCCCATAAAGAATCATCTAGTTTGGAGGACCAATCTTTCCTCGAAGCGTTCACAACATTCTCAAGAATATTTTTAATTTTTCAATTCGATACTTTGGCTTGTCCATTAGTTTGCGGATGATAAGTAGTAGCCATTCTATGATTAACTCCATATCTCTTGAGAGTGGCTGCCACTTGGTTACAATGAAAGTGTATACCCTGATCACTAATCAATGCCTTCGGTCTGCAAAAGCGAGTGAGTATATGCTTGTAAAAAAAATTTAAGTACTGTCTTTGCATCATCCTTTGGGACTATAACAGCTTCAACCCACTTCGAGACGTAGTCAACAACTACTAATATATAAAGATTTCCGAATGAACTTGGAAATGGTCCTATAAAATCCATACCCCAAACATCGAACAATTCAACCTCCATGATTGGTTGTTGCAACATTTCATTGCGTCGGGATATAGAACCAATTCGCTGACACTTATCGCATTGATTCATAAAATTGTGGGCGTCTTTGAATAATAAAGGCCAGTAGAAGCCTGATTAGAGAACCTTAGCGGCAGTTTGCATGCCACCAAAATGACCTCCATAAGGGGCATCATGACAGTGCTTCAGGATTGAAAGCATCTCCTCTTCTAAAACAGAATGCTTAATGATATTGTCATTGCATACCTTGAATAAATAGGGCTCATTCTAATGATACTTCACTACTTCACGAAGAAATCTTTCTTTTTTATGGCCCGTGACACCCAATAGGAGTTATCCACACATTAGATAATTAACCAAATTCGCATACCAAGGGGTTGCATCTACAACAAATAACTTCTCATTTGGGAATGCGTCTGCAATTTGAAGTATGTTTCCATCTTTTCTACCAACTTCCAATCGAGGTAGATGGTCTGCAACTTGATTCTCTGAACCCTTGCGGTCTTTTATCTCGATATCAAATTCTTGCAATAGTAAGATCCAACATATTAGTCTTGGTTTTGTATCCTTCTTCGCAAAAAGATATCTCAACATCGAGTGATCAGCAAATACGGTAACCTTTACGCTGACAAGATAAGAACAAAACTTGTCAAAAACAAAGGCTACAGCCAACAATTCTTTCTTTGTAGTGGTATAATTGATTTGAGCCTCTGTAAGAGTTTTGTTAGCATAATAGATAGCGTGAAATAATTTTTCCTTGCGTTGTCCTAAAACAGCACCCATAGCAAAGTCAATTGCATCGCACATAACTTCAAAAGGTTGAGACCAATCTGGTGCAACGACAATGGGTGTATTTACTAGCTGCTTCTTCAATTGAATGAATGCATCCAGACATGCATTGTCAAAGAAGAATTTTTTATTCTGTTTCAGCAATGAGCATAAGGGTTTTGCAATATTTGAGAAATCTCTAAAAATTCTTCGGTAAAACCCTGCATGCCCAAGAAAGCTACGAATGCCTTTCACATTTTTCGGTGGAGGTAATTTTTCAATGATTTCCACTTTAGCTTTGTCTACTTCAATGCCTTGGCTAGAGATGCGATGGCCTAACACTATGCCTTCAGTTGCCATGAAATGGAATTTTTCCCAATTTAGAACAAGATGTGTGTCTTCACATCATTGTAATACTTTATCCAAATTATCAGCAAAATGATAAAAATCATTCCCATAGACTGAGAAATCATCCATAAAAACCTCTAAAGAATCTTCAATCATGTCCGAGAATATTTCCATCATGCACCTTTGAAATGTGGTTGGTGCATTGCAGAGACCGAAAGGAATACGGCTAAAAGAAAAAGTACCAAAGGGATAGGTGAACATTGTTTTCTCTTGATCCTCCGGTGCAATAGTAATCTAATTGTACCCAGAATAGCCATCTAAGAAGTAGTAATAGGTCTTCCAGTAAGTCGGTCCAACATTTGGTCAATGAAAGGAAGTGGGAAGTGGTCCTTCCTTGTGGTAGCATTAAGCTTGCGATAATCCATACAGACTTGCCATCCCGTAGGAATGCATGTAGGAATTAATTCGTCTTTGTTGTTACTAACCACTGTGATGCCACTCTTTTCAGGAACTCACTGCACTAGACTTACCTAATTGCTATCAGAAATAGGGTATATAATTCCAGCATCAAGCCATTTTATAATTTCTTTCTTAACAACTTCCTTCATCTTCTCGTTTAATCCTTTTTGTTGCTCAATCGATTGCTTGCCTTCATCTTCCAACTTGAACTTGTGCATGCAAAAAGATGGACTAATGCCTCAGATATCGACAATACTCCAAGCAATAGCTCGCTTATATTGCTTAAGAATATAGAGTAATTTCTCTTCTTGAGTTACATGCAACGTTGCGAAGACAATAACGGGAAGAGTATTGTTATCACCAAGAAAAACATATTTAAGATGAGTAGGTAGTGGTTTCAATTCTAGAGTAGGAGCTTCATCGATAGATGGCCTGAAAATTGGAGCTGTTTTGTTGGCCAAGTCTAAGGATTCAATTTTCCATCCATGCCTGAGTTCAATATTATTAGCTTCAACCATGCTATCACTATTGTCTAAGAATTCATCATCAGATGTCACTGTAAACTCATCAGACAGTATTGTGCTTTGGGCAATGAATTCTTCTACAATTATATCATTTAGCACATCTACAGTATGGCATTCTTCATTATCCTTGCATTGAATAGATTCAAAAACACTGAAGGTAACTTGCTCATCATTAAGTCGCATGGTTAGTTCACCCTTGTAAACATCAATAAGAGTTCATATGGTGGTTAAAAATGGTCGTCCTAAGATTATGGGAACCTCCTTGTTGGCCTTACAGTCAATTATTATAAAATCAGTCAGAAAAACGAATTTATCCACATGAACTAAGATATCTTTGATTTGCCCTTCAGGTTGAGCCAAAGAATGATAAACTAGTTGCAATGTCAGGTGTGACCTATTCCCAACTTTCTGAAAGTTGATAGCAGCATTAGGTTGATGCTAGCTCCCAAGTTGCATAAAGCCTTGCCCAAATAATGGTTTCCAATTGAACATAGGATAGTAAAGCTCCCAGGATCTTTCATTTTGGGGGGCAACTTATTTGTCAAAATAGTACTACAGCTGTCTGTGACTGCAATAGTTTCCATATCACTGAGATTCTTCTTTTTTAACAAGAGCTCCTTCATGAATTTCCCATAATTCAAAATTTGGAAAAGAGCATTTACTAAAGGAATATTGATATGAAGTTGCTTCAGTGTGTTCAGGGATTGTTGGTACTACTTATCCTGTTCATTCTCCCTGAATCTTTGTGGAAAAGGTAAATGTGGAGATGCATCTAATTACAGCAACACTTTTTATTGCGTTGATAGTTTCGAGGTTCATACATTAGGTATATGAGTGAAAATTTGTGAAACTTCTTTATCTGTTGCCTCGATAAGCTTTTCAGATTCAACTGTCTCACTGGAAGTCATTTTAACCGGAGTCTGAGGTGCGACAGTAGAATCTGTAGTTGGCCTGCCAGTTTGTTTACCACTCTTAAGCGTGATAACCTTGCAGTGTTCTTTCTCCCTCGGACTGGGATTTTCTGTGTCGCTAGGTAGTGTGCCCGGTGGTCACTACGAATCTCACAACAAAAGGTAAGAACATCAACTTGTTGAACGACTTGTATAGGTGAAACGTTACTAGTCATTTGCATATTTTTTATCATATTTGCAAGAGAAGAAACTTGAGCGCTAAGTGCAGATATTACATCCAGTTCAGTAACTCCTGGAGTAGCTTTTGCTTTTGCAGCTCTAGAGATTGGATATTGGTAATCATTCTGGGCAATTCTCTCCAGAATTTCAATGGCATCATTATAAGTACAATCCAGCAGAGGTCGTAGCCCAAGGAACTAAGTACAAACTCTTCCTGTAACACCCCTTACCCGGGTTATATGCCGGAACCGGGCCCGAGACGTTACCGTACTAAAACCTCACGGTTGCCACTTAGGCTAATCGTGACTACTCTCTTTGGTCACCTCAATCACCTCATTCTTGACTTATGAGGCCTCACTCATACACACGAGGGCTCTCGAGACTAATCCAAAACTTTTTCCAATCTTAAAATTTTTCTCTTCAATACAGGTCTTACACGCCCGTGCAAGATTAGACACGCCCGTGCATAGACACACACGCCCCTGTCCCCGTATCATGCCTAAAAACCCAAGCATTCTGCCAAATGCCCCACGGTTAAGGCACACGCCCATGCAGTTTGGGAACACGCCCGTGTACCCTATTACATGTCCGTGCCTTCCACACGTGGCCGACACTGACTAATCACACACGGTCTTGACACGCCAGTGGGCCTAAACCGTGTGCTATACCTTGATATACTGACTTACTCAACACGACCTAGGCACATGCCCATGTGCTAGCCGTGCGTGTCACACGACTTGAACAAACGACCGTGTGATCAGCCCATGGTCTATTCTGACTTAAGGCAGTAAGGTGCAGGGTGCACACGGCCTAGACACACGAGCGTGTGTCTATCCGTACGGGCACTTAGAGGTTATCTTGCCAAGCCTCTTTCTACTCTCACTTGCATACATTCATATATATTTCTTCAAAACATTCTCAAGTCATTAAAGGGATAGAGTCATTCATCCCATACACTAGGGAGAACTATTCCAATATAATTACAAACAACATAAGCCACCATCTATGTCTATATACAATTGTCCCATAACTCATTTAGGCCAACACATTTGGCACATTAACAATGACTTAATCAACCTTATGTACTAGCCCTATACATGCCATGACTAAAAAAGACTTGATACCTCATACCAAGTGTCTCCTCGATAGTGTGAAAACATCTCCGGCGGTCTTCAACCCGAGCTAGCTAAATTAACCTATAAGAGATGAGAAAGAAAGTGGAGTAAGCAATAATGCTTAGTAAGTTCATATGTTTATAATGATCAGATATTGATAATCATTGATTATACTTAACCGTAAGGTATTATAACGAGTTTTTCATCTTAAACTCATAGATACCTACATAATAACCTTTGAAGCTTACTCATTCTGTCTCTTACCATACCATAAACGAAATGCTCGTCTAATTAGCATACATTCCTGCACTGATCATCACAAGATCATATAAAACAACGCATCACGCATTCTCAATAAATCACTCATACTACTAATCTCTCGGTGGTTACGCACTTAGCCCACCATTGAATCTCTTATAGGGTGGTATCGCACACAGCCCGCCAATCATTTATACCTATGGTGATTTCACACTTAGCTCACCAATCATTTATAAGCGATGGTATCGCACACAGCCCATCGATTTCTAATTTATCAGGTGGTAACGCACACAGCCCACCGATAATAATAAATTTGATGGTAACGCACACAGCCCATCAATTAATAATATTTTAGGTGGCAACGCACACAGCCCACCGATATTATACATTCGCAAATACTTATCCACACACATTTTCTCTAATTCAAACGTTCATTCGTAAACATCCTCACTCACTATCATTCTTACTTAACTTTCTACGATTCTCATTCGCGTTCACACAATACATTAACAAATCTCTCTCTCATACACTAAGGTGTGTTGATTACACCCATCCCACCAAAGGTTCATCATATACTGAATTCATCTCAACTGTTAAATAATACTATTAGGTCTCATACACATATTGTCACATTGACATCATAGGGTCATACATGAATTAACATATCGATGCCATGATCTCGATAAGGCCTTATACGAAATATCACATCGTTGCCATGTCCTTGACATGGTCTTATTTAATATCTCTCACCGAAGCCATATTCCAATATGGTCTTACACGGAACCTTAACTATCATCATTTCATACTATTTACATTTCTTACCATTCTTAGGTTCAATTCTCTTAACAACTCATCGACAAATATTTAATACATTCATTGCGTAATTATACATTCCATACAACATTGGAATATTAAAATAACTCATACATAATTACAACTCTTGCACATGAACTTACCTCGATGCCGAAAGGGCCGAAAAGGGACTTTTACCCACCTTTCTCTTTTCACCCGTTCTAGGTCTGAAACTCGATTTCTTTAATTTGTGAGGAGACATGTTTGCTGAAATTTTTGAGCTCCATAGCCCTTTTTTCTCTTCAATTTTCGGTGGAAGAAGGTGAAGGAATAGTCAAAAGATGATAACATCTTTATTCATCTTATTTTATTCATTTAAAACACCTAACATCACCAAATTTTTTACCATCATTTAATGTCTTTATCCCCCTTGGCCGGCCATCATATCCTAGATGGTCTAATTGTCCTTTAAATACCTCCACATTATGCTCCATAACTATTTGGCACCTCTAGCAAATAAAATAGAACTTTCACACTTTATGCCATTTAATCTTTTTTCACAATTTAGCTAGAAATCGCTAAAATTAAGGCCCCAAAATTTTCATGCATCCTTAAAAACATGTTATAACACATAACATAACATAAAAATAATTTTATCTAACCTCGAGTTAGTGATTCCGAGATCACTGCTCCGACTAGCCCCTAAATCGGGCTGTTACACTTCCTTGCAGGGAATAAGGGAATAATTGCATCTTCAAAGTTTCATCATGAACACCTTGTTGACTAAAGGAGGAACAAATCAATAAAAATGATTTAAGATGCTCTCGTGTATCTTCATGCGATAGTCCAGCATATTGCCTTCTAGAATTCAACATTTGAAACATTTCGGGCTTGAGTTCAAAATTTCCAGTTTGGATTGCTTGCTTAAGAACTCCCGATTGTAAGTCATCCAAGGCAGGTACTAAAAAATCTCGTATAGTCCTATTTTGTAAAGGCATATTTCTTTGTTCACGAAGTCTCCTTTGAACGGTTCTTTCAATTTTTGAATTAAAATTGGCTATAAACCCTGAATTGCTTTGGGGCATACAACACCTAAAATAAAATGTGCAAATAACGACAAAAAAAACAAGTTAGTAGCAACTGAATATTATGAAATAAAAGTGATAAAAAATAAACATCAAACAAACGCCATCCCCGACAACGATGCTAAAACTTGATCGGCTGTTTAACATCATAGCAACAATGTGGAAGCGTACACTGTCGATGCAAGTATAGTAGACAGATATGAGTCTGTCGAATATCGATCCCACGAGGATGGTTGTCTTTTGTTTATCAATGTTAGTACAATAAATGAATAGAAGTGAGATAAATTGTTGTAGAAGCAATAACTTGAAAACAATAAGATAAAATATGATAATGATAAATTGGGATCCCCAACATGAATATTCAATAGAATACTAAGTGCTCACAAGGTATAAAAGGATAAGTGATTGAGGATGCATTAAATCGCAATGAATATCTTACCAAGCTTAAATTTTATATTTAATCTAAGACTTAAACATACACATTAACCACACCTTTCGATGATGGAAATGGAACACTATTAAGAACAAGTGGATTAAATTCCTCTAATCCTCAAGCAACATCCGTTTCATGCTGGTTAGCTTGAACTGTCGCTGCACATTCTAGTGTCAGTGACCGTAATAACACTTCCATGCTAAAAACATTCAAACCCAAAGACTAAACAGTAGAAGTAAGATTGAATAAAATAACATTTAACCTAGAAATCATGTCTACTTCCGTAGAAACATGAAATATAAAATAATCACCATCGCTTAGAAAATAAATATAAAAGAAACTAGTGGAGAATACTATTCCTAGACAATCTCGACTTGAATCTCTCCACTCCATCTTGTGTTGCACTCAGGGCTCCTTGTCAGGAGCTGATCCGCGTCCCTTTCACGTCGGTTCACCCATAGGATACTTAAGCCTCCATAGCCAAAAGCTTCAAACGATAGGATGAAGAAGATGATAATACAAAAGCTCTCCTTTCTTTCTTCTTACGTTAATCTTTATATTTTCCCCCCAAATAGCCCAGGTGTCTTTTCATCAGAATTATGATGTCTATCTCTGTACGTACAAGTTAGTTGTACCAGACTGGATAGCTCACACATTTTTGTTCTGGACAGCTTTCAGGTGCAGCGACAATTTTGGGCGTAATCTGAAGACACTCATGCAGCGACATCAGTACCAAAACATGACAAAATTAAGGATAAATAAGCTAAGATCCACTAAGTTATAAAATGTAAATTAGTGAACTGCAAATGCTAAAATATGTGCTAAAGATAACTAAATGGGAACAAATTAACCAATAAGTAGGGAGAAAACATATGTTCTTTCTAGTTCTATCAGGGATGTTAACCTTCAGGCTAGGCACTTGGTGCCCAGGCGTGTTCTTGGTTGGTTTAGCTCGATTGAGCATTCTGCGTGTCATGGGTGGATAACCGCGTATCCGTGTCTGTTCATATTATTTTATCGGGCTGAGTTGTGATTGTTAAACGATGTAATGACTTGTGTTGATGTTTGGTAACAATGTCTTGGTAAATTACTTGAAAATATGTGTTCTTACTTATGGATATTATATCACGACTTGGTATTGAATGATTTTGTATAGCTTGAATGGTTATATGACTTGTATATAATGAACTCACGTAATGAAATGGTTGTGATGACAAGTTAAGTGTTAGTTAATTGTTTTGTTAATTTTTAAATGTGACATTAAGGTATGTTATATCATTTTTCTACCTATGAACTTACTAAGCTCAGTTGAAGCTTACTATGTTATTTTCTTGTTTTTCTGTAGTTTTCGTGTTGCAAAATCAAGAGATCAGATCAACCAGAAGATCACACTATCCAGCCTCTTTTTGGTAGAATTCAAAATCATTATATTTCGATTTTGTGGCATGTAATAGGAGTATTTGGTATATGTACTTACATGTTCATGAAAGTATATATTTCTTGTGCTTGTACAAATTATATATGTTTGATAGTTAAATGGTAAGGTTGTACATGGTTTATTATAGTAACCTTGAATGTGAATTGTGAATGGTATATGATAGAATGAGATAAAAGGTTGATAAGTTGTCATTTGTTATGGGAAGAATGGTTGAGTAATAGATTGGTTGGATGTTATAGTATTGTGCTTGGGTACTTGATTTGGGTGTCATGAAAATTTGATATGTGCATCGGATCTTTTGAGGGCAAATGTATTAGTGAATATGCCTTGATAAGTGGTTGTTAGTTGGTGAAACAAATTAGGGCATTTTGACACTTTGCATGACATTGTTTAGTTAAGCATGATAATATGTTTGTGTGAAATTTCTTTAAGAAATTTTATCATTTGATTAGTCAATTTGATAAAAAGGACTAAATCGCGTAAAGTGTAAAACTTGAGTTCTATTAGATAAAGGTGTCTAATAGCTATAGAACTTTAAAGTGTAGGTCCTTATGTGGTAATTAGACCATTAATAGAATGAGTGGACATATATGGACATATTATTAAGTGTTTTGAAGGTTATTACTTTAGGTTAATATAGTAAATTAGTAAATAACTTAGTAAAATAATGAATAATATGAGAATATCATCATTTTATCTTCTTCATCACCGAAATTAGGAAACAAAAACTTCCATGGATGCATGCTAAGTTCAACAAAGCTTTCATTGTCCAATTAGGTATGATTTTTGTCCCGTTTTTAATGATTTCTATGTTTTTGATATCGTTGCAACTAGGTCTAGCTAGCCCAGGGACAAGTTTGCAAAACTGTTAAAGATTTAGGATGTTTCCATTGATGAATAAGCATGTATTTTGATGATTGATGATATATTATGAATGTTTAATGATAGTTATACAAGTTTTGTTAAGTAATTTTTAGTGAAAATGCAAATTAGGGATTAAATTATGAAATGTGGAAACTTTGTGGTTAAAATGTGAAATAAATGAAAAATATGGGCTGCTAGGGACCTAATTCAAATTCAGCTAGCAAGTGTTGTGGTTAAATTGCATGAATTTTTTATTTTATGAAATATGGACTAAATTGTAAAAATGTGAAACATTAAGGGAAAATGTGTAAAAGTGCTTTAAAGTGTGATATGGATTAAGTTGAATAGAGAGATAATTAAATGAGCTAAATTTGATTACATATAGATCAAGAAAAGCGAAATTTGGATCTAGATCAGGGGAAAAACAAAGTACTCGACTAATCGACCTATTTGGCTGTTTTTGCGTCCGAGGTAAGTTCGTATGTAATAAGCTTTGTTATAATTGTAATTTAAATGCTTTGATATTGCATAAATGGTAAAAATGACATTGCGAACTTATTCGATGAAGATTCGGCATTGGAAATTCCAGTTGAACTTTAGGAATAGAGTAGGATACAAATGACATGTCATTAGGGGATACATTGATTTGGCTTCGGGCCATGATATTGGCACTTCGGGTGCGAGATAAATT
This sequence comes from Gossypium sturtianum, assembly GCA_025698515.1. Taxonomy (NCBI): domain Eukaryota; kingdom Viridiplantae; phylum Streptophyta; class Magnoliopsida; order Malvales; family Malvaceae; genus Gossypium; species Gossypium sturtianum. The sequence goes on along the minus strand of CM046954.1, from coordinate 116,688,315 downwards.
GAGTTGGCTTCGAGCCATGATATTGGCACTTTGGTTGCGAGATTCATTGATTTGGCTTCGGGCCATGATATTGGCACTTAGGGTGTGAGACTCCCGAGTATCCGACTTTTATTCCAAATGGTTCAATGGGTATATCGAAGATATGAATTGGTGAGAATAGATACGTATCGGTATAGGTATGTACGGAAACAGAGTGTGCATTGATCATATGAAAGGTTTAAGTTTATGGTTAAATAGATGATTGAGTATAAGTTTACACTTTGTTATATATATTTTTTGGTAAGTTTATGCATATTTTGAATGGAAATTAAATGGTAAGTTTTGCTTATTATTTTCATACGAGCTTACTAAGATATAAAGCTTACTTTGTTTATTTTACCATGTTTTATAGTGATTTCAAAGCTAGCTCAAATTTGGGGATCGTCGGAGACTTCGTCACACTATCCAACTATCATCTTGGTACTTTTGAAACTAAGTTTTGGTCATATGGCATGTATAGGAGTTGGTTATTTTGATGTATAGTTTGGTAATGAACTTAGCCATTTGGTTTAGGTTGTATATGGTAAGTATTTTTTTGGGTGTATAGCCATGAGAGATGGCTTATTTTGGTTCCATTTTGGCAAATATGATGATGTATATATATGTGTTAATGTTCCTTGGTGATGTGGTTTATAATTTCTTGTGAATGGCTTGTTGAAGTTTAGAGTTTAAGGTAGCTAATGGTGAAGAATTTGATATTGGTTTGTGTTTTAAGCAAAGAAAGTCTTAGATGAAATTATGCATATAAATGCTTTGTGAATGTGAAATTGGTATGATTGAATGAGCAAAACATGATATTATAAGAATTTTAGTTGTTGGAGTTGAAATGGCATGTTTTAGTCTTGGTTGTGGTTGTATTGGATGCCTAATTATGCTATGATTTGAGCCATTTGGGTTGTGTAGGTGTGAGCAAGTTTGGGTGGCAAAATGGCTTGGTAAATAGCCTATTTTTGTCCATACAGGCAGAGACATGGGCGTGTGTCTCAGCCATGTGCGACACACGGTTAGGTTACGCGGCCGTGTGTCCCATGGTGTTGAATTAGAAACCAAGTCAGTATGCTCCACACGGCCTCATACATGGGCGTGTGACTTGACCGTGTGGCATAAGTCAGTAAACCCTACAGGTTTGGCACGGCCTAGCACGCGGCCTAGCACACGGGTGTGTATGTCCATTTTTAGGGCACACGGGCTAGTCAGACGGGCATGTGTGTTGGCCGTGTGACCCAAGTCATAGAGTTACATGGGGTTAGACACGGGCTGGGACACGACCATGTGCTCCCATTTTGAATGTCCACACGGCCTGTGACACGGGCGTGTCTTTGGCCGTGTGAGACACACATGCGTGTCTTTGGCCATGTGAGACACACGGCCGGACCACACGGGCGTGTGTCCCCTGTTTTTGGAAAAAATTTCTAAGTGTTCGAGAAATTTCTAAAGTTATCGGTTTAGTCTCGAACCACCCCAAATGCATGTTTTGAGCCTCGTAAGCTCGTATTAGGGACAATATGAATGTTGTTAATTGATAATTGCTTGAAATTGAAAATGTATGAGAAAATGTATGTGTAATTGTATAATATGTTAGTAGTGCTCCGTAACCCTATTCTGGTGTTGAATACAGGTGAGGGGTGTTACATTTATTGGTATCAGAGCTACGGTTTAGTCGATTCTATGACTAACGTAGCGTATGTGAGAGTCTAGCTATACATGCCATATATAACATGTGATAGTGTGATGACTCCTGACAATTTAAACTGTGTTTCTATATAGTAAAAGGATCCCAATCGAGTTGTAGCTGACGATGTTGAAAGTAATGCGCTTGCTTCCGTTCACGGAGTAGCGCAATCCGAGTCTAGACCCGTATCGAGTAGCTAGGGAGGAGAGGCTAAAGAAGCCTTCTTCTAGATGATGAATGAGTGGTTCATGGAATTTGTTCGGACAAATCCGACTGCTCAAAAACCTCCACCCCCACCTAATCCCCAACTGGTTCCCGTAGCTCCTCAGGGTTTAAAAATTTTAAGATTGAATAAGCCGCTAGTTGATAAGATTTGAAAATACGGGGTTGAAGAGTTCAGAGCTACCGTTGATGACGATCCCGAGAGAGCTGAATTTTGGCTTGACAATACTATTCGAGTATTTGATGAACTTTCGTGCACGCCACCTGAGTGTTTAAAATGTGTCGTTTCACTTTTGAGATATACCGCGTATCAATGGTGGAATACCCTAGTCTCAGTAGTGCCGAGAGAAAGAGTTACCTGGGAATTCTTTCAAGCTAAGTTCAAAAAGAAATACATCAGTCAACGGTTCATTGATCAGAAACGCAAAGAGTTTTTGGAGCTGAAACAGGGCTATATGTCTGTGACAGAATACGAGCAAGAGTTTGTTAGACTCAGTAAGTATGCTCGAGAATGCGTTTCAACTGAGGCTATAATGTGTAAAAAATTCGAAGATGGGTTAAACGAAGACATCAGACTGCTAGTCAGGATTCTAGAGTTGAAAGAATTCGTTGTGTTGGTTGATAGAGCTTGCAAAGCCAAGGAGCTTAGCAAAGAAAAGAGAAAAGCAGATTCAGAGGCTAGAGACTCGATAAAGAGATCGATGAGTAAACCATATCAGTCTTCGTCAAAGAAATCCCTAGATTTGTATAGTCGCTCAAGTGCTTCAGTGAGATATTCAAACAGAGATCGTGGAAAACAATATTCAAGTCCTAAAACTCAAGCTACATCGGTATCGAGTGTTGGAAGCATGAGAAACAATAAACCCGAGTGTCAACAGTGTGGGAGACTACATTTTTGAGATTGTTGGAATAAAAGTACTAAAGCTTGTTACAAATGTGGTTTGCCAGATCATTTTATTCGGGATTGTCCTGAGTTATCTGAGAAAGACAAATTCCAGAATGCAAGACCGAGTAACACAACCACTAGAGGAAGGCCACTGAGAAATGCGGGAAATGTTACCAGTAGTAGAGGCGCAACAAAAGATTCAACTATGAGATCTGAAGTGAGAGCACCAGCCAGAGCTTACGCTATTTGCGCTCGCGAACACGCATCATCACCCGATGTTATCACCGGTGCATTTTCTCTTTATGACACTAATGTGATTGCTTTGATTGATCCTGGATCGACTCATTCGTATATATGTATGAATTTGGTGTCTAGTAAAAGTTTTCCTATTGAGTCTACTGAGTTTGTAATTAAAGTATCGAACCCTTTAGGCAAGTACGTTCTAGTTGATAAAGTTTGCAAGAATTGTCCTTTAATGACTCGGGGTTACTATTTTTCAGCTGATTTGATGCTTTTTCCATTTGATGAGTTTGATATAATTCTTGGTATAGATTGGTTGACGTTGCATGATACTGTTGTGAATTGTAGACGAAACATTATTGAATTGAAATGTCAGAATAGTGAAATCATTTTAATCGAATTAGACGAATCGAGTGAATTGCCTGTTGTGATTTCATCTATGTCAGCTCAGAAATGTGTGAGAAAAGGTTGCGAAGCTTACGTTACGTATATGTTGGATACAAAAGTGTCTGAATCGAGGATTGAATCAGTGCCGATAGTCTGTGAGTTTCCAGATGTGTTTCCAGAAGAGTTGCCTGGGTTACCGCCGATCAGAGAGGTCGAGTTTGCTATTGAGTTGGTACCGAGAACATCACCAATATCCAGAGCTCCGTATAGAATTACTCCGATAGAGTTGAAAGAGTTGAAATCTCAGTTGCAAGAGTTAACAGATAGAGGTTTTGCACGACCTAGTTTTTCACCCTGGGGTGCGCCAGTATTGTTTGTAAAGAAGAAAGACGGATCGATAAGAATGTGTATTGACTATCGACAACTTAATAAAGTTACGATAAAGAATAAGTATCCGTTACTGAGAATAGATGATTTTTTAATCAGTTGAAAGGGGTAACAATATTTTCGAAGATTGATTTGAGATCGGGCTATTATCAATTGCGAGTTAAAGATTCAGATGTGCCGAAAACTACGTTCAGAACGAGGTACGGACATTATGAATTTCTTGTTATGCCTTTCGGATTGACTACTGCTCCTGCAGTTTTTATGGATTTGATGAATCAAATTTTTAGGCCGTATTTAGACAGATTTGTTGTAGTTTTCATTGACGACATTCTGATTTATTCACGAGGTGAGTCTGAGCATGCCGAGCATTTGAGAATTGTGCTTCAAACCTTTAGAGATAAGCAATTGTTTACTAAATTCAGTAAATGCGAGTTTTGGCTCCGAGAGGTTGGATTTTTGGGACATATTGTTTCGGCTAAAGGAATACGAGTGGATCTGAGCAAGATTTCAGCAGATGTTGTTTGGAAACCACTGAGAAATGTATCCGAAGTCAGAAGCTTTCTGGGGTTAGCTGGTTATTATCGACGTTTTGTAAAAGGATTTTCAATGATTGCTACACCGATGACTAGATTGCTATAGAAAGATGTGAAATTTGAGTGGTCCGAGAAATGTCAATAGAGTTTCGAACAGTTGAAAGCATTGTTAACTGAGGCACTAGTGTTGGTTCAACCTGAATCGGGTAAAGAATTTGTGATTTTTAGCGATGCGTCATTGAACGGTTTTGGTTGCATTTTGATGCAAGAAGGAAAAGTGATAGCTTATGCCTCCCGACAATTAAAGCCGCATGAAAATAATTATCCGATGCATGATTTAGAGTTGGCCGCTATTATTTTTGCATTGAAAATTTGGTGACATCATTTGTTCGGTGAAGTGTCACATCTTTATCGATCACAAGAGCTTGAAATATATAATAACCCAGAAAGATCTGAATTTGCGACAACGAAGATGGCTCGAGTTGCTAAAAGACTATGAGTTAGTGATTAATTATCATCCGGGGAAAGCGAATTTAGTCACGGATGCTCTGAGTAGAAAATCATTATTTGCTATGAGAACGATGAATACTCAATTAACCTTATCTGATGATGGTTTGATTCTAGCAAAGTTGAAAGCTAAACCGGTATTTCTTCAGCAAATTTGTAAAGCTCAGAAGTTTGATAATGAGTATCAAGCTAAAAGATTACAATGTGAGTCGACTAGTGATTCAGACTTTCAGATCGGATCTGGTGATTGTTTAATGTTCCAAGGCAAAATTTGCGTACCAAAGAATTCCGAGCTTATTCAGAAAATTCTACACGAAGCAAATAATAATTGTCTATCTGTTCACCCGGGGAGTACCAAAATGTATAATGATTTAAAACAATTGTATTGGTGGTCGGGCATGAAGCGAGACATTTCAGAGTTTGTGTCGAGATGTTTAGTTTGTCAACAAGTAAAAGCTGAGCATCAAATACCTTCGAGATTACTACAGCCTGTGATGATACCAGAGTGGAAATGGGATAGAATTACGATGGATTTCGTATCGGGTTTACCCCTGTCTCCTAAAAAGAAAGATATTATTTGGGTTGTCGTTGATCGACTGACGAAATCAGCACATTTCATTCCGGTACGTACAGATTTTTCACTTGATAAATTGGATGAGTTGTACATTGCTGAGATAGTTAGATTGCACGGGGTGCCAGCTTCGATTATATCGGATAGAGATCCAAGGTTTACATCGCGATTTTGGAAGAAATTGCAAGAAGCTCTGGGTACGCGATTGAACTTTAGTACTGCATTTCATCCGAAAACGGTCAGTCTAAGAGGGTAATACAGATTCTCGAAGACATGCTTCATTGCTGTGTTTTAGAATTTGAAGGCAACTGGGAGAAATATTTTCCGTTGGTTTAATTCACGTATAACAAAGGTTTCCAATCGAGTATAAAGATGGCATTGTATGAAGCTTTGTATGGTCGCAAATGCGAACTCCATTATATTGGACCGAGCTGAGTGAGAAAAAGATTCACGGGGTTGATTTGATCCGAGAGACTGAAGATAAAGTGAAAGTAATTCGCGATATTTTGAAAGCAGCTTCAAATTGACAGAAGTCGTACGCAAATTTGAAACGAAAAGACATTGAATTTCAGATCGGTGATAAAGTATTTCTAAAAGTGTCTCTGTGGAAGAAAATACTTCGTTTTGGTCGCAAAGGCAAATTGAGTCCGTGTTTCATCGGGCCATATGAGATTATTGAACGAATAGGGCCAGTGGCATATCGGTTAGCTTTACCGTCAGAGTTAGAAAAGATTCACAATGTGGTTCATGTGTCGATGTTGCGCCGATATAGATCAGACCCATCACACGTAATTTCTTCGGCAGAATTTAGATTCAACCTGATATGACGTATAACGAAGAACCGATTAGAATATTAGCTAGAGAGGTTAATGAATTGAGAAATAAATGCATAGCTTTGGTAAAGGTTTTGTGGCAACAACACGGTGTTGAAGAGGCTACATGGGAACCCGAGGAAGCTATGAGAAAATAGTACCCTAACCTCTTTTCTGGTAAGATTTATGTGGACGAAAACCCCTAAGGGGGAGAGTTGTAACAACCCGTTTTTAGTCAAATCAGAACAGTGGTTTTGGGACCACAAATTCGAAGTTGAAATATTTATTTTATTATTAAATTAAGGTCTACAGCATGATAATATATTTGTGTGAAAATTTCGTTAAGAAATTTTATCATTTGATTAGTCAATTTGATAAAAAGGACTAAATCGCGTAAAGTGTAAAACTTGAGTTCTATTAGCTAAAGGCATCTAATAACTATAGAACTATAAAGTGGAGGCCCTTATGTGGTAATTAGACCATTAATAGCATGAGTGGACATATATGGACATATTATTAAGTGTTTTGAAGGTTATTAGTTTAGGTTAATATAGTAGATTAGTAAATAACTTAGTAAAATAATGAATAATATGAGAATATCATCATTTTCTCTTCTTCATCACCGAAATTAGGAAACAAAAACCTCCATGGATGAATGCTAGGTTCTGTAATATCCTGGATTATGGCGTATGCATTAATACTAAATTAGATGAAGTAGCATGCTTATGAATATTCTGAATGTGTTCTATGAATTTTTGTGAACCTTAGTGTATAGTTAAATGCCTTAGAAATTATTAGATTTTAAATCTAAAAGAGGAAGCTAAGCAGGGTGGCCTTAAGAGAAAATGTAGGGGATTTATAACACAAGAATGGGCTTGGTAAAGTGGCTTGAAGGCGCCACTTAAAGCCCTAGTAAGTGACGCCACAAGTAGTACAAGGGGGCCTAGGTTCGAGCAGCACAAGCAACATTTTGGGGCTTTTATTTTTGCGGCAATGGGGAGCAGTGGTGGACGGCATAGGGACTTTATTTAGATGAGGATTGGACTTGGTCAATCCCTTTTAAAATTCGGCTAAGATAGAGGATAAATGTTGAATTATTTTTAATTATTTTGAATAGATGAAGAAGAGAGAAAATAGGAGAAAAGCAAGGAGTCGCTAGTGTTTGAATGCTAGCCAAATTCAGGAGGGGGGAAGTAAGTGAGGCAATCGGTCATACAAGGGAGGTTATGTGCCGAAATTTCTTCTCTTCTCATCTCTCTCTTTTGTGCCGAAAAGTCCTTAGGAATTTAATTTGCTCTCTTTGTTTCTTCTTCCCTTCTTCTTCAATTGACCAAGCTGAATATTCCTCTCTCAATCCCACCATTGCCGCAACACCTCAAACCTTCCATCTCTCATTTCTTTTGTCAAGCCGAATCTCCTTTTGTCACCAAGATAAATCGCACCACATTCCATCATTTACTTTCTCTTCTCACGAATCTTTCAAAAGCTGAATCCTCTATTTTGTGGCCATAACCGATTGCTCCTCTACCCTGTTAGAGCCGATTTGATTATAAACATTAAAAGCCGAAAACCCAACATCTCTTTCCTCTTGTCGATACATAGAGTGGGTGAACCAATTGCGTCTTGATCTTTCTATTTGGTGAGTTTCGGGATTTCCATAGTAGCCGACTTCTAGGGAGATCATTCGGGATTTTATATCTAAGGGATTTCGATAGAGACCAAGGACAAGTGATACTTCGGGATTTAGATCCACAAGCCGATTGCAAGAGGGAATATCACAGAGTTTCGGGATTTGATTAATAATCAAATCGGCAGCAAGGTAAGGATTTTGGTTGCAATAATCCTTTGGGATTTGATTATCTAGTCGAATGGCTTGTTGCTAACATGCTTAAGGTGGCCGAATATAGGAACTAGAGATCTAAAGCATTAGATCGGGATTTTCGGGATTTCAGTGAACTCGATAAGTATATCAGGTGTGTACCCCACACTAAACCTTATTAGATTACGGCTTAAATTAGTTATGTGTGTTTATAATAATATGAATGTGGCCAAAGGTACCATGCAATGGTACAAAGTACTCAGGTACGTTTACCCACTCCTACTATGAGTATAATATGATCTGTTATGGCACACATGTGAAACTATAAGAATGTGAATAAAGAATATGGCATGATATTGCATGTTTTGTATGGCATGGGCATATGGGTTATATGGAAAGGGAAGTGATTGGTGGTTATATACCCCAATATATGAATGTGGTGGCCGGTCACAATATTCGAATGTGGTGACTTCGGTCACGTTATCGAATGTGGTGTCTCATGACACAAAATAATTATCTGGTGGCTATGCCACGAATATTATAAGAGGCGATGAGCACGCGTCATTGCAATGATCGCGCTTCGATGATGTGTAGCGGATGGAGGGTTGACTTAGTAGTCCCCACGGTGTGCGAGGTTAGTACGGGTGATGTGTAGCGGATGGTAACTAGGTTTGGGTTCGGGTTTGCATCATTTTATTATTTAATTATATGCATATGTATGAACCGATATGCCTAAACTATTGGGATTTAGTGTTGGTTACACATTGAGTCTGTTTGACTCACCCGTTGGGAATATTTTTTGGTGACACTCGGTGATGGACCGGGTCGGCGGGAGCTTAGTGGTGGCCATGCTCAGCACAAAGATTATTTTCAATTTGGACTCTTCATTTTCTTATAAGTATCTTGGATTTATTTGGGTTTTGCTTGATGTAATAAGGCCACTAGTATGAAAACTGTTCATGCATGCATTTTAATTATTTTATTATGATACAATTTTTATCAATCTAAAGTTTAAGCAACTCTTCTTAAAAATAAATGTAAATGTTTAGACACCTAAACACAAACGATTTTCGAATTAAAGATTAACCCCAAAACAACTCGGTACTTTTATAAAACCACCCCAAATTTTCCAAGTAATAAACATGAAATTAAAACGTTTTACTCAAGGAATATACTAGATCCGGTCTGGGCTCGTGGGCCGGGTTTGGGGGTGTTTCAGGTTCGGCCAAGCTTTCATTGTCCAATTAGGTACAATTTTTGTCCCATTTTTAATGATTTTTATGTTTTTGATATCGTTGCAACTAGGTCTAGCTAGCCCAGGGACTATTTTGCAAAATTGTTAAAGATTTAGGATGTTTCCATTGATGAATAAGCATGTATTTTGATGATTTATGATAGATTATGAATGTTTAATGATAGTTATGCAAGTTCTGTTATGTGATTTTTAGTGAAAATGCAAATTAGGGATTAAATTGTGAAATGTGGAAACGTTGTGGTTAAAATGTGAAATAAATTAAAAATATGGGCTGCCAGGGACCTAATTGAAATTTGGCCAGCATGGGTTATGGTTAAATTGCATGAATTTGTGATTTTATGAAATAAGGACTAAACTGTAAAAATGTGAAACATTAAGGGCAAATGTGTAAAAGTGCTTTAAAGTGTGATATGGATTAAATTGAATAGAGAGATAATTAAATGAGCTAAATTTGATTACATATAGATCAAGGAAAGCGAAATTCGAATCTAGATCGGGGGAAAACCAAAGTACTCGACTAGTCGACCTATTTCACCATTTTTGCGTCCGAGGTAAGTTCGTATGTAATAAGCTTTGTTATAATTGTAATTTAAATGCTTTGATATTCTATAAATGGTAAAAACGACATTGTAGACTTTTCGAAAAAGATTCGGCATTGGAAATCCCGGTTGAACCTTAGGAATAGAGTAGGATACAAAAGACATGTCATTAAGGGATACATTGATTTGGCTTCGGGCCATGATACTGGCACTTCGGGTGCGAGATAAATTGAGTTGGCTTCAGGCCATGATATTGGCACTTCGGGTGTGAGATTCATTGATTTGGCTTCGGGCCATGATATTGGCACTTAGGGTGCGAGACTCCCGAGTATCCGACTTTTATTCCAAATGGTTCAATGGGTATATCGAAGATATGAATTGGTGAGAATAGATACGTATCGGCATGTGTATGTACTAAACCGAGTGTGCATTGATCATATGAAAGGTTTAAGTTTATGGTTAAATAGATGATTGAGTATAAGTTTACACTTTGTTATATATATTTTGTGGTAAGTTTATGCATATTTTGAATGGAAATTAAATGGTAAGTTTTGCTTATCATTTTCATACGAGCTTACTAAGATATAAAGCTTACTTTGTTTATTTTACCATGTTTTATAGTGATTTCAAAGCTAGCTCGAATTCGGGGATCATCGGAGACTTCGTCACACTATCCAACTATCATCTTGGTACTTTTGAAACTAAGTTTTGGTCATATGGCATGTATAGGAGTTGGTTATTTTGATGTATAGTTTGGTAATGAACTTAGCCATTTGGTTTAGGTTGTATATGGTAAGTATTTTTTTTGGTGTATAGCCATGAGAGATGGCTTATTTTGGTTCCATTTTAGCAAATATGATGATGTATATATATGTGTTAATGTTCCTTGGTGATGTGGTTTATAATTGCTTGTGAATGGCTTGTTGAAGTTTAGAGTTTAAGGTAGCTAATGGTGAAGAATTTGATATTGGTTTGTGTTTTAAGCAAAGAAATGCTTAGATGAAATTGTGCATATAAGTGCTTTGTGAATGTAAAATTGGTATGATTGAATGAGGAAAACATGATATTGTAAGAATTTTAGTTGTTGGAGTTGAAATGGCATGTTTTAGTCTTGGTTGTGGTTGTATTGGATGCCTAATTATGCTATGATTTGAGCCATTTGGGTTGTGTAGGTGTGAGCAAGTTTGGGTGGCAAAATGGCTTGGTAAATATCCAATTTTTGTCCACACGAGCAGAGACACGGGTGTGTGTCTCAGCTGTGTGTGTTACACAGTTAGGTTACACGGTCATGTGTCCCCTGGTGTTGAATTAGAAACCAAGTCAGTATGCTTCACACGGCCTCACACACGGGCGTGTGACTTGGCCGTGTGACATAAGTCAGTATTCCCTACAAGTTTGGCACGGCCTAGCACACGGCCTGGCACACAGGCATGTATGGCCAATTTTAGGGCACACGGACTAGTCACACGGGCATGTGTGTTGTCCGTGTGTAACACCCCATACCCGTATTCCACGCCGGAACCGGATACGAGGCATTACCGAACTTAACTTGCTTAAGCGTACATTATCAGGCTATAAAATTTTGTTTCAACTTAAAAATTTTGCATTCATATTCATAACATCCTTATTATGGGTTTACGAAACCCTAAACATACAATCAGAATGGTTTGGAACCAAACCGGAAACTTTTACGCACTTAGAAATTTTTTGCTTAAAATAGGGCTACATGCCCGTGTGAAATGGAACACGCCCGTTGATGAACCATAAAAGTAACATATTTAAAGCCCACATTTAATATGCTTTTGGATGATTTAAGCCTCAATTTATGTAAAAAGGTGCTCTTAATCCTTTCTTTTCATGTTTTATACTCGTGAAAGCACCCGATGACGAAAAGAACGAGAAAGCGGGCTTAAAACGGACTAAATTGGGCCAAGCCACGAAATCAGCACGGCCTGGACTTCAAGCCACACGGCCGTGCCTCCTTAATTATCTAGAACACGGCCTAGCCACGATTTACATGGCTGTGCCTCATTCAACAGTGTCGAACACGGTCTGAAGACGATTTACACGGGTGTGTGCCATGGCCGTGTCCCTGCCGCGGGAAAGAGGAATTTTACTCGGATTTGGATACTTGGAGACAAAGAAAGGCATTCCAAAACCTATTCAAACACCCTAGTAGGAACTCTACTTGAATTAGGATACTTTGGGGCCAAGTAATGCATCTCAAAGTCTATATAAACACCCAAGGGGGCAACTTGTCAGGGGAGTTCGGCAGAAGCCTCTGCCAGGGCTTTCGTCTAGGGGCGGTGAGCTAGGCCAAGAAGCCAAGCCGAAAAGTTCGGATTTGTGGGAATCACTCGAAGATAGCCAGTTGATCCATCTCAAGAAGCCAAAATTCTACGCAAGACAGAGGATCTCCTCTTCAATTCCTTCAGGGGGTTTTAGGGATTTCTTATGTTTTGTTTTATCTTTTCTCTTGAGATGTTGTATTTTATTATTATGAACTAAACCTTCGGATACCAGAAGAGATGAAACCTATGATGAATCTTGTTATTTGATTTTTAATTATATGATAATAACTTAGTTTGTTCTTAATTGTGTGAACTTAATCCAAATCTAATGTGCTTAGGTGGAGGAGGAATAGACCACCGCCAAGAGTAGATCCAACATAATTAAGCGGAGTTGATCGCACGCCTAGAGATAGGGTGGCGAGAGATTTTGCAGATTAGGGTGAAACCTAATATGGGAGTCCACAGATCGATTTCATTGCTATTCTAGGGGTTATTATAAGCGAACGAGAGTTCCACTAATTAACCTAGGGTTAGGCGTTATTCGCCTCGAGAGAGGGTTTAATATACGTTAGGAGTCTCACGGATCAAACTAAGTAAATAAATCATATGGTTCAAGGTTAAATAACAAGTGAAGTCTAGGTGGATTTTTCCTAAGGGTATCGTTTGAGTCAACTGAGTATTCCCAAAAGCTATTTCCCAAATTCATTCTTTTTTGTCTTTGCATCTTAGCTTAGTAAGTAGATTAGTTTTAGTTTAAACAACCATCACTTTATATTAAGGCTAAATAATAAAAACACGGTGAGTATTAGTACTTTTAGTTCCTTTGGGTTCGATAATCCGGTCTTGCCTAAGCTATACTCTTTGTTTCGATAGGTGCACTTGCCTCAATCGTTGTCGAGTTAGTTTCGAGTTCGATCATTCTTTTATAAATTTTAAAACTCTGATTTACAGCGATCAAGTTTTTGGCGCCGTTGCCGGGGAACTAAAATATTAAGAAAGCTCTATTTTTATTACTTTAGCCATTCTTTTTATTTTTTGCAGTTTACTTTTATTTTTAGTTTAAATTTTTACTTTGCTAATTTTTCTTTTATTTGTTTTTGTCAGATAATTTTAGTTTATAGAGAAGATGGCACTAAATAACTATCAGTGGCGAGTTATGAGGACAACACCAACGAAGCCGCGGTGTCTTCAACCTCGACGCAATAACCAGGCTATCAAACCAGTTAGAGATGATGAATTAAAAGATTGATGGTTTGTGTAGTCTCTCGCAGGTACATCCAGTTATGCAACATGACTCGAATGTAGGAGGCGTGGTGAATCCTGAGTACCCACCCTACAGATATGGCATGAAGAACGAACAAGTCCACTATATGGGTAACTACTCTAGACCTCAAAATAATTTTTATAGTGACACTTATAATACTGATTGGAGGTACCATCCCAATTTCTCGTGGGACGATCAAGGCGACCAAAGAGAGGAACTTCCTCCAAATTTTCAACAACCACCTCACCAACAGGAAGATGAGTCGAACCTTGAAGAGACGCTGGCAAAATTCATAGCAAACACGAAGCACGTCTCCAAAATATAGAAAGCGAAACAAGAAACATCGATTCAAGGGATCGAGGATCATTTAGGTCACCTGTTAAGTCGATCTTAGAACAACCACTGGAAAGCTTGCCAAGCAACACCGAAACTAACCCAAAAGAGCAAATTCAAGTGTAACAACTCATGATGGTGAAAGATTAGTGGAATCAACCAAGGCAAGATCCTGTGGTAAGTGAAGGTAAGGTTGAGGTGAGCCATGAAATACCAAACCGGCAATTACAGAGTACCATCCTCGTGTACCATATCCCAAGCAATGAAGAAGGACAACACGGAGGAACGATTTGGTAAGTTTCTTAAACTTTTAAATAAATTACATATTAACTTACCATTTCTCAAGCTCTTTCAGAGAATGCCCGATTATAGAAATTTTTAAAAGAGCGGTTGACAAACAAGCGGAAGCTAGGCGAGGAATAACATGTAGAGCTAAACGCAATGTGCTCGGTAATTCTACAAAATAAACTGCCACGGAAATTAAAAGATCCAGGGAGTTTTACAATTCCATGTTTAATTGGTAGTTTATCTATTGATAATGCTTTAGCTGATTTAGGGGCAAGCATCAATGTTATGTCTTATAAAATGTTTAAACAACTAGGTCTAGGGAAACCGAGACAAACTAGGATGAGCATTCAATTAAGCGATAAGACTATCAGAATTCCTAGGGGTATAATTGAAAATGTTCTAATCAAAATTGATAAATTCGTATTCCAGTGAGACTTTGTCATTTTAGACATGGATGAGGACAATTCGATCCCTTTAATTTTAGGAAGACCCTTTCTAGCAAATTGCCAGGACTAAAATTGATGTTGGTACAGGAGAACTCATTCTTCGTATAGGTGACGAATCAATCGGTTTGTGCTCTTGAATCGGCGAACATCGATCGATGAAGGTGAGAAAGTAAAATCGGTTGATAATCAATCTGCATTCAAATTTCACCATGGAGAACAACCACAGAACTACGAACCTGAGCCAAAGCAGAACCTTGTGACAACAAAGAAGAAGCATATGAGGAGCGAAGCCTTGAGATCAACAAACTAAAAGAGGGAAGACACACTTTAAAGAGGAGCCAAAGCGCACGAAGAAAAATCGAAGGAACCCCCAGAGCAGTGATAGGAACAACAAATCACTTCAAAATAGGGGATCGGTATTGTTGAATAAGGAAGACCCTCGAATCTCCAATTCGGACCTCAAGACAACCGAAGAAATCACTTTTGAGGTACTTAATGTCTTCCTATACGGGACGATCGAGGTAAGCAATCCTAAATTCAAGATTACTTTTGAGGTAAACACTACTCGACTTAAATTTTATATCAAAAATCGAGTTGATCGCATGAGGAAGGATTTTCACCTCCTCAAACCACCTTGACCATACGAATGAGAGGTAAAGTCTAGCTTAAGACTATAAACAAGCGCTTCTCGAGAGGCAACTGAGCACTAACCCTATTAATTTTTACATTTTTTATTTTTACTTTTATTTTTCATTTTAGCACCTAACCATAAACTAACCAAAGTACTGATTTCCATGCTCACACGGCCTTGCACACGGCGTGGGCGTGGCCGTGTGGAAGCCGAAGGGCGAACCACGGACGTGCTAGTAAACCGTGCATGACAAAGAATGATTTCTTTTCCCAACACGGGCTGCGATAAAAGCCACGCCGCGCCGCGACTTCCGTGTGAGGTTCTGCGACTTATTGAGCCGCAGGCGAGACACGGTGTGCCCTACACAACCGTCGCGAGGTTACTGACTTGACGAGCACGGGTTAAACACGCCCGATCTAAAGGACCGTGTGAAGAATACACGGGCGTGCTACGAGACCCACGGCCGTGGTAAAACACCTAAATGCGCCCAAAATTCAAAATCACGAAAAACACCGACTGATTAAACTCGAACAAGGGCGTGGACCGTATCACTATTTAAATATTTACTTTTATTTCTATTTTTATTTTTATTTTTTATTTTCATTTTTATTTTCATTTTCATTTTTATTTTTATTTTTATTTTTATTTCCTTTCTTTTATTTTCTTTATTATTTTCTTCTTGTTATTCATTCCATTTAGATTTAGCTTAGGATACAAAAGAAATTAGGATGGCCGCTTCGAGGACTCAACAAGTTCGAGACGCTTCCCCACGCTCACCTCCAATCCTATCCGGTTTCTTTTCATTGGCTTCATCCAAAATTCAGGAAGTTTCCCTTCTCTCCCCATCTTACGATTTTATGATTATTGTGATATTATCTACCTTTGTACATTGAGGACAATGTACATCTTAAGTGTGGGGGGTTAACTATAGTATTATTTGAAAATCCTGAATTATGCCTTGTTTGAAAGTAAATTACTCATATTACTAATTAGGATGAAATTTCGATGATTTATGATTTTTATTGATATGTTTTAGATTAAGTCATTGATAATTGTGCATTGATAATTAAATTTGAAGAATACTAGAGAATCAAGCATGATAAGTCTATTTTTTTGAATTAAAAATTTTCTAGGTTGTCGAACTAAGTTTAAATATTACTTTGAAGTTTGAATTTTACGAGGTTGACATCAAAATACCCATAATTTTTGTGAGTTTTTGAGCCTTATAGAGCATATATTCTTTTTCTTGCTCACTTTATTGATTATGAGTATGTCAACACTGATTTGTTATTCTAGAACTTGCATCGATTATACATGTCGAGACCACACTTTTTGATTTGATACACAGAGATGATAAAGGCACCTAGGATTTAACCCACTTATTCCATAAAAAGCCTACCTTCATAATTAACCCCTAGTGAACCCCTTTTAATCCTAACAACCCATTTATTGACTTACCCGCTAATATTAACCCAAAAACCTTTTCTATTCGTTATCACCATCCTCTTTAACTACCCTTATATCGAGAGTTGATTTTGATTAGTTGCCTAACTATGATTTTTACTTCAGTAATTTATCCTTTATTATGTATTTAGTTTGTTCTTAAAAAAAAAGACGAAGTATATTCATTATTAGTTATGTGATTAAACGAGCTTATACATTTAAAATCCAAATATCGAAAAAAGAAGCTCGTAGTGTTAGTATTATTAGTTTTCAATTGATGTATTTATTATTATTAGTTCATTAGTTCTTAGTTAGGTAATTTGTCAATTCAATCTCGATTCTAACCTTCTAATTCAGCCTTACTCCACACCTTAACCCTAGCCCCGTTACAACCCTAAAAAAGACCTTTTGATTTGTGTTTTCATCTCATATTTCAGTGGTGGAGATTTGATTTTCATGCAAGCCTATGGGATTAACTCTTCATGTTGACATTTGAGTGCCTAAATTCTGAACCTTAAACACTTTGAGTGATTTGAGTGGATCTTTTGTGAGGATTTCAATCCTTTTCGTTTTCAAATTAAAGGTAATTATTTAGATAAAGGGAGACACCTATGTTTTCGAGCTACAAAATCTATGACTTATACTGTTTGAATTTTTAGGACACTTTGAATTGAATTGTCCATGTATAAATTATCTATGAATTATGATGAGACACTATCAATGACTATTATGAATTGAGGAAAGTTCGTTTTAATTGTAAGTTGAGAATTTTGCTTGAGGACAAGCAAAAGCTTAAGTGTGGGGGTATTTGATGAACCATAAAAGTAACATATTTAAAGCCCAAATTTAATATGCTTTTGGATGATTTAAGCCTCAATTTATGTAAAAAGGTGCTTTTAATCCTTTCTTTTCATGTTTTATACTCAGGAAAGCACCCGATGACGAAAAGAACGAGAAACGAGCTTAAAACGGACTAAATTGGGCCAAGCCACGAAATCAGCATGGCCCGGACTTCAAGCCACACGGCCGTGCCTCCTTAATTATCTAGAACACGGCCTAGCCACGATTTACACGGCCCTGCCTCATTCAACAGTGTCGAACACAGCCTGAAGACGATTCACACGGGCGTGTGCCATGGCCGTGTCCCTGCCGTGGGAAAGAGGAATTTTACTTGGATTTGGATACTTGGAGACAAAGAAAGGCATTCCAAAGCCTATTCAAACACCCTAGTAGGAACTCTACTTGAATTAGGATACTTTGGGGCCAAGTAAGGCATCTCAAAGTCTATATAAACACCCAAGGGGGCAACTTGTCAGGGGAGTTCGGCAGAAGCCTCTGCCAGGGCTTTCGTCTAGGGGCGGCGAGCTAGGCCAAGAAGCCAAGCCGAAAAGGTCAGATTTGTGGGAATCACTCGAAAATAGCCAGTTGATCCATCTCAAGAAGTCGGAATTCTACGCAAGACAGAGGATCTCCTCTTCAATTCCTTCAAGGGGTTTTAGGGATTTCTTATGTTTTGTTTTATCTTTTCTCTTGAGATGTTGTCTTTTATTATTATGAACTAAACCTTCGGATACCCGAAGGGGATGAAATCTATGATGAATCTTGTTATTTGATTTTTTAATTATATGATAATAACTTAGTTTGTTCTTAATTGTGTGAACTTAATCCAAATCTAATGTGCTTAGGTGGAGGAGGAATAGACCTTGCCTAAGAGTAGATCCAACATAATTAAGCGGAGTTGATCGCACGCCTAGAGATAGGGTGACGAGATTTTGCGGATTAGGGTGAAACCTAATATGGGAGTCCACAGATCGATTCATCGCTATTCTAGGGGTTATTATATGTTTAACGAGAGTTCCACTAATTAACCTAGGGTTAGACGTTATTCGCCTCGAGAGAGGGTTTAATATACGTTAGGGAGTCTCACGGATCAAACTAAGTAAATAAATCATATGGTTCAAGGTTAAATAACAAGTGAAGTCTAGGTGGATTTTTCCTAAGGGTATCGCTTGAGTCAACTGAGTTTTCCCAAAAGTTATTTCCCAAATTCATTCTTTTTTTGTCTTTGCATCTTAGCTTAGTAAGTAGATTAGTTTTAGTTTAAACAACCATCACTTTATATTAAGGCTAAATAATAAAAACACGGTGAGTATTAGTACTTTTAGTTCCTTTGGGTTCGATAATCCGGTCTTGCCTACGCTATACTACTGTTCGATAGGTGCACTTGCCTCAATCGTTGTCAGAGTTACTTTCCAGGTTCGATCATTCTTTTATAAATTTTAAAACTCTGATTTACAGCGATCACCCGTGTGGGCAGTGTGGTCACACACGCCCATATTCCCAGCCCGTGTGGATTTTATTTTTCATTTCGAACCTATAGAGGTTTTCACATGGCCTGGCACACGACCGTGTCTATGGCCCGTGTCCCTCACACGGCCTAAACACACCCGTGTCCTCACCTGTGTGTGAAAACCTTGGTATTCTGTTTATGACGTCAGCAAACACTTAAGAGGCATACGGCCTAGTCACACGCCCATGTCCTGGCCCATGTGACAGATTGAATTCTCGCAAATTTGATGCAGGGGACACACAGCCTAACAACACACCCATGGGGCTGGCTGTGTGTCACACACGGCCTAGACACACGCCCGTGTGTCTAGCCGTGTGGACAATTAGAAGGCTATTTACCAATACAATTGCCACCCTGAAAAACAAACACACTTATACCACCACAAGCAACACATAACATAGCAATAATACACTATGAAGACTCACGAGTGCTTCATACATACACTTCACATTTTACTCGATCGATTACACGAACTTGCACTTCATGAATATATTCATCATTAGATATATATAAAACTTAACAAGTATTGGCCAATTCCCATTGGACATTTACAAAATGAATGAGTAACCCATATAGCCAATGCTTTGGCTAACAAATATGACATAACAAAATAACCAAGTTCCTATACATGCCATACCCAAAATAAATCGACTTTACTATACCAAAAGAATTTTTGATAGTGTGATCCGAACTCCGACATCCTACGATCCCCGGGCTAGCTCGGCGATACTCAAATACATAAACATAACTTACTCATGTATACTCTTACCAAATTACATATCACATATTGCATGCATTTCTCGTAAATTACTCATGGGTACCTGTATCACTTCATCACATAACTTTAGCACTTTTATACTCTTTAAACATAGACTTAGCTCTTTGTCATCTTTACATAAACTTAGCTCTTTGCCCGTTGAACTACTCGGAATTTTGAAGGATACTCAATCTCATCATACATGTATCATGATGCCAATGCCATATCCCAGATATGGTCGTACATGGGATCACCTCTTGATGCCGATGCCATATCCCAGATATGGTCTTACACGGGATCTCATATCTCGATGTCGATGCCATATCCCAAATATGGTCTTATACGAGATCGTATATAAATGTCGATTCCATGTCCCAGACATGGTCTTACACGAGATCTTCTTTTGGTGCCGGGGCCATGTCCCAGACATGGTCTTAGACGGGACCTTCCTTATTCAGTGCCGATGCCATGTCCTAGACATGGTCTTATAGGGGACCTACATTCGGTGTCGATGCCATGTCCCAGACATGGTCTTATACGGGACCTTCCCTATTCGATGCCGATGCCATGTCCCAGACATGGTCTTATACGGGACCTTCCTTATCTCATGTTGTGACATAGGTATCCTTGTTATTCCGAAATGTTTAATCGGGATTTCAACTTAACATATTTTCATCATCTTCGCATCGAGGCATCATTAGTCGATTTTCATAGAAATGATATTCATATGTCATAATATCAAGCAATTTAAAATATAAAAACATTATGTAGCTTTAATTTCGCACAAACTTACCTCGGTACTCAAAATGTGTACATATATTTGATTTAGTCCACAACCTTGTTCTTGCCTCGGTTTCGGTCCGAGCTTCGTGTTTCTTGATCTATAACAACAATTTCACTTGTTTAATACTCATATTGACCAATTTAACCCATGAATCATACTTTGACAAAAATTATGATTTTGCCCCTAAACTTTTACATAATTACACTTTTGCCCCTAGGCTCGTAAAATGATTTTCATTCAATTTCTTTGCATTTTAAGCCTAGCCGAATCACTTTCATAACTACATCAGCCCCCAATTTCCACTAATTCACTCATGTATGACCATTTTCATAACTTTTACAATTTGGTCCTTTTTATGCATTTTTCATGAAAATCACTTAGAAAAAGTTGTTTATCATACATCAAACTTTCATATTCTTCCATAAATCATCAAAATACATTCATGTCATACATGGGTAAATTTTTGAACATAAACCCTAGCTCAAAATATAGCTAGAAATAGCTAAATCGAGCTACGAGGATCTCAAAAATACGAAGAACATTAAAAACGAGGCTAGGAGGTACTTACAATCAAGCTTGAAAGTTGAAGAAACCCTAGCTATAGAGAGCTTGAAAATTTCGGCTAGCATGAAGAAGATGGACATGAATTTTTTACTTCTTTTTCCCTTTTAATTCTTTTATTAACCAATTGACAAAAATGCCCTTAAAGCCCTTTCTTGAGATTTTTCCTTCCCATGTCTATTTTTGTCCATCTTGACATATATTGGTCTAATTGCTAAATAAGGACTCCTAATAATTTTTATGATGCTATTTCATACTTAAACCTTCTAGAATCTCATATTTTCAAATCTTTGCGATTTAGTCCTAATAGACAAATTGATCACTAATTAATGAAATTTTCTCATGAAATTTTCACATAATCATGCAAACATATCATAAGCCTCATAAAAATCATAAAACACATATTTATACTTCAGATTTGTGGTCTCATAACCACTATTCCGGCTAGGCCCTAAATCGGGCTGTTACATTTCTCCCCTCTTAGGGATTTTTGTCCCCGAAAATCTTACCGGTAAAAAGGTTTTTATACTGGTTTCTCATAGCCTCCTCGGGTTCTCATGTAGTCTCTTCTACCCCATGTCTTTGCCATAGTATTTTCACAAGAGCTATACTTTTGTTTCTTAACTGTTTAACTTCTCGTGCCAAAAT
This sequence comes from Gossypium sturtianum, assembly GCA_025698515.1. NCBI lineage: Eukaryota > Viridiplantae > Streptophyta > Magnoliopsida > Malvales > Malvaceae > Gossypium > Gossypium sturtianum. Next base: position 116,666,650 of record CM046954.1, on the reverse strand, counting down.
ATTAACCGGTTCTTCGCCATAAGTCATGTCGGGTTGAATTTCAACCTCTGTCGGTGTAATCACATGCAAAGGATCTGATCGATAACGACGTAACATCGACATGTGGAACACATCATGAATCTTTTCCAACTCGGATGGCAAAGCCAAACGATAGGCTACTGGTCCTATCCTTTCGGTGATCTCATATGGTCTAATAAAACGCAGACTCAATTTGCCTTTCCAGCCAAATCTAAGAACTTTCTTCCATGGTGACACTTTTAGAAATACCTTATCACCAACTTGAAACTCGATATCTTTTCGTTTCAAGTCCGAGTACGACTTTTGTCTATTAGAAGCAGCTTTTAAACAAACATGGATTATTTTTACCTTCTCTTCATTTTCTCTAACTAGATCGACCCCGTGAATCTGATTTTGCTTGAGTTTAGTCCAATACAAAGGCATTCGACACTTACGCCCATACAAAGCCTCGTAAGGCGCCATTTTCAAACTCGACTGAAAACTGTTATTGTATGCAAACTCCATCAACGGTAAATATTTTTCCCAGCTGCCCTAAAATTCAAGAACACAACACTGGAGCATATCCTCAAGTATCTGTATTAATCTCTCCGACTTTCCATCAGTTTGTGGGTGGAAAGCTGTACTAAAACTCAACTTTGTTCCCAAAGCTTCTTGCAACTTTTTTTCCAAAATCGGGATGTAAATCTCGGATCTCTATCTGATATAATTGACAAAGGCACTCCATGTAGTCTTACAATCTCTAAAACATACAAGTCTGCCAACTTATCAAATGAATAATCAACGCGTACAGGTATGAAATGGGCCAACTTCGTAAGTCTATATACCACAACCCATACGGCATCTTTCTTGCTCGGAGTCAACGGCAAACCCATTACAAAGTCCATAGTAACACGGTGCCACTTCCACTCGGAAACCATAATAGGCTGAAGTAAACCTGAAGGTACTTGGTGTTCAGCTTTCACTTGCTGACAAATCAAGAATTTCAATAAAATTCAGAAATATCTTTCTTCATACTCGGCCACCAATACCATTTCTTCAAGTCATTATACATTTTTGTGCTGCCCGGATGTACAGATAGACATCCACTATGTGCTTCGTGCAAAATCTTTCGAATAATCTCATCATTCCTCGATATACAGACTCTGTTTCTGAACATCAAACATCTACCAGAATTAATTCGAAAGTCAGACTCAACACTCGACTCACACTGAACTCTTTTGGCTTGCATGTCACTGTCATCTTTCTGAGCCTCATAAATCTCTTGGAGGAACTTCGGTCTAGCCCTCAACTCAGCTAGAATAGAACTATCACTTGACAAAGTCATCTGTGTATTCATAGCCCTCAATGCAAACAAGGATTTCCTACTCAAGGCATCGGCGACCACGTTCGCCTTTCCCGGATGGTAGTCAATCACTAGCTCATAGTCCTTTATCAGCTCTAACCACCTTCGTTGCCTTAAATTCAACTCCTTTTGAGTCATCAAGTACTTTAGGCTCTTATGATCTGTGAATATCTGACATTTTTCACCATACAAATGGTGTCTCCATATTTTTAATGCAAACACAATGGCAGCCAACTCTAAATCATGTGTCGGGTAATTCTTTTCATACGACTTTAACTGTCTAGAGGCATATGCTATCACCTTGCCCTCTTGCATAAGCACACAGCCCAATTCATTCAAGGATGCATCACTATAAATCACGAATTCTTTTCACGGTTCAGGTTGCACTAGAACTGGAGCCTCAATCAACAATACCTTTAATTTCTCGAAACTCTGTTGGCACTTTTCTGTCCATTCAAACTTTACATCTTTCTGTAACAACTTCTTCATCGATGTAGCTATCATGGAAAATCCCTTGACAAACCGTCTGTAATAGCCAGCTAGACCAAGAAAACTTCTAACCTCTGATACATTTCTCGGCGGTTTCCATTCAACAATAGCTGAAATCTTGCTAGGGTCAACTCGGATTCCATCTTCCGAGACAATGTGTAACAGCACGATTTTGGGGCTAGTCAGAAAAGTGGTTTCGGGACAACTAATCTGAGGTTGAAGAAAATTATTTTGACATTATTTTATGTATTATGGCATAATTATATGGATGTATGAAAATTTTGGTGCATTAATTTTAGCAATTGCATGCTTAATTGTGAAAAAGGACTAAATCGCATTTAGTGCAAAAGTTCTATTTTGCAAGGTAGAGGTGTCTAATAGCCATAGAATATTAAATTAGAGGTCCTTAAAATGCAATTAGGCCATTAAGGGTGTGTTGACCGGCCATATAGACTAGGGAGACAAGAGCATAAAATTTTGGTCAAATTTGGTGGAATTAGGTGATAAAAAATGATTAAAATAAGATGAATAGAAGAGATATCATATTTTACTATTCATGCTTCTTCTACCACCGAAAATTTAGAGGAAATAAGGGTTCTTGAAGTTCAAAATTTTTAGCAAAACAAATCTCTTGCAAGTAAGTGATTTTTGTGGTTTTATTTAATGATTTTTGTACTTTTGGAACCCCCAAAGCTTAAGCTAGCTAATGAGGGGACTATTTTGCAAAATGTTTGAAAGTTTAGGGACTTGTAATGAGAGTGTTCATGTTGTTTGCTGAGTTTTTATGGAAGTAAATGAAAGCCAGTGAGTTAAGGAACAACTTTTGTGAAGGGTGTTATCATGAAAACACCTAAATAGGACTTAATTGAAAAGGTAGTAATTGTGTAATAAATGCATGAAATAATTGATTTTGAGAGTTGTTGAAAGAGGAATAAATGTTCAGCTAGGCTTGTTTTGTAACATCCCGAAATTGGGCCTAGTAGGATTGGGCCCAATGGGCTTTGAGCGTAGTAGCGTTTAAATTTTTTTTTTAAAGAGCAAGAGATCAGAATTAACACAAGTTAGACTTATTAGGTAAGTTATTTTGGAAGGTTAGAGGGCTTCATGAAGTCCGGGATCAAATATTAGCTTTGGGGAAATTTTGGTTTTAGGTGAAAAAAACCCTGGAAGTTGGCGGGTAGGCCTTAAGAATAAAATGTGGGGAAAAATGACACAAGTGGAGTGTGTGGTGTAGTGGCAAAGTGACGCCACTTAAGGGACACGGGGGTGACGCCACAAGGAAGGAAGGAGGTCCAAGGTTCAAGTCTTGGCTTTTGCATTTTTGTTTTCTTTTTACTTGGACCTCGGAATTTGGCTATAGATTTATATTTAGTTGCGCATGGTTTAAGACACAAGAGGAGCTTGTGGCCAAGTGGCTAGCAGCGTGGATTATGTTGCAAGGAGCACAGGTTCGAATCTCATGAGAAGCAAAGGAGTATTTATTTTGCGATGCTGGACGGGAAGAGTTTTGATTGAATTTAAACTCATCGACGAAGGGATCCCACATCGGAAAAATACAAAGAAGGAAGGTGAAGAGCTAGCTATATAAAGAGCATTCCGGGAGGAGGGTTGACACACCTTGGAAGGCGTTTGGGCACGTGGAGTGGTCGGAGCGCGGATTAACACCAGAGTCCTATCGGTGTGTAACTCTCTCTACTCTAGTTGTAGAGCGGTAAATGCCGAAGTCGGGCCACGACAATAGTAGCTACACGAGCGTGCGGCGCGCGTGTGGGGCTTCGACAGCGATAGTTGAGGCCATAAGTAGTATTCTTATGGGTTGGAAATTTTCGCTGGGCGCGATGGGCGAAGTGGGCCCAATGGGCCCGTGGGCCCTTATGAGTAAATTGTGCGATTGTATAGTATATAGTGAACTAGACTAGGTGGAACTTATATACATGGCTAGATTTGTGCTAGGTAGGCCACACGAGCGTGTGGGCCCGAACGAGCGAGATCGAGTTTTAGGTCTAATCGTCCCAGATTTGACCAGGAAATGGTACCTGAGTCGCTCGGGGTGACATTTGGGCCTTTGGTTAAGGCCATTGTAGGTGCAAAATTACGAAAATACCCTTGGTGGGTAAATTACCAAAATACCCCTAAAGGGTAAATTACGAAAATACCCTTAGTGGGTAAATTACTGAAATACCACTGAAGGGTAAATTACGAAAATGCCCTTGGTGGGTAAATTACCAATATACCCTTGGTGGGTAAATTACGAAAATGCCCTTGGTAGGTAAAATTACGGTTATACCCTTAGAGGTTGATTAGGGTGATTATGTTGTTTTATGTCTATCGATTATGATGGTAATTCATGTTATACTTATATTTGATATATGTCTAGCATACATGACATCTGCATACACGTAATTATTATGTCATATTGCATGGGTATGATGAGAGGAGGGGGAATATGATATCCGTGTCTTTGGGACACGGTGGTTTAGCACCACCGGTGGTTTGGTACCACGATTGATTATTGTGACTTTGGGTCACCGAGAGGTTTGGCACCTCGGCGTCTCGCCCCAGTGGCTTAGCACCACAGTGGGTTGGCCCCACAGATTGATTATCTGGGATTGAGCGCCCGGTGATTTGGTATCACACGATGGGTTGGCCCCATCATTGGATTAAATGACTTCGGTCACCGGTGATTTGGTATCACATTCGTGTCTTTGGGACACCGGAGGTTTGGCACCTCATAGCGTCTCGTCCCAGTGGCTTAGCACCACAGTGGGTTGGCCCCACGGTTGATATTACGGGATTGACGCCAGTGATTTGGTATCACACGATGGGTTGGCCCCATCATTTGGATTCTTCGTGACTTTGGGTCACCCGGTGGTTTGGCACCACACTTATGGATATCGTGACTTTGGGTCACCGGTGGTTTGGCACCACCAGTGGTTTGGTACCACGCGGGGTAGACAAAGAAGAATGGATGGCTAGGATTGGGTGCATTACTTGTATTGCGTTGCTATGATGTGTGTTAGCTTGTTGCATTAATCGGGAGGGGGATTTACACACCGAGTCTCGATGACTCACCCCTTAGTTAAATTTTGCGGTAATCATTAGACCATGATTTGGGAGCCGAGGTGGACTCGTGGAGGCCATACATATGTTCACTCGTAAATTCGTTTCTTTTATTTGGACTTATTTTTATTTGAGTTTTTGTTATGTAATAAGGCCTTGGGTATTTTATTTGGTTTCAGCTTTCAATTTGTTTATTGCTCATTATTAAATGATCAATATGGGATTTTCCTAAAATGATAATAAACCATTTCTTATTCAAAATTACTTAAACTCGATTTCTCACCACAACTATAAAGAATATGAGCTTTTTAACGAATGCACAGTTTTTAGACATTCCTTTCATGTGACATGCCAGATTTGGTCGTAACGTTTAGGCCGGGTTTGGGGTGTTACATGTTTAATGAGAAAATGTGATGAAAAATCGTAATTTTGCCAAATTTTAAGGGCAAAATGGTCATTTTTTCCTAAGTAGAAATTTTGGTGTATCATGCATTATAAAGTGATTAAATGAGTGAATTTCATTATTATAGATCAAGAAGAGCGCAAAAACAACCTTGATCGGGGAAAGGGCAAGGTTACGGATTAAGTCGTCGATTAAAACATTTTGCACCGATGTAAGTTTATGTGTAAACGATACGTCTTTAATATATATGTTGCTATTTATTGGTGCATTGTATGAATGAGATCATTTATGATGGAAACTGATAGATAGTGAGTAATTCTCGTATGAACCTCGGAATAAATATGTAAGTGCAGAAAATATCTGTAATTATTCTTTTTGTGGGCTGTGTGCGATACCACCTTATTACTTATTCGCGATGGGCTGAGTGCAATACCATCGTTTATGCTATCACTTGGTGGGCTATGTGCGAAACCACCATAAATATTTTTGTTGGTGGGCTAAGTGCGATACCACCCTATTATTGATTAATGGTGGGCTGTGTGCGAAACCACCGGGTACTTAGTATTATTCTGAGAGGTTCATCGAGAATTTGTATAAGTGAATGTTTCATATTGCCTTGAGGTGTTGAGTGCAGGGAATGTGTTCAAGTGAATGTGAGCAATATAATTGTTATGTGGATGGATTGTGGTAAGGAAATGAAATGAGTAAGCATGATTGTGGAATTGTGAATTGTTCTTGCTTAGTATATGATGTTATTGATTGTTTAACATATGTTATGATGCCTATTGTTTACATGTAAACTTACTAAGCTTAAAGCTTACTCCCTTTCTTTTCCCTTGTTTTGTAGTGTCAAAGAGCTAGTTCGGGATTCGAAGAAAATCGAAAGATCACCCACACTATCGACTTATCTCAGTATATTTAGACTTAGCATTTTGAGTAAGGCATGTATAGGGGCTAGGCTTAATGAAATGTTTTGTTGTTTTGGCCAAGTGTGTTAACTCTCTTAGAGATGATCTCTTTTGTATATTGCCATAGTGATGGTTCATTAATGCTAATTTATGAAAAGAAGGGGTTATTCATGAATGTGTTAGAGGCTTGATTGGGTTGCTTGGTAAATGGTTGAATTAGGGTGATAAAAGAGCTTGGCAAATAACCTTGTTCTTGTCCACACGGTTAGTCCCATGGGCGTGTGACCAGGCCATGTGTCCCGTGTATGCCAGTGTTTCAAGTCAGTGTCGACCACGGGCCAGACACACGGGCCTGTGTCTAGGCCGTGTGCCCCTTAGGAGGTTGCTGATGTCATAAACAGAATGCCAAGGTTTTCACACACGGGTAAGGAAAGGGGCGTGTCTAGGCCGTGTGAGGGACACGGGCCATTGACACGGGCGTGTGTTCGGCCATGTGAAAACCCCTATAGGTTCAAAATGAAAAATAAATCCCAAACGGGCTAGGGACATGGGCGTGTGTGACCACACGGCCTGTCCACACGGGCATGTCCCATTTCACACAGGCGTGTGGCCCTGTTAAGGCAATTTTTTTCTAAGTATATCAAATTTCCCGGTTTAATTCCGAGATTCTCCGTTTGCATGTTTAAGGTCTCGTAGGCCAATAATAGGGGTGTTATGTATATGAATTGGAAAGTTTTAATTTGGAATGAAATTCTATAGTTCAAAGTTGTATGTTCAAGTGAGTTATGTTTGGTAATGCCTCGTACCCGATTCTGGTGATGAATATGGGTAAGGGGTGTTACATTTAGTGGTATTAGAGCTATGGTTTAGTCGGTTCTCGGACTACCGTAGCGTGTGTAGGGGTCTAGGTATACATGCCATAGAATACAATGATAGTTTGGTGACTTCTGACTATATTTAACTATGTTTTTGTATAGTAAATGGATCCTAACCGAGCAACTGCTGATGACGCTGCTAGTAACGCGTCGGCTCCCTCGCATGGGATCGCGCCTGTAGAGAGTAGACCCGAGACTATGGGTCAAGGTGAAGAGGCTCAGGAAGCCTTTCTTCACATGATGAGTAATTGGTACACAGAGTATGTACGAGCGAATCCTAATGCTCAACCTCCTCCACCCCCTCTTATACCTCAGCCAGTCCCCGTGGCTCCGCAAGGTATAGATTTGGTGAGAAGGACCAAACCCCTGGTAGATAAGCTTCGGAAGCAAGGGGCCGAGGATTTTAGGGCTAATATAGACGATGACCCCGAGAGGGCGGAGTTCTGGCTTGAGAACACAATGAGGGTGTTTGATGAACTCTCCTGCACACCTGAGGAGAGCTTGAAATGTGATGTGTCATTGTTGAAGGACTCGACATATCGTTGGTGGAAAACGTTAACATCGGTAGTTCCAAGGGAGAGAGTGACATGGGACTTCTTCTTAGAAGAGTTCCGAAATAAGTATATAAGTCAGCGATTTGTTGGCCAGAAACGGAAGGAGTTCCTTGATTGAAGCAAGGCAAGATGACTGTGGCAGAGTATGAGCGCGAGTTTGTCAGGCTCAACAAGTATACACAAGAGTGTGTGTCTACAGAAGCTATCTTGTGCAAGAGGTTTGAAGACGGAATGAATGAGGATATCAGACTTCTAGTTGGGATCTTGGAATTGAAAGAATTTGTGGTGTTGGTTGATAGGGCATGTAAGGCCAATGAGCTGAATAAGGAAAAGAGGAAAGCCATGAATGAGGCCCGAGATGTGAGAAAAAGGCCAATGAGTAAATCGTTCCAAACTCAATCAAAGAGGTCCAAAGAAATAAAACCTCAGACGACTGCTTCAGTGGGGTATTCACATAGAGAACGGGGCAATACATACTCAGGCTCGAGAGTCCAAGCCACCTTGATGGCCAGCGTGGGTAATCCAAAGTTAAATAAATCAGAGTGCCCAAATTGTGGCAGACAACATGCTGGGGAGTGTTGGGGAAACAACCGTAATTGTTGCGGTTCACCTGACCATTTCATTCGGAATTGTCCAGAGAGAGATGAGAAGGAAAGAAAGCAAGAAGTAAGACCAAGTAATGTATCTTCGAGGGGTAGATCACAAAAGAACCCAGGAGGTGGGACTAGTAGTAGAGGTGCACCAAGAGACACTACTATGAGGTCGGAGGGTCGAGCACTTGCAAGGACTTATGCCATTCGCGCTCGCGAAGAGGCATCATCTCCGGATGTGATAACGGGTACTTTTTCTCTTCATGATATCTCTGTAGTTGCTTTGATTGACCCGGGGTCTACTCATTCTTACATTTTCATGAAATTGGCATCTAGCATGAGTATGATTGTTGAGTCTACGAAATTCGTAATAAAAGTGTCAAACCCGTTAGGCAAGTATGTGCTAGTTGACAAGGTGTGTAGGAAGTGTCCTTTGATAATTAGAGGTCATTGTTTTCCGGCAAATCTCATGTTGTTTCCATTTGACGAATTTGATTTGATTCTTGGTATGGATTGGTTGACTGCTTATAATGTTTTAGTAAACTGCGGTAGTAAGTCTATTGAATTGAGATGTGTAAATGGAAATGTCATTCGGGTTGAATCAGGTAAATCGGATAGTTTGCCTGTAGTGATCTCGTCTATAGTAGCTGAGAAATACTTGAGAATAGGGTACGAGTCCTATCTCGCCTTTGTACTGAATACCCAAGAATCAGAGATAAAGATTGAGTCAGTGTCGGTGGTATGCGAGTATCTGGATGTGTTCCCGGAAGAGTTACCCAGATTGCCTCCAGTTAGAGAGGTCAAGTTTGGGATTGAGTTAGTTCCAGGTACAGCACCTATTTCGGTTGCCCCGTATAGGATGGCACCATTGGAGTTGAAAGAATTGAAAGATCATTTGTAGGAGTTAACGGACAAGGGTTTTGCAAGACCGAGCTATTCACCGTGGGGTGCTCCGGTACTTTTTGTAAAGAAGAAAGATGGGTCAATGAGATTGTGCATAGACTACAGACAACTCAACCAGGTAACAGTGAAGAATAAGTATCCTTTGCCAAGGATAGATGATTTATTTAACCAATTGAAGGAAGCTACGGTGTTCTCCACGATAGACCTAAGGTCTGGCTATTACCATGTAACACCCCAAACCCGGTCAATACGCCACGACCGAATTTGGTATGTCACAGGGGAAAATGTTTTGAGGAAAAACGAGTTCTGGATTAAATTTTAGTGAAAAACTCTTTGTTGTTCTAAGTTCGTAGAAATCGGTGTATAATAAATTAAAAGCGATAATTTACTTTGAAATCCGAAAATAAATCTTTAAAACTTAGTTGCAAACTTAGATTTGTAAACCTTTTATAAATTGAAAAGAAACTAAAGTGATTAGGTTGAAAACCGTATCTAATAGAAATTTGAGGCTGGAGTTTTGGAAAATAGTATGAGTTATCAAAAATACTTAAGTTGTTAAATACTATCAATTGATTTATGTTACCCGATGGTAACGTTTTAAAACCATCGCGTTTAGTAGTTTAGAAAACTTGGTGCTCAAATTATTATATCAACCATGTAATTTATAAGCCATATTTAAAACAAATCCAAAGCATATAAATAATCCAAAAATATAATAAAAGAGGCCTTATTACAAATCCATAAAAAGATGAAAACAATTAAAATAAAGTACCCAAATGGAAGTTCATGTAAAACCAAATTTTATTGCATGGCCTCCTCGAGTTCATCAGGCTCCTCATCCGCGATTTTACGAATCACTGAAAAAATAAAGGAGAAGGTGAGTCACCAAGACTCGATGCATAATCCCTCTCAGGGTAAATGCCACATACTTACACAAATTATAACCAAGCAATATATATATATAATGCACCCAACCTAGCCATCAAAAACTCCTTTTCTACCCCCGTGTGGTACCAAACCACTGGTGGTGCCAAACCACTGGTGACCCAAAGTCACGATATCCAATAATGTGATGCCAAATCTTTGGTGACCCAAAGTCACGAATAATCAAGTTGTGGGGCCAACCCACGTGTGATACCAAATCACCTGGCGGCGATCCCAATACATCAAATGTGGGGCCAACCCACGGTGGTGTGAAACCACGGGACGAGTCGCTATGAGGTGCCAAACCTCGGTGTCCCAAAGACACGAAATATGTGGTACCAAACCACCTGGAGGTGCCAAACCTCACGGTGTCCCAAAGACACGGATATCAATCTTCCCCCTCCTCTCATATCGCCCATACCAATGCAATAGATAACAAATCATGTCATTATACTTTGATATAAACATATAACCAATATATATCGTAGATCGTGATATTAACAACATATATCAACATCATATCGAAAGCGGACTTACCCGTATCCTTGCTCATACCCATCAAGGTATCATTTCAAGATCTCATAGTTTTCAGCTTTAACAACATGAATAGTTATTAACACACACATATATATATACCGAGTTATAAAGTGTGTAAGGTACACACCTTTCACTAACGCAAATACTAACTTAGAAGATCCGATCTACCGCACTAGATCACCTTGTCCTACATTCGGCCATACCACAAAACTATAAGCAAAAATCCATTCGGCCAACATCACATCTTAATCCCAATAGCCTTAGTCTTTATCCTCAAAAAGAATAATGAATCGACATGAATCTTACCACTTGACTTACCAACTTCGATTGCTAATGCAATGGCTTAGATCGATTGCTTCCAACGTCTCAAAGAGCCTAAAGGAAAAATCGATTCCTAAATAATGGTTAGAACCTTGCAAACAAATGCCCAAGGATTCGGCCTTTGTCCATAAGAAAACGACTTAGAAAAGAGAAGGAAATAACGGAAATACGGCCATGAACACTTACCTATCTTCCAAAACTGATTGAAGAAAACCCAAAGATTATCTACCCTTGATGATATTCTGCCAATATAACACCAAAAGAGAGAAAGAAGACTCGGCTATGGTGGAGTAAAAAGAAAGGAAAAATAAAAGTGAAAGTGAAATAGGAGAAGGATGATTCGAAAATGGAAGAAAGAAGAAAATAGAAAATGAAAATAGAATGGTAATGGATGTTTTTAACTTTGAAAAAAATGAAAGAGATGGGATTTGGGAAGGAGGAAGATTCGGCCAAGAGGAAGTGAAAAGGAAATGTGGTTTTGAGCAAGTATCAAAAGAAAGAAAAGAGAGAGATGGGAGAAAGAGGTTGGCCAAACACCTAGTTTGCCGAAAGAAAAATGCACAAAAATGCAAATTGTGGTTTCGGTTTCAAAAGGGAAATGAGAGGAAGAAATTAGATTTTGGTTCAAACACAAATGAGAGCTAAATCAAAACCAAAATTGCACCAAAATGCCTAAGATACATTTGGCCAAAGAGGGAGTTTTTGGAGAGGAAGAGAAAAATGCCAAATGATGCACAAAATGCTAAAGTTGGCCAACTATTCCCCCCCAAACTTCCTATCAACATTCGGCTACCCCCCTAGCCACACATGCCGTCCACATTCATGCACTAATGGCCATAGGAGAGTTTCCAAAACAACACCCTTAAGCCAAGCCTTGAAATCCTCTACATTCCCAAAGTTGAAGAAATTTTATCCCCAAAATCTAGCAATTCTATCCCTTATTTCATGCTTACCATAACCTTAAGTCTTCTTGCCATAAAAAGAAAATTGTCCATCTTATCCATATGAATAGTTGACCGACACTTAATGCTAGGATGCATAAAAAAATAAAATCCTTAATATGCCTTCCATGCTACTCGAACCACTTCCCTCAAGCAACCTTTCATGCGCCTTATCCACTATGCCACTAACTCCTCTTGTGTTAGAATTTAACACTTAAATTAACTTAAGTGTCAAGTTCATCTAATCCACTTCACTATATTTTCAATACTAAAAATCATTCTAGTTTAGCTAATAATTCCAAGCCTTCATAAAACTATACTAAGCACATAATAATAATCATACTCGAGCTAACACAAGTAACAAGATGATACTCAATTTTTTTAGTATATTACAATTCTACCCCCTTAAGAAAATTTCGTCCTCGAAATTACCTACTCAAAAGAGTTGAGGAAACTGCTGCCTCATCACATCCTCCGGTTCCCACGTAGCTTCTTCTACACCATGGTTCCGCCATAAAACCTTCACTAAAGGAACTGACTTCCTACGCAAAACTTTCACATCTCGGTCTAGAATCTGCACAGGTTCTTCTTCTACTGTTAGATCTGGACTCACCTCTATTTCCTCTACTGCCACAACATGCGATGGATCAGAACGATAGCGTCTAAGCATGGAGACATGGAACACATCGTGAATTTGACTCAGCTCTGATGGCAACTCGAGCTGATAGGCTACTGGTCCCACTCGTCTCAACACCTTATACGGCCCAATAAACCTTGGACTTAACTTGCCTTTTCTCCCAAACCTTAACACTTTCTTCCATGGCGAGACTTTCAGAAAAACTTTGTCACCCACGGAAAATTCTATATCCCTCCGCTTGAGATCGGCATATGACTTCTGCCTATCCGAAGCTTCCTTCAACCGAGCTTGAATCAACTTCACCTTATCTTCGGTTTCTGCAACCAACTCTGGTCCTAACATTTGACGCTCACTCAACTCGGTCCAGCATGTAGGTGTGCGACACCTCCTACCATACAACGCCTCATATGGTGCCATCTTAATGCTTGCTGATAACTATTGTTGTATCACGAACTCGCTAATGGTAAAAACTCTTCCCAGCTGCCTCTGAAATCCAAAACACAACCTCTCAACATATCCTCTAAAATCTGTATAACTCTTTCCGACTGCCCGTCAGACTGTGGATGAAATGCGGTACTAAAATCCAACCGCGTACCCAAAGCCTGATGTAACGCTCTCCAAAACCTCAACGTAAATCTAAGATCTGCATGCGAGATGATCGACACTTGTGTACACCGTGCAACCTTACTATCTCCGCCACATACAACTTAGCTAACTTCTGAAGCTAGTAATCCACCCTTACCGGAATAAAATGAGCTGACTTAGTCAAACGATCCACAATCACCCAAACTGAGTCCTTCTTACTTGGCGTAAGGGGTAATCCACTGACAAAGTCCATAGTGATCCTTTCCCACTTCCACTATGGAATCTTCACCGGCTGAAGTAACCCAGACGGCAACTGATGCTCCGCCTTGACCTGCTGACACGTCAGACATTTACCCACAAACTCAGTTACCTCACGCTTCAGACCTGGCCACCAAAACTGCTCTCTTAAATCCCGATACATCTTGCTACCTCCAGGATGCATAGCGTATGGGCTGCTATGTGCGTCCCGAAGAATCCTTTGCCTCAACTCAACATCCTTTGGCATACAAGCTCTTCCTTTAAAACACAATACTCCATCCCTAGACAAACTATAATCCTCTAAACCACCATTCTAAACCTGCAACCTCTGATCATTCAAACCATCATCCTCTAACTGTTTCTCCTTGATCTGCTCTAACCAAGTTGGCTTGACTTGCAATTCTACCAAAATACTCCCATCGTCATATAAGCTAAGACGAGCAAACATCGATCTTAAGTCTGATACAACCTTTCGGCTCAACGCGTCTACCACCACGTTAGCCTTGCCCGGATAATACTCAATCGAACAGTCGTAGTCCTTCAACAACTCTATCCATCTACGCTACCTCAAGTTCAAATCCTTCTGAGTCAAAAGATACTTAAGACTCTTGTGATCCATGTAGACTATCGACTTCTCTCCATACAAATAGTGTCTTCATATCTTCAAAGCAAAAACCACTGCAGCTAATTCCAAGTCATGCGTCGGATAGTTAACTTCATGTGGTCTCAACTGTCGAGATGCATAAGCCACTACCTTCCCTTCTGCATCGGCACACATCCCAAACCGGTATGTGATGCATCACAAGATGTAGTGAATTCCTTGCCCGCCTCGAGTTGAATCAAACCGGAGCTTGATTAGAATCTTCTTCAACTTGTCAAAACTTCCTTGCTGCTTCTCGGTCCACACAAATGGAATTCCTTTCCTCAATAACTTAGTCATAGGTCTTTGCTATCAAAGAAAATCCTTCCACAAATCTTGGTAATACCCGCTGGACCTAGGAAACTCGAATCTCGACCAACGACTTAGGCGGCTTCCAATCCAACATCGCCTCAATCTTTCGAGGATCCACTCTAATCCCCTCGGTGATACTACGTGACCCAAGAAAGTCACCTCCTAAGCCAAAACTCGCACTTACTAAATTATGCATAAAGTGCTTTTCCCTCAAAATCTGCAACACTACTCACAAATGTGCATCATGCTCCTCCTCGACTTGGAGTATACCAAAATATCGTCTATAAATACCACAACAAACCTGGTCCGAAAAGTCTTTGGAATACCCGATTCATCATGTCCATGAATCTTTTGTACGGCGCGTTAGTCAACCCAAGCGGCATTACGAAACTTCGTAGTGCCCATACCGAGTGCGAAATGCCGTCTTATGGATATCGACCTCTTTCACCTTGGTGATGATATCCGGACCTTAAATCAATCTTGGATAAAACCATTTGCCCCTCAAGGTGATCAAACAAGTCATCTATCCTCGGCAAAGGATACTTGTTTTTATCGTCGACTTATTCAAGCTGGCGATAGTCTATACACATCCGCATCGATCCATCCTTCTTCTTGACAAAAAGTACCGGTGCTCCCCAAGGCAAAACACTTGGTCGGATAAAACCTCGATCCAACAACTCTTGAATTTGAGCCTTCAATTCCCTAATTCCTTGATTGCCATCCTATACGGAGCAATAGACACTGGCGCGATTCTGATATGAGATCTATACCAAATTCAACTTCACGATCCGAGGCAATCCCGAAAGTTCTTACGGAAATACGTCAACATATTCCTTTACCGTTCGGACATTCCCCACGATAGACTCCTTAGCCTCCAACGCACACACATGAACCACAAATACCTCACGACCCTTCGACCAACTTCACGACTTTCAACGCAGATACCACGTTGGATAGATAATCTCTTCTATTACCTATCATAACCACCTCTTTGCCTCCTCGGTGTCTTCAAAACCATGTGCTTAGCGGCGCAATCCAAACTTGCTTGATACTTGACCAACCAGTCCATCCCAAGAATCGGATCGAACTCCTCAAGCGGTAGTTCCATCGGATCGACTACAAACATTACCCCTTGGAGTTCTAGGGGTACATCACTATCTGACTTATTTACTTCTCTGAGTGACCCAGAGGGCTAAATCTTGTCATCTTCCTAGAAGTAGTCTCGAGTCTAGATTCATAGTCTCTACTATGTTACTAGCAACATACGAATGTGTCGAACCCACATCTATCAAAGCGTATATGGTTCACCAAAGATTAGAACGCGTGCCGATTATGACGTCCGGTCGTCACCCTCCTCTCGGACGTCTCATTGCATACACCAAACTAGGTTTGTCTTGCCTCGGTGTTGCCAAAGACACCTGCGCGGATGCTCCGTGGCCTCGACCAGAACCATTACCTCCTCTACCATTACCACGACCTCTCTCTGCGGTGGCGGTCCCTCATTTACAGGCCCGAGCACGACCTTGACCCTCGGGCCCGATTCTCGGCTAGCTTATGTGGGCGGTCTCTCACATGATGATCTAGCGAACCATACTCAAAACATCCTTTCCCTCCGGTCCAACATTCGCCCCAATGAAATTTTCCACATCGATTACCTTTGTCTTTGGTCACGATTAGCGATAATGAGGCCTCCTAGATTGATTGGCCCACTCGCTAACCCTCTTACGAGAATTACGGTGACCGGATGATCCAAAACTTCTCTTATGTTTATTCTTGTCGTGCCTCCGCCTTTACCGATTCCTTTATCCCTTACGCTATCTTAGTCTTTTCAACTAGCGCGGCAAACTCTCGCTCACGATGTGGAGCAATCAGTAATCTCGATTCGTCCCTCAATCCATCCTCGAGCCCGGACACATCGCTCGTGCTCGAAGCCACGATACCTCCAAATATCTGGCTCAATCTTAAAAATTACGCCTCATATTCTAATACGGACTTACTTCCCTGGACCAAACTCGGAAATGCCTTACGCTGTGCATCAATGTAACTAGACCCAACATATTTCTTACGATCACGCTGCCTTAAAATAATCCCAAGTGAGATCCTCATTTGCGGCACTATTCCGCATCGCGTGAGCCACCACCGATATGACTCATCCCGAAGAAGCGACACTATCCCTTTCGGCTTTTCCTCGGCATTGGATCCAAGTCATCCATGATTCGTTCCGTCGCCTCTAACCAATACTCTGCCGTCTTTGGGAGCCACACCGAAACACCTCGAAATACCTCGGCTCCATTGGCTCGGAGTCGCTCGGTGCATGATTTACGAGCTCCCGCGCCTCCACCTATTCGGCTACCCTCTCAAGGACTCGCGGCATCGCTCGAGACACTGCGTCATCCCCGTTTGATCTCGATGCTCAACTCCAACCGGTGGTGGTGGGGTAGTGGTACCTCATTTTCGGATCCTTGACCGGACCTCAGCGGCTCGGACACGACCATCCTACCCCGACCGGCGTCCACGAGTAATCGACCCGACCTCGAGTACTCATGTCTAAAGTCTCGACTTATCCGATTTAAAAGTGTTATGCATTAGTCATTATTCCACTTTCTTTAAAACACGATTTTATGAATAATTTTAATAAGAAGTTGTTTATGAGTACATTCAACCTATAGTTTGGGTCTCTAGAGTAGTTTCTACTACTAATCAGTCATACTAACATCATCATATCATCAAGATCAACAGTTTAAAGTACTTACCAGGCGGATCGGTGCAGGAGACTCGGTGCCATGCCTTTCGAGATCATATAATTTTAAACAAAAACATTTTAAGATCATACTTTAAATCATTTTGGGCCTTGGGCCCTGATCGAGCTTTTGAACTTGGCTCGATACCAATTTGTAACACCCCAAACCCGGTCAATACGCCACGACCGAATTTGGTATGTCACGAGGAAAGCGTTTTGAGGAAAAAGCGAGTTACCAATTAAATTTTAGTGAAAAACTCTTTGTTGTTCTAAGTTCGTAGAAATCGGTGTATAATAAATTAAAAGCGATAATTTACTTTGAAATCCGAAAATAAATCTTTAAAACTTAGTTGCGACTTAGATTTGTAAACCTTTTATAAATTAAAAAGAAACTAAAGCGATTAGGTTGAAAACCGTATCTAATAGAAATTTGGAAGGCTGGAGTTTTGGAAAATAGTATGAGTTATCAAAAATACTTAAGTTGTTAAATACTATCAATTGATTTATGTTACCCGATGGTAACGTTTTAAAAACCATCGCGTTTAGTAGTTTAGAAAACTTGGTGCTCAAATTATTATATCAACCATGTAATTTATAAGCCATATTTAAAACAAATCCAAAGCATATAAATAATCCAAAAATATAATTAAAGAAGCCTTATTACAAATCCATAAAAAGATGAAAGCGAATTAAAATAAAGTACCCAAATGGAAGTTCATGTAAAACCAAATTTTATTGCATGGCCTCCTCGAGTTCATCAGGCTCCTCATCTGCGATTTTACGAATCACTGAAAAAATAAGGGAGAAGGTGAGTCACCAAGACTCGAGTGCATAATCCCTCTCCGGGTAAATGCCACATACTTACACAAATTATAACCAAGCAATATATATATATAATGCACCCAACCTAGCCATCCAAAACTCCTTTTCTACCCCGTGTGGTACCAAACCCTTTGGTGGTGCCAAACCACTGGTGACCCAAAGTCACGACATCCAATAATTTGATGCCAAATCACTGGTGACCCAAAGTCACGAATAATCAAGTTGTGGGGCCAACCCACGTGTGATACGAAATCACTGGCGACGATCCCAATACATCAAATGTGGGGCCAACCCACGGTAGTGTGAAACCACTGGGATGAGTCGCTATGAGGTGCCAAACCTCTGGTGTCCCAAAGACACGAAATATGTGGTACCAAACCACTGGAGGTGCCAAACCTCTGGTATCCCAAAGACAAGGATATCAATCTTCCCCCTCCTCTCATATCGCCCATACCAATGCAATAGATAACAAATCATGTCATTATACTTTGATATAAACATATAACCAATATATATCGTAGATCGTGATATTAACAACATATATCAACATCATATCGAAACGGACTTACCCGTATCCTTGCTCATACCCATCAAGGTATCATTTCAAAATCTCATAGTTTTCGGCTTTAACAACATGAATAGTTATTAACACACACATATATATATACCGAGTTATAAAGTGTGTAAGGTACACACCTTTAACTAACGCAAATACTAACTTTCGAAGATCCGATCTACCGCACTAGATCACCTTGTCCTACATTCGGCCATACCACAAAACTATAAGCAAAAATCCATTCGGCCAACATCACATCTTAATCCCAATAGCCTTAGTCTTTATCCTCAAAAAGAATAATGAATCGACATGAATCTTACCACTTGACTTAGCAACTTCGATTGCTAATGGAATGGCTTAGATCGATTGCTTCCAACGTCCCAAAGAGCCTAAAGGAAAAATCGGTTCCTAAATAATGGTTAGAACCTTGCAAACAAATGCCCAAGGATTCGGCCTTTGTCCATAAGAAAACGACTTAGAAAAGAGAAGGAAATAACGGAAATACGGAAATGAACACTTACCTATCTTCCAAAACCGATTGAAGAAAACCCAAAGATTATCTACCCTTAATGATATTTGGCCAATATAACACCAAAAGAGAGAAAGAAGATTCGGCTATGGTGGAGTAAAAAGAAAGGAAAAATAAAAGTGAAAGTGAAATAGGAGAAGGATGATTCGAAAATGGAAGAAAGAAGAAAATAGAAAATGAAAATAGAATGGTAATGGATGTTTTTAACTTTGAAAAAAAATGAAAGAGATGGGATTTGGGAAGGAGGAAGATTCGGCCAAGAGGAAGTGAAAAAGGAAATGTGGTTTTTGAGCAAGTATCAAAAGAAAGAAAAGAGAGAGATGGGAGAAAGAGGTTCGGCCAAACACCTAGTTTGCCGAAAGAAAAGTGCACAAAAATGCAAATTGTGGTTTCGGTTTTCAAAAGGTAAATGAGAGGAAGAAATTAGATTTTGGTTCAAACACAAATGAGAGCTAAATCAAAAGCAAAATTGCACCAAAATGCCTAAGATACATTCGGCCAAAGAGGGAGTTTTGGAGAGGAAGAAAAATGCCAAATGATGCACAAAATGCTAAAGTTGGCCAACTATTCCCCCAAACTTCCTATCAACATTCGGCCACCCCTAGCCACACATGCCGTCCACATTCATGCACTAATGGCCATAGGAGAGTTTCCAAAACAACACCCTTAAGCCAAGCCTTGAAATCCTCTACATTCCCAAAGTTGAAGAAATTTTATCCCCAAAATCTAGCAATTCTATCCCTTATTTCATGCTTACCATAACCTTAAGTCTTCTTGCCATAAAAAGAAAATTGTCCATCTTATCCATATGAATAGTTGACCGACACTTAATGCTAGGATGCATAAAAAAATAAAATCCTTAATATGCCTTCCATGCTACTCGAACCACTTCCTCAAGCAACCTTTCATGCGCCTTATCCACTATGCCACTAACTCCTCTTGTGTTAGAATTTAACACTTAAATTAACTTAAGTGTCAAGTTCATCTAATCCACTTCACTATATTTTCAATACTAAAAATCATTCTAGTTTAGCTAATAATTCCAAGCCTTCATAAAACTATACTAAGCACATAATAATAATCATACTCGAGCTAACACAAGTAACAAGATGATACTCAATTTTTTAGGATATTACATACCAGTTGAGGGTTAAGGAACAAGATGTGCCGAAAACTGCATTTCAGACGAGGTATGGCCACTATGAGTTTCTTGTCATGCCATTTTGCTTAACGAATGCTCCTGCGATTTTTATGGATATAATGAACCGCGTCTTCCGACCGTATTTGGATAAATTTGTGGTTGTTTTTATCGACGACATATTAATTTATTCCCGGGATGAGAGCGAGCATGCAAAGCATCTGAGAATTGTTTTGCAGACTTTAAGAGACAAGCAATTGTATGCTAAATTCAGTAAGAGTGAGTTTTGGCTCCGAGAGGTCGAGTTCTTAGGACACATTGTGTCGGGTGATGACATAAGAGTTGAACCAAGTAAGATCTCGGCCATTGTGGAGTGGAAACCGCCAAGGAATGTGACAGAAATTAGGAGCTTTTTGGGTTTAGCGAGGTACAACAGACGTTTCGTAAAGGGGTTCTCCATGATTGCTACCCCGATGATGAAACTGTTGCACAAGGATGTTAAGTTTGAATGGACTGAGAAATGCCAACAGAGCTTCGAGAGATTGAAGGCATTATTGATGGAGGCACCGGTTTTAGTACAACCTGAGTCGGGGAAAGAGTTTGTGGTCTACAGTGATGCGTCATTAAATGGTCTCGGCTGTGTGTTGATGCAAGAGGGTAAGGTAGCAGCTTACGCCTCGAGACAGCTAAAACCGCATGAGAAGAATTATCCGACTCATGATTTGGAGTTGGCTATGATCGTCTTTGCTTTGAAGATTTGGCGTCATTATTTATATGGTGAGAAGTGTCGAATCTTCACCGATCACAAGAATTTGAAGTACTTGATGGACCAAAAGGATTTGAATTTGCAACAACGACGGTGGCTTGAATTATTAAAGGATTACAAGTTAGTAATCGATTACCATCCGGGGAAAGCGAATGTGGTTACGGATTCTTTGAGCAGAAAATCCCTATATGCCTTGAGAGCTATGAGTACGAGCTTAGCGTTGTCTGATGACGGTGCTATATTAGCCGAGTTGAGGGCCAGACCATTATTTATTCAGCAGATATGTGAAGCTCAAAAGAATGATAATGAGAGGCAAGTTAAGAGAGCTCAGTGCGAATCGGGGAATAACTCTGAATTTCGAGTTAGTTTCGAGGATTGCTTGATGTTTCATGATAGAATTTGTGTACCAAAGGATGATGAGTTAATCCGAAAAATTTTACATGAAGCGCACAGTGGTTGTTTGTCAGTACATTCGGGCAGTACAAAAATGTACAATGATTTGAAGAAATTGTATTGGTGGCCGAGTATGAAAAGAGATATCTCTGAATTTGTAACGAAATGTATAGTTTGTCAACAAGTGAAAGCCGAGCACCAA
This sequence comes from Gossypium sturtianum, assembly GCA_025698515.1. Classification (NCBI taxonomy): domain Eukaryota; kingdom Viridiplantae; phylum Streptophyta; class Magnoliopsida; order Malvales; family Malvaceae; genus Gossypium; species Gossypium sturtianum. The sequence continues at coordinate 116,645,207 of CM046954.1, read as the reverse complement.
GTGCCCTCGGGATTGCTTCATCCGGTAATGGTTCAAGAGTGGAAGTGGGATTGAATCACAATGGATTTCGTAACGGGGTTACCTATGACTCCGAGAAAGAAAGATGTTGTATGGGTTATTGTTGACAGATTAACTAAGTCGGCTCACTTTATACCGATACGTGTGGATTACTCACTTGATAAGTTGGCCGAGTTGTATATTGCTGAGGTGGTGTGATTGCATGGGGTGCCTATATTTATTATCTCGGATAGAGATCCGAGGTTTATTTCAAGGTTTTGGAAGAAGTTGCAAGAAGCCTTGGGTATGAAGTTGAATTTTAGTACTGCTTTCCATCCTCAAACTGATGGCCAATTTGAAAGAGTGATTCAAGTCCTTGAGGATATGCTCCGATGCTGTGTGTTAGAATGGGAAAAATATCTACCTTTAGTTGAGTTTTCCTATAACAACAGTTATCGGTCGAGTATACGGATGACACCATACGAAGCTTTGTATAGTCGTAAGTGTCAAACTCCCTTGTATTGGACTGAGCTTAGTGAGAAGCAAATTCACGGGGTCGACCTAGTTAAAGAGACTGAGGAGAAAGTGAAAGTAATCCGAGATAGTCTGAAAGCTGCTTCAGATCGACAAAAGTCATACGCGAATTTAAAAAGAAAAGAAACCGAGTTTCAAGTGGGTGACAAAGTATTCCTGAAAGTATCTCCGTGGAAGAAAATATTGAGATTCGGTCGAAAGGGCAAATTGAGTCCACGATTCATAGGACCATATGAGGTTATTGAGAGGATTGGGCCAGTAGCATACTGGTTGGCATTGCCGGCAGAGTTAGAGAGAATACACAACGTGTTTCATGTGTCGATGTTGCGGCGATATCGTTCTGATCCTTCGCTTGTGATCCCTCCAACAGAAATTGAGATACGACCGGATATGACTTATGAAGAGTAACCAATTAAGATAATGGCTCGAGAGGTTAAACAATTGAGGAATAAGAGCATAGCCTTAGTGAAAGTGTTATGGCAATAACACGGTGTGGAAGAGGCTACGTGGGAACCGGAAGAAGCCATGAGGGAACAACACCCAAACCTCTTTACCGGTAAGATTTTCAAGGACGAAAATCTCTAAAGGGGAGAGTTGTAACAGCCCGATTTTGGGGCTAGTCAAAACAGTGGTTTCGGGACCACTAATCCGAGGTTGAAGAAAATTATTTTGACATAATTTTATGTATTATGGCATAATTATATGGATGTATGAAAATTTTGGTGCATTAATTTTAGCAATTGCATGCTTAATTGTGAAAAAGGACTAAATCGCATTAAGTGCAAAAGTTCTATTTTGCAAGATAGAGGTGTCTAATAGCCATATAATATTAAATTGGAGGTCCTTAAAATGCAATTAGGCCATTAAGGGTGTGTTGACCGGCCATATAGACTAGGGAGACAAGAGCATTAAAATTTTGGTCAAATTTGGTGGAATTAGGTGATAAAAATGAATAAAATAAGATGAATAAAAGAGATATCATCTTTTACTATTCATGCTTCTTCTACCACCGAAAATTTAGAGGAAATAAGGGTTCTTGAAGTTCAAAATTTTCAGCAAAACAAATCTCTTGCAAGTAAGTGATTTTGGTGGTTTTATTTAATGATTTTTATACTTTTGGAACCCCCAAAGCTTAAGCTAGCTAATGAGAGGACGATTTTGCAAAATTGTTGAAAGTTTAGGGACTTGCCATGAGAGTGTTCATGTTGTTTGCGGAGTTTTTATGGAAGTAAATGAATTCTAGTGAGTTAAGGAACAACTTTTGTGAAGGGTGTTATCATGAAAACACCTAAATAGGACTTAATTGAAAAGGTAGCAATTGTGTACTAAATGCATGAAATAATTGATTTTGAGAGTTGTTGAAAGAGGAATAAATGTTCAGCTAGGCTTGCTTAATGAGAAAATGTGATGAAAAATGATTTACGAGCCTAGGGGCAAAATCATAATTTTGCCAAAGTGTAAGGGCAAAATGGTCATTTTTGCCTAAGTAGAAATTTTGGTGTATCATGCATTATAAAGTGATTAAATGAGTGAATTTCATTATTATAGATCAAGAAGAGCGCGGAAACAACCTTGACTGGGGAAATGGCAAGGTTACGGATTAAGTCGTTGATTAAAACATTTTGCACCGATGTAAGTTTCTGTGTAAACGATACGTCTTTATTATATATGTTGCTATTTATTGGTGCATTGTATGAATGATATCATTTATGATGGAAATTGATAGATAGTGAGTAATTTCCGCATGAACCTCGGAATAGATATGTAAGTGCGGAAAATATTCGTAATTATTCTTTTTGTGGGCTGTGTGCGATACCACATTATTACTTATTCGCGATGGGCTGAGTGCGATACCATCATTTATACTATCACTTGGTGGGCTATGTGCGAAACCACCATAAATATTTTTGTTGGTGGGCTAAGTGCGATACCACCCTATTATTGATTAATGGTGGGCTGTGTGCGAAACCACCGGGTACTTAGTATTATTCCGAAAGGTTCATCTAGAATTTGTATAAGTCAATGTTTCATTTGCCTTGAGGTGTTGAGTGCAGGGAATGTGTTCAAGTGAATGTGAGCAATATAATTGTTATGTGGATGGATTGTGGTAAGGAAATGAAATGAGTAAGCATGATTATGGAATTGAGAATTGTTCTTGCTTAGTATATGATGTTATTGATTGTTTAACATATGGTATGATGCTTATTGGTTACATGTAAACTTACTAAGCTTAAAGCTTATTCCCTTTCTTTTCCCTTGTTTTATAGTGTCAAAGAGCTAGTTCGGGATTCGAAGAAAATCGGAAGATCACCCACACTATCGACTCATCTCAGTATATTTAGACTTAGAATTTTGAGTAAGGCATGTATAGGGGCTAGGCTTAATGAAATGTTTTGTTGTTTTGGCCAAGTGTGTTGGCTCTCTTAGAGATGAACTCTTTTGTATATTGCCATAGTGATGGTTCATTAATGCTAATTTATGAAAAGAATGGGTTATTCATGAATGTGTTAGAGGCTTGATTGGGTTGCTTGGTAAATGGTTGAATGGGATTTTATGTTATGTGAATTAGGGTGATAAAAGAGCTTGGCAAATAGCCTTGTTCTTGTCCACACGGGTAGGCACACGGGCGTGTGCCTAGGCCGTGTGTGACACACGGTCAGTCTCATGGGCGTGTGATCAGGCCGTGTGTCCCCTGCATGTTAGTGTTTCAAGTCAGTGTCGACCACGGGCCAGACACACGGGCATGTGTCTAGGTCGTGTGCCCCTTAGGAGGTTGCTGACGTCATAAATAGAATGCCAAGGTTTTCACACACGGGTAAGGACACAGGCGTGTCTAGGCCGTGTGAGGGACACGGGCCATGGACACAGGCGTGTGTTTGGCCGTGTGAAAACCCCTGGAGGTTCGAAATGAAAAATAAATCCCACACGGGCTAGGGACATGGGCGTGTGTGACCACACGGCCTGCCCACACGGGCGTGTCCCATTTCACACAGGCGTGTGGCCCTGTTAAGGCAAAATTTTTCTAAGTATATAAAAGTTCCCGGTTTAATTCTGAGATTCTCCGTTTGCATGTTTAAAGCCTTGTAGGCCCATAATAGGGGTGTTATGTATATGAATTGGAAAGTTTTAATTTGGAATGAAATTCTATAGTTCAAAGTAGGGGTGACCAAAATCCGATTCGATTCGAAAAACTCGATAAAAAATTCAAATTTTGAATTAAATAGTTTGGGTTATTTGAGTTAATCAAGTTATTCGGATCAACTCGAATAAAAAATTAAGTTTTTTGGTTTAACTCGAACATGAATTACACAATTCGAGTTATCTGAAAATCCGAATAAGAAAAGGCAAAACTACGTCGTTTTGATAAATGTTTACCTTTTCTAAAGTTAAAAGTCAAAATTATTAAGGTAAAAGGAAAAATTACGTTGTTTTGATAAATATTTACTCATTAAGTTAAAAGTCAAAATTATTAAGGTAAAAGGTAAAATTACGTTGTTTTGATAAATATTTACTCATTAAGTTAAAATGTAAAACAATTATATTGTTTATGTAGTTAAATAATCTTGTATTTCGTCTACTAGTTAAATAATCGGTCTATGTAAACACAACATTGAGTATAAATAATATGATTCGTTAACTCGACTCGACTTAACTCAAAATTTTTTCACTCGATTCGATTCGATTCGAAAAAATTCAAATTGAGTTCGGTTGCTAAAATATGATTCGTCAACTCGACTAACTCGAATTTTTTTGACTCGATTCGACTCGACTCGATCGAATACTCACCTCTAGTTCAAAGTTGTATGTTCAAGTGAGTTATGTTCGGTAATGCCTCGTACCCGATTCCGGCGATGAATATGGATAAGGGGTGTTACACAATGTGCCCCAAAACCCAGCTTCTTTGAGCCAAAATTCACACTTGCTAAACTTAGCATACAACTGATTATCTCGTAAAACTTGCAAAACTGTCCTCAAGTGCTCGGCGTGCTCATTCTCATCATGAGAATAAATTAATATGTCATCAATGAAAACCACAACAAATTTGTCCAAGTATGGCCGAAAGATGCGGTTCATTAAATCCATAAACACAGCAGGGGCATTTGTTAAACCGAAAGGCATGACTAAATACTCATAGTGCCCATAACTTGTCCGAAATGCAGTTTTCGGCACATCTGAGTCTTTGACCCTCAACTGGTAATAACTGGACCTCAAATCTATCTTGGAAAACACAGTGGCTGTAACACCCCAAACCCGGTCCATACACCACGACCGGATCTGGTATGTTACGGAAAAAAATGTATTTGAGAGGTTTAGGTTTCTGGTTAAAAGTTTGATGCAAACTCTTTTTATTTTGCACATTTTGTTCTTGTAGAAATCTTGGGCATGATTGCTTAAAAACTCCTATTTTATTTTGAAAGCTTGGGTGCTTAAAAACTTAGTTGGACCCATAGATAAAAACCATTTCTCTATTTTGCATCATTTAGAAATCAAGTGACTCTTTTGTTGCTTCAAAACTTTCTGAACCTAGGGTAGAAAATCTTAAGTTTGAAAAAAAACATCTGGGTTTCGTTCATCTTAAATTTCAGTGGTGATACCCGATGGTAGAGTTTTAAACGTTTCGCTTTGTAGTTTGAAAACCTTATCTTTCCAAGTTTTAGCCAAATTTTACCCATTGATTTGTTAAGGCATATTTAAAATCCAATACAAGCATGTAAATAACAAAAACATAAAGTTAAAAGGCCTTTTACAATCCAAATAAAAACCCAAGTGAAAATAAATAAAATATAGTACCAAGTTTTAAAATAGTGCAACCTCGATTTTTATTCATGGCATGAGCACCTCGAGTCCACCCCGGCTCCATGTCCGCAACTAAGTGTCACCTGAAATGATAAGGGAGAAGGTGAGTCGCAAGACTCAGTGCATAAATCCCCCTCCCGGTAATGTAACATGCTAGCACACATCATATCATAGCAATATAATTAATGCACCCGACCTAACCATCCATATCACCTTTCTACCCCGTGTGGTACCAAACCACTGGTGACCCAAAGTCACGATATCCATCAATGTGGTGCCAAACCACTGGTGACCCAAAGTCACGAATAATCCAATGATGGGGCCAACCCATCGTGTGATACCAAATCACTGGCGTCAATCCCGTATAATCAACTGTGGGGCCAACCCACTGTGGTGCTAAGCCACTGGGACGAGACGCTATGAGGTGCCAAACCTCTGGTGTCCCAAAGACACGAATGTGATACCAAATCACTGGTGACCGAAGTCACGAATCCAATGATGGGGCCAACCCATCGTGTGATACCAAATCACTGGCGTCAATCCCGTATAATCAACTGTGGGGCCAACCCACTGTGGTGCTAAGCCACTGGGACGAGTATTTGAGGTGCCAAACCTCGTGACCCAAAGTCACAAAATATCATCTGTGGTACCAAAACCTTTGGAGGTGCCAAACCTCTGGTGTCCCAAAGACACGGATATCATATTCCCCCTCCTCTCATATCACCCATACATGTCATACTGATGCAAATCATGTAAATCATGCAGTCATGCCAATATGTTTAATATCGCATCTCATATCACATACCTCAGTAATCATGATATCATATACCATTAATAGAACTCGTAATGAAACGGACTTACCCGGATCCGTACACATACCCCATTGGGTACCATATCCATCAACCATATTGTTTTGATCTTAATAGGCAAACAGGTTATTAAACATATCACTAAGTAGATAGTGTGTTAGTCTACACACCTGCTAACACGCGAGCTTTAAACTCAACAAATCGATCTACAATCTTAACACACCTTGCTCCTAGAATCGTCCAAACATAGGATTAGTCACTTATACCACTCGGCCAAAACCAAATAAACCAAAAGGGTTAACATTCAACCCTTACCTTGCAAATGGGTTGGTTTCCTACCAAACCCCGAACCAAACGGTGGTTCTTCTGACAATCGGCCTTCCTCTAAAACACAAATAATCAGTCTCACAAGGCTATGACTTTAACGAAAACAAAAAGAATAGACTAAAAGAACTCGTTCTTACCACCACCTACCTGTTGCTTTACAGAGAAAGAAGGCCCCTCTCGATTGCTCCCAAAATCCAGAAGTCCTACAATCCAATCGGTTACAACACAAGAGATTAATACCCTTCAACCAATGCCAAATCGCCCTTAATCAAACCCAAATCGATTGAGAAAAGAAAGAGAGAAAATGACCATTCGGCCAAACTCTTACCTACCACCAACCGAAAGAAAACAAGAACCCAACACGTTCACCACCCTTCTAATATTCGCCACCAAGGAACTACTAAGAGAGAGGAGAGTTTCGGCCAAGAGGAATGGAAGAAACAAATGGAGACAAACGGCTTGAGCTTTGAACAAAAGACAGAATAAGAGATGAGTAGGGAGTGGGGACTTTGGTTTGAAAGCAAATAGATGAAGAAAGTGTTTTGGAGGATAAGATTCGGCTACCAAAGTTTAAGAAGGGAAAAAGAAAAATGTGAGAAGGAGAGATACTAAATTCGGCTTGACACAAAGTGAAGAAGCAAAGAAATGGAAGGGTGAATAGCAAAAGAAGCAAAACACAATTGTGTCTTCAAGATGACATTCGGCTATCAGTGAAAGTCAAGAGCAAAGAACAAAGCAAATTCGGCAAAGGTTGTCAGTACTTTCGGTTTCAAGAAAGAAAATGAAAAAAATGAGAGAACACTCTTTAGAAAATTCGGCTAACAAAAGACCAAAGAAAGAACTTTTGCTTGACACTCCAAAGACCGAAAATGCACAAAAGCCTAAGTGAATTTCGGCTAACACCCCCCTAACTCACTCACCCAACCGGCCACTCCCCAAAACTCTCCTAAAATTCGGCCACATCTCCCCCAAACACTCCACACCACCACTTCAAATTATTTTGAACAAGTCCACTTCCTACAATCACTCTCCACCCACCATTTGAGCATTTGACTTGGTCTTAGGCAGAGTTTGAACTGCCTACAACTCCTCCCCTCCATGCCGTCAAAATGAGAGCAAAAATGTGGGATTTTTGCAACTTGAACACAGGACCTCCTCCCCTGCAAGTGACGCCAAACACAAGCCCCAAGTGGCGCATGCTTTGCCATCTTACTAGCTCAATTCTTGTGCTAACTTTTCACCTAAAATTATTTATAAACCCCAGCTCCTTCAGCTCCACTCACATAGAACTTAAAACCAAAATTTTTCCTACCACTCCGGCTTATACTAAGCTTACAACTAAGCCCCAAAACAACACAAAAGCAACATTGCAAAACAACCACATGCAAAACAATGCAATAACAAAATAGCCCCCATCCCTGGATATTACAGTGGCTCCCTTCAACTGATCAAACATATCATCGATCCTTGGCAATGGGTACTTGTTCTTTATGGTTACCTTATTAAGCTACCAGTAATCTATACATAACCTCATAGAACTATCTTTCTTTTTCACAAATAATACTAGAGCACCCCACGGAGAATAACTCGGTCTTGCAAAACCTTTGTCCGTCAGCTCTTGTAACTGTGCCTTCAATTCCTTCAACTCAGTTGGAGCCATTCTGTATGGAGCAATCGATATAGGTGCAGTACCAAGAGCTAACTCAATGCCAAATTCAACCTCTCTAATCGGAGGCAACCCTGGCAATTCTTCTGGGAATACATCTGGATACTCACATACTATCAGCACCGATTCAATTCTTAACTCAGTCTCTTTAGCATTCATCACAAAGGCAAGATATGCTTCATATCCCTTCCTTACATGTTTCTTGGCAGACATGAGAGATCACTATAGGCGATCTGTCCTGTTCATCTGATTCAACACGAAGAGTGTCCCCGTTTTCACATCTCAATTCAATGTATTTCTTTCCACAATTTACTGTCACATCATGAGCAGTTAACTAGTCCATACCAAGGATTATATCGAATTCATCAAATGGAAATAGCATGAGATTTGCCTTAAAATAATGGTCTCTAATCATCAATGGGCAATCTTTGCAAACCTTATCAACTAATACACTTTTGCCTAAGGGATTAGACACTTTTATCACGAATTCTGTAGACTCTACAGGCATACTCATACTAGATACTAATTTCATGCAAATATATGAGTGGGCAGATCTCGAATCAATTAAAGCAACAACATTAGTATCATAGAGAGAAAATGTACCCGTAATTACATCATGGGATGACGCCTCTTCGCGAGTGCGAATGGCATAAGTCCTCGCAGGTGCTCTACCCTCAGATCTTGCAACCTACTCTCTGGGTGTACTCTTACTACTCGTTCCACTTCCGAGGTTTCTCTGTTGTCACCCTCTAGTAGTGCTTTCCGATCTTGCACTCTAAATTTTCTCTATTTCGACCATCTCAGTGCATTCTCTAATAAAATGATCTTGGGAACCACACTTAAAACAGGCTCTCTCATGTGCTCGGCACTCACCGGGGTGACGTCTACCACACTGTGGACATTCCGGTCTATTTGGTCGAGTGTTTCCAACACTAGCAACAAAAGTGGTATGAGCTTTAGACCCTGAGTACTGTTTACCCTTACTTCTATTCAAAAACCCAGCTGAAGTAGCTGATCGGGTAAGGAAGTCGCTTGACTTCTTGGAAGAGGATTGAAATGACTTGTTCAGTTGTCTTTTTCTTGAGTCACGAGACTCCATTTCAGCTTTTCTTTTCTCTTTAACCAACCCCTCGGCTTTACAAGCTCGATCCACTAGCACAACAAATTCCTTCAATTCTAGGACACCAACAAATAATCGGATATCTTCATTTAACCCGTCCTCAAACCATTTACACATAATGGCTTCAGTGAATACACACTCTCGAGCGTATTTGCTGAGCCTTACAAACTCACGCTCATACTCAGTTACTATCATTCTACCTTATTTCAGTTCAAGGAATTCCTTTCTTTTTTGGTCGATAAACCTTTGGCTAATGTATTTCTTCCAGAACTCTTCTTGGAAAAACTCCCATGTAATCCTTAGCCTTGGTACAACCGACACAAGGGTGTTCCGCCACTGGTAAGCGGAATCTCTTAAGAGAGACACCACATATTTCATGAACTCTTCAGGTGTGCAAGATAATTCATCAAATACCCTGATGGTATTTTCAAACCAAAATTTTGCTCTTTCCGGATCATCATCTTTACTAACTCAAAATTCCTCGACTCCTTGTTTCCAGATTCTATCAACCGGAGGTTTTTCTCTCCTTACCACTTCTACCACTTGGGGAGCTACAGTGGTAGGCTGAGGAATAGGTGGGGGTGGAGGGGGTTGCACATTCGGGTTCGTACGAACGAACTCCATATACCATGCATTCATCATGTGGAGAAAGGCTTCCCTAGCCTCTTTTCCTCCTCTCTGACTTACAGTCGCTGGTCTATTCTCATTCTCAGTCGGCACCGTCCCTTGGGCAGGAGCTGGCGCGTTACTTTCTACATCATCCCCCACAGCTCTATCGGGATCCATTTACTATATGAAAATACAATTTAAATCGTCAAGAGTCATCACACTATCATTATGTAAAAACTCATATGTATAGCATGTATAGCTAGACTCATACATACGCTACGTTAGTCCAAGAATCGACTAAACCGTAACCCTGATACCACTAAATGTAACACCCCTTACCCGTATTCCATGCCGGAACCGGATACGAGGCATTACCGAACTTAACTTGCTTAAGCGTACATTATCAGGCTATAAAATTTCGTTTCAACTTAAAACTTTTGCATTCGTATTCATAACATCCTTATTATGGGTCTACGAAACCCTAAACATACAATCGGAATGGTTCGAAACCAAACCGAAAACTTTTACACACTTAGAAAAATTTTGTTTAAAACAGGGCTACACGCCCGTGTGAAATGGAACACGCTCGTGTGGTCACACACGCCTATATTCCCAGACCGAGTGGATTTTATTTTTCATTTCGAACCTACAGGGGTTTTCACACGGCCTGGCACACACCCGTGTCCCTCACACGGCCTAGACACGCCCGTGTCCTCACCCGTGTGTGAAAACCTTGGTATTCTGTTTATGACATCAACAAACACTTAAGGGGCACATGGCCTAGTCACACGCCCGTGTGCTGGCCCGTGTGACGGATTGAATTCTCGCAAATTTGATGCAGGGGACACACGGCCTAACAACACACCCATGGGGTTGGCTGTGTGTCACACACGGCCTAGACACACGCCCGTGTGTCTACCCATGTGGACAATTAGAAGGCTATTTACCAAGCCAATTGCCACCCTGAAAAACAAACACACTTATACCACCACAAGCAACACATAACATAGCAATAATACACTATGAAGACTCACTAATGCTTCATACATACACTTCACATTTTACTCGATCGATTACACGAACTTGCACTTCATGAATATCTTCATCATTAGATATATATAAAACTTAACAAGTATTGGCCAATTACCATTGTCCATTTACAAAATGAATGAGTAACCCATATAGCCAACGCTTTGCCTAACAAATATGACATAAAAAAATAACCAAGTTCCTATACATGCCATACCCAAAATAAATCGACTTTACTATACCAAAAGAATAGTTGATAGTGTGATCCGAACTTCGACGTCCTACGATCCCCGGGCTAGGTTGTCGGTACTACAAGGAAAAGGGAAAAGAGAGGGGTAAGCATATAGCTTAGTAAGTTTGCATGAAACAAATAGCAACATTAAGACTTAGAATAGCATCCATTTATCTCATCGAATAATACACAAATTCTCAAATACATCAGCATAACTTACTCATGTATACTCTTACCAAATTACATATCACATATTGCATGCATTTCTCGTAAATTACTCATGGGTACCTGTATCACTTCATCACATAACTTTAGCACTTTTATATTCTTTAAACATAGACTTAGCTCTTTGTCATCTTTACATAAACTTAGCTCTTTGCCCATTGAACTACTCGGAATGTCGAAGGATACTCAATCTCATCATACATGTATCATGATGCAAATGCCATATCCTAGATATGGTCTTACATGGGATCACCTCTTGATGCCGATGCCATATCCCAGATATGGTCTTACATGGGATCTCATATCTCGATGTCGATGCCATATCCCAGATATGGTCTTATACGAGATCGTATACAAATGTCGATGCCATGTCCTAGACATGGTCTTACACGAGATCTTCCTTTGGTGCCGAGGCCATGTCCCAGACATGGTCTTATACGGGACCTTCCTTATTCGGTGCTTATGCCATGTCCCAGACATGGTCTTATAGGGGACCTACATTCGGTGCCGATGCCATGTCCTAGACATGGTCTTATACGGGACCTTCCTTATTCGGTGCCGATGCCATGTCCCAGACATGGTCTTATACGGGACCTTCCTTATCTCATGTTGTGACATAGGTATCCTTGTTATTTCGAAATGTTCAATCGGGATTTCAACTTAACATATTTTCATTATATTCTCATCGAGGCATCATTAGTCGATTTTCATAGAAATGATATTCATATGTCATAATATCAAGCAATTTAAAATATAAAAACATTATGTAGCTTTAATTTCACACAAACTTACCTCGGTACTCAAAATGTGTATAGATATTCGATTTAGTCCACAACCTTGTTCTTGCCTCGGTTTCGGTTCGGGCTTCGTGTTTATTGATCTATAACAAAAATTTCACTTGTCTAATACTCACATTGACTAATTTAACCCATGAATCATACTTTGGCAAAAATTATGATTTTGCCCCTAAACTTTTACATAATTACACTTTTGCCCCTAGGCTCGTAAAATGATTTTCATTCAATTTATTTGCATTTTAAGCCTAGCCGAATCACTTTCATAACTACATAAGCCCCCAATTTCCACTAATTCACTCATGTATGACCATTTTCATAACTTTTACAATGTGGTCATTTTTATGCATTTTTCATGAAATTCATTTAGAAAAATATGTTTATCATACATCAAACTTTCATATTCTTTCATAAATCATCAAAATACATGCATGTCATACATGGGTAAATTTTTTAACATAAACCCTAGCTCGAAATATAGCTAGAAATAGCTAAATCGAGCTACGAGGATCTCAAAAATACGAAGAACATTAAAAATAGGGCTAGGAGGTACTTACAATCAAGCTTGAAAGTTGAAGAAACCCTAGCTATGAAGATTGAAAATTTCGGCTAGCATGAAGAAGATGGACATGAATTTTTTACTTCTTTTTCCCTTTTAATTCTTTTATTAACCAATTGACAAAAAAGCCCTTAAAGCCCTTTCTTGAGATTTTTCCTTCCCATGTCTATTTTTGTCCATCTTGACATATATTGGTCTAATTGCTAAATAAGGACTTCTAATAATTTTTATGATGCTATTTCATACTTAAACCTTCTAGAATCTCATATTTTCAAATCTTTGCTATTTAGTCCTAATAGACAAATTGATCACTAATTAATAAAATTTTCTCATGAAATTTTCACATAATCCTACAAACATATCATAAGCCTCATAAAAACCATAAAACACATATTTCTACTTCGGATTTGTGGTCTCGCAACCACTATTTTGGCTAGGCCCTAAATCGGGTTGTTGCACCGTGTGACCCAAGTCAAAGAGTTACACGGGGTCAGACACAGGCTGGGACACGGCCATGTACTCCCATTTCGAATGTCCACACGGCCTGTGACACGGGCGTGTCTCACATGGCTGAGCCAAACGGGCGTGTGTCCCCTATTTTTGGAAAAATTTTCTAAGTGTTAATGCATGTTTTGAGCCTCGTAAGCTCGTATTAGGGACAATATGAATATTGTTGATTGATAATTGCATGAAATTGTAAATGTATGAGAAAATGTATGTGTAATTGTATAATATGTTTGGTAATGCTCCGTAACCCTATTCTGGCGTTGAATACGGGTGAGGGGTGTTACAGGTTGTGTGACTCCCTAATACACGGTTTGAGCTCTTGCACACAGTTGACTACACGACTATGTGTCCTAACCCCCCACATGGTCTCAACATGTCACATGGCCTGGACACATGGCTGTGTGACCCTTGTTTTATGTTTTTACCCTACTTTTATGTTATGTTCTGAATTAGTCTCTGCTTGTTTTTGACTTGATTTTAGAGCTTTGTAAGCTCAATTTAAGCCCCATTTTTGTATGAAAAACATGGTTAATAAATGATTAATAAAAAAACATGGTTAATAAATGATTATTTATTAATGATTGTTTTTAAGTAAATTATGAATTGAAATAACATATTCCTGTTCTGTTAAATGTTGTAGCATCTCGTAACCCTAATCTGGCGATGGAGACGGGTAAGGGTTGTTACAGGGGGTTTTTAAAAACTTTTTTAGAATGTTTAAGTCGTTTAGAAACTTTATTTTTGAGTTTGTAACCTTTGAAAATATTTTTGGATAAGATTTAAATAATTTATGCAAATTTGATTAATGAATTTTATAATAAAGTTTGTCATATCAAAACAATTGAAAATCAAAACTAACAATCTCCCCCTTTTTTATATAACAAAACTTTTTGAAAAAATTTCTTTGCAAAACGTCCCCTAAATAAAATGTTATTTTCAAGTTAAACTTCCCCCTTTTAAAGTACTTTATGAAGACATCATTTCTACAAAAAATCATTTATAAAAAGGCTTTAAAAATAAATATTCAAAAATTAATAATTATTAACAATGTTCATTTGTTATTAGAAAAAATTATGATTTGCCATTGCTTTTAAGTAAATGTGAAAATTTTGCTATACTTCGCCCTCTTTCTGGTATATCAAAAAGATGGAAAAAAAACAAAGTTAGGTGGAATATACCAAGAGAGAATTATTAAAAATCAAAGCTCATTTAAGAAAAATAAAATAACAAAAGGTATTATAATAATAAAAGAGAGATAAAAGCATGGATAAACATGAGATAAATAAATTAAAGAAAGAGTACTCTAAGACATAAACAACCTAAAGGAAATTTATAACACCCCTCGCCTGACTGATTGTCAGGTTTGAACTACAGGATGCCACATCTGTTGCCGAAGCAACTATTGTAAAAACAATATAAATAAATCATTCAAACATTCCATTATCATAGCTAACACATGCTATACAAACTTTTCTGAGACTCAGTTGATCTTATGAACGCTCTTTTATAGACCCGAGCATGAAAAAGGACCAAATTGGAATGTTTTCAATGTTTTCAAAATAGGTATCGATACCCTATAAAGGTACTGATACTATTTTGTCCTTCGGTGTTTTAGGAAAATTGAATTAAAATGAATATATCGATACCAGACATAAAGTACTAATACCCTTGTCAAGGTATCGATACCTTATCTTAGTATCAATACCATTTTTAATTTTGATGTTTGAAAATTTAAGGAAAATTGCTAAAGTATTGTAACACCCTTGAGCCGGACCGGATGACCGACAAATCATGGTGGAAACTCGAATAACCGACTATGTTAATGACTAAAGTTTGCAAAATTCTTCAACATATTTATATTTCTTCATAATATAATCCACCAACTTAATTTCAACCCAACCAGATTTAATAATGTTCAATACAATAAGGTTAATGCAACTCAAACATACGAACCACCCTGACATAAACATGTTAAAAGAAAAATAGAGATAGGCTTACAAAAGGCCTGAAGATTCTGGCCGTGTCCCTCCTGGAAGTCCGAGAAATAATTTTTTTTAAGATACCTGAAAGGCAAGAAACGAAAATAGGGTAAGTTCATGTAAAACTTAGCAAGTTCCTAGTTTAACCATTGAATTAGGATTACACGATGCATCAAAAAAATCATTATAACATCGCTACAGTTCGCAAATTAGTATAGCTTGCATAGATATAGTTCACATTTCATTCAGCTTGCACAAATATAGTTCGCATAATCATTCAGCTTGCATAGATACAGTTCGTATATTCATTCAGCTGGCATAGATAGAGTTCACATAATCATTCAGCTTGCATAGATACAGTTCGCATTATCCTACAACTCGCATGATTAGACTATTCATAGAGTCTCTTACAATGACACTTCGCAGGGTCTTAGTGTTGTAATTAACTTACCGTGCTACAACTTACACATAAAGCAGATGGCAGAGTGCAAATAGTCTCACAAATAGACGTATCGCAGATAGTTCTACAGACACTCATGCTACGGATAGTCTATACGTACAGACATATGGCAAACAGTCCTGCAGATAGTCATGCTGTGGATAGTCTCTGTGTATAGACATATGAAAGATAGTCCTGCGAACAGTCATATTGTGGATAGTCTTTGACTTTGTAGAATCTAACACATATAACAAACCCTCACGAGGTCGTCATATAGCATACTTATCAATTCCTGTATAAAACCATCTGAACCTCCACAAAGCCACAGTTTAACACAGAGAAAGTCTTTGTACAACCCACCCAAGCCTCTGGAAAGCCATAATTTATCATATATAGAAATCTCTATACAGTCCACTCGAACCTCTGCAAATTCACAATTGATCATATATAGAAATCTCCATACAGTCCACCCGAACCTTCACAAAGCCATATTTAACATATGACACTTTTGTGCCCAAAATAAACATCTCTTAAATCCTTCACCACTTTTCTTTTCATACCTCCATACTTTGTTCACACAATGCACAAGCATCAAGAAATATTTGCAAATTTCAATATTTACACACAGCCAATTTATAGCTATACGGTTCAAATAAGATACACAAAACAATAGAATGTTGCTTCAAAATAGATCAATGAGAACACCTTCAACCAATGCTAATACAAGATGGATTTCACATGCAATTGCATATTCAATTTACCCAATATGGCAACATCCTACATAGCAACATAACCATCAAAAAATTTACACAACATGAAACTCATCAGGACCGCATTTTATGCTCACAACCAAACTGCATTAACACCTAAAACATTCTCACCATAATACATAAACATACATCACCAATGTATCTAAGGATAAAGCACCCAAAAAAATTACAGTCAATTTTCCACAACAGAGTAACATGTTGATTGTAAAATGAAAGTTTTAAGTTTAGGAACTCACCATAATACTTCTAATGATGCTTTTATCTACAGAACGAGCTCTTTCCCTTTCTACTAGGACCTTCCCCCAGTTCATTAGCATTACCACTCGAAGGAACAACCTCTAAGCAAGCCAAAACCAAAATTTATCTAACATGCAAAATGGAGTTTCCACCACCCAAAACTAGTCGATGGAAACAAAGGAAAATTTTTGAAAGAAAAATAGAGTCTTCCTTCATCGAATAATTTATACTGGAAGAAAATTTAAAATAAAATATTCTTAAACTAACCACCATTCATGCACACACAAATCCACTAATCATTTCTATAACCAAGAGCCTGAATTGCCATGCACGGTGGCATGTTTCCCTTCCCTAGGCTTAGCATGTGCCTTGAAATGTGTCACACACATCATGAGGTGCTAATGAAACAGGCAAGCTCACAAGCCAACGAGCTCACAAAGTAATGAGCTTATAGAGTGGCGAACTCACTAACTGGTGAGTCCACAAACTAGAGAGCTCACAAATCTGCAGAGACAGCTCGCTATTTACGAGGTGGAAAACTCGAATAAACAAAAGAACAACAAGTGGCTCACAATGAAGGGCTAAAAGTATGGCCAGATAAAAAAATATGCATAATAAACGTGTTCAATAGATCAATTCCAATCCCAATTGGTCAAAATACTCAATTTTACTGATTTAGAGATTTGGGGTGTGACAACTCTTTCTACCTTTAAGAAAATTTCGTCCTTGAAATTTTTGACCTACCAAAAGGATGAGGGTATTGCTCTTTCATAGAGCTTTCCCTTTCTCAAGTCGTTTCCTCAACCCTGTAATTCCTGTATAGGATCTTTACCAAGGGAATCTTTTTTATTCTGAAGCTCTTTCACTTCTCTTGCTAGAATCATATTGGCTCTTCTTTATAGAAAAGGTTCGGCTCCAACTCTAACTCCCCCAATTGCACTACGTGATCTAGATCAGAGCAGTACTTCCTGAATATGGAAACATGGAAAATGTTATTAATCTTTGACAGCTCTGGAAGTACTGCTAAACGATACGAAATAGGTTACACTCGTTCTAACACTTCAAAAGGTCTGATAAACCTCGGATTAAGCTTGCCCTTTAAAACAAAATAAATTATCTTTTTCCAATGCAAAACCTTAAAGAACACATCATCACCCACTTCATATGAAACCTCTTTTTTTTTATCAACATAAACTTTTTGGCGATCCTGAATAGTCTTCAAATGATTTCGGATGATTCAAACCTTTTCTTCGGCGTTGCGTACCAAGTTAGGGCGAACAAGTTTACCTTTGCTAATTTTTACCCACCAGGTTAGGGATTTACACTTTCTTACATATAAAGCTTCAAAAGGAGACATACCAAGATTGGAGTGGTAACTGTTGTTGTGCGCGAACTTGGCTAAAGGCAAATATTTATCCCAATTTATCCCAAAATTGGTCACAAAACTTCTGAACATATTCTCCAAAACCTGTATCACCCTTTCAGATTGACCGTCAGTTTGAGGGTGGAAAGTTGTGCTAAAATGGAGTTTAGTCCCGAGGGACTCTTGTAACTGTTTCCAAAATCTGGATGTAAACCATTGATCTTGATCCAATCCAATGGATGAAGGAATACCATGTAATCGTACTATCTTGACAATGTAAATCTCAACTAGCTTCATTAATGAGTAATTCATGCGAACAACAACAAAATCAGTTGATTTTGTTAGCCTATCCACAATTACCCAAACTGAATTCTTTTTCAAGGGAATGAGTGGTAGACCTTATAAAAAATCCATTGAAATTTTATCCCACTTCTGCTCCACAATTTCCAAGGGATACAATGTCCCAGCAGGAACTTGGTGCTCCACTTTGACTCGGTCACAGGTTCAGTATCACATCACGGGCTCAGATATTTCCTTTTTCATTCAGGGCCACCAATACTGGCTTTTTAGATCACGATAAATCTTAACACTTCCTAGTGTAAAGAAAAGGACCCCTAATGTGCTTATTTTAAAATCTCATGTTTAAGGCCATCACCTTCTGAAACATATAGTCTCCCTATAAAACGCAGCTCGCTATCCTTCCCGAGGCTAAAATTCTCAATGCTACTAGACTCTATTTGTTTTCTCAATTCTTTGCATTTAACATTTCTCAGTTGCGATTCAAAAATTTGCAAAAGATAAATAGGTCGCACTTTTAATTCAGTTAGGAGGGATCCATCACGCTCCATGCGAACTAGAGCACACAACGAAGTAAGGCTGATACAGACTTTCTACTTAGTGCGTCAGCTACAACATTTTGTTTCCCTAAGTGGTAATCAATTGCCAAATCGTAACCTTTAACAATTCTATCCAATGTCGCTGGTGCAAATTCAAGTCTTTTTGAGAGAGAAAATAATTCAGTCTCTTATGGTCTGAAAATATGAAACATTTTTATCCATACAAATAATGTCTTCAAATTTTCAGGCGAGCATAACTGCGGCCAATTCAAGATCATGCGTTGGATAATTTCTTTCATACGGTTTAAGTTAACGGGACACATAAGCTATGACTTTCCCACACTGCATGAGAACGCATCCAAGTTTATATAAGGATGCATCGATAAAAATCAAGAACTCGATCTTTGACACGGGTTGGGATAAAATCGGGGCTTTTGTTTAGACAGTCTTTAACTTATAAAAATAGTTTTCACACTCATCTATCCACAAAAATTTTTCATCCTTCTTCAATAGTAAGGTCAAGGGTGTAAACAACATTGAAAAACCTTTTACAAATCTAGAGTAGTAACTCGCCAAACCCAAGAAACTGCGTACTTTAGATACATTCCTAAACGGAATCTAATCTAAGACAACTTTGATTTTATCGGGATCCACGTTAATGCCATTAGCTGAAATAACATGACCTAAAAAGATGAATTCCTTAAGCCAAAATTCACATTTGCTGAATTTGTTGTAAAATCAATTTTCCGGAAGGGTACTCAATACCATACGCAGGTGCTCTTCATGCTCAACTTCAATTTTAGAATAGACCAAGATATCATCAATAAAAGCAACCATAAATCGGTCCAAATATGGTTGAAAAACCCTATTCATTAAATCCGTAAACACTGTTGGAGCATTTGTCAATCCAAAAGGTATTACAAGGAATTCGTAGTGCCTATAGCGGGTTTAGAAGGCAGTCTTTGGGATATCATCACCTTTTACCTGAACTTGGTAATACTTGGATTGAAGTTTAGTCTTAGAAAACACTCTAGCACCACCCAATTGTTCAAACATATCTTCAATTCTTAGTAGCGGGTATTTGTTTTTAACAGTCACCCGATTCAATTGGCAGTAGTCTATGCACAAACGTACAGATCCGTCTTTCTTCTTTACAAAGAGAATCGGTGTACCCCAAGGTGAGACGCTAGGTCGAATAAATCCTTGCTCCAACAGTTCTTGCAACTGAGCCTTCAACTCTATCAATTCTAAGGGTGCCATCCAATATGGAGCACATGAGATGGGAGTAGTGCCTAGAGTAACCTTAATAGAAAATTCAACTTCCCGATCAGAACGCAACCCCCGAAGTTCCTCTGGAAACACATCCAAAAATTTACTCACGACCGACACTTGCTCAAAATCCTTCCTCATTAACGTTGTATCTATTATATAAGCCAAATAAGCATTCGCGCATTTCAGAATAAACTTTCTAGTTGAAACTGTCAAAATCATTTCATAATTAGTGTTTTGTCTCACCTCAAAGATACACACTTCATCACCATATTCATTAAGTATTCATACACCTCTAGAATGACAATCAACCACTACATTATGCCTAAACAACCAGTCTAGGCCTAGAATGTCGTCAAACTCATAGAAACCCAACAACATTAAATTAGCCGCAAAGACGTAACCACGAAATTTTAAAGGGCAATCTTTAATCATCTTATCAACAATCGTACTTTAATCAAGGGGATTGGTAACCAACACACTCACTTCAGTCAGAACGACATTCAAACTTTCTTTATTTACTAACTTAATGAAACTGTACGAATGCGTCGACCCTGGATCAATTAATGCATAAATGCTAATGTAAAACAAAGACAAGTTACCCGTAATAACGTCTGGGGCTTTGCGTCCTCCTTGTGTCACATCCTAGAAACTGGGCTAGTAATATTGACATTAAATTATAGATTAAAAATAGAGTAAATAGAAAACACATTAATAATTAGGACTAAATAGGAATAGAAGTTAAAGTAGAGAACTTAAATAGGTAAATTAAGACTAATGGCTAGTGGGAGATTTATTAAAACAATGGTAGAATTAGGAGGGATCTATAGGATAAATAAACCAATTTTATAAATAAATTTGGCTATATAAGCCAACGCTGCTCATTTTCTTCCTCACATTTTAATATCCTCTTTTTTATTTTCTTTCTTTTTACACTTTCTTCATTTCAAAACCTGTTGCATCTGGTAGTTAACTTATTTTCAAAATTTTCTTGCGCATTGCATTTTCTGAGCAACCAAGCACCATTTTCTTCTTTAAATTCTCAAGTAAAACACAATTTCTTCTCTTAACCTTTGGTTTGGTTATAGAGCGGACCACTCGGGAGTCACAGAGGATAGCAAGATCGAAGTTAAACAATCTATTTTCATATCAAAGCCGCATGAAATGCTTTTGGCTAAAGTATCTATGGTTTAGATAATAATTATAAATAAACTTTATTTTTTTTTATATGTTTGGCTTCATGAAAATGATGGATCAAAGCTGGCAAAGCTATGAAATGTTTTTTAAAATGATTTTCAAAGAGCATTAACAAAAAAATAAAAGGTTTACGATCCAATTCAGCAAAGTTTTTAAGAAAACTTATAAACCAAAAGGTTTTGCTCTTGAGGAAGATAATGAACAGTGGTTGTTTTAAAATAATAAGGTTTACTGAGGTTACTTTAATTAATAGCCTAGATTTGCAAATGTACGTAAGTTAGGAGGGTTAAAAATTAGAAAATAAAGGCAAGTAATAGTACAGTGAGAATCTGTCATAATTAACGTAAATAGGGGGCTACTGTTGAGTGAAGAATGAATTAAATTATTTTAAACAATTATGTGATATGTATTTGTTCATACGAAGCTGAAAATTTTGGAGAAGCATCGACTAGTAGAGATAAATGCAATGAGAAGGTCACATAGTCGACAGTGAACTAAGGTGAGTACTCTGTGTACTGCACTTGAAAATAAGATCGCACTCTACTAGAAGCCAAGTAAGACGTGCGAACCCTATCTTTATGTTGTGAATTAAGCATGTGCGTGTGTGAACCTCTTCTATGTGTTGTGCGAACCCTTACCATGAATCTGTATGCGTGTGTTTTTACATGTTATGCGAATCTTGAAAAAAATGTATATATGCGTCCAGGGTTAGGTTAAATATATACAATATCTATAGGCGTCTAAAGTTTGTTATATAATATAAATATGCATACTGTTATATATATTATATAGGTGTTTATGGGACTTAATTATATATAATATATAATCATTATGAAAAAGGGTACTACTATATACAATGAATGCATGCACATGTATTAGTATAAATAATATATATCTTTGCATTAAATGGTTTTGTATTATCTAATATCTATAAATATATATATGTTGTATGCGAACCTTTAAAAGTGAGCTATGAACCCATGTGATATGTGAGGATTACCATGCCGTTTGTGAACCTATAATATTATGAAAACCCACATTGCATACGAACATATGTCATATGCAAACCTGTTCTTTTATGCCTGATGTTTTGTATATGCGAGCTTAATGCTTTGCGAACTATATTATGACGTGTTGTGGTACTGCGAGTTCTGTTAAAATTGTGAGCCTAAAATGACATGATCTGTAAATGTGTAATACTGTGATTTGTTGGAATTATGAATATTTGGAACCATTGGATATAGTTGGCATGCCATACGATTGTGAGTGCTCACCCATATAGTGTGATAGGGCATTGTGGCCCAGTGATTTGATGGAGAAATAAGGGAATGTCGAGCAATGCTCCATTCACCGAAGATTGTAAGGGTGTGTTTTCCGGAGAGTGTGAGCATTCGTGCTACACTTATATGGAGATTCGAGTGACTCTATAAGTCCTAAAGTGTGTTTTGGGAGATCCGTTATCCAATGAGTATAACGTTTGATTATGTTTCCTTTTCACGAGCTGCCATTGTATCACTGAACTGAATTGGGGTAGTTATATGTGAACTGATGATATGCGAACTGATTGAATGCAAATCACTTTTATGCGAAACCGTTTATATGCGAACTGTTATGTATGATTTGTTTGTATGAGGCTGTTTGGTATGTGGATTATTGATTTGTTTTCTAGTGTTGTATACATGTGTATTCACAGAGTTTTCCCAAGCTCATCTCTTTACTTTCTTTTCCCTTTCAGATAAGTAGTGTGTGGGATAGCGAGGAGCGTGGCAGTTCAGTGATCCATCGCACAAACTTTCTTTCTACAGTATGTATGCTGAGCTTATAGAACCCCAAGAAGGCAATGTGGAAATTCCTAGGCTAGAGACCTAGAATGGGACTTAGATAATTTTTGACAATTTAAAAATAATTTTTTAAAGGGTTGTAATTGGAATTTTTGGCCTGTTTAATTTTTGGGACTTTTGAATCTTTTTGTTTGCTTGTTTGGCTAAAATTGTTGTTTGAATCATATGATACTGCCTATATGAACTAACGATACATTTTGCAACTAGTAGGGCTTGCCGAAATTCAGGTACACCTTATTCTGCTTATTATATCACTTATTGTTTCATTTAGAAAAGCATGCTCTTTGGACTAAATGCTTGTATGAAATATTCTGTATATGTATGGTGAGTATGGATGGTTGGTGTGATTTGTGGTAGTTTTTTGGAGAGTCACCTCGGTGGCTAATGTGTCGCTCAAAATTCAGGTCGAATCATCCCGGTCAGGTTTGGGGTTTCACACGTTGGCTCGCATCATATAAGTTCTAGCTGAAGCTTTAAATCTTGGCCCACCAGTGGTCCTTCTCGTAGTTCCTTAGGTGGAGCCCGACCTCGCGGCAGCTCCAGTTCTCGACCCTTGTTGTGCTACTCGATTTACCTAACAGATTTCTCAGTCCCCAATCACTTTATTTTGAATAGTCCCTAACCAAATGGATCTATGCACCACACCCAAAATAAGCACTCGAGGTTTTCCAGCAAGTACTCATATGATTTTTCCCACATTGGCCACAAATAGCTAAGTATGAGGTAAAGCGGGTTGAAGCTGACACAATTCCCAACAACTAAGTATGAGGTAACGATCGAAACAAGCAAGTGAAGAAAGAGAGGGAATTGGAGGAAGAGGAAGACGCCGAAGAAGATTTGGAGGAAGAGTCAGAAGGCGAACCAGGAAAAGCGGATGAAACATTAGATCCTGATTCTGACTGGTTTTACACAATTTCGTTTAATTTTTAGTTTTTCTTTTAATTTGGACTTAGTATTTTTATTTTATTTGGAATGTTTTTAATTTTAGTTTTTAAGTATTTAAGACTTTAATATTATGTATATGTAGTGTGTTTAGTTTTTCTTAATAGGAACCCCAAAATTTTGAAGGCACAACAATATAGAGCCCAAACCGAGAGGGGGGAGTAGTCTCATCAATCATATTTCACAAATGAAGAAAATCGTGTAATCTCTTTCCTTTATTTTTTTATTATAGATTAGGGACAATGTGCTGAATAAAGTGTGGGGGTGACTTAGGAAAAAAATTTAAAAATTTATTTCTATGTTATTTTATTTTCTTTACTTTTAAATTTTTAATTGCATGTTTTCTATGTGCTTGAGCTTGTAGAAATACAAGTGTTTGGTTAGGAGCATTTTAATAGGATTTTTTTTGAATAAATAGTAAATTTAGTTTGATAATAATTGATTCTAAATTTTTAATTTTAGATTATTTAGTTCAATTTATTACGTTGTGAATATATTTAAGATGTTAAGTATACCACATGATAAATATGTATATAAATAGCATGCATGTTTAATTGAATTATAGGTTGTAAAAATTGATAGACTTGGACAATTTTTTGAGCCAAAAAGCTATCCCATTAATATTTTCCCTAGTACCTATTTTGAGCCTTAATGCATTTCCTTAATGAACTCGAAATGAAACCTTAAGCCTATTATATATTCTATTTGATCCTTACTTTCTTGGTCCTAGCATGGATTTAGTCGTCAGACCATCAATATTGATGGATTAGGTAGATACATCTCGGTGGTTTCAAAAGAGAATAAAAAAATAAAAAATTGAGCTTGTAGAAAAATAAGGAAAAATGTCAGTCGAGAAAATCTTGAAAAATAAAAACAAAGTGAGTTGGAAAAAAAAAGTACGCTCACCTTTGTTTGAAAAAAAATTATGAGCTCGGATGATTGTACTCATGAATACTATACTAAGCCTTAGAAAATGGAGAAATAAGGAATGTGAGGGAAGTGGATATAAGGTGGTGAGCTTATGTATACTCGAGGGAGTATCGGGAACAATATCATGTGCCAAACTACTTTTGTGCTTAACCGTTTTGTCAAGCATATTCATTTAATTCCAAACCAACCTAAGCCCCAGAACATTACAAGCTGAAAAGTCCTATATGACTTAGGTAGCACCTTATGTGGATAAAATTGTGCCAAGTTTTGATGTTTTTACTACTTATATTCATTTAAGCATACATGTATATTTGTATATCTGTTTTGATGGAACCCTATACTTAACATTCTTTTATTTGTTTGCTTTGTAATTTATTGAACTAACTCGTCTAACGTTAGAAATTGTGAGTCAATTGTATATCACTCTAGAGTTATATATTTATTTACATTTTCTTGTTAATGTACTTCCTTCTAATTTCATGTATCAAGCTAGCTCGAGTACATTTTATTTTCTTTGCATGTTTATTTCCTATTTTTCTTTTTAGTTTGTTTTTAGTTTTTATTTTGTTTTTGTTTAGTTTGCTTGAAGACAAGCAAAGATTTAAGTGTAGAGGTATTTGACCTTTCGTCAAATGTACTAGTTAATTCGGGTCATTTATGCACTTGAAGAGCTTATTTTATATACAATTTAGTATTTTATATTACATTTTCGGTATTTAGTAACTAGGATTAAATATTAGTAAAATAAGTATTTATAAGGCATTTTATAAGTGTTGTGACCCATTAGGCCGACACGGGCCTTAGGTAGTCCTAGTATGTTTAATTGAGTGTGTAGGATAAAGATGAATAGGTCAAATTGATGTGGAAGCAAGGGATGAGTGATGCACAAACTTCCTGGGACGTCAAAGCACAAAACGAATGACACAAATCAGAAATTGCATGTCATGTCGCGCCATGCAAGGGCTATGGCGCGACACAGGTCAACATGATGCCCAAGAATATCGAGACTATTTTCTTCCGCACAACCATCCTTATATGAAGACCTAAGACGTGACGAAGACCTAAGTTGGGCTTCCAACACTTCTATAAATAAGACATTAGGGGTACTAAGCCGTCCTAGACGCATTGAAAAACCCTAGTAGTTTAGGAGTAGGGTTAGATTAGTTTTCTTTTGACTTTTCATAAACTATTTGTTTCTCCTCTTGGAATCGATTTCGATCCAAGAGTTTATTTATTTTATCGAAGTATTTCAATTTATTTATTCTTTGCATTAGATATATTTCATTATTCCAATTAATTGATTTGCTACTCCGTTCTCCATTCAATATCAAATCACAATTATTCTAATCTTATTTCTCTTTCGATTCAATCTTGTTCTTCACATAATTTATTCAATTGAGATTGAGATTATGAATAAATGAGTGGCTAATCCCTTAGGGGAGATTAACGAGTGGATGGGGATGTGATTAATGGAGGATTTAGGGTTTCTCGAGAAGTTTAGTTGGTATAGATTACGTGTTCTTCAACCACTGGGCTTGACAACCCTAGGAAGTTATCATAGGCTATATGAGGTCAGGATATAAGTCGAATCGAGTAAATCATAATTTATCCTGGTTGAAAAAGTGAGGTCAGGAGATAAGCGAGTATCAACCAATCGATCAATTAGTTAGAAGCTTGGAGCTAATAATTGGTTAATCGGTAACTAATCCATCCTAAACCCTAATCTGTAGTTAATTACAAACCTTGAAGCGAGTAAATCTTCCTGATTGGTTTATTGATTTTAGTTGTTTGTCATTTTCTTTCTTGTTTATTTATTTAGTTATTTAATTTCTCTCAACTATCTAATTTATGGTTTATCGTAATACAGGAATTAATTAGTACTATTCAGACTTATTATTGTAAAAAGGTTTTCATAGATTTATTTCATCCTCCCTTGAGTGTGATCCTCGGAATACTTCCAAGTGTTTCGTTATACTAACTACATTACAATTTGACCCGTGTAGTTGCGGACACCACCGTTGTAACAGCCCGATTTAGACCCTAGTCAGAATAGTGGTTTCGAGACCACAAATCTGAGGTCGTAAAAATATTTTAATATTATTTTTGGTGTTTACAGTATGTGATTAAGCATGTGTGAAATTTCTGTGTGAAAATTTTATCGATTATATGCTTAATTAGCAGAAAGGACTTAATCGCATAAAGTGTAAAATGTTGTGTGCTGATTGTTAAGTGCTTAATTGTTGTTGTCGTTATAATTTGGAGGATTTATGTTGCAATTAGCCCATTTTATAAGTTAGTGGAAGATGATAGCATGGCATAAGGTGTTATTATTAATTTTCATTAAGGGTAAAATGGTAAAATGCCAATTATGTTAATATTAATTAAAACATAATGAATTAATTGATGCATATTCTCATCTCTTCCACCAAAATTAGAAAATAAAGAAAGGGTTAAGAGCTTTGAAGGTTTCAGCACATTTTGATCTTGACTGAGGTATGTTTTGAGCTCGGTTTTTGATAATTTCTACGTTTTTGTAATCGTTGCTTTGTGCTCTACAAAACCCATGCTTAAATTTTGTGAATTGATGATGAATTTGAAATGTGCCATGGATGAATTCATGAGCTTTGTGAAGTTTGGTGATGGATTATGAAAGATATGTGTTAGATTAACATATTTTGTCTTTGAATTTTTGATGAATTTGAGTAAATTGGGCTAAATTGAGAAAAGTGTAAATTGAGGGACTTAAATGTGAAATAAATGAAATGTGTGGACTGGTATGAACATATAGAGAATTCGGCTAGGCATGGGTGAAGTGAAATTTTGTGTATTTTGTGATTTTGTGAATTAGGGACTAAAGTGTCGGAATGTGAAAATGTGAGGGCTATTTTGCAAAATGCCCTAAAAATGTGTGTATGGACTAAATTGAATGAATTGGTGATTGAATGGACTGAATTTGAATGTGTATAGACCAAGAAAGGAGAGGTTCAGATCGAGATCGAGGCAAAGACAAAGTGCTCGATTAATCGACCGTTTCTGTATTTCGACGTCTGAGGTAAGTTCGGATATAATACTAGTTGTTAAATTATATCTATGTGGTGTGAATTGAATGAATATATACATAATTATGAGATTATAAATGCTATGTGTGGAATTGAAATTGATGGCACTAAGTGTGCGAAATTAGAAACGAGACAGAGATAGTTAGCACTGTGTGTGCGAAAAGATAGAAGCTTCGGCTTAATGATTTGGCATTGTGTGTGTTACCGATGTAAGTTCAGTTTAACATATCAGCACTAAGTGTGTGATGACGATTATGTTTCAGTCATTAAACTGGCACTAAGTGTGCGGAATAATCAAAAGAATAGCAAAGATTGAACGAGATGTAATATCGAGCAATTGAGTAGCCTGAATGGTGAGTAACTAAGTGTTGATCAAGGTACGTTTGAACCTATGTGGTTGATGATAGATTTTAAAAGTTGAATGAATTGATATTTGAGCATATGGTTGAGATTGATGGTGTACCTAATTGTGCATTTATCGAAGTAATGGTTTAATTATATATTGATGTGGTACTATTAAGATATATTTATTGTATTTCGAACTTACTAAGCTTTGAAAGCTTACTGTGTGATTTGTTTCTCTGTTTTACAGTGTCAGTAAAGCTAGCTCAGATCCGGGGATCGTCAGTATATCTATCACACTATCGGCAATCTAATTCGGTACTTTTGAAAGATGTATATAGTTGGTATATGGCATGTATAGGCTAGTCAATGTGGCATGTTTTGAGTTGTATATAACTTGCCATGTGATATGGCTTAGTAGTTGAATGTTGTTGGTTTATACTTGATGCTATGGAAATGATGAATGTGGTATGAAATAATAAGTATGGAAATGGTATGTTTTATATCGATTTGGTTTATGGGAATGATGGATTAGATGTGAATTGTAGTAAGAATTACATGATGCTTTTGGATGGACTCATTTGTGATGATATTGAATATGGAAATAGTTGATGATGATATTGATGATTATTTGGTGCTTGAAATGGTATGTTTTGGTTGCATGTGAAGTATGATTTGGTAATGGTTTGGTGCATATAGGTGATTGAAGGTGTGGGAGGCAAATTTGGCCTTGGAAATGGCCTATAATTGCCCATACCGTTGAGCACACGAGCGTGTGACTCGACCGTGTTGTTTAAGTTTGCCAAGTGAAACAAGTCAGTAGCGACCACGGGCTGGACACACGGGCGTGTGACTGGCCGTGTGGTGCAAGTCAGGATGTATGCCCTGTTTCGACACAGCTTGGACGCACAGGCGTGTCCG
Source organism: Gossypium sturtianum (assembly GCA_025698515.1). Lineage (NCBI taxonomy): Eukaryota > Viridiplantae > Streptophyta > Magnoliopsida > Malvales > Malvaceae > Gossypium > Gossypium sturtianum. Next base: position 116,615,877 of record CM046954.1, on the reverse strand, counting down.
AGGCCGTGTGAGGCACACGGCCTACCCACACGGGCGTGTGACCTCTGTAAATTAAAAAAATGTTTGAATTTTGGAAATTTTTGTATGTGTTCGGTTTAGTCCCGACCTCTTTCTAACACATGTTTAAGATCTCGTAAACCTCAATAAGGGACTATATGTTTATAATTGAATATGTTTGATTGAAAGTTGACTTTGTGTTGTGAAAATGATATGGAATGTTTAGAAACGCCTCTTAACCCTATTTCGGTGACGGTCTCGGGTTAGGGGTGTTACAACAATTCTAAATTCTTTTATATTTTTTGGTATTATATTTTACTATAAACGATAACTTGTTCATAGGCGGTCAACAGCATCAAATTATTCTTTCCCGATGGCTTGAGATTCTGCACATGTTGCAAATTCTCTGAAGCTTGTGTGAGCAGCATCAAATAAAGCTTGAATAACGACCCTGATCTGAAGCTTGTGTGAGTAGCCCAAATACGGGAATGGTAGTTTAACGGAAATGAAATGGATAAAAAGTTTGATCATGAATTTAGTTTACATAATTGCAAATTAAGTGAAGATTTAATGGTAATTAGTATAAGTTTGCATGTATGCATATGAAAAAGGGGTTGAATTTTATGATCACATTATGCTAAAGTACTAATTCATTTGCTATGTTAATAGATTGAGTATGAACATATAAGGATGCCATGGATTATAATGTCTATATGAAAGCGTTTTTATTACTTAATTTGTGTAATGTTAAGGTAAGTTGAGATGTTTTCTTGTGAACTTACTAAGCATTCATTATGCTTACCATCGTTTCTTTTCCTTGTAGTTGTCGACTTGCGAAACACATCGATCGGATCACCTCGAAGCTCACACTATCTAGTCATCTATTTGGTAGTCTTTTAATCGTTTTTTAGTCTGGTTATGTGGCATGTACATAGGTATTTACATATAGTGGTTTGAAATGTTAACTTAGTTGAAATCTTACCTAATGTTTGATTTTAGTAAGAATTATGCTCAAGTGTATTTGAACATGAAATAGTGTGATATCATAATGGTATACAAAGGTTATATGCACAGTTGATTTGGTAGGATTTGATCAAGTGGTTGGAAATGATTTGAGTGTCAAATTGAGGTACATTAGTTTAGTTGAATGGAAATTTGTTGATGTTATGTTTTGGTATATGAGTTGGTTTGTTTTAGTATTTTTTTTATGCAGGTTTTGAGGTGTATTATACACCATTTGAGTTGTAAAAGTTTGGGCATGGAAAGGGACCAAAATGAAGGTTTTGATATATTTGACACTGAGGTATCGATACCATATGTGAAGGTATTGGTACTTAGCATTTTTCAATCAATTTTTCAAACATCGAGTTTTAAAATGGTATCGATATCGGACTAAAGTATCAATACTCTATATTAGGTACCAATACTTTCTAAGGGTATCGTTACATTTGACTTTGTTTTGATTTTACAAAAGAAACAGAATTGTAAAATGGTATCGATATTGGATTAGGTAATGATACTTTATAAAAGGGTATCAATACCATATGACAAGTATCGACACTTGTGTTTTTATGAAGAATTTTCTAAACATCGAAACTATAAATTGTATCGATACCATTTCAGGGGTATCGATACCTATTCTGAAACTTTGGAAACTTTGCAATTTGGTCCTAGTTCATGTTTGAATTTAGTAATTGAGCTTTCATAAGCTCGACCAAGTCCCGAAAGACATCGTATGACATATTTATAGAAAATTCTAATTATGAATGCTCATAATGTGATGTAATTCGAATATTAAATGTTGTAACTATTTCGATATCAACCTTAGTATTCCGTAACTCGAACCTGACAATCGGGTCAAGTTAGGGGTGTTACAAGAATGGTAAAAGATCAAGATTGAAGAAGAAATTGTAATTTTTTTTAGTTTGTATAAATATACTTATTTTAACTAGAATGTTGAAGTTTTTTTTTTAAAATTGTATCTAATTTATTTCATATTTTAATAATACAATTAGATATTTAGTAATCTTAATAGTTGTTTCATTTATGAAATGTAAACTATTATAAAATTAGAAAATATATTTTGATAATACCATCCTAATTAGATGAGTGAATTTTGAACAATATTCATAAAGTTTAATTTGATTATATATTTGATACAATTTGAATTTTTTTTAATTAATAATATTTCTATTTGGTTTTAAAGCAGAAAGAAATAAATATAAATTGTTAAAAAATTAATATTAAAATAAAAAATGAATTTAATGTTTTAACATGAAAATTTAAAAGTTAATTTGAAAATTTGAACATATCAAATATCATAATTAATTTAATCTATTATTATTGTATATATCCAAATTAAATCAAAATCTAATCTGAATTCTCAAAATACTTTTTAGTTGTTCGATTTAAATCTTTTAAAATATTTACATAAAATTTCAAGATAGAATTGTTATTTCACCTTTATTCAAACTCATAATAAAGCGTTGAAGTAATCCATCTTCAATTACACTTTCATTATAATTTAAACTATTCAATTTAATCAATAAAAAATATCTTATTATTTCAAATTAATTTTAATTTAAACAAAGATTAATTTATTATTAGAGGATGAAAACACAAAAAGAAGCATACACAAAAACTACAATGTAGGACCCAATTTATGCCCGGGCCCAATTAAATTTTCTAAACCAAAAATACAAAAAACCCAAATAATAAACAGTCCAGCCCATACCAATTAAAAAACCAGTTAATAATAAATCAAAATAGTCCATTAGCAGTCCAAATTTACAAAAGAAAATAAGCCCAAACGGCCCAAAACATAAAACAAATCAGAAGCAAAAAACCCTAGGCAGAAACCCTTGGCGCCGCAACAGCCGTTCGGGCCTCCACGCCACGTAAGCTCCTTCGTACGACCTCCGTACCCTTGCCCACTGCGCGTCACACACCTACAAAAGAAAACAAACGAACAGCAGCAAAAGAGAAATATTTTATATTTTTATTTTTATTTTCTACATTTTCGGCTATAAAGTCGAACAAAGAAACGATTGTAATCTTCTTCAGATTTTTACGAAAAAAGCAATACAAAGCAGATTAGCGAGGTTATTTTCGTTTCTTTATTTTTCTTTTTTTTTTCACTTCGAAACTGCCGATATACATACTAAGATTTTCGTTTTTATCTTTTAAAATATACACATATATATTAATATAATAAAAAAGCAAAAGGGGGAGAAAGGATACCCATACCTCGATTCGCCCAAAAAAGCGGTTTTGGGCTCACCACCAAGACGCGGTGGTCGCCGCGATGACTGTGGTGACGGTGGTCCGGTCACTGAAAATCGCAAAGGGGAGGGCCTCAAAGTTTTTTTTTTCTCTCCTTTCTTTTTTAAACAAGCCAAATGTTTTTTTTCTGAAAAGTTGAGCTTATATAGCAGACTAATACGATGCCGTTTAGGAGCCCTTCTTTCAAGCCTAAAACGACATCGTTTTATCCCTCCAGACCCGCGCGTTGACCTGACCCGGGGAAGGATCCGCGTGTTTTATAAGGGAAGGGTTAATTGCCTTTTTGGCCCTTCCGCATTTTATTTCTTTTTAATTAAGTTTTTATTTTATTGTAATTTCGCCCAGAAATTTTGTGCAGTTTTAAATTTAATCCCTATTTAAACGCTGTGTTTAATAACTCGGGTAAATTGCACTTTCAGTCCCTTTTAGTTTACGCTCATTGTATTTTAGTCCTTTTTCGATTTCTTTTAATTTATTGCGTTAGCTCTCTAATTTTGCTCTGATTTCAATATAGTCCTTTAATTATTTTTTAATTACTTGCTTATTTTTAATTATTCCTTTTTAAAATTAATATTAAATATTATGTTTTAGATAGCCCTAGATATTATTTATTTTTCTATGTTACTTTTATATTTTTTTTGTACACATATATATTTTAAATTAGGTGTTTATTTGTTTGCTATTGTATGGATTATAATATTAATTTGTAACCATTAATTATTTGTGATTCATCATTGTAATATTTGGTATATGTATTGCTACTTTGCCTTGTATATTATCATGCGATTGTGATTTATTTGTTAAAAAAATTGAGTTTAATGTCGTTCAAATGATGAAGGAATAGGATGATAATGGGTTCAGCTATCAAAGGGAAAAGAAGCAAAGATGCCTTGAGGGTTTCGGTCAAAACAAGAGAAAAAGATGCTCTCTTTTTGGCTTTGGAGTTTCAAAGCAAAGAGGAAAAATTGGAGAAAGCAAAAGACACCAAAATGCTGAGGAGAAAACAACCTCTTCAAGCACCAAAAATTTGCAAATTCCTATAGAAAATTCGGCTATCACAAACCCCCCCTCCAAAACCATTATCATCTTTTCCAAAAGATGAACATTAACCAATTAAAATCTTTCCAAAACACCTTCCACACTATATGCCAACATGTTCCGTTATCCTTCCTTTTCTTTCATTTCTTTCCCCTCTTTTTCCCTTATCTTCCTCCTTACCATATTCCTTAGCCTCCCTTCCAAAATTAAAAAGTCTTCCATACCATATTAAAGCCTTGGCCGACACTTACCTTATTAGTACAAAAATTTAATCCAAAATATTTGCACTTGGTGGGATTTGAACCTCTTCCCTTAAAGTCCTTCATGTGGCATCATATCCTCTTCACCAATTGCTCATTTATGCAAGCAAATTACTCTCTTATTTCCATAAGCCTTGATGCCACTTACTATCTCTCCTTAAAGTGCTTAAACACAAAATTTTTCCTATAACTTAACTTGAACCCGGAACTTCCTAGAAATCTCGTAACTCTCCAAAATCACCTTCCTAATAAGTCCAACTTGAAATAATGCCGTTCTCAAATTCCCATGAATTTTAAAACGCTTCTACGCTCAAGGTCCAATGGGCTCAATAGGTCCAACTCTACTAGGCCCAATTTTGGGATGTTACAATTCTACCCCCTTAAAGAAATTTGTCCTCAAAATTTCCAACCAACTACTAACCGCACCGCTTAAATCATACCACTATGCTTTCGCGGTGCACTCTGATCTTAATTACACTAATGTACTTTTAACATAATCTTGAATCCTCTTTCACACAACCAAACATCTAACCACAGAAGCAAGCAGTTATCTACCACTTATACCTAAAATTTTCTACATTCAATCATCACGTCCAAACAAGACATTCCTGACTTAATGGTGACGAAACAATTCCGAGCCTTATGCTCCTTAGACACGCATCTCAAGCATGCTCCTGACCTCCTCCAGCATTCTCCGGATGACGCCTTCTGCAATAATCGCAAGCCGAAAAGTTTGGACGTGTCTTAACACGCTTCATAGAACGAGACTGCGATCTTAGAGAAGTATGATTTAATTTCTTCTTACAGTCCACGTGCCCAACTCGAAGTGTTCGACCAATTTCTCTAACCTCCTCCACAAGCTCCCTAACTAGCTGAGTCAGCTCATCAATTCCAGCTCGGTCATAAGACTCCGTCTCGGCTACTGGCGATGCCAACGCCTCCCTTTAGGATACATGCCCCGATGCTAAAAATCTAGCCCTAGCACCTCGGCCTCTACCACGTCCATGTCTACCGCGTCCACGTCCTATAGCGCTCATGTTCACTAATGTCGATTTAATCTTATTAAAAGTCTTATGAATTAGTCTATAGTTCTAATATTTATTAAACAATGTCTTATGGAGTATAGGAAGTAAAGTTGTTTTCGTAGTACGCATCCTATAGTCTCAATCTCTATAGTTTCAGCTCCTAAAACTAAAAGTTCTAGAGTATTCTATTTTGTGGAATTTTCTTACCACAGTACTAACACAATAATCATAAAATGATAACATATACTTACTTGACTTGGTGCCAGATACCCGTGGTGCCATACTTCCTTTGGAACATACATAATTTAAAATTTTAAACAGCTTTGAAAACGTGTTTGAACCCAAACCACAGCCGAGTTTTGCACCCGGGCTCTAATATCATAAAATGTAACACCCCAAACCCGGCCCAGAAATTAGGTCCGAATCTGGCGTGTCACACAAAAAAAACTCGTTTGAAAATTTCAGCGTCTTTGTTAAAACCCAAAACACTTAAGCAATTTATTAACTACTTGAAAACGTAATTACCTTTAAAAACCTTTTTGGTGGCAAAAGCATATTTGAGATAAACAATTTACAAAAATGTGATGTTAGAAATAGAGTTACAGAAGTATTCTGAAATCATTTCGGAAACGTAGATAAAATACAAATATTTTTGAGAGATTGATTGATTAGTCAACAATCAAGGTAGTGAACTTAAACCGTGACTTTTGAAAATATTGTTTGATAGTTCGAGAAAATAAATTCCGTGTTAAAATATTTATAAAGTTTATTATGAAATCCATTTGTTAATCGATTTTGGAAAACCTTTATTTAAGTTTTAGAAAAATTCTCGTTTTAAACAATTTAAGCAAAATAATAAGTATATCAACCATAAAGCGATAATAAGATACTCCAGAGGCCTTATTACAACTTAAACCAAAATAGCAAAATAATAAAATAAACGGAAATAGAAATTTAAAATTCAATAACACCATTTCTGAAGTATGGCCTCCACCGAGTCATCCATGGGCCCAAGTCCTCGTCATTGAGCATTACCTACAAGGGTTAAGAAAAAGGGGAGTGAGTTACAAGAACTCAGTGTGAAATCCCCTTACCGTCATCCACTGGGCCTGAACCCATATAGCATTATCTTGGGCTTAAGCCCATTTAACATGCACTTGGACCGAAGCCCATTTACAAAACATAATATATTTATATATGTGCAATGTATGAATGTATTCAAACCCAAACCAACCTAATAATCCATCTGCTACACACCACCCGTACCATCCAACACACCTGTGGGGATCAAGTCAACCCACCCCGCCAACACACCAATCGTAGGCATTTAGCCATTTATATCAAATTCGAATTGTGGACAAGCCACCAGAATAACAGAATATACGTGGCTTAGCCACAAGACAAAATGTGACAGAGTCACCAGAATATGTGGCAGAGCCACCAAATTTCACTTCCCCGATCATCAATATCTCAATCCCATGCAATTTATGTAAATGCAACATACATCGTAAATAATAATATTTACAATATAACCACGATAATTAATAACTCAGAGATTTATTACAAACAATTTGGCCCATTAACACTTTACAAAATTGGCCCATTAGGGCATTATATCAAATTGGCTCATTAAGCCATATGTCAAATTGGCCCATTTAGCAATATATCAAATCGGCCCGTTAAGGGAATATATCAAATCGGCCCGTTAAGGCAATATATCAAATCGGCCCGTTAAGGCAATATAACAAATCAGCCCATTAAGGCAATATAACAATTCGGCCCATTAAGGCAATATAACAAATCGGCCCGTTAAGGCAGTATAACAAATCAGCCCATTAAGGCAATATAACAATTTGGCCCATTAAGGCAATATAACAAATCATCCCATTAAGGCAATATAACAATTCGGCCCATTAAGGCAATATAATAAATCGGCCCTTTAGGGCATTTCTGTAATTAGGCCCATAGGGGCATTTTTGGTAAATCGGTCCATAGGGACTTATTCGTAATTCGGCCCATAAGGGAATTTTCATAATTTGGTAATTTTACCCACTAAGGGTAATTTGGTAATCTCGCAACCCAGGGGTTATTCGGTAATTTACCCTCTAAGGGTATTATGGTAATTTCGCAACCCAGACTTAACTACTAATTTCGGGCGTAAAAATTGAAACTGTCCATCTGTGTCATACTGACTAAACTGACCATAACTCCAGCTAGAAACCTCGAAATTTAGATCCGTAAATTTTCCTTGAAACTACACTCATATATCTTCTTACGATAATTTTTCCAGAATTTTTTACAAAAGCATTTAGTACAATTTATTCCTTAAAGTTTCCCTTGTTTCACTGTCCAATGATTCTGACCTCTCTTATCTTAATTTCAAATATCTTACTGTACGGTTTTCATATGCTGCTCCCACTTGTTTCTATTAAAAATAGGTTCAATAAGGAATCGATACATATTAATTATAACTCTTAATTTACTTTTTAAAATTTTATACGATTTTTCCAAGACAGATCAGGGAACCACGAAGTCATTCAGAACCAGTCTCACTAAAATTAAAATATCACAGACTTTAAAATTCCTTTTCCTTCTCCGCTTCTTCCATATAAAAATAGACACAGTAAGCTTTAATTTGATATCTTATTCACTTATTAATCCCTTTTCTCCTATTTTCTGTGATTTTTCAAAATCACATCACTATTGCTGACCAAAACTATTTCATTGCAAAAATATGGTTACCACTATGAACCTACGCACGCCCGAGTGATCACGGAAGCCGGTTTCCACTTTTCTTTGGTATTACGACCAAATCACAGAACATTTCATGCAAACAATCAGAGAGATGTGAGAACACACACCATTTCAAACATGTATTCGGAAGGGTACGGGATTACACACCTTATTTTGATTTCTTAAAAAACCACTATCCGTTGATCCTAGAACAATACCAACCAAAAGTTAGCCTCGGATTTCCAAAAGATTCATACTCAACACGTTGCTTACACTTGAATCACTTACCACTATATCCAAAGAATTTGCAAATAGAATATATCGAGTGATTTCGTCCCTAAAACATAATCGATTAGTCAAAACTTCAATCCCATTTGCAACATAGCCAAATAGAGATATAACGAAAAATTCGAAAATGAACCCCTTACCTTAATGATGATAGATCCGACTTCAATCGTTTGACTCAAGACTAGAGAGGGATCAACAAGAATGTCCTTTACGACTACACACTAGAACACTACGAAAGGAAAGATGATCACGCTTAGAGAGAATAGAAGAAATGATGTTTTCGGTTAAGAAAACCATCCCAAGACAAGGGCACAAAATTCGGCATGGAGAAAAGAAAAATACAATGACAAAATAGAGTCTCTTACCGATCTGATTAAGAAGAGTTTTTTTCCCACACGATGGTGAACGAAATGATGAAGGAATAGGATGATAATGGGTTCGGCTATCAAAGGGAAAAGAAGCAAAGATGCCTTGAGGGTTTCGGTCAAAACAAGAGAAAAACATGCTCTCTTTTTGGCTTTGGAGTTTTGCAAAGAGGGAAAAATTGGAGAAAGCAAAAGACACCAAAATGCTTTGAGGAGAAAACAACCTCTTCAAGCACCAAAATTTGCAAATTCCTATAGAAAATTCGGCTATCACAAACCCCCCTCCAAAACCATTATCATCTTTTCCAAAAGATGAACATTAACCAATTAAAATCTTTCCAAAACACCTTCCACACTATATGCCAACATGTTCCCTTATCCTTCATTTTCTTTCATTTCTTTCCCCTCTTTTTCCCTTATCTTCCTCATTTTCATATTCCTTAGCCTCCCTTCCAAAATTAAAAAGTCTTCCATACCATATTAAAGCCTTGGCCGACACTTACCTTATTAGTACAAAAATTTAACCCAAAATATTTGCACTTGGTGGGATTTGAACCTCTTCCCTTAAAGTCCTTCATGTGGCATCATATCCTCTTTACCAATTGCTCATTTATACAAGCGAATTACTCTCTTATTTCCATAAGCCTTGATGCCACTTACTATCTCTCCTTAAAGTGCTTAAACACAAAATTTTTCCTATAACTTAACTTGAACCCGAAACTTCCTAGAAACCTCGTAACTCTCCAAAATCACCTTCCTAATAAGTCCAACTTGAAATAATGCCGTTCTCAAATTCCCATGAATTTTAAAACGCTTCTATGCTCAAGGTCCAATGGGTCCAATAGGTCCAATTGTACTAGGCCCAATTTTGGGATGTTACAATTCTACCCCCTTAAAGAAATTTCGTCCTCGAAATTTCCAACCAACTACTAACCGCACCGCTTAAATCATACCACTATGCTTTCTTTTGCAAGCACTCGATCTTAATTACACTAATGTACTTTTAACATAATCACGAATCCTCTTTCACACAACCAAACATCTAACCACGAATAAGCGGTTATCTACCACTTATACCTAAAATTTTCTACATTCAATCATCACGTCCAAACAAGACATTCCTGACTTAATGGTGACGAAACAATTCCGAGCCTTATGCTCCTTAGACGCGCATCTCAAGCATGCTCCTAACCTCCTCTAGCATTCTCCGGATGACGCCTTCTACAATAATCGCAAGTCGGAAAGTTTGGACGTGTCTTAACACGCTTCACAGAACGAGACTGCGACCCTAGAGAAGTATGATCTAATTTCTTCTTACAGTCCACGTGCCCAACTCGAAGTGTTCAACCAATTTCTCTAACCTTCTCCACAAGCTCCCTAACTAGCTGAGTCAGCTCATCAATTCTAGCTCGGTCATAAGACTCCGTCTCGGCTACTGGCGATGCCAACGCCTCCCTTTAGGATACATGCCCTGATGCTGAAAATCTAGCCCTAGCACCTCGGCCTCTACCACGTCCACGTCTACCGCGTCCGCGTACTCTAGCGCTCATGTTCACTAATGTCGATTTAATCTTATTAAAAGTCTTATGAATCAGTCTATAGTTCTAATATTTATTAAACAATGTCTTATGGAGTATAGGAAGTAAAGTTGTTTTTGTAGTACGCATCCTATAGTTTCAATCTCTATAGTTTCAGCTCCTAAGACTAAAAGTTCTAGAGTATTCTATTTTGTGGAATTTTCTTACCACAGTACTAACACAATAATCATAAAATGATAACATATACTTACTTGACTTGGTGTCAGATACCCGTGGTGCCATACTTCCTTTGGAACATACATAATTTAAAATTTTAAACAGCTTTGAAAACGTGTTTGAACCCAAACCATAGTCGAGTTTTGCAACTGGGCTCTGATACCATAAAATGTAACACCCCAAACCCGGCCCAGAAGTTAGGCCTGAATCTGGCGTGTCACACAAAAAAAACTCGTTTGAAAATTTCAGCCTCTTTGTTAAAACCCAAAACGCTTAAGCAATTTGTTAACTACTTGAAAACGTAATTATATTTAAAAACCTTTTTGGTGGCAAAAGCATATTTGAGATAAACAATTTACAAAAATGTGATGTTAGAAATAGAGTTGCGAATATTCGATATCGTTTTAAACGTAGATAAAATACAAATATTTTGAGAGATTGATTGATGAGTCAACAATCAAGGTAGTGAACTTAAACCGTGACTTTTGAAAATATTGTTTGATAGTTCGAGAAAATAACTTCGTGTTAAAATATTTATAAAGTTTATTATGAAATCCATTTGTTAATCGATTTTGGAAAATCTTTATTTAAGTTTTAGAAAAATTCTCGTTTTAAACAATTTAAGCAAAATAATAAGTATATCAACCATAAAGCGATAATAAAATACTCCAGAGGCCTTATTACAACTTAAACCAAAATAGAAAAATAACAAAATAAACGGAAATAGAAATTTAAAATTCAATAACACCATTTCAAGTATGACCTCCACCGAGTCATCCATGGGCCCAAGTCCTCAAATCCATCGAGCATTACCTACAAGGGTTAAGAAAAAGAGGGTGAGTTACAAGAACTCGAGTGTGAAATCCCCTTACCAGTCATCCACTGGCCTGAACCCATATAGCATTATCTTGGGCTTAAGCCCATTTAACATGCACTTGGAGTGAAGCCCATTTACAAAACAGAATATATTTATATATGTGCAATGTATGAATGTATGCAAACCCAAACCAACCTAATAATCCATCCGCTACACACCACCCGTACCATCCAACACACCTGTGGGGATCAAGTCAACCCACCCCGCCAACACACCAATCGTAGGCATTTAGCCATTTATATCAAATTCGAATTGTGGACAAGCCACCAGAATAACAGAATATACGTGGCTTAGCCACTAGACAAAATGTGACAGAGTCACCAGAATATGTGGCAGAGCCACCAAATTTCACTTCCCCGATCATCAATAAATCAATCCCATGCAATTTATGTAAATGCAACATACATCGTAAATCATAATATTTACAATATAACCACGATAATTAATAACTCAGAGATTTATTACAAACAATTTGTCCCATTATCACTTTACAAAATCGGCCCATTAGGGCATTATATCAAATTGGCTCATTAAGCCATATGTCAAATTGGCCCATTTAGCAATATATCAAATCGGCCCGTTCAGGCAATATATCAAATCGGCCCATTAAGGCAATATATCAAATTGGCCCGTTAAGGCAATATAACAAATCAGCCTATTAACGCAATATAACAATTTGGCCCATTAAGGCAGTATAACAAATCAGCTCATTAAGGCAATATAACAATTCGGCCCATTAAGGCAATATAACAAATCAGCCCATTAAGGCAGTATAACAATTCGGCCCATTAAGGCAATATAACAAATCGTCCCTTTAGGGCATTTCTGTAATTCGGCCCATAGGGGCATTTTCGGTAAATCGGTCCATAGGGACATTTTCGTAATTCGGCCGATAAGGGTATTTTCGTAATTTGGTAATTTTACCCACTAAGGGTAATTTGGTAATCTCGCAACCCAGGGGTTTTTCGGTAATTTACCCTCTAAGGGTATTATGGTAATTTCGCAATCCAGACTTAACTACTGATTTGGGGCATAAAAATTGAAACTGTCCATCTGTGTCATACTGACTAAACTGACCATAACTCGAGTTAGAAACCTCAAAATTTAGATCCGTAAATTTTCCTTGAAACTAGACTCATATATCTTCTTACGATAATTTTTCCAGAATTTTGACTTAACCATTTAGTACAGTTTATTCCTTAAAGTTTCCCTTGTTTCACTGTCCAACGATTCTGACCTCTCTTATCTTAATTTCAAATATCTTACTGTACGGTTTTCATATGCTGCTCCCACTTGTTTCTATTAAAAATAGGTTCAATAAGGAATCCATAAATATTAATTATAACTCTTAATTTACTTTGTACAATTTTATACTATTTTTCCAAGACAGATCAGGGAACCACGAAGTCATTCAGAACCAGTCTCACTAAAATTAAAATATCACAGACTTTAAAATTCCTTTTCCTTCTCCGCTTCTTCCATATAAAAATAGACACAGTATGCTTTAATTCGATATCTTATTCACTTATTAATCCCTTTTCTCCTATTTTCTGTGATTTTTCAAAATCACATCACTATTGCTGACCAAAACTATTTCATTGCAAAAATATGGTTACCACTATGAACCCACGCACGCCGAGAGTGATCACGGAAGCCGGTTTCCACTTTTCTTTGGTATTACGACCAAATCACAGAACATTTCATGCAAACAATCAGAGAGATGTGAGAACACACACCATTTCAAACATGTATTCGGAAGGGTACGGGATTACACACCTTATTTTGATTTCTTAAAAAACCACTATCCGTTGATCCTAGAACAATACCAACCAAAAGTTAGCCTCGGATTTCCAAAAGATTCATACTCAACACGTTGCTTACACTTGAATCACTTACCACTATATCCAAAGAATTTGCAAATAGAATATATCGAGTGATTTCGTCCCTAAAACATAATCGATTAGTCAAAACTTCAATCCCATTTGCAACATAGCCAAATAGAGATATAACGAAAAATTCGAAAATGAACCCCTTACCTTAATGATGATAGATCCGACTTCAATCGTTTGACTCAAGACTAGAGAGGGATCAACAAGAATGTCCTTTACGACTACACACTAGAACACTACGAAAGGAAAGATGATCACGCTTAGAGAGAATAGAAGAAATGATGTTTTCGGTTAAGAAAACCATCCCAAGACAAGGGCACAAAATTCGGCATGGAGAAAAGAAAAATACAATGACAAAATAGAGTCTCTTACCGATCTGATTAAGAAGAGTTTTTTTCCCACACGATGGTGAACGAAATGATGAAGGAATAGGATGATAATGGGTTCGGCTATCAAAGGGAAAAGAAGCAAAGATGCCTTGAGGGTTTCGGTCAAAACAAGAGAAAAACATGCTCTCTTTTTGGCTTTGGAGTTTCGGCAAAGAGGGAAAAATTGGAGAAAGCAAAAGACACCAAAATGCTGAGGAGAAAACAACCTCTTCAAGCACCAAAAATTTGCAAATTCCTATAGAAAATTCGGCTATCACAAACCCCCCTCCAAAACCATTATCATCTTTTCCAAAAGATGAACATTAACCAATTAAAATCTTTCCAAAACACCTTCCACACTATATGCCAACATGTTCCCTTATCCTTCCTTTTCTTTCATTTCTTTCCCCTCTTTTTCCCTTATCTTCCTCCTTTTCATATTCCTTAGCCTCCCTTCCGAAATTAAAAAGTCTTCCATACCATATTAAAGCCTCGACGACACTTACCTTATTAGTACAAAAATTTAATCCAAAATATTTGCACTTGGTGGGATTTGAACCTCTTCCCTTAAAGTCCTTCATGTGGCATCATATCCTCTTTACCAATTGCTCATTTATGCAAGCATATTACTCTCTTATTTCCATAAGTCTTGATGCCACTTACTATCTCTCCTTAAAGTGCTTAAACACAAAATTTTTCCTATAACTTAACTTGAACCCGGAACTTCCTAGAAACCTCGTAACTCTCCAAAATCACCTTCCTAATAAGTCCAACTTGAAATAATGCCGTTCTCAAATTCCCATGAATTTTAAAACGCTTCTACGCTCAAGTTCCAATGGGCCCAATAGGTCCAATTCTACTAGGCCCAATTTTGGGATGTTACAATCCTTTTAAGATTTCATTCGTGTTTTTTTAGCTTTAAAATAAGGCAATGTTTCGTGTTTGGAAATCCGAGAGATCGTGCCCTAACATGCTGGGTTTCAGTTTTTTGTTTGACCAAATAATCGAATATCCTTTTAAGATTTCATTCGTGTTTTCTTAGCTTTAAAATGAGGCAATGCTCGTGTTTGGAAGTTTCGAGAAAATCGTGCCCTAACTCACTGGGTTCTGATTTTTCTCGTTAAATCTAAACAACCAATTACCCTTTTTTCTTTCCTAATCAAAACACATAAAAATTTTAAATAAAAAAACTTATTCTCGAGAATTCGAGATGTTGCGTCCTAACTCACTGGATGTGACATTTTATCATCTCGAGATAAGAATTTCTAAAAAACAAAGGCAATATTCCGTATTCGGGAAATTTGAGAAATTGTGCCCTAACTTACTGGGTTCCAATTTTCATAAAGCCCAAATAACTGAATACCCTTTTCAAACTTTAATACATGAGTTTTAAAAAGATAGGCTCAGTTTCGAGAATATGAATTGTTGTATCCTAACTCACTGGTATGACATTTTATTTCTTCGAAATAAGAGAGCATTGGCATCCAATTTGATTTGCTTCAGTGTTTTTTAAGCAAATGGATCGTAATCTAAAATCTTTTCAAATTTTCAGCATTAAGACATTAGATAATCAATTAGGTACCAATTTTGGGTGCTACGAGGGTGCTAACCCTTCCTCGTACGTAACTGACTCCCGAACCCGATTTTTCAAGTTTCGTAGACCAAGATTTGTTTTAATAAATCAAAGTTTTATTAAAATGATCAATTTCAAGGTGATCCGATCACACCTCGAAAAAGGTCGGTGGCGACTCCATTTGTCATTTTAAAGTCGATCCCCGTTTTTTAAAATAAAAAATGGTATCGACAACTTGGCGACTCCGCTGGGGACATGAGAGAGTCGAGCTGTAAAATTGATTGTTTTCTATCTTGTTGTCGAAAATTGAAAATCTGATTTGAAAAATTACGATCCTATTATTGTATTTGTTCGTATTGCTATTTCATATAATTACTGTGGTTTGAGTCTCACATCATATTGCATAAGGACCATTTTGGTCTTACCCTTTTAAGTAGGAGTGAGAATCTACTCCTTCGTGAGGTTTTCACCTCCGTCCAGGATAGTGGATCGCTTTCGGGATACATCCGTACCTATGTCTTCGTGAGATTTTCATCTCCGTGCAGCCATAGGGAAATGTATTCCCCTGAACTGAACTCGGTCTGTATGAGCCTATAATGGGTGAAGATCGAGGAATCTGCTGGTTCAGGTACCTCAACTTTAGAATCGAACCGTATATGGAAAGCCTTAAGAGCCTACCCTAGGTAGAATCATACCCAAACCCTAGTGGTTACCCTTTTAGGTGTTCTATTCTGTTGTTTATTTTTCTTGTGCTAACGTTATTTTGTTTGTTTATGACTACATTGCATTTCATCATCATAGAAAGGAGGCATATTCGATTGCTAAATAGAAGAGTTTATCATAAGAAAATTGATCTTTTGATAAAGTGGGTTATAACACATTTGTCCAAATATAGT
Organism: Gossypium sturtianum; assembly: GCA_025698515.1. Taxonomy (NCBI): domain Eukaryota; kingdom Viridiplantae; phylum Streptophyta; class Magnoliopsida; order Malvales; family Malvaceae; genus Gossypium; species Gossypium sturtianum. The sequence goes on along the minus strand of CM046954.1, from coordinate 116,599,532 downwards.
CCAAGAAAAGAATGATAGTATATGACTTTGTCTCGTTGCCCAGAGATTCAAGCCAACAAGGATTATTTGAGAGCCATCATGTCTCAAATTTCTTAAAGAAGCTAATTAACATCGTAGGGATAAGTGAGCAGCGAACCACGACCAGGATCAAGCCGAGTGGAAATAAGAGAGACATCTTTTGGGAGGATTTGCAGGATTCGTCCGTAACATCCAGATATGAAGAAAAGATCAGGGTCTTCACTTGGACTATGAAGACAATGTCGTATATGTAACCCGTTTTATGTAAAGAAATTTATTTTTTAGAAAAGTTCTTCTAATGGAATTGAATTCAGAATCAACGCTTCTCTTTCTTTTTACATTCATTCCATGCATTTGCATTGCATTTCATGCATTTGCGTTACATCACATCATATACATTAAAATTTGTAGAAAGACTCTAATTAGGTAAAATTATTTTAGCAACCTGGAAACCGATAAAATTTTACCAAATACGCATCCTTATGGCACAAGAAAAAATACCAAGTCAATGGATAAAAGACTAGAAAAATTGGAGCAAATGCAAAAAGATATGCAAGAACAAATGCAGGCACATATGCAGGAGCAGCTTGCTAAGATCCAGCAGGTTATGATGGACAAAATAATGGAATCTCAGAAAAATGTGATGACCCAGATGACGCAGCTGTTGAATGGGCTTATGGATAAAGGAAAGAGCCCCATGGTTAATGCTGAGGAGAATACTAAGTATCCTAAATATCCCCCTGGTTTTACTCCACCACATGTGCAAACACAACCTGAAGTTACTTTACAAAGGTCATCTGTCACGATCAGGCCTCAACAATTCCAAGCTGGTGCTTCAATGAATCTCCAAACTGGCTCAGGTTCAGGAGATAATCCGATCAATACTAATGTCCCTGATTTGGATGAAATAGCTGAAGGAGAGAGGACAAAAGTAGAATTACCAAAACAACTAGAAGATAGATATAAATGGTTGGAGGAGAAGTTTAAGGCGATAGAAAGTGTTGATAGCTGTTATGGAATTGACGCCAAGGATTTAAGCTTGGTCCCAGACTTGGTGCTTCCATACAAGGTCAAAATGCCTAAATTCGAGAAATATAATGGGACAAGTTGCCCCGAAGCTCATATTACTATGTTTTGTAGAAGAATGACAGGGTCCAATAATAATGACCAACTGTTGATCCATTGCTTCCAAGATAGCCTTATGGGAGCAGCAGCCAAATGGTACAATCAGTTGACCCATTCCCAAATTGGTGCATGGAAAGACTTGGCTCAAGCTTTCATAAAACAATATAGCCTTGTGACAGACATAGCGCCCGACAAGATTACACTCCAGAACATGGAGAAGAAGACAAACGAGAGCTTCAGGCAGTATGCCCAGCGATGGAGGGAGGTGGCGACGCAAGTTCAACCACCATTCTTAGAGAAAGAGACGACCATGCTCTTTATTAATACACTGAAGGCCCCGTTTATCACTCATATGCTAGGGAGTGCTACAAAGAGCTTCTCGGACATTGTAATGACTGGAGAAATGATTGAGAATACCATAAAAAGTGGAAAGATAGAGGCAGGAGAAAGTAACAAGAGAATGGCTACTAGAAAGAAAGAAAATGAAGTGAATAATACAAGCATGGGGTACTCAAAGCCGACTACCGTTAAGCAGCCAAAAATAGTGACTACTGGGTATCAGGGTTCATCAAGAAAAGAATTTGGCACAAGGCAAAACACTGAAAAACTCCAATTTACGCCGATCCCAATGACGTATAAGGAGTTGTATCAAAGTTTATTTGATGAGAACGTTGTGTCCCCCCACTACCCGAAACCGATGCAGCCTCCATACCCAAAATTGTATGACCCAAATGCCCAGTGTGAGTACCACGCGGGGATCACAGGGCATTCAATAGAAAATTGCCTTGCTTTCAAGAAATTGGTGGAAAAATTCATCAACATGGGTATTGTGAAGTTAGATGACGCGCCAAATGTAGAAATATGAACCTGGGAGTGTTTTGGACAATTGGACTGCAGAAGAAATTCCTGTAGTATTTAGAGCTTACTCAGAGTAATGTACAAAACGCACTTGTTGTTTTAAGCCTAGAAGCAATAAGATTTCTTTTGTGAAATAGGCTTGTGTTCAGAATTGTTATTTCAATAAAGTACATCTTTTTAAGCAAATATTTTTTTCATTATTTCCATTTCATATTATACATTCTTTTGTTTTTAGAATATTCTTTCATTCTTTATTCATGACCATACCATACAAATAATCAGCCTTAGAATAATTTATTCTTTGGATTTTTTGCCTTCGTACCTAGGTACCCAGATATCAACGACATGAGCGACGTTGTTATTGACTTCCTTTTTGAATGAGATATGGGTCTAAGGGATCTAAGAATTTTGAAGATGACAGAGATTGTAGCCTATCTTTTAATTTGTTAAGAATGGTAGATCCTACCTTACGAGGTGTTAGCAGACACTACGAGCTAACGAAGGAGATAAAGATCGAAGCCTAGCTCACTACAGAAATAAGACAAGACATCATTGGGTTATTTCCAAGAATTCAACGATGTTTTTGCACGATCATATTAAGATACGCCTGGGAAAATCTTAGAAGAGGTCCATAAGGGTGTCTAAAGAATACATGCTAATGGTTCTGCAATAGCCAGGCCAATCATGAGGTTCAGATGTTCTATATGTGGGGCATGGATGTTGTGGGGCTGATCTCATCAAAAGCTTCAAGCCAACATCAATTCATCTTCATGGACGTCGATTACTTCACTAAAAGGGTGAAAGTCGCTTCTTATACCAATTTTACAATGTCGACAGTCATCAAATCCCACTCTCAATGCAAAAAAAAAAAAAAAAAATTCAGGTGCCAACAAAGAATGTCAGAAAGGGTCATGTTTAACAATGCATAACCGCACAATGTCAGAAGTTTATAGTCTGTTCAAAGATCAGACATTATATCAGTGCAGCAGAGGCAGCCAAAAAAAGAAAAACAAAAGATCATAAAAAAGACCGGGACTTGTAAAGATTGGCATATAGAAGTTACATTTACCCTTTATGCTTATTAAACGTCGGCCAGGACCTTCGTCGGGGCAGCACCCTTTCTCATTGGTTCATGGAATGGAAGTGATTTTTGCCCATTGAAGTCGGGATTCCTTTTCTTCGAGTCTTGTCAGAGCTGAAATTGGATGAGCCAGAATGGATCCAATCTCAATATGATCAGTGGAATATGAGAGCTTGAAAGTTATAGGAGAGCTTGAAAGTTATTCGTCGTGGTTCAATGCACCAGAAATAAATGACGCGAGCTTACAACAAAAGGTCCGCCCCAGAGAATCTCATGAAGGAACATTGGAAAATATCTTTCCATGAAAAAGATACTTCAGAGGAAAATAGATGCCAAGTGGGGAAGGACCTTATATAGTAAAAAAGGCTTCATCCAGAGAAGCATTGATATTGATCGAGATGAACAACAAAGATCTACCCAATTTGGTGAATCCAAAAGTTTTTGCCTAAAAGGGGAGTGGCTAAGGTAAAAAAACCTACAAAGGGCGCAAAAAAAAAAGAAAAGAAAGAGAGAGATTAAAAAAATCAATAATAAAAAAGAATCAATCAAAAAAATCAAAAAGATCAAAAAGATCAAATCAAAAAAGGAGAGGCCAAGGCGAAAACCCGCAAAGGGCGCTTTGAGACCAAAGGGGATTTGAGTTGAAAACCCGAAAAGAGCGGCTCAAATTTTGATCAAAAGTGGGGCATACAGTAGTCTTGCTATGCCTGAATTAACAATGAAGAAATATGCTACGTCTTGGGGCATCGACAAAGTACTCCAGATCCCTTAAACATATATTAAGCTCAAAATGGTCCTCAAGAAGTTTGAACAGAGAAGCTCGGGCTGCGATATCTGGGGCACCTAGTTTCCATCTTACTCATTTTGAATTTGCTATCTTTAATTATTTTATTCATTTCAAAATACACTACCAATAAATTTCTTGATTACATTTGCTATCTTGGCTTAACTTATTTGTTTCGAGTTATGCTCTTAATTAATTCCCTCCTTGTCCATTGTTATGATCTTTTTCAAGCACTTTGCATTGAAATAACGATTAGTGGACTAATAATACTTTCATAAAAAGGGTTTCGCATATTACTCTAGAAGCTCCTAAATAATACAAGAACTTGAAACAGAACTATAGTTTAAAACTCACCAAGTTTAAGGAAGAGTCTAAACTGAGACTATCTCTCCGGATTTTTGTCAAAAATGGTGATTGAACAAAATGACAAGATATTGCGTCGGTGATACCATCTTGACGAAAAATGGGCAATGTTAACCCATGTGTAAAAGGGGAATCATTCGCGAAAAAATGATATTCTGCATCCATACAAATATCATGCATACACATCTGGTCATGACACCCAGGGAATGGAAGGTGTAGTAGACCAAATTGATTGAATAAGTTACAAATTCTATACCCTTGAGTCGTAGTGGGATGGATTGAAGATGATACAAATTCTATACCCTTGAGTCGCAGTGGGATGGATTGAAGATGACACAGATCCTATACCCTCCTGAATTGTAGTGAGAGGGTCTAAGATGGTATAAGCCTTAAAGTCCCAGAGGTGCCATGGAATGGACCTTTAACTTACATTGAGGCAAGTCATTTGAGCAAAATATGATTGTTTCTTTGAGTTTTTAGCAAAGGTACCAGCCGAACGAGATAGCAGCGTAATACGTCAACAATAAAACTCTGATGGACAACGAGCAGCGACAACCCTAAGCATTAAAAAAGGAATCATTTCATTTTGCATTCATCATCATTCAGAGCACGTCTAATTAGGAGCGTTTCGATCATCGCATCCTGATCCTTATACATTTTAACAAAGGATCATTCTCATGACATTCTGCATTCATGCAAGTGTCCTCCATAATATTATTTAGTTAGGAGCATTCGATTCATTATGATCATTGCATCCTAATCATTGTAAAAAATCATTCTCATGGCATTCTGCATTCATGAAAATGTCGTCCATAATATCATTTAGTTAGGAGCATTCGATTCATTCTGATCATTGCATCCTAATCATTGTAAAAAAAATCATTCTCATGACATTCTGCATTCATGCAAATGTCGTCCATAATACATTTAGTTAGGAGCATTAGATTCTTTCTGATCATTGCATTCTAACCATTTTGCATAAGCATAAACACATAAAACTGATTTTACAGGATAGGTCCTGGAGGACGGTGTCGTAACATCGGTGAATTCACGGATCTTGTCTTCCTGAGATTACAGCGAAGCGGATCAAGATACCAGTCTGGCATCCCTGAGTTCGCAGTGGAGCAGATTGAAGGTAGCAGATCTTGTTTTCCTGAGTTTACAGCGAAGCGGATCGAAGATACTAGTCTGGCATCCCTGAGTTTGCAGTGGAGCAGATTGAAGATAGCAGATCGTGTCTTCCTGAGATTGCAGTGAAGCGGATCGAAAACATCAGTCCGGCATCCCTGAGTTTGCAGGAAACAGATTGAAGATTGTAGATCTTATCTCCCTAAAGTAGTAGTGGAGCAGATCAGTTAAAGATTGTAGATCTTATCTCACTAAACAGTAGTGAAACAGATCGAAAGCCACAATTATTATATCATTGAAGTTCTAGTGGAGTAGGTTGAGGCTACAAATCCCTCCTCCCTGAGTTTACAATGAGGATCAATCCATATTTCTTTGAAGTTTCAACAGAGAAGATTGAGGTTACGAATCTCTTCTCTCTGAATTTTTATCTCCTCAAAGTTCCAGTGGAGTAGGTTGAGGCTACAAATCCCTCCTCCCCGAGTTTACAATGAAGATCAATCCGTATTTCTTTGAAGTTTCAGGAGAGAAGATTGAGGTTACGAATCGCTTCTCTCTGAATTTTTATCTCCTCGAAGTTCCAGTGGAGTAGGTTGAGGCTAAAAATCCCTCCTCCCTGAGTTTACAATGAGGATCAATCCGTATTTCTTTGAAGTTTCAGCAGAGAAGATTGAGGTTACGAATATCTTCTCTCTGAATTTTTATCTCCTCGAAGTTCCAGTGGAGTAGGTTGAGGCTACAAATCCCTCCTCCCTGAGTTTACAATGAGGATCAATCCGTATTTATTTGAAGTTTCAGTAGAGAAGATTGAGGTTACGAATCTCTTCTCTCTAAATTTTTATCGCCTCAAAATTCTAGTGGAGTAGGTTGAGGTTACAAATCCCTTCTCCCTGAGATTATATCGAGGATCAATCATTATTTCTTTGAAGTTTCAGCAGAGAAGATTGAGGCTACGAATCTTTTCTCCCTGAATTCTTATCTCCTTGAAGTTCCAGCGGAGTAGATCGAAGTTACAAATCTCTTCTCCCTGAAATTACATTGGAGCGGATCGAAGCGCTAGTTCCTATGCCCTTGAAGATGCAGTGGGATGGAATGAAGCTACTCGAAGAAGAAAAACACCGAATGAAGTCAAGATTCGACAAGACCGGGCAAAATTGGCCCTTTTAAAGTCTTTTCTCTATTCTCGTTACACGACAATGAGCAAAGAGGGGCAGCTGTAGGACCTAATTTATGCCCGGGCCCAATTAAATTTTCTAAACCAAAAATACAAAAAACCCAAATAATAAACAGTCCAGCCCATACCAATTAAAAAACCAATTAATAATAAATCCAAACAGTCCATTAGCAGTCCAAATTTAGAAAAGAAAATAGGCCCAGACGGCCCAAACCCTTGGCGCCACAACAGCCGTTCGGGCCTCCACGCCCGTCGGCTCCTGCAGACGACCTCGCATTACTCCTTGCTTGCCCATCTGCACACACACACGCAAAAGAAAACAAACGAACAAAGAAAGAAAAAGAAATATTGTATATTTTTATTTTAATTTTCTACATTTTCGGCTATAAAGTCGAACAAAGAAATGATTGTAATCTTCTTCAGGTTTTTACGAAAAAGCAATACAAAGAAGATTAGCGAGGTTATTTTCGTTTCTTTATTTTTTTTTTCACTTCGAAACTGCCTATATACATACTAAGATTTTCGTTTTTATCTTTTAAAATATACACATATATATTAATATAATAAAAAACAAAAGGGGGAGAAAGGATACCCATACCTCGATTCGCCCGAAAAAGCAGTTTTTGGGCTCTGACCGCCGTACGCGGTGGTCATGTTTGACGGACTGACGGTGGTCCGGTCACTGGAAATCGCAAAGGGGAGGGCCTCAGAGTTTTTTTTTTCTCTCCTTTCTTTTTTAAACAAGCCAAATGTTTTTTTTCTGAAAAGTTGAGCTTATATAGCAGACTAATACGACGCCGTTTAGGAGCCCTTCTTTCAAGCCTAAAACAATGTCGTTTTACCCCTCTAGACCCGCGCGTTGACCCGACCCGGGGGAGGATCCGCGCGTTTTATAAGGGAAGGGTTAATTGCCTTTTTGGCCCTTCCGCATTTTATTTCTTTTTAATTAAGTTTTTATTTTATTGTAATTTCGCCCAGAAATTTTGTGCAGTTTTAAATTTAGTCCCTATTTAAACGCTGTGTTTAATAACTCGGGTAAATTGCGCTTTCAGTCCCTTTTAGTTTACGCGCATTGTATTTTAGTCCTTTTTCGATTTCTTTTAATTTATTGCTTTAGCTCTCTAATTTTGCTCTGATTTCAATGTAGTCCTTTAATTATTTTTTAATTACTTGCTTATTTTTAATTATTCCTTTTTAAAATTAAAATTAAATATTATGTTTTAGATAGGTCTAGATATTATTTATTTTTCTATGTTACTTTCATATTTTTTTGTACACATATATATTTTAAATTAGGTGTTTATTTGTTTGCTATTGTATGGATTATATTTTTAGTTTGTAACCATTAATTATTTTTGATTCATCATTGTAATATTTGGTATATGTATTGCTACTTTGCCTTGTATATTATCATTCGATTGTGATTTATTTGTTAAAAAAATCGAGTTTAATGTCGTTCAAGTTTTAAAATCATTCTATTCAAAGGTTTTTAAAATAAGGCAATGTTTCGTGTTTGGAAATCCGAGAGATCGTGCCCTAACGTGCTGGGTTTCGGTTTTTCGTTTGACTAAATAACCGAATATCCTTTTAAGATTTCATTCGTGTTTTCTTAGCTTTAAAATAAGGCAATGTTTCGTGTTTGGAAATCCGAGAGATCGTGCCCTAACGTGTTGGGTTTTGGTTTTTCGTTTGACCAAATAACCGAATATCCTTTTAAGATTTCATTCGTATTTTCTTAGCTTTAAAATGAGGCAATGCTCGTGTTTGGAAGTTTCGAGAAAATCGTGCCCTAACTCACTGGGTTCTGATTTTTCTCGTTAAATCTAAACAACCAAGTACCCTTTTTCTTTCCTAATCAAAACGCATAAAAAATTTAAATAAAAAAACGTATTCTCGAGAATTCGAGATGTTGCGTCCTAACTAACTGGATGTGACGTTTTATCATCTCGAGATAAGAATTTCTAAAAAACAAAGGCAATATTCCGTATTCGAGAAATTTGAGAAATTGTGCCCTAACTTACTGGGTTCCAATTTTCATAAAGCCCAAATAACTGAATACTCTTTTCAAACTTTAATACACGAGTTTTAAAAAGATAGGCTCAGTTTCGAGAATATGAATTGTTGTATCCTAACTCACTGGGTATGATGTTTTATTTCTTCGAAATAAGAGAGCATTGGCATCCAATTTTATTTGCTTGAGTGTTTTTTTAAGCAAATGGATCGTAATGTAGAATCTTTTTAAATTTTCAGCATTAAGACATTAGATAATCAATTAGGTACCAATTTTGGGCGCTACGAGGGTGCTAACCCTTCCTCGTACGTAACCGACTCCCGAACCCGATTTCTCGAGTTTCGTAGACCAAGATTTGTTTTAATAAATCAAAGTTTTATTAAAATAATCAATTTCAAGGTGATCCGATCACACCTCGAAAAAGGTCGGTGGCGACTCCATTTGTCATTTTAAAGTCGATCCCAATTTTTTAAAATAAAAAATAGTTTCGACATACAATATACACAAAGATGTTACTCCAAGCCTGGCATGAAATATTTATTTTATAATTTAAAATAAAATTATTATTTACTACATTGATAATATCACTAATTTATTTACATCGGTTTTTTAGAGATTAAAAAAATTAAGATATAAGAATAAAAAATATAAATATCCAATATGTCCATCTTGTACATCTACATGTTTTTTAATATTATATAATTACTTAATTATGATTTGAAAGCCTTTTACTTTTTGAATATTATATATTAATTATTTTAATAATGATTAAAAATAAAAATATAAACATGTATATTCACGTGTAACGTATCTAATATCGAAAACTAATTGTTATAAATATGTAATTAATGCAAATTTTTGTTTGATATGTAGTTTTTAATTTTTTGTGGTATGTGATTTCAATATGTTAATATAGTTATCTTATAATTTTAAAATGTAAATTAATATGAACCTCATATGATGGCTTGATAGTTAATGATTTCAATATGTTAATATAGTTATCTTATAATTTTAAAATGTAAATTAATATGAACCCCATATGATGGCTTGATAGTTAAGGGTGTTGACCACTCCAGGTGTGGTCTAGATTCGAGTCGCGCTAGTCGCGTTAGTTGTTCAGCCTTTACCTGTAATTGTAATTCACCAAAAAAAATTTGTAAATTAATATAAAATATTAACTTCCCTATGCACGGGTACAAAACAAATATCACCTTTAATTATATATTTATTTCTAAGTGTTATATATTAGCAAGATCTAGAGTTCAATTAAGTTGTTGGCACCAAATTATTTATTAAGATACATGTATTAATGCTAACTAGTGGAAACTGATACTGAAATTTGATTATTAACTGAAAAGAACATACAACTTCTCTGCCTTATAGTGTACTGGATTAAGATGCATGTAAACATGTGGCTGCTAGATAGCTAGCTATGTTAAGCACGTTTCTGCCTGATATTTTGTAGGGGCAATGTTGATGATAATGATTCGTCGCAGCACGTTGTGGAATTTCAACATCGAAAAGACTTTGAATCAATGACAATGAATGAAACAATCATGAATCAAGTTAGCTAGTTTTTATCTAGGCAGCTGTTCTGAAATTGTGGGGGGTTTTTTATGGAACTTTCTTTTTTTTTTTTTTTTTTCTTTCTATAAAATATTAACCTAAGCTCTTTTCAGCGTGGAAAATGCAGGATGAAAATAGTGATGTTTCTACCCTTTTTTGTCGAATCAAGGAACATGTTTTCTGTTCCGTTTTGGCTTAACTTTGCATGAAATTGAACGCAATATTCCTAAGTTTCTGTCGCCATAAAACTTGTAGAAGGACGTACATTTTAGCATTCTCTTCCCTTTAAGTAGTGGTGCAGAAACACTACTGCATACACCTTACTGTAGTTAATGAATTCACTAAAGTGAAAGCACCGGTGCAAGATTAATTAAAACCCTAAGTTTATGTGAGTTTCACTTGTCAAATTAGCTACATAAATATGCTAATTCAGAGAAGAAAGTGAACTTGGAGTTCTATCCAACTAGTTTAGGGATTAATCAAATTTAAGATTCGAATTTTAACATCTATAATCTTTCTTTGGATGAAAAAATAACTTGTATGATAAATGAAAATATTAGTACACAATCACTTGTGGTATAAGTTGTGCGAACAACCATAACTTATTTGTTCATCAGCTTTATTAGTTAACAGTTTTTTATTTTGTATTTTTCCTTATGTTATTAATTATCTTATTAGTAAAAAAGTAGAATTTATCTATAATAAAAAAAGAAACTTATCTCTATCATATGAGACAAGCGAAGCTTTGAAAAAATCTATTTCAAATATGATTTTTGAAGATTTTTTATAAGGTAAATTGATAGCAAGTTTTCATAAAATCCTAATCCAAGGATCAGACTTGAAGTTGAAATTAGGCCCGGAAAATAATATCAATACTTGAAGATAATGTAATAAAAAAAGCTTGAAGATAAATATTAAGATAAAACTTTTGAAATTAAATGGATTTTGTTCCACACTATATACAGGTAATTTTGAGATTAAAACACCCACTTCAAAACCTATTTAAGAAAACTTATTTTGTGAAAAAATGTATGTACTGGAGAGAGCCTTATTTTTTAGATTAAAGCAACCTATTTCAAAACCCAATCAAGGAGACTCTCTTTCGTGAAAAAAATGCAGAGACTTATTTTCAGATTAAAGCAACCCTACTTGAAATGGAGATTTACTTCAAAACCTTATTTTGAGGTTAAATGGATTCTATTCCACATTATATAGAGATAATTTTGACATTAAAACAACCTGCTTCAAAACCTATTATTTGGGGAGATTTCATATTAATATATTAAGGTGAGACCACATTTATTTGGGGTTATGATAGATTAGATATAAATTACCGGTTGTATCATGAGTTTAGTAGTATACTTCTTTAAGTAGTACCTTACAAATGTAGGTTAATTTCGTATTACGTAATCAACTTTCCGTATTTATTCTCTTTTGTATTTCTATTTATGTCAATATTTGTAAAAACATTGTAAACATTTGAGTATTTAAAAAAAAAAAAATTGAAAAATCTTATCTTTCACTCCATAAGTGATAGAGTCATGTACGTAGTCCCACTCTTCCATTGTATGTTTTATTATCACATCAATACGTTTGATGTTGCCTTGATTCATCAACTTGGAAAGCAAATGTTGACATCATAAACTTGTGGGATTATTCTTGATTCCCGATATAAGCATATATTATAATCCTAGTGAATATATATAAACAGTAAATCTGATGCAAGATACAGCTTACAAAGAGATCCAGCTGCTGTTGTTTAACTGGTGCAAACAATTCAGAGGTTGTTTCATGACAAGCCAACATCAAATTTGGTCCCATCTGAGTAGCTGAGAATTTTAATATCTAAACATGGTTTTTTTGTCTGCTTGAGATAAATATGAGATTCTCTAATGGTTATTGATGCCATTTTATGCCCATAAATTCATAAATAATAAAACAAGTACAAATATCTTAGTACTAAATCTAAAGTTTCTAGCTGAGCTGAGAATATATATTTTTTAAATATTGTAACATGATTGATGCAATAGAAATCTGTAATTTCTCTTGGTTTTTTCAGTATTGTAAATGTTGTCTCTGGATCAATTCATGCAACGAAATACAATGCCTGCTTAACGGTTACTGTCATCAACTAATTGGGGATTTTGGATAGAAATTGGATTTGTTTCATACTGTATTATGTCGATCAAACAAGTACAAAATTAATTAATATTATGTCATAAAGTACCTTCATGACAATATAATAATTAATTGTTTGTCGATTGTGTAACAACTCATTTTTAATGATGTCAGAAATAGTAGTTTTGTAACACCCCAAACCCGGTCAATACGCCACTACCGAATCTGGTATGTCACTAAGGAAAATATTTTTGAAAGAATCGAATTAACAATTAAATTTTGTGAAAAACTCTTTGAAATTCTTTATTTGTCGAAAATAAGTTAAAACTGAGATTTACTTTGAATTACATAAAACTTTAAAACTTAGTTGATAAATCATAGGATAGAAAACATTTATATCTTTTTAAGAAAATTTGAAATATCACTTTAAAAATCCGTTTGCAATTGAGTATAGAAACTTGAATTTTGGAAATCACTTAATTTGTTGAAAACACTTAACTTGTAATGTTTTCTATCGAACTATTCATATTACCCGATGGTAAGATTTTTAAAACCATTGCGTAGTTTTTAGTTTAGAAAACTTTGAGCTCAATTATTAGATTAACCAAGTGACATGCTTAAACATGTTTAGAATAAATCTCAAAGCATATAAATAATCCAAAACCATAATTAAACAGCCTTATTACAAATCCATAAAATATGAAAACCAAATTAAAATAAAGTACCCAAATGGAAGTTCATGTAAAACCAAACTTTATTGCATGGCCTCCTCGAGTTCATCCGGCTCCAAATCCGCGATCTCACGATTCACTGAAAATATAAGGGAAAAGGTGAGTCACCAAGACTCAGTGCATATTCCTCTCCCGAGTAAATACCATATACTTACACAAATTATAACAAAGCAACATATATGTATAATGCACCCAACCTAGCCATCCATAACTCCTTTTCTACCCCGTGTGGTACCAAACCACCTGGTGGTGCTAAACCACCGGTGTCCAAAGACACAAATGTGATACCAAATCACCGGTGACCGTAGTCACGAATAATCCATCTGTGGGGCCAACCCACGTGTGATACCAAATCACCGCGCACGATCCCATATCTCAAAAGTGGGGCCAACCCACGGTGGTATTAACCACAGTGGACAAGTCGCTATGAGGTGCCAAACCTCCGTGTCCGAAGACACGAATGTGATACCAAATCACCTGGTGGTGCTAAAACCACTTGGTGTCCAAAGACACAAATGTGATACCAAATCACTTTGGTGACCGTAGTCACAAATAATCCATCTGTGGGGCCAACCCACGTGTGATACCAAATCACCGGCAGACGATCCCATATCTCAAAAGTGGGGCCAACCCACGGTGGAATTAACCACAGGGACAAGTCGCTATGAGGTGCCAAACCTCTGGTGTCCGAAGACACGAATGTGATACCAAATCACTGGTGGTGCCAAACCACTTGTAACATCCTAAAACCGGGGCTATTTGTGATTAAATGATTTTCCTTGTGTTTGAATTGTTATGGTATTATTTATGGAATGATAAGGCTCAATTAAGGGTCTTAAGTTAGTTCGAGATAGTAGAAATTTTTATTTTTATAAGCTTTAAGGGAAAGGAGCCTTAGCAAGTAGGGGTTACAAGAATAAATAAGGGATAATTTGACACAAAAAGGGCCTTGGAAAAGTGGCAAAAGGAGAGTCACTTAGGAGCTATGGATGACGCCATCAAGGGAGCAAGGGGGGAGTGTGTTCGAGTCGCGGAGTCCCCTTTTTATTCTTTATTTTGGACGGCAACAGGGGGGAGTTTTTCTCAGTTTAAACTCTTTTTAATAAGGAGGATAATATGAATTTTTATTTGGATTATTACTTGAATAATCTAAATAGTTGGCAGAGGAAAAATAGGCATGTGGCTAATTCAAATTATTTTGAATTAGTTCAAATTAGTGGCCAAGAGAAAAACAGGGAGTTGGCCGAATCTTAAACACTTCAAGGAGTAGAGTGGACGGCATGGAGATTATGTGAAGGGGGGAGCCGAATTCTTTTCTAGTCTTTTACCCGACAAATTCGGCTAACATTTTTTTCCTTTTATCCTCTCTCAAAATCAAAACCCTTTTGCTTTCACCTTTCCTCTCTTGATTCTTGGCCGAACCACTTATCCCCTCATCCCTCTCTTTCTTTTATTTTTCTTTCATAAAACTCTTTGCCGAATCCCTCTCCTTTTCTTCTCTTTTCCACACTAGCCGAACTCTCTTCTTCCCCTTTTGTTAAACTATAGCCGAATCTACTTTTCACTTGTGTGCCGAATCTCTCTTCCTTCCTTGAACACATCTTGGCCGAATATTGGAGTAGGATAGATCTCCTTGAATCTTCCTTGGCAAACGGTTTTAGAAGGTGAGAATCTTGGCCGAATATCTATTGTTCTTTTCACTCATGTTCTGTCGACTTTTTACAAGAATAAAGTATTGATTTCGGCAGGAGGGGCTCCTAAACACTTTTGGTAATCGATCTCTTCTAGGTACGTAGGAAACGTAAAGCAGTCGATTCAGGCCCTGATCTCTAATATTTGATTTTGGTAAGTAATGGTAAGATCTAATTTAAGCAAGTTATTTAGTTAGTGTTTAAGCCGAAGATTACTAACATAAGGTTGCCGATATATAGGAAAGCAGAACGCTTGGAGTAGTTATTCAAAGGCACTCGGGTAAGGATTCGGGTTCAAAAGGAGAACCCTTTTAAATATTTGGTTTGGCCGATTAGGCCATAGCACTAATCCTAAGGTTGGCCGAATATAGGTACAGTGAGATCTAGGGTGGCCGACTTCTCTTTTCGGGATTTAGACTTCTCATCGACATCAGGTGTGTACATACACACTTATAGCAATTAATAACTGTGCTAGATATATGTTGTATGTAAATCTGTTTGATGTAGATACGGATTTAGTACCTTAATGGTACAAGCGAGGATTCCGGTAAGTCTCTGTTACTACGAGATTATTATGCTTTTGGGAAGCATGGCTTATATAATACATGTGATAAATGTATGAGATCTGATCATGACTATTTGACTATTGTGGGTTAAATGAGTGGAGGGGGCAGTATTAATCGTGCCGACGGGCACCAGTGTTTTGGTAACACACTGTGACTACGGTCACCAGAGGTTTGGTACCTCCAGAGGTTTGGTACCTCATAGCGACTCGTCCCTGTGGTTAACACCACCGTGGGTTGGCCCCACTTGAGATATGGGATCGTCGCGGTGATTTGGTATCACACGATGGGTTGGCCCCATCAATCGATTGTGTCTCACGGACACCGAGGTTTGGCACCTCCGGTGATTTGGCATCACATCTCGTGACTATATGTCACCGTGGTTTGGCACCACCAGTGTTTTGGTAACACATTGTGACTACGGTCACCAGTGGTTTGGTACCACATGGGGTAGACAAAGGCGTTTGGTTGGCTAGGTCGGGTGCATGACTTAGTACATGATAATTGATTATATGCTGTGTATGAAATTGTTTAAATACGGGGGAAGGGTTACATACTGAGTCTTGGTGACTCACCTTCTCCTTTAACATTTTTCAGTGACTCGTAGATGGCGTTGTTGAGGAGCGGTTGGACTCGAGGTGGCCATGCAGTGGACTCGAATAAATTGAACTTTAAACTTAGCTATTTTATTTTATTATTGGTTTATTTTTTTTTGTTTTGGATGTAATAAGGCCTCCATATACTTTACTTTTGTTATTTCTTATATGTTGGATACTTTGTTTTAAACTATATTATTAAAATTAAATTAAAATCACATGTTTTTCTTAAATTAACACGAAAATGTTTTATCGTGCCATCGGGCACATTCGAAATTTGTATAATAAGCTGACTCAATTAAATTTCCAAATTAAATCTAAGTATGGTTTCGGCAAGATAACCAAAAACGAGAAGTTCTCAACAAAACTTAAATTGGTTTTAAAATGGTTTTCAAAAAGTTTTCTCCGTAACAAACCAAATTCGGTCATAATGTTTGGGCGGGTTCGGGTTGTTACAAAATTGGTATCGAGCCAGTTCAAAGCTCTTTGTGGGGCCCAAGGCCCAAAAATGTTTTGGTAGGCCTTATGGAATGATTTCTGGTTTTGAACAAAGATGGCCCGAGTCTCCGGCACCAATCCGCCTGTAAGTACATCTAAACCCCTTGGTGAATTATATTCGTAGAAGGGTAGGAAGCATGGAACGTAGAATAGTCTTATAGGACTTGGACCCTAAGGTTAGATTACTCAAACACACAAACAGAGCATAAGACTTAAGGAACTAAACCAACCTATGACTTAGTCGGTGAGCTAGGGTGTGGTAACCCCGTGACGCATGTCTAGGATTGGATCAGGAAGAGCATGGTATTTAAGCGGATCCTCGTGACTCACCTCCTCTTCACTCGAATCCCGCTGGTGCGTAGCTTTGGTTCACTACGACTAGGAGGGGCTCGGTCATAGGCTAAACACAATGATTAAAACCCGAAAAGGGAATTAGCCATGTTTTCGAAAAAAGAATGAAACAACAAACCCTAATGTTTTCAAAACTTGTGCAATAACTTTTTTTTCTTTCAAATCCAAGAACATTATTTTTACAACGTTTTCCTCGAAAACTTGATGGTGGAAAATTACGTAAATGCCCTTAGGGGTAAAATTACTAAAATGCCCTCGGTTCATAAAATATCAGTTCAATGGTTTTGGCTCAAAAAAAAATTTCAACAACTTAGCTTTGGAAATCATCAAGCAAAATATTTTGGTTCTAGAAAATTACGAAAATACCACAGAGGAAAAAGACGAAAATACCAGGATAAAATGGGCGTAAATGTCCGATGAGCGAATAGGTATGGAAAGTATTAAGGAATGGATGCATGAACTTCTTTGTGCGAACTAGGATAGGAAATCAAACCTTGTTTGCTCGAAAGAATCTCTCCGATTAAAACTCTATCCATAAAATTTCTTCGTGAATAAGAAAGTGTAACAAATGCTAACGCATAAAATTTTTCTTAATCGATTAAAAGCGGTAGATAAGAATGAGTTCTAGAGGACGTGGACGCCGTGGACGCGGTAGGGGTAGGATGACGGTGTCCGAACCCGCCGCCGGGACAAGGTTCGAAAATGAGGTACCACCTCCACCACCACCTCCTACTTTTAGAGTGAGGAGCCGGATCGCACCGATGGTGAGGCGGTATCGCAAGTCGCTGTTTGGCGAGTCTTGGAGATGGTGGTCGGGCTGGTGGAAATGTGGGAGCTCGGAAATCTGTCCCGAGCGACTCCGATCTAACGGAGCGGAGGTATTCCGGGTGTGTCGGGAGTGGCACCCAGTCAGTGTGAGAATCATCGCTCAGAGTCAACCTGAAAGAATCATGGATGACCTTGACCGACCGAGGAAGAAAAGTCGAAAGGGCGTGTCGCTTCTAAAGGATGAAGCGTATCGGTGGTGGCTTACGGTTCGAGATGGGGCTACAAGCAGATGATTTAACTTGGGAGTATTTCGTAACCACCTATCGAAGAAGTATGTGGGCACCGGCTACACCGACGCCGCAAAGAAAGGCTTTTCTCGGGATTAGTGCAAGGAACTAAGTCCGTGTGTCGAATATGAGGCGGAATTTTTAAGGGTGAGTAGGTATGCGAGAGGCATCGTGTTCATCGAACATGAGCGCCGTGTCCGCTTTGAGGACGGACTCGAGATGATTTGAGGTTCTTGATTGCCCCACACAAAGAGTTCGTGAGTTCTCATCTCTAGTGGAAAAGGCTAAGGTAGCCGAAGGGATCAAGGAGGTCGTGAGGCAAAGCTATAGTAGGAATAATCGAAGAGAGGATTTGGGTCATTTGGATCAAGCGGTAGTGTTCGAAAAAGGCTAGGCCAAGTGGGCCAAATCAGCGGCAAGGCCCACGACTACTAATCGAGGCCGACTCAGATGTAACCGCTGTGGAAAGACCCATTGGGGAGGTTGTTGGACCGGTGATAAAGGATGTTTTGAGTGTGGGTCTTTGGAGCATCGTGTCGAGATTGTCCCCGAAACTAGCTAAGAATCACCGGGGAGGCGTAATCGCACTCTCGAGAATAGAAGTGTGGGACCCACGGAGGGTCGTGGTAATGGCAGAGGAAACAACGGCCCTAACCGAGGTCGTGGAACTCGAGGCGAGAGGTTCAGCAACACAGAGGCTAGGCGCACCTGGCTTAGTTTACGCAATGAGGTGTCGCGAGGAAGGTGACGCACCGGATGTCATAACCGGTACTTTTCTAATTTTTAATCTTCCTTATGTTGCATTAATTGATGTGGGTTCGACGACTCGTACATTGCTAGTAGTGTGGTAGGAACTATGGACCTAAACTCAAACCGCTTCTAGGGAGATGATTGTAGTTAGCCCTTTAGGTCACTCAGTAGTGGTAGACAAACTTTATAGAGGCGCACCCTAGAACTTCAAGGGGTAGTATTTATGGTCGATCCGATGGAACTACCGCTTGGGAGTTCGATTTGATCCTTGGAATGGACTATTTTGGTTAAGTATCAAGTTTAATTTGGATTGCGCGGCTAAGCGCATGGTTCTTAAGACGGCTGAAGGTGATGAAGTGGTTATGATAGGAGATAGAAGGAACTACCTATCCAATGTAGTGTCTGCCTTGAAGGCTGAAAGGATGGTCAAGAAGGGTTGTGAGGCGTATTTGGTTCAAATCTGTGCTTTGGAAGCTAAGGGGTTAGTAGTCGGAAAGGTCCGAACGGTTGGGAATTTGCTTTGATGTGTTCCCGAGAAGAGCTTCCGGTCCGCCTCCCGGATCGGGAAGTCGAATTCGGTATAGACTTGCTACCTGGAACGGCACCTGTGTCTATAGCACCATACCGAATGGCACCAAAGGAATTGGTGGAGCTAAAGGCTCAAATTCAGGAGCTCTTGGATAGAGGGTTTATTCGACCAAGTATATCTCCGTGGGGAGCACTGTGTTGTTTGTCAAGAAGAAGACGGTTCTATGCGGATGTGCATCGACCACCGTCGATTAAACAAGTTAACGATCAAAAACAAGTACCCGTTGCCTCGGATCGATGATTTGTTTGACCAACCGAAAGGTGCGTCGGTATTCTCAAAGATTGACCTTAGGTCGAGTTATCATCAATTAAGGGTGAAGGAGGTCGATGTTCACAAGACGGCATTCGAACTCGGTATGGGCATTACGAGTTCTTAGTGATGCCATTCGGGTTGACCAATGCACCGGCGGCATTTATGGACTTAATGAATAGGGTATTTCAACAAGACTTGGACCAATTCATCGTGGTGTTCATAGACGACATATTGGTTTATTCAAAGACAGAGGAGGAGCATGACAAGCATTTACGGATAGTTACGCAAGTATTGAGGAGAAGCGATTATATGCCAAATCGATGAAGTGCGAATTTTGGCCGAGGAAGTGGCTTTCTTAGGTCATGTAGTATCGGTGAAGGAATTAGAGTAGACCCTCGCAAGATTGAAGCAAGATTGGATTGGAAACCACCTAGGTCGAGTGGTGAAATACGAAGTTTTTCGGGTTTAGCAGGTACTATCGGAGATTCGTGGAAGGATTCTCTCTAATAGCAAATGCTAGTTAACCAAGTTACTAAGGAAAGGTGTTCCATTTGTATGGACGGAGAAGCGCAAGGAAGCTTTGATAAGCTAAGGGAAATTTTGACGGAAGCTCGGTTTTGGTACACTGAAGCAGAAAGTTATTCACGAGTCTATTGTGATGCATCTCACACCGGTTTGGGATGTGTGTTGATGCAGATGGGAAGGTAGTAGCCTATGCATCCCGTCGCTTAAGACCGCATGAGGTTAACTACCCAACGCATACGATTTGGAGTTAGCGGCATCGTCTTTGCTCAAGATATGGAGACATTACCGTATGGGGAGAAGTCGATAGTCTACACGGATCACAAAAGCTTGAGGTATCTTTCCGACTCGAAGGATCCGAATCGAGACAAAGATCGGTGGATTGAACTACTAAAGGACTACGATTGTTCAATCGAGTACCATCCGGTAAGGCTAATGGTAGCCGACGCGTTGAGCCGGAAGGTGGTGACGGACTTAAGAGCAATGTTCGCTTCGGTTGAGTCTATATGATGATGGGAGTCTTTTGGCGGAACTCCAAGTAAAGCCAACATGGATTGAGGAGATTAAGGAAAAGCGGTTAGTGGATGAAGGCTTGAGCACTAAGAGGGTACAAGTTCGGGATGGTGGTTTGGAAGGGTACGGCCTGCGTCTAGGGATGGAGTGCTATGTTTTCAAGGGCGAGCATGCATGCCGAAGGATGAGGAGTTGAGGCGAAAAATTCTCCATGATGCACATAGCAGCCCATATGCTATGCATCGGGAGGAAGCAAGATGTATGGAGATTTGCGAAACAGCTTCCGTGGTGGCCGAGGCGTGAGATAACCGAGTTCAGAGGGAAGTGTCCGACGTGCAAAGAGTGAGTTAAAGGTGAACATCGATTACCATCGGGACTACTTCAACCGATAAAGATCCTCAATGGAAATGGGAGAGGATCACCATGGATTTTGTTAGTGGGCTACCCTTACGCCCAACAAGAAGGATGCGATTTGGGTAATTGTGGATCGCTGACTAAATCACCACTTCGTGTCGGTGAGAATGGATTACTCACTCGTAAGCTAGCAAAGTTGTATGTGGGTGAAATAGTGAGGTTACATGGTGTGCCGAAGATCGATTATCTCGCATTGGGATCCCGATTCACGCCGAGGTTCGGAAAGCGTTGCATCAAGCTTTGGGTACACGGTTAGATTTCAAGACGGCTTTCCATCCACAAATCGACGGAATGATCGGAAAGGGTGATACAGATCTTAGAAGACATGTTAAGAGGTTGTGTCTTGGATTTTAGTGGTAGTTGGGAAGAGTACCTACCATTAGCGGAATTCGCTTATAACAATAGTTATCAAGCGAGTATTCAGATGGCTCCATACGAGGCCCTATATGGACGAAAGTGCCGCACTCCTACATGTTGGACTGAGTTGGGGAACGACAAGTTCAGGTCGGGTCCAGACTGGTACGAGAGACGGAAGACAAAGTCAAGGTGATTCGGTCTCGTCTCAAGGAAGCATCAGATAGGCAGAAGTCTTATGCCGATCTCAAACGCAAGGAAATGGAGTATGCTATGGGAGACAAAGTCTTTCTGAAAGTGTCGCCTTGGAAAAAGGTGTTGAGATTTGGACGAAAAGGGAAGCTAAGCCCAAGATTCATCGGGCCATATACAGTTGTAAAGCGAATAGGACCGGTAGCTTATCGCCTAGAGTTGCCGGCAGACTGAATCGAGATCCATGACGATTTCATGTATCAATCTTTGAGACGGTATCGGTCGAGATCCTTCGTGACGTTGTGCCGATGAGCAGAGATTGAGGTGAACTCGGATTTATCTTTTGAAGAAGAACCGGTTCGAGATCTTAGATCGAGATGTGAAGGTCCTACGAAGAAAGTCGTGTTCTTAGTAAAAGTGCTATGGCGGAACCATGGTACAGAGGAAGCTACGTGGGAACCCGAGGATGTGATGCGACAAAGCAATACCCCACCTCTTTTTACGTGTAATTTCGAGGACGAAATTTAATTTAAGGGGGGTAGAACTGTAACATCCTAAAACCGGGGCTATTTGTGATTAAATGATTTTCCTTGTGTTTGAATTGTTATGGTATTATTTATGGAATGATAAGGCTCAATTAAGGGTCTTAAGTTAGTTCGAGATAGTAGAAATTTTTATTTTTATAAGCTTTAAGGGAAAGGAGCCTTAGCAAGTAGGGGTTACAAGAATAAATAAGGGATAATTTGACACAAAAAGGGCCTTGGAAAAGTGGCAAAAGGAGAGTCACTTAGGAGCTATGGATGACGCCATCAAGGGAGCAAGGGGGGAGTGTGTTCGAGTCGCGGAGTCCCCTTTTTATTCTTTATTTTGGACGGCAACAGGGGGGAGTTTTTCTCAGTTTAAACTCTTTTTAATAAGGAGGATAATATGAATTTTTATTTGGATTATTACTTGAATAATCTAAATAGTTGGCAGAGGAAAAATAGGCATGTGGCTAATTCAAATTATTTTGAATTAGTTCAAATTAGTGGCCAAGAGAAAAACAGGGAGTTGGCCGAATCTTAAACACTTCAAGGAGTAGAGTGGACGGCATGGAGATTATGTGAAGGGGGGAGCCGAATTCTTTTCTAGTCTTTTACCTGACAAATTCGGCTAACATTTTTTTTCCTTTTATCCTCTCTCAAAATCAAAAACCCCTTTTGCTTTCACCTTTCCTCTCTTGATTCTTGGCCGAACCACTTATCCCCTCATCCCTCTCTTTCTTTTATTTTTCTTTCATAAAACTCTTTGCCGAATCCCTCTCCTTTTCTTCTCTTTTCCACACTAGCCGAACTCTCTTCTTCCCCTTTTGTTAAACTATAGCCGAATCTACTTTTCACTTGTGTGCCGAATCTCTCTTCCTTCCTTGAACCCATCTTGGCTGAATATTGGAGTAGGATAGATCTCCTTGAATCTTCCTTGGCAAACGATTTTAGAAGGTGAGAATCTTGGCCGAATATCTATTGTTCTTTTCACTCATGTTCTATCGACTTTTTACAAGAATAAAGTATTGATTTCGGCAGGAGGGGCTCCTAAACACTTTTGTAATCGATCTCTTCTAGGTACGTAGGAAACGTAAAGCGCTTGATTTCAGCCCGATCTCTAATATTTGATTTTGGTAAGTAATGGTAAGATCTAATTTAAGCAAGTTATTTAGTTAGTGTTTAAGCCGAAGATTACTAACATAAGGTTGCCGATATATAGGAAAGCGTAACGCTTGGAGTAGTTATTCAAAGGCACTTTCGGGTAAGGATTCGGGTTCAAAAGGAGAACCCTTTTAAATATTTGGTTTGGCCGATTAGGCCATAGCACTAATCCTAAGGTTGGCCGAATATAGGTACAAAGTGAGATCTAGGGTGGCCGACTTCTCTTTTCGGGATTTAGACTTCTCATCGACATCAGTGTGTACATACACACTTATAGCAATTAATAATCGTGCTAGATATATGTTGTATGTAAATGCATTTGATGTAGATACGATTTAGTACCTTAATGGTACAAGCGAGGATTCCGGTAAGTCTCTGTTATTACGAGATTATTATGCTTTTGGGAAGCATGGCTTATATAATACATGTGATAAATGTATGAGATCCGATCATGACTATTTGACTATTGTGGGTTAAATGAGTGGAGGGGGCAAGATTAATCGTGCCGACGGGCACCAAGTGTTTTGGTAACACACTCGTGACTACGGTCACCAGAGGTTTGGTACCTCCAGAGGTTTGGTACCTCATAGCGACTCGTCCCCGTGAGTTAACACCACCGTGGGTTGGCCCCACTTGAGATATGGGATCGTGCGCGCTGATTTGGTATCACACGATGGGTTGGCCCCATCAATCGATTGTGTCTACGGACACCGAGGTTTGGCACCTCCGGTGATTTGGCATCACATCCGTGACTATATGTCACCAAAGTGGTTTGGCACCACCGGTGTTTTGGTAACACATTGTGACTACGGTCACCAAAGTGGTTTGGTACCACATGGGGTAGACAAAGGCGTTTGGTTGGCTAGGTCGGGTGCATGACTTAGTACATGATAATTGATTATATGTTGTGTATGAAATTGTTTAAATACGGGGAAGGGTTACATATCGAGTCTTGGTGACTCACCTTCTCCTTTAACATTTTTCAGTGACTCGTAGATGGCGGTTGAGGCTAGGTTGGACTCGAGGTGGCCATGCAATGGACTCGAATAAATTGAACTTTAAACTTAGCTATTTTATTTTATTATTGGTTTATTTTTTTGTTTTGGATGTAATAAGGCCTCCATATACTTTACTTTTGTTATTTCTTATATGTTGGATACTTTGTTTTAAACTATATTATTAAAATTAAATTAAAATCACATGTTTTTCTTAAATTAACACGAAAATGTTTTATCGTACATCAGCACATTCGAAATTTGTATAATAAGTTTGACTCAATTAAATTTCCAAATTAAATCTAAGTATGGTTTCGGCAAGATAACCAAAAACGAGAAGTTCTCAACAAAACTTAAATTGGTTTTAAAATGGTTTTCAAAAAGTTTTCTCCGTAACAAACCAAATTCGGTCATAATGTTTGGGCCGGGTTTGGGTTGTTACACCACTGGTGTCCGAAGACACGAATCATCAATCTTCCCCCTCTACTCATATTGCGCATACCAATGCAATAGATAGACAAATCACGTCAATAAACTTTGATATGTATCTCATAACGAATATATCATAAATCGTAGATCATAATTTCAATCCACATGTATTAACAACATATTGAAACGGACTTACCCGAATCCTCATTCATACCATCATGGTATCATATCCAGATCTCATCGATTTACCCACTTTCATAATATGATTAGTTATATAACACACAAATATACATATATAAACCAAGTTATAAAGTGTGTAAGATACACACCTTTTACCAACACAATACTAAAATCCAAAGATCCGCTCTACCGCACTAGATCACCTTGCCCCTACATTCGGCCAATACTTAAATCATTACTATAGACCATTCGGCCAACCACAATCCTTATCCACCATAGCCTTTGGCTTTACATCCATTAAAGAATAATGAATCGACAAGATTTCTTACCACTTGACTTACCAACCTTTGATCGCTAGAGAAAACTTAGATCGATTGCTTCCGAAGTCCCAAAAAGCCTAAATGAATAATCGATTCCTATAATGGTTAGAACCTTGCTAACAATGCCCAAAGATTCGGCCTTTGATCACAAGAAAATAACTTGGAAAAGAGAAAAGAATTGAAAGAGAATCGGCCAAGAATACTTACTTATAACCAAAACCGATTGAAGAAATCAAATGAAGTCCTACCCTTGAATATTCGGCCAAAAATAAATCAAAAGAATATGAGAGTTTCGGCTATAAAAAGAGAAGAAGAAATAAAATGTAAATGGGTGTTTTAACTTTGAGTAAATGAAAAAGAAATGGGATTTGAGATGAAGAATGATTCGGCCAAGAGAGTGTATAGGAAAATGTGATTTGAATAATATTGAAAGAAAGAAAAAGAGAGATGTGGGAGAGATTCGCCAAACACTTCTTTTCCAAAAGAAAGTGCACAAAAATGCACAAAGATAGATTGTAGTTTCGGTTTCAAAAGAGCAAATGAAAGAAAGGAAAATGGTATGATTTGATTCAACAAAATGAGGCTAAAATCAAAAGCAAAATGCACCAAAATGCACAAGACACATTCGGCCAAGGAGGAAAGTTTTTGGAGAGGAAAAAAAAACAATTGCAAAAAGATGTTCAAATGACAAAAATTGGCCAACTATCCCCCCCAAGCTACCTAACAACATTCGGCCACCCCCCTAGACACCCATGCCGTCCACATACATGCACTAAAGGCCTAGGATTACTTTCCAAAACATTTTCCTACAACCAAGCCTTATGTCTCCCCAACCTTCCATAACCTTAAGATTCTTATCCCCTATTTCATGCTTTCCTTAATCCAAAATTCAACTTACCAAAAACTTAAGGTCCAACCTATCATAAACATAGGTTGACCGTCCATCAATGCTAGAACACAAAATAAAGTCTTCAAAAAAAATGCTTTCCATGATACTCGAACCACTAACCTCAAGCAACTTTTCAAGAGCCTTAACCATCTTGCCACTAACTCTCTTGTGCTTTAATTAACACTTAAATTAACTTAAGTGTCAAGCTCACTTAATCCACTTCATTAAATAAACCATACTAAAATTTATTCTAGCTTCCTAAATAAATCAAGCCTTCATAAGACTATGCTAACACACAAAATTCATACCCGAGCCAACACAACTAATACTCAAATTTTGGGATGTTACAAGTTTGGGACCACCATTTTGATGAGTGAATATGTAAATATTATTTATTCAATATTTACGAGGTTATTAGAGTGTCGTATTAAAGTTTGGTCCAGTAATTTTTAATGATTAGTTAGTCAATTAAGGTACAAGGACTAAATTGTAAAAACTGCAAATGTTAATTGCTATTAATTTATATGTGCTAAATGAGCATAAATGAATGGCTGAATGGTTTTATATGACAATTTAGCCATAGTTATGTTAGTGGACGGTATATATGTGTATTTTAGAATTAAAATATGTGTAACTAAGGGTAATATGGTAATTAAATAAAAGGTTTAAAATAAGTAAAAAGAAAAGAAACATCACCTTTTCATTTCTTCTTGGCTTCAACCGAATTCACCATAGCTAAAGGAGTTTAAGCTTCGGTCAAGCTTCCAATCGCGCATGTGGGTTAATTTGAGGTCCATTTTTCATATTTTTTTTTTGTTTTGTTTTTGAGATCTTTGTAGCTTAATCTAGTTAGTCCGGGGATTATTTTGTAATACTATCAAAGTTTTGAAAAGTTACCATTGTTATTTTAAAGCTTTTTGGATGTTAACGGTTGGGTTTGAAGCTTTGTTATGAAATAGAGCTATTTTATAAAGTGAATTTGGTTGGTTTTGTGTTTAGGACTAAAACATTAATATGTTGAAATTAGCATGAAATTCTTATAAATTTTGATGCTTGAGAGCTGTAAAGGGATGAGAATGAATTCAGTTTCAAAGTTTGGGGCTTTATTGTGAAAAATGTGCTTGTTACGGTTTTAAGGATTAAATTGAATAAAATAGAAAAAGTTAGGGAAATTGTGAAAAATGATAATAGGAGGTAATATGCATTAAATAATATGTTATAAGGTATTTAGAATTGATAATTTGAAGCGAGTTACCGTATAGATCAAGAAAATGATCAACCGGTAGATAATCGAGGAAAAGGAAAAATAGCAGATTAGTCCTTGATACTTCTTCTATTGCTATTATTCCCTGGTAAGTTCATATGGTATAGTTATTTGTATTTCTGTAATATTTATGTTTGAATTGTATAATTGGAATGTTTGGATTTAAACTTAAATGTGGTATGTAACACCCCTAACTCGTATCCGTCGCCGGACTAGGGTTAAGAGGCATTACCGGACATATCGGAACATTTTACGCTCATTTCACAACATCAATCATACAACATCATTTCATAATAATTCAGACTCATATAGTACCTTTAGAACAATAATTAGTAGAAACAGAATATTAGCCTCATACAAATTTTACCGTCGACTTTCATATCCACACAATGGAATAAATTATCAGAGAAAGACATAACAATGTCAAACATAACCCAAACAGATCAACGATGCTTTCGTCTATTAATATGTTTAGCTAGTGTTCTAATACGATAAGATTTTCTTTCTAAAATTAAACAGTCACATATACTTCTGAGGATAAATGTACACATAGAATGCCCAGAAGGAATCATAGTAACTGCCCGACTATAACCATTGCATTCAACCATCAATACAATTCAATCATTATTCAACCTGTTGTCTAATCGTCATCACATCGAAATTTTCACATTATCCTTTCACTAACAGAAATCAATTCAGAAAAGCTTCCAGTTAATACTTTCTTTAGATAACATACCTGAATAGGTCATTTAGTCGGAATTAATTTCTTCTGTAACAATGACATTGCATAATCTGAATAGTCTTCAGAACTATACAATATCTCTTTTAGTACTGTCTTCATTTGCTGATTCATTCTCTTTTCTGACCACATTACTAATATTTCAAACACGGACTTCTGTAACTCCACACTCATGAGCTTATTCATCCCAAAATCTTACAGATTTCATTTTAACATTTCACTGATAAGGGGGTGAGGGTAGTAACGCCTCAAATTTAACTCGTACATAAATGCACATAACACATACTATTATGAATAGCTAGTTCATTACTAATTTCACATTCTCAAAACATTTAATAATCATTTGCTTATAATCACTTTTGTACTTAACACATAGTTCATATGCCAACTCAAATCACTAATTCATAATCAAAGCATTTCATATATTAGTCATACGCCACATATCACAACTCATATACTCATATCATTACAGCATTTATCAACAACATAATATCTTGTATTCTCATTCATACCTTTATGAGTCCCAACTCATCATCAACACATTTTCACTCAAATATTTGAGTATTTACTTCTGTACTATTAGAATTAGCTCAGTTGGAAAACTTATCTGTCTCATCAAAACATTTTTCATTAGAGTCGGGAGATATCACACTATCACAGGTTAAATATGGCATGTATAGCTAGACTCACATACGCTATGGTAGTCCTAGAACCGACTAAACCATAGCTCTGATACCAACCAAATGTAACACCCCTAACTCGTATCCGTCGCCGGACTAGGGTTAAGAGGCATTACCGGACATATCGGAACATTTTACGCTCATTTCACAACATCAATCATACAACATCATTTTATAATAATTCATACTCATATGGTCCCTTTAGAAGGTCTACAAGACCTTAAAAATGCTTTAGAGAAGGTTCGGGGCTAAACCAATCACATTTGCAAACTTTAGGAATCACTTAAAATTTTCAAGCATTCGGGGATCACACGTCCAGGAATAAAGCCGCCGTGTGCCTCACACGGCCACCAGACACGCCCATGTCACAGGCCGTGTGAAAACAGGGCATACATTCTGACTTGCACCACACGGCCACCAGACACGCCCGTGTGTCCAGGCCGTGGAACACACTGACTTGTTTTATTTAAGCAGCAGGGTTCACATAGTTGAGTCACACGCCCGTGTGTTTAGGCCGTGTGGCACGAAATTAGGCTTGGTTTAAACCATATTTCTCACCCTCCTGATGCACACCTAAACCACATCATTTTGTACCATTTCAGTACAATTAATAGGCAGCTAAAACATGTTATTTTATACACCAAACATGCCATACCAATTCTCTCCATTTCATCAACTCAAATCATAACCATTTCCTATACAAAACACATATCACATTCATCAATTCAACCTATTTCAAATATGTGTTTTATCATCAATCACACACCAAGCTCAACTCACAAATCATCTACTAACTATTCATTGATCACGTTTAAGATCATGCATTATAAGCAATTATTCAACACCTACCAAATAATCAAGTAAAACAACTTGAACCGTCATCAACCATACCAAACTATGCCATTACATAAGACAACATATACACATCAAAATTAACATCGATTTCCAAGCCACATCTCATGGCAAATTGCATCAAACACATAGGCATCAATTGCCCAAATTACAAATACTCATCAAACAATCATAAAGCCTATACATGCCATATAACCAAGTCATAAAGTGTATAAATACCGAAATCATTAGCCAGATAGTGTGATGCGATCTCCGCCGACTTCCAACCCGAGCAAATCTCTGAAAATCTATAAACATAGGAAAAACACACAGAGTAAGCTTTGAAAGCTTAGTAAGCTCGTATCTTAATAAACTTAAAATAACAAATAATTTCATTACAATGCCATAAGCATGATATGCTATCTCACATGCCAAAACACAACTTATCTCAAGTTTATAACATGATTTCATATCAAGTCATCACCATTCAATAATATACTTACTTACTTACTAACTTTAGCTTTCACAAGCTTATTCAATTCGATTCTCATATAACATTCAATTCTCACTTTCATATAGCCAAATGAGCATATTTTGGGAAATAACATATTTATTCACATATCTTTCTCATATGAATCACATATCATCACTTATACTCAATTTCACCTTTCATTCATATAGTATCTGACAATTTCACATATGCCACTTTATAAATCACATCTTATTCATT
Source organism: Gossypium sturtianum (assembly GCA_025698515.1). NCBI lineage: Eukaryota > Viridiplantae > Streptophyta > Magnoliopsida > Malvales > Malvaceae > Gossypium > Gossypium sturtianum. The sequence goes on along the minus strand of CM046954.1, from coordinate 116,569,496 downwards.
TATTCATGTTTCATTTGCACATATTCACATTTCGTTTATATATACATCACATAACATTCTTTGCACAAATATACTTACCTTTCATTATCAAATATTGTATACATTTCAACGTACCTGAATTAGAATGTCATTCACTTAATCACTTATTTCTCGTAATGCCCATTGAACCGTACGGAATCAATAAGGATACCCGAATAGCTCAAAAAGCTCGTACAATGCCAACGTCCCAGATATGGTCTTACATGTAATCAAATATCGATGCCACTGTCCCAGACAGGGTCTTACAGGAAATCATATGCGATGTCGATGTCCCAGACATGGTCTTACACGTAATCTCTAATCGATGCCAGTGTCCCAGACACGGTCTTACACGATATCTCAAATCGTTGCCAACGTCCCAGACGTGGTCTTACACGAAATCATATCTTGGAATCCTATTTCATGAAATATGTATCCTCTTCTATTCCTAGGGTTCGTACGGGGCTTTTCGGACGTCGTCACGTTATCAGAACTTTCTCATATTCATATATTCTGCTTCTCAAACAATTCAATATCATAATAACATATATATAACTTATTCAAAATACATACATTTGCATTACCATTCAACATTGAATTCAATCATACAAATAATATGCATTTATAACATGATTTTGTAATGTCTATTAAAATACGAACTTACCTCGTTTGTAGTAATGACAAATTGAGTCGACTAATCCAATATTTTAACTTTCCCTCGATCTAGATCCGAATTTCGCTTTTGTCAATCTAATTAATATCAAAATTAACTTACTTATTCAATTTTCATCCAAGAACATATAAATGGGCAATTTGCATTTTAGCCCCTAACATTTCACTTTTTTGCAATTTAGTCCCTATTTCACAAAACACAAAATATTCAAAATTTCACCACACCCATGCTTGGCCAAATTTCACTAAGGTCCCTAGCAGCCCATTTCTTTCATTTATTTCACATTTAAGCCCCTAAACTTTCAAATTTCACAAATAAATCCCTAATTTGGATTTTTTTCAAAAATCACTTAATTAAACATGATAATCAAACATCAAAGATTTATTTTTCATCATCAAACTACAAATTCATCACATTATCAACAAGGGAAAATCTCAAATTTATCATCAGTTCCTAAAATTAAAGTATGGGCTAAGTAATATTCAAAGCAACGATCTCAAAAACGTAAAAATTATCGAAAACCGAGCAAAACACATACCCGAATTAAGCTTCAAGAGTGCTGAATATAAAAGCTTCATCCATGGCTTCTTTTTCTTCAACATTCGGCCATAAGATGAATGATAATGGCCATTTTATGTTTTACTTTATTTAATACATTATAAAAGCCATTTTACCTTTTTAACCATTATAAATTAACATAAAAATCATATAATTAAAGTCCATTACCGTCCATGCTAATGTTCAATGGTCAAATTTCACTTTAAGGACCCCACATAATAAAATCCATAGAAATATAGCACTTTAACAAATAGCAAGTCACTTTTTTTATTTTATGCGATTAAGTCCTTTTATCAAATTGGCACACAAACGATAAAATTTTCATACAAAACTTTCACACATATCAATTCACATGCTATAAATATGGGAAATAATATTAAAATATTTTTTTGACTTGAATTTGTGGTCCCAAAATCACTATTCTGACTAGGGTATAAACCAGGCTGTTACATGGTAATTGTAAACTCGAAATTATATAGGGCTTTTCTATATATTTTTACCACCTTTTCACTTAATAAATGCGTTTATCTAGAGTAATTATTATTGAAATAATTGAATTTTACTTAATTATTAATTTAAGACATGAACTTAAAAAGTATGTGAAATTATACTTAATTACATGATTTTCATACATATTTTATATTAATTCATGTTAAATAAAACATGGACATGTACAAGTTATCCATGTGGACAGCAAGACCATGCAATTTGGGGCATGAAGTTGACTACTTGACCAAATAAAAAAAGTGATGAAAGATGGACATGTTTGCTAAGTTTTTGACTAAAGAACCATCCAACAAGGGGAACTAAGAGCCCAAATTTGACAGTTAAAGGTGGCTGCCCAAATTATGTTTTAGGATAATTATGATTCGATGACGATTCGAATTTGGTGGTGTAACAACCCGGCCCAATGACCAGTGGTGTAACAACCCGGCCCAATGACCAGTTTGACCAGGATGGTCAAGAAGGGTTGTGAGGCGTATTTGGTTCAAATCTGTGCTTTGGAAGCTAAGGGGTTAGTAGTCGGAAAGGTCCGAACGGTTGGGGAATTTGCTCGATGTGTTCCCGTAAGAGCTTCCGGTCCGCCTCCGGATCGGAAGTCGGTCCGGTATAGACTTGCTACACGGAACGGCACCTGTGTCTATAGCACCATACCGAATGGCACCAAAGGAATTGGTGGAGCTAAAGGCTCAAATTCAGGAGCTCTTGGATAGAGGGTTTATTCGACCAAGTATATCTCCGTGGGGAGCACCTGTGTTGTTTGTCAAGAAGAAGGACGGTTCTATGCGGATGTGCATCGACTACCGTCAGTTAAACAAGTTAACAATCAAAAACAAGTACCCGTTGCCTCGGATCGATGATTTGTTTGACCAACTGAAAGGTGCGTCGGTATTCTCAAAGATTAACCTTAGGTCAGGTTATCATTAATTAAGGGTGAAGGAGGCTGATGTTCACAAGACGGCATTCCAAACTCGGTATGGGCATTACGAGTTCTTAGTGATGCCATTCGGGTTGACCAATGCACCGGCGGCATTTATGGACTTAATGAATAGGGTATTTCAACAGTACTTGGACCAATTCGTCGTGGTGTTCATAGACAACATATTGGTTTATTCAAAGACAGAGGAGGAGCATGACAAGCATTTACGGATAGTTCTGCAAGTATTGAGGAGAAGCGATTATATGCCAAATTCATGAAGTGCGAATTTTGGGTGAGGAAGTGGCTTTCTTAGGTCATGTAGTATCGGTGAAGGAATTAGAGTAGACCCTCGCAAGATTGAAGCAAAGATTGGATTGGAAACCACCTAGGTCGGTGGTGAAATACGAAGTTTTCTGGTTTAGCAGGTACTATCGGAGATTCGTGGAAGGATTCTCTCTAATAGCAAGCGCCGTTAACCAAGTTACTAAGGAAAGGTGTTCCATTTGTATGGACGGAGAAGCGAAGAAGGAAGCTTTGATAAGCTAAGGGAAATTTTGACGAAAGCTCGGTTTTGGTACGACCAAGCAGAAAGTTATTCACGGTCTATTGTGATGCATCTCACACCGGTTTGGGATGTGTGTTGATGCAGGATGGGAAGGTAGTAGCCTATGCATCCCGTCAGTTAAGACCGCATGAGGTTAACTACCCAACGCACGATTTGGAGTTAGCGGCAGTCGTCTTTGCTCAAGATATGGAGACATTACCTGTATGGGGAGAAGTCGATAGTCTACACGGATCACAAAAGCTTGAGGTATCTTCTGACTCAGAAGGATCTGAATCTGAGACAGCGTCGGTGGATTGAACTACTAAAGGACTACGATTGTTCAATCGAGTACCATCCGGGTAAGGCTAATGTGGTAGCTGACGCGTTGAGCCGGAAGGTGGTGACGGACTTAAGAGCAATGTTCGCTCGGTTGAGTCTATATGATGATGGGAGTCTTTTGGCGGAACTCCAAGTAAAGCCAACATGGATTGAGGAGATTAAGGAAAAGCAGTTAGTGGATGAAGGCTTGAGTACTAAGAGGGTACAAGTTCAGGATGGTGGTTTGGAAGGGTACGGTCTGTCTAGGGATGGAGTGCTATGTTTTCAAGGGCGAGCATGCATGCCGAAGGATGAGGAGTTGAGGCGAAAAATTCTCCATGATGCACATAGCAGCCCATATGCTATGCATCCGGGAGGAAGCAAGATGTATGGAGATTTGCGAAAATAGTTCTGGTGGCCGGGCCGAGGCGTAAGATAAGCGCGAGTTCGTAGGGAAGTGTCGACGTGCCCGCGAGTTAAAGGTGAACATCGATTACCATCGGGACTACTTCAACCGATAAAGATCCCTCAATGGAAATGGGAGAGGATCACCATGGATTTTGTTAGTGGGCTACCCCTTACGCCCAACAAGAAGGATGCAGTTTGGGTAATTGTGGATCGCCTGACTAAATCAGCTCACTTCGTGTCGGTGAGAATGGATTACTCACTCCAGAAGCTAGCAAAGTTGTATGTGGGTGAAATAGTGAGGTTACATGGTGTGCCAGTATCGATTATCTCAGATAGGGATCCCAGATTCACGTCGAGGTTCTGGAAAGCGTTGCATCAAGCTTTGGGTACACGGTTAGATTTCAGTACGGCTTTCCATCCACAGTCTGACGGACAGTCGGAAAGGGTGATACAGATCTTAGAAGACATGTTAAGAGGTTGTGTCTTGGATTTTAGTGGTAGTTGGGAAGAGTACCTACCATTAGCGGAATTCGCTTATAACAATAGTTATCAAGCGAGTATTCAGATGGCTCCATACGAGGCCCTATATGGACGAAAGTGCCGTACTCCTACATGTTGGACGGAGTTGGGGGAACGACAAGTTCTGGGTCCAGACTGGTAACGAGACGGAAGACAAAGTCAAGGTGATTCGGTCTCGTCTCAAGGAAGCATCAGATAGGCGAGAAGTCTTATGCCGATCTCAAAGCGCAAGGAAATGGAGTATCTTTGTGGGAGACAAAGTCTTTTCGAAAGTGTCGCCTTGGAAAAAGGTGTTGAGATTTGGACAAAAAGGAAGCTAAGCCCAAGATTCATCGGGCCATATCTGATTTGTAAAGCGAATAGGACCGGTAGCTTATCGCCTAGAGTTGCCGGCAGATTGAATCAGATCCATGACGTATTTCATGTATCAATGCCGAGAGCAGTATCGGTCGAGATCCTTCGCACGTTGTGCGATGCGCAGATTGAGGTGAACTCGGATTTATCTTTTGAAGAAGAACCGGTTCGAGATCTTAGATCGAGATGTGAAGGTCCTACGAAGAAAGTCGGTGCCCTTAGTAAAAGTGCTATGGCGGAACCATAGTGCAGAGGAAGCTACGTGGGAACCCGAGGATGTGATGCGGCAAAGCAAATACCCCCACCTCTTTTACTGTAATTTCGAGGACGAAATTTAATTTAAGGGGGTAGAAGCGTAACATCCTAAACCGGCGCTATTTGTGATTAAATGATTTTCCTTGTGTTTGAATTGTTATGGTATTATTTATGGAATGATAAGGCTCAATTAAGGGTCTTAAGTTAGTTCGAGATAGTAGAAATTTTTATTTTTATAAGCTTTAAGGGAAAGGAGCCTTAGCAAGTAGGGGTTACAAGAATAAATAAGGGATAATTTGACACAAAAGGGCCTTGGAAAAGTGGCAAAAGGAGAGTCACTTAGGAGCTATGGATGACGCCATCAAGGGAGCAAGGGGGGAGTGTGTTCGAGTCGAGGAGTCCCCTTTTTATTCTTTATTTTGGACGGCAACAGGGGGGAGTTTTTCTCAGTTTAAACTCTTTTTAATAAGGAGGATAATATGAATTTTTATTTGGATTATTACTTGAATAATCTAAATAGTTGGCAGAGAAAAATAGGCATGTGGCTAATTCAAATTATTTTGAATTAGTTCAAATTAGTGGCCAAGAGAAAAACAGGGAGTTGGCCGAATCTTAAACACTTCAAGGAGTAGAGTGGACGGCATGGAGATTATGTGAAGGGGGGAGCCGAATTCTTTTCTAGTCTTTTACCTGACAAATTCGGCTAACATTTTTTTCCTTTTATCCTCTCTCAAAATCAAAAACCCCTTTTGCTTTCACCTTTCCTCTCTTGATTCTTGGCCGAACCACTTATCCCCTCATCCCTCTCTTTCTTTTATTTTTCTTTCATAAAACTCTTTGCCGAATCCCTCTCCTTTTCTTCTCTTTTCCACACTAGCCGAACTCTCTTCTTCCCCTTTGTTAAACTATAGCCGAATCTACTTTTCACTTGTGTGCCGAATCTCTCTTCCTTCCTTGAACCCATCTTGGCCGAATATTGGAGTAGGATAGATCTCCTTGAATCTTCCTTGGCAAACGATTTTAGAAGGTGAGAATCTTGGCCGAATATCTATTGTTCTTTTCACTCATGTTACATCGACTTTTACAAGAATAAAGTATTGATTTCGGCGGAGAGGGCTCCTAAACACTTTTGGTAATCGATCTCTTCTAGGTACGTAGGAAACCTAAAGCAGTCGATTCAGGCCCTGATCTCTAATATTTGATTTTGGTAAGTAATGGTAAGATCTAATTTAAGCAAGTTATTTAGTTAGTGTTTAAGCCGAAGATTACTAACATAAGGTTGACGATTAATAGGAAAGCAGAACGCTTGGAGTAGTTATTCAAAGGCACTCGGGTAAGGATTCGGGTTCAAAAGGAGAACCCTTTTAAATATTTGGTTTTGCCGATTAGGCCATAGCACTAATCCTAAGGTTGGCCGAATATAGGTACAGTGAGATCTAGGGTGGCCGACTTCTCTTTTCGGGATTTAGACTTCTCATCGACATCAGGTGTGTACATACACACTTATAGCAATTAATAACTGTGCTAGATATATGTTGTGTGTAAATCTGTTTGATGTAGATACGGATTTAGTACCTTAATGGTACAAGCGAGGATTCCGGTAAGTCTCTGTTACTACGAGATTATTATGCTTTTGGGAAGCATGGCTTATATAATACATGTGATAAATGTATGAGATCTGATCATGACTATTTGACTATTGTGGGTTAAATGAGTGGAGGGGGCAGTATTAATCGTGCCGACGGGCACCGTTGTGTTTTGGTAACACACTGTGACTACGGTCACCAGAGGTTTGGTACCTCCAGAGGTTTGGTACCTCATAGCGACTCGCCCTCGTGAGTTAACACCACCGTGGGTTGGCCCCACTTGAGATATGGGATAAATGCGCGGTGATTTGGTATCACACGATGGGTTGGCCCCATCAATCGATTGTGTCTCACGGACACCGAGGTTTGGCACCTCCGGTGATTTGGCATCACATACGTGACTATATGTCACCAAGTGGTTTGGCACCACCGAGTGTTTTGGTAACACATTGTGACTACGGTCACCAAAGTGGTTTGGTACCACATGGGGTAGACAAAGGCGTTTGGTTGGCTAGGTCGGGTGCATGACTTAGTACATGATAATTGATTATATGTCGTGGTATGAAATTGTTTAAATACGGGGAAGGGTTACATATCGAGTCTTGGTGACTCACCTTCTCCTTTACATTTTTCAGTGACTCGTAGATGGCGGTTGAGGAGCGGTTGGACTCGAGGTGGCCATGCAAATGGACTCGAATAAATTGAACTTTAAACTTAGCTATTTTATTTTATTATTGGTTTATTTTTTTTTGTTTTGGATGTAATAAGGCCTCCATATACTTTACTTTTGTTATTTCTTATATGTTGGATACTTTGTTTTAAACTATATTATTAAAATTAAATTAAAATCACATGTTTTTCTTAAATTAACACGAAAATGTTTTATCGTGCCATCGGGCACATTCGAAATTTGTATAATAAGCTGACTCAATTAAATTTCCAAATTAAATCTAAGTATGGTTTCGGCAAGATAACCAAAAACGAGAAGTTCTCAACAAAACTTAAATTGGTTTTAAAATGGTTTTCAAAAAGTTTTCTCCGTAACAAACCAAATTCGGTCATAATGTTTGGGCCGGGTTCGGGTTGTTACCCAAATTATGATTCGATGACGATTCGGCATTGGAAATCTCGGTTGAACCTTAGGAATAGATTAGGATACGATGACATGTCATTAGGGGTTATTGTGATTATGTGATCCGGGTGCTGGTCCTGTACGTCCTACCGGTGGCTGAGTATACCGGCATATGTTGTAGTTACTTGACAGCTTGTGTAAGCAGCACCGTGTAGCTACATCTTGACTGACAGCTTGTGTGAGCAGGCCCGTTGATAGCTCGAGAGTGAGCATATATGTGATATGAGATTGAGATAGCATTGGCTATGTATGTGGCACTTTGGTGCGAGTTTCTCGAGTATTCGATAATATTCCGAATGGTTCAATATGTAAATGAAAGACGTGTTTGAGTATGAGATTGATACGATATGGTACAAGTATGTACATGAACCGTATAAGCTTTAAATCGAAGAAATTATGAAGTTTGCATATAATCTTATGATTTAAGGATGTGAAAGGTTTGTTAGTTAATATGAGCTACATATTGATATATTCAATTTGTTGAATTGTGTATTTATGATTACATTGAATTTATTTTATACGAGCTTACTAAGCTATAAAGCTTACTTTGTTTATTTTACCGTGCTTTATAGTGATTTCAAAGCTAGCTCAGATTCGGGGATCGTCGGAGACTTCATCACACTATCAAGCTATCATTTTGGTACTTTTGAATCTATGTTTTTGGAATATATTGCATGTATAGGAACTTAGGTCATTTTGGTATATAAGTTGATGATGAATTTAGCCATTTGAATTGGCTTGTAAATGTCTAAGGTTTGGTTTGTATTTACAGCCATGAAAGTTGGCTTAATTTGGTTAGTTTGGTTGTGTATATATATATGTGTGCATATGGCCTATGTTATGTGATTGAGGTTGGTTTTGTGATGTTTATTGATAGTTGGTATTGTGGATGCTAAATGGTTGAAATTAGAGAACATATATGTTTGTGAAATTGAGCATAATGATACATGTTTTGAAATGTTTACTTAGTTGAAATGTATATGTGGATTTGGTATTGTAACAACCCGGTTTTAGCTAAATTGGAATAGTGGTTTCAGAACAAAAAATACAATGTTAAAAAATTATTTTAATATTATTTTATGTGATTACAGCGTGACAGGATGTATGTGTGAAAATTTTGTGAGCTAATTTTATCGTTTAATTGCTCAATTTGAGAAGAAGGACTAAATCGCCTAAAATGCAAAAGTTGCATTCTATTTGTTAGTTTAATTGCTATGATTTATTAAACCAAAGGTCTTTATGATGATATTAGACCATTGGTAGTGTAAGTGGACAATTATGGCCATTCATTATATGTTTTTATATGTTATAATTTAAGGTTAAATTTGGTATTTGATTAATAAAGTTAATATTAATAAAACAAAATCAAAATTTTTCTCCATTATCATCTTTTGAGCCGAAATTAAAAGAAGAACAAGAAGAACTAGGGTTCTTCATTCGGCTAGGAAAAATTCAAGCAAATAGGTATGTGTTTTGTTCCATTTTTAATGATTTCTATGTTTTTAAGATTGTTGCTTCGTATTCTAGCTAGCCCGTACCTTAGATTTTGAAATTGTTAAAGGTTTAACAAGTTGCCATTGTTGAATGCTTGAGTAATTTGATGAATTATGATAGATTATGAAAGTTTGTTAATAGTTAAACTAGTTTTGTAAAGTGATTTTTGACAAAAATGTCAAAAAGGGATTAAATTGTGAAATATACAAATTGAGTGGTTGAAATGTGTAATAAATGAAAGTTTTGGGCTACTAGGGACTTATGTGAAATTCGACCAAGCTTGGGTTTAAAGAAATTTTGTGAATTTTGTGTATTTGTGAAATAGGGACTAAATTGATTAAATGTGAAAGTTTAGGGGCTAAAGTAAAAATAGGCCTAAATGTATGTTTTGGACTAAATTGAAAGAATATGAGATTGAATAAGTTAATTTTGATTATATTTAGATCAAGAAAAGTGGAATCCAGAATTAGATCGGGGGAAAGGCAAGATTATCGAGTAATTGACTCATTTCGTCATTTTCGTACTCGAGGTAAGTTCGTATGTAACGATTTATTTATAAATGTATGTTAAATGCTTTGATATTTCCTAAACTGTGATTATGAGATTTTTATTAATGTATGAATTGTAAATACGATTCTACGGATATATTCGAAGATGGAATCGACAATCTAAAAGTCTCGGTTGAACCTTAGGAATAGATTTTGGATACTGATGATATGTTATAAGATGATATACCGATTTGGCTTCGGGCCACGATATCAGCACTACGGGTGCGAGTGATACCTTGATTTGGCTACTAGCCATGGTATAGGTATTTCGGAAAGGAGTTACCTTGATTTGGCTATGGGCCATGGTATAGGTACTCCTGGATAAGTTACCTTGATTTGGCTTCGGGCCATGGTATAGGTACTTATCGATTGAGATTCTTGAGTATCCGAATTCTATTCCAAATGGTTCAACGGGTAAATGAATGATGTGGTTGAGAAAGAGGTTAGTACGAGGCGATACAGGTACGTACAGAACCTATTCGAGTATTAAATAGAGAAAGTTGATGAAATGGTATTTGATCATGTTTTGAGACATAAGAAAGGTTTGTAGTTAATGTGTATATGGTGATGTTATGTAAATTTGGTTGATTTGCATTTATTTGATGAATTAAGTTATTAACATACGAGCTTACTAAGCTATGAAGCTTACTTTGTGTTATTTTTCTATGTTTTATAGTGAATCAAGGCTAACTCAGATTCGGGAGTCGTCAGGAACATCATCATCGCACTATCGAACTTCTATTTGGTACTTTTGAATTGTGTATATATGGTATATGGCATGTATAGGCTACTTGTGATATTTTGGTTGTGAATATAGACATGAGAGTTGGCTTGTAAATGATGTTAATATGGTTGTGTGTTTAGCTATTAGAAATGGCTTGTAAATGTATATGTTTTGGTTGTATATATAGACATAAGTGATGGCTTATTTTGGCATGTTTGATATGAAAATGGTTATGGTTTTATAGTTGCAAATGGTTAATAGATTTATGGAGTTTAATGTTTGAGAAATGCTTTGATGAAGTATGATTTTGGAAGTTGAGTTGATAAGTATTTGAATAGGCAATTGGCATTGACTTGAGTATTGAATTTGGTTGAAATGGATATGGTATGAATTGTGCATTTGGATGTTGATTTTGGCTGCCTATTGTATGATTAAATGGTACCATTTTGGTTGTTTAGGTGAACATGAGTAAGGGTGGCAAATTGGCCTTGCAAATGGCCTATTCTTGTCCACACGGGCAGAGACACGGGCGTGTGTCTCAGCTGTGTGCGACACATGGTCATGCTATACAGTCGTGTGTCCCCTGGTGTTGAAATTGAATTGAAGTCAGTATGCTCCACACGACCTCACACACGGGCGTGTGATTGGCCGTGTGGCACGAGTCAGTATACCCCCTAAATGGCACACGGCCTAGCACACGGGCGTGTGACTTGGCCGTGTTGCATAAGTCAGTATACCTTATAGGTTTGGCACGGCCTAATACACGACCTAACACGCGGGCGTGTGTGGCCACTTCGAAGGGCACACGAGCTACACACACGGGCGTGTGGTCAGCCGTGTGACCCAAGTTAGTATGTATGCCCTGTTTCCACACGGGCGTGTCTGAAGCCGTGTGAGGCACACGGCCTATTCACACGTGCGTGTGACCCCTGAATGAATGAAAATTTTTTAAGTTTTCCAAAAAATTTGTATGTTATCGGTTTAGCCCCGAATCACTTCTAAAGCATGTTTAAGGCCTCATAGGCTCTTATAAGGGATAGTGTGTTTGTGTTGGATGGTATTAGAGTATGAATGCATAAATGTATGAGTATTGGATGTTAAATGATGTGTATTGATCGATAATTGATAAACCGTAATTTATACATATTTTAATCCCACATTTAGCATGCTTTTTGGATGATTTATCCTTTGAATTGTGGAATTTGATGCTCCTAATCCTTTAATTTCATGTTTTATACTTAGGAGAGCATCGGAGGTCGAAAGGAACGAGAAACGGGCTGAAAACGGAGAAAATGGGCTTATCTTAGAGACTCATACGGCCTGGACTATGACCCACAGCCGTGTGTTTCGAGTAATAACCGGGACACGGCCTAGAACATCGTACACGGCCAGATTACACGGCCGTGTGTGGCAAACAGGATCGACCATGGCCAAGGGAGTCGACCACGGGCGTGTCACACGGGCGTGTCCCTGCTTTAACCAAGATGAGTTTCATTCGGAATGGGATACTTAGAGGCAAAGAAAGACATTCCAAAGCCTATATAAACACCCTAAAGGCCAACCTTGAAGAAGGGGCGCCGGCTAGCCAAGAAGCCAAGCCAGAGAGGTCGAAATTGTGGGATTTACTCAAAGAAAGCCAGTTGATTCATCTCAAGAAGCCGAAATCATACTCAAGACGGAGGATCTCTCCTTCAATTCCTTCAGGGGGTTTTAGGGTTTTCTTATGTTTTATTTTATATTTTCTTACGAGATGTATTCTTTTATGATTATGAACTAAACCCTCGAGATACTGAGGGGATGAAACCTAAGACGAATCTTGTTATTGTTTTCTAAACTATATGATAAATACTTTATTTGTTCTTAACTATGTGTTCTTAATTCTTGTCTTGATATTTCAGGATATTGATTCAAGTATTGATGTGCTTAGGCAGTGGAGGAATATTCCCTGTTTAAGAGTAGATCTAGCATAGTTAAGCGGAGTTGATCGCAACCCTAGAGATAGGATGACGAAAATCACGGATTAGGGTCAAACCTAATATGGGAGTCCTTAGATCGAGTTAATGCAATCCTGGGGTTTTAATTAGAAAGAGATTTCAATTAATCAACCTAGGGTTAGACGTTAGTAGCCTCGAGAGAGGTATTAATATAAATTAGGGAATCCTACGGATCAAGTCAAGTGAATAAATCGTCTAGTTCAGAGTTAAATAACAAGTGAAGTCTAGGTGGATTCTTCCTCGGGTATTGTCTTAATCAATTCATTTTTCCCACAAGTATTTTCCCCAATTCATTCTCTGTGTCTTACCGTCTTTAGCTTAGTAGTTAGTTAATTTTAGAATAAACAACATATCCCTTAATTCTTAGGCTAAATAATAAAAAGAAAGTCAGTATTAGTACTTTTGGTTCCTTTGGGTTCGACATTCCGGTCTTGCCACTAAGCTATACTACTATTCAATAGGTGCGCTTGCCTCAATCGTGGTGATAGCTAGTTTCTAGGCTAGATCATTCATTTTAAAAATATTAAGACTCTCGACACACGATCAAGTTTTTGGCGCCGTTGCCGGGGAACTAAAATATTAAGAACGCTCAATTTTTATTACTTTAGCCATTTTTATTTTTTTGCAATTTACTTTTATTCTATTTTTTTTTACTTTGCTAATATTCTTTCTTTTATTTGTTCCTAGCAGGTACCTCTAGTTTATGACTAGAAGGAACCGGACAGGACCCTTAATTTACGACAGTGATATTGAAGGTACCGTTCGCAAAAATCGTACAAAAATAAGGCGAAGCTTAAGTTACATAGAAGAAGAGTAAGAAGACGAAACCAATACTACCGAAGAGATGGCTGAGAATAATCCGCTACCTCCAGAGGTGGCCGAAAATCATGCTCCTCAAACTATGTATGATTATGCTAAACCTAATTTAACAGGAACTGAGTCAAGTATTGTTAGACCTGCTATTGCTGCAAATATTTTGAATTGAAACCTAACACTATACAGATGATACAACAGTTTGTTCAGTTTGATGGTTTGCAGGATGAGGATCCTAACACACACTTAGCGAATTTTCTAGAATTCTGTGATACCTTCAAAATAAATGGCATTTCTGATGATGCCATCCATCTTCGGTTGTTTCCCTTTTCTTTGAGGAATAAAGCCAAACAGTGGTTGAATTCTGTTTCACGAGGGTCAATCACTACATGGGATCAAATGACCGAAAAATTCTTGTTAAAATATTTTCCACCGGCCAAAACAGCCAAGTTGAGGAATGATATCTCTTCTTTTGTGCAGATGGATCTAGAAACACTATATGATGCATGGGAGAGATACAAGGATTTGTTGAGAAGGTGCCCCCACCATGGGCTACCTTTGTGGCTTCAGGTTCAAACCTTCTACAACGGTGTAAACCCTTCAACAAGGCAACTAATCGATTCAGCCGCCGGCGGAATGCTGAATAACAAAACTCTTGAAGTGGCTCTACGAGTTTATAGAGAGATGTCACCGAATAACTATCGATGGCAAGTTACAAGGACAAGGCCAACAAAAGCGTGGAGTTTTCAACCTCGACGCGATAACCATGCTATCAAATCGGTAGAGATGTTAAACAAAAAGATTGATGGTTTGTGTTCTTCGCAGTACATCCCAGAATGCTGATGCGAAACAAGTGGAGGTGTGGCGAATCACGAGTACCCACCCTACGGACATGGCATGGAAAACGAATAGATGAACTATATGGGTAACAATTCTAGACCCCAAAATAACCCTTATAGTAATACTTATAATCCAAAGTTGGAGGAACCACCCAAATTTCTCATGGAGTGGTCAAGGAAATCAAAGACAACAACCCCCTCCAAACTTCCAACAACAGCCCTACCTACAAGAAAAGAAGCAGAAGCTTGAGGAGATGCTGACAAAATTCATAGTGGTGTCAGAAACATGTTTCCAAAACACCGAAAAAAACACTTAAAAATCAACAAGCATCGATTCAAAGGATCGAGAACTAGTTAGGACAATTTGCCAAGATCATATCAGAACGACCACAAGGCAGCCTGCCAAGCAACACTGAAACTAACCCAAAGGAGCAATTTCAAGCCATAACAGCTCATAACAGTGTAAGGTTAGATGAACCCAAATTAAGGCAAGATAATGTGGTAGAAGAAGGTAAAGCTGAGGAAAGTCATGATAAGCCAAAACCGGTAATTAAAGAGTACCAACCTCGTGTGCCATATCCCGGTGCGATGAAGAAAGACAACACAGACGAACAATTCGGTAAATTTTGTAAACTTTTAAAAAAATTACATATTAACTTACCATTTCTCCAAGCTCTTTCGCAGATGCCAAATTCAAGGAAATTTTTAAAAGAGCTTTTGACAAACAAGCGAAAGTTAGACGAGGAGTCGCATGTGGAACTAAACGCAGTGTGCTCAGCAATGTTACAAAATAGACTACCACAAAAATTAAAAGATCCAGGAAGTTTTACAATTCCATGCTTAGTTGGTAGTTTATCTGTTGATAATGCTTTAGTTGATTTAGAGGAAAGTATAAATGTTATGCTTTATAAATGTTTAAACAGCTAGGTCTAGGGAAACCCAAACAAACTAGGATGAGCATTCAATTAGCTGATAAAACTATTAGAATTCCTAGGGGTATAATTGAAGATGTACTCGTGAAAATTGATAAATTCGTATTCCCAGTAGACTTTGTCGTTTTAAACAAGGATGAGGACAACACGATCCCTTTAATTCATCAAGTAATCAAGTAATCAAGGTGAGAAAATTAATTTTATTAATGACCATTCAGTTAAACCTTCTTTTCAGGAAGCACCACAGAACCACACAACTGAGCCAGATCCTAGACATCATGACAACAGAGAAGTAATTCATGAGAATCGAAGGCTTCATATTGATGAACTAGACGAATGGAAGACACATTTCAAGGAGAACCTAGGAACACACAAAGCAAAACCGAGGCAACCCCCAAACGAGCTTATAGGAATGGTAAATCACTTTAAAATAGGGGATCAGGTATTGTTGGAAAAGACAGACCCTTGAGTCACCGTTCCAGACCTTAACGAAGAGATCCTTTTTACAGTATTGAATGTCTTCCCATACGGAACAGTTGAGGTAACTAATCCTGAATTTGGAACTTTTAAGGTAAACACTACTCGACTCAAACCATACATTGTTAGAATTGATAGCAGGAAACAGGAGCTTCAACTCCTCAAACCACCATGACTATGCGAATGAAAGGTAAGTCTAGCTTAAGACTTTAAACGAGTGCTTCTCGGGAGGCAACCCGAGCACTAACCCATTTATTTTCATATCATTGATTTTTAGTACCTAACTAAAGACTAACTAAAGTAAATAAAGCATAGGTTTCCGTGCCACACGGCCTTGCACACGGGCGTGGCCGTGGCCGTGTGGGCATCACGGATTTACACATTGGCATGGCAGAGGTCGTACGAGCCAAGGGCGAAAAATCCCAGATCACGGGACGGCTATAAATTGCCACGGCCGTGCGATATGGCGTGGCCGATAACCGAGGAAGTCACACGGGTATGAGACACGCTGCGTGCTTTGAGGCCGTGGCGACATCGAGAAAGAGACATAGGCGTGGAGACCTCTCTACAGCGTGGGAGAAACGAACAAGCCACCACACACGGGCGTGCGACACTACTGCGTGTGTGACCGAACACACCCACAAAGACACGGGGGAGTGGACGGCCACGAGGTCCTTGTTTCTTATTTAAGGCCCTCCCCCTTTTCTTCTCACTTTCTCCCCAAATTCTTCTTCAACCAGCCACCAGCCACCACACCCCTTTCTATCCTCCCCATTCACTTTCTGTTCCCCTTCCCCTTATTCCTTTTCTTTCATCATCCTCACCACCATCCCCATGCCGAAGAAGCGGAAGGACCCTAGCACAGTCTTCCCGTACGAGACCGATCTACATAAGTTCATGCCGGCCGCTTCATCGACCCAACAAACCAAGGACATTTGAGTCCATTTATTTTAACTATGTCTTTTCTCTTCTCCTTTATTTTCCTTCTCTTTATCTTCATTGTCCTTAAATACATATTTAGTATATTTTAAATTATTCTTATTATTTCCTGGCTATTTCTTCACAAGTTACCCAATTTCTTCATCTAGCACAGTGATTATGGGCGACCACCATACCACCACCAGAGACGCCTCCTCCAACTTATCTTTCACCTCCGAATCACGTTTCCACACCTCCAACTCAAGATATCCATCCGAAATCCAGGAATTTTCACCTCTCTCCCTCTCTTATGATCTATTTCTACATGATTATTATCTTTAATTGTACATTGAAGACAATGTACATCTTAAGTGTGGGGGGGTGAATTTTATCGTGAAAAGTGCCTAACTTTTTGCATTATTCTCAAATCCCTGAATTATGTCTTGTTTTTAAGTAATTTTCTCATGTTACTATTAGAATGAAATTTCCTTTGATTTATGATTTTTATTGATATGTTTTGGATTAAGTCATAGATAATTGTGTAGTGATGATTTAAACTTTAGGAGACTAGAGAATCAAGCATGATGAGTCTATTTTCAAAAATTTTGTTAGGTTGTCTACCTGAATCTAATTATTACTTTGAACTTTGAAATTTACAAGGTTGATATCAAAAGCCCATAATTTTTGTGAGATCTTGAGCCTTTTAGAGCATACATTCCTTTTCGTGCTCACTTTATTAATTATGAGTGTGTCAACATTGATTTGTTATTCTAGAACTTGCTTCGATTATACATGTCGAGACCACACCTTTGATTTGATATACTAAGATGATGAAGGCACTTAGGTTTTAACCCACTTACTCCATAAAAAGCCAACCTTCATAATTAACCCCTAGTGAACCCCTTTGATCCTAACAACCCTTTTATTGACTCACCCACTAATATTAACTCAAAACCCATCTTGTATTTGTTATCACCATTTCTCTTAACCACCCTTATATCGAGTTTTGATTTGATCGGTTGCCTAATTATTTTATTCATTTCAGTAGTTGAATCCATCTTTTATTATATGATTTGTTCTTAAAAAAACGTTAGAAAATCTATTCATCATTAGTTCTATGTTCTATGAGCTTAAAACAATTAAATTCACATCTTTAGAAGAAGCTCGTGTTATTAGTATTACAAGTTTTCAACTGATGTAATTATTCATTATCAATTCGTTGTTCTAGTTAAGTAATTTGTCAGGTCAATCTCGATTCTAACCCTCTAATTCAGCCTTTATCCATACCTTTAACCCAAGCCCCGTTACAACCCTTTTAAAGACCTTTTGATTTTTGTATCATCTCATATTATAGTGGTGGAGATTTGATTTTCATGCAAGCCTATGGGATTAACTTTTCATGTTTGACTTACGAGTGCTTTTTCCTGAACCTTAAACACTTCGAGTGATTTGAGTGAATCTTTAGTGAGGATGTCAACCCTTGTCGATTTTGAATTAGAGGTAATTATTTAGATGAGGGGAAACACCTATGTTTTCATGCTACAAAAATATATGACTTAGATTGTTTGAATCTTTAGGACTCTTTGAGTTGAATTATCCATGTATGAATTACCTATGAATTATGATGAAACATTGTTGATGAGAATTATGAATTAAGGGGAGTTAATTTTAATTGTGAATTGAGAATTTTGCTTGAGGACAAGCAAAAGCTTAAGTGTGGGAGTATTTGATAAACCGTAATTTATACATATTTCAATCCCACATTTAGCATGCTTTTTGGATGATTTATCATTTGAATTATGGAATTTGATGCTTCTAATCCTTTAATTTTATGTTTTATACTTAGGAGAGCATCGGAGGTCGAAAAGAACGAGAAACGGGCCAAAAATAGAGAAAATGGGCTTACCTTAGAGACTCACACGGCCTGGACTATGAGCCACGGCCGTGTGTTTTGAGTAATAACCGGGACACGGCCTAGAACATCGTACACGGCTAGATTACACGGCCGTGTGTGGCAAATAGGATCGACCACGGCCAAGGGAGTCGACCACGGGCGTGTCACACGGGCGTGTCCCTGTTTTAACCAAGATGAGTTTAATTCAGAATGGGATACTTAGAGGCAAAGAAAGACATTCCAAAAGCCTATATAAACACCCTAAAGGCCAACCTTGAAGGGGGCGTCCAGCTAGGCCAAGGAGCCAAGCCAAATGGGGCAGAATTGTGGGATTTACTCAGAGAAAGCTAGTTGATTCATCTCAAGAAGCTGAAATCATACTCAAGACGGAGGATCTCTCCTTCAATTCTTTCAGGGGGTTTTAGGGTTTTCTTATGTTTTGTTTTATATTTTCTTCTGAGATGTATTCTTTTATGATTATGAACTAAACCCCTCAGATACCTGAGGGGAATGAAACCTAAGACGGATCTTGTTATTATTTTCTAAACTATATGATAAATACTTGATTTGTTATTAACTATGTGTTCTTAATTCTTGTCTTGATATTTCACGATATTGATTCAAGTATTGATGTGCTTAGGTAGTGGAGGAATATTCCCTGTTTAATAGTAGACCTAGCATAGTTAAGCGGAGTTGATCGCAACCCTAGAGATAGGATGATGAAAATCTATCGGGTTAGGGTCAAACCTAATATGGGAGTCCTTAGATCGAGTTAATGCAATCCTAGGGGTTTTAATTAGAAAGAGATTTCAATTAATCAACCTAGGGTTAGACGTTAGTAGCCTCGAGAGAGGTTGATCACTGTGAAGTCAGAGTTTTAAATTTATAAAGATAATGATCGAACCTGGAAACTAACTATGACAACGATTGAGGCAAGTGCACATATCGAATAGTAGTATAGCTTAGGCAAGACCGAATTGTCGAACCCAAAAAAACTAAAAGTACTAATACTAACTTTCTTTCTATTATTTAGCCTAAGAATTAAGCGAATGGTTGTTTAATCTAAATTAATTAACTACTAAACTTAAAGACTCTAAGACAAAGAAGAATGAATTTGGGAGAATACTTGAGGAAAAACCAATTAATTAAGACGACACCCAAGGAAGAATCCACCTAGACTTCACTTGTTATCTAACTTCTGAACCAGACGATGTATTCACTTGACTTGATCCGTAGGATTCCCTAATTTATATTAAACCCTCTCTCGAGGCGAATAACGTCTAACCCTAGGTTGATTAATTGAAATATCTTTCTAATTAAAACCCCTAGAATTTCATTAACTCGATCTATGGACTCCCATATTAGGTTTCACCCTAATCCGGCAACGCCTCGTCACCCTATCTCTAGGGGCGCGATCAACTCCGCTTAACTATGCTAGATCTACTCTTAGGCAGGAACTTTTGCTCCTCCACCTAAGCACATCAAACTTGAATTAATATCCGCGAAATATCAACACAAGAATTAAAAACACATAATTAAGAACAAATCAAATATTTATCATATAGTTCAGCAAACGATAACAAGATTCATCTAAGTTTCATCCCACTCAGGTATCTGAGGGTTTAGTTCATAACAATAAAAGAAAACATCTCAGAAGAAAAGATAAAACAAAACATAAGAAATCCCTAAAACCCCCTGAAGGAATTGAAGAGGAGATCCTCCGTCTTGAGTAGAATTCCAGCTTCTTGAGATGGATCAACTGGCTATCCCTGAGCGAATCTCCATAAATCTGCCCTCTCTGGCCTAGCAAGACACCCCTAAATGGTAGCTTTAGGCTCCCGTCGACTCCCCCCTTTTAGGTTATTCTTAGGGTGTATTTATAGGCTTTTGGAATGTGTTTCTTTGCCCTTAAGTATCCAAATCCGATTGAAATTGCTCTTTTCTGCGGCAGGGACACGGCTATGGCACACGCCCATGTGAATCATCTTTAGGCCGTGTTCGGACTTCATTAATGAGGCACAACCGTGTATTTCGTGGCTTAGACCGTGTTCGAGATTATTGAGGAAGCACAGCCGTGTGGTCTTGGGCCCAGGCCGTGTTGTTTTCGTGCTTTGGCCCATTTGGCCCGTTTTAAGCCCGTTTTTCATTCTTTTCATCCTCCGGTGCTTTCATGGGTATAAAACATGAAAAGAAAGGATTAAGGGCACCTTTTTACGTAAATCAAAGGATAATTCATCCAAAAGTATGCTAAATATGGGATTAAAATATGTTACTTTTACAGTTTATCACATACCCCCACACTTAAGCTTTTGCTTGTCCTCAAGCAAAATTCTCAACTTACAATTAAAACTAACTTTCCATGATTCCTAATATTCATTAATAGTGTTTCATCATAATTCAAGGATAATTTATACATGGATAATTTAACTCAAAGAGTCCTAAAGATTCAATCAGTCTAAGTCATATATTTGTAGCACAAAAACATAGGTGTTTCCCTTCATCTAAATAATTACCTCTGGTTCAAAACCTACAAGGATTGACATCCTCACAAAAGATTCACTCAAATCACTCGAAGTGTGTAAGGTTCAGAATTAAGCACTCAAATGGTAAACCTAAAAAGTTAATCCCATAGGCTTGCATGAAATCAAATCTCCACCACTATAATATGAGATGATGCACAAATCAAAAGGTCTTTGAAAAGGTTGTAACGGGGCTTGGGTTAAAGGTGTGGTTAAAGGCTGAATTAGAGGGTTAGAATCGAGATCGACCTAAAAAATTACCTAACTAGAAACAATGAACTAAATAAAAGTAATTACATCAACTGAAGGCTAATAACACTAATAATACGAGCTTCTTCTTCAATATTTGGAATTCAAGCGTATAAGATCATTTAATCACAAAACTAATAATGAATAATGAGTATACTTTTTTTTAAGAACAAATCAAATATTTACAATAATAAGAAAGTACTTTAACAACTGAAATATTAAACATAGTTAGGCAACTGTTCAAAATCAAATCTCGACAAAAAGGGTAGTCAAGAAGAATGGTGATAACAAATACAAAGGGTTTTGGGTTAATATTAGTGGGTGAGTCAATAAAAAGGGTTGTTAGGATTAAAAGGGGTTCACTAGGGGTTAATTATGAAGGTAGGCTTTTAGTGGAGTATGTGGGTTAAATCCTAGGTGCCTTTATCATTTCTGTATATCAAATCAAAGATGTGGTCTCAACATGTATAATCGATGCAAGTTCTAGAATAACAAATCAATGTTGACACACTCATAATCAAAAAGTGAGCATGAAAAAGGATATATGCTCTTATAAGGCTCAAAATCTCACAAAAATTATGGGTATTTTGATGTCAACCTCGTAAATTTCAAACTTCAAAGTAATATTCAAATTCAGGTAGACAACCTAGAAAATTTTTATTTTCTTGAAAAATAGACTTATCATGCTTGATTCTCTAGTATTCTTAGAATTTAATCATCAATGCACAATTATCAATGACTTAATCTAAAACACATCAATAAAGATCATGAATCATAGGAATTTCATTCTAATGATAATATGAGAAACTTACTTTAAGAAACAAGACATAATTCAGGATTTGAGAATAATACAAAAAGTTTGGCACCTAATTTCAGGAATTTAAGAATAATGAAAAAAGTTAGGCACCTTTTTAGGTTGTTTTCACCCCCCCACACTTAAGACGTACATTGCCCTCAATGTACAAGGATATAATAACACAATCATAATAAAATCATAAGATATGGGGAGAAGTGAAACTTCCTAAATTTTGGATGAAATCCTTGGAGGATGTGGAAAATACATTGGAGGAGTCGTTCTTGATGATGATCCTGCGCTAGATGAAGAAATTGGGTAGCTCGTGGAGGATTAGCCAGGATATAATAGTAATAATTAAAACTATACTAATTAAATATTTAAAGAAAAGTAAGCTAAAGTGAAGAGAAATTAAAATTGAAATAAAATTAAAAGAAAAGATAGATGGACCGTAGAGTCCTTATTGTTGGGTGTGATTTCTAAGGCTGGGGATATGGTGGTGGTCGTGGTGGGATTCCCTAGCAGCCTATAGAACCTGACACTAAGAAACTAAAATAAAATAAACTAAGTTAAGCAGAAGAGAAGTAAAGATAAGGAAATTGAAGCAAAAGAGAAAAACGAAATTAAAACTAAATGGCCTCAAATGTCCTTGGCTTGTCGAATGATTGAAGTGGCCGGCATGAACTTATGTAGGTCGGTCTCCCTGAGGGAGACTGTGCTGGGATCCTTCCGTTTCTTAGACATGGCCAAAAGATTGAGAAGAATGCTATAAGAATGAAGAATGCTAAGAATGTATGGTGTATAAGGGTGCAAAGGAGGAAGGAGGGTGAAAGTTAGGTGAGAAGAGGGAGGGGTGGGTGGTTTAAATAGAATTCTCAAACCAGGTATGACCCCACGCCCGTGTCTCATGGGCGTGTCGATTCACATGGTCGTCTCGTACGACCGTGGTGGGCTTCGTTCATTTCCCCCACGCCCATGCTCAGGTCGCCATGCCTGTTGGTGCTAAGTCAGTGTCGTCCACGGCCGCGTCGCACGGTCGTGGCGTTTTGTCGGTGTCTGTGGGTTGGTGGTTGGAGTCCGTGACTCAATGATTTGATTCTTTCTGACTTGTACCCTCTCTACCGTGTCAGTACGGCGATTCTGTACCTCCACACAGCCACGGCCATGGCCGTGTGCAAGGCCGTGTGGCCTGGAATTCTGTACTTCTGGTTAGTTTAAAGTTAGATACTATAGAATAAGTAAGACAGAATAAAAAGTTAATGGGGTTAGTAGTCGGGTTGCCTCCCGAGAAGCACTCGTTTATAGTCTTAAGCTAGACTTTCCACTAATTTGTATATTCATGGTGGTTTGCGGAGTTGAAAGTGTTTCCTCATGCTATCGGTTTCATTATCATGATAGTATTTAAGTCGAGATGCGTTTATATTGAAAGCGCCAAAGATAGGATTACTTACCTCGACTGTTCTGTATGGAAAAACACTGATTACCCTAAACGGTATTTCTTTGTTTGTGTTAGGGTCAGGGGGAGATATTCGAGGGTCTATTTTTTCTATCAATACCTGATCTCTGATTTTGAATTTGTTTGCTTCGTGGAGTGGCTCTGGTTCTGCTTCATGTATTCCTAATTTTTCCTTGAAATGCGTCTTCGAATTGAATCCCTCGTTCCTCATGAGTTATTTCTTTGTTAACATTGGGTCTAGGATCGGGTTCAGTTGTATTCTTTTATGGTGCTTCCTGAAAAGAAGGGTTAACCGAATGGTTATCAATAGAATTTGTTTTCTCACCTTGGTTACTCGATGTTCTAGCCGAATCAAGAGGTTTGAGAGTGACTGTCTCATTACCTACACGAAGTATGAGTTCTTCTGCATCAATATCAATTTTAGTTCTAGCAGTTGCTAAGAATGGTCTTCCTAAAATTAAGGGAATCGAATTATCCTCATCCATGTCTAAGACAACAAAATCTACTGGGAAAACAAATTTATCAATTTTTACAAGAACATCTTCGATAATACCCCTAGGAATTCTAACAGTTTTATCCACTAGTTGAATGCTCATCCTAGTTTGCTTGGGTTTCCCAAGACCTAGTTGTTTAAACAATTTATAAGGCATGACATTTATGCTTGCCCCTAGATCAGCTAACGCATTATCAATAGATAAACTACTAATTAAGCATGGAATTGTAAAACTCCCTGGATATTTTAATTTCCGTGGTAGTTTATTTTGCAAGATTGTCGAGCACATTGCATTTAGTTCCACGTGTGATGCCTCGTCTATCCTTCGTTTGTTCGTCAAAAGCTCTTTTAAAAATTTTCAAGAATCTGGCATCTGTGAAAGAGCTTCAAGTAACGGTAAGTTAATATGTAATTTCTTTAAAAGTTTAAGAAACTTACCGAACTGTTCCTCTGTGTCGTCTCTCCTTAATGCTTCGGGATATGGTATGCGAGGTTGGTACTCTTTGATTACCGGTTTTAGCTTATTATTACTTACCTCAACCTTACCTTCTTTGACCACATTCTCTTGCTTTGAATTGGGCTCATCTAACCCTTCACTTTCTTGAGTAGATATGGCTTGGATTTGCTCCTTTGGGTTAATCTCAGTGTTGCTTGGTAGATGCCCTTGTGGTCGTTCGGAAATTATCTTTGCGAGTTGTCCAACTGTGTTAGTAAGTTGTCCAACTGTCTTAGTGAGTTCCCCCACTTGGCTCTCGATCCCTTTGATTGATGCCTGTTGACTCTTAAGGGTGGTCTCAGTGTCTTGGAGACGGTTATCTGTAGCTGCCATGAATTTTGTCAGCATCTCTTCAAGGTTCGGCTTCTTCTCCTGTGGATAGGGCTGATTTTGAAAATTTTGAGGAGGTTGTTGTCTTTGATTTCCTTGATTTCCTTATCCTCCCCATGAAAAATTTGGGTGGTTCCTCTAACCTGGATTATAAGTATTACTATAAGAGTTATTATTAGATCTGAAATTGTTACCTATATAGTTCATCTGTTCGCTTTCTGTGCCCGGTTGGTAGCGTGGGTACTCAGGATTCGCCACAGTTCCACTTGCGTCACACTGCATCACTGGATGTACCTGCGAAGAACACAAACTATCAAGATTTTTATTTATCATCTCTACCTGTGTTGATAGCATGGTTATTGCATCGATGTTGAAAACTCCGGCTGATTTTGTTGGTTTTGTCCTTGTAACTCGCCAGCGATAGTTATTGGTGACATCTCTTCTATGAATTCGTAAGGTCGCTTCGGGAGTTCTCGTTGTTCGTGGTTCCTGGTGGCTAAATCAATTAGTTGCCTCGTTGAGGGGTTTACACCGTTATAGAAAGTTTGGACTTGGAGTGGACACCTTCTCAAGAGATCTTTATATCTCTCCCATGCGTCATATAATGTCTCTAAATCCATCTGCACAAAAGAAGATATATCATTCCGTAATTTGGCCGTTTTGGCCAGTGGGAAATATTTTAATAAAATTTTTCGGTCATTTGATCCCATGTGGTGATTGACCCTCGTGGTAACGAGTTTACCACTGTTTGGCTTTATTCCTTAATGAAAAGGGAAATAATCGAAGCCGTATGGCATCATCAGAAACGCCATTTATTTTGAAGGTATCACAGAACTCTAAAAAATTAGCTATATGATTATTTGGGTCTTCGTCCTGTAAACCATCAAATTGAACAAATTGTTGAATCATTTGTATAGTGTTAGGCTTTAATTCAAAATTATTAGCAGCTATAGCAGGCCTAACAATACTTGATTCTGCTCCTGTTAAATGAGGTTTAGCATAATCATACATAGTACGTGGAGCATTATTTTCTGCCACATCTTGTGGTGGTGGATTATTCTCATCCATCCCTTCAGTAGGATTGGATCTGCCTTCTCGCTCTTTTTCTGTGTAATTTAGAACTCGCCTAATTTATTTGCGATTCTTGCGAGCGGTAGCTTCAATATCACTGTCGTATACTAGTGGTCCTCTCGGGTTCCTTCTAGTCATAAACTAGAGGTACCTGCTAGGAAAAGAAAGAGAAAAAAATTCAGCAAAGTTAAAAAAAACAAAAAAAATAAAAATAAAAGTAAATTGCGGAAAATAATGGCTAAAGTAATAAAAATAGAGCTTTCTTAATATTTTTTTCAGTTCCCAAACAGCGCCAAAAACTTGATCTTTGTGAAGTCGAGTTTTAAATTTATAAAGATAATGATCGAACCTGGAAACTAACTATGACAATGATTGAGGCAAGTGCACCTATCGAATAGTAGTATAGCTTAGGCAAGACCGGATTGTCGAACCCAAAGGAACTAAAAGTACTAATACTAACTTTCTTTCTATTATTTAGCCTAAGAATTAAGCGTATGGTTGTTTAATCTAAATTAATTAACTACTAAACTTAAAGACTCTAAGACAAAGAAGAATGAATTTGGGAGAATACTTGAGGAAAAACCAATTAATTAAGACGACACCCAAGGAAGAATCCACCTAGATTTCACTTGTTATCTAACTTCTGAACCAGACGATGTATTCACTTGACTTGATCGGTAGGATTCCCTAATTTATATTAAACCCTCTCTCGAGACAAATAATGTCTAACCCTAGGTTGATTAATTGAAATATCTTTCTAATTAAAACCCCTAGAATTGCATTAACTCGATCTATGGACTCCCATATTAGGTTTCACCCTAATCCGGCAACGCCTCGTCACCCTATCTCTAGGCGCGCGATCAACTCCGCTTAACTATGCTAGATCTACTCTTAGCCAGGGACTTTTGCTCCTCCACCTAAGCACATCAAACTTGAATTAATATTCGCGAAATATCAACACAAGAATTAAGAACACATAATTAAGAACAAATCAAATATTTATCATATAGTTCAGCAAACGATAACAAGATTCATCTAAGTTTCATCCCCCTCAGGTATCTGAGGGTTTAGTTCATAATAATAAAAGAAAACATCTCAGAAGAAAAGATAAAACAAAACATAAGAAATCCCTAAAACCCCCTGAAGGAACTGAAGAGGAGATCCTCCGTCTTGAGTATAATTCCGGCTTCTTGAGATGGATCAACTGGCTATCCCTGAGTGAATCTCCACAAATCTGCCCTCTCTGGCCTAGCAAGACGCCCCTAAACGGTAGCTTTAGGCTCCCGTCGATTCCCCCCTTTTAGGTCATACTTAGGTTGTATTTATAGGCTTTTGGAATGTGTTTCTTTGCCCTTAAGTATCCAAATCTGATTGAAATTGCTCTTTTCCGCGGCAGGGACACGGCCATGGCACACGCCCGTGTGAATTATCTTTAGGCCGTGTTCGGACTTCATTAATGAGGCACGACCGTGTATTTCGTGGCTTAGACCGTGTTCGAGATTATTGACTAAGCACGGCCGTGTGGTCTTGGGCCTAGGCCGTGTTGTTTTCGTGCTTTGGCCCATTTGGCCCGTTTTATGCCCGTTTTTCATTCTTTTCATCCTCCGGTGCTTTCCTGGGTATAAAACATGAAAAGAAAGGATTAAGGGCACCTTTTTACATAAATCAAAGGATAATTAATCCAAAAATATGCTAAATGTGGGATTAAAATATGTTACTTTTACGGTTTATCATATACCCCCACACTTAAAATTTATCGGTTTAGTCCCGAACCACCCTGAATGCATGTTTTGGGCCTCGTAGGCTCGTTTTAGGTACAATATGAATGTTTTTGATTGATGATTATATGAAATTTGAAAATGTATGAGAGAATGTATGTGTAACTGTATAGTATGTTCGGTAATGCTTCGTAACCCTATTCCGGCGGTGAATACGAGTGATGGGTGTTACATTTATTGGTATCAAAGCTACAGTTTAGTCGATTCTCAGACTAACGTAGCGTGTGTGAGAGTCTAGTTATACATGGCATATATAACCTGTGATAGTGTGATAGTAAATGGATCCCAATCGAGCTGTAGCTGGTGATGTTGAAAGTAATGCGCTTGCCTCCGTTCACGGAGTAGCACAATCTGAGTCTAGACCCGTATCGGGTAGCCAGGGTGGAGAGGCTAAAGAAGCCTTTTTCCAGATGATGAACGAGTGGTTTATGAAATTTGTTCGAATAAATTTGGCTGCTCAACAACCTCCACCCCCACCTAATCCCCAACCGGTTCCTGTAGTTCCTCAAGGTGTTGAATTTCTACGATTAAATAAACCACCAGTTGATAAGATTCGAAAACACGAAGCCGAAGAGTTTAGAGCTAATGTTGACGACGATCCTGAGAGATTTGAGTTTTGGCTTGAAAATATAATTCAGGTGTTTGATAAACTTTCATGCACGCCGGCAGAATGTTTAAAATGTGTTGTATCACTTCTGAGGGACACTGCGTATCAATGGTGTAATACTTTGGTGTCTGTGGTACTGAGAGAAAGAGTTACCTAGGAATTCTTTCAAGCTGAATTTAGAAAGAAATACATTAGTCAGCGGTTTATCGATCAGAAACGCAAAGAGTTTCTAGAGTTGAAACAAGGTTGTATGTCTGTAACCGAGTACGAGCGAGAGTTTGTGAGACTCAGTAAATATGCTCGGGAATGTGTTTCAACCGAAGCAATTATGTGTAAAAGATTCAAAGATGGGTTGAATGAGGATATCAGATTGTTGGTCGAGATTCTAGAGTTGAAAGAATTCGTTGTGTTGTTGACAGAGCCTGTAAAGCCGAAGAACTTGGCAAAGAAAAGAGAAAGGCAGATTTCAAAGCTAGAGATTCGAGGAAAAGATCGATGAGTAAATTGTATCAATCTTCGTCAAAGAAATCACGAGATTTGTATAGTCGCACAAATGCTTCAGTGGGATATTCAAACAAAGATCGTGGAAAACAATACTCAAGTCCTAAAGCTCAAGCTACATCAGTATCGAGTGTTGGCAGTGTGAGAAACAATAGACCTGAATGTCAACGATGCGGAAGACGACATCCTGGTGAATGTAGAATGAATGGCCGGGCTTGTTTTAGATGTGACTCACAAAATTATTTCATTCGAGATTATCCCGAATTAGATGAGAAAGATAAATTCCAAAATGTAAGATCGAGCAACACAGTTAATAGAGGGAGGCCACCTAGAAATGCGGGGAATGTGACTAGTAGTAGAGGAACGACTAAGGACTCTGCTATGAGATCTGAGGCCAAAGCACCTGTAACACCCCGAACCCGACCCAGTCATTATGGCCGAATCTGGCGACATCACATTGAAGTGTTTTCTGAAAACATAGTTTCTTTGGAAAATCCATTCTTATTATTAAATCTCGTTTATGATCTCAACGGACCTTGTAGGGTATCTTGTTCTTTTAAAACTCAAGTTGTTTTTAGTAGAACATTGATCATATTAGTTTATTACTATACTTTAAAACAATGTTTGATGCGGAATCTCTTATAGCATGTTACGAAAACGTGGTGTTTTGAAAAGCATTTATCTTTTGAAAATCCACGTCCTACTACTCTCAGATGTGAATTAAAATAAGTAAAATCCCCAAATTAAAAGTTAAAATTTAAAGAGGCCTTATTACAAAACAAATACCCAAATCAAACTTATTTGAAATAAAACTCAAATATAAAAACAGGTGCGGTTGTGTGGCCACCTCCGAATCCCTCGCAGCACCGATCCGCCTAAGACTGGGGATTACCTGTACAGATAAACAGAGGGGTGAGTTTACGAAAACTCAGTGTGTAACCTCATATAAGCAAAATGGCCAATCAGGCTGTAGGCAAGTACAGTCTGGGCCTAAGCCCAAATCAATAACAGTTCAGATCAGTTGGGCCTTAGCCCATTACAGTATTAGTATCAGTGTGGGCCTTAGCCCATTTTAGTGACAGTAACAGTTCAGGCATGTAATCAGAAATCCTACCCAACAAGCCTCTACACTCCACTCCGTCCAGCCAACACTCCATGTGGGGATAAAATCACCAACCCATCCTTACACTCCAAAATTAGCACCGGTTGCAGCACTAAACAGTATTTGCAGCAGGGCTGCCAGTACAGTACACTTCCTCCAATCATGATAATCCCATCCCATGACACATATCACACATGTATGTAACATATATATCGTGGCATGCTCATATACATTCATAAATAACATAAGGCATACAGTCACTTTATATCATAGGGGCATAACAGGCATTTCATATCAGTTTGGGGGTCTAGGTATACTTACTGACCCATCAGTAGGCCCACAGTCATCTCGGGCGACCCGTGCAACCTTAAAAGTCAATCAGTGAAAATGGGCCCAAGGCCCATAATGCGAGCCCACATGCTCGTGTGGCCCACATAGCCCAGAATTGGTCTCAGTCTTGAGCATTACACAGTTTGGCCCAATATTCTCCACACGTTCGTGTGGTTTACCCGTGTGTGGCCCACAAGCCCGTTGAGCCCACACGGCCCAACATGCCCCAAAACGGCCTAAGACCACGAAATCGCTCATGGTGGCCTCAATTGTCTAACGCCCATGTTTTATGCGTTCGGATAACCACACCAGCGAGCGCACGCTCGTGTAACATCAATTGTCCTATTTTCTGGCTTTTGTCGGTTTAAGATTTGGGCAGTGTTTACACACCTGGTTTCTGCTCGCTGAGAAGGAATGTCCCGAGCCCTTGCAACCTACGTGTGACTAAACAATCAGCAATTAATCACTTAAAGCTCTACTCAATCAAAACACACGAGTTGACCAAGCGTTAACAAGCAACAACGTTACCTTCAATCGAGTAAAGAGGGAGGTGTCGCCCACGTAAATGCCAATTAAAGATCTTCCACCCCTCGAATAACTCCTAGGCACCAACCGAAATCAAATAAGCATTGATTCATCAAGCAACAGGATAACAATTTATTATCTACACTTACCAACAACGTGTGAAGGGTACCAACTACGAAGTGTAAAAACTTATCAGTACGTAGAGAATGATAACCCAACAACGGGGAAGGAAAAACAGTCAGCTGCAAGGGAAAGAAAAGAAAAGAATCAACAAAAAGAAATGAAAGGGAAAGGATGAAAAGAGGGAGAAGGTTCGGCCAAAGGAAAAGGAAAAAGTTTGCTTACCTTTTTCAGAAGAGTAATATTCTGGAAAGTTACAAGAGAGACCACAGGAACACTAATTCGGCAAAAAGTAGTAAGAAAAAATTCAAAACAATGAAACCAGAAAGAAAAGAAAATCGGTAAGGAAGGAAACAACAGAAAAGCGTCAGAAATATTTGGAAAGATGAGAGGGAGCCGAAATTGCAAAAAAGAGAACAAAATGCATAGGCAAAACCCAAAATGAGGAGCATCCCCCCTCTGACTGAATTCATGACTGCCCACAGTCCAATTTCGGCACAACTCTCCCTCTCCCCTCACTTCCCTTGATTTTCTCCCAAAATCCCTCATCAAATCTCTCCACCCGATCACACCTCCCATCAACCACTCAATTTGAATTCTTCTCAACCACTTCAGTGTTTCAGTCAAACTACAATACCCCCCCACGGCATAGCAACAAAATAAATACTCCATTGCCTCCACCAATATTTGAACCTCAGTCCACTGGCATAGGTAACACGCCACTTACCCCCTAGACCAGCAGGCTTTTTATGTCTTGCCTTACCCACAATAATTTAAAAGCCTACTAACTATAGGCAAGGGTTTATTCCTTAAAAACAAAACTTTTTGCACAAGCCCAGGCTTGAACCCAAGACTTCCCAGACACTCCCAAAACACTTAACCACTGAAGCTTATAGATATTTGTGTTACAAACATACAAAAATAAGTACTTAAATTTTGGGGCGTTACAACTCTACCCCCCTAAAAGAAAATTTCGGCCTCGAAATTTACTTGATCAAAAGAGATGAGGGTATTGTTGACGCATCACCTTTTCGGGTTCCCACTTGGCCTCCTCTGAACTGTGATTGCGCCAAAGTACCTTAACCAGTGGGATGGACTTCTTCCTCAACGCTTTCACATCATGATCTAAAATCTGAACCGATTCCTCCTCAAAAGTCAGGTCCGGTCTAACCTCAATCTCCTCAGTCTATATCACGTGTGTGGGATCAGAGCGATAACGCCTCAGCATAGAGACGTGGTACACATCATGAATCCAATCCAACTCTGGAGGTAACTCAAGTTGATAGGCAACCGGTCCCACACGCTTCAATATGCGATAAGGCCCAATAAACCTAGGGCTCAACTTGCCATTCCGTCCAAATCTCAGTACCTTCTTCCATGGCAAGACTTTGAGAAAAACGAAGTCCCCCACAGAATACTCAATCTCCTTGCGCTTCAAATCCGTATACAATTTCTATCTGTCAGATGCCGCCTTCAATCGCTCCTGAATTAATCTAACTTTGTCCTTAGTATCAAAAATCAATTTCAGGGACCCAGAACACACCGCTCATCTAACCCAGTCCAACACGAAGGAGTACGACACCTAAGGCCATATAATGCCTCGTAAGGTGCCATCTGTATGCTAGACTGGTAGCTATTATTATATGCAAACTCTGCCAATGGAAAATAGTCTTCCCAACAACCTCAGAAATCCATTACATAACTCCGTAACATATCATCCAGTATTTGAATCACCCTCTCTGATTGACCATCTGTCTGAGGATGAAATGCAGTACTGAAGTCCAATCTTGTACCCAAAGCCTCGTGTAGCTTCTTCCAGAACTGAGACGTGAAGCGAGGATCTCTATCTGATATTATGGAAACCAGTACCCCATGCAGTCTCACTATCTCAGCCACATACAGTTTAGCAAGCTTCTGCAACGAGTAATCAGTACGAACTGGTATGAAATGGGCTGACTTGGTCAACCGATCCACGATGACCCATATTGCATCCTTCTTAGTAGGCGTTAGGAGCAGCCCACTAACGAAGTCCATAGTTACTCTCTCCCACTTCTAAAGTGGAATTTTAACTGGCTGAAGCAACCCTGAAGGTAACTGATGTTCTGCCTTAATCTGCTGGCAAGTCAGACACTTAGTCACGAAGTCGGTAACTTCACGCTTAAGACCTGGCAACCAATATAACTCACGAAGGTCTAGGTACATTTTATTCATGCTGGGATGCATAGCATAAGGACTACTATGCGCTTCTCGCAGTATAAACTGCCTCAAATCAGTATCCCTTGGTACACAAACTCTCTCACGGAAACATAGTACCCCTTCGCTATTAAGTCCAAAATCTAAAGTTTCCCCACTCTCAATCTGTCGGAATCGAGGACCCAAAGACCCATCCTCCAACTGTTTACCCTTAATCTGCTCAAGCCACAACAGTTTAACTTGAAGTTCGGCCAACAAACTCCCGTCATCAAATAAGCTGAGACGAGCAAACATCGCCCTCAGATCCGCCATAGCCCTACGGCTCAGTGCGTCAGCCACCACATTGGCCTTACCAGGATGGTATTCAATCGAACAGTCATAATCTTTGAGCAGCTCAACCCATCTTCGCTACCTAAGATTTAGCTCCTTCTGAGTGAGGAGGTATTTGAGGCTCTTATGGTCTGTGTAAATGATACACTTTTCACCGTACAAGTAATGCCTCTAGATTTTCAGTACGAATACCACCGCGGCCAACTCCAAGTCATGCGTCGGATAATTTGCTTCATGAGAATTAAGCTGGCGAGACGCATATGCCACTACCTTACCCTCTTGCATCAACACACATCCCAAACCGACATGTGATGCATCACTGTAGACAGCGAATTCTTTCCCAAACTCTAGCTGTATTAAGACAGGGGCCTCTGTCAGAACCTTCTTAAGTTTCTCAAAACTCTCTTGCTACTTATCAGTCCAGACAAACGACACCCCTTTACGCAATAATTTAGTTAGAGGTACAACAATCAACGAAAACCCCTCGACAAAACGTCTATAATACCCTGCCAGACCCAGAAAACTTCGAATCTCAAATACCCTCTTAGGCGGCTTCCAATCCAAAACAGCTTCAATTTTTTGAGGATCAACTCTAATCCCTTCAGTAGATACCACATGGCCCAGAAATGTTACCTCCCGTAGCCAGAATTCACACTTGTTAAACTTAGCGTATAATTGTTTCTCCCTCTGAATCTGCAGAACAACTCGGAGATGAGCGTCATGTTCATCCTTAGTTCTCGAATACACCAAGATGTCATCTATAAAAACCACTACGAACCGATCCAAATACGGCTGGAACACTCGGTTCATCAGATCCATAAAAGCTGCTGGTGCATTCGTCAGTCCAAACGACATCACCAGGAACTCATAATGACCATAACGAGTCCTAAATGCTGTCTTGTGAACATCAGCCTCTTTGACTCTCAGTTGATGGTACCCCGATCGAAGATCAATCTTAGAGAAGACCAAAGCTCCTCGAAACTGGTCGAATAGATCATCAATCCTTGGCAGGGGGTACTTATTCTTAATAGTCAATTTATTAAGTTGCCGGTAGCCGATGCACATACGCATGGATCCATCCTTCTTTTTCACAAATAACATCGGTGCTCCCCATGGAGACACACTAGGGCGGATGAACCCTCGATCCAGTAACTCTTGAATCTGAGCCTTAAGCTCCACTAGCTCCTTCGGTGCCATTCTATAAGGAGCGATGGACACCGGAGCTGTACCCGGTATGAGCTCAATCCCAAATACAACTTCACGGTTTGGAGGTAGTCCAGGTAGTTCATCGGGAAAAACATCTGGAAAATCTTCAACTGTTCTGATATCTTTAATAGACGAAACCTCATAATCAAAAACATCGATGTAGGCTATATACGCCTCACAACCCTTACGAACCACCTTCTCGGCATTCAGGGCAGAAATCACATTTGTCAAATAATTCCGACGCTCCTCTATTACCACCACCTCATCACCCTCCACAGTTTTCAGTACCACCCATTTAGTAGCACAATCCAAATCCAGTTTATGCTTAACCAGCCAATCCATGCCCAGTATTAAGTCGAATTCTCCAAAAGGGAGTTCCATTAAATCCGCCAAGAAGATGGTTCCTTGAACCTCCAAAGGTACATCTCTGAACAATTTATTTACCTTGACTGACTGCCCTAAAGGACTCAACACAGTAACCTCACTCGTAGTGGTTTCAACCATTATACCCAAAGTCTCAGACACTGAGCATGCTATATACGAATGCATAGACCCAACATCAATAAGTGCATTATAAGGTACATTATAGATAAAGAACATACCAGTAATAACATTTGGGGCGTCTCCGTCCTGTCGGTGACGTGCAGTATAAACCAGAGCTGGCTGTCCCGCCTCAGCATGACCAGCACCTCTGTCCGGTGCTCCACGACCACGACCCATACCATTTCCATCTCTGGCCTGACCACGGCCTCTCGGTGGTTGCTTTGAACGCCTTCGGCGGCACACGATACTCCCAACTGTAACTTGCATCTGTTCGGGCCTCCGTAGACAATCTCTGATACGGTGCTCTAATGATTCGCATCTCAAACATGCCCCTATCCTTTTCCAGCACTCGCCCTGATGGCGTCTACCACAGTCAACACATGGCTACGGTCCAGTAGCTGCATTAGGGACCCCAACTCTTACCGGCCCATCCACTCTGGCCTTTTTCTGCGGCCTCTGAATGGAACTTGAGTGCTCCGAATCCCTCTTATTTCTATTATTTTTTCGATTCTGACGCTCACCACACTTCACCGCCTCGGCGATCTTTGACTTATCTACCAATGTGGCAAAATCTCGCTCCCTCTGTGGAGCTATAAACACTCTCAGACTATCCCTGAGGCCGTCATCGAAACATACACACCGTTCCTATTCAGTTTCCACCATCCCACGTGCATAGCGGCTCAATTGTAAAAATTCAGCTTCATATTCAGCCACTGATTTATCCCCCTGAGTCAGGTTTAGAAACTCCCTCCTCCGGGCATCCACATAACTAGCGCCCACATACTTCCCTTGGAAAGCAGTCTTGAAGAATTCTCATGTCAAACGATTGGCCTGAGTACCCTCTTTAACTGTAAGCCACCACTGATAGGCTTTATCTCGTAACAACGACACTGCACCTTTTATTTTCTACTCGGGGGTGCAGTTGAGGTCATCCATGATCCTGTCTGTGGCTTCAATCCAAAATTCAGCCACGTTAGGGGCAACTCCGGCAATACCCCTAAAAATCTCAGCCCCATTAGACCGGAGTCATTTTGTGACTGACCCCGGCCCATATTAACAGTATTGGGCCCAGCGACCCTCTCCAGAATTCATAACATAGCTTGGGACAATACGTCGTCCCCAGCCACTCGTTCGTGAGACCCAGTCTCAGGCACAGGTGAAGTCGGTGCCTCTCTAGGCTCAGCGTTAGGCATGTGGCCCGATGACGAAGACCCAA
This sequence comes from Gossypium sturtianum, assembly GCA_025698515.1. Taxonomy (NCBI): domain Eukaryota; kingdom Viridiplantae; phylum Streptophyta; class Magnoliopsida; order Malvales; family Malvaceae; genus Gossypium; species Gossypium sturtianum. Next base: position 116,533,220 of record CM046954.1, on the reverse strand, counting down.
CCCGAGCACCTCTACGGCCTCCGCCACGGCCTCTTGTACCCCTTCCACGAGTACCTCTGGTGCTCATTATAAATTTGCGTATTATCTATTTTAACAATTTTATGCATCAGTTTACAGTTCCAGTGTTGATTAACAGATGTCTTATGGAAAGCAATATCAGTATTTAAGAGTTTGTTTTCGCAGAACGCAGTCTTACTACAGTTTTAGTTTTCCCTAACCAGAATATTTCAGTACAACCTACTACCTATAGTAGTCTCAATATTTCCCTTTAAAAAATAAAAGTTTCAGAGGACTTACCACATCGGCGTCGAAGATTCGGTGTACCACAAATTCAGTAAAAATATTTCAAAATACTTCCAAATCGTTTGGAACATTTATTTTTGAAAATTTTGAGTTTTCTAGAGGAAACCCAAAAACCACAGTCTAGTTTTAGAAACCGGCTCTGATACCACTAAATGTAACACCCCAAACCCAGCCCAAACGTTATGGATGAATTTGGTGACATCACATTGAAGTGTTTTCTGAAAACATAGTTTCTTTAGAAAATCCATTCTTATTATTAAATCTCGTTTATGATCTCAACGGACCTTGTAGGGTATCTTGTTCTTTTAAAACTCAAGTTGTTTTTAGCAAAACATTGATCATATTAGTTTGTTGCTATACTTTAAAACAATGTTTGATGCGGAAGCTCTTATAGCATGTTACGAAAATGTGGTGTTTTGAAAAGCATTTATATTTTTAAAATCCGCGTCCTACTACTCTCAAATGTGAATTAAAATAAGTAAAATCCCCATATTAAAAGTTAAAATTTAAAGAGGCCTTATTACAAAACAAATACCCAAATCAAACTTATTGGAAATAAAACTCAAATATAAAAACAGGTGCGATTGTGTGGCCACCTCCGAATCCCTCGCAGCACCGATCCGCCTAAGACTGGGGATTACCTGTACAGATAAATAGAGGGGTGAGTTTACAAAAACTCAGTGTTTAACCCCATATAAGCAAAATGGCCAATTAGGCCATAGGCAAGTACAGTCTGGGCCAAAGCCCAAATCAATAACAGTTCAGATCAGTTGGGCCTTAGCCCATTACAGTATTAGTATCAGTGTGGGCCTTAGCCCATTTGATGTGATATGATTCGGGCATGCAATCAAAAATCCTACCCAACCAGCCTCTACACTCCACTCTGTCCAGCCCAACACTCCGTGTGGGGATAAAATCACCCACCCATCCTTACACTAAAAAATTAGCACCGGTTGCGGCACTAAACAGTATTTGCAACAGGGCTGCCAGTACAGTACACTTCCTCCAATCATAAAAATCCCATCCCATGCAACATATCACACATGTATGCAACATATATATCGTGGCATGCTCATATACATTCATACATAACATAAGGCATACAGTTATTTTATATCATAGGGGCATAACAATAATTTTATATCATAGGGGTATAACAGTCATTTCATAACAGTTTGGGGGTCTAGGTATACTTACCAACCCATCAGTAGGTCCACAATCATCTCGGGTGACCCGTGCAACCTTAACAGTCGATCAGTGAAAATGGGCCCAAGGCCTATAATGCGGGCCCATGTGGGCCCACACGCCCGTGTGGCCCACATAGCCCAGAATTGGTCTCAGTCATGAACATTACACAGTTTGGCCCAATATTCTTCACACGTTTGTATGGTTTACCCGTGTGGGGCCATAAACCCGTTGGGCCCACACGACCCAACGTGGCCCAAAATGGCCTAAGACCACGAAATTACTCATGGTGGCCTCAATAGTCTAACGCCCACGTTTTATGCGTTCGGATTACTACACGAGTGAGCGCACGCTCGTGTAGCGTCAATTGTCCTATTTTTTGGTTTTTTTCGGTTTACGATTTGGGCAGTGTTTACACACCTGGTTTTTACTCGCTGAGAAGGAATGCCCCGAGCCCTTGCAACCTACGTGTGACCAAACAATCAGTAATTAATCACTTAAAGCCCTACTTAATCGAAACACACGAGTTGACCAAGCGTTAACAAGTAACAACGTTACCTTTAATCGAGTAAAAAGGGAGGTTTCGCCCACGTAAATGCCCATTAACGATCTTCCACCCCTCGAATAACTCCTAGGCACCAACCGAAATCAAATATGCATTGATTCATTAGGAAACAGGATAAAAATTTATTATCTACACTCACAAACAATGCGAGAAGGGTACCAACTACAAAGTGTAATAACTTATCAGTACGTAGAGAATGATAACCCGACAACGGGGAAGGAAAAATAGTCAGATGCAAGGGAAAGAAAAGAAAAGAAAAGAATCAACAAAAAGAAATGAAAGGGGAAGGATTAAAAAAGGGAGAAGGTTCGGCCAAGGGAAAAGGAAAACGTTTGCTTACCTTTTTTACAAGAGTAATATTCTGGAAAGTTAAAAGAGAGACCACAGGAACACTAATTCAGCAGAAAGCACTAAGGACAGAATCGGCACAATAAGGGCAGAAAGAAAAGAAAATTGGCAAGAAAGGAAACAACAGAAAAGCGTCAGAAATATTTGGAAAGATGAGTGGGAGCTAAAATTGCAAAAAAGAGAACAAAATGCACAGGCGAAACCCGAAATGAGGAGCATCCCCCTCTGGCTGAATTAAAGAGTGCCCACAGTCCAATTTCGGCACAACTCTCCCTCTCCCCTCACTTCCCTTGATTTTCTCCCAAAATCCCTCCTCAAATCTCTCCACCCGATCACACCTCCCCTCAACCACTCAATTTGAATTCTTCTCAACCACTTCAGTGTTTCAGTCAAACTACAACACCCCTATGGCACAACAGCAAAATAAATACTCCCTTGCCTCCACCAAGATTTGAACCTCAGTCCATTGGCATAGGTAACACGCTACTTACCCCCTAGACCAGCAGGCTTTTTATGTCTTGCCTTACCCACAATAATTTAAAAGCCTACTAACTATAGGTAAGGGTTTATTCCTTAAAAACAAAACTTTTTGCACAAGCCCAGACTTGAACCCAAGACTTCTCATACACTCCCAGAACACTTAACCACTGAAGCAGACAGATATTTGTGTTACAAACATACAAAAATAAGTACTTAAATTTTAGGGCGTTACAGCACCTGCTAGAGCTTACGCTATTCGCGCTCGCAATTATGTGTCGTCACCCAATGTTATTACCGGTACATTTTCTCTTTATGACACTAATGTGATTACTTTGATTGATTCTGGATCAACGCATTCGTATATTTGTGTGAATTTGGTTCTAGAAAGAGTTTGCCTGTTGAGTCTACTGAGTTTGTGATTAAAGTATCGAACCCCTTAAGCAAGTATGTTCTAGTTGATAAAGTTTGCAAGAACTGTCCTTTAATTATTCGGGGTTACTATTTTTCGACTGATTTGATGCTACTACCTTTTGATGAATTTGATGTAATTCTGGGTATGGATTGGTTGACATTGCATGATGCTGTTGTGAATTGTAGACGAAAGTTCATTGAATTGAAATGTTAGAATAGTGAAATTCTTCGAATTGAATCAGATGAATCGAGTGAATTGCCTGTTGTGATTTCATCGATGTCAGCTTAGAGATATGTGAGAAAAGGTTGTGATGCTTACCTAGCTTATATTTTGGATACAAAAGTATTTGAATCTAAGATTGATTCAGTTACAGTGGTCTGTGAGTTTCCATATGTGTTTTCAGAAGAGTTACCGGGGTTACCACTGATCAGAGAGGTCAAATTTTCTATTGAGTTAGTACCGGAAACATCATCGATATCGATAGCTCCGTACAGAATGGCTCCAACAGAATTGAAAGAGTTAAAAGCTCAGTTGTAAGAGTTAACAAATAGAGGTTTTGCACGACCTAGTTTTTCGCCCTGGGGTGCGCCAGTGTTGTTTGTAAAGAAGAAAGACGGATCAATGAGAATGTGTATTGATTATCAACAACTCAATAAGGTTATGATAAAGAACAAGTATCCGTTGCCGCGAATAAATGATTTGTTTGATCAGTTAAAAGGAGCAACAGTGTTTTCGAAGATTGATTTGAGATCTGGCTATTATCAGTTACGAGTTAAAGATTTAGATGTGCCGAAAACTGCATTCAGAACGAGGTATGGACATTATGAATTTCTTGTTATGCCTTTCGAATTGACTAATGCCACTACAGTTTTTATGGATTTGATGAATCAGATTTTTAGACTATATTTAGATAGATTCGTTGTTGTATTCATTGACGACATTCTGATCTATTCTCAAAATGAGTCTGAGCATGCCGAGCATTTGAGAATTGTGTTACAAACCTTGAGAGATAAGCAATTGTTCACTAAATTCAGTAAATGTGAGTTTTAGCTCCAAGAAGTCAGATTCTTGGGACATATTGTTTCAGCTGAAGGCATACGAGTTGATTCGAGTAAGATTTCAGCAGTTGTTGACTGGAAACCACTGAGAAACGTATCCGAAGTTAGAAGTTTTCTGGGATTAGCTTGTTACTATCGAGTATTTGTTAAAGGATTCTCGATGATTGCTACACCGATGACTAGATTGCTACAAAAAGATGTGAAATTTTAGTGGTCCGAGTAATGTCAATAGAGTTTCGAACAGTTGAAAGCATTGTTAACTGAGGCACCAGTGTTGGTTCAACCTGAGTCGGGTAAAGAATTTCTGATTTTTAGTGATGCATCATTGAACGGTTTGGGTTGCGTTTTGATGCAATAAGGAAAAGTGATAGCTTATGCCTCCCGACAGTTAAAGTTGCATGAAAAGAATTATCTGACGCGTGATTTAGAGTTGGCCGCTATTGTTTTCGCATTGAAAATTTGACGACATCATTTGTGCGGTGAAAAGTGTCACATCTTTACCGATCACAAGAGCTTGAAATATATAATGACTTAAAAAGATCTGAATTTGCGACAACGAAGATGGCTCAAGTTTCTAAAAATACTATGAGTTAGTGATTGATTATCATCCGGGGAAAGCGAATGTAGTTGCGGATGCTCTGAGTAGAAAATCATTATTTGCTTTGAGAGCGATGAATACTCAGTTAACCTTATCTGATGATGGTTCGATTCTAGCAGAGTTGAAAGCTAAACCGGTATTTCTTCAGCAAATTTATGAAGCTCAGAAGTATGATAATGAATTGTAAGCAAAAAGAATGCAATGTGAGTCGACTAGTGATTCAGACTATCAGATCGGATCTGATGATTGTTTATTGTTTTGAGGTAGAGTTTGCATACCAAAAGATCCAAAGCTTATACAGAAAATTTTGAATGAAGCACACAGTGGTTGTCTATTTGTTCACCCGGGGAGTACTAATATGTACAATGATTTGAAACAATTGTATTGGTGGTCGAGTATGAAACAAGACATTTCAGAGTTTGTATCGAGATGTTTAGTTTTTCAACAAGTTAAAGCTGAACATCAAGTACCTTCGGGATTACTACAGCCTGTGATGATACCAGAATGGAAATGGGATAGAGTTACGATGGATTTTGTATCAGAATTACCCCTGTCTCCGAAGAAGAAAGATGCTATTTGGGTTTTCGTTGATCGACTGACGAAATCTAGACATTTCATTCCGGTACGTACTGATTATTCGCTTGATAAATTGGTTGAATAGTACATTTCTAAGATCATTAGATTGCACGGGGTGCCAGTTTCGATTATTTCGGATAGAGATCCAAGGTTTACGTCGTAATTTTGGAAGAAATTGCAAGAAGCTCTGGGTACGAGGTTGAATTTTGGTATAGCATTTCGTCCGCAAACTGACGGTCAGTCTGAGAGAGTAATAAAAATTCTCGAAGATATGCTTCGTTGTTGTGTTTTAGAATTTGAAGGCAACTGGGAGAAATATTTACCGTTGGTTGAATTTGCGTATAACAATAGTTTTCAATCAAGCATAAAGATGGCACCGTATGAAGCTTTGTATGGTCGAAAATGCCGAATTCCATTGTATTGGATCGAGCTGAGTGAGAAAAAGCTTCACGGGGTTGATTTGATCCAAGAGACTGAAGATAAAGTGAAAGTAATTCGCAACAGTTTGAAAGCAGCTTCAGATCGACAAGAATCGTATGCGAATTTGAAACAAAAAGACATTGAATTTTAGATAGGCGACAGAGTATTTTTGAAAGTATCTCCGTGGAAGAAAATACTCTATTTCAGTCGCAAAGGCAAACTGAGTCCGTGACATCGGGCCGTATGAAATTATCAAAAGAATAAGACCAGTAGCATATCGTCTAGCTTTACCGTCAGAGTTGGAAAAGATACAGAATGTGTTTCATGTGTCGATGTTGCGTCGTTATAGATCAGATCCTTCACACGTAATTTCTCCGGCAGAGATTCAGATTCAACCTGATATGACATAAAATGAAGAACCAATCAGAATATTAGCTAGAGAGGTTAAAGAATTGAGAAATAAAAGCATAGCTTTAGTGAAAGTATTGTGGCAATGACATGGTTTCGAAGAAGCCACATGGGAGCCCGAGGAAGCTATGAGAAAATAGTACCTTAACCTATTCACTGGTAAGATTTTCGGGGACGAAAATCCCTAAGAAGGAAGTGTTGTAACAGCCTATTTTTAGTCAAATCAAAATAGTGGTTTTAGGACCACAAATCCAAAGTCAAAATAATTATTTTATTATTATTTTAATATCTACAGCATGATAATATGATGGTGTGAAAATTTCGTTAAGAAATTTTATCGTAAAAATAACTAAATCGCGTAAAGTATAAAACTTGAGTTCTATAAGTTAACTGTGTTTATTAGCTATGGTTCTTAAAGTATAGGTCTTTATGTTGTAATTAGATCATTAATAGCATGAATGGACATATATGGACATCATATTTGTATTTTCAATGGTTTAATTAAAGGTTTAATAAGTAAATAGATTATTAAATGATAATTTAAAAAAACAAAGGCCAATTTTATTCATTCATCTTCTTCCTAGACGAATTTAGGGCTTAAAAAAGCCACGAGAATAGCTTGAAGCATTCGGTCACTTCTCCTAGTGCATGTAAGTTCAATTTTGTCCCGTTTTAATTAATTTTTATGTTTTTGAGATCGTTGCAGCTTAGTCTAGCTAGCCCAGGGACTAATTTGCAAAATTGTTAAAGGTTTAGGGTTTTGCCATTGATTAATATTGATGTATTTTGATGTTTAATGATAGAAAATGCATGTTTGTTGTTAGATAAACAACATTTGTAACGTGATTTTTAGTGAAAATGCAAATTAGGGATTAAATTGTGAAATGTGAAAAGTTTGTGGGTAAATTGTGAAATAAATGAAAAATATGGGCTGCTAGGGACCTATTTGTAATTAGGCTAGCATGGGTTGGTATTAAATTGCATGAAATTGTAATTTTATTAAATAAGGACTAAATTGTAAAAATGTGAAACATTAGGGGCAAATGTGTAAAAGTGCCTTAATGTGAGTTTTGGACTAAATTGAATAGAGAGATGATTAAATAAGTTAATTTTGATTATATTTAGATCAAGAAAGGTGAAATACAGACTTAGATTGGGGAAAGAATAAGGTTTCGAAATAGTTGACCCCTGTCGTCGTTTTTACATTCGAGGTAAGTTCGTATGTAATAAGTTTCATTATAAATGTATTTTAAATGCTTTGATATTGTATAAACTGTGAATTCGAGACTACGGACATGTTCGACAATGATTCGACGATGATCCAGCATTGGAAATCCCGATTGAACCTTAGGAATAGATTAGGATACGAATGACATGTCATTAGGGGTTATTGTGATTATGTGATTCGAGTGCTGGTCCTGTACATCCTACCGGTGGCTGAGTATACCGACATGTGTTGTGGTTACTTGACAACTTGTGTGAGCAGCACCGTGTAGCTACATCTTGACTGACAGCTTCTGTGAGTAGGCCCGTTGATAGCTCGAGAGTGAGCATATATGTGATACGAGATTGAGATAGCATTGGCTATGTATGTGGCACTTTGGTGCGAGTTTCCCGAGTATCCGATAGTATTCCAAATGGTTCAACGGGTAAATGAAAGACGTGGTTGAGTATGAGATTGATACGAGATGGTACAGGTATGTACATGAACCGTATAAGCTTTAAATCGAAGAAATTGTAAAGTTTGCATATAATCTTATGATTTAAGGATGTGAAAGGTTTGTTAGTTAATATGAGCTACATATTGATATATTCAATTTGTTGAATTGTGTATTTATGATTACATTGAATTTTTTTCATACGAGCTTACTAAGCTATAAAGCTTACTTTGTTCATTTTACTGTGTTTTATAGTGATTTCAAAGCTAGCTTGGATTCGGGGATCGCCGAAGACTTCATCATACTATCAAGCTATCATTTTGGTACTTTTGAATCTATGTTTTTTGAATATATGGCATGTATAGGAACTTGGGTCATTTTGGTATATAAGTTGATGAATTTAGCCATTTGAATTGGCTTGTAAATGTCTAAGGTTTGGTTTGTATTTATAGCCATGAAATTTGGCTTAATTTGGTTGTGTATATATATATATGTATGCATATGGCCTATGTTATGTGATTGAGGTTGGTTTTGTGACGTTTGTTGATAGTTGGCATTGTGGATGCTAAATGGTTGAAATTAAAGAACATATATGTTTGTGAAATTGATCATAATGATACATGTTTGGAAATGTTTACTTAGTTGAAATGTATATGTGAATTTGGTATAGATGGATTGGCCTATTTTGTGACTTGTGTATATTGTGGATAATGGAATTGAGTTGTCTTGATTTAGTTGGTTTGTATGCCTATTTTTATGCCATGAATTGTACAATTTGGTTTGGTGTAGGTTTGTGCAATTTGGGAGGCAAAATGGCTTGGTAAATAGCCTATTTTTGTCCGCACGGGCAAAGACACAGGCGTGTGTCTTAGCCGTGTGTGACACGTGGTTATGTTACACGGTCGTGTGTCCCCTGGTGTTGAAATAGAAACCAAGTCAGTATGCTCCACACTGCCTCACACACGGGCGTGTGACTTGGCCTTGTGGCATTAGTCAGTATACCCTACAAGTTTGGCATGGCCTAGCACACGGCCTAGTACACGGGCGTGTATGGCCATTTTTAGGGCACACGAGCTAGTCACACGAGCGTGTGTGTTGGTCGTGTGACCCAAGTCAGAGAGTTACACGGGGTTAGACAGGGGCTGGGACACGTCCATGTGCTTCTATTTCGAATGTACACACGGCCTGCGACACGTGCGTGTCTTTGGCCGTGTGAGACACATGGCCGGGCTACACGGGCGTGTGTCCCCTGTTTTTGGAAAAAAATTCTAAGTGTTTGAGAAGTTTTTAAATTTATCGGTTTAGTCCCGAACCACACCGAATGCATGTTTAGGGCCTCGTAGGCTCATTTTAAGGACAATATGAATGTTTTTGATTGATGATTATATGAAATTTGAAAATGTATGAGAAAATGTATTTGTAATTGTATAGTATGTTCAATAATGCTCTGTAACCCTATTCCGGCGTTGAATACGAGTGAGGGGTGTTACAGCTACCCCTGTAACAACCCATTTTTAGTGAAATCGGAACAGTGGTTTTGGGACACCAAATTTGACGTGAAAATATTTATTTTATTATTAGTTTAATGTCTACGGTATGTTAGTAGTGTTGTATAAAAATTTTGTTAAGAAATTTTAACATTTGCATGCTTAATTAAGCAAAAAGGACTAAATCGTAAAAAGTGCAAAAGTAGAGTTCTAATAGTTAAAGGTATCTATTAGCTATGAAATTAAATTGTTAAGGGATTTAAATGGTAATTAGACCATTTTGATTGTTAGTTGACTTAGATGGACATTAAATAGGTGATTTTAAGGTTAATAAGAAGGTTATATATGTAATTTAATAAATATATGTTAGTAAATTAATTAAAACAAAAACATCACCTTGGTTGTTCATCTTTTCCATCGAAAGTTAAGGTGAAAAACTCCATTGAAGGAGCTTGAACATTCGACTAGACATTCTCCTTGCATGTAAGTGTTGTTTTGATCCGTTTTTAATGATTTTTATGTTTTTGGGATCGTTGTAACTTAATCTAGCTAGCCCAGGGACTAATTTACAAAATTGTTAAAGGATTAGGGTTTTGCCATGAATGTGTTTGTGTGATTCTTGAAAATTTATGAAAGATTATGAGTCCTTGTTGTTAAATAAACAACTTTTGTAAAGTGATTTTTGATAAAATTATCATTTAGGGACTTATATGTAAAAGTAGTAAAATATCAGGATGAAATTGTGAATTGATGATTTTTTTTGGGTTGATATGAGTCCCTAGGTAAATTGGCTAGCATGGTATGTGGATGAAATTGCATGAATTTCAATTTACGAGCTTAAGGACTAAATTGTAAAGAAATTAAAATAATAGGGGCAAAAGTGTAATTTTGTGAAAGTATGAATTTTGGACTAAATTGAATAGAATGAATATTTAATGGATTGAATTTTCTTATTTAGATCAAGTTAAGCCTTGTACGAATCTAGATCGAGGGAAAAATAAAGTCTTGGATTAGTGATCTTATTTCGTCGTCTTTGCATTCGAGGTAAGTTCGTGTGTTAAAATAGCGTTTTAATGTATTTGATTTAAATAGTTATTATGTTTGGCTTGTAAATGTGGTAATTTGGTTGGTGTGCTTTTGGCAGTTTAATGCTATAATGGTTGATGTTTATATGGTCAAATTGATGTATGGTTTTTGACCAAAGTGGTAAATGTTGGCATGTTTGAAATGTGGTTAATTAGGTTATGTTTGTTATGGGATTTAGTTGAGTTGTTTTGGTATGGAATTAAGTAGTTGTGTATGCTTGAATTATGGATAAATATGCTTATGCTAGGACATGTTCAATGGTTGTGATTGAGGTGCCTTTTAGCATATTGGTTGTATAGTGATTTGGTCATTTTATGCATGCTTTGGACATGATTTAGGGCCTTGGTTATATGTGGAAATGTGTTGTAGGTTCATGCTTGAATTGGGTGAAAAAATTGCTTGATTTTTGCCTATTTCTTGTCCACACGACCAAAGACACAGGTGTGTGCCTTAGCCATGTGTGACACACGGCCATGCGACCCGGCCGTGTGTCCTCTATAGGTTTTAATGGTTGTTTTTTGAAAGTTACACGGCCTAGCACATGGGCGTTTGGCTTGGCCGTGTGACCTAAGTCAGAGAGTTACACGGGCACGAACATGGGCTAGGACACGACCGTGTGTCCCTATTTCAAATGTTACATGGCCTGAGACATAGGCGTGTGTCTCAGCCGTGTGAGGCACACAGCCGTGTGACCCATACAGTGTGAATTTTTCCAACTTTTTCCTTAAGGTTTCAATGTTCCCGATTTAGTCTCGAATCGTTTATAAAGTGTTTCTAAGGCCTCAAGGCTCAAATAAGAGAACGATATGCATGTTTTTTATTGGATTTTTCTATCATTATGAAATGTTCGGAAATTGATGATTTTAAGTTACGCTTTTATGGTAATGCTCCGTAACCTTATTCTTGCAACGGATACGGGTTAGGGGTGTTACAACCCCTTAAACACTTAACAAAAGAAGCATCATTCAGAACGGAGGAGTGCATTAGTCAGAATCGATCTAAAAGACTACTGAATTGAATAGAGTTTACTCTTTCCTCTTGTTATTTATTTTAATTATGTTTGCTTTCAATTTATTTTTTTTGACATCAACGATGATATTTTAAATCTTATTTGCTAGGATGGTTATGTTAATTTAATAAGATCTATTTTATTCATATTTAACATGTTTAGGCCTCAGTCAATCATGTTTTCAATTAATATCATGATGCATTTCATTCATACGTGATTGGGTGCACTCAGATTAGCTAAGCGATCCTAACCAGATGATGGCTAGTAGACACATAATTGAAAAGTGCAATGCTCAATTTAGATCCTTAAACCCGACTAAGTTGAGGTTCGTAATATCTTTAGTTAGCTCTATTACCTTGCAAAATTTTTAGGTTTATGTAATTAAACTGTTGCTAACGTAAATGTCCCTGTGACCTTACATAAATGCTAAGAAACTTAGTGAATATGATCAGTAAAATGCATATTTAACTAAGTAAAGGACTCCAAAAGGACTTAATTTGGTTTCGAAACTCATGAAAGATCGAGTTGTCGTGGAAGTATTTCCGAACATTGTTAAGCATGATCAAGTAAATTGAATTGATTAATATAATTATCCTAGCCCTTTTAATGTTGATTGTTTTTGTTGCTAAAGCCTTTATTCATACATTTAGTTAAATTGCATCTAGATTAAATTGCATTAGGGATCATTCTTTGCATTCAATTAAATTTAATCATTGCTATCCAAATTTATTGAGATTTTAAATCAAGTTGTTAATTATAATCTTGCACTTAATTGATTAAGCTTATACAATCCCTGTGGAGACGATAACTCATTTTTACTTACTTATTACTTGAACGACTACGTACGCTTGCGTAAACCACGTTACAAGTTTTTGGTGCCGTTGCCGAGGACTGTTGCCTTAATCATTTTTGTGAAATTATTTTTACAATTTGGTTTTATTTTTTTATTTAATTTTTAACATTACTAATTTATTCTTTATTCTTTATTTGTGGTTTATTCTCAGGTGTTTTATGAGCATAGATCGAATCATTGATCTATTACCTATGGACCTTGAAAGCGAGTAGACTTTTAGATAAAGAAGACGTGAGAGATCTACTCAAAGACAAGCCGAGATGGACCTTGGAAATCAGAACGATGGACAAGGTAATGGAGTTAATCATGCACACAACCCAATCCTTATTGCTGATGATAGGGATCATGCCATTAGACAATACGTTGGTCCACTCTTCAATGAGTTAAATCTGGGAATTAGAAGGTCAGATATCGAGTCTCCCCAATTTGAATTGAAACCAGTAATGTTTCAAATGCTCCAAATGATGGGCCAGGTCAATGGTATGCCCATGGAAGATCCACACTTACACCTTTGATTATTCATGGAAGTAAGTGATTCATTCAAGATAGCTGGTGTGATTGAAGACGCACTGAGGTTAAAACTGTTTCCGTACTCATTGCGAGATCGAGCATGAGCATGGCTGAATTTATTGCCACCAAGTTCAATATCTACTTGGAAAGAATTAGCAGAAAGGTTTTTAGTAAAATATTTTCCACCAAGTAAGAACGCAAAGTTGTGTAATGAGATAATAACTTTCCAAAAATTGGATGACGAATCTTTATACAAGGCATGGGAAAGATTCAAGGAATTACTTCGTTAGTGTCCTCATATGGGATTCCTCATTGTATCCAGTTGGAGACGTTTTACAATGGTCTCAATGCACATACAATATTAATGGTAGATGGTTCTACGAATAGTGCGATTTTATGTAAGTCTTATAACGAGGCCTACGAGATCATCGAGAGGATCTCAAGCAAAAATTACCAATGTCCGACACATCGAGTAGTTTCAGGAAGACGTGTAGCTGAAGTGCATGAAGTGGACGAACTGACCTCACTCTCTGCTCAGGTATCTTCTATTTTCTCAATGTTAAAATAGTTTACCACTAATGGTTTGAATAATTTTGCAGGTTAATCACTAAGTCGATATGAAGTAGTTTCTTGTGTATATTGTAGGGATGGTCATTCTTCTGAGAATTTTCCTTCAAATCCCGAATCAGTTTGTTACGTAAGGAACCGATATCAAAATAGAAGTGGAGAAGGACCGTAGTCCAACTTCTACAATCCTTCATGGAGAAACCATCCGAACTTTTCTGGAAGTAACCAAGGAAATAAACCGAACAACAATCAAATGCAGCATAGACCCAACCAAACCCAAGGGTTTAACCAACAAGTCCCAAAACCACCATAAGCTGAATCATCAAACAATTTGGAGGACTTGTTGAAGGCGTACATGGCGAAAAATGACACCTTGATCCAAAGTCAAGCATCAACGATCCAAAGCCAAGAAGCAACACAGAAGAATTTAGAGAACAAGATGGGTCAATTAGCTACTCAGCTTCGTAGTAGACCACAATGAGCCTTACCGAGCGACACAGAAAATCTGAGAAATTTGGGTAAGGAGCATTGCAAAGTGGTAGAATTACGAAGTGGTAAGATTTTGGAACCTAAAAAGGTTGTGGTTGTAGATGAGCCTACTGAAAAAGAGGAAAGTCAACCAACAGTTGAAGTTCTTACAACAGAAAAATTAGAGGCTAAAAAATCTGATGAGGTAAACCCTAAACTAGTGAATTTTGAAAAACTAACACCTTCTTTTGCAGATTTACGTCCCCAGAAAAGTTTTTTGTATCAAATTAGAGTTCTATATCCTTAAAGACTTTAGCAAAACAAGCTAAGACAAGAGGTTCAATTCAAGAAGTTCTTGGATGTTTTAAAGCAATTACACATCAACATCCCATTGGTGGAGGCTTTAGAACATATGCCCAATTACATGAAGTTTATGAAGGATATCTTGTCCAAGAAGAAACGACTTAGTGAGTATGAAATTGTCGCTTTGAGGAAGGAGTGTAGTGTGTTCTTACAGAACAAGCTACCTCCGAAACTGAAGGATCATGGAAGCTTTAAGATACCTTGCAACATTGGTGAATCATATTACGGTAAAGCTTTGTGTGACTTAAGAGATAGCATCAACTTGATGCCCAAATCCATTTTCAAGCTGTTAGGAATAGGTGAAGTAAGACCCATTACTATGACACTCTAACTTGCAGATCAATCATTAGCATATCTCGAAGGAAAGATCAAGGATGTTTTGGTAAAAGTCGATAAATTAATATTTCCTGCTGATTTCATTGTTTTGGATTTTGAAACAGACAAAGAAGTTCCTATCATCCTGGGAGACCTTTCCTAGCCATGAGAAGAAGGTTGATAGATGAGCAAAAAGGCGAACTCATGATGCGAGTTCAAGATGATAAGGTAACGTTTAATGTTCTGAAGGCAATGAAATTTTCTGATTCAATGGAAAAGTGTTCAGTAATGGAGGAATTAGAAACCTTAGTTTCTATGGGTAGCAATTTTGAAGAAGACTCATTAGAGAACGCTTTAGAGTC
The DNA here is from genome assembly GCA_025698515.1 of Gossypium sturtianum. NCBI lineage: Eukaryota > Viridiplantae > Streptophyta > Magnoliopsida > Malvales > Malvaceae > Gossypium > Gossypium sturtianum. The sequence goes on along the minus strand of CM046954.1, from coordinate 116,518,189 downwards.
TGAACCATTCGAAGATGATAAAGGTAATGAAGGTTTGGCTTTGATGAAAGCCAATCTGAAGAGTTATATTCAACCACCGCGGTTCGAAGCGCTAGATTTGGAAGTTCTAGAATTTACAAAACCCAAATTTTCAATCGAGGAACCGCCTAAACTCGAACTACAGGTACTTCCGTCTCACTTAAAATACATTTATCTTGGTAATAGTTCTACTTTTACTATGATTGTTTCAGCGAACTTGATAGAATATCAAGAGGTATAAGTCCTTCCTTCTGTATGCATAAAGTTATTTTAGAGGAAGGTGAAAAAGGTAAAATTGATGGAAAATAAAGACTTAACCTTATCATGAAAGAAGTAATACGGAAGAAACTGATCAAATAGTTAGATGCAGGAATTATTTACCCTATCTCAGATAGTTCTTGGGTAAGTCTGGTACAATGTGTACCAAGGAAAGGTGGGATCACGATTGTCGAAAATGAACGAAATGAGTTAATCTTGACAAGAACAATCACGGGTTGGAGAATCTATATTGACTACAAAAAACTGAACAAAGCCACTCGTAAGGATCATTTTCCTTTACCTTTTATGGATCAAATGCTAGATCAACTGGCATGTAACAAATTTTATTGCTTTTTAGATGGATATGCGAGATACAACCAAATAGTTGTAGCCCCAGAAGACCAACATAAAACTACTTTTACCTGTCTATATGATACATTTGCTTTTAGGCGAATGCCTTTCGACTTATGTAATGCACCTGCCACATTTCAGCGATGTATGATGGAAATTTTCACTGATATGGTTGAAAATTATGTTGAGGTTTTCATGGATGATTTTTCTGTTTTTGGTAACACCTATGATGTTTGTTTGAATAATTTGGAAAAGGTACTAAAAAGATGCGAGGAGACAAATCTTTTCCTTAACTGGGAGAAATGTCACTTTATGGTTAAGGAGGGAATTGTTTTAGGACATAAGATTTCCAAGAATGGAATTGAAACAGATAAAGCAAAGGTGGACGTAATTGAAAGATTACCACCTCCAGTTAGTGTGAAAAGAGTTAGAAGTTTCTTAGGCCATGTTGGTTTCTATCATAGAATTATTAAGGATTTTTCAAAAAAAAAAATCATACCTTTATGTATGCTTTTAGAAAAAGATATTGTTTTTTATTTTCAAAAACAAGTTTAGAAGCTTTTGAGAAATTAAAAAATCAGTTAATCTCAGCCCCAATAATTGTTACACCTAATTGGAGCTCACCTTTTTAGTTGATGTGTAATGCAAGTGATTTCGCTGTTGGAGCTGTGATGGGTCAATGAAGGAACAAAGTGTTCCACCCAATCTACTATGCAAGTAGAACTTTGATAGGAGCCCAGATTAATTATACGGTAACTGAAAAAGAACTCTTTGTTATAGTTTTTACTTTTGATAAGTTCTGTTCATATCTTATAGGTGCCAAGTTTACAATGTTTACTGATCATGCTGTCATTAAGTACTTACTCAAAAAGAAAGATGATAAACCAAGGCTAATTCATTGGATACTTTTACTCCAAGAATTTGACCTTGAGATCCAAAATAGAAAAGGTGTTGAAAATCAAGTAGCCGATCATCTGTTGAGGCTAAAAAAAAAAGGTAACTTCTTCACTTGTTCCAATTAATGAGAATTTTCTAGATGAGCATATCTTCGAGGTAAGTCAAATCTATGAAACACCTTGGTTTTCTGATTTTGCCAATTATTTAGTATGTTGAATAATTCCTCGAGAAATGACGACCAACAAAGGAAGAAATTCCTTCATGATAGTCGGTACTATTTCTGGGAGGATCTGTTTTTGTTTAAACAATGTGTAGATAACATAATCAAGAACTGCATAGCCGGAAGTGAGATTGATGAGATTCTGTACCACTGACATTCATCTCCGAGTGGGGGACACTTTGGTGATTCACGTAAAGTAGCAAAGACTTTACAAGCTGGGTTCTTTTGGCCTACATTGTTCAAAGATGCTTATGCATATATGAGAAACTACGATAGAAGCCAAAGAACTGGAAATATATCAAGAAGGAACAAGATCCCCTTAACAAATATTTTAGATATAGAATTTTTTTGATGTATGTGGCATTGATTTTCTAGGCCCGTTTCCTTCTTGTAACACCCCTCACCCGTATTCAGCGCCGGAATAAGGTTACGAGGTATTACCGATCAATTCACAACACATATAACATACATTTATGCAATGATAAGTATTCATTCTCATAAATCATTCAACACAATCACATTGTCCCTTATAAGGGCCTACGAGCCCTTAAACATGCTTTAAAAGTGGTTTGGGACTAAACCGATATCATACGAAAATTTTGGAAACTTAGAAATTTTTTCATTTGAACAAGGGTCACACGCCCTTGTGAACAGGCCGTGTGCCTCACACGGCTAGTAGACACGCCCGTGTCTCAGGCCGTGTGAAAACAGGGCATACATACTAACTTGGGTTATACGGTCGACCACATGCCCATGTGTCTAGCCCGTGTACCCTTCGAAGTGGCTATACACGCCTTTGTGCAAGGCCATGTGCTAGGCCGTGCCAAAACTGTAGGGTATATTGACTTATGCAACACGGCCAAGTCACACGTCCGTGTGCTAGGCCGTGTGCCAATTTGGGGGTATACTGACTTGTACCAAACGGCCAGTCACACGCCTGTGTGTGAGACCGTGTGGAGCATATTGACTTCAATTTAATTTCAACACCAGGGGACACACGACCGTGTAACTTGACCGTGTGTCATACACGGCTGAGACACATGCCCGTGTCTCTGCTCGTGTGGACAAAAATAGGCTATTTACCAAGCCATTTTGCCACCCCATTTTGCACATACCTACACAAGCACAAATAGTACCAATTCAAGGCACTAATATGCATCCAAATAACATCAACCAATGTTCAAATCATACCCTTTCTTTACCATCAATATAATTTACAAATATGCTACAATTTATCATCTAATTTCATACCTCATTCACATATTCAATTCAATCAACTAAACCATTCCATACATACATTATCAATCATCATTTCTCAAGAACATAGCTTTCCAAATTACCTAATATCATTTAGCATTATAGAGTCAACTTCAACCACACAATATAAGTCAATTACCAAACTCAAAATAGAACCATTGGCACATTTATAAACATCAACTTTCATTATCATAAGCCAACTCAAATGGCCCAAAATACATGTCCATCAAACATACCAAAATGACTCAAGCCTATACATGCCATATACCATATATACACAACTCAAAAGTACCAAGTAGATGGTTGGATAGTGTGGCGTAGTCTCCGACGATCCCGAACTGAGCTAGCTTTGAATTCACTATAAAACACGGAAAAACAAACAAGGTAAGCTACAAAGCTTAGTAAGTTCGTACTAAATATACTCAAAAATTCATAAAACACAAATCATCAATTTGAACAAGTTAATGTATAATTCATGATAATATCAAACCTTCCATAAGCTTATTCATATACTTATATGCAAAGTCATAACCTTTTCTATTTGAACTTCATACTTACATGTACATACCTATACAAATTCATAACGAACTCATACCTTCTCGTAACACTGTCGAATACTCGATGTTTCGCACACTAAGTGCCATCGCATAACTGAAGCTATTATAATCCCACACACTAAGTGCCTTACATAGTCGAAGCTATCTCAGTCTTGCACACTAAGTGCCATATATAGCCGAAGCTATTCCCAATCGCACACTAAGTTCCATAAAAAGCCGAAGCTATCTCGAAATGCACACTAAGTGCTAAACATAGTCAATTTATCGTCAAACATGACCGAAGTCTCGTGTATACAATTTATGCAATACCAAAGCATTAAAATCATAATTGTAACAATGTTTATTGCATACAAACTTACCTCGGATGCTAAAACGGCGAATCGAGTCGTTTAGTCAATAACTTTCGTTTTTCCCCGATCTGGATCTGAATTCTGCTTTTCTTGATCTAAATGTATTCAAATTAACTTATTCAAACATCTATTCATTCAATTTAGTCCAAAACATACTTTAAGGCATATTTACCCTTTTACCCCTAAACTTTCACATTTTTCACAATTTAGTCCTTGTTGCATAAAATCACAAATTCATGCAATTTAATCCAATTTCATGATAGCCGAATTTCACTAGTGTCCATATTAGCTCATATTTATAATTTATTTCACATTTTAACCACACATTTCTCACATTTCACAATTTAGCCCCTAATTTGCATTTTCACCAAAAATCACTTAACAAAACTTGTTTAACTAACATAAAATGTTCATAATCTATCAGTAAACATCAAAACTCATACATATTCATCAATGGAAACATTCAAAATCTTTAAAAAATTTTCAAATTAGTCCCTGGGCTAGCTAGTACTAGCTGCAACGATCTCAAAAACATAGAAATCATTAAAAACGGGACAAAATACATACCTTAATGAGCAAAAATGCCCTAGCTGAATGGTAGCCCTAAAATGGTGTTTATTCTCTTCCAAAAATCAGTGGAAAAGATGATACAACCATTAATTTGGTTTTTGTTTTATTTATGTTATGTTTAATAACTAATTTACAATTATAACCTTAATAATAAACCATTAAAATCATCATATTAATGCCCATCTTTGTCCACTTAAGTTTCAAATTGTTTAATTACTATTTAAGGCCACCATATTCAAAACCCAAAGCTATTTAACACCTTTAACTAGTATAACATGAATTTTACACCTTACGCGATTTAGTCCTTTCTATCAAATTGACCAATCAAACGATAAACTTTCACACAATCATATCTTCATACTGTAAACTTTAATAAAATAATAAAATAAATATTTTCACTTCGGATTTGTGGTCCTGAAACTATTGTTTTCGATTTGACCAAAAACAGGCCGTTACAACTCTCCCCTCTTAGGGATTTTCGTCCCCGAAAATCTTACCAGTGAATAGGTTTGGGTACTGTTTTCGTATAGTTTCTTCGGGTTCCCACGTAGCTTCTTCAACCCCATGTCGATGCCATAGTACTTTTACTAATTCGATTCTCTTATTTCTCAACTCTTTGATCTCACGAGCTAAAATTCGAATCGGTTCTTCAGCATATGACATATTCGACTGAATTTCAACCTCAGTCGGGGAAATGACATGTGAACGATCGAATCAGTATCGTCGAAGCATCGACACATGAAACACATTATGTATTTTCTATAACTCAGACGATAAAAATAGTCGATATGCCACTGGCCCAACTCGCTCAGTAATCTCATACGGTCCAATGAATTGCGGACTCAATTTCCCTTTCCGACCAAACCGTAATATCTTTTTCCACGACGATACTTTCAAAAACACTTTATCCCCGATCTGGAACTCAATATCTTTACGTTTCAAGTCTGCATACGATTTCTGTCGATCCGAAGGTGCTTTTAAACTATCGTGAATTACTTTCACTTTTTCGTCAATCTCTTTGATCAGATCAACCCCGTGAATCATGTTCTCACTAAGCTCAGTCCAGTACAATGTTGTTCGACATTTACGACCGTATAGAGCTTCGTACGGTGCCATCTTAATACTCGATTGAAAACTATTATTGTAAGCAAATTCAATCAGAGGTAGATATTTATCCTAGCTACCTTCAAACTCAAGAATGCAACAACGCAACATATCCTCAAGTATCTGAATAACTCGCTCGAATTGACCATCCGTTTACGGATGAAACGCAGTGCTAAAATGCAACTTTGAACCCAAAGCTTCTTGCAATTTCTTCCAAAATCGCGAAGTAAATCTTGGATCTCTATCCGAAACAATAGATAGGGGAACACCATGTGATCTCACAATTTCGAAAATATACAGCTCAGCTAATTTATCAAGCGAGAAATCTGTACGTACCAGAATAAAATGAGCTGATTTCGTCAATCTGTTAACAAGAACCCAGTTCACATCTTTCTTTTTCGGAGATAAGGGAAAACATGATACGAAATCCATTATTACTCTATCCCACTTCCACACAGGAATCATAATAGGCTGTAATAAACTTGACGACACTTGATGCTCAGCTTTGACTTGCTGACAAATCAAACATTTCAAAACAAATTCTGAGATATCACGTTTCATGCCGTGCCACCAATAAAGATGTTTCAAATCGTTATACACTTTCGTGCTTCCCAGATGTACTGATAAACAACTACTGTGTGCTTCGTTTAGAATCTTTCGATGAGTTCAGAATTTCTTGGTACACATATTTTATCACGAAACATCAAGGCCCTATTCGAAACTCTGAATCAGAAGTCGACTCTTACTAAGCTCGTTTTGCTTGCAATTCATTATCAAATTTTTTAGCCTCACAAATCTACTATGGAAATAACGGTCTCGCTTTCAACTCGGCTACTATCGAGCTATCGTCAGACAAAGCTAATTGTGTGTTCAAAGCACGTAAAGCAAATAGGGACTTTCGGCTCAAAGCGTCAGCAACTACATTAGCTTTCCCCGGGTGATAGTCAATCACTAATTCATAGTGTTTTAGCAATTCTAACCATCTTCTCTGTTGCAAATTCAAATCTTTCTGAGTCATCAGATATTTCAAACTTTTTTGGTCGGTATAAACATGGCATTTCTCACTAAATAAATAATGACGCCAAATTTTCAATGCGAACACTATCGCTGCTAACTCTAGATCGTGCATTGGATAATTCTTTTCGTGCGACTTCAATTGTCTCGAGGCATAAGCTACAACTTTGCCTTCCTGCATCAAAACACAACCCAGGCCATTTAACGATGCATCACTGAAAACTACGAATTCTTTACCCGACTCAGGCTGAACTAACACTGGTGCCTCTGTCAATAATGCTTTCAATTGATTGAAACTTTGTTGACATTTCTCGGACCATTCAAACTTCACATCTTTCTATAGTAATCTGGTCATCGGTGTAGCAATCATTGATAACCCTTTAACGAAACGTCGATAGTAACCAGCCAATCCCATAAAACTTCTAACATCGGATACATTTCTAGGTGGTTTCCAATCAATAACTACAGAAATCTTGCTCGGATCAACTCGAATACCATCCGCCGAGACTATATGTCCCAAAAATCCAACTTCCCAGAGCCAGAACTCACATTTGCTGAATTTAGCATACAGTTGCTTATCTCTCAAGGTTTGCAATACAATCCTCAAATGCTCGGCATGCTCAGACTCATCTCGTGAATAGATCAGAATGTCATCAATGAACACAACAACAAATCTGTCTAAATACAATCTAAAAATTCGATTCATCAAATCCATAAAAATGGCAGGAGCATTAGTCAAACCAAAAGGCAAAACAAGGAATTCATAATGTCCATACCTCGTTACGACGAGCATGATTTTGGTACATCCGAGTCTTTAACTCATGAATCGATAATAACCCGATCTCAAATCAATCTTTGAAGCTCTTGTTGCACCTTTTAAGCGATCAAACAAATCATCTATTCTAAAGAAGCGGATACTTATTCTTTATCGTAACTTTATTGAGTGACGATAGTCTATACACATTCTCATTGACCCGTCTTTCTTTTTAACAAACAATACTAGCGCACCCCAGGGTGAAAAACTAGGTCGTGCAAAACCTCTATCCGTTTACTCTTGTAGTTGAGCTTTCAACTCTGTCGAAGCCGTTCTGTACGGAGCTATTGATATCAGCGTTGTTCCCGGTACTAATTCAATACCAAACTCAACCTCTCTAATAGGTGGCAATCCCAGTAATTCTTCAGGAAATACATCCGGATATTCACAAACGACTGGCACTAATTCAACCTTCTTTTCAGACACTTTAGTATCTAAAACATAAGTGAGATAAGCTTCGCAACCTTTTCTCACATACCTCTGAGCTGACATCGATGAAATCACTATTGGTAAACCACCTGACTCATCATATTCAATCCGAAGAATTTCATTATTCTGACATTTCAGTTCTACAGTCTTTCATCTACAGTTCACCAAGGCATCATGTAGGGTCAACCAATCCATACCCAGAATCACATCAAACTCATCAAATGGTAAAAGCATCAAGTCAGCCAGAAAATAGTAACCATGAATCATTAAAGGACAGTTCTTGCATACTTTATCAACTAGAACATACTTGCCTAAAGGGTTCGATACTTTATTCACAAATTCAGTAGACTCGATAGTAAAACTCTTATTAGATACCAAATTCATACATATATACGAATGAGTAGATCCAGGATCAATCAATGCAATAACATTAGTGTCGTAAAGAGAAAATGTACCGGTAATGACATCAGGTGATGATGCATCTTCGCGAGCGCGAATAGCGTAAGCTCTAGCAGGTACTCTGGCTTCAGATCTCATTGTAGAATCTCTCGTTATACCTCGATTACCACTTACATTTCCCATATTTCTTGGCGGCCTCCTTCGGGTAGCTGTATTGCTCGACCTTGCATTCTGATATTTATCTTTTTCGTTTAGCTCGGGACAATCTCTGATAAAATGATCTCGTGAACCACAACTGTAACAAGCTCTATTATTATTTTTCATCCAGCACTCTCTAAAATGCCATCTTCCACACTGTTGACACTCGGGTTTAACATCTTTAACTTTGCCAACACTTGATACCGATGTAGTTTGAGCTTTAGGGCTGGTATATTGCTTTCCACGATCCCAATTAGAATATCCCACTGAAGCTGTCGATCGATTAAAATAGTCTCTGGATTTCTTTGACGAGGACTAATAAGGTTTACTCATCGATCTCTTCCTCAATTCTCTTGCCTCTGAATCTGCCTTTCTCTTTTCTCGGCTAAAGTCTTCGGCTTTGCAAGCCCGTTCAACTAACACAACAAATTCTTCTAAATCTAAAATCCAAACCAGAAGTTTAATATCTTCGTTCAGCCCATCAACAAACTGCTTGCACATTATTTCTTCAGTAAACACATACTCTCGAGCGTACTTGCTTAGCCATACAAATTCTCTTTCATACTCGGTTACAGTCATGCAACCTTGTTTCAATTCTAAAAACTCTTTATGCTTTTGATCCAGAAATCGTTGACTGATATATTTCTTTCGGAATTCAGTCTGAAAGAATTCCCAGGTAACTCTCTCCCTTGGCACCACCGATACTAATGTATTCCACCACTGATATGCGGTATCTCTCAAAAGGGATATAACACACTTTAAACATTCAGCTGGTGTGTAAGAAAGCTCGTCAAACACTCTAATCGTATTTTCAAGCCAAAACTCGGCTTTCTCAGGGTCATCATCAACATTAGCTCTGAATACTTCAGCCTTGTGTTTACAGATCTTGTCAACTGGAGGCTTGTTCAATCTTAAAAGCTTGACTCCTTGAGGAGCTACAGGTACAGGTTGAGGATTAGAAGGGGTGGAGGTTGTTGAGCAGCTGGGTTTGTACAAATATATTGAGTGAACCACTCATTCATCATTTGGAAGAAGGCTTCTTTAGCCTCTCCTCCCTGGCTACCCGTCACAGGTCTCGAATCAGATGGCGCTATCCCTTGCACGGGAGCAAGCGCATTACTCTCAACCTCATAAACTATAGCTCGATTAGGACCCATTACTATATGAAAACACAGTTTAAAACGTCAGGAGTCATCACACTATCATAGTTTATATATGGCATGTATAGCTAGACTCTCACACACGCTATGTTAGTCCTAGAATCGACTAAACCGTAGCTCTGATACCAATAAATGTAACACCTTCACCCGTATTCAACGCCGAAATATGGTTACGAGGTATTACTGATCAATTCACAACACATATAGCATAAATTTATGCAATGATAAGTATTCATTCTCATAAATCATTCAACACAATCACATTGTCCCTTATAAGGGCCTACGAGGCCTTAAACATGCTTTAGAAGTGGTTCGGGACTAAACCGATATCATACGAAAATTTTGGAAACCTAGAAATTTTTTTCATGTAAACAAGGGTCACACGCCCGTGTGAACTGGCCGTGTGCCTCACACGGCTAGTAGACACGCCCGTGTCTCAGGCCGTGTGAAAACAGGGCATACATACGTACTTGGGTCACATGGTCGACCACACGCTCGTGTGTCTAGCCCGTGTACCCTTCGAAGTGGCTACACACGCCCGTGTGCCAGGCCGTATGCTAGGCCATTCAAAAATTATAGGGTATACTAACTTATGCAACACGGCCAAGTCACAGGCTCATGTGTTAGGCCGTGTGCCAATTAGGGGGTATACTGACTTGTACCACATGGCCAGTCACACGCCCGTGTGTGAGACCGTGTGGAGCATACTGACTTCAATTTAATTTCAACACCAGGGGACACACGACCGTGTAACTTGACCGTGTATCACACACGGCTGAGACACACGCCCGTGTCTCTGCCCGTGTGGACAAAAATAGGCTATTTACCAAGCCATTTTGCCACCCCATTTTGCACATACCTACACAAGCACAAATGGTACCAATTCAAGGCACTAATATGCATCCAAATAACATCAACCAATGTTCAAATCTTAGCCTCTCTTTACAATCAATATAATTTACAAATATGCTACAATTTATCATCTAATTTCATACCTAATTCACATATTCAATTCAATCAACTAAACCATTCCATACATACATTATCAATCATCATTTCTCAAGCACATAGCTTTCCAATTTACCTAATATCATTTAGCATTATAGATTCAACTTCAACCACACAATATAGGTCAATTACAAAACTCAAAATAGAACCATTTGCACATTTATGAACATCATCAACTTTCATTATCATAAGCCAACTCAAATGGCCCAAAATACATGTTCATCAAACATACCAAAATGACTCAAGCCTATACATTCCATATACGATATATACACAACTCAAAAGTACCAAGTAGATGGTTGGATAGTGTGACGTAGTCTCTGACGATCCCTGAATCTGAGCTAGCTTTGAATTCACTATAAAACACGGGAAAAACAAACAAGGTAAGCTACAAAGCTTAGTAAGTTCATACTAAATATACTCAACAATTCATAAAACACAAATAATCAATTTGAACAAGTTAATGTATAATTCATGATAATATCAAACCTTCCATAAGCTTATTCATATACTTATATGCAAAGTCATAACCTTTTCTATTTGAACTTCATACTTACATGTACATACCTGTACAAATTCATAACGAACTCATACCTTCTCGTAACAATGTCGAATACTCGATGTTTCGCACACTAAGTGCCATCGCATAACTAAAGCTATTATAATCCTGCACACTAAGTGCCTTACATAGTTGAAGCTATCTCAGCCTCGCACACTAAGTGCCATATATAGTTGAAGCTATTCCCAATCGCACACTAAGTGCCATAAAAAGCCGAAGCTATCTCGAATCGCACACTAAATGCTAAACATAGTCGATTTATCGTCGGACATGATCGAAGTCTCGTGTATACAATTTATTCAATATCAAAGCATTAAAAGCATAATTGTAACAATGTTTATTGCATACGAAGTTACCTCGGATGCTAAAATGGCGAATCGAGTCGTTTAGTCGATAACTTTCGTTTTTCCCCGATCTAGATCTGAATTCCGCTTTTCTTGATATAAATGTATTCAAAATTAACTTATTCAATCATCTATTCATTCAATTCAGTCCAAAACATACTATAAGGCTTATTTACCCTTTTACCCCTAAACTTTCACATTTTTCACAATTTAGTCCTTGTTGCATAAAATCACAAATTCATGCAATTTAATCCAATTTCATGATAGCCGAATTTCACTAGTGTCCATATTAGCTCATTTTTCTAATTTATTTCACATTTTAACCACACATTTCTCACATTTCACAATTTAGCCCCTAATTTGCATTTTCACCAAAAATCACTTAACAAAACTTGTTTAACTAACATCAAATATTCATAATGCATCATTAAACATCAAAACTCATACATATTCAGCAATGGAAATGTTCAAAATATTTAATAGTTTTTCAAATTAGTCCCTGGGCTAGCTAGTACTAGCTGCAACGATCTCAAAAACATAGAAATCATTAAAAACGGGACAAAATACATACCTTAGTAACCAAAAATGCCCTCTCCAAACGGAAGCCCTAAAATGGTGTTTCGTCTCTTCCAAAAATCGGTGGAGAAGATGATACAACCATTAATTTGGTTTTTGTTTTATTTATGTTATGTTTAATAACTAATTTACTATTATAACCTTAATAATAAACCATTAAAATCATCATATTAATGCCCATCTTTATCCACTTAAGTTTCAAATGGTTTAATTACCATTTAAGGCCACCATATTCAAAAACCAAAGCTATTTAACACCTTTAACTAGTAGAACATGCATTTTACACCTTACGCAATTTAGTCCTTTTTATCAAATTGACCAAACAAACGATAAAATTTCTAATCGAAACTTTCAGACAATCATATATTCATATTGTAAACTTTAATAAAATAATAAAATAAATGTTTTGACTTTAGATTTTTGGTCCCGAAACCACTGTTCTGATTTGACCGAAAACGGGCTGTTACACTTCTTTCTATGGGAACAAGTATATTTTGGTAGCTATGGATTATGTATCTAAGTGGGTTAAAGCTGAGGCGTACCTAAAAAATGATGCTAAGGTAGTCATGCGATTCCTACATAAGCACATATTTACACGATTTGGGACTCCTAGAGCTATAATTAGCGATGAAGAATCTCACTTTGTAAATAAGTGGCTTAAGTGGTTGCTTGAGAAGTATGATGTGAAACATAAGATTGATACTGCCTATCACCCAAAATCAAATGGGAAAGTTGAAAGGGTGAATCGTGAAATTAAAGGTATACTTAAAAGAGCAGTGTGCCCTAACAGAACAGATTGGTCTCAAAGGCTCGATGATACTCTATGGGCCTATCGAACTATTTTTAAAACACCGTTAGGAATGACTCCCTAATCGGTTAGATTTTGGAAAGGCATGTCATTTACCACTTGAATTGGAGAATAAAGCTCATTGGGATTTGAAACAATTGAATTTTGATCTTAAGTAAGCCAGTGAGAGAAGGATGTTACAATTTGATGAGTTGGAAGAGTTGAGGTTATTTTCATATGAGAATGCTAAGATGTGTAAAGAGAAATATAATAGATGGCATGATAGTCGTATACAACCTTGTGAGTTCAACGAAGGATAGAAAGTGTTGTTGTTTAATTTAAGGCTAATGTTATTTCCTGGAAAGCTCAAATCTCGATGGAAAGGACCTTATACCATCCACAAAGTTTATCCATATGGAGCTATAGAATTGTACAACAACCATGGAGGTATGTTTAAAGTTAATGGTCAACATCTCAAGCACTATTGGGATGGTGAATTTGAGCGAATTAAAATCTCGTTCAAATTATTAGACCCTTAATTTTTCATAAACCTACTTTTTAATAAAAAGTTAGAAACCATTTTCTTAAATTAGTACATTTAATTAATTCTATCTAAAAAGATTGAAACTTAACCGGGACCGTTGTGGCCCCTGCAACCTTTCCTGGGGATTAATTTAATGTAATTTTTTGAGAAGAAAATTTCTAATTAGTTTTAAATTTGTATTTTTCATTTTTATCTTTGTCTTTAATTTAATTTTAATTTTAATTTAATTTGTTTATGTTTAATAAATGGGGTCAAATTGGCCCAAGTACTAATCAATTTATTTATTTTTAAGCAGCCTAGTTTGTAAATACAGTTTGGGCTTAAAGGCCTGAACAGTAAAGAAGAGAAATTTAACCCATTTTTGCCATCCATAAGGGTTCCCTAAAACCCTATATTTTGCCATAATATTTTCCTTCCATCTTACTTGCCGCCCAAGTAACTCAAAATTAGCCAAATTTTAGCCATAAGACTACCTTGCCATCCATGTCACTTGAATTAACTAAATTTTAGCTACAAAATTTCCCTAATTCATCACTATATAAACCCCTCTCTACCTTCATAATTTTCACAACCCTTCAAGTTATTAGCTTAAACCCTAGCCACTCATTCTTTTTCCTCCTAGCCATTGGCCCAAATCTTGAAAAATCTCCCCAAATTCCTCTCATTGTCGCAATACCCAAGCTTATTGCCACTGCGAGTTTTTTGCTGGAGAAACCATCTCCCCGTCGTATTCCTATTACCGCCGCACACCTATCGCTGTCGCAAACCCATTGCTACTGCAAGCTTATCGCCATCGCAAATGTAACATCCCAAAAATTGGGGGTTAGTAGAATCGGGCTTGTGAATCGAGAGAGTGATCATGCCTTAATTTTTTAAATTATCTATGCATTTTTAGGAAATAAATTAGGTATTGGTTTGTTGGTTAAGTGTTAGTGTAAAGTTTCCTGAAACCCAAGTTCAAATCCCTTCTCTCGCATCATTTTTATTATTTTGCAAATTTTGCCTTAAACTCTAGTATGTGACATGCCTTGTTTTTAAAAATAAATATTTCAAATTATATCAAGAATGAGTTATTGGTTTGATGGTTAAACATTGGTGAATTTATCTTTGAGGACCTAACTTCAATTCCCTTGCCATACAAATAATTTAATTTTTTTTGACAAAAACCCCTTGTTTTAATGTGTGGGCCATCCAAGCCTAATTAACCTAGGTATAAATATTAAATTTTTCACTAATAACCAGCCTTTAATCCTCCTTCTCATTTCCCTAGCCGTTCCTCTCCTCCTCTCCTTCTCTTTGATTTTAATTTTTTTCCTTTCCTCTATTGTTGTCGTCGCCTACACCTAGTATTACCATCTCTTTCTTCTTTTTTTCTTCTTTCCACAAGATTTGTTAACATATTCTCCACCATATTTTTTTCATTTTTCCTCATTAAAATCAGCCCCAAATCTGGAATCTTGAACTCCATGATCAATCCCGAACATTGCCAAGAAAGTGCCATTGTTGTTTCTCTCTCTTTAATTTCTTAATTAATCTTGTCCATTAAAAACCTAAATTTCCAGATCTGGAATTTGGTGGATTTGAAATTATTTCAAAGGTATTTTTCCAGATTTTAATGAAATCTCAAACCGTTTTAAAGTTCAGCCCCAATTTTGGCCACCGCGGGTGGTGGTGCATGCACCTATGGACAAGAAAAGGGGCTGTTTTGTTTCTTAGTTCTTGCCTATATTTTTCTAGCACTAATTTGAGTTCTTGAACCCTCCTAATTATATTTTAAACCCATTTCAATTATGGAAAAACGTTATTGATCGATTGGGCATTCGGATCCCACAAATCATGAAGCGTAAGTGCAATTAAGGGTAACTAGTTTGTTATTTCGACATAGTTGTTGGGTAAAGGTTATGAATTGATTAAATGAAGGAATTTAATCATTAACTAACTACTTATTTTCCAGTATATTATTGAATTAGGTGCTGACCCAAACACCCCAAATCATCCGTAAAGGCGAAGAATGATTATATGTACTGTTTGCATCGATACAGTGTAAGGAATCTAACTAGTTTGGATTCATAAAATAGTTATAATTTCAACGATTGGTTTGAACTCATAAGTGGGTGTTTAGGGTCTGGTTTAATGATAAATTGATTTAATTTATACTGAATTTTGGTTTAGGTTTGTTTAAGGAATTATTAAGGAAAATTAGAAGATTCGTTAGTGTGCTGCGAGGAAGCGGAAAATTAAGGTGTGGGTCCTAAACTCATAAACTTGTTTAAAAATGTTAAATATCATGCTATATATGATAAATTAGCTTGTTGATTGGATTGTCTTAATAGCCAAATTATTGATTTTGTGAGTGGCCGAACCAGGTATGTTTTGAGCCTTAAAAGATTGACATGTTGGCAAAATTGATAGTTTGATAGTATGAATGTTTGATTGAGTTTGTAATTGCATATTTGAGTTATGAGATATGAGAATGTTTGACTGAATGATATAATGTGTTGAGATATTAAGCTTATGTATGATTTAAATGCATGAGATATTTGTTATATTGTGTACTGAAAATGGTGCTATTTATGCACAATGAAAATCCGTAAAGTATGTGAAATTGAACGATATTGATTGATATCAACACAATGGTAATTTGAAATATTGGAACACTGTTTCCATTTACTGAAAGTATGTGATTATTGAGGACATATTGAGCATGTCAAATGAATGTGAAAAGTATTAAGATATGATTATGTATGAGATTGTGTGACATATTGCATATGCATTGGGTTGGGATTTTGGGGTTGACGGAGGAGTTTTGTGGAGTATGTTGGAACGCTGGCACCCCTTGGCGCAGCAAAATAAAATAAAATTCCAGTGATCCAAACCATGAATCCATGTGTGAGGAACGAATCGGGGTGAAATAAAGTTTTTGAAATTACCGAAATGCCTCGGTAACACGAACTTTGATCCACTGTCGAACCAAGCCACAACCTTTTGCGATGTCGGCCTCTACATAATCCACCCGGTTTGACTATGAACGGAAGAAATCTCCAAAACTGTTTTGGAGGTTTTTCTTGCTTGACGGCTGCTAGACCTTAAAGTAATACCTTAGGGTTTTTTCTTAATAAGCTCTATATAACCTATTACCTTTTATAATCGATATCTTTTTAATGAATCATAAAATTAAATAAATATAATAATGTTTTAACCGAAAATTATAATTACATTAATTATATCCAAAAACAAATTATAATTACATTAATTATAACATGGATTTCGGTAAACTATATTTATTTAAATCTATATGCGAACCAAATTCATATATCAATTCTCATTATTTGTACAACATCCTTGTACATATAATATGTTCAATATTTGATTGCCCAATTTAAATTAATTCTTTAATTAATTTAACTCATGTGACAATCAAACACAATGCCAACTATGTTTTATTCCGTTCATTTCAACCATATGGTGTGACCCTGTAGGTTCTTGTAACGTTAGTAGTAATACTAGAACGATTCTAATGTTACAAACAATGAGTGGCATCTAGCAATGCATCATTGCTACCTAAGTTACAAGGAGTCATGATTCGAAATAACCTTTTTGTGATTAACCTTTCATGCATTAATCCTTAAGTCCTTTATCTCTGGAATGGACACAAGTCATGGAATAGTCACACTTGTATAGTCCATCCCATGTTTCTTGATATCTTGAGTAGACTATGATATAAAAATTAGTATGACATCTCATGTCAACTTATTTGAGCATGGCCATGCATTTCTAGTCTCACTCAATCAAGTGGCCTAAGATATTACTCCCATTATGTAGGAGGGACTTATCCTATATTGATCAACCATATTCCTCTACATAGATTGTGGTATATCCAACATCGCCTTTATAGAACAACCGATTCACGATTATACGTTTGATTGTATCAAAATATACAACTCACGATGTTGGGATAATGATGATCTCAAGTCCGAGGATCATATACATATTAATCACTATGAGTAATGTTGTGACAATTACATAATAATCCAAGAAACATACTCATAGCGGGTCACCCAATATGTTGTTCTCTAACACACATATTCATGCATTGATTTTGACACTCCATATCAATGACAACTCTTTATCATCAATCAACTACATGTTAGTCTTAATGCATTATTGTTGTCCTAGTCAACAATAATACTTGACTAAGGATCTTTTAAGAATAATCATATTATTCTCGGGACATTATTATAAAAGCAGTTTATTTGTACACACAGAAAAGAAAAATCGAAATAATAATGACAATGCTTTATATTAATAAACATGGTAAATCAAGTATGTTATTACAACCATCTCATGATTGATCTTTGGGCATACTCTTACAGTACCGCGGCATATTAAGTCCACATTATTCAGTAGTCGATGTAACCGCACTGGAGTACTGAGAGGGATCGCGATTTTATCGCATATTATATGTTATTGGAGATTGTATCGCACTATTTGATATACGGCAGATTTTTTGCATTATTTATTATTCGGTGGTTTTACCACATCGAGCTATGCTCATAATGTTTTGGAGTTTGACAGACGAGTTCTGGGGAACCCGTGGTGTGTAGCAGATGGTATGGGTAGGAACCTTTTTGCATTGCATCATGTGCATGACATATTTGAATGTTATTGACTTATGCTACGCATTGTATTTTGTTGTATTGAATGGTATCGAAATTAATGATTGTTACACGGATGAATGATGACCTATGCTCATACACCGTTTGAAATCAATTTGATAATGGCTATGTAATTACATGAAATTCCTATGATGGTTCTATTTTCTTCTGTTGATGCTAATATGTTTCACTGTATTTGATGCTTTTGCCCGTTTAACTAATTATTCAACTCACACGGAGCTTTTCATAAGCTCACCCCCCAATAGTGTCTAACTTTTCAGGTAAACTTCAAAATTAGGACCGGACTCGACATTCGGAGAATCAACTTGGACCTCGGATTATTATTATTTAATTAAGTATTATTAAGTCTTTATTGGTTTTGGCTTGTAATTTTTAATTATTTTTGGTCTGCGGCTTGGTAACTTTTCTTTTGGGGATTTTTGCATGCATGAATTACTCAAGCATAACAATCGGATAATGCATGATATCAGGCTTAAGTAAAATTTGATATTTTTCCCTAGTTTCCACTACATTGCAAATGAATTGTTTTTGAAAAACAAATCGATAAGGCAACTAATTTTCCAAAATGACTTGAAAAATGGTTTTTCTGCTGCATTAGTTTAACTTTGAGTTTTTTTTTTTAAAGAAGAGCGACAAGTGATCGTTGTATTTCAGAGTTTTAAATTTATAATGATCGATCCTGGAATTAACTATAACAACGATTGAGGCAAGTGCACCTATCGAACAGTAGTATAGCTTAGGCAAGACCGGATTGTCGAACCCAAAGGAACTAAAAGTACTAATACTAACTTTCTTTCTATTATTTAGCCTAAAATAAGTGAAGTTATTTATTAATCTAAATTAACTAATTACTAAACTAAAGACCCAAAGAAAAAAAGAATGAATTGGGAAAATACTTGAGAAAAACTCAGTTGATTAATACGATACCCTTAGGAAGAATCCACCTAGACTTCACTTGTTATCTAACACTGAACCAGACGATTTATTCACTTGACTTGATCCGTAGGACTCCCTAATTTATATTAAACCCTCTCTCGAGGCGAATAACGTCTAACCCTAGGTTGATTAATTGAAATCTCTTTCTAATTAAAACTCCTAGAATAACAGTAAATCGATCTATGGACTCCCATAATAGGTTTCACCCTAATTTGACAAAATCTCGTCACCCTATCTCTAGGCGCGCACGATCAACTCCGCTTAATTATGCTAGATCTACTCTTAAGCAGGACTTTTGCTCCACCACCTAAGCACATTCAACTTGAATTAATATCCGCAAAATATCAACACAAGAATTAAGCACACATAATCAAGAACAAATCAAGTATTTATCATATAGTTGAAAACAATAACAAGATTCATCTAGGTTTCATCCCCTTCAGTGTATCTGAAGGGTTTAGTTCATAATAATAAAGAAAAACATCTCGAGAAGAAAAGATAAAACAAAACATAAGAAATCCTAAAACCCCTGAAGGAATTGAAGAGGAGATCCTCCGTCTTGAGTAGAATTAGGCTTCTTGAGATGGATCGGTGGCTATCCCTTGAGAGTTTCCCACAAATCGACCTCTTGGCTCGGCTCCTTGGCCTAGCTAACCGCCCTCTTCTAGGTTATACTTAGGGTCTTTATATAGGCTTTTGAAATAGGTTCCTTTGCCCCTAAGTATCCTTTTCCGAGTGAAATTACTCTCCTCTACGGAAGGGGCACGGCCATGGCACACGCCCGTGTGAATCGTGGCCAGGCCGTGTTGGACTCTGTTAGGGAGGCACGGCCGTGTAGATCGAATTCAGGCTGTGTTCTAGTATATTTGAGGAGGCACGACCGTGTGGGCTTTAGTCCAGGCCGTGTCGATTTCTTCTTTGGCCCATTTTGGTCCGTTTTGAGCTCGTTTCTCGTTCTTTTTATTCTTGAGTGCTTTCCTGAGTATAAGACATGAAAAGAAAAGATTACGAGCACCTTTTTACATAAATCAAGGGATAAATCATCCAAAAGTATGCTAAATGTGGGATTAAAATATGTTACTATTTCGGTTTATCAAATACCCCCACACTTAAGCTTTTGCTTGTCCTCAAGCAAAATTCTCAACTTACAATTAAAACGAACTTTCTATAATTCATAATTCCTATCAACAATGTTTCATCATGATTCATAGATAATTTATACATGGATAATTCAATTCAAAGAGTCCTAAGGATTCAAACAATCTAAGTCATAGATTTGTAGCTTGAAAAACATAGGTGTCTCCCCTTATCTAAATAATTACCTTTAATTCAAAACCGACAAGGATTGACATCCTCACTAGAGATTCACTCAAATCACTCAAACTGTTTAAGGTTCAAAATTTAGGCACTCAAAAGTCGAACATGAAAAGTTAATCCCATAGGCTTGCCTGAAAATCAAGTCTCCACCACTGTAATATGAGATGATGCACAAATCAAAAGGTCTTTAATTAGGGTTAAGGTGTAGATAGAGGCTGAATTAGAAGGTTAGGATCGAGATTGTATTTGAAAAATTACCTAACTGGAAACAATGAACTAAATGAAAGCTAATAATACTAATAATATGAGTTTCTTCTTCAATATTTGGAATTCAAATGTATAAGCTCATTTGATCACAACTAGTAATGAATAACGACTATACTTCGATTTTTTTTAAGAACAAATCATAAATACATAACAAAGGATAAATTACTAAAATAAAAAAAACATAGTTAGGCTATTAATCAAATCAAATCTCGATATAAGGGTAGTCAAAAGGAATGGGGATAACAAAAACAAAGGGTTTCTGGGTTAATATTAGTGGTTATGTCAATAAAAAGGGTTGTTAGGTTTAAACGGGGTTCACTAGGGGTTAATTGTGAAGGTAGGCTTTTATTGGAGTTAGTGGGTTAAAACCTAGGTGCCTTAATCATCTCTGTATATCAAATCATGGGTGTGGTCTCGATATGTATAAACGAGGCAAGTTCTAGAATAACAAATCAATGTTGACATACTCATAATCAATAAAGTGAGCATGAAAAAGAATATATGCTCTATAAGGCTCAAAAACTCACAAAAATTATGGGTATTTTTGACATCAACCTCGTAAATTTCAAACTTCAAAGTAATATTTAAACTCAGTTTGACAACCTAGCAAATTTTAATTGAAAAAAATGGACTTATCATGCTTGATTCTCTAGTATTCTTAGAATTTAATTATCAATGCACAATTATCAATGACTTAATCTAAAACATATCAATAAAAGTCATAAACCATTAGAAATTTCATCCTAATTAGTAATATGAGGAATTTACTTAAAAACAAGACTAAATTCAGGATTTTGAGAATGATGAAAAAAGTTAGGCACGTCTAAGTTTCACCCACCCACACTTAAGATGTACATTGCCCTCAATGTACAAAGATAGATAATATAAATATAATGTTCAGATCAGAAGATATGGGGATAAGTGAAACTCTCTGAATTATGGATGAAATCTTTGAGCTGGATGAACGATATGTTGGAGGGGTCGTTCAGGATGACGATCCTGCGCTAGATGAAGAAATTGGGTAGCTCATGGATAATTAGCCAGGATATACTAATAATGTAACACCCCAAACCCGGCCCAAACATTACGACCGAATTTGGTATGTCACAGAGAAAACCATTTTGAAAATCCCTTTAGCCGATTTGAGTTTTGATGAAATCATCTTCATTTTCAATTATCTTGCTAAAACCACCCTTAGTTTGTTTAAAAATAATATTTATTAAGTCGGGTTATTATAGATTTTAAATGTACCCGATGGCACGATAAAACACTTTGCGTAGGAATTTTGAGAAAACATGTGAACTTATTTTAATATCATTAAATAATTTGAAACAAATCATTCAAACATGTAAAATAACAAAAATAATTCTAGGAGGCCATAGTACAATTTGATTAAAATAAAACCAACAATAAAAATAAAATAAACTAAAATTCAAGTTCATTAAATTCAAATCCCCTTTGCATGGCCACCTCGAGTCCATCAGGCTCCTCATCCGCAATCTACGTGTCACTGAAAAATGTTAAGGAGAAGGTGAGTCACCAAGACTCAATGTGTAACCCTTCCCCCATTTAGTGCAACAACATACACAATTTATAACAAATTAACATGCACTAAACCATGCACCCAACCTAGCCATCCAAACACCTTTCTCTACCCGTGTGGTACCAAACCCTTTGGTGGTGCCAAACCACTGGTGACTTAAAGTCACGAAATCCGTCATATTGTTGTGCCAAACCACTGGTGGTGCCAAACCACTGGTGACTCGAAGTCACAAATCAAATGATGGGGCCAACCCATCGTGTGATACCAAATCACTGGCGCCAATCCCATAATATAAACCGTGGGGCCAACCCCGCGTGGTGCTAAGCCTTTGGGACGAGAGGCGCTATGAGGTGCCAAACCCTGCGGAGGTGCCAAACCTCACGGTGACCGTAGTCACGAAATGTGGTACCAAACCACTGGTGTCCGTCGACACGAATATCACTGCCCCCTCCACTCATTTAGCCCCACATCAATCAATGATATGTATTTAACAGATATCATGCCAATAGGTTTATTTAACAACATCAACATCCAACAGATTTATCATTAGCCATATATTATATGCCACACATAAACCAAATATGTCATGCTTCCAAAAGCATCATAACAACAAGGACTTACCTGGATCCTTGCTTATACCATGATGGTATTAAATCCAAATCTACACAAATCAGATTTAGCATACACAAACACTTAGCACGTTATTTAGTTATAAAGTGTGTATATACACACCTGATTCAAATGCTAACTCCAAATCCCAAAGAGTCAATCGCCACCTCCTCGCTCTCTTGTCTCTATATTCGGCCAAACTCAAAGGTTTAGTGTCCTTGGCCATTCGGCCAAACCACAATATCCAAAGGGTTAATTATTGAACCCAAAAACCTTACCTAATACCTTCAGTACTAATCTTAGTACACTTTTTACACCTCTGCTTCCACCCTACAATCGGCAACCATGAGTAGCCACTTAATAGCCTTCGGCTTATAATACTAAAGAGATTAAACTATTAACACATCCTTACCACTACTTACCAACCAATTACTCGAAGGTGACGGCTTGACTAGATCAACACCTCGAAGGCCCTACAACAACCGATTCCGAATCAGGTGATTCATACTTGCAATCCAATGCCGAAATCGGCTCTTACCCTTGTTGATAGTCGACAGAGAAAAGAATGTGGGAGAAGAGTTTCGGCATACTTACCTTCTTCTATGACCGATTGGAAAAACTAAAAGGGATTACCCTTGTATGATATTCGGCCAAGACTTCACAAAATAAGGAGAAAAGAATTCGGCTAAAGTGAAAAGAAATTAGTGAGAAAAGGGAGAGAGGGATTCGGTTTTGAGAAGAAAAGAAAAGAAAAAGAGAGGGAAAGAGAGTAGGTGTTTCGGCTAAGGGTCAAAAAGAATAAGAGAGGTAGATGGCAATGGTGTTTTGGTTTGAGAGAGAATGAAAAAAAAACAAAAGAGATGAAGACTAGCTAGAAAATTAGAAAGGAAAGACTTAAAAAAAATTCGGCACTATCCCCCCTATACTTGCCGTCCACTCCTCTCATGAGGAGTTCAAATTTTGGCCAACTCCTTGTTTCTCTCTTGGCCACTAATTTGAAATAATTCAAAAGAATTTGAATTAACACATGCCTACTTTTTCTCTTGCCACCTTTTTAGATTATTCACATAATATCTAGTTAAATCCTTATTATCAAAAAGAGTTTAAAGAGAGAAAATCTCTCCCCTATGCCGTCCCATTCAAAGAGCAAAAGAGGGATTTTCACGACTCGAACACTGAGCTCTCCCTTGCTCATTGTGGCGTCACTTCCGGCTCCCAAGTGGCCTTCCTTTTGCCACTTTTCCAAGGTCTTTTAGTGTCGATAATCCTCCATTTATTCTTGTAACCCCTTCCTACTAAGGCTCCCTACCTTAAAGCTTACCAAATTAAATTTTCTCCTATTCCGAGCCTACTGAGAGACCCCTAATTAGGCCTTATTATTCCATAAATAACATCACAAACAATTCAAACACACAAAAAAATGATTCAATCTCAAATAGCCTAAATTTTAGGATGTTACAGTTCTACCCCCTTAAAAATAATTTCGACCTCGAAATTACCTGATTAGAAGAGGTGGGGGTATTGCTACCGCATCACATCCTCGGGTTCCCACGTAGCTTCTTCCGCGAGCATGGTTTCGCCATAGTACTTTTACCAATGATGCATCGACTTCCTACGCAGAACTTTGACATCTCGATCTAAGATCTCGAATGGTTCTTCCTCGAAAGATAAGTCTGAGTTTACCTCAATCTCAGCCACTGGCACAACGTGTGATGGATCTGACCGATACCGTCTAAGCATTGATACATGAAAAACGTCATGAATCTGACTCAACTCTGCCGGCAGTTCGAGCTGATAAGCTACCGGTCCCACTCGCTTCAACACTGTATATGGGCCAATGAACCTTGGGCTTAGCTTCCCTTTTCGCCCAAATCTCAACACCTTCTTCCAAGGTGACACTTTCAGGAAGACTTTATCTCCTACCGCATACTCCATTTCTTTACGGCTTAAGATCAGCATAAGACTTCTGCCTATCTGATGCCTCCTTGAGACGAGCCCGAATCACCTTGACTTCGTCCTCAGTTTCTGTCACCAACTCTGGACCCAGAACTTGTCGTTCACCTAACTCCATCCAACATGTAGGAGTTCGGCATTTTCGTCCATACAGTGCTTCGTACGGTGCCATTTTAATACTTGCTTGATAACTATTGTTATAAGCAAATTCTGCCAACGGTAGATACTCCTCCCAACTACCGCTAAAATCCAAAACGCATCCTCTTAGCATATCCTCTAAGATCTGTATGACCCTTTCCGACTGCCCGTCAGACTTTGGATGGAAAGTCAGATCTGAAATCCGATCGTGTACCCAAAGCTTGATGCAACGCTTTCGAACCTTGACGTAAATCGGGATCGCTATCCGAGATGATTGATCTCGGCACTCCATGCAACCTCACTATTTTCGACACATACGACTTTAGCTAGCTTCAAGTGAGTAATCCACTCTCACCGGTATGAAGTGGTGATTTGGTCGAGACGGTCCACAATCACCCAAAGCTGCGTCCTTCTTCTTTGGCGTGAGGGTAGCCACCGACAAAATCCATAGTAATCCTCTCCCATTTCCACTGCGGGATCTTCACTGGTTGAAGTAACCCTGATGGCAACTGATGTTCAGCCTTAACCTGCTGACACGTCAGACACTTACCGATGCATTCAGTTACCTCACGCTTCAACCACAGCCACCAAAAGCGCTTCCGCAAATCTCCATACATCTTACTACCTCCGGGATGCATAGCGTATGGGCCGCTATGTGCATCTTGAAGAATTCTTTGCCTCAACTCCACATCCTTTGGCATACAAGGCCGCCCTTGAAAACATAGTACACCATCATCAGTCAAACTATACCCTTCTAAACCACCATCTTGAACTTGCAACTTCCTTGCGTTCAAACCATCATCCACCAATTGCTTTTCCTTAATCTCCTCAATCCAAGTTGGCTTAACTTGAAGTTCTGCCAAAAGACTTCCATCGTCGTATAGACTGAGGTGAGCAAACATCGCTCTTAAGTCTGTCACGACCTTTCGGCTCAACGCGTCCACCACCACGTTAGCCTTACCCGGATGGTACTCAATTGAGCGATCGTAGTCCTTCAAGCGACTCAATCCATCGCCCCGCCTCAAGTTCAAGTCCTTACGAGTCGGAAGATACCTCGGACTTTTGTGATCCGTGTAGACTATCGACTTCTCCCCATACAAGTAATGTCTCCATATCTTCAAAGCGAATACCACTGCCGCTAACTCCAAGTCGTGAGTTGGATAGTTAACCTCACGCGATCTTAACTGACGGGATGCATAGGCCACTACCTTCCCTTCCTGCATCAACACACATCCCAACCCTGTATGGGATGCATCGCAATAAACTGTGAACAACTCCACGCGCTCAGTGTACTGCGAACCAGAGCTTAGTCAAAATCTTCCTTAACTTCTCGAAACTTTCTTGCTGTTTCTCCGACCAAACAAATGGAACTCCTTTCCTTAATAACTTAGTCAACGGCGCTGCGATTAGAGAGAACCCTTCCACAAATCTTCGATAGTACCCTGCCAGACCCAGAAAACTTCGAATTTCTGCCACTGACCTAGGCGGTTTCCAATCCAATACCGCTTCAACCTTGCGAGGGTCCACTCTAATCCCTTCAGCTGATACCACGTGACCTAAGAAAGCCACCTCCCTAAGCCAAAATTTGCACTTACTGAATTTGGCATATAACTGCTTCTCCCTCAATACTTGTAGAACTATACGCAAATGCATATCATGCTCCTCCTCCGTCTTTGAATAAACCAATATGTCATCTATAAACACCACGACAAATTGATCCAAGTACTGCTGAAACACCCTATTCATTAAGTCCATGAACGCTGCAGGTGCGTTGGTCAACCCAAATGGCATCACCAAAAACTCGTAATGCCCATACCGAGTACGGAATGCCGTCTTGTGCACATCCACCTCCTTCACCTTAAGTTGATGATAACCTGACCTAAGATCTATCTTCGAGAAAACCGCTGCACCCTTCAATTGGTCAAACAAGTCATCGATCCGAGGCAACGGATACTTGTTTTTGATCGTTAACTTGTTTAACTGGCGGTAGTCGATACACATCCGCATCGAACCGTCCTTTTTCTTGACAAACAACACAGGTGCTCCCCACGGAGATATGCTTGGTCGAATAAACCCTCTATCCAAGAGCTCCTGAATTTGAGCCTTCAGATCCACCAGTTCCTTTGGTGCCATTCGGTAGGGTGCTATAGACACAGGCGCCGTTCTGGGTAACAAGTCTATACCAAATTCAACTTCCCGATCCGGAGGCAGACCCGGAAGTTCTTCTGGGAACACATCAGCGAACTCCTCTACCGTTCGAACCTTCTCAACTGCTGACTCCTTAGCCTCCAAGGCACATATTCGAACCAGAAACGCCTCACAACCCTTTTTGACCATCTTCTCAGCCTTCAAGGCCGACACCACGTTGGATAGGTAATCTCTTCTATTACCTATCATGACCACCTCATCACCTTCAGCCATCTTAAGAACCATACGCTTTGCAGCACAATCCAACCTTGCTTGATACTTAACCAACCAATCCATTCCAAGAATCAAATCGAACTCCCCAAACGGCAGTTCCATCAGATCGGCCATAAACACGACCCCTTGGAGTTCTAGGGGTACATCCCTATATAGCTTGTTTACAACTACAGAGTGTCCTAGAGGGCTAATTACAGTCATTTCCCTAGAAGCAGTCTCAAAGTCTAGGTTCATAGTCTCTACCACACTACTAGCAATGTATGAATGCGTCGAACCCACATCAATTAATGCAACATATGGGAGACCAAAAATTAGGAACATACTGGTTATGACGTCCGGTGCGTCACCCTCCTCGCGATGCCTCGCTGCATAGACTAAGCCAGGCTGCCTTGCCTCGTGTTGCTGCGCCGCGCGCGCTTGAATTCTGCGACCTCGATTAGGACCACTGCCTCCTCTACCGTTACCACGACCCCTCTGTGGTCCCATAGTTCTATCCTGAGTACGATTTTGCCCCTCTGGCTGATTCTTGGCTAACTTCCGAGGACAATCCCTTACACGGTGATCCAACGACCCACACTCAAAGTAACCCTTCTCACCAGTCCAACAACCTCCCCAATGTGATTTTCCATAGCGATTACATTGGGCCGGTCTCTGATTAGTAGCCATGGGCCTTCCTGCCTGATTTGACCCACTCTGCCTAGCCCTTTTTTGAACATTACCACCTGACCTAGACGACCCAAAGCCTCTCTTCTACTTGTTCCTATCATAGTTCATTTCACGCAGACTCCTTGACTCCTTCCGGCTACCTTAGCCTTTTCCACCAAAGACGGAAAAATCACGCCCTATTTGTGGAGCAATCGATAACCTTAACTCATCTCTAAGTCCGTCTTCAAAGCGGACGCAGCGTTCATGTTCAATAGCCACGATGCCTCTAGCATATCGACTCAGCCTTAAGAACTCGCCTCATACTCGATCATCGACTCATTTCCTTGTACCAATCCCAAAAAGGCTTTCCTCTGAGCATCAGTGTAGCTGGTGCCCACATACTTCTTCTGATAAGCAGTTTTGAAATACTCCCAAGTAAGATCATCTGCCGTAGCACCATCTCGAGCGGTGAGCCACCACCGATATGACTCATCCTTTAGAAGCGACACCGCTCTTTTCGGCTTCTCCTCATCCGTCAGTCGAGATCGTCCATGATTCTCTCGATCGATTCTAACGAGATTCCGCGCGACTGGGTGCCACTCCCGACACTCCCGAAATACCTCACTCCGTTGGATCGAGTCGCCGGGAACAGATTTACGAGCTCCCATACCTCCACTAGCCCGACCACCATCTCAAGGACTCGCATACATACGACTTGCGAGCATCGCCTCACCCTGTCTCCGATCTCGATCGTCGGCTCAAAAGTTGGAGGTGGTGGTGGCGGTGGTACCTCATTTTCCGACCCTTGACCCCGACCTAACAGGTTCGACACGGTCATCCCGCCCCTTTCGGCGCCCACGACGGCCACGTCCTCTAGAGCTCATTCTAACTATCGCGCTTTAATCTGATTAAGAAATTTTTATGGATTAGTAATTGTTCCACTTGGTTACTCGCGAAAATTTTTTTATGAAAAGTTCAATAGGGATTCCTTCGATCAATCAAAGTTTTAAGTCCTCTATCCTAGTTTACACAAAAGAGCACATCCATTCCCTAATACTTTTCATACCTATTCACTCTTCGGGCATTTCTGTCCGTTTCTATCCCAGGGGTATTTTCGTCATTTTGTCACTAGGGGCATTTTGGTAATTTTGATAAGCCAAGAATATTTTAATTTTTTTTTCCAAAAATAAATTTGTCCCACTATTTTAAAGAGATATTTTAATGATTTTAAAATTAGGGTTTTCATAAAACATGGCTAATCCCTTTGGGTTTTATTTAGTATGTTTAGCCTATGACCGAGTCCTCTTGGTTAGGGTGAGTGAACCGGCTACGCACTGTAGGAATCCCGCGAAGAGGAGGTGAGTCACGAGGACCCGCTTAAATACCAAGCTCTTACGGATCCAATCCTAGACATGCGCACTGGGGTTACCACACCCTAACTCGGCGACTTGGTCGTAGGTTTGTTTAATTAGGCTTTTAAGTCTTATGTATTTGTTAGGGTAGACTAGTCCTAAGGTTCAAACATTTATCATACTAGCTACGTCCCATACCTACCCTTTCTTCAAGTAATAATTCACAAAGAAGTTGGAAGTACTTACAGGCGGATTAGTGCCGGAGACTCGGTGCCATGCCGTTCAAAAACCCAAAAATAATTCCAAAAAGGCCTACCAAAACATTTTGGGCCTTTGTCCCCCACAGCCGAGCTTTGAACTGGGCTCTGATACCAATTTTGTAACACCCCAAACCTGGCCCAAACATTACGACCGAATTTGGTATGTCACAGAGAAAACCATTTTGAAAATCCCTTTAGCCGATTTGAGTTTTGATGAAATCATCTTCATTTTCAATTATCTTGCTAAAACCACCCTTAGTTTGTTTAAAAATAATATTTATTAAGTCGGGTTATTATAGATTTTAAATGTACCCGATGGCACGATAAAACACTTTGCGTAGGAATTTTGAGAAAACATATGAACTTATTTTAATATCATTAAATAGTTTGAAACAAATCATTCAAACATGTAAAATAACAAAAAAAATTCTAGGAGGCCTTAGTACAATTTGATTAAAATAAAACCAACAATAAAAATAAAATAAACTAAAATTCAAGTTCATTAAATTCAAGTCCCACTGCATGGCCACCTCGAGTCCATCCGGCTCCTCATCCGCAATCTACGTGTCACCTGAAAATGTTAAGGAGAAGGTGAGTCACCAAGACTCAATGTGTAACCCTTCCCCCATTTAGTGCAACAACATACACAATTTATAACAAATTAACATGCACTAAACCATGCACCCAACCTATCCATCCAAACACCTTTCTCTACCCCGTGTGGTACCAAACCACTGGTGGTGCCAAACCACTGGTGACTTAAAGTCATGAAATCCGTCATATTGTTGTGCCAAACCACTGGTGGTGCCAAACCACTGGTGACTCGAAGTCACAAATCAAATGATGGGGCCAACCCATCGTGTGATACCAAATCACTGGCGTCAATCCCATAATATAAACCGTGGGGCCAACCCACTGTGGTGCTAAGCCACTGGGACGAGACGCTATGAGGTGCCAAACCTCTGGAGGTGCCAAACCTCTGGTGACCGTAGTCACGAAATGTCGTACAAAACCACTGGTGTCCGTCGACACGAATATCACTGCCCCCTCCACTCATTTAGCCCCACATCAATCAATGATATGTATTTAACAGATATCATGCCAATAGGTTTATTTAACAACATCAACATCCAACAGATTTATCATCAGCCATATATTATATGCCACACATAAACCAAATATGTCATGCTTCCCAAAAGCATCATAACAACAAGGACTTACCTGGATCCTTGCTTATACCATGATGGTATTAAATCCAAATCTACACAAATCAGATTTAGCATACACAAACACTTAGCACGTTATTTAGTTATAAAGTGTGTATGTACACACCTGATTCAAATGCTAACTCCAAATCCCAAAGAGTCAATCAGCCACCTCCTGCTCTCTTGTCCCTATATTCGGCCAAACTCAAAGGTTTAGTGTCCTTGGCCATTCGGCCAAACCACAATATCCAAAGGGTTAATTATTGAACCCAAAAACCTTACCTAATACCTTCGGTACTAATCTTAGTACACTTTTTACACCTCTGCTTCCACCCTACAATCGGCAACCATGAGTAGCCACTTAATAGCCTTCGGCTTATAATACTAAAGAGATTAAACTATTAACACATCCTTACCACTACTTACCAACCAATTACTCAAAGGTGACGGCTTCACTAGATCAACACCTCGAAGGCCCTACAACAACCGATTCCGAATCAGGTGATTCATACTTACAATCCAATGCCGAAATCGGCTCTTACCCTTGTTGATAGTCGACAGAGAAAAGAATGTGGGAGAAGAGTTTCGGCATACTTACCTTCTTCTATGACCGATTGGAAAAACTAAAAGGGATTACCCTTGTATGATATTCGGCCAAGA
This sequence comes from Gossypium sturtianum, assembly GCA_025698515.1. Lineage (NCBI taxonomy): Eukaryota > Viridiplantae > Streptophyta > Magnoliopsida > Malvales > Malvaceae > Gossypium > Gossypium sturtianum. The sequence goes on along the minus strand of CM046954.1, from coordinate 116,486,793 downwards.
CTTCACAAAATAAGGAGAAAAGAATTCGGCAAAAGTGAAAAGAAAATAGTGAGAAAATGGAGATAGGGATTCGGTTTTGAGAAGAAAAGAAAAGAAAAAGAGAGGGAAAGAGAGTAGGTGTTTCGGCTAAGGGTCAAAAAGAATAAGAGAGGTAGATGGCAATGGTGTTTTCGGTTTGAGAGAGAATGAAAAAAAAACAAAAGAGATGAAGACTAGCCGAAAATTAGAAAGGAAAGACTTAAAAAAAATTTGACACTATCCCCCCTATACTTGCCGTCCACTCCTCTCATGAGGAGTTCAAATTTCGGCCAACTCCTTGTTTCTCTCTTGGCCACTAATTTGAAATAATTAAAAAGAATTTGAATTAACACATGCCTACTTTTTCTCTTGCCACCTTTTTAGATTATTCACATAATATCTAGTTAAATCCTTATTATAAAAAAAAAAAAGAGTTTAAAGAGAGAAAATCTCTCCCCCTATGCCGTCCCATTCAAAGAGCAAAAAGAGGGATTTTCGCGACTCGAACACAGGCTCTCCCTTGCTCATTGTGGCGTCACTTCCAGCTCCCAAGTGGCCTTCCTTTTGCCACTTTTCCAAGGTCTTTTTAGTGTTAGATAATCCTCCATTTATTCTTGTAACCCCTTCCTACTAAGGCTCCCTACCTTAAAGCTTACCAAATTAAATTTTCTCCTATTCCGAGCCTACTCGAGACCCCTAATTAGGCCTTATTATTCCATAAATAACATCACAGCAATTCAAACACACAAAAAAAAATGATTCAATCTCAAATAGCCTCAATTTTAGGATGTTACAAATAATAATTAAAACTATACTAATTAAATACTTAAAGAAAAGCAAGCTAAAGTGAAGAAAAGTAAAAATTGAAATAAAATTGAAAGAAAAGATGGATGGACCGTAGAGTCCTTATTGTTGGGTGTGATTTATAAGGCTGGGGATATGGTGGTGGTCGTGGTGTGATTCCCTAGCAGCCTTTAGAACCTAAAATCAAGAAACTAAAGAAAAATAAGTTAAATTAAGCAGAAGAGAAGTAAAGATAAGGAAATTGAAGCAAAAGAGAAAAACGAAATAAAAACTAAATGGCCTCAAATATCCTTGGCTCATCGAGTGATTGAAGCGGCCGGCATGAACTTATGTAGATCGGTCTCCGTGAGGGAGACTGTGCCTGGCTTCTTCCGCTTCTTTGGCATTGTTTTGGTGTAGCTCAAGGGTATAGAGAAAAGGAGTAGGAAAAAAAATGAAAATATGAAGGTTGAAAGTTAGTAGGAGAAGAGGGAAGGGAGGGGGGTTAAATAGATTTTCAAACCTGGTACAACCCCACGCTCGTGCTCCTTAGGCGTGTCGATTCACACGGCCGCCTCGCACGACCGTGTGTATAGCCGTGTTGGTTCACCCACGCCCGTTTTACAGATTGCCACGCCCGTTGGTGATAAGTCAGTGTCATCCACGGTACGCATCCTGATCGTCGTGGCATTGCGTCGGTGCGTTCGTGGGGCGGTGGTTGGAGTCCGTGACTTCGAAGATTTAATTCTCTCTGACTCGTACCACCTCTGCCATGTTAGTACGGCGATCCGGGGCATCCACACAGCCATGGCCACGGCCGTGTGCTAGGCCGTGTAGCCTGAAAATCTGCACTTTTTGGTTAGTTTAAAGCTAGATACTATAAAGAAAGGATAAAATAGGATAAATAAGGAAAAATAAAAATGTAAAAGTTAATGGGGTTAGTGCTCGGGTTGCCTCCCGAGAAGCGCTCGTTTAAAGTCTTAAGCTAGACTTACCCTGTTTTCATTTTAAAAAGAAGGTTTACGGAGCTGAAGCTCCTCTGTCATATCCCTAAAATCTTCACCATTATAGATTTTGAGTCGGTGACAATTTACCTTGAATGTGCCTTGAGTGGGATGAGTTACCTCGATTATGCCATAGGGAAAAATTGTTTTGATCATGAATGGACCTGACCATCTTGATTTGATTTCCAGGAGCAGTTTAAGCCTTGAGTTGTATAAGCGGGACCAAGTCCCCTACTTTGAATTGTCTCGATTTCTTTAGGCGAGCATCATGGCGTCGCTTTGTTGCCTCCTTGTATAGCTTCGAGTTCTCGTAGGCATCGCTCTCCATTCGGCAAGCTCGTTCATCGCGCATCATTCTCTTCTCACCTGCAATTTTAATATCGTAATTCAAAAATTTTATAGCCGAAGAAGCTTTATGTTCTAACTCAAATGGTAGATGATGACTTTTCCCGTAGACAAGTTTGTACGGGGATGTTCCAAAAGGGGTTTTAAAGGCTGTTCTATAGGCCCATAAAGCATCATCTACTTTTATTGCCCAATCTTTCTGCTTTGGATTCAATCTGTTTTCTCTAAGATCCGCTTAAGTTCTCGGTTTGCTACTTCTACCGCCTCTTTGGTTTGAGGGTGATATGGGTTAGCTATCCTATGGTGTACTCCATATTTTTTAAGACTATCAAATTGAGTATTACAAAAATGAGTACCCCTATCACTAATGATAGCTCTAGGTGTTCCAAATCGAGAGAACAGTTTCTTGAGAAACTTAACTACTACTCTAGCATCATTGGTAGGTAAAGCTTCGGCTTCCACCCATTTTGACATGTAATCAACTGCCACTAGGATGTATTTGTTTCCAAATGAACTAGGGAATGGACCCATAAAATCAATACCCCATACATCAAATATTTCACAAGATAGCATATATGTTTGAGGCATTTCATCATGTTTAGTAACATTACCTGTTCTTTGGCATTTATCACATGAAGCGACATACCTGTTGGCATCTTTGAATAGAGTGGGACAATAAAACCTGATTCGAGTATTTTATGTGCTTTGTCTTAATGCCACCGTAGTGTCCTCCGAAGGTCTGAATGGCAATGTTGTAGGATTTTGCTTGCTTACGTCTTTGTAACGCATCTTGAATTACAGTGCGCACAAATGCGGAAAAGAAAGGGATCTTCCCAAAAATAGTTCTTCGCATCAGCAAAGAATCGCTTATTTTGATGATGTGTTAACCTTTTTGGTAAGATGTTAGCAGCTAAATAGTTCACAATATCTGCAAACCATGGTACCTCGAAGTTGGTTATAGAAAAGAGTTGTTCTTCAGGAAATGAGTCATTTATTTCGCTTTCATCGAGCTCTTCGATATGTGGGTTCTCAAGTCCAGAGAGGTGATCTGCTGCAAGGTTTTCAGCTCCCTTCTTATCCTGTATTTCCAGGTCAAATTCCTGTAAAAGTAAAATCCATCTTATGAGTCGTGGTTTTGCATCAGGTTTAGTTAAAAGATAACGAAGAGCAGAGTGGTAAGTGTAAACGACAACTTTAGATAATACTAAATATTGTCTGAATTTATCAAACGCAAAGACCACAGCTAGTAATTCTTTTTCAGTGGTAGTATAATTTTCTTGTGCAGCTGTTAATGTCTTACTGGCATAATAAATCGGCTACAAGTGCTTGTCTTTTCACTGTCCTAAAACTTCACCTACTGCAAAATCACTTGTATCACACATTAGTTCAAAAGGGAGATTCCAATAAAGGGAAATTATAATTGGGGCGTTTATTAATTTCTTTTTAAGAATATTAAATGCATCTAAACATTCCTGATTAAAATTAAAAGGTACATCTTTTTCTAGCAATTTCGTTAGAGGCTTAGCTATTTTAGAAAAATCTTTAATAAATCTTCTATAAAATCCTACATGTCCTAAAAAGCTTCTAATAGCCTTAACTGAACTAGGAGGAGGTAATTTTTCTATGGTTTCGACCTTTGCTTTATCTACCTCGATTCCTTTACTAGAAATTTTATGTCCTAATACAATTCCCTCTTGTACCATAAAGTGGTATTTTTTCCTAATTTAAGACAAGATTTGTCTCCTCACATCTCATTAGAACTCGTTTTAAGTTTTTAAGGAAAAGATGGAAAGAATTACCGAATCTTGAGAAATCGTCCATAAATACCTCCATAATGTCTTCCACAAGTTCACAAAGATTGCCAACATGCTGTATTTGAAAAGTAGCAGGAGCATTACATAATCCAAAAGGCATTCTTTGATAAGCAAACGCACTGTATGTATGGACATGTGAATTTTGTCTTCTCTTGATCTTCAGGTGCTATTGGGATTTGGAAATAGCCGGAGAGTCCATCTAGGAAGCAATAGTACATATGCCCAGATAACCTTTCAAACATTTGATCAATGAAAGGCAAAGGAAAGTGATCTTTTCTAGTGGCATCGTTCAGCTTCCTATAATCAATGCAGACTCTCCAACCTGTAACTGTTCTAGTGGGAATTAGTTCATTCTTCTCGTTGGCTACCACCGTCATTCCCCCTTTCTTTGGAACAACCTGCACAGGACTTACCTAATTGCTGTCAGAAATAGGATAAATTATTCCAGCATCTAGAAGTTTAATTACCTCAGCTTTCACAACTTCTTTTATGTTGGGATTCAATCATCTTTGAGGTTGCACACATGGCTTGTATTCCTCTTCCATTAAAATTTTGTGGGTGCAAAATGATGGGCTTATTCCTTAATGTCGAGATTTTCCAAGCCATGGCTCTTTATGTTCTCTCGATTACACTGTATCAACTACTCTTTTTCCTTGGGTTCCATTCTGAATAGATAATTTCATGGTAGCGTAGAACTATCCCCAGGAATGCATATTCTAAGTGTTTGACAACTGTTTTAATTCTAATTTGGGCGGCTCATCAATAGAGGGTTTTTGTTTTAGTTCGTCATTGACTTCAATGCTCTCTTTTTCGTTTGTCTAGATGAAGATGTATTGATTCATCTTGTCAACTTCATCTTCTTCCCCCTCTTCTTGAGTCTCAGGCAGCAGTTCCATCGTGTCATCATGTATAATTTCTGTAATGAGTTTTGAATGATATGATCAGTAGTATCAACAAAATAACAGGAATCATCTTGTTCTTTAGAATATCGCATGGCATCATAAATTTGAAAAATAATTTCCTCATCGCCTATTCTTAATGCAAGTTTACCGTCACCTACATCGATAACAGCCCTAGCAGTAGCTAAAAAAGTGCGCCCTAAAATTAAGGGAACCTCAACATCCTCATCCATGTCAAGCACAACAAAATCAACAGGGAAAATAAATTTATCAATTTTTACCAAAACATCCTCAATAACTCCTCTAGGATATTTAATTGATCTATCAACTAATTGAATACTCATCCTAGTGGGTTTTCGTTCCCCTAGATCTAGTTGTTTAAACATTTTATAAGGCATTAAATTAATACTGGCACCTAGATCAGCTAATGCTTTCTTAATATTTAAGCTACCAATTAAACAAGGAATTTTAAAACTTCCTGGGTCTTTTAATTTGGTTGGTAACTTGTTTTCGAGGATGGCTGAACATTCTTCATTAAGCTCCACAGTTGATACTTCTTCAAGCTTCCTTTTATTCGTCAGGAGTTCTTTTAAGAATTTTGCGTATGTCGGCATCTGTGAAATGGCTTCAACAAAGGGTAAGTTAATATGTATTTGTTTAAAAAGTTTAAGAAATTTACCGTATTGGGCATCTAATCGGTCTTTCTTCAACTTTGCTGGGTATGGGATTGATGGTTTACTTTCTTTGCGCACAGGAGTTACATCTTCAACTCCCTCATCCTTTGCTTTGTCATCTTCATGTGGTATTTTTTTCTTTGGTTCGACTAACTCCTTTCCACTTCTCAGTGTAACTGCCTTTACCTGTTATGTTCCTTTAGAAAAAATCTCTGATCGAATTTCAGAAACTATCTTAGTAAGTTGCCCAACTATCTTAGTAATTTCCCCAACTGACTTAGTAAGTTCTCCAACTTGGTTCTCGATCCCTTTGATCGATGCTTGTTGGTTTTTAAGGGTGGTTTCAGTGTCTTGGAGACGGTTTTCTATGGATGCCATGAATTATGTCAGCATCTCTTCAAAGTTCGGCTTCTTCTCCTGTGGATAGGGCTAATTTTGGAAATTTTGAGGAGGTTGTTGTCTTTGATTTCCTTGATTTCCTTGACCTCCCCACGAAACATTTGGGTGGTTCCTCCAACCTGGATTATAATTATTACTATATGGGTTATTATTAGATCTGATATTGTTACCTATATAGTTCATCTGTTCGCTCTCTGTGCCCGGTTGGTAGGGTGGGTACTCGAGGATTCGCCACGGTTCCACTTTACGCCGCCTTTGCATTACTAGTTGTACCTGCGAAGAACACAAACTATCAAGCTTTTTATTAATCATCTCTACCTGTGTTGATAGCATGGTTACTGTATCTATGTTGAAAACTCCGACTTATTTTGTTGGTTTGGTCCTTGTAACCTGCCACTGGTAGTTATTCAGTGACATCTCTTCAATAAACTCGTAAGCTGCTTCAGGGCGGCTGAATCAATTAGTTGCCTCGTTAAGGGGTTTACACCGTTATAGAAAGTTTGGACTTGGAGCCACAAGGGTAAACCATGGTGCGAACACCTTCTCAAGAGATCCTTATATCTCTCCCATGCATCATATAATTTCTCTAAATCCATCTGAACAAAAGAGGAGATATCATTCCGTAATTTGGCCGTTTTGGCCGGTGAGAAATATTTTAATAAAAAATTTTCGGTCATTTGATCCCATGTAGTGATTGACCCTCGTGGTAACGAGTTTAACCACTCTTTGGCTTTATTCCTTAATGAAAAGGGAAATAACCGAAGCCTTATGGCATCATCAGAAACGCCATTTATTTTGAAGGTATCACAGAACTCTAAAAAATTAGCTATATGAGTGTTTGGATCTTCGTCCTGCAAACCATCAAATTGAACAAATTGTTGAATCATTTGTATAGTGTTAGGATTCAAAATTATTAGCAGCTATAGCAGGCCTGACAATACTTGATTCGGCTCCTTTTAAATGAGGTTTAGCATAATCATACATAGTACGCGGAGCATTATTTTCTGCCACATCTTGTGGTGGTGGATTATTTCCGTCCATCCCTTCAGTAGGATTGGATCTGTCTTCTCGCTCTTCTTCTATGTAATTTAGGGCTCGCCTAATTTCTCTACGATTTCTACGAGCGGTAGCTTCAATATCACTGTCGTATACTAGTGGTCCTCTCGGGTTCCTTCTAGTCATAAACTAGAGGTACCTGCTAGGAAAAGAAAGAAAGAAAATTTAGCAAAGTTAGAATTTAAACTTAAAAATAAAAGTAAATAAAAAAATAATGGCTAAAGTAATAAAAATAGAGCTTTCTTAATATTTTAGTTCCCCGGCAACGGTGCCAAAAACTTGATTGTTGTATTTTGAGTTTTAAATTTATAATGATCGATCCTCGAATTAACTATAACAACGATTGATGCAAGTGCACCTATCGAAGCGATGAGTATAGCTTAGGCAAGACCTGATTGATTATCGAACCCAAAGGAACTAAAAGTACTAATACTAACTTTCTTTCTATTATTTAGCCTAAAATAAGTGAAGTTGTTTATTAATCTAAATTAACTAATTACTAAACTAAAGACCCAAAGAAAAAAAGAATGAATTGGGAAAATACTTGAGAAAAACTCAGTTGATTAATACGATACCCTTAGGAAGAATCCACCTAGACTTCACTTGTTATCTAACATCGAACTGCACGATTTATTCACTTGACTTGATCCGTAGGACTCCCTAATTTATATTAAACCCTCTCTCGAGGCGAATAACGTCTAACCCTAGGTTGATTAATTGAAATGTCTTTCTAATTAAAACTCCTAGAATAACAGTAAATCGATCTATGGACTCCCATAATAGGTTTCACCCTAATTTGACAAAATCTCGTCACCCTATCTCTAGGCGTACGATCAACTCCGCTTAATTATGCTAGATCTACTCTTAAGCAGGGACTTTTGCTCCACCACCTAAGCACATTCAACTTGAATTAATATCCGCAAAATATCAACACAAGAATTAAGCACACATAATCAAGAACAAATCAAGTATTTATCATATAGTTCAGAAAACAATAACAAGATTCATCTAGGTTTCATCCCCTTCGGTGTATCTGAAGGGTTTAGTTCATAATAATAAAGAAAAACATCTCAGAAGAAAAGATAAAACAAAACATAAGAAATCCCTAAAACCCCCTGAAGGAATTGAAGAGGAGATCCTCCGTCTTGAGTAGAATTCCGGCTTCTTGAGATGGATCAGCTGGCTATCCCTTGAGAGTTTCCCACAAATCGACCTCTCTGGCTCAGCTCCTTGGCCTAGCTAACCGCCCTCTTCTAGGTTATACTTAGGGTCTTTATATAGGCTTTTGAAATAGGTTCCTTTGCCCCTAAGTATCCTTTTCCGAGTGAAATTACTCTCCTCCACGGCAGGGGCACGGCCATGGCACACGCCCGTGTGAATCGTGGCAAGGCTGTGTTGGACTCCGTTAGTGAGGCACGGCTGTGTAGATCGACTTCAGGCCGTGTTCTAGTATATTTGAGGAGGCACGGCCGTGTGGGCTTTAGTCCAGGGCGTGTCGATTTCTTCCTTGGCCCATTTTGGTCTGTTTTGAGCCCGTTTCTCGTTCTTTTTATTCTTGGGTGCTTTCCTGAGTATAAGACATGAAAAGAAAGGATTAAGAGCACCTTTTTACATAAATCAAGGGATAAATCGTCCAAAAGTATGCTAAATGTGGGATTAAAATATGTTACTATTTCTTTTTATCAACAAGCAAATGGTTTTTCTAAAACAACACTCTCAACAATAAAATGAATCCTAAGCATACATGACCTAATGAATGAATGCTTTTAAGCTAACTCAAAGTAAAACTACGGTTTTCTCTAAAATGAGTTTATTGAAAGTCTTAAAAGTAACATAAGTTACCATTTCAGTGGCTAATGTAGCCTTCTCAATCTAGCAATAACGTCTAGGCCGGGTTGGGAGGTTACAGCAAATCCCTTGCATCATCCATTGCCGAAATTCTGCCTATTTTACAGAAAAATCACCATGTCTCGCAAAAGAACTAGATCTTCCAAGACCTTAGCCAAAAATCCCATTGTGATTCAAGATGAAGAAGTCAAAGAAAGGTTTGATTCCATCTCCAAAAATCAAACCATGATGCCGGAAAAATGTTTCAACTTGAAAAGCAATGATAAGATGGTTATGCCTTTCCCAATTCGAAAGACAATTGATGCCCTCAATTGTAATTATTTTTGTGATGCATGATCATTGCTTTATGAGGAGTTAGTTCGCGAGTTATATGTCAATTTGACTAAGCCAGATACGACTGAAGTTCTTGTTCGCAAGAAGAAGGTACCCCTAACTTCTAAGTCCATTAATGATTTGTTTAACCTACCTGATGTTGAAGAAGATAAGTACTTTTCCATGATGACAAATATAAATTGGGACTTTCTTTAATAAGTGCTTAATGTTGTGACAAATATGGGATCCTATTGGATTATAAGAAAGTGATGGTCACTAAACTAACTATAAATACGACCAAGGAAAGCGCACCTATCGAACAATAGTATAGCTACAGTGAATAAAGATATCGTATCCACGAGGACTAAAAGTATTAGTAATTACCGTTTTCTTATTATTTAGCTGACAAATTGAAGTGATGTGTTTTAATCTAAAAATTACTAAACTAATTTAACTAAGAAAGCAACAGAGTATGAATTAAGGAAATAATCGAATATTAACCAACGAGATAGACAATACCCAGGAAAGAATCCACCTAGACTTCACCTATTACGAATCTGCTTTAAACGATTTATTCACTTGTGTCTTAATCCATAGAAATCCCTAAATCATGTTTATACCTCTTTCGAGAGTAAGAACAACTGACTCTAGGTTGATTAATTGAAATCTCTTTCTAATTAACTCGATTTATGGATTTCCCTATTAGATTTGACTCTAATTCGGTAGATTTATGTTGTTCTATTTCTAGGATTGCATGCAACTCCACCCAATTATGCTAGATCTACTCTTAAAAGGAGACTTTTGCTCCACTGAATTAAGCACATTAAACATGAATTAATATCCCGGAAATATTAAAACAAGAAATTAGCACACATAATTGAGAATAAGTGTAACAGCCTGATTTTGGGGCTAGTCAGAATAGTGGTTTTGAAACCACTAATCCGAGGTTGGATAAATTAGTTTTGATATTATTTCATGTGTTATGGCATAATTATATGAATGTATGAAAAATTTGTTGCATTAATTTTAGCGATTGTATGCTTAATTGCGAAAAAGGACTAAATCGCATAAAGTGCGAAAGTTCTATTTTACAAGCTAAAGGTCTTAAATAGCTATAGAATTTTAATTGGAGGTCCCTATTTTGCAAATAGGCCTTGTTTAGTGTGGTGGTCGGCCATAGGGACAAGAAAAGACATGGTCAATTGGTTAGGTATGGTTTTGGTGACTTAATTGGATAAAATAAGAGGAAAATAAAGAAGCTATCGTAATTTCCTATTCCCATTTCTTCTACCATCGAAAATTCAAGAAAAAATAGGGGTTTTTCAAGCTCAAACTTTCAGCCAAGCCATACTCTTGTAAGTAAGTGATTTTAGTGGTCTTTCTTGATAATTTTTGTACTTTTAGAACCCCTAAAGCTTAAACTAGCTAATGAGGGGACTATTTTGCAAAATGGTTGAAAGTTGAGGGATTTGCCATGAGAGTGCTTATGTTGTTTGCTGAGTTTTTATGGAAGAAAATGAATGTTAGTGGGTTAAAGAACAATTTTTGTGAAAGGTGTTTCCATGAAAACACCTAAAAAGACCTATTTGTAAAGGTTGTAAATTGAGTAGTAAATGCATGAAATGATTGGTATTGTGAGTTGTAATAAGAGTAATAAATGTTCAGCTAGGCTTGTTAAATGAGGAAATTTGATGAAAAAAGAACGATTTACGAGCCTAGGGGCAAAATTGTAATTTTGCCAAAGTATAAGGGCAAAACAGTCATTTTTGCCTAAGTAGAAATTTTGAAGTGTCATGATTCATGTAGTGATTAAATGAGTAAATTTTATTATTATAGATCAAGAAGAACACGGAATCAACCTTGACCGGGGAAAAGGCAAGGTTTCGGACTAAACCGCAAATTAACATATTTTGCACCGAGGTAAGTTTATGTGTAAATGATACATCCTTAATACATATGTTTTTACCTATTGATGCATTGTATGGATGTAAATGCTTATTGGTGAGATTGATTGAAAATGGTAGAAAATGGGTAATTCTCGAATGAACCTCGGAAGAGAAATGTGAGTACGGATAATTAGCCGTAAATATGTAATTGTTGGTAGGCTGTGTGTGATACCACCTTGTTGTTTATTCATGATGGGCTGTGTGCGATACCATCGTATATGTATATTATCATTTGGTGGGCTATGTGCGATACCACCATAATTATCATTGTTGGTGGGCTGTGTGCGATACCACCCTATTATTGATTAATGGTGGGCTATGTGCGAAACCACCGGGTATCTTGTATCATTCTGAAGGGTTCATCAAGAAACTTGTTTAAGTAAATATTTCATGTGGCTTCGTGGCGATAAGTGCAGGGTATATGTGCAAGTAGTTGGGGGAAATGTTTATGATATGTGTTTGGGATGTGGTAAGACTTGAAATGAGTAAGCATGATTACAAGGATGTGAATTGTTATTACATAGCATGTAATGTTTGACTGATTACCTTGTGGTATGATGTTTATTGTTTACATGTAGGCTTACTAAGCTTAAAGCTTACTCCCTTCTCTTTTCCCTTGTTTTATAGTGTCGAAGAGCTAGCTCGGGGTACGAAGATAAGCAAAGGATCACCCACACTATCAGTACACCTTGGTATAATTAGACTTAGCATTTTGAATATGGCATGTATAGGGACTAGACTTAGTTAAATGTCATATTGTTTTGGCCAAATGTGTTGGCTCAGTCAAAGATGAACACTTTTGTATAAGGCCATAGTTGGTGGCTCTTTATTATTAATCTATGAAAAGATGAGGTTATTCATGAATGTGCAAGATGCATGATTGGTTTGCTTAGTTTAAATATGCATGAATGGATTGAAGGTTTGATGTGAATCATGTTTGTATGAGTTGGGGTGATAGAAAGAGCTTGGCAAATAGCCTTGTTCTTGTCCACACGGGTAGACACACGGGCGTGTGTCTAGGCCGTGTGTGACATACGGTCAACCTCATGGGCGTGTGCCCAGGCCGTGTGGAGTTTGTACCTGAAATTAGGAATTTAATTCGACACACGGTCTGAGGACACGGGCGTATGCCTTGGCCGTGTGACCTTATAGAGATGATGATGTCATAAACAAAATGTTAATGTTTTCACACACGGGTGAAGACACGGCCATGTCGAGGCCATTTGAAGGACACGGGCCATGGACACGGGCGTGTGTCCAGCTGTGTGAAAACCCTTGTAGGTACGAATTGAGAAATAAATCCACACGGGTATGGAACACGGGCATGTCATATGCCACACGGGCGTGTCCCTTCCTCCACACGGACGTGTGGACTGTTTAATGAATTTTTTTCTAAGTCTTTTAGGGATCTCTTAAAGAGTTCGATTTGATCCCGAACCATTCTTAAAGTGTGATTTAAGCCTCGTAGGCTTGTTTAAAATGCGTTATAAAAAGTTTTAATTTAGAGTGGAAAGTCAGATCTCGGTATTGTATGATCGTTTGCGTATAGGTTTAGAAATGTCTCGTACCCTGTTCCGGCATTGAATATGGGTAAGGGGTGTTACAACAAGAATCAAGTATTTATCATGTAAATCAGAAATCAAATAATAAGATTCATCATGGGTTTCATCTTCCCTAGGTATCTAGGGAATTACTTCATAATCCTGAATGGAAACATCTCAAAGTCAGAAAAACCACAAGACATAAAGAAACTCATAAAAACTTTGAAAGAAATTAAAGGAGATCTTCGATCTTGATGGAGATCCACTTCCAAGTTGATTCCAATGGTGTTCTTCGAGTGTTTTCTTCGATCTTCTTTGATGGCTCCATTATGTCTTCTTCTAATTGGTATTTATAGACTTTAGAATGCTTAGAAAGCCTAAAAATTGTGTTTTTCCACGTATTTGGGAAGTGCCAGCTCGTGTCGGTCACATGGGCATGTGCCCAGCCTATGTGGAAATGCCCAGGCCGTGTGGCTCCTGAAAATAACTCTATTTGTCCGATTTTGGCTCATTTTTTGCTCACAAATGCTCTCCTAAGTATAGAAACATAAATTTAAAGGATTAGGAGCATCAAATTCACTAATTTGCATAATTAATCATCCAAAAATGCTGTAATATCCGGGATTTAGGACTTGTGAATTTTTGCATGTGCTAGTATGCCTATGAGTGTTTTGAATGTGTTTTTATGAATTTTGAGAAATTTAGAGTGTAGGTGAATGCCTTAGAAAATATTAGGTTTTAAGTCTTAAGGGGAACTAAGCATGATAGGCCTTAAGAAAATGCAGAGGAGAATTTGGACACAAGAATAGGCTTGTTAAAGTGGCAAGGAGGCGCCACTTAGGGCCTTGGTAAGTGACGCCTCAAGCGGGGAGAAGGGCTGAGTTCGAGCGGCAAGGGAAGCAAATAGGAGTTTTATTTTGCTGCAAGGATGAGCAGCGATGGTGGACTGGCAATGGGACACTTGATGGGTGAGCATTTGATCAAGTCAAATGCATTCAAAATTCGGCTAAGGTAGGGAGATAATTATTGGTTTATTTGAATTATTTTGAGTAGGTAAAGAAGAGAGAAAGTAGGAGAATAATAAGGGAGCTGATAAGGGGAAGAGTGTTGGTGACCTAAGGACTCTCTTGAGGTGATTTTCGGCTAAGGTAGTAGGGAGGAGTAGCCGAATTTCATAAAAACATTTAGCCTCTCTTTCGTTTACTCCTTTCTCTCCAACACCTATCACTTTCTCTTCTTTTCTTTTAACTTTGTGCTAGCCAGAAATCCCTCCCCAAAGATCACCATTTCCATAACCTCTTCAATCAAAAGATCACCATTGCCGAATTCTTACGAGCATCTCTTCTTTTCTCTTTTAAGTTGGCTGAACCTTTTTCTTGTCATCTAGACTAAATCGCGGCAAGTTCAACCCTTTTCTCTTCTTCTTTTACGAACTCAATCAAAGGTGAATGCACAAGTGATTCCTAGTCGATTGGTCTATTAAACCCAAAAGCGAAACCTCTCGATCACTATCTAGCCTACATAGCCGAATATCTCGTGGTGGCGAGGCAAGGGTGCGGTCGATTTCTGTAGTAGGGGTAAGATCAAATGATATTCAATTTCCTTCCTTTTTCTTTTATCCGAAAGTGGAATCTAATTTCCTTTACTGTTCTTTGGCCGAAACTATGAAGGAGGTTTCGGGATTTCTACTGTAGTCGACTTCAAGAGAGGAGATCTTTAGGATTTCTAGGTCTAAGGTAAGCGAGTATGATCATAGGCCGAAGGCCATTTATTGTGTTTAAATGTTAGAATTGGATCTAACATCTGCTTATAGGAATTTCAACAGATACCTCAAACAAGTGACAATTTCGAGATTTAGATCCGCAAGGTAAGTGAATATGAATATTCGGCCAAGGTCATATCAAGTGTTAGTGTCTAGCCGATTCTAACTATGATCTTTAGGGAGGAGTATAAGCTGTTTCGGCAAACTTTCGGGATTCAGTGAATACAATAGTAACCAGGTGTGTAGCCCTACACTAATTCCTAATAGATCTATTGTATTATTATTATGTATGTGTTAATGGAAATATGAAAATATGGCTAAAGGTATCATTCAATGGTACAGTATTGAATACGTTAACATACTACTACTACTATGTTAATAATGTTTATGAACACTTTGAATATGACGCACATGTGAATTTGTTATGAATATGGAATAAAGTACATGGCATGATCTCTATTTGTTTTGTATTATGCATGGGCATATGGGTGATATTGAAAAGGGAAGTGATCTGGTGGTTTTACCATAATATCACGGTGACTCATGTCACATAATCGAATGTGGTGACTTCTGTCACATATTAATATCTGGTGACTTTGTCACATTATCGAGTGGCTATGCCACAATGTATAAGAAGCGATGTGCATGTCGTGCGGATCGATCGCCGATGATGTGTGTGAGATGGAGGGTCGATTTAGTAATCCCCACGGTGTGATTGGGCGATACGGGTGATGTGTAGAGGATGGTTATTTAGGTTTGGGTTGGGATTGCATCATTACTTATATCTCATTATATGTGATTGATATGCCTAAATCGTTTGGGAGTTCGTGGTAGTTGTTACACATTGAGTCTGTTGACTCACCCTTCGTGGGATATCTTTTCAGGTGATACTCGGTGATTTGGACCAGGGTCGGTGAGGACTAGGTGGTGGCCATGCTCATTTCAGTGTTTTCTTCTAATTTGGATTTTCCTATTAAGTTTTGGATTTATTTTGGTTTTGCTATTGATGTAATAAGGCCACTATTATTACACTATTTTATGCTTGCTCTCTAAATTTTTATTACGATACGATTCTTATTAACTCAAAGGTTAAATAACTCATCTTTAAAATAAATGTTCAATGTTTTGACACCTAAATACCAACGATTTTCAACTTAATGTTAAACCCTAAAATTGTGAGTTTCTTCTAACTTAAAGTTTTCAAATACGAAAATATTATTTTAATATGGACTTCAAAAAAAAAGAGACACCATTTTCAACTTGAACCCAACACCTAACGATTCCTCTTCAAAATGACCACATTTTCCAAATTGACAAACAAGAATTGAAATGTTTTACTCGAGGAACATGCCAGATCCGGTCGGGGCTCGTGGGCCGGGTTTGGGGTGTTTCAATTTGGTATCAGAGCCAAGTTTTAAACTCTCGGCCTTGGGTTTAAAGCCCACAACATTTTCAAAATTCAGCCCAAACAAGTTTTTGTAAAAAATTTTGAAATTGAGCAGGTTTTCTGGCATGGCACCTAAGTCTCCGACCCGAAGTCCACCAGGTAAGTACCCCTAACTGTTGTATGATTTGTATGTGGGTATAACGGGAATGTAGATTAGTATATTAAGTTATTGAACCCTAGGATTAGCTTACTTCAACACAGAATTACATAAAACTTTAAGGCCTAATTAAACAAACCTGTGAGTAAGTCACCGAGTTAGGGTGTGGCAACCATTGTGCGCATGTCTAGGATTGGATTCAGGAAGAGCTTGGTATTTAAGCAGTCCTAGTGACTCACCTCCTCTTCACTCGAATCCTACCTGGTGCGTAGTGATGGTTCACCTTAACAAAGAGGACTTATTCACGGGCTAAACCCAATAATTAAAACCCGAAAGGGACTAGCCATACTGTTTTTTTTTAAATGTTCAAATGGTGAATGTGTGTGGTAGGTACTACTGAATGAATGTATCTCTCTGAATTAGGGTAGAAACTTGAAACGAAAACTTTGGAATGATCGAAAGCACTACTACTAAGCTCCTTTTCATAAAATTTCTTCGCGGATAATCAGTGGAACAAAATACTAATGCATAAAATTCCTTAAATCAGATTAAAGCGCGATCATAGAAATGAATTCTAGGGGACGTGGTCGTAATGTGCGAAGACGTGGTAGAGGCAGAATGACCGTATCAGAACCCGTTAGGTCTGGACAAGGGTCCGAAAATGAGGTACCACCACTCCCACCACCAGCTATTGGTGTTGAGCAGCAAGATCAGACGGGGATGATGCGATGCTCGCGAGCGATCTTTGCGAGTTCTTAAGATGGTGGGTGGAGCGGTGGAGGTATGGGAGCTCGAAATCTATACCCGAGTGACTTGAGCCAATGGAGTGAAGTATTCCGTGGCATATCGGTGTGGCACCCGATGCGGGGTGAGTATTGGTTGAAGCGGCAGAGCGAATTATGGATGAGTGGATCATTTCTTGAAGAGAAAGTGAAGAGGAATGGTGTCGCTGCCAGCGATGAGGCATATCGGTGGTGGCTCACGATTCGGGATGGTGCTATAGGCGAGGATCTCACTTGGGAGTATGTTAAGGCGGCATATCGGAAGAAGTATGTTGGAACTAGTTATACCGATGCTCGGAGGAAGGCATTTGCAGGGGTGGTTCAAGGGAACAAGTCCGTAGCGAGTCTGGTGAATTCTTAAGGTCGAAGTCGGTATGCTCGAGGTATCGTGGCTACGAGCATGAGCGATGTGTCTAGTTTGAGGGACGGGGTGAGGATGGCACGAGATTATTGATAGCTCCACAGAAGGAGCGATAGTTTGCAGTGTTGGTAGAAAAGGCTAAGGTAGCCGAAAGAGTTAAAGAATCTGTGAGACAGAATACGGATCGGAACAGCAGGCAAGGAGAGGTTTTGGAGCATCGGGGTCATCCGGGAATGTCCAAAAGAGAGAGAGTTGATGGGCGCGAGGTCGGCGGGTTGCTACGGGAGGCGATCAGACTGTACTTGTACTCGGTGTGGGAAGATGCACCTAGGAGAGTGTTGGAAGAAGACAGGGGGATGTTTCAAGTGTGGGTCCAAGGAACACATGATTAGGGACTGTCCTATGAAAGCAGATGGGAGCCGACCAACAGTCGGGGGTTTCAATCAGGCGGGTAGAGGTGGACCACGACCACCATGGTCGTGGTCTTATTGGCGAGGTAATGGTTCGGGAAGAGGACGGGAACAGGCAGAGGTGTTGGTATCTGAGGCAAGACACCGGGTTTGGTGTATGCGGTTCTGGGAGGGAGGATGGAGACGCCTTGCCGGACGTCATAACCGGTATGTTCCTTATAGCCGATAAGCCTTACTTTGCTTTAATTGATGTTGGCTCGACCCACTTGTATGTTGCATGTAGAGTAGTCGAAAGCGCTAGGCATAGCATCCGAACTATCTAGTAGGGAGATGACTGTAGTGAGCCCGTTAGGTCAAACTGTAGTGGTGAATAGGATATTTCGCAATGTACCTCTAGAGATTCAGGGAGTGGTATTCCCTGCCGACTTGATGGAACTACCCTTCGGAGAATTTGATCTCATTCTTGGCATGGATCGGCTAGTGGAACATCGGGCTAAGTTGGATTGCGCGGCTAAGCGAATGGAGTTAAGGACCCCGGAGGATGAGGAGATAATTATGATAGGAGAAAGAAGAAACTATTTGTCCAATGTAGTTTCTGCATTAAAGGCTGATAAGATGGTGCGGAAAGGGTGCAAGGCGTTTTTGACCTTCGTTAGTGCGTTGGATGCGAACGAAGAGGGAGTTAGTGGAGTTAGGACAGTAAGGGAATTTGTGGATGTTTTCCCAGAGGAGTTACCTGGAATACCCCCTGATAGGGAGGTAGTAAGTTGTATAGAGATCTAAGGGAACAGTTTTGGTGGCCTGGTCTTAAGCGGGAAGTTACAGAATTTGTAGGGAAATGCTTAACGTGTCAACAAGTCAAGGCTGAACATCAAGTTCCGTCAGGGTTGCTTCAGCCGATAAAGATTCCGTAGTGGAAGTGGGAGAGAATCACCATGGACTTCGTTAGTGGGCTTCCCCTTACGCCTACTAAGAAGGACTCGGTATGGGTGATAGTGGATCGATTGACAAAGTCCGCGCATTTCATACCAGTGCGGGTTGATTATTCTTTGCAGAAGTTGGCGAAGTTGTATGTGGCTGAAATTGTGAGGTTGCATAGAGTACCGGTTTTGATTATTTCAGATAGGGATCCAAGATTTACGTCTCGATTTTGGAAAGCGCTACATCAAGCTTTAGGCACCAAATTGGATTTTACTACGGCATTTCATCCACAGTCAGATGGTCAATCTGAGCGAGTGATCCAAGTGTTAGAGGATATGTTGAGGGGCTGTGTGATAGACTTCAGAGGAAGTTGGAAAGAATATTTTCCTTTAGCGGAGTTTGCATATAATAACAGCTATCAAGCCAGTATTCGGATGGCACCATATGAAGCGCTGTATGGACGAAAGTGTCGCACTCCTACGTGTTGGACAGAATTAGGGGAACGTCAAGTTTTGGGTCCAGAAATTGTGGCAGAATCTGAAGAGAAGGTTAGGGTATTCGGACACGGTTGAAGGAAGCATCTGATAGGCAACAGTCGTACGCAGATCTTAAGCAGAAGGAAATAGAGTTTGATGTGGGAGATCAGGTGTTTCTTAAGGTTTCGCCATGGAAGAAGGTGATGAGATTTGGTCGCAAAGGGAAGTTAAGTCCTAGATTTATAGGACCTTATCGGGTATTGAAGCGAGTTGGACCAGTGGCATACCAATTAGAGTTGCCTCAGAAGTTTAGGCAGATGCACGATGTATTCCATGTTTCTATGCTACGCCGTTACCGATCGGATCCATCTCATGTAGTACCGGTTGAAGAGGTGGAGCTAAGGCCAGATTTATCCTACGAGGAGGAGCCGATTCAGATTTTGGAACGGGATGTGAAAGTGTTGCGAAGGAAATCAGTTCCTCTGGTCAAGGTATTATGGCGTAATCATGGATCGGAAGAAGCTTCGTGGGAGCCGGAAGAAGCAATGCGACAACAATACCCTCACCTATTTTAGCCAGGTAATTTCGAGGTCAAAATTATTTTTAAGGGGGTAGAACTGTAATATCCGGGATTTAGGGCTTGTGCATTTTTGCATGTGCTAGTATGCCTATGAGTGTTTTGAATTTGTTTTTATGAATTTTGAGAACTTTAGATGTAACATCCCGAAATTGGGCCTAGTAGGATTGGGCCGATTGGACCTTGAGCTTAGGAGTGTTTAAAATCTTTAAGAAAATGAGAATGGTGTTTTTGCAAATTGGATTTATTAGTTAAGTGGATTTGGAAGGTTACGAGGTTTCTATGAATTCTCGGGTTTAATTGGGTGTTAGGAAAAATTTGAGTGTCATCTTGTTACTTGTGTTAGCTCGGGTAGGATTGTTTATGTGCTTAGCATAGTCTTGTGAAGGTTTGGATTTATTTACGAAGTTAGAATAATTTTTAGTATGGAAAATTTAGTGAAATGGATTAGATGAACTTGACACTTAAGTTAATTTAAGTGTTAAATTCTAGCACATGAGGAGTTAGTAGCATAGTGGATAAGGAGCTTGAAAGGTTGCTTGAGGGAAGTGGTTCGAGTTGCTTGGAAAGCATTTTGAAGACTTTATTTTTTTTGTATCCTAGCATTGATGGACGGTCAAACTCTAATTATGATAGGTTGGACCTTAAGTTTTTGGTAAGTTGAATTTTGGTTTAAGGAAAGCTTGAAATAGGGGATAAGAATCTTAAAGTTATGGAAGGTTGGGGAGACAAAGGGCTTGGCTTAAGGAAGATGTTTTGGAAACTCTTTCAAGGCCTTTAGTGAATGTATGTGGACGGCAAGTGTGGCTAGGTGGGTGGCCGAATGTTGTTAGGTGGTTTGGGGGAGGATATTTGGTCAACCTTTGGCATTTGTGCATCTTTTGGCATTGTTTTCTTTCTCTCCAAAAGCTCCCCTCTTTGGGCGAATTTTTTTGTGCATTTTGTGCAAATTTTGCTTTTGGTTTAGCCTTCATTTTGTTTGAACCAAAAATGTTATTTCCTTTCTCTCATCTTTGCTCTTGAAACCAAAACCATACTCTTCCATATCTTTCTTTTACTTTCTCATTTCCTTGCTCAAAGCCGAAAGTATCTATCTTCTTCCTTTCATCTCTTTCTTTTCTTCTCTCAAACTCTTGAGCCGAAATCCTCTTTACTTTCCTTTGCCGAATTTCTCTCTTCCATTTTACCTTTCTTTTCATTCCTCTTTTCCACTCTAGCCGAATCCTCTCTCTCTCATTTTGATTTTCTTTGCCACTCACGTACTATATTTCTTTTTATCCACATATCATTTGCTATCTTCATTCAAAACCATAGCCGAATCTTCTTTATCTTTTTGTGTGTATCTTGGCCGAATATCATCACAAGGGTAGGTCTTCATTTGGTTTTCTCCAATCGGTTTTAGAAGGGGGTAAGTATTCATGGCCGCTTTTCCTTTGTTTCTTTTCTCTTTTCTATGTCGTTTTCTTGAGGGCAAGGGCCAAATTTTGGGCACTTGTTAATAAGGTTCTAATCATTCTTAGAAACCGATTATTCTTTTAGGCTCTTCGGAATTTTGGAAGTAATCGATTTAACCCTACTCCTCTAGTAATCGAAGTGATTTTGGGGCAATCAAGAATGGGTTCGAAAAGAAGCGATTAATAGTGTTTGGAAGAGGGTGGTTACGCTATACCCTCAAATTTCAAACGAAGGGCTGTGTCGGCAGTTCAAGACTTTCCACCGGGTTGTGGACCCTTTGCCAGCAAAGATCGATTATTTGAAGTCGTACGTACCCCCGAGCCATTGTTCGTTCGTGGTTCTTCATCAGGTTATGAACCATCAATTGGAGTGAAATCGCATATAGTTGTTGTTCGGGATTTCGAGGGTAAGGATTTAGATTACTTATCATTTGTATAGTTTTATGAATGTTAGCGTTCTAATCAAGAGTGATAAATATTTAGGTATCGACGAGCGGGAAAGTATAGTTCTCACTATTATCAGGTGCATAGTTATCGCACTGTCTCTTGATTGTGTGTACCTTACACACTTTATAACTCGGTTATGTATATGAATATATAATTTCAGTTTACTAATCATATTATCAAAGTGGAAAACGAAGAGATCTTGATATGATACCATGATGGTATCAATGAGGATTCGGGTAAGTCCGTTTCTATATGTTGTTAATACATGTGGATTGAAATCATGATCTACGATATGTATTTGTTATATGTTCATATCAAAGTATATTGACATGATTTGTTTATTTATTGCATTGGTATGGGCAATATGAGAGGAGGGGGAAGATTGATATTCGTGTCTTGGACACGGAGGTTTGGCACCTCCGGTGATTTGGTATCACAATTGTGTCTTTGGGACACCAAAGGTTTGGCACCTCATAGCGACTCGTCCCTGTGGATTAA
The DNA here is from genome assembly GCA_025698515.1 of Gossypium sturtianum. NCBI lineage: Eukaryota > Viridiplantae > Streptophyta > Magnoliopsida > Malvales > Malvaceae > Gossypium > Gossypium sturtianum. The sequence goes on along the minus strand of CM046954.1, from coordinate 116,464,922 downwards.
CACCACCGTGGGTTGGTCCCACTTTTGAGATATGGGATTGTCGCCAGTGATTTGGTATCACACGTGGGTTGGCCCCACAACTTGATTATTCGTGACTTTGGTCAAAGTGATTTGGTATCACATTTGTGTCTTTGGGACACAGAGGTTTGGCACCTCATAGCGACTCGTCCCCGTGGATTAACACCACCAGTGGGTTGGACCCACTTTTGAGATATGGGATTGTCGCGGTGATTTGGTATCACACGTGGATTGGCCCTACAAATTGATTATTCGTGACTTTGGTCACCGGTGATTTGGTATCACATTTGTGTCTTTGGGACACGGTGGTTTGGCACCACCGGTGGTTTGGTACCACGGGGTAGAAAAAGGAATTCTGAGATGGCTAGGTTGGGTGCATCATATATATATATATACATTGCTTGGTTATAATTTGTGTAAGTATGTGGCATTTACCCGGGAGAGGGAATATGCACTGAGTCTTGGTGACTCACCTTCTCCCTTATCTTTTCAGGTGATTCGTGAGATCGCGGATGTGGAGCCGGATGAACTCGAGGAGGCCATGCAATAAAATTTGATTTTACAAGAACTTCCATTTGGGTACTTGATTTTAATTTGGTTTTCATTTTTATGGGTTTGTAATAAGGCCTCTTTAATTATGTTTTTTTTTTGGATTATTTACATGCTTTGGATTTGTTTTAAATATGGCTTATAAATTACATGATTGATTTAATGATATGTGAACAAAGTTTTCTAAAATACAAAGCGCGATGGTTTTTTTTTAAAACGTTACCATCGGGTAACCTAAATAAAATGATAATTTTAACAACTTAAGTATTTTCGATAACTCATACTATTTTCCAAAACTCCAGTTTCCAAATTTCTATTAGATACGGTTTTTCAACCTAATTGCTTTAGTTTCTTTTCAATTTATAAAAGGTTTACAAATCTAAGCTGCAACTAAGTTTTAAAGATTTATTTTAGGATTTCAAAGTAAATTATCCGTTTTAATTTATTATACACACGATTTCTACGAACTTAGAACAACAAAGAGTTTTTCACTAAAATTTAATCGGTAACTCGTTTTTCCTCAAAACGTTTTCCCCTGTGACATACCAAATTCGGTCGTGGCGTATTGACCGGGTTTGGGGTGTTACAAATTGGTATCAGAGCCAAGTTCAAAAGCTTTATTTGTGGGCGAGGCCCAAAATGATTTAAAGTATGGTTTTAAAATGTTTTGTTTAAAATTATATGGTTGGAAAGGCATGGCACCGAGTCTCCGGCACCGATCCGCCCAGGTAAGTATCTCAAATAGTTTCTTTTGATGATATGATTATAATGATGATGGCATGAATGATTAGTAGTAGAAACTACTCTAGAGACCCAAAACTATAGGTTGAATGTACTCGTGAAACAAACTTCTTATTAAAACTTTTAAAAAGCGTGTTTTAAAGAAAGTGGAATAATGACTAATGCATAACGCTTTTAAATCGGATAAGTCGAAACTTTAGACATGAATTTTAGGGGACGTAGTTTTCGTGGACGTGGTATAGGCCGAGGTGCTAGGGCTAGATCTTTGGCATCGAGGCATATTTTTGAAAAGGAGGCGTTAGCATCGCTAGTGGTTGAGACGGGGTCTCATGATCGAGTTGGGATTGATGAGCTGACTTAGTTAGTTAAGGAAGTACTGGAGGAGGTTTGGAGCATTCTTGAGATGCGGGTTTAAGGAGCATAAGGCTCGGGTTTGTTTCCTCACCCTCAAGTCAGATATGTTTGGTTGTGTGAAAAAGGATTCAAGATTATGTGAAAAAGTACATTGTAGTTTTTAAGGGCAGAGTGTGCAGCGAAAGCATAGTGGTGTGATTTGAGCAGTGTGTTAGTAGTTGGTTGGAAATTTGAGGACGAAATTTTTTTAGGAGGGTAGAATTGTAACATCCCGAAATTGGGCCTAGTAGGATTGGGCGATTGGACCTTGAGCTTAGGAGTGTTTAAAATCTTTAAGAAAATGAGAATGGTGTTTTTGCAAATTGGATTTATTAGTTAAGTGGATTTGGAAGGTTACGAGGTTTCTATGAATTCTCGGGTTTAATTGGGTGTTAGGAAAAATTTGAGTGTCATCTTGTTACTTGTGTTAGCTCGGGTAGGATTGTTTGTGTGCTTAGCATAGTCTTGTGAAGGTTTGGATTTATTTACGAAGTTAGAATAATTTTTAGTATGGAAAATTTAGTGAAATGGATTAGATAAACTTGACACTTAAGTTAATTTAAGTGTTAAATTCTAGCACATGAGGAGTTAGTAGCATAGTGGATAAGGAGCTTGAAAGGTTGCTTGAGGGAAGTGGTTCGAGTTGCTTGGAAAGCATTTTGAAGACTTTATTTTTTTGTATCCTAGCATTGATGGACGGTCAAACTCTAATTATGATAGGTTGGACCTTAAGTTTTTGGTAAGTTGAATTTTGGTTTAAGGAAAGCTTGAAATAGGGGATAAGAATCTTAAAGTAATGGAAGGTTGGGGAGACAAAGGGCTTGGCTTAAGGAAGATGTTTTGGAAACTCTTTCAAGGCCTTTAGTGCATGTATGTGGACGGCAAGTGTGGCTAGGGGGGTGGCCGAATGTTGTTAGGTGGTTTGGGGGAGGATATTTGGTCAACCTTTGGCATTTGTGCATCTTTTGGCATTGTTTTCTTTCTCTCCAAAAACTCCCCTCTTTGGGCTAATGTTTTTGTGCATTTTGTGCAAATTTTGCTTTTGGTTTAGCCTTCATTTTGTTTGAACCAAAAATGTTATTTCCTTTCTCTCATCTTTCCTCTTGAAACCGAAACCATACTCTTCCATATCTTTCGTTTACTTTCTCATTTCCTTGCTCAAAGCCGAAAGTATCTATCTTCTTCCTTTCATCTCTTTCTTTTCTTCTCCCAAACTCTTGAGCCGAAATCCTCTTTACTTTCCTTTCCGAATTTCTCTCTTCCATTTTACCTTTCTTTTCATTCCTCTTTTCCACTCTAGCCGAATCCTCTCTCTCTCATTTTGATTTTCTTTGCCACTCACGTACTATATTTCTTTTTATCCACATATCATTTGCTATCTTTATTCAAAACCATAGCCGAATCTTCTTTATCTTTTTGTGTGTATCTTGGCCGAATATCATCACAAGGGTAGGTCTTCATTTGGTTTTCTCCAATCGGTTTTGGAAGGGGGTAAGTATTCATGGCCGTTTTTCCTTTGTTTCTTTTCTCTTTTCTATGTCGTTTTCTTGAGGGCAAGGGCCAAATTTTGGGCACTTGTTAATAAGGTTCTAATCATTCTTAGAAACCGATTATTCTTTTAGGCTCTTCGGAATTTTGGAAGCAATCGATTTAACCTTACTCCTCTAGTAATCGAAGTGATTTTGGGGAAATCAAGAATGGGTTTGAAAAGAGCAGTTAATAGTGTTTGGAAGAGGGGTGGTTCTGCTATACCCTCAAATTTCAAACGAAGGGCTATGTCGGCAATTCGAGACTTTCCACCGGGTTGTGGACCCTTTGCCAGCGAAGATCGATTATTTGAAGTCGTACGTACCCCCGAGCCATTGTTCGTTCGTGGTTCTTCATCAGGTTATGAACCATCAATTGGAGTGAAATCGCATATAGTTGTTGTTCGGGATTTCGAGGGTAAGGATTTAGATTACTTATCATTTGTATAGTTTTATGAATGTTAGTGTTCTAATCAAGAGTGATAAATATTTAGGTATCGACGAGCGGGAAAGTATAGTTCTCACTATTATCAGGTGCGTAGTTATCGCACTGTCTCTTGATTGTGTGTACCTTAGACACTTTATAACTCGGTTATGTATATGTATATATAATTTCAATTTACTAATCATATTATCAAAGTGGAAAACGAAGAGATCTTGATATGATACCATGATGGTATGAATGAGGATTCGGGTAAGTCCGTTTCTATATGTTGTTAATACATGTGGCTTGAAATCATGATCTACGATATGTATTTGTTATATGTTCATATCAAAGTATATTGACATGATTTGTTTATTTATTGCATTGGTATGGGCAATATGAGAGGAGGGGGAAGATTGATATTCGTGTCTTCGGACACCAGAGGTTTGGCACCTCCAGTGTTTTGGTATCACAATTGTGTCTTTGGGACACCAGAGGTTTGGCACCTCATAGCGACTCGTCCCTGTGGATTAACACCACCGTGGGTTGGCCCCACTTTTGAGATATGGGATTGTCGCCCGGTGATTTGGTATCACACGTGGGTTGGCCCCACAACTTGATTATTCGTGACTTTGGTCACCAAGTGATTTGGTATCACATTTGTGTCTTTGGGACACCAGTGGTTTGGCACCACCCGGTGGTTTGGTACCACTGGGGTAGAAAAAGGAGTTACTGGATGGCTAGGTTGGGTGCATCATATATATATATACATTGCTTGGTTATAATTTGTGTAAGTATGTGGCATTTACCCGGGAGAGGGAATATGCACTGAGTCTTGGTGACTCACCTTCTCCCTTATCTTTTCAAGTGATTCGTGAGATCGCGGATGTGGAGCCGGATGAACTCGAGGAGGCCATGCAATAAAATTTGATTTTACAAGAACTTCCATTTGGGTATTTGATTTTAATTTGGTTTTCATTTTTATGGGTTTGTAGTAAGGCCTCTTTAATTATGTTTTTTTTTTTATTATTTACATGCTTTGGATTTGTTTTAAATATGGCTTATAAATTACATGATTGATTTAATGATATGTGAACAAAGTTTTCTAAAATACAAAGCGCGATGGTTTTTTTTTAAAACGTTACCATCGGGTAACCTCAATAAAATGATAATTTTAACAACTTAAGTATTTTCGATAACTCATACTATTTGCCAAAACTCCAGTTTCCAAATTTCTATTAGATACGGTTTTTCAACCTAATTGCTTTAGTTTCTTTTCAATTTATAAAAGGTTTACAAATCTAAGCTGCAACTAAGTTTTAAAGATTTATTTTCGGGATTTCAAAGTAAATTATCCGTTTTTAATTTATTATACACCTGATTTCTACGAACATAGAACAACAAAGAGTTTTTCACTAAAATTTAATCGGTAACTCGTTTTTCCTCAAAACGTTTTCCCTGTGACATACCAAATTCGGTCGTGGCGTATTGACCGGGTTTGGGGTGTTACATTAGAGCGTAGGTGAATGCCTTAGAAAATATTAGGTTTTAAGTCTTAAGGGGGGAACTAAGCATGATAGGCCTTAAGAAAATCTGTAGGAGAATTTGGACACAAGAATAGGCTTGTTAAAGTGGCAAGGAGGCGCCACTTAGGGCCTTGGTAAGTGACGCCTCAAGCAGGGGAGAAGGGCTCAGGTTCGAGCAGCAAGGGAAGCAAATAGGAGTTTTATTTTGCTGCAAGGATGAGCAGTGGTGGACGGCAATGGGACACTTGATGGGTGAGCATTTGATCAAGTCAAATGCATTCAAAATTCGGCTAAGGTAGGGAGATAATTATTGGTTTATTTGAATTATTTTGAGTAGGTAAAGAAGAGAGAAAGTAGGAAAATAATAAGGGAGCTGATAAGGGGAAGAGTGTTGGCCGGCCTAGGGACTCTCTTGAGGTGATTTTCGGCTAAGGTAGTAGGGAGGAGTAGCCGAATTTCATAAAAACATTTAGCCTCTCTTTCCTTTACTCCTTTCTCTCCAACACCTATCACTTTCTCTTCTTTTCTTTTAACTTTGTGCTAATGAAATCCCTCCCCAAAGATCACCATTGCCGCAACCTCTTCAATCAAAAGATCACCATTGCCGAATTCTTCTGAGCATCTCTTCTTTTCTCTTTTAAGTTGGCTGAACCTTTTTCTTGTCATCTAGACTAAATCGCGACAAGTTCAACCCTTTTCTCTTCTTCTTTTACGAACTCAATCAAAGGTGAATGCACAAGTGATTCCTAGCCGATTGATCCATTAAACCCCAAAAGCCAAAACCTCATCGATCACTATCTAGCCTACATAGCTGAATATCTCTGTGGTGGCGAGGCAAGGGTGCTTGATCGATTTACGTAGTAGGGTAAGATCAAATGATATTCGATTTCCTTCCTTTTCTTTTAGCCGAAAGTGGAATCTAATTTCCTTCATTGTTCTTTGGCCGAAACTATGAAGGAGGTTTGGGATTTCTATCAGAGTGACTTCAAGAGAGGAGATCTTGGGATTTCTAGGTCTAAGGTAGCGAGTATGACCATAGGCCGAAGGCCATTTATTGTTTTTAAATGTTAGAATTGGATCTAACATATGCTTATAGGAATTTCGACAGATACCTCAAACAAGTGACAATTTCGAGATTTAGATCCGCAAGGTAAGTGAATATGAATATTCGGCCAAGTTCATATCAAGTGTTAGTGTCTAGCCGATTCTAACTATGATCTTTAGGGAGGAGTATAAGCTGTTTCGGCAAACTTTCGGGATTCAGTGAATACAATAGTAACCAGGTGTGTAGCCCTACACTAATTCCTAATAGATCTATGGTATTATTATTATGTATGTGTTAATGGAAATATGAAAATATGGCTAAAGGTATCATTCAATGGTACAGAGTATTCAGGTACGTTAACATACTACTACTACTATGTTAATAATGTTTATGAACACTGAATATGACACACATGTGAATTTGTTATGAATATGGAATAAAGTACATGGCATGATCTCTGTTTATTTTGTATTATGCATGGGCATATGGGTGATATTGAAAAGGGGAAGTGATCTGGTGGTTTTTACCACAATATCTTGTGACTCATGTCACATAATCTGAATGTGGTGACTTCTGTCACATATTAATATCTGGTGACTTTGTCACATTATCTGGTGGCTATGCCACAATGTATAAGGGCGATGTGCATGTCGTCCCGCAGTGGATCGCAGCCGATGATGTGTAGCAGATGGAGGGTCAATTTAGTAATCCCCACGGTGTGATTGGCTGGTACGGGTGATGTGTAGAGGATGGTTATTTAGGTTTGGGTTCGGGATTGCATCATTACTTATATCTGTTATATGTGATTGATATGCCTAAATCGTTTGGGAGTTCGTGGTAGTTGTTACACATTGAGTTTGTTGACTCACCCTTCGTGGGATATCTTTTTCAGGTGATACTCAGTGATTTGGACCGGGTCAGCGAGGACTAGGTGGCAGCCATGCTCAGCTCAGTGTTTTCCTCTAATTTGGATTTTCCTATTAAGTTTTGGATTTATTTCGGGTTTTGCTATTGATGTAATAAGGCCACTATTATTATACTGTTTTATGCTTGCTCTCTAAATTTTTATTACGATACGATTCTCATTAACTCAAAGGTTAAATAACTCATCTTTAAAATAAATGTTCAATGTTTTGACACCTAAATACCAACGATTTTCAACTTAATGTTAAACCCTAAAATTCGGCAGTTTCTTCTAACTTATAGTTTTCAAATACGAAAATATTGTTTTAATGTGGACTTCAAAAAAAAAGAGACACCATTTTCAACTTGAACCCAACACCTAACGATTCCTCTTCAAAATGACCACATTTTCCAAATTGACAAACAAGATTTGAAATGTTTTACTCGAGGAACATGCCAGATCCGGTCGGGGCTCGTGGGCCGGGTTTGGGGTGTTTCAAATGCATTAAGAATGGGATTAAAATATGTTACTTTTATAGCTTATCAAAAAGTATAGTAGTCATTCTTGCCAAAGGGAATATCTAAAGCCGTTGTCTAATGTATGGTTTTACTTTGTTTGATATAGTTTCATGTCTATCTCATACAGTTCCATAATCTCGGTAGAGTGAATTCTTTTGTTGTATGCAATTATGGTAGAAATGCCTATCAATGTTGGGAAGATCATTCTCAAGGAAATCCATGATTGTGCTAGAAAGAAGACCGAAAGTACTTACTTTCCATCATTGATAACTTCACTTTACTTAAGGTCCCAGGTTAAAATAAAAGCAAACCTTAAGGGATCGTATGTTCAAGGTTGCATCACAGCCCATGATCTTGAAAGGTTAGTGGAAAATGTCCATGAGCTAAACCCACCGAGTGAACCAACAGAACCAAAAACTGATGAGTCATCGAACAAATCCAAGAATGAGGCTAACTCAATTATTGAGATAGATGAAACTAAATTTGAGGAAGAGCTGAATGATCCTGAACAGATAAAGGAATCAGAAGTCTCTGAACCAAGAGAGGAGCCAAATACTGATGAGTCAGTTGAATCGAGTGTTGATCCTAAGTTGACTATTCCTATACCCACTTCTTCAATAACTGTGAAGAAATCAGAATTGTCAATTATGATGGATATGATGAAATTTATGCATAACCAACAACATGCTTATTGGAAATATACAAAATTTAGAGATGATTCTATAAGAAATACTTTTAAAAATATCTCTAACAATTTTGTTCCTGAGTTCCCAGATTATGTCTTCGAGCCATGAAAGGAAGATGAGAATGAAAGCAAGGATGAAACATTGAACGAAAAAGACGAGGGTGTAACACCCCTTACCCGTATCGGATGCCGAAACAAGGTACGAGGCATTACCGAACTTAACAAACCTCTTCTTACAATATCGGGCCATAAATTTTCATTCATACTTAAAAACCCTTCATTCGTACTCATAATATCACTATTATAGGTCTACTAGACCTTAAATATACGTTTAGACTGGTTCAGGACTGAACCGTAAACTTACAAACATTTAGAAATTTTTTGCTTACGATAGGGCCACACGCCCGTGTGAGAAAAGTGACACGCCCGTGTGACATATCACACGCCCGTGCTACAGGCCGTGTCCAAAATAAAGGACATTTTGTTTATGACGTCAGCAGACACTTTAGGTCACACGGCCAAGCCACACGCCCGTGTGCTAGCCCGTGTGACGAACTGAATTTTTCACAAATTAGGTGCAGGGGACACACGACCAGGCTACACGCCTAAGAGGCAGACCGTGTGTCACACACGGCCTAGACACACGCCCGTGTGTCTACCCATGTGGACAATTATAAGGCTATTTACCAAGCCTTTTGCCACCCTGAAAAGCAACCACTCTTATACCATTTTCTAGCAACACATAATGTGACAATAACGCACCTCTAATATTCGCAACCAAGACATCCACACCATAAATTCATACTACATTCATCATGCATACACTTCACACTTTACTCATTCAAACGCACAAGCTTACTCTTCATGAAATTCATCATCATTGGATAGATATAACATAGCTAGCTTTGGCCGATTTCAATGGCCATTTACAAAATGAATTGAGTGACATTAATAGCCAACACTTTGGCTAACCAATATGACATATCACAAATTAACCAAGTTCCTATACATGCCATACCCAAAATAATCAACTTTACTATACCAAAAGAATAGCTTGATAGTGTGAACCGAGCTCCGACGTCCTACGATCCCCGGGCTAGCTTGGCAATACTACAATGAAAGGGAAAAGAGAGGGAGTAAGCATAAAGCTTAGTAAGTTTGCATGAAATAAGTAACAACATAAAGGCTTATGATAACATTCATACTTTACATTGAGTTATAACACAAGTTCTCAAGCACATTGACATAACTTACTCATACGTATTCTGACCAATCACTTATCACATATCAAACTCATTTCTCGTAAGTTACTCATAGGTACCTGTATCACTTCATCACATAACTTTAGCACTTTTACCATCTTGAACATAGACTTAGCGCTTTATCCCGCTGAACCACTTGGAATATCGAAGGATACTCGAACTCGTCATACACATAATACGATGCCAATGCCATATCCCAGATATGGTCTTACATGGGATCACATCTCGATGCCGATGCCATATCCCAGATATGGTCTTATACGAGATTGTATATCGACGCCATGTCCCAGACATGGTCTTACATGATTTCATACCGAAGCCAGGTCCCCGACGTGATCTTACACGTGATTTCTACTCGATGTCGATGCCATATCCCAGATATGGTCTTATACAGGATCTCCATTCAGTGCCAAGGCCATTTCCCAGACATGGTCTTATACGGGACCTCCTTAATCTCATGTTAAGACAATGGTATCCTTTCCATTCCTAAGGTTCAACCAGGACTTCAACTTAATAAAATTTCATCATATTTTCATCGAGACTTCGTTAACCAATATCATAAAGATATAATACGTTTCACGAAATATCAAGCATTTAAAGGCATAATAACATTATGTTGATTTATTACACACAAACTTACCTCGGTACCAAAATATGTATAGTTGTTCAATTTAGTCCACCACTTTGTTCTTTCCTCGGTTTCAGTCTGAACTTCGTGTTTCTTGATCTATAATGATAATTTCACTTATTTAATAATCACATTGACTAAGATAACCCATTACTCATACTTTGGCAAAATTACAATTTTGCCCCTAAACTTTCACATATTTACAAAATGGTCCCTAAGCTCGTATAATGAAATGTACTCATTTCCTTGGTTACCCGAGCCTAGCTGAACCTATCTTAGACTTATAGTAGCTCATATTTTCCTTCAAACTGATTTTTACTACACATTTTATCACTTTTAGAACTAGGTCTTTTTTATGAATTTTCCATGAAAATCACTTAGAAAAAGATGTTTATCATACCTAAAACTTTCATATTCCTCCATTAAACATAAAAATACATGTATGTCATACATGGGTAAATTTTTTAACATGAACCCTAGCTTAAAATATAGCTAGAAATAGCTAAATAGGGTTACGAGGATCTCAAAAATATGAAGAACATCAAAAATGGGGCTAGGAGGTACTTACAATCAAGCTTGAAAGTTGAAGAAACCCTAGCTATGGTGTCCTTGAGAATTTTGACCAAGCATGGAGAAATGGACAAGAACCCTAGCTAGGGTTCCAAGCATAAAGTGATGTGGTAATGGAATTGAATATGTCTAGGATTGGATTGTTGAGAAAGACTTGGTACTTAAGCAGTCTTTATGACTCACCTCTCTTTTCTTGGAACCCTACCTGGTGTTCAGTTTTCATTCATTCATTTGTTTTCGCAATAAGGACATTGCTTATTTTTAAAGGGGGTAAGGCATTTCGCATGAACTTTTAATAAGGTATTTCGCAAGAATTTTAAAGTATGATTCAATCTTTTTACTTAAGTACGCTGAAATAAATGAATGTTCAGAAATATTTTTTGTTCATAAGTATGTTCAAATGCAAGTATGATTTGTAATTTTACCTAAGTTATTCGTATGTTATCTTGAGTGATGGAATGCTTGTATGATTTTTAGCCTTATGTAGTGTAGAGGCCCATTTTTGCCCTGGCCCATACAATAAAAATAAAAAAAATAAAAATGTCCAGCTTCTTTTATTTTACAGTTCATTTTTACAAAACTAAACCAAACAAGCCCAAATATTGGCCCGTTACACTTTAACCCAAACCTAAAAATAGATAACTCACTAGCCCAAATCCTACCCAGACCCAAAACACACCACTACCCGACTAACCCAATTACAGACCCATTAACCTAGACCTAATAGACCCAGACTTAGATAGGCCCAAAGTGGCCCAAATCCTAAACTGAACTCAGAAACCTAGGGTTTCTAGGAAACCCTAGGCGCCGCAAACTGGAACCAATCGTCGCGTCGCAGCCACCAGCCCTCGTCAAGCCGCGAATCGCGCAGCAAGTCACGCCGTAGTCACCACCAGAATCCTCGCCACCTCCAAAAGAAAGGAAACAAACGCAACAAACATGGTAATAGTTTCTATTTCCTTTTTATTTTTAATTTTTGAAGGCTATAAAAGCCTTACAAGAACCTGTAAACAGCAGGATACACAACACACAGAGGGGAAACAAAAAAATATACAAAAATAAAAAGAGCAAATTTTCGCAATACAGAGGTAATTTACATTTTTTTTCATCGTTGCTTTCGAATTTCTGCATATTTCATACATAAAATAGTTTATAAGAAAGAGGGCGAGAATTTTTACCTTTAGGCCACCGTTTGGGACGGTGCGTGTGGCGGCGCGTGGGACGGTGGACCCAGAAATCCGATGACCGTACTCCATCAGGGAGGAGAGGATTTCAGAGTGTTTTTTAAGTTTTTTTTTTAAATGGTTTTAACAATGATTTTTTTTAGCTGAATTTTTACTTATATAACTATATGGAAACGATGCCGTTTTCGCTTAATCTAATAGGCGCAAAACGACGTCGTTCAGGGCTAGGGGATCCGCACGTTGACCCGAAGACCTGGGGAGGATCCGCACGTTTTCATTGAATGGTCTAATTGCCATTTCGGTCATTTCGCAATTTAATTAATTTTAATTCAGTCCAATTCGCAATTTTTATTTTTTAAAATTAACCCTAAACTTTTCATTTTGTTTCAATTAAGTCCTCGGGTTCCTTAAGGGCTAATAATCAGAATGACGTCATTTTGGGAAAAAGACATAATTGCCCAATAAATCCCTGTGGTTTAACGCGCGTTTGGGTTCAGTCCTTTTAATCTGTTTTAATTGCTATTTAATCCCTGTCATTTAAAAATCTTTTTATTTTATTACATTTTTAATATTGTATTAAAATTATTTTGTTATATTAGATATTCTATATTATTGTCTTTATTATTTGTATATTAATAATATAAGATTTGTATATATATGTATATTTTATTATCTTATCTGTTTAATATTATTTTTATTATATATTATTTGTAATTTATTCAGAAGTTATCATATTATATTTTTAAAATCTTATATATATTATATAGTACTATATTAATGTCACATGAAATCTTGTTTTTTGTATAAAATTTATTTGTATTTTATAACATGTTTTGCTTATATTATTTATATTATATTTTTTAAATATCTTCATTCAAAATTATTAATATTATTTATTATGTATTATCTTTTATATATTTATTATAATTTATTATAATTTTTTATATTATTATATATATTAATTGTTTTTACAAAATTATCATTTTTTTCTTTATTTTTTCTTTATTTTGTTTTGTTAAAATAATTATTTAGAGTTTAAATATTTCTCCCCCTTTTTCATTTAATTTTGTTATTTTTTGAAAATTTCAATTATTGCTATTTATTTTAAATTACATGTTTATTTATTTTTATTCTTTAGATCGTGTATTATTGTTTAGCATAGTTCATTATATATTTATGTTGTATTATTCTTTTATTATTTATTGTTTGATAATTTGTAATTACGTAAAATTGCTATTAAATATGTGGGATGTATATTCAAACCATTATTTTTCTAAAAATACATTTTTAATGCATTTTATTCAAATAGTTTTAAAATATACGGTGATATCTAATGTTTGGGAACTTCGAAAAGAATTGTGCCCTAACTTACTGGGTTTCAATTTTTCTCGTAAGAACTTAAAGTATTAGATATCTCTTCACTTTTAAAATAAAAACTTACAAATTTCAAATAGAAAAACTATTCTTGGGAATTCAAAGCGTTGTGTCCTAACTTACTGGGTATGACGTTTTGTTTCTCGAGGTAGGAATTTTCTAAAATAAAGACGTGCTTAGTTTCAAAGTCATGAGATGCTGTATCCTAACTTACTAGGTATGGTGTTTTATTTCTTTGAGATAGGTAAGTCTGGGTTTCTTTTCTTCAAATAAAAGACCATTTTCTAAAGTTTTTTAAAGTTTCAACATTAGGACATGGTTTTATCAATTAGGTACCAATTTTTGGGCATTATGAGGGTGCTAACCCTTCCTCATACGAAACCGACTCCCGAACCCATTTTTATTGTTTTTCGTAGACCAAAATCAATATTTTAAAATAAAGCATTTTCAAGGTGATCCAATCACACCTAAGTAAAAAAGGATTGGTGGCGACTCCCATTTTTCATTTTTAAAAGTCGATCCCCGTTTTTTAAATCAACTTTTAAAATGGTTTCGACAGCTTGGCGACTCCGCTGGGGACCAATAAGAGAGTCAAGTCGTAAAGTCAATAATTTCATGTCCTTATGTCTGAATTTAAAAATCTGGTTTAAAAATTATGATCCTTTTTATTGTATGTGGTTCTATTTCTATAAAATATCTCTGCATTGCATTGCATGACCGTTGTGGTCACACCCTTAAGTGGGAGCGAGAAGCTACTCCTTCGTGAGGTTTTCACCTCCGTGCAGGATAGTGAACCGCTTTCGGGATACATCCGTACCTATGTCTTCGTGAGATTTTCATCTCCGTGCAGCCATAGGGAAATGTATTCCCCTGAACTGAACTCGGTCCATATGAGCCTATAATGGGTGAGGATCGAAGAATTTGCTAGTTTGGGTACCTCAACTTTAAAACTAAACCGCATATAGTGAACCTTAAGAGGCCACCTTAGGTAGAACTATGTCAAACCTTAGTGGTCACCCAGATAGATGTTTGTTTATTTCATTTGCTTTATATTCCATGGTACTAATTTGTTGTGTTTTATTCTTTTGTGCATATCATTTCATATTTTAAGAGATATCGATTCACGGTCAGTTTCTAAGTTAGAAAGCTGGTTATGGAGAACGAATTCCTTGATAAAGTGGAAGACAATGCAGTCGTTCGTATATGGTCAGAGCAAAGGCAATTAGAGAAAGAAGGGAATGGATTCATTTGAGCAAGAGGGAAATGGGGCAACGCTAGAATCTCTACCACCTGTGCCTCTTGATGTTGTTCCAATCAAAACAGAATCGGATGCGGGGAAGATTATACGACACCCTATGGCAAGGTGTGGTGTTGGAACTAAAGGGCAGGAGGTAACTATACTCACCAATCACTTCAAAGTGAGCATGGGGAGTAAGGATGGACACTTTTACCATTACAGCGTTTCTTTTTCATATAAAGATGGTCGCCTTGTGGATGGTAAGGGTGTTGGAAGGAAAGTGATTGACAAAGTGCATGAGACCTACAAAAATGATTTGGATGGAAAGAATTTTGCCTATGATAGTAAAAAAGGTTTATTTATTATAGGTCCGCTACCAAACAACAAGCTTGAGTTTATTGTTGTACTTGATGATGTTGCACCTACCAGAAAAAATGGAAATGCAATCCCTGATGGCTAGAGAGATTAAGAAGACCGTATCATTCAAGAAATTGGTGAAGCCATCTAGGATTGAAAGATGGGCTGTTGTGAACTTCTCGGCTCCTCGTTGTGACCCAAACAACATTGCAAGGGATTTGATTCGTTGTGGAGAAATGAAAGGAATTCGTATTGATCCCCATTTGATATATTCAATGAGATGAACCAGAATAGATGCCTTTCACTTGTGGTTAGAGTTGAAAATTTTTTGAGCAGATACAATCTAAACTTCCTGGAGCTCCGCAGTTCTTTCTTTGTCTGCTCCCTGATAGGAAAAATTCTGATCTTTATGGGCCATAGAAGCGAAAGAATCTTTCTGAGTATGGCATTGTGACTCAGTGTATGGCACCAGCTAGGGTGTATGATTAATACTTTACAAATCTTCTTCTGAAGATCAAGGCTAAGCTTGGATGATCTCTTCACCACCATTGAAGCCATAATTTCGTGATCGAGTTAAAGTCAAGCCTGAACAAGATCGAGGAAATGAAAGGTAAGATTGAAAAGTTAGAAGCAGCATTGCACAGTTGTGAACTTCAAATCGAGCTTCTTGAAACAAGAGAAGGGTGTTGGAAGGAAAAGCTTTATCATTCCCATGACCAAGTTAAGAAGTCGGGATTATCTCATGGGGGAAGCCATAGTTCAGATTCGAGAGGTAGCTGATCATCTACAGACTTTGGCAGTACAGGTTGATACATTGAGCATGAAGTATGAGTCACAGTCAGACCGGGGTCAAGAGTTAGCTTTATTATTTAGAAAAGTCAAAACTTTAGGACTTAGGGCGAAAGCATATTTGTAGTTCGTTTTATGTAAAGGATTTTGTTTTCTAATAAAGTTTTCTAAAATGAAGTTGAATCAGAATCGATGCCTCTTTGCATTCATGCATTCGCATTACATTGCATCATTTGCATTAGAATTTTACAAAATGACCCTAATTAGGTAAAATTATCTCAGTTGACCTGGAAAACATGGAACAAAGATTGGAGAGAATAGAGCAAATGCAAATACAGATGCAGAGGCAATTGACCAAGATTCAACAAGAAATGCGGGAACAAATGATTGAGTTCCAAAAGAATGTGATTGGCCAGTTAACCCAGTTACTAGCCGAAAGACTTGAAAAAAGGAGTGGCCCAGCTGTCAATAGTATGGATGATGAGGAAGATATCATTTATTCCCCAATAGGTATCCCGACTCAACCAGACGCGCATTCGCATGGGGTTCCCATCATTATTGGACCCCAATGTCAGAATGATACTTCGTCCCTATTGAGCTTCCCGATAAGTTCAGGTTTTAACCCGAGTGATTGTAACATCCCAAAGATGGGGCTATTTGGAAGTAAATTATTTTTCTTAGGTTGAACCACTGTGATATTATTTCTGGGAATATATGGGTTAATCTAAGGCCTTGAGTAGGCTCGGTTTGGTAAAAATTTTGGTTTTTAATTTTAAAGGAAGGGAGCCTTAGCAAGAGGGGGGTTATAAGAATAAATGTGGATGATTTGACATAAAAATCAGCTTGGTAGAGTGGCAAAAGAAGGCCACTTAGGAGCAAGCTTGTGACGCCACAGGGGATAGGGGAGAGCCTTGGTTCGAGTCACAAAATTCCCCTTTCTTTTTGCACTATGTTTGGACGGCACAAGTGGGAGAGTCTTCCTCCCTTTAAACTCTTTTATTATTATTATTAAAAGATAATATGAGCATTTAAAATTAGACTTTTATTTGTTCAATTTTAAGGATAATAAGGAGGCTATTTTATTTATGGATTATCATGGGATTAATTAGAGTTGGCAGAGGAAAAATAGGCATTTGGGTATTCAAATTATTTTGAATACTTTCAAAGGGAGTTTAGCCGAAATTTGAACTCCTTTGGAAGGAGTGGACGGCAAGTAAAAGAGGGGGGGAATGTGCCGAATTTGCTAGTCTCTTCCTCCTAATTTTCGGCTAAGCAATCACCTCTCTTGTTTTCTTTCATTCCTTCTCAAAACCGATTTCTACATCACCATCTTCCTCTTCTTCTACTTTTGATTTCTGACCAAAACACCTACCCTCTCCTTTCTCTCCTTTTCTTCTCCATTATTGCCAAGCCGATATACCCATTGGAAGTGTCGAATTCCTTTCTCATGTTTTTAACCTCTTTGGCCGAATACTAGGAAGGGTATAGATCTCTTTGGATTTTCGTGGTCAATCGTTTTGGTGAAGGGTAAGTATATGCGAAACTCTTTTCCATGTCCCATTCTCTCGACGACTTGGTTAATAGAAAAGCTGAATTATTTTTGGCTAATCAATGTTAGAATCAGTTCTATTTAGGTACTCGGGATTTTGAAGTATTCGATCCAAGCCTCACCCTGTAAATCGGTTTTGGTAAGGATCTATTCTTTTGGGATTCAATTAAGCCAAGGGCTACTAATCATGATGATGGCCGATTGTAGGAAGTGAAGCGATTTGTGAACCAGTGCGGCCCGAGTACTTAGAGGCAAATAGGTGAGGTTTGGGTTCAATTGGTAACCCCTTTAGATTTATTTGATATGGCCGAATAGGCCATAGTACTAATCCCATAGTTGGCCGAATATAGGTACAGTGAGATCTAGGGTGGCCGACTTCTCTTTTCGGGATTTAGACTTCTCATCGACATCAGTGTGTACATACACACTTATAGCGATTAATGGTTGTGTTAAATATATGTTGCCTCTGTAAATCGCTTGATATAGATACGGATCTAGTACCTCAAGGGTACAAGCGAGGATTCCTGTAAGTCTCTGTTATCTGAGATTATTATGCTTTTGGGAAGCATGGTTCATATGTTACATGTGATAAATGTATGAGATCTATTCATGATTATTTGACTATTGTGGGTTAAATGAGTGGAGGGGGCAGTGATATTTTTGTCCGACGAGCACCAAGTGTTTTGGTAACACACCGTGACTACGGTCACCGTGAGGTTTGGTACCTCCAGAGGTTTGGTACCTCATAGCGACTCGTCCCCCGTGGTTAACACCACCGTGGGTTGGCCCCACTTGAGATATGGGATCGCGCGGTGATTTGGTATCACACGATGGGTTGGCCCCATCAATCGATTGTGTCTCACGGACACCGAGGTTTGGCACCTCCGGTGATTTGGCATCACATCTCGTGACTATATGTCACCAGTGTTTTGGCACCACCAAGTGTTTTGGTAACACATTGTGACTACGGTCACCAAGTGGTTTGGTACCACATGGGGTAGACAAAGGCGTTTGGTTGGCTAGGTTGGGGGCACATAATATTCTCGCATATTAAGCTGTTATATGTTGTGTATGGAAATGTTTTTAAAGCGGGGAAGGGTTACATATCTGAGTCTTGGTGACTCACCTTCTCCTTTAACATTTTTCAGTGACTCGTAGATGGCGGTTGAGGAGCCGGTTGGACTCGAGGTGGCCATGCGATGGACTTGAATAAATTGAACTTTAAACTTAGCTATTTTATTTTATTATTGGTTTATTTTTATTTTGGATGTAATAAGGCCTCCATATACTTTACTTTTGTTATTTCTCACATGTGGATACTTTGTTTAAACTATAATATTAAAATTAAATTAAAATCACATGTTTTCTTAAATTAACACGAAAATGTTTTATTGTGCCATCGGGCACATTTGAAATTTGTATAATAACCTAGGACTCAATTAAATTTCCAAATTAAATCTAAGTATGGTTTCGGCAAGATAACCAAAGGCGAGAAGTATTCAACTAAACCTAAACCTGGTTTTAAAATGGTTTCAAAAGTTTTTCTCCGTAACAAACCAAATTCGGTCAGTAATGTTTGGGCGGGTTGGGTTGTTACAAAATTGGTATCGAGCCAGTTCAAAGTCAATTTGTGTGGAGCCAGGCCCAAAAATGTTTTGGTAGGCCTTAGGAAATGATTTTTGGTTTTTTGAACAGCATGGCCCGAGTCTCGGCACCAATCCGCCCTGTAAGTATATCTAAACCTCTTGGTGAATTATATTCTGTAGAAGGGTAGGAAGCATGGAACGTAGATAGACCTATAGGAGCTTGAACCTAGGATTAGGCTACTCAAACACACCAACGAAGCATAAGACTTAAGGAACTAAACCAACCTATGACTTAGTCAATGAGCTAGGGTGTGGTAACCCCACATGACGCATGTCTAGGATTGGATCCGGAAGAGCACTGGTATTTAAGCAGTCCTCGTGACTCACCTCCTCTTCGCAGTATCCCACAGTGCGTAACCGGTTCACCCTAACTCGAGAGGGCTCGGTGGTGTGGTAACCTGCGTGCGCATGTCTAGAAAGATTCGTGAGAGCTTGGTATTTAAGCGGTCCGCGTGACCCACCTCCTCTTCACTCGAACTCGCACAGTGCGTAGCTTTAGTTCACTACGACTAGGAGGGCTCGGTCATAGGCTAAACACAATGATTAAAACCCGAAAAGGGAATTAGCCATGTTTTGAAAAAGAATGAAACAACAAACCCTAATGTTTTCAAAACTTGTCCAATAACTTTTTTTCTCAAATCCAAGAACATTATTTTTACGTTATTTCTCGAAAAACTTGATGGTGGAAAATTACAGAAATGCCCTTAGGGGGGGTAAAATTATTAAAATACCCTCGGTTTATAAAATATCAGTTCAATGGTTTTGGCTCAAAAAAAAAATTTCAACAACTTAGCTTTGGAAATCATCAATAAAATATTTTGGTTCTGGACAATTACAAAAATACCCCTGTAGGAAAAAGACGAAAATACCCCTGGGATAGAAATGGGCAGAAATGTCCGATGAGCGAATAGGTATGGAAAGTATTAAGGAATGGATGCATGAACTTCTTTGTGCGAACTAGGATAGGAAACTGAAACCTTGTTTGCTCGAAAGAATCTCTAATTAAAATTCTTTCATAAAATTCCTTCGCGACTAATCAAGTGAAACAAACGCTAATGCATAAAATTTTTCTTAATCAGATTAAAAGCGCGGTAGATAAGAATGAGTTCTAGAGGACGTGGACGCCGTGGACGTGGTAGGGGTAGGATGACGGTGTATGCGAACTCGTCAGTCGGGACAAGGTTACGAAAATGAGGTACCATCGCCACCACCACCTCCTACTTTTAGAGGCGAGAGCCGGATCGGGCCGGTGGTGAGGCGGTATCGCATAAGCTGTTTTGCTGAGTCTTGGAGATGGTGGTGAAATTTGGTGGAAATGTGGGAGCTCGGAAATCTGTCCCCAAGCGACTCCGATCTAACGGAGCGGAGGTATTCCGAGGTGTGTCGGGAGTGGCACCCAGTCTGCGCGGAATCATGGCTAGAGTCAATCTGAAAGAATCATGGATGACCTTGACTTTGACCGAGGAAGAAAAGCCGAAAAAGGCGATGTCGCTTCTAAAGGATGAAGCGTATCGGTGGTGGCTTACGGTTCGAGATGGGGCTACAGCAGATGATCGACTTGGGAGTATTTCAAAACCACCTATCGGAAGAAGTATGTGGGTACCGGCTACACCGACAGCCTACAGAGAAAGGCTTTTCTCGGGATTAGTGCAAGGAACTAAGTCCGTGTCGAATATGAGGCGGATTTTTAAGGCTAAGTAGATATGCTAGAGGCATCGTAGCTACGAACATGAGCGCTGTGTCCGCTTTGAGGACGGACTCAGAGATGATTTGAGGTTTCTTGATTGCCCCACAATGAGGTTCGTGAGTTCTCATCTCTAGTGGAAAAGGCTAAGGTAGCCGCAGAAGGGATCAAGGAGGCTGTGAAGCAAAGCTATAGTAGGAATAATCAGAAGAGAGGATTTGGGTCAGCTGGATCAAGCGGTAGTGCTCAGAAAAAGGCTAGGCCGAGTGGGCCAAATCAGGCGGCAAGGCCCACGACCACTAATCAAAGGCCGACTCAGTGTAACCGCTGTGGAAAGACCCATTGGGGAGGTTGTTGGACCGGCGATAAAGGATGTTTTGAGTGTGGGTCTTTGGAGCATCGTGTCGAGATTGTCCCCGAAACTAGCTAAGAATCGGCCGGAGGAAGAATCGTACTCGAGAATAGAAGTGTGGGACCACGAGAGGGTCGTGGTAATGGCGAGAGGAAACAACGGTCCTAACCGAGGTCGTGGAACTCGAGGCGGGGGTTGGGCAACACGAGAGGCTAGGCACCTGGCTTAGTTTACGCAGCCGAAGTGTCGCGAGGAAGGTGACGCACCGGATGTCATAACCGATGCGTTTCTAATTTTTGGTTTTCCTTATGTTGCATTGATTGATGTGGGCTCGGCGCACTCGTACATTGCTAGTAGTGTGGTAGGAACTATGGACCTAAACTCTGAAACTGCTTCTAGGGAGATGACTGTAGTTAGCCCTTTAGGTCACTCTGTAATAGTAGACAAACTTTATAGAGGCATACCCCTAGAACTTCAAGGGGTAGTATTTGTAGCTGATCTGATGGAACTACCGTTTGGGGAGTTCGATTTGATCCTTGGAATGGACTGGCTGGTTAAGTATCAAGCAAATTTGGATTGCGCGGCTAAGCGCATGGTTCTTAAGACGGCTAAAGGTGATGAAGTAGTTATGATAGGTGATAGGAGGAATTACCTATCCAACGTGGTGTCTGCCTTGAAGGTTGAGAAGATGGTCAAGAAGGGTTGTGAGGAGTATTTGGTTCAAATCGTGCTTTGGAAGCTAAGGGGTTAGTAGTTGGAAAGGTCCGAGCGGTTGGGGAATTTGCTTTGATGTATTCCCGGAAGAGCTTAGGGTTTGCCTCGGATCGGAAGTCGAATTCGATATAGACTTGCTACAGAACGGCACTTTGTGTCTATAGCACCATACCGAATGGCACCAAAGGAATTGGTGGAGCTAAAGGCTCAAATTCGGGAGCTCTTGGATAGAGGTTTATTCGACCAAGTATATCTCCGTGGGGAGCACCTATGTTGTTTGTCAAGAAGAAGGGCGGTTCTATGCGGATGTGCATCGACTACCGTCGATTAAACAAGTTAACGATCAAAAACAAGTACCCGTTGCCTCGGATCGATGATTTGTTTGACCAAGCTGAAGGGTGCGTCGGTATTCTCAAAGATTGACCTTAGGTCGAGTTATCATCAATTAAGGGTGAAGGCGGTGATGTTCACAAGGCGGCATTCGAACTCGGTATGGGCATTTCGAGTTCTTGGTGATGCCATTCGGGTTGACCAATGCACCGCGGCATTTATGGACTTAATGAATAGGGTATTTCAACGAAGACTTGGACCAATTCGTCGTGGTGTTCATAGACGACATATTGGTTTATTCAAAGACAGAGGAGGAGCATGACAAGCATTTACGGATAGTTCTGCGGTATTGAGGAGAAGCAATTATATGCCAAATTCGGTAAGTGCGAATTTTGTCGAGGGAAGTGGCTTTCTTAGGGCACGTGGTGTCGGCGGAAGGAATTAGAGTAGACCCTCGCAAGATTGAAGCAAAGTATTGGATTGGAAACCACCTAGGTCGTGTGGCTGAAATACGAAGTTTTACGGGTTTAGCAGGTACTATCGGAGATTTGTGGAAGGATTCTCTCTAATAGGCGCCATTAACCAAGTTACTAAGGAAAGGTGTTCCATTTGTATGGACGGAGAAGCGTGCAAGGAAGCTTTGATAAGCTAAGGAAAATTTTGTGGAAGCTCTCGGTTTTTAGTATGACTGAAGCAGAAAGTTATTCACGAGTCTCATCGTGATGCATCTCCACCTTGGTTTGGGATGTGTGTTGATCTGAGATGGGAAGGTAGTAGCCTATGCATCCCGTCAGTTAAGACCGCATGAGGTTAACTACCCAACGCACGACTTGGAGTTAGCGGCAGTCGTCTTTGCTCTGAAGATATGGAGACATTACCTGTATGGGGAGAAGTCGATAGTCTACACGGATCACAAAAGCTTGAGGTATCTTCTGACTCAGAAGGATCTGAATCTGAGACAGCGTCGGTGGATTGAACTACTAAAGGACTACGATTGTTCGATCGAGTACCATCCGGGTAAGGCTAATGTGGTAGCTGACGCGTTGAGCCGGAAGGTTGTGACGGACTTAAGAGCAATGTTCGCTCGATTGAGTCTATATGATGATGGGAGTCTTTTGGCGGAACTCCAAGTAAAGCCGACATGGATTGAGGAGATTAAGGAAAAGCAGTTAGTGGATGAAGGCTTGAGCGCTAAGAGGGTACAAGTTCAGGATGGTGGTTTGAAAGGTGCGGTCTATCTAGTGATGGAGTGCTATGTTTTCAGAGGCGAGCATGCATGCCGAAGGATAAGGAGTTGAGGCGGAAAATTCTCCATGATGCATATAGCAGCCCATATGCCATGCATCCGGGAGGAAGCAAGATGTATGGAGATTTGCGAAAACAGTTCTGGTGGCCGGGGTTGAAGCGTGAGATAACTGAGTTCGTAGGGAAGTGTCTGACGTGCCAGCAAGTTAAGGCTGAACATCAGTTACCATCGGGACTACTTCAACCGATAAAGATCCCTCAATGGAAATGGGAGAGGATCACCATGGATTTTGTTAGTGGGCTACCCCTTACGCCCAACAAGAAGGATGCAGTTTGGGTAATTGTGGATCGCCTGAATAAATTCAGCTCACTTCATGCCGGTGAGAATGGATTACTCACTCCAGAAGCTAGCGAAGTTGTATGTGGGTGAAATAGTGAGGTTGCATGGTGTGCCAGTATCGATTATCTCAGATAGGGATCCCAGATTCACGTCAAGGTTTTGGAAAGCGTTGCATCAAGCTTTGGGTACACGGTTAGATTTGATCGGCTTTCCATCCACAATCTGACGGACAA
Source organism: Gossypium sturtianum (assembly GCA_025698515.1). Classification (NCBI taxonomy): domain Eukaryota; kingdom Viridiplantae; phylum Streptophyta; class Magnoliopsida; order Malvales; family Malvaceae; genus Gossypium; species Gossypium sturtianum. Next base: position 116,441,099 of record CM046954.1, on the reverse strand, counting down.
TCGGAAAGGGTGATACAGATTTTAGAAGACATGTTAAGAGGTTGTGTCTTGGATTTTAGTGGTAGTTGGGAGGAGTACCTACCATTAGCGGAATTCGCTTATAACAATAGTTATCAAGCGAGTATTCAAATGGCTCCATATGAGGCCCTATATGGACGAAAATGCCGTACTCCTACATGTTGGACGGAGTTGGGGGAACGACAAGTTCTGGGTCCAGAATTGGTAACAGAGACGGAAGACAAAGTCAAGGTGGTTAGGTCTCGTCTCAAGGAAGCATCAGATAGGCAGAAGTCTTATGCCGATCTCAAACGCAAGGAAATGGAGTATGCTGTGGGAGACAAAGTCTTTCTGAAAGTGTCGCCTTGGAAAAAGGTGTTGAGATTTGGACGAAAAGGGAAGCTAAGCCCAAGATTCATCGGGCCATATACAGTTGTAAAGCGAGTAGGACCGGTAGCTTATCAGCTAGAGCTGCCGGCAGAACTGAATCAGATTCATGACGTATTTCATGTATCGATGCTGAGACGGTATCGGTCAGATCCTTCGCACGTTGTGCCAGTAGCAGAGATTGAGGTGAACTCGGATTTATCTTTTGAAGAAGAACCGGTTCAGATCTTAGATCGAGACGTGAAGGTTCTACGTAGGAAGTCGGTGCCCTTAGTAAAAGTGCTATGGCGGAACCATGGTACAGAGGAAGCTACGTGGGAACCCGAGGATGTGATGCGGCGGCAATACCCCACCTCTTTTAGCGAGGTAATTTCGAGGACGAAATTTATTTTAAGGGGTAGAAGCGTAACATCCCAAAGATGGGGCTATTTGGAAGTAAATTATTTTTCTTAGGTTGAACCAACTTTGTGATATTATTTTCGGGAATATATGGGTTAATCTAAGGCCTTGAGTAGGCTCGGTTTGGTAAAAATTTCGGTTTTAATTTTAAAGGAAGGAGCCTTAGCAAGAGGGGGTTATAAGAATAAATGTGGATGATTTGACATAAAAATCAGCTTGGTAGAGTGGCAAAAGAAGGCCACTTAGGAGCAAGCTTGTGACGCCACGGGGATAGGGAGAGCCTTGGTTGAGTCACAAAATTCCCCTTTCTTTTTGCACTATGTTTGGACGGCACAAGTGGGAGAGTCTTCCTCCCTTTAAACTCTTTTATTATTATTATTAAAAGATAATATGAGCATTTAAAATTAGACTTTTATTTGTTCAATTTTAAGGATAATAAGGAGGCTATTTTATTTATGGATTATCATGGGATTAATTAGAGTTGCCAGAGGAAAAATAGGCATTTGGGTATTCAAATTATTTTGAATACTTTCAAAGGGAGTTTAGCCGAAATTTGAACTCCTTTGGAAGGAGTGGACGGCAAGTAAAAGAGGGGGGGAATGTGCCGAATTTGCTAGTCTCTTCCTCCTAATTTTCGGCTAAGCAATCACCTCTCTTGTTTTCTTTCATTCCTTCTCAAAACCGATTTCTACATCACCATCTTCCTCTTCTTCTACTTTTGATTTCTGACCAAAACACCTACCCTCTCCTTTCTCTCCTTTTCTTCTCCATTATTGCCAAGCCGATATACCCATTGGAAGTGCCGAATTCCTTTCTCATGTTTTTAACCTCTTTGGCCGAATACTAGGAAGGGTATAGATCTCTTTGGATTTTCGTGGTCAATCGTTTTGGTGAAGGGTAAGTATGTCAAACTCTTTTCCATGTCCCATCTCTCTCGACGACTTGGTTAATAGAAAAAGCTGAATTATTTTTGGCTAATCAATGTTAGAATCGGTTCTATTTAGGTACTCGGGATTTTGAAGTATTCGATCCAAGCCTCGAGTCCCTGTAAATCGGTTTTGGTAAGGATCTATTCTTTTTGGGATTCAATTAAGCCAAGGGCTACTAATCATGATGATGGCCGATTGTAGGAAGTGAAGCTTGATTTGTGAACCAAGCCGAACCGAGTACTTAGAGGCAAATAGGTGAGGTTTGGGTTCAATTGGTAACCCCTTTAGATTTATTTGATATGGCCGAATAGGCCATAGTACTAATCCCATAGTTGGCCGAATATAGGTACGAGTGAGATCTAGGGTGGCCGACTTCTCTTTTCGGATTTAGACTTCTCATCGACATCGGTGTGTACATACACACTTATAGCGATTAATGGTTGTGTTAAATATATGTTGCTGTAAATCGCTTGATATAGATGCGGATCTAGTACCTCAAGGGTACAAGCGAGGATTCCGGTAAGTCTCTGTTATACGAGATTATTATGCTTTTGGGAAGCATGGTTCATATGTTACATGTGATAAATGTATGAGATCTATTCATGATTATTTGACTATTGTGGGTTAAATGAGTGGAGGGGGCAGTGATATTTTGTCTTTGACGAGCACCGGTGTTTTGGTAACACACATCGTGACTACGGTCACCAGAGGTTTGGTACCTCCAGAGGTTTGGTACCTCATAGCGACTCGTCCCTCGTGGTTAACACCACCGTGGGTTGGCCCCACTTGAGATATGGGATAAATGCGCGGTGATTTGGTATCACACGATGGGTTGGCCCCATCAATCGATTGTGTCTACGGACACGGAGGTTTGGCACCTCCGGTGATTTGGCATCACATACGTGACTATATGTCACAGTGGTTTGGCACCACCAGTGTTTTGGTAACACATTGTGACTACGGTCACCGAGTGGTTTGGTACCACATGGGGTAGACAAAGGCGTTTGGTTGGCTAGGTTGGGGCACATAATATTCTCGCATATTAAGCGTTATATGTTGTGTATGGAAATGTTTTTTAAAACGGGGAAGGGTTACATATCGAGTCTTGGTGACTCACCTTCTCCTTTAACATTTTTCAGGTGACTCGTAGATGGCGGTTGAGGAGCCGGTTGGACTCGAGGTGGCCATGCAGTGGACTTGAATAAATTGAACTTTAAACTTAGCTATTTTATTTTATTATTGGTTTATTTTTATTTTGGATGTAATAAGGCCTCCATATACTTTACTTTTGTTATTTCTCATATGTGGATACTTTGTTTAAACTATAATATTAAAATTAAATTAAAATCACATGTTTTCTTAAATTAACACGAAAATGTTTTATTGTGCCATCGGGCACATTTGAAATTTGTATAATAACCGGACTCAATTAAATTTCCAAATTAAATCTAAGTATGGTTTCGGCAAGATAACCAAAGACGAGAAGTATTCAACTAAACCTAAACTGGTTTTAAAATGGTTTCAAAAAGTTTTTCTCCGTAACAAACCAAATTCGGTCGTAATGTTTGGGCCGGGTTCGGGTTGTTACAGTGATGATCAAGCCAAATCGGTTGTTCTGGTAGAAACAAAGGAAAGGAGAGAATAGACTTCAAAGGCCCTAAAGAAGAAGGAAAAGAGAGTGAATAGTACTGGTAGGTATATCAAAAGCCATTCGGAGCCAATTACAGTAAAACAGCCAAGGACGGTAACTACAAGCCATCAGGTCTCCCCAAGGCAGGAACCCAATTCAAGACCGAACATAGAAAAACCTCAATTTGCACCCATTCCAGTCACGTATAGGGAGTTGTACCAAGTTCTGTTTGACGCACATGTCATATCCTCTTTTTATGTAGAGCCAGTACAGCCCCCATACCCCAAATGTGTACGATGTAAATGGCCAATGCGAATACCATGGGGGAATATCAGGACATTTGATCGAGAACTCCGTCGCTTTTAAAAAGATAATTAAAAGATTCGTCAGATTGGGTATTGTAAAATTCGATGATCCCTCTGGTGCAGAAATTCTGTTACCCAACTTTTCTGTCAATGGTGTAAACATCGCGAGTTCTATAAGAGATGGGGGCATGAAATCTAAGAATGCATCGAGCTCAAGGCCTTAGTGCAAGGCCTGATGGATAAATTGAAGAGATCAAAGACCTGGTGGGAACATTGGGGAATCTGAACATTAATGACATGTCTGAATCGAGGAATAAATGTTTCCAAACCTTTGGATACTTAGGAATGTTTTGAATAATGGGATTGAGGAAGAAATCTCTATATTTTTAGAACTGGTCTATAGTAATGTGCAAAACATGCTTGTCGCCTTCAGCCTAGAGGCAATAAGAAGTCTTTTGTGAAATAGGCTTATGTTCGAAACTTTATTTCAATAAAATGCTTTTTTTAAGCAAATATTCTTTTATTCTTTCCATTTCATATTGTACATTCTTTAATTCTTTATTCATGACCATACCATGCAAATAATCATCCTTAGAATCATTTATTCTTTGGATTTTTTGCCTTCATACCTAGGTACCCAGATATCAACTACATGAGTGACGTTGTTACTAACTCCCTTTTTGAATGAGATATGGGTCTAGGGGATCTAATGACTTTGAAGATGATAGAGATTGTAACCTACCTTCTGATTTGTTAAGGATGGTAGAATGATGAAAAACAGACCTTACTCTACAAAGGTTCAGGGGATATTATCACAGAAAAAAAGGGCGAGACATTATTGAGTTATCTTCAAAAATTCAAAGATGTTTTCGCACGATCATATCAGAATATGCCTGGGCTAATAAGAAGCGAGCTAAACAAGAGGATCAGACACTGTGGGTCTACCATGGAAGGGGATTGTATCATTCATACCGCAAATACTGAATTGAAGAAGACGAGATTTATGTGACTCTTCTATTTTCTTCACAGAATTTTCTATATGTGGGGCATGGATGTGATATGGCCAATCTCGTCAAACACTTCTAGTTGACATTGATTCACCATCATGGTCATTGTCTACTTCGCTAAGAGGGTGGAAGTAGCTTCATATGTCATTGTTACAAAGTCGATAGCCGTCAAATCGCCAAAAAAAAGGATCAGATGCTAGCAGAATGCCATAAAGGATCGCGTTTAAATAACTGTACAAAGTCAAAGTTTACAGTTTGTCCAAATATCAGGCAACATATCACAGTGCAACAAAATTTGCCAAAAAAAAAGGTGGCTAAGACTTGTAAAGATTGGCATAAAAAGCTATCACTACTATCTATGATTATCGAACGTTGGCCAGGACTTGTGCCGGGGCAACATCTTACACATTGGTTTATAGATTTGAAGCGTTTTTATCAAATAAACCTAATTGAAGAAAAGGTTAAAAGCTATTTGCCACGACCAGATGATGCAAGCTTAGGTTAAAGAAGTTCATTTTATGGAATTCTACGAAGAAACCTGATGTTGAAAAAGATTTTTCTTCTACAAAACGATTTTAGAAGAAAGCATATGCCGAACTTGGAAGGACTTATGTAGGGCCTGTTCTAGAGGAGCATTGATATTGACCGAGACAGATGGTGAAGACTTGCCCAATCCGGTGAATTCAGGTTAAGTCAAGAAGTATTTTACCTGAAAGAGGAAAGACCAAGGTGAAAACCCGTAAAGGGCACCTCGAAATCAAAAAAAAAAGGGAGAGGCCAAGGCGAAAACCCACAAAGGGCGCTTTGAGACCAAAGGGGATTTGAGTTGAAAACCTGAAAAGGGCGGCTCAAATTTTGACCAAATGTAACATCCCAAAATTGGGCCTAGAAGAATTGGGCTCATTGGGCCTTGGGCTTAGGAGTGTTTAAAATTTTGAGAAAAAAGAGAATGGCATTATTTCAAGATTGGATTAATTAGGAAGGTGATTTTGGAAAGTTACGAGATTTCTAGGAAGTTTCGGGTTCAAGTTGGGCCTTAGTATAAATTTTGTGTTTAAGCCTATTAAAGAGAGATAGTAAGGGGCATCAAGGCTTATGGAAATAGGTGGGTAATTTTCTTGCATAAATGAGAAATTAGTAAAGAGGTTATGGCATCAAGTGAAGGCATTGAGGGAAGAGGTTCGAATCCCACTTGGTACAAAAAAATTTTGACTATTTTTTGTATACTTTCCTTAAGTGTTGGCCAAGAAGTATATATGGCAAGTTGGACTTCTTTATTTTTGGTAAGGTGGCTAAGAAATAAGGAAAGGTTGAGGTTGGGGAAAGGAATCAAAAGAATAAGGCAAGTAAAGGGAACATGTGGCTTATTTCATGGAGATTGTTTTGGAAAGTTTGGGTGGCCAAACTTTTGTCCTTTAGGGGCATGAATGTGGACGGTTTTGGGGCTATAGGGTGATAGCCGAATTTTGCTTGATGCTTTGGTGAGACTAAAGTGTTAGTTTTGGTCAAAATACCATTGGCATCAATTGTGTCATTTTCTCAAAATTTCTACTCTTTGTGAGTTTTAGTTTTTCTTCTATTCTCTCCTATTTGCCGAATCCTCCTAGCACAATTGTGCATTTTTCTTCTCTTTTGTTTGGTCAAAATATTCACCTCTTGTTCATCTCCCTTTGATAGCCGAATCACCTAGCATCCATTCAACCTTCCATTCCTTTCTTTTAAACATTCCTTCAATCTTTCCTCTTCTCTAAATCGACACCACCAAAAGAGCACATCTTCTTGTTTGATTATCCCCATAGCCGAATATTAATATACATTTTCCTCTATAACCGAACTTTCATCTCTTCTCTATATTTTCTTCTCATCCGTATTAACACTCATTCCTTGATAAATCGGTAAGTGGTTCTCTTCAACATTTTATTTTCTTTCTCTTAATGCCGAATTATGCCTTGGTTTTGGAGGGTCATATTGACCGAGACCATCATTTTATTCTACTCTCTCAAACGAGATCACTCTCCCTTTTGTAGTATTCTAGTGGGAGGCCGAACATCATTCTAGCCTTAAGTCGAACGGAGAAATCGGATCCAATATTAATAAGGTAAGGAGTTCTTATGGATTATTGATACTATTGAATATTCGATTGGTTGCTAACGGAGTAATAATTTGAAATAATAGACTATATGTTTTAGGGACAAATCACTCGATACATTCTACCTTCGGACATAGTGGTAAGTGATTCAAGTGTAAGTGATACGAAATCTTTTGGAAACCCGAGGCTAACTTTTGGTTGGTATTGTTCTAGGGTCAAAGAAGAGTGGTTCTTAAGGAAATCCAAATAAGGTGTGTAATCCCGTACCTTCCGAATACATGTTTGAAATGGTGTGTAATCTCACACTTCTCTGAAATTTTGCATGAAATATTCTGTGAATCGGTCAAAATACTGAAGAAAACCGAAAACCGGCATCCGTGAATACTTGGGCGTGCGTATGTTCGAAGTGGTAACCATAGTTGGCAATGAAACAGCTTTTTGGTCAAGACCTTGATGGCGTGATTTTGAAAAATCACGGAAAATAGGAGAAAAGGGATTAATAAGTGAATAAGATATATAATTAAATCTTACTGTGTCTATTTTTATATGGAAGAAGCGGAGAAGAAAAGGAATTTTAAATTCTGTGATATTTTAATTTTAGTGAGACTGGATCTGAATGACTTCGTGGTTCCCTGATCTGTCTTGGAAAAATCGTATAAAATTGTACAAAGTGAATTATGAGTTATAGTTTATATGTATAGATTTCGTATTTAGCCTATTTTCAATAGAAACAAGTGGGACAACATATGAAAACCGTACAGTGAGATATTTGAAATTAAGATAAGAGAGGTTAGAATCGTTGGACAGTGAAACAAGGGAAACTTTTAGGAATAAACTGTACTAAATGGTTAAGTCAAAAATTCTGGATAAATTATCGTAAGAAGATATATGAGTCTAGTTTCAAGGAAAATTTACGGATCTAAATTTTGAGGTTCCTAACTCGAGTTATAGTCAGTTTAGTCAGTATGACGTAGATGGACAGTTTCAAATTTTATGCCCCACATTAGTAGTTAAGTTTAGGTTGCGGAATTACCAAAATACCCTTAGAGGGTAAATTACCGAAATACCCCTGGGTTGTGAGATTACCAAATTACCCTTAGTGGGTAAGATTACTGAATTACGAAAATTCCCTTATGGGTTGAATTACGAAAATGCCCCTATGGGCCGAATTACGGAAATGCCCTTAAAGGGCCGATTTGTTATATTGCCTTAATGGGCTAATTTGTTATATAGCCATAATGGGCCGATTTGATAAATTGCTTAATGGGCCGATTTGATATATATTGTTTTGTGGGCCGATCTGATATATTGTTTAATGGGCCAATTTGACATATGGCTTAATGAGCCAATTTGATATAATTCCCTAATGGGCCGATTTTGTAAAGTGTTAATGGGCTGAACTTTTGTCTGATTTAATTATTGTTGTAATATTTGTAAATATCATGATTTGCTATGTATGATGCATCTACATGAATTTGCATGGGTTGGGAAAATGTTGAAGAGAAGAAATTCTGGTGGCACTGCCACAAATATTATGAAAAGCGATTTGATCTGCAATGATACATTTCGATTTCGGTGGCTCTGCCACAAATTCTGATAATGGCTATGTGCCAACCTAAATATGGCTTTGTGCCATCATGATTATGGCTTTGTGCTAAACGTGTAACACCCCAAACCCGGCCCAATCGTTACGACCGAATTTGAAATGCCACTGTGGAAAACGTTTGAAAATATTCTTGCTTAAATGTAAATACCATTAAAAAAAATTGTTGCCTTTAATAAAAACATTTTCGTAATTTAAAACATTCTTAAGTAAAAATCAAGTTGTTATAAAAATATCCGGATTAAAACTTTAATAAATATTTTCAAGTATAACATTGCCGAGAATTTAAACATTTCCAAATATTAATTTAAAAGTCATCCAAACTTAAACATAATAAAATGCTCAAATACTTTAACTGGGCCTTATTACAATAATTACTTAAACCAAAGTACTTAATAATAAACTGATTGAAATAATCAAAACGTCTTCTGCATGGGCCACCTCGTATGCACTCCAACCCGGTCCGATCATCATATCACCTGCGATGTTTAAAAGGTTGGGTGAGTCATACAGACTTAGTGTGTAATTAAAACACTGAATTCCACCCACATGTTAACCACATAATTACCCACATGTCAGATATTAATGCAACATTATTTACATGAGTTCACTTATTGGGCTTGGCCCATATCCATATCAATAGAGTTCACATATTGGGCTTGGCCCATAACCATATCACATTCTTATAATAGTGTAATTAACCACTTGTTTCCACATACTGGGCTTGGCCCATTACCACATTGAACCCACTTCACATACTGGGCTTAGCCCATTTCACATTAATCCACATCACATATTGGGCTTGGCCCATTTCCACATATATTCACATGCAAAGTTATGCAATTATGAAGCCCAACCCAGCCTAGGGTCCATCCTCTACACACCCCCTTATCCAGCCTACCACACACCAGGGGATCATTAAATCACCCTCTCCTTTTTACTCCAATATGGCAACAAATGCCGTCCACGCGAACTTAATCGCAAATAATCCACAACGCGACCTCGATCGGCGCCAATCCACGATGTAGCCGTAGCTAACACCAAAACCACGATGGGACACATAGTCACTCATCAACCACGATATGGCACATAGCCGATATCAACCACGATGAGGCACATAGCTACTCATCAAACCACGCGAACTAAATCGCAATTGATCCACAACGTGACCTCGATCCAACGTCAATCCACGATGTAGCTCAAGGCTAACATCAAACCACGCACTCAAGTACACCCGCACCTTCTTTCATTTCATATCCCACCCATGCACATGCAACATGTAATAGTGACATAAAAATAAATGCATGCACATGTCATTAAGGCGCACAATCATATTTCCATAGGCATAGTTACATTCACATCAAAGCACTTTCACATTCTTATCAACAGATAACACTAACACGATTATCGATATACCCCTTTTTAGGGTAATTACCACCTAATCGCCATTTGACTTTGGTTAGCACATAAATCACACATGCAATTATAGCAAGAACCCGAAAAACGGTGGGTTAACCACACACCTGATGACTTGGAGTTCAATACTCTCGATCCCGATGCTATCACTAAGCGATACTACGGCTATCCGCCTATTTTCCCCGCTTCTTTGCCGCCCACACCGGTGGCCAATCCCGAACAGCAGTAAATCGCTCTCCTTTTGAACTTAGGGATAGGGGCCTTCCCTTTACCTTCTTGACTGGTATTTGCCTCCATCCACAACCACTTTAATCAGAATCAAACGGTTAATCATCATTATACGGGATCTACACGAATAGAAACTACACTTATCATCCTTACCGGAAAAATCTTGAATCCCGAAAGCCTCTGATTACCTCTATCGACTAGCCCCTAAACCATCATAGTCAAATCGGTTAATGCTTATACCAAATATGGCCTAAGGCCGAATAGTATTTGGGCTTACCTCGATCACTTCAAATCCCGAAACTTTCCTTATTCCTGTTGATTTGTTCCTAAGAACCAAAGTTAGAAGTCGGTCATCACTTAAACCCATAAAATGGCCTATGGCCGAATATCACAAGTCACTTACCAAGCTTACCTATTTCCCAAATCACCACTTATTCCTGTCGAAATCCCTGCTAAACAACTATTAGATTCGGCCAAACCAAAAACCAAGGTCTTAAACACTTGCTTTCGGCACACAAATGGAAGAGGACCTATAACCGATTGCTAAAATGGAAAATACTTACCACAATCACACGTTTGAAGTGCAAGAAATAGTATATTCGACAAAAGAGAGAAAACGCTTGATCTTCGGCTTTTAAGACTTGCGACAAAAGAATAGGAATAAGGGCACTTGACAATCGGCTATGGCTCTTCAATTGTAGTAGAAATATTCATCAATGGCAACTTTAAGAGAGGTTTCGGTTTAAGCAAAGATATTTCGGCTATGGTGTTCTTTAAGGTCCCAAGCAAAGTAAAGTCAAAGAAAGCTCATAAGATTCGGCTAAGCTTTACCAATGGTGATAGAAGGAATTAAGGTTGAGAGAAGGAAAAAGAATACGAAGAGAGAATGAAAAGAATTCGGCAATAAGTCTAAAGGAGGACAAAAGATGGATACTCCTAAAAAGATAATTTGGCACCTATTTTTCCTCTCCCAAACTCATTCAAAAATAATTTGAATTAAGCCAATCTTTATCTCTTATCCTATCACTTAAATAAATAGATAAAATAAAATAAAACAAAACTTATCTCATCCATTTGAAGTCCCAAAGCCGCCCAACTCTTCTCCTTCTTTCTTGACGCCAATAGCCAAAAATAAAACAAGACACCCCAATGTCGCCAAAGAAGGCTCGAACTTGAGCCCTCCAGCAGCTCCCTTTTGCCACAAGCGTCCCAGCCACTTTGCTGCTGGTTCTTTTGTGACACAACCTCCCACAATTTCTTTTAAGAGTTCCTTCCCTAGCTCCCCCTTGTCTTAACGCCAAAAAACAAAATAAAACATGCCTGCTGCTGCTCACCAGCCTCGAACCCGAGACCTATTGGAGCCTTTGAATGCATGCTGCAGATAACGCCCCAGCCACTTTGCCCAGACGCTGCTTGTGTTATGATTCACCCAAAATTTCTTTTAAAACCCCTTTCGCCAGGCGCCTTCTTAACGCAAAAATAAACGCTCACTTGCTTCCCACGCTGCTCGAACCAAGGCCCTTTGCTCACTGCACATGGCGTTACTTGCCCAAGCCTTAAGTGGCGCCTTGCTGCCACTTTACCGAACCAATCCTTGTGTCATAAATCCCCTAAAATTCCTTTAAAGCCTCTTTTTCCAAGCTTCCCCTCTTTAGACTTAAATTTTAAAAATTTTTCCCAAAGTTTCCCCTTCATTCTAGAGTTCTAAAAACTCTTAAAACATCTCCAATTACCCTTAAAACCTACTAATACTTGAGTTATGCTCTTAACGTATAACCCCTAATCTAGGATATTACAAAACGTATTTACCCGGGGCTATGTGCCTAACATATTAATTAACGACTCTATGTCGATCATTTTTACCAAGGCTGTGTGCCGATATATTACCGTATATGATATTCTGGTGACTCTGTCACATTTTGTCTGGGGGCTAAGCCACGTATATTCTGTTATTCTGGTGGCTTGTCCACAATTTGAATTTGATATAAATGGCTAAATGCCTGCGATTGGTGTGTTGGCGGGGTGGGTTGACAAAAGATCCCCACAGGTGTGTTGGATGGTACGGGTGGTGTGTAGCGGATGGATTATTAGGTTGGTTTGGGTTGCATACATTCATACATTGCACATATATAAATATATTCTATTTCGTAAATGGGCTTCGGTCCAAGTGTATGTTAAATGGGCTTAGGCCCATGATATTGCTATATGGGTTCGAGACCCGGTGGATGACAGTAAGGGGATTATGCATCGAGTTCTTGTAACTCACCCCTTTCTTTTTAATCTCTGTAGGTAATGCTCCGTAGTGAGGACTTGGGCCCATGGATGACTCGGTGGAGGCCATACTGTAAATGGTGTTTCATTTTGAACTTTAGTTTTCTATTTCCGTTCATTTACTATTTTGGGTTTTTATATTGTAATAAGGCCTCAAGTATTTTATTATTTATTTTATGGTTGATAAATTTATTAATTTGCTTAAATTGTTAAAACGAGAATTTTTCTAAAAAAACTTATATAATGGTTTTCCAAAATTTATCAACAAATGGAATTTTTAAACAAACTTGTATAAATAATTTAACTTGAATTTTCCTACAAATATTCAACGATATTTTCAAAAGTTACGGTTTTAAAAGATTACTAGTTCGATTATCGATTTATCAAACAACCTCTCAAAAGTACTTGTATTTTATCTACGTTTCATAACGATTTCGAAATGCTTCTGCAACTCTATTTCTAAACATCACATTTTTGTAAATTGTTCATTTCAAATATGCTTTCGCTACCAAAAAGGTTATTAAAGATTATTACGTTTTCAAGTAGTTAACAATTGCTTAAGTGTTTTTGGCTTTAACAAAGAGGTTGTATTTCTCAAGAAAGTTTTTAATAATCACAAAGATGGTTTTTACTTCCATGTGACACACCAGATTCGGGCCTAACTTCTAGGCCGGGTTTGGGGTGTTACACTAAAAAAGGCGGGGCATACAGTAATCTTTTTACAATGAGGAAGTATGTTACGTCTTGGGGCATTGACAAAGTACTCCAGATCCCCTAAACACATATTGAGTTTAAAATGGTCCTCAAGAAGTTTGAACAAAGAAGCTCAGGCTGCGATATCTGGGGCACTTAGCTTCTACCTTACCCATTTTTGAATTTGTTATCTTTCATTGCTTTATTCTTTTTGAGATACACCCAAATCGATTTTCTTTTGTTTCCTTGGTTATCTCTGATTAAATCATTTTTTCCGAGCTATGCTCCTGATTAATTTCTTTCTCGTCCATTTTTGTGACCTTCTTCAAGCATTTTATATTGAAATAACGATTAATGGACTAATAACACTTTCATAAAAAGAGTTTTGCATATTACTCTGAAAACTTCTAAATAATATGAGGAATCTGAAACATGACTATTGTTCAGAACTCACCAAGCCTAAGGGTTGGAAACATTGAAAAATAATTATCTCTTCAGATTCTTATTGATAAGACAATTTCATTGGTGATACCATATCGGCAAATGACAAACAAGGGGATCATTGTCGGGATACCCCGCATTCATGTAAATTTCAGACACATACAACTGGTTACTACACCCAGGGAATGGTTTAGCAGATCAAATTGATTGAAAGTGATACAGGTTCTGTACCTCTGAGTGGTAACAGAAGGATGGAAGAAACCAAATGTTATTTCCCTGAAGTTGCAGTGGGAGGTACCAACTTCATGTCCCAGGGTTCAAGTGGAGAGGACTCAGAATTACCATGGGGCAAATTATTTGAGCAGAATATGATTGATACTTTAAGAGGAACGAAGATGAAACCTTGACGGATAAATAAGTGATGACACCTGAAATAAAAATCATTTTTCATAACATTTTCGCATTCATGTATCATAGCATGTCTAATTAGGAGCATTTGATGCATTTCGATCAAAGCATCCTAATTATTAGACATAAGCATTCTACAAGTTATGTCCTCTAGAGGACAATGTAGTAAGATCGAAGACATTAGTCTGGCATCCCTGAGTTTGCAGGGAGCAGATTAAAAAAGCAGATTTGGCATTCCTGAAGTTGCAGGAAGCAGATCGAAGACATTAGTTTGGCGTCCCTGAGTTTACAGGGAGCAGATCAAAATAGCAGATTCAGCATTCCTGAGTTTGCAGTGGAGCAGATCAAAATATAGTAGATACTGCCTTCATGAAGTTGCAGTGAAGCAGATTGAAGCTATCAGACTTATTTGAAATCTAGATGAAGTTCCAATACCATTGCAGTGGAGTTGGAAGTCGTTTGAAGAGGACGTGGACCAAGAAGTCGAGGCTCGGCCAGAACTGGGCAAAAATTGGTCCTTTTATAGTCTTTTCTCTATTCTCATTACACGACAATGAGCAAAGAGGGGTAGCTGTAGAGGCCCATTTTTGCCCGGGCCCATACAAAAAAAACAAAAAAAATAAAAATGTCTAGCTTCTTTTATTTTACAGTTCATTTTTACAAAACTAAACCAAACAAGCCCAAATATTAGCCCGCTACACTTTAACCCAAACCTAAAAACAAATAACTCACTAGCCCAAATCCTACCCAGACCCAAAACACACCACTACCCGACTAACCCAATTACAGACCCATTAACCTACACCTAATAGACCCAGACTCAGACAGGCCCAAAGTGGCCCAAATCCTAAACCGAACTCAGAAACCTACAGTATGTTTGGTTCAATGTAATGGCTATTCCATTACATGCCTATTACAGGCTTATTCTGCTAGCCCACACAAGCAGACGTTTGCTTTAATGGAATACCTATTACGGGTGTATTCCATGCCGCGCTTAAGCAGCAATTTTTGGGGATTTCTATTCCCTTCCTTCTTCACCGTTTAGCTATTCGTTGCTTGAAGAGCCCTTTTTTACCCTTACCAAAATTTCACCTCAAAAACACTCTCAATCGGCAGCCATTTCACGTACCCTTCGACTCCGGGCATTCCTCCACTTCATCCAAGGTCAAGTAAACATTTTTGCTTCTGCTTCCTGCACATCATCTTCCTTCATCATCTTAACTTGAACTTTGTCTTTTGCCTTTTCTTTTTTGTTTTATGTGTTCCTTACTGATTCATCGAAAGAAACAATGGCAGAGCCTTGAAGAAGTAGAGTATCTCGACGTTCTCATTAAAACCGGTAAAAAAATCGGCGTTTTCAAGCCCAGGCAGGTCCCTTCATTCTTGTCCATTTCTGGATTATCTGTTTCTGGATTATCTGTTGGCTTTAAGCATTCATGAGCGGTCATTTTCGAGCACTATTTCATCGATTTACATATCTCCCTTTTGCCTTATTATAATCAAGAACAAAAGGGTTTAATTGGCTTTATGCTACAAATGAACCATGTTCCTCCCTTCTTCACACGTGCCTCTCCAAAGAACATGTTCCTCCCCTTCTCTTCCTATCCTTCTCTAGTCCTTAGCTGGTCTGAATTATTAGTTACTACAGATTTTAATAATTATGGTGAATTTTCAAAAGAAAAAAAATTCTTTGGAAGATTGGTGTTAGGTACTAAAAAACCCAAAGGGGATTTCTGTTGTTGCTGCTTTATTCTTAAAAGTGGATGGTTAGACCTAGGAGTGTTGGGATGGTACAAAGGGAAAAAGCTATGAAAGAGGCTACATTTAGCTTGCTGTCTGCATAACATCTATGCTCCGTGTACCATGCCTTTTCAGTTCACTTAAAAATTAATTGCTATTTACGCTACCTTTGAATTTTTGGTAGTTCAAAAGAAGTCTGAATTTGAGCATTTCCAAGAGTAGTCTCTGTAGAACCAAAAATGATTCCATTTATCATCAGTATGTGTTGGGTGTAAATACTACGAGAGAAAACTATGGAAGGATCATCCATATATAACATGGTTTCTTACATTTTATAGTTGAATTTAAGACCCTCCCAAGTTATTAAATGTACTATAATGTGCTAATCTTAAAGTTGGTTCTAGGAGGGTGAGACTGATTGGTACTTATCTTCAAGGCCAATTCACATGCTGCGTTTTGTTTTTTGATCCTGTTTGCAGGAAAATTCGGCATAAGAATGTTGTTCAATTCATTGGCGCATGTACAAGATCACCAAATCTGTGCATTGTGACTAGTATAATCTAATTAACTTTTCCTGCCATGTTTTACTATGCTCTATACTTTCTTCCTCAGCGCGTAAAATTTAAAAATTTTGCTTCAACAATGTTGCTGTTAAGAGTTGTTGTTTTTCATCTTTACCAGATTAATCTATAATTATGTTGCTAGAAGGGAACAATTCTGGCTTTAGAGTGCAAATTGAGAGATTGACAAAACCTACCATTACGAATTTAATGTCTGTGAATTCCATCTCTATACCAAAATTTAATTTGTCAGATTTGTATGCCTTTTCACCCCTTCTAATTTTTGTAGATTTAAGTGAAAAAGATAGGTTATGAGTTTAAAAGTTATGTGCTTATGTCTCTGGATAAAAACTCTCATTTTCAGGAGGTGGTTTTTTAGAAGGTCTAAATTTAATTCAACCTTGTCGGGTAGAGCTGCAAATGAACCATGGCATGTGCTTGCATGTTAAGAGCTTAGCATGTCTCAATGTTGATCTCTGCTATCAGTTCCTGGGCATGGGTATCTCATTCCCGCAAAACTTAGAGACTCGTCTTACCGTTTCTTATGCTTCATCTAGGCTGCCCTTTGCTTGTTATTTTCTTGTTACATAGAAGTCCAAAATCCATAAAAATTGAACTCGTATCTACAGAGGCATAGAAACAATATTATTTTTTTGGGGTCACCATGCCTCAAGTGATCCTGACAGATGGGATCTCTATCTCTTGCTTTTCTTCCTCTTATCATCACTTACAACTTTGATCATAAAGAAATGGGAAATTATGTGTATTGTTGAGAATTTCCTTCTAATGCATGTTGATTAGAAAATGATAATGGGAAGACAAATAGGAAACTAGGATGCAATTTATGCAACTTCATGATATGCTTCTTAAGTTTAACCATGACTAAAACACTTTTCATTTTTTGTATTAAAGCATAGCTAGTTCTTCGTTTCACCTCTGTTGGCTAATGATATAGTTTTAATGCACTGCTTCCTTGGATGGGATTCATCCACTTTGTTTAATGCATTTTTTAACTATTCAATTTGCAATTTTCAATATCGATGTACTTTTGGATGCTTTAAAGTTCACAGCACTACGAAATAAGTCATTTTTGGGAGCACTTTTCTCCTAATTTTCTTTTAAAGTGAATAGAATATCAAGAACTCGAGATTCACAATCAGTTTGTTTAGTGCATTTTTCCATTACACGTGATGATGATATCGATAATCTATTTGGTTAATGCAGATTTGATTACACATAAATTTCTGTATAACGAAATTGATGTTGCAAATTAGCGAGTTTATAGTTGTGAGATTTTCTATCGCATAGTTATCTTCTATAAGTTGAATTTGAGATTAAACAACTCCATAGATGGATGGTTAACATGAACCTACAAGGATTTCAATTTGAAAAATGCAAGAGAGCCATTATATGAAATTTGAATGTGGAAAAAGGACACATAGAGCAAAGGAGAGCCCCAAGTGCTAGTTAAGGTTATCATGTAGCTTTTTTAATATTTCATTAATTCTTGTGTTAAAAGCCAGTTCCTCTGAGACATTGAATATTTTTGTGTTTGTAATATTTGGGACGGTATATTTTAGCTTGGTATTATATTAATCTATTTCTAGTTATCTCCATATAGCTTTTTCCTTCAATAGCCATTGAATGGTTTGATCTTCTTGAAACGAATCTGTCAATCCTTAGTGCAATTTTAGCAGTGGCATGGATATGATTTGAGTACCAATAGTCATTCAAAATTTCACGAACTCATGGAATTAAGAAAAAAAATACTTCTTTATGCCTATTGGCTTTTTGAAACTAGCTGAGAGTTAGGACAACACATTAAATTATTTGAATAGATTTGCATGTCTTCCAGTTACTGCTACTTTTGCTTCAAATAATTTGTTTCTTCTACAAGATGAAACATGTTTCTTGATCTAAAATCAGTTCTTTCTTATTAATTATATATATGGTAGATTATAGATGATGGAGTTACTTGTTATATGGTAAGAATGTATTTAGTAAAATGTTAAGAGCCAATAGAACAATAGATTTTCAATCAAATTCGAATGAGACTCGTA
Organism: Gossypium sturtianum; assembly: GCA_025698515.1. Taxonomy (NCBI): domain Eukaryota; kingdom Viridiplantae; phylum Streptophyta; class Magnoliopsida; order Malvales; family Malvaceae; genus Gossypium; species Gossypium sturtianum. The sequence continues at coordinate 116,422,936 of CM046954.1, read as the reverse complement.
ATGAATATTTTCAAAGATATATAATTTTGACAAAAAAATACGTAAGGTGTCCTCCTATTTTTGAGAAAATTTGAATAAAAAAATTGCATTGATAAATGCTGGGAAAACCAATTTCTAAAACTAATGGAGGTAGATTTAATTTGTGTCCCAATTTCTTCTTATGAATGCTTGCTTTATGCTTTAACTATACAAAAGGAGGAACAAGTAGGCTTTTAATTTCTTCTTCGAATGCTTGCTTTATGCTTTAACTATGCAAACAAAGAATTTTGGAGTTTCTGAGTTTGTGAATCCAAAGAATTTTGGAGTTTCTGAGTTGAGCATCTTGTATTCACTGAAACTCTTTGTAAGTTATATGGCAATTATATTCTTTGATTTTGTTTCTGATTATTGAAATTAGTATTGAAGAAATGTGACCCTTTTACTATGATTTGAAGAAATTGAAACTTTAATATATTGCGCTTATGGTCTGCGCTTTGATAGGACAAAGTGTGAGGCGAAAAGAATTGGTCTTCTTTGTTACAATATGGTTGCAAATGTGTCTTGTTGCGAGTTGGTTCTTAGTTGCATTAGGTGCCATCCATAGCCTACATACTTATAGACCAAGGATTAGATCCTATATTTTAGATTTTTATGCACTTGAGATTATGTGACGAGACTTGTATATGCTAGTGACGAGACTTGTATTGAACAAGTTAGGATGAATAGAATTACCTTTTTTAAACTATGTGAGATGTTGCAAACTTTAGGGGATTGAAGTCGTCAAGGAACATGCTTGTTGATGAGCAAGTGGCAATGTTTTTACATATCATTTCTCATCACCTTAAAAATAGAGTTATCAAGCATCACTTTAATAGGTCCTGGGAAACCGTTAGCGAGATCATTTCACAATGTTTTAAATCTTTGTCATACACGCTTACAAGGTGTGTTATTTAAAAAGCAGAGCCAATTACACACTAATTCTACTGGACTCAAGGTGGAAATGGTTCAAGGTATTGGAGTGAATACTATATATAGCTCGTACATAATTTAATCCTTTTACATTTAAATATAGTATCTTAACTCGAGGTTTTATACATGTGATGTAGAATTGCTTAGGTGCTTTAGACGGAACCCACATCAAGATTAGGGTTCCAGAAGTTGATAAATCTAGATATCGAACGAAAAGGTGACATAGCAACAAATATGTTAGGTGTTTGTACACACGATATGTTTTTTGTTTATGTTCTTCCTGGTTGGGAAGGTTCATTGTTTGATGGACGAGTTCTTGAGATGCTATTAGTAGGAGACATGGACTAAAAGTTCCGCATGGTAAAGTGCAAAATTATAGGAATTTGAATTAATTTTTAAGATCATACTTTTATGGGAAATTAACCATGACAAATAGTTTCTTTTTTATAGGTTGTTATTATCTAGTTGATGCTGGATACACAAACTGTGAGGGATTTCTTGCGCCATTTAGAGGACAAAGATATCATTTGAATGAGTGGCGTCGTGGTTACCAACCAAGTACTCGGAAGAATTTTTCAATATGAAACATGCTTGGTAGCGTAATGTTATTGAAAGATGTTTTGGGTTATTAAAACTTAGATGGGGAATACTTAGGAGTCCATCATTCTATCCTGTGAGGGTGCACAATAGAATCATTATTGCATGTTGTTTGCTCCATAATTTTATTAGAACCTATATGAGTATTGATCCTATTGAAGCGGAGTTGGAAGAAAGATTACCTAGTAATGTGATAGATGATGATGAACCGAATATCGCAAATATTCATCCATCGGATGCATGGGCTACTTGGAGGATGGAACTAGCCAACCGAATGTTCGATGAATGGCAAGCATCTAGAAATTAGTTAGGTTTAGGGTAAAAATAGTAAATGTTACGTTGTTTATGTTATTTCATGTATCTAGTTTATGAAACTTTGGTGGTGTTTGAATTATTTTTGGTATCGTACTAGACTTGTTGAATGATAATCTATTTTCCTTTGATTCATCATGTGTTATAATTGTAATGACCCGAATGTTCCGTAATACTTATTATTTAAGTAAATATTTAATGTATTTATTATTATTAAATTGATATTATGTGATGAATAAATTAAATTAAGACAAATGTATGGTGCATATGGCGACATGTGTGATACTAATATATATATATTTGTAAAATACATGTATATATACTTATTATATAAGTATATTATTAAATTATATATTATTATTAAGTAAAAGATATTAAGTAAAAGTATATATTATATTTTGGTATCTTTTTGTGTTTGTAATATTTGGATGGTATAATGACATGATAGAATGTCATTACAATGTTGTAACTTTTTGATGTTGTAAAATTTTAAAACATATGGATTATGACATATAAACTAATGAAATCATGTAACTTTTTGTTAATATATGAATATTATGCTTGGATGTGAAATATAATTCTCAAGTTAATTAATTACTTCTAATATTTTTTTTGTAAAGTAATTAAATTATTTGTTTCAATAATAATATTTTAGCACATATATGTATTCATAGGTTTTAAAAATAACAAAATAAATTATATATATTTTTATAGTATTATATATTAAGATTTTTTAATTCATATAATAATAATTATATTAAGCATGTTATTAAATTATATTTTTATTAAATTATATTTAATAATAATTATGTTAAAAAATACGATTAAATTATTTATTATTTTTATTAAATTATTTTCAATAATAACCTTATTAAAATTTAATAACAATAACAATAATCATCTACCTAACAAAAATTCTGCTAAGGGTATTCTGGTCATTTTAGTTCTTTTCCTTATGCTATTACAACATCATTCCATTCAACCAAACACAGGAATTCTATTACACTCTATTCCATTCCATTCAACCAAGCAGTTTGAATTACTTATTCTGACTCTATTACATTACACCTCTATTCCATTACACCTCTATTCCATTACAGCTCTATTCCATTACAGCGAACCAAACGTACCCCTAGGGTTTCTAGGAAACCCTAGGCGCCGTAAGCTGGAACCAATCGTCGCGCCGCAGCCACCAGCCCTCGTCAAGCCGCGAATCGCATAGCAAGTCACGCCGCAGTCACCACCAGAATCCTCGCCACCTGCAAAAGAAAGGAAACAAACGCAGCAAACATGGCAATAGTTTCTATTTCCTTTTTATTTTTTTTATTTTTGAAGGCTATAAAAGCCTTAAAAGAACCTGTAAACAGCAGGATACACAACACACAGAGGGGAAACAAAAAAATATACAGAAATAAAAAGAGCAAATTTTCGCAATACAGAGGTGATTTACATTTTTTTTTCATCGTTGCTTTCGAATTTCTACATATTTCATACATAAAATAGTTTATAAGAAAGAGGGCGAGAATTTTTACCTTTAGGCCACCGCTTGGGACGGCGCGTGTGGCAGCGCGTGGGACGGTGGACCCAGAAATCCGATGACCGGACTCCATCAGGGAGGAGAGGATTTCAGAGTGTTTTTTAAGTTTTTTTTAAATGGTTTTAACAATGATTTTTTTAGCCGAATTTTTACTTATATAACTATATGGACACGTCGCCGTTTTCTGTTAATCTAATAGGCGCAAAACGACGTCGTTCAGGGCTAGGGGATCCGCGCGTTGACCCGAAGACCCGGGGAGGATCCGCGCGTTTTCATTGAATGGTCTAATTGCCATTTCGGTCCTTCCGCAATTTAATTAATTTTAATTCAGTCCAATTCGCAATTTTTATTTTTTTAAATTAACCCTAAGCTTTTCATTTTGTTTCAATTAAGTCCTCGGGTTCCTTAAGGGCTAATAATCAGAATGACGTCGTTTTGGGAAAAAGGCATAATTGCCCAATAAATCCCTGTGGTTTAACGCGCGTTTGGGTTCAGTCCTTTTAATCTGTTTTAATTGCTATTTAATCCCTGTCATTTAAAAATCTTTTTATTTTATTCCATTTTTAATATTGTATTAAAATTATTTTGTTATATTAGATATGTAACACCCCAAACCAGGTCTATGCGTTAAGACGAGATTTGGTTTGTCACACCGAAACGAACATCCAAAATTTCTCTAATGATTTAAGTAAAACAAGAATGCAAAACCTTTAGAAATAAGGTTTAATAAAACTAATTACAATGATTATGAATTAAGAAAATACTTGTTTGAAATCTTATATATATATATATATATATTAGTCAAAACCTTAACGTAGTTTTAAAAGAATTTGAAAGAAATTGAAAAGTAATTTAGGTGTCCAAAATTTTTATAAAACACAATATTTTTAAGAAAACTTTATAGATTTAACATAAGCCCATATTAACAGTCTAAAAATAAAATTAAATCCATCCACACATAAAAACAATCCATAAAAACATAATTAGAGGCCTTATTACATCATACCCAAAATAGTAATTAAAATAAGTAACTTAAATAAAGTTCATAGTTTATAAAACCCAAGCTCGTAGTATGGCCTCCACCATGTCATCCCCGGCCCAAGTCCACATAAATTTCCATTACCTGAGATGGATAATAAAACGGGGTGAGTTACAAAGAACTCAGTGTGTAAATCACTTACCACTATTATTGGGCCAGACCATCAAGGCATTAATTTGGGCTTGAGCCCAATTACAAACTTTAACAATATAAAATGAAATAAAATATATTAAAATGCATGTAAAATGAATTTCCCAACCAAGCCTAATTTCCATCCGCTACACACCCCGTACCAACCAAAGACACTGTGGGGATCAAGTCAACCCACCCCGCCAAACACACCAATCGTAGGCATTTTGCCTTTTAAATAATATTGTAGTGCACTACCGAACTAGATTGTGACATAGTCACCGAACTAGAGGCATTAAGCCAAAATTTGTGGCAGAGCCACCGAACTAGATACGTGGCCACAGGCCTTTCTTCTCTTCATCAAGTCCCATCCCATGCATTTATGTATGAACAACAAACTTTAATCATAAATGATTTATCAAGTAACCCATAATACAAATGAGTTTTTAATAAAACCCTTCATTTAGGCCTATTAACAATATAGTATTAAACTTTGGCCCATATCTCGAACTAGAGGGTTTCCGGCCCATTAGCGATCTAGCAAACTTTTATGGCCCAATTTATCGATCTAGCAGTTTTATGGCCCGATTTATCGATCTAGCAGTTTTATGGCCCGATTTATCGACCTAGCGCTTTATGGCCCAATTTATCGATCTAGCGCTTTTATGGCCCAATTTATCGATCTAGCGCTTTTATGGCCCGATTTATCGATCTAGCGATTTTATGGATTTACACAAAAGTATTTATTACTACAACATTTTTGATTTGGCCATTTTTACGATTTATCATAATACTTATTGTTTAGCATCTAACCCGAAAGATAAGTGTGAAGTTACACACCGGTTATAGTGAGAACTAGACTTTCCCCGTCACAACACCTATACATATCACGATAACTTAGGATCATTATAATCTAATAATAAAACCGATCTAAACATAACAATCTAAAATTTACCCTCGGATTTTTGAACTACTTCCACTCAATGTTTCTCCCCGATTGATGGTTCGTTAACCGAATCAAATCCATGAACAAATAATGGTTTCGGGGAGTACGAACTACTTCAAACAATTGATTCTCCTCGGATGAACGCCCACAACCCGGTGGGAAATCCTTGATTTTTGAAATAAATCCTTTGTTTATACTTAGGGGATTAACGGAACCACCCCTCTTCCGAACACTATTCACCGCCCTTTTCTTCCCTATCTTGATTGTCTTCAAAGACAAAAGATTGTTAGCACGTCCTAATAATATATATATCGAATATGACTAAAGGTTTTAAGAACGAGATTTCCTTACCACAAATATTCTTGTTTCACAAGGAGAATCGATCCAAGCGTTCTATGTCACTCACGACCACTTGATTTCCGATCTTCCGTTATCGCACTAAAGTATAACAAAAATAAACGTTAATAGAAGGAACGTTTATTTCGATCTAAGAAAGCCTTCATACCACCATCAATATTCGGCCATGACTACTTCTAACTAAACGGAACTAAAAAGAATTCTTACCCTTTTGTCCACGGTTGAAAAGAAAGGATTGAAAATGATGTCTCTAAGTGATGGAGGATTCGGCTATGACTCACTAACATTCGGCCATGGAGAAAAACAATGGAGAAAAGGATGAGTGAAAAGAAATAAAATATGAGAGAAGAGATGATAATGAAGATTTGGTTTTCAAAGAGAAGAAAAGAGAAAAAAGAAAAATATGTATTGGAGAGCAAGGTACATTCGGCAATGGAGAAAGAAAACAAAAAGAGAGAGATGGTCTTTTTGGTACTAACACTTTCGGCACTAAGAAGAGGCACAAGAGAATATTCAAAAGATGAACAAAGAAAATGACCAAATGGTCAAAAGAATTAGGCTTTACCAAATGCACAAATTCGGCCAAGGGAGAAAAGTTGAGAAAGGATTGCAAACTTTGCACATATGCTAAGAATGACCAAAAAGAGACTTCAAATCCTAGCCAAACTAACACCAAAAATTCGGCTCCCCCCTAGACCATATTGCCGCCCATATGCATGGTCAAATGGCCATGATTTTGTTTCCAAACCACTTTCCTTGATACTAGCCCTATGTCTCCATATCTTTCCATATTTTCTTGATTCCGCACTAAAATTCACTCTTACCTTATTCCTTTGATATACTAACCAAAATAACAAGGTCAACACTTACCATAAATAAGCTTGGCTGGCACTTACCATAGAAGAGCAAAATAAAAGTTGTCCAAATGTTATACAAGGGATTCGAACCACTCCCCTCATGCAATATCTCATGCGCCAACACCACCTTGCCATTTACTCATCTTATGCTACTTTTTAACACTTAATTTAACTTAAGTGTCAATGCCACTTGCTCCACTTCAATAAATTCTCAAACTAAAAAAAATTATTCCATACCCGAATAATTCTATACTCTTCTTCAGGACTATAATAGGCACAAAAAGAAATAAGAAAAATTTTCCTTCATAATCTAAACACCAAAACATGCAATAAATCGATACTTGAATTTTAGGGTGTTACAACTCTACCCTCCTAAAAAAAAATTTCGTCCTCGAAATTTACCTGTTTGAAAAAGGTGAGGGTATTGTTGTCGAATTACATCTTCAGGCTCCCACGTAGCTTCCTCCACTCCGTGATTTCGCCATAAAACCTTGACCAACGGCACGGTTTTCTTTCTTAGCACCTTAACATCTCGGTCTAAGATTTCCACTGGTTCCTCCTCAAAAGACAAGTCTGAATGCAACTCCACTTCTTCTACCGGTACTATGTGCGAAGGATCCGATCTATAGCGCCTCAGCATGGAAACATGAAAAACATTATGAATCGACTCAACTCCGAGGTAATTCGATCCGATAGGCCACTGGACCAAAGACGCTTCACCACACGATATGGTCCAATGTATCTAGGACTCAATTTGCCCTTCTTCCCAAACCTAAAAATCTTCTTCCAAGGTGAGACCTTCAAGAAAACTTGATCCCCCACAACATACTCGATACTTCTACGCTTCAGATCTGCATACGACTTTTGTCTATCTGAAGCTTCCTTTAACCGTGCTCGAATAGCTTTTACTTTTCTTCCGCTTCGCAGATCACTCTGGACCTAACATCCATCGTTCGCCCAATTCGGTCCAACAACTAGGAGAACGACACCTCACGACCATATAATGCCTCGTAGGGTGCCATCTGAATTCTAGACTGATAGCTATTGTTGTAAGCAAATTCTGCCAATGGTAGAAAATCCTCCCAACTACCTTTGAAGTCGATTATACAACCCCTTAACATGTCTTCCAGAATCTGAATTACTCTTTCTGATTGACCATCTGACTGAGGATGAAAAGCCGTACTGAAGTTTAGCTTTGTTCCCAAAGCTTCATGCAATGCTTTCCAAAACCGTGACATAAACCTAGGATCCCTAACTGATATAATAGACGCGGGTACCCCATGCAACCTCACGATTTCGGATACGTACAGCTTAGCCAACTTCTGTAACGAGTAATCCATACGAACTGGTAGAAAATGAGCAGTCTTCGTCAAACGATCAATAGTTACCCAAATAGAGTTTTTCTTAGTAGGTGTTAAAGGTAACCCACTAACAAAATCCATTGTTATCCGCTCCCATTTCCAAAGAGGAATCTTTATCGGTTGTAATAATCCTGACGGCAATTGATGCTCCGCCTTCACTTGCCGACAAGTTAAACATTTTCCCACAAATTCGTAAATCTCACGCTTCAACCACAGGCCACCAATATTGTTCACGAAGATCCCGATACATCTTATTTCCTTCGGGGTGCATAGCATAAGGGCTACTATGCGCCTCTCGTAGAATCATTTGTCTCAGATCTGAGTCCTTAGGCATACAAATTCTCCCACGAAAACATAACACACCTTCCGCGTTTATGCTAAAATCCTCTATTCCACCATTTTCAACTTGTTGAATTAACAGTCCCAATTTCTTATCTGATATCTGTTTTTCCTTGATTTGCTCTAACCACAGAGGCTTCACCGAAGTTCCGCTATCGGACTACCATCCTCAGACAAACTTAAATGGGCAACCATTGCTCTCAAATCGAGATACCACCTTACGACTTAACGCTGCCTCGCTACCACATTAGCTTTTCCGGGATGATACTCGATTGAGAAATCATAGTCCTTTAATGACTCCACCCATCTTCGTTGTCTCAAGTTTAATTCATTCTCGAGTAAGAAGATACTTAAGACTCTTGTGATCCGTATAGATGATAGACTTTTCACCGTAGAGGTAATGCCTCCAAATCTTTAGAGCAAACACTCATCTGCAGCCTAACTCCAAGTCATGAGTAGGATAGTTTACTTCGTGCGGTCTCAACCGACGAGAAGCATAAGCCACCACTTTCCCACTTTGCATCAATACACATCCTAAGCCCGTGTGTGACGATCGCAAGAAACTATAAACTCCTTTCCAGCCTCAAAGTTGAATCAAGATCTTGGCGCTTTCGTTAAAATCTTCTTCAATCTCTCGAAACTTTCTTGTTGTTTATCGGTCCATAAATATGGTACTCCTTCCGCAATAGCTTAGTTAGGGTGCAAAGCAATCAACGAAAACCCTCAACAAAGCGTCTATAGTAACCAGCCAAACCCAAGAAACTCCGAATCTCGCCTATTGACTTTGGTGGTTTCCAATCCAATCTGACCTCAATCTTCCGAGGATCCACCCTTATTCCTTGGTGACACCACATGACCCAAGAAAGTCACTTTCCTTAACGTAATTCACATTTATCGAATTTGGCATACGATTGATTATCTCAAGTAATCGCAATACAATTCGCAAATGCGAGTCATGCTCTTCTTCATTCCTTGAATATACCGTAATGTCATCTATGAATACCACCACAAACTGGTCTAAATATGGTTGAAAGACCCGGTTCATCATATCCATAAATGTAGCTGGTGCATTGGTCAACCCAAACGGCATCACCAAAAACTCATAATGTCCATAACGAGTTCGGAAAGCCGTCTTGTGAATATCCGCTTCTTTCACCTTAAGCTGATGATAACCCGATCTCAAATCAATTTTGGAGAAAACTGAAGCTCCCTTCAATTGATCAAACAGGTCGTCAATTCTTGGCAGAGGGTACCTATTCTTGATCGTCAATTTATTTAATAGCCTGTAGTCAATACACATACGCATCGACCCATCTTTCTTCTTAACAAACAAAACCGTGCTCCCCACGAGACAATAATTTCGGTCGAATAAAGCCTCGATCTAGCAATTCTTGAATTTGAGCTTTAAGCTCCGCTAACTCCTTCGGTGCCATTCTATAAGGAGCAATGGACACCTGGAGCTGCATCCGCAAAAGCTCAATACCAAATTCCACTTCCCGATCCGGAGGTACACCGGGAAGTTCTTCAGAAATACATCCGGAAATTCCTTCACTTTGTTCTCACATCTTCCATCGACAACTCTTTGGCATCTAAAGCACTAATAAATGCTAAAAATGCTCCATACCCTTTTCGCATCAACTTTTACGCCTTAAGTGCGAGATACCACATTTGCCAAGTAATTCCTTCATTCGCCTATCATAATTATTTCTTTATCCTCCACCGCCCTTATTGACATCCGCTTTTCAGCACAATCCAATTTCGCCCGGTGCTTAACCAACCAATCCATGCCCAAAATGATATCGAACTCGCCAAAAGGCAATTCCATCAAATTTGCCAAAAATATTTCTCCTTGAATTTCTAAGGGCACATCTCTAAACAGCTTTATTTACTATCACCGATCATCCTAAAGGACTAATTACCTTCATCTCACTATCGGAAATTTGAGTCTAAATTCAAGTTTCCAGATATGGTGCTAGCAACATACGAATGGGTAGAACCAATATCTATCAAAGCAATAATGTGTACATCAAAAATGAAGAACGCATCGCTTATCACATCAGGTGCATTGCCATCCTCACGGCGTCTAACTGCATATACCAATCCTGGCTGTCTTGCATCTGTGTTGCCTCTAGGACCATTGCCTCGACCCGCTGCACCTTGACCACGCCGGCCCCATTACCACCACGACACTGGTCCACGACCTCTCGGTGGTCTTTGAATTCTCTTGCGGTGGTGCATCAAGATTACGAGCTTCCCGAGTTGTATCCATTCGACGAGGGCAATTCCTATATTGATGATCCATCGACCGCATTTATAGCAAGCACCCGTTTTCTTCCAAAGACTCTCCGAATGCCTTTTCTCACAATCGGCACAATCTCGTCTCTCGATTCACGCCATGTGTGTTCTACCTTGAGTGGTTCATCATTCCGAGGCCTCTTCGTAAACCTTCTTGAAGAACACGAATACTTCATATCTCTCTTGCCTCTAGCTCGTTCCCGATTCTCGACGCCCGAGTTCTTAACCTCTTCGGCTATCTTGGCCTTTTCCACAAGCGTGGCAAAAGTTCTAACTTGTTGTGGGGCTATCAAAACCCGCAATTCATCGTTCAAGCCATCCTCAAAGCGCATAATAACGCTCATGATCCGTTGCCACTATTGTTCGAGCATAGCGACTCAAGCGCAAAAACTCGGCTTCATATGTTGCCACGTCTTATTCCTTGGACCAAATTCAGAATTCCTTCCTTCCGCATCAACATAACTCTTTCCTACATATTTCCCTTGGAAGGAAACTTTAAAGAATTCCCAATTAACTAATGCGCTTGAGTGCCTTCTCTGATGAGAAGCCACCATTGGTATGCTTCGCCCCTTAACAAGGACACCGCTCCTTAGTTTTTGTTCCACGATTGCACTCAAGATCGTCCATAATTCGCTCCCATCGCCTCAAGCCAATATTCAGCGACATTTGGAGCTACACCTGAGACACCTCTGAAAACCTCAGCACCACTTGATTTCAACCGTTCCGATATCGACCCACGAGCTGGTGGCCCAGTTCTAGCTCCAGCGACCCTTTCAAGGACTCGCAGCATTGCTCGCATCACCGCATTATCTTCTTCCATTTGATTATGTGATCCCGTCTCACTTTCGAGTGACACAGGTGCATCCATTTCCGACATATGATCCGGTGCTTCGGTTGCGCCTCTAACACCTCGTCCTCTACCACAGCCATGTCTACCGCGTCCACGACCACATCCTCTAGAGCTCATAATGACTGATTTAATCTGATTATGAGTTTTATGAATCAGAATACTATTTCAGTGTTTATTAACGATGTTTTATGATATGAAAGAGATAGAGTTATTTTCGCAACCATATCCTATTGTCTCAATCTCTACGATTTTCAACACCTAAAACTAAAAGTTCTAGAGTGTTTCTTATGATCATATCACAATGATAATAAACAATCAATATACAGATACTTACTTGACTTGGCGCGGGATGCTCATGGTGCCATACTACCTTTAAATCAAAAAGTCTAAAAATTTGAGTTGTTTCTCAAACAAATATCTTTGTTGAACCCAAACCACAGCCGAGTTTTGAAACTAGCTCTGATACCATTAAATGTAACACCCCAAACCAGGTCTATGCGTTAAGACGAGATTTGGTTTGTCACACCGAACGAACATCCAAAATTTCTCTAATGATTTAAGTAAAACAGTAATGCAAAACCTTTAGAAATAAGGTTTAATAAAAACTAATTACAATGATTATGAATTAAGAAAATACTTGTTTGAAATCTTATATATATATATTAGTCAAAACCTTAACGTAGTTTTAAAAGAATTTGAAAGAAATTGAAAAGCAATTTAGGTGTCCAAAATTTTTATAAAACACAATATTTTTAAGAAAACTTTATAGATTTAACATAAGTCCATATTAACAGTCTAAAAATAAAATTAAATCCATCCACACATAAAAACAATCCATAAAAACATAATTAGAGGCCTTATTACATCATACCCAAAATAGTAATTAAAATAAGTAACTTAAATAAAGTTCATAGTTTATAAAACCCAAGCTCGTAGTATGGCCTCCACCATGTCATCCCCGGCCCAAGTCCACATAAATTTCCATTACCGAGATGGATAATAAAACGGGTGAGTTACAAAGAACTCAGTGTGTAACTCACTTACCACCATTATTGGGCTGGACCATCAAGGCATTAATTTGGGCTTGAGCCCAATTACAAACTTTAACAATATAAAATGAAATAAAATATATTAAAATGCATGTAAAATGAATTTCCCAACCAAGCCTAATTTCCATCCGCTACACACCCCGCGTCAACCAAAGACACACCGTGGGGATCAAGTCAACACACCCCGCCAAACACACCAATCGTAGGCATTTTGCCTTTTAAATAATATTGTAGTGCACTCATCGAACTAGATTGTGACATAGTCACCGAACTAGAGGCATTAAGCCAAAATTTGTAAGTGAGCCACCGAACTAGATACGTGGCCACAGCCTTTCTTCTCTTCATCAAATCCCATCCCATGCATTTATGTATGAATAACAAACTTTAATCATAAATGATTTATCAAGTAACCCATAATACAAATGAGTTTTTAATAAAACCCTTCATTTAGGCCTATTAACAATATAGTATTAAACTTTGGCCCATATCTCGAACTAGAGGGTTTCCGGCCCATTAGCGATCTAGCAAACTTTTATGGCCCGATTTATCGATCTAGCAGTTTTATGGCCCGATTTATCGATCTAGCAGTTTTATGGCCCGATTTATCGACCTAGCAGTTTTATGGCCCAATTTATCGATCTAGCAGTTTTATGGCCCAATTTATCGATCTAGCAGTTTTATGGCCCGATTTATCGATCTAGCAGTTTTATGGATTTACACAAAAGTATTTATTACTACAACATTTTTGATTTGGCCATTTTTACGATTTATCATAATACTTACTGTTTAGCATCTAACCCGAAAGATATGTGTGAAGTTACACACCTGGTTATAGTGAGAACTAGACTTTCCCGCTCGTCAACACCTATACATATCACGATAACTTAGGATCATTATAATCTAATAATAAAACCGATCTAAACATAACGATCTAAAATTTACCCTCGGATTTTTGAACTACTTCCACTTGCGGTTTCTCCCCGATTGATGGTTCGTTAACCGAATCAAATCCACGAACAAATAATGGTTGGAGTACGAACTACTTCAAACAATTGATTCTCCTCGGATGAACGCCCACAACCCGTGGAAATCCGGATTGACATGAAAACAATCCTTTGTTTATACTTAGGGGGATTAACGGAACCACCCTCTTCCGAACACTATTCACCGCCCTTTTCTTCCCTATCTTGATTGTCTTCAAAGACAAAAGATCGTTAGCACGCCCTAATAATATATATATCGAATATGACTAAAGGTTTTAAGAACGAGATTTCCTTACCACAAATATTCTTGTTTCACAAGGAGAATCGATCCAAGCGTTCTATGTCACTCACGACCACTTGATTTCCGATCTTCCGTTATCGCACTAAAGTATAACAAAAATAAACGTTAATAGAAGGAACGTTTATTTCGATCTAAGAAAGCCTTCATACCACCATCAATATTCGCCATGACTACTTCTAACTAAACGGAACTAAAAAGAATTCTTACCCTTTTGTCCACGGTTGAAAAGAAAGGATTGAAAATGATGTCTCTAAGTGATGGAGGATTGGCCATGACTCACTAACATTCGGCCATGGAGAAAAACAATGGAGAAAAGGATGAGTGAAAAGAAATAAAATATGAGAGAAGAGATGATAATGAAGATTTGGTTTTCAAAGAGAAGAAAAGAGAAAAAAGAAAAAGATGTATTGGAGAGCAAGGTACATTCAGCAATGGAGAAAGAAAACAAAAAGAGAGAGATGGTCTTTTTGGTACTAACACTTTCGGCACTAAGAAGAGGCACAAGAGAATATTCAAAAGATGAACAAAGAAAATGACCAAATGGTCAAAAGAATTAGGCTTTACCAAATGCACAAATTCGGCCAAGGGAGAAAAGTTGAGAAAGGATTGCAAACTTTGCACATATGCTAAGAATGACCAAAAAGAGACTTCAAATCCTAGCCAAACTAACACCAAAAATTCGGCTCCCCCCTAGACCATATTGCCGCCCATATGCATGGTCAAATGGCCATGATTTTGTTTCCAAAACACTTTCCTTGATACTAGCCCTATGTCTCCATATCTTTCCATATTTTCTTGATTCCGTACCAAAAATTCACTCTTACCTTATTCCTTTGATATACTAACTAAAATAACAAGGTCAACACTTACCATAAATAAGCTTGGCCGACACTTACCATAGAAGAGCAAAATAAAAGTTGTCCAAATGTTATACAAGGGATTCGAACCACTCCCCTCATGCAATATCTCATGCGCCAACACCACCTTGCCATTTACTCATCTTATGCTACTTTTTAACACTTAATTTAACTTAAGTGTCAATGCCACTTGCTCCACTTCAATAAATTCTCAAACTAAAAAAAATTATTCCATACCCGAATAATTCTATACTCTTCTTCAGGGCTATAATAGGCACAAAAAGAAATAAGAAAAATTTTCCTTCGTAATCTAAACACCAAAACATGCAATAAATCGATACTTGAATTTTAGGGTGTTACAAGATATTCTATATTATTGTCTTTATTATTTGTATATTAATAATATAAGATTTGTATATATATGTATATTTTATTATCTTATCTGTTTAATATTATTTTTGTTATATATTATTTGTAATTTATTCATAAGTTATCATATTATATTTTTAAAATCTTATATATATTATATAGTACTATATTAATGTCACATGAAATCTTGTTTTTTGTATAAAATTTATTTGTATTTTATAACATGTTTTACTTATATTATTTATATTATATTTTTTAAATATCTTCATTCAAAATTATTAATATTATTTATTATGTATTATCTTTTATATATTTATTATAATATTTTATAAGTTTTTTTATATTATTATATATATTAATTGTTTTACAAAATTATCATTTTTTCTTTATTTTTTATTTATTTTGTTTTGTTAAAATAATTATTTAGAGTTTAAGTATTTCTCCCCCTTTTTCATTTAATTTTGTTATTTTTTGAAAATTTCAATTATTGCTATTTATTTTAAATTACATGTTTATTTATTTTTATTCTTTAGATCGTGTATTATTGTTTAGCATAGTTCATTATATATTTATGTTGTATTATTCTTTTATTATTTATTGTTTGATAATTTGTAATTACGTAAAATTGCTATTAAATATAAATTTTGTATACTCAAACCATTATTTTTCTAAAAATACATTTTTAATGCATTTTATTCAAATAGTTTTAAAATATACGGTGATATCTAATGTTTGGGAACTTCGAGAAGAATTGTGCTGTAACATCCTGAAATTCGGGATTTTATGTTTTGCATTATACCATGCGTTAGGCTAGCTAAGAGTGTCAGTTGTGTATGTTTAGGGACCCTAAGAAGGCTTGGGGTTGAGTTGGGCCTTGGTAGAATTTTTGTGTTTATGCACTTAAGGGGGAGAAGACAAGTGACGTCAAGACTTAAAAGAATAAGTGAGTATTTTGCTAGCACAAGAAGAGCTAGTAGCAAAGTGGTGAGGCGTCACATGAAGGGGCTTAAGGGGTGGAGTTCGAACCTCACCTATTGCAAATATATTTTTTTTGTGCTAATCAGGTGGAAGATGGTAAGTGTCGGCCAAGACTCTAAAGAAGGTAAGGAAGACTTTCTAATGATGGAAAGAACACTTAGGAGAAGAGTAAGGAGGAGATCAAGGAGAAAATAAGGAAAGAAATAAAAGAAAGAGATAAAGGGGGATATGTTGGCCGAATTTTAGGAGTTGGTTAGGGAAGGTGTAACACCCCAAACCCTGCCCAAACACCACGACTGGATCTGGTATGTCACTTGCGAAAAATTTATAAAACTATGCGAACTTCAGAAAAACTTTTAAATTCCTTTTGTTGTAAACTCCAGATCAGTAGTTCGTTTGAAAGCCCAATAATCATTTAAGGAAAATGATTCGTTAGCCCAATTCTTGTGTTTAGGTGACGTTTGAAAATGCATGTTGTTACACTAGATTAAGCTAGAAGTTTGTTGTAAAAATTCGTCTGTAAAATCGTTAATTAAGTTGTGAGAGAAACTTCAAATTTCCATTTTAAAAAAACGTCTTATCGATTATTTGTATTCAAACATCCAGAGTTTAGATCGAAATTAAACCAAATTAAAGTGGCCCTATTACATAAAAAAATCCCAAAATTAAAAGTAAATAAGTCTAAAAAAAAGAAAGCAAAGTTTTACTAAGCATAAAGTGCATGGCCACCTCAAAGTCGATCCCAGCCCATGTCTGCTGAACTAAGAATTACCTGCAACATTTAAGTAGAGGGGTGAGTCAAGAAGACTCAGTGTGCAATTACTCATCATCCACCATAGTTGGGCCTCGGCCCTTACAAATCACTTTGGGCGAAGTCCACACAGAATCAGACTGAGCCTTGGCCCATTTAGCAGAGAATAGCAGATAATCAGAAATTAATGCGTTATGATGCAAATCCCAACCCAACCTAGTTTCCATCCGCTACACACCACCCTTACCTGCCAATCACACCAATGGGGATTTCTAGAATCAACCCTTACCGCTACACACCATCGATGGCAGTCATGCTGCAGTTAGCTGCTCATCGTCAAATTGTGACAGAGTCACCAGACTGAAATGGCATGGCCACCAGAACAGAGTGTGGCAGAGCCACAAGAACAGAGTATGGAAAAAGCCATCAGATTAATCTGACATAGTCACCAGATACACTTCCCCTTCATTTCATAGCATATACCCATCCACTATGCGAACATGTCATCATGGTGTATGAATGAAATAGATATCGACATATATATATCATATGATCAGAGTGTATGTATAGTCTATATATAACATAGTCAGAAATCACTAACCTGATGACTTGATTTTACCCTCCATGGGTAAAAGTAGCATATGCCCAAGTTTCAGCATTTAATAAAGCATATATATATGTTTACATAAAACGACAGAAGAAGGTGTGAGAACTACACACCTGTAAACACAGAGAACTAAGCTAACAATCTCGCTAACACCCTCACTCGCAAGGATCACAGCGATCTGCCTATCCCGCTCCGAAGCTGGTCCACAACCCGGTGGAAAGTCTCGTACTGTCGATACCGCACGCTTTTTAAACTTAGGGGTAGGGACTACGAGTCCAACCCCCCTCCTTTGCTTGGCTGGTATTCGATTCCATGAAAAAGATCTTGGTCAGAAGACCAGGTTAAGGTACTGATGCAGATGAAATAAGAATATATGCTCAACCGAAGAGGTTTCTTACCTAGATCGACAAAAACCAAGAGCTTCAGGCTTGGATTAAGAAATCGGCTGAGTCCCACTATTCCCTCCTATATTCGGCCAAGACACCCAAAGTGCCACGGTTAACGCCCTCGATTAAACCATCAACAAGAGAAAAGCAAGAATCGAAAAGAGAAGAAGAATACTTACCGCAACAAGAAAACCGATTGAGAGGGTTAAGAGAAAAGAGTGACGGCAATCCACTGAAACAAGAGCGAATGAAGAGGTTTAAACACACCAGAGAGATTCAGCCAACAGGAACAATAAGAACAAACTCAGAGAGAAGGAAGATGGAATAAGTTTCGGCTTTGAAAATAAATAAAGGGAAGATATAAGAAGAAATGGACTAGGAAAATTCGGCCTCAGAAGAAATAGAGAAGAAGTTGAAGCAACAATTTTTTCGGCTTTGAAGATACAAAAAGAGAAAATGATGAAATGGATAGGGTGATAGGAGGGTTCGACTAAGGGGTTATGAAATGCAAAATGAGTATGAACAAAAGAAAAGAGAGAGAGAGAGAGAGAGAGAGTTGGGGTTTCGGTTTTTGGTTGAAAGGAGAAAGAATGCCAAAAGAGAATAAGGTTTGATTTGCTAACCCTCAACTCAAAGTGACCTATGGAGAAAACGGCACACACCCACACACACACCTCAAAATCGAAAGTGCACCAAAGATGAAAGAAATGTCCCTAAGACCACTTTCGGCACATGCACCTTGCTTAGCCCCCAAAACCGAAAGCTCCCCCCTTCAACCAAGGCACATTCGGTCAACAACTCCTACAAGCCACCCACTCCTTGATCATCTCCTACTTTCACTCTCATCCCCCTATTTGAGTTTATTTGAAAGATTCAAATCCACCTTTCACTCTTGTACAACCATTTAAAATATTTGACTTAGTCTACTCCCACTCTTCAAGGTCCCTAGCCGAATCCAACACCTCTCATCCTGACGCCAAAAAGAATTCCCAAAAAGCAACCTATGCGACTCGAACCGGCTCCCTTACTGCTTCCCTGTGGCGTCATCTCCCCCTGCTTCCTAAGTGGCGTCTTCTTGCCAGTTTACCACTCCTTGTCTTGTGTCAACAAACACAAACAATAATCCCTAAAACCTGCCTCAGCTAGCACTCCCTTAAAGTGCCAAAAAAAATATTTCGCCAAGGCTTCGGCTTAACCCCGAGCCTTCCCGGGGCCCCCAAACATAAAAAATTAATAAATATAGCATACCAAACACACAGAACATGGAAAATGCAAAGCCCCTACTTCCCGGATGTTACAGCTCTACCCCACTTAAAGAAATTTCGGCCTCGAAATTACCTGGTCAAAAGAGATGAGGGTGTTGCTAACGCATAACATCCTCTGGTTCCCACGTCGCCTCTTCCACACTGTGATTTTGCCACAAGACTTTGACCAACGGGACTGATTTCCTTATCAACACCTTAACGTCTCGATCCACGATCTGCACCGGTTCCTCTTCAAAGGACAGGTCTGGTCTTACTTCAATTTCCTCCACTGGCACAATATGAGTCGGATCCGAATGATAGCGCCTCAACATCAAAACATGGAACACATCATGTATCTGTTTCAATTACGAAGGTAAGTCAAGCTGATACGCCACTGGTCCCATACGTTTCAATACCCGATAAGGCCCAATGAACCTGGGAATTAGCTTACCCTTTCGTCCAAACCTCATAACCTTCTTCCAAGGTGAGACTTTCAGGAAGACTTGATCACCCATTGCAAATTCTACATCCTTACGCTTCAGATCCGCGTAGGATTTCTGTCTGTCAGAAGCTTCCTTCAATCGAGTTCAAATTAACTTAACTTTCTCTTCTGTCTTCGAAACCAATTCCGGACCCAACATCTGATGCTCACCCAACTCTGTCCAGCAAATAGGAGTACGACACTTCCGCCCATACAACGCTTCATAGGGCGCCATCTGAATACTAGACTGGTAGCTGTTGTTGTATGCGAATTCTGCCAACGGTAGAAACTCTTCCCAACTACCCCTGAAATCAATGACACAACCTCTCAACATATCTTCCAAGATCTGAATTACCCTTTCGATCGCCATCGATCATGGATGAAAAGTCTGTCTTTGAAGTCTAGTCTTGTACCCAATGCCCGATGCAAGACCTTCCAAAACCGCGACGTAAACCTAGGGTCTCTCGTCCGATATGATGGATCTTTGGAACCCGTGCAACCTTACAATCTCGCCACATGCGGGTTTAGCGACACGCAAAGAATAGTCGACACGAACGGTATGAAATGGGCGGACTTCGTCAACCGATCAACAATCACCTAAATCGAATCTTTCTTAGTAGGCGTAAGAGGTAGCCCACTAACAAAGTCCATCGTGATTCTCTCCCATTTCCACTGTGGAATCTTCACCGACTGTAATAACCCTGAAGGAAACTGATGTTTTGCTTTCACCTGCTGACACGTTAAGCATTTACCCACAAATTCGGTAATCTCCCGCTTCAAACCAGGCCACCAAAACTGCTTTTGCAGATCCCGATACATTTTATTCCCACCAGGATGCATAGCGTAGGGGCTACTATGCGCCTCCTGAAGAATCATCTGCCTTAACCCAGCATCCTTCGACATGCAAACCCTCTTACGGAAACACAGGACCTCATCACTGTTCAAACCAAAATCCTCTACCCCACCATTCTGTACTTGCAGACGTCGAGCACTCAAGACATCATCCAATAACTACTTCTCTTTGATCTGACCAACCCACGTCAACTTTACTTGAAGTTCAGCTAGCACACTCCTATCATCATACAAGCTAAGATGGGCAAACATCTCCCTCAAATCCGATATCACTTTCTGACTTAACGCATCTGCCACCACGTTAGCTTTACCCGGATGGTATTCAATCGAGCAGTCGTAATTCTTTAATAGTTTAATCCACCTTCGCTGTCTTAAATTCAACTCCTTCTAGGTAAAGAGGTATTTTAAGCTCTTGTGGTCGGTGTAAATGATAGACTTCTCCCCATACAGGTAGTGTCTCCAGATCTTCAAAGCGAACACTACCGCAGCCAACTCCAGATCATGCATAGGATAGTTCAACTCATGCGGTCTTAACTGCCGAGACGCATACGCAACCACCTTCCTGTCTTGCATTAACACACACCCTAATCCCGTGTGTGAAGCATCACAATACACCACAAACTCTTTCCCAGCTTCAGGCTGAATCAAAACCGGAGCCTCTGTTAAGATCCTCTTCAGCTTTTCAAAGCTTTCCTGTTGCTTATTAGTCCAAACAAATGCTACCCCTTTCCGCAACAACTTAGTTAAGGGTGCCGCAATCAAGGAGAATCCCTCAACAAACCTTCTATAGTACCCAGCTAACCCAAGAAAACTTCGAATTTTTTCCACAAACTTAGGCGGTTTCCAGCCCAACACAGTTTCAATTTTTCGGGGATCAACCCTAATTCCCTCTGCAGATACAACATGACCCAAAAAGGCAACTTCTTTCAACCAAAATTCACACTTACTGAATTTGGCGTACAGCCGCTTCTCTCTCAAAATTTGCAGAACCACCCGAAGATGCGAATCATGCTCCTCTTTTGTCTTGGAGTATACCAGAATGTCGTCTATGAACACCACAACAAACCGATCTAGATAGGGTTGGAACACTCGGTTAATCATGTCCATAAACGTTGCTGGTGCATTCGTCAGCCCGAATGGCATCACCAAGAACTCGTAGTGACCATAACAAGTTCTAAAGCCTGTCTTATGAATATCTGCTTCTTTGACCTTAAGTTGATGATAACTTGACCTCAAATCTATCTTCGAGAAAACTGAAGCCCCCTTAAGTTGATCGAACAAATCGTCAATCCTCGGCAGCGGGTATTTGTTCTTGATGGTCAACTTATTCAACTGATGGTAGTCAATGCACATACACATCGTCCCGTCCTTTTTCTTCACGAACAACACCGGTGCTCCCCACGGAGATACACTTGGTCGGATAAAATCACGATCCAACAATTCTTGAATCTGTGCTTTCAGCTCCACTAACTCCTTCTATGCCATTCTATATGGGGCAATAGACACTGGCGTTGTTCCCGGAAGAAGATCAATACCGAATTCCACCTCGCGATCCGGAGGTAACCCCGGAAGCTCCTCTGGAAAAACATCGGAAAACTCCTTCACTGTTCTGACGTCCACCACCGACAACTCCTTGGCCTCCAGAGCATGAACAAAAGTTAAGAAAGCGCATCCTTTTCTCACCATTCTTTTCGCCTTTAACGCAGACACTATATTGGACAAGTAGTTTCTCCTCTCGCCTATCACTACAACTTCATTATCCTCAAGGGTCCTTAACACCATGCTCTTAGCAGCACAATCCAAATTTGCTCGATATTTTACCAACCAATCCATACATAAGATTAAATCAAACTCCCCGAACGGTAGTTCCATCAAATCAGCCGGGAAAACCACCCCTTGCACTTCTAGAGGCACATTCCTAAAGAGTTTGTTTACTACTACTGATTGTCCTAAAGGACTAAATGATCATCTCCTAGAAGCAATCTCAGAGTTCATGTTCAAAGTTCCCGACACCACATTAGCAACATAGGAATGCGTCGACCCAATATCTATCAATGCAGTAAAGGGCAAACCAAAAATGAGAAATGTACCAGTTATGACGTCTGGAGCATCGCCCTCCTCTTGGCGTCTAGCTGCATAGACTAACCCAGGCTGTCTCGCATCTGTATTCCCAGCACCTCTGCCCGGTGCTCCACGTCCCCGACCAAAACCATTCCCTCTTCCTATCGGACCACGACCTCTCTGTGGCTGCTGACCACCTCTCATGAACTGATCAAAACCCTGTCCAACTGGTCGCACTTGATCTACTTGTGGACAATGTTTAACCATATGGCCCATAGATCCGCACCTGAAACATCCATCGGTTCTCTTCCTACACTCTCTAGAATGCATTTTCCCACACAGAGCACATGATCGAATCTGGCCCATTGCCGCAGGCCTCACAACTCGAGCTGGCCCATCAAACCTTGGCCTCTTTTGAAAACCTCCCGACGACCTCGACGACCCAAAACTCCTCTTATTCTTACCATTATCCTTCTCTTTGTTTTGAGTCTCAGTCCACTTAACCTCTTCAACTATTTTAGCTTTGTCAACCAAAGTGGCAAAATCTCTTTCCAGCTGCGGAGCTATCAACACCTGCAGCTCGTCTCGTAACCCATCCTCAAACCGTACGCAACGTTCATAGTCAGTCGCAACTATTCCTCGGGCATAACGGCTTAATCGCAAAAAATTCGCCTCATACGCAGCCATAGATTTGCCCCATTGTACCAAATTCAGGAATGATTTCCTCTGAGCATCTACATAGCTTGCCCCAACGTATTTCCCTTGAAATGTAGTTTTAAAGAAATCCCAGTCAATGCGATCCACTGAAGTACCCTCTCTAACGGTAAGCCACCACTGATATGCCTCATCCCGAAGAAGAGACACCGCTCCTTTCAGTTTTTCCTCTGCCACCGCTCCTTTCAGTTTTTCCTCTGCCGTGCAATCTAGATCATCCATAATTTGCTCGACTGCCTCCAGTATGTACTCAGCTATATTTGGGGCCACACCAGAGATACCCCGGAATACCTCTGCCCCATTTGCTCGAAGTCGCTCAGGAATAGACTTTCGAGATACTACCCCAGAGCTCGTCCCAGTAACTCGCTCCAACACACGTAGCATTGCTTGGGACAGGGCATCATCCCCACTAGTTCTATCTTGTGATCCCGCTTCTGCCACAGGTGATGCTGGCGCTTCACCTTCAGGCTCATGCCTCGTTTTTGAAAACTCATCCTCAATACCCCGGCCTCTACCACGGCCACGTGCTGTACGTCCACGCCCTCTGGCACTCTTGTCTACCGTTTTGTCTTAATCTGCTTTTACAAATTTTATGCATTAGCTTTTCTTTTCACTGTGGGTTAATAAGTAGTTTTATGAGAATAGAGTTTTAAATAGTTTTAAGCGAAACACACATATACCTAAAGGTTTCCATTTCTAAAGCAGAGTTTCTTAATTCTAACATTCATAGCGATATATTCACATAATATATTCACCTAATGCAAACCACATAATAATCAGAAGACTTACCTTGCAGACTTGGGCTGGAGACTTGGGTGCCACACCTCCAGAAGACATGTATATATGTATTTTCTTTCTAAACCATCTTTTTGGAAAACATTTTGAACCCAAAACCCATGGCCGAGCTTTTAAAACTTGGCTCTGATACCAAATTGTAACACCCCAAACCTGGCCCAAACACCACGACCGGATCTGGTATGTCACTTGGGAAAAATTTGTAAAACTACGCGAACTTCAAAAAAACTTTTAAATTCCTTTTGTTGTAAACTCCAGATCAGTAGTTCGTTTGAAAGCCCAATAATCATTTAAGGAAAATGATTCGTTAGCCCAATTCTTGTGTTTAGGTGACGTTTGAAAATGCATGTTGTTACACTAAATTAAGCTAGAAGTTTGTCGTAAAAATTCGCCTGTAAAATCGTTAATTAAGTTGTGAGAGAAACTTCAAATTTCCATTTAAAAAAAAACGTCTTATCGATTATTTGTATTCAAACGTCCAGAGTTTAGATCGAAATTAAACCAAATTAAAGTGGCCTTATTACATAACAAAATCCCAAAATTAAAAGTAAATAAGTCTAAAAAAAAGAAAGCAAAGTTTTACTAAGCATAAAGTGCATGGCCACCTCAGAGTCGATCCCAGCCCATGTCCGTTGAACTAAGAATTACCTGCAACATTTAAGCAGAGGGGTGAGTCAAGAAGACTCAGTGTGCAATTACTCATCATTCACCATAGTTGGGCCTCGGCCCTTACAAATCACTTTAGGCGAAGTCCACACAGAATCAGACTGAGCCTTGGCCCATTTAGCAGAGAATAGCAGATAATCAGAAATTAATGCGTTATGATGTAAATCCCAACCCAACCTAGTTTCCATCCGCTACACACCACCCTTACCTGCCAATCACACCAATGGGGATTTCTACAATTAACCCTCACCGCTACACACCATCGATGGCAGTCATGCTGCGGTTAGCTGCTCATCGTCAAATTGTGACAGTCACCAGACTGAAATGGCATGGCCACGAGAGCGAGTGTGGCGAGCCACGTAAGCAGTATGGCAAAAGCCATCGATTAATGTGACATAGTCACGGATACACTTCCCCTTCATTTCATAGAATATACCCGTCCACTATGCGAACATGTCATCATGGTGTATGAATGCAACATATATCGACATATATATATCATATGATCAGAGTGTACGTATAATCATGTTAGCATAATCGTATATATAACATAGTCAGAAATCACTAACCTGATGACTTGATTTTACCCTCCATGGGTAAAAGTAGCATATGCCCAAGTTTCGGCATTTAATAAAACATATATATATATATATGTTTACATAAAACGACAGAAGAAGGTGTGAGAACTACACACCTGTAAACACAGAGAACTAAGCTATCAATCTCGCTAACACCCTCACTCGCAGGGATCACAGCGATCTGCCTATCCCGCTTCGAATTCGATTCACAACCCGGTGGAAAGTCTCAAAATGCCGATACTGCACGCTTTTTAAACTTAGGGGTAGGGACTACGAGTCCAGCCCCCCTCCTTTGCTTGGCTGGTATTCAATTCCATGAAAAAGATCTTGGTCAGAAGACCATGTTAAGGCACTGAAGCAGATGAAATAAGAATATATGCTCAACCGAAGAGGTTTCTTACCTAGGTCGACAGAAATCGAGAGCTTCAGGCTTGGATTAAGAAATCGACTGAGTCCCACTATTCCCTCCTATATTCGGCCAAGACACCCAAAGTGCCACGATTAACGCCCTCGATTAAACCATCAACAAGAGAAAAGCAAGAATCGAAAAGAGAAGAAGAATACTTACCGCAACAAGAAAACCGATTGAGAGGGTTAAGAGAAAAGAGTGACGGCAATCCACTGAAGCAAGAACAAATGAAGAGGTTTAAACACACCAGAGAGATTCGGCCAACAGGAACAATAAGAACAAACTTAGAGAGAAGGAAGATGGAATAAGTTTCGGCTTTGAAAAGAAATAAAGGGAAGATATAAGAAGAAATGGACTAGGAAAATTCGGCCTCAGAAGAAATAGAGAAGAAGTTGAAGCAACAATTGTTTCGGCTTTGAAGATACAAATGAGAGAAAATGATGAAATGGATAGGGTGATAGGAGGGTTCAGCTAAGGGGTTATGAAATGCAAAATGAGTATGAACAAAGAGAGAGAGAGAGAGAGAGAGAGAGAGAGAGAGTTGGGGTTTCAATTTTTGGTTGAAAGGAGAAAGAATGCCAAAAGAGAATAAGGTTTGATTTGCTAACCCTCAACTCAAAGTGACCTATGGAGAAAATGGCACACACCCACACACACAGCTCAAAACCGAAAGTGCACCAAAGATTAAAGAAATGTCACGAAGACCACTTTCGGCACATGCACCTTGCTTAGCCCCCAAAACTGAAAGCTCCTCCCCTTCAACCAAGGCACATTCGGTCAACAAGTCCTACGAGTCACCCACTCCTTGATCATCTCCTACTTTCACTCTCATCCCCCCATTTGAGTTGATTTGAAAGATTCAAATCCACCTTTCACTCTTGTACAACCATTTAAAATATTTGACTTAGTCTACTCCCACTCTTCAAGGTCCCTAGCCGAATCCAACACCTCTCATCCTGACGCCTAAAAAGAATTCCCAAAAAGCAACCTATGCGACTCTAACACTGCTCCTCATTTGCTCCCCCGTGGCGTCATCTCCCCCTGCTTCCTAAGTGGCGTCTTCTTACCAGTTTACCACTCCTTGTCTTGTGTCAACAAACACAAACAATAATCCCTAAAACCTGCCCCAGCTAGCACTCCCTTAAAGTGCCAAAAAAAAATTTTCGCTAAGGCTTCGGCTTAACCCCGAGCCTTCCCGGGGCCCCCAAACATAACAAATTAATAAATATAGTATACCAAACACACAGAACATGGCAAATGAAAATCCCCTACTTCCCGGATGTTACAGAAGGAATTTTGGTCAACTAAGAGTTTTTGGTGGAGGGTGTAATCGGTTTTGGTAAGGGGTGGTTGTGCCAAATTTTTGTTAGACTTCTTGAGGAGTTTTTGGTTTCATTTGAAGGTCTTTTCTTTTTACCATTTGGTACCTCTTTTCCTTGCCTAAAACTGTGACTATAAGGGAGCATTTTCTTTTCTTCTTCTCATATTTTCCATAGCTTTCTTTTTCTCTTTTCGTTAGACGACATACTTGGAGACCAAATCTCCCTTGTTCTTTCCTCTCCAAAAAGTCGAATCTTTTAAGCATCTTATTTTCTCTCTCTCTTTTTCGTGTGGGGCATTTTCTTCCTTGGCCGAATCGGGTAAGTGGCTTCATTCTTTTCCTTTCACCCTCTTTTCTCCATAGCCGAATGTGTGACCCTCATCATTCGATTGGTTCACTTTATTTCTAAACCGAAACATCACTCTCTCCTACTCCCTCATATCGTGATCATCTCTTATTTTGTAGCATTCTAGTGGGGTGTCGAATCTCATATCTTTGCTGACTCATCCGTAGCCATAAGTCGAATTGGTAGAATCGGGTTCATCATCGTTAAAGGACTAAACAACTCGTTCCCCTCTACTCTTTGATCTTTTGGAAGTAGTGGTAAGCTGAAACCCTCTCCTTAGATAACTACTTTCTCTCATTGTAATATTATTCTGACCGAGACTCTTCCAATGGAGGCAAGTGGTAGCCGTTCTAAGGGAAAATCGATAGGAGGGCAAAAAGGGAGTGGACTTGCAATCTCTGCTCCCAAGTTCAAACGTAGGGCGGTATCGGCAGTTCGAGATTTTCCACCAGGTTTTGGACCATCTTCTGGTGAGAGTAGGCAAATCGTAGTCGTTCAGGATACTAAGGGTAAGCATTTCTTTAGATCGTTTGATTTAGATTTGGATTAAGACACTATCTCTTGCTAGTTAATCGAGTGTTATGGTGACATAGGTGCCGATGATCAAGAAGGTTTAGTCCTTACCGTAATCAGGTGTGTAATCTCACACCGAAATCCTGTAAATCTGTGATTCACCATCATGTTCGAAAAATAGATCGTTGTTGCTTACAAATCTAATAACCGTAATATGGCATGAATCGAATAACTTGCTTAAACAACATTATTTCTAAAGATCTGTTGAAATCGGTATTAATTTGCTAAATTTCAAAAATGTCCTTATGGGCCGAATTACTAAAAAGCTTTAATGGGCAGTTTTTATGAAAATACCCCTATGGGCCGATTTACCAAAATACCCTCGATGGGTGTAACACCCCATACCCGAGTTCGAGGCTTAGACCGGATACGAGAAGTTACTATGCTTGAACTTGCTTAATCAAGTACTTACGGGCTATAAAATTTTGTTCTGAGTTAAGAACTTATCTTTCTTAATCGACTGGTACTTTTCATGGGCCTACGAGGCCTTAAGCTCATGTCCGTAAACTTTCGAAACTCAATCGAAAACTTTTCATTTAAACAGGGGTCACACGCCCTTGTGAGTTGGGACACGCCCGTGTAAACCTGAGACACGCCCATGTCCCCTAACCGTGCTTAAAACTCGAGCTTACTGCCAAACTTTACACGGCCATGGCACGCCCGTGGTCGTGGCCCATGTGAAAAACCTTAGCATTCTGACTTATAACACACGGCCATGGCACGCCCGTGGACTTAGACCGTGTACTACAACTTGATATTCTGACTTAAGGTGCAATGGTGCAGGTACACACGGCTTAGACCTGCGCCGTGTGTCCGACCAGTATGGGCACTTAGAGGCTATTTACCAAGCCAATTGCCACCCTGAAATCAAGAGCAAATTCATACTATCTCAACAAATCAAATCACTACAACTTTAATGAACAATATAACATGCTCCATTGATATCAATAACATACATACTTTTTCAATCTTGGCCAATCATTTAGCCATTTACAAAAGAATAATAATAAACTTGATAGCCCATGCTTTTCCCCTTTCTAAGACATATACTCAAAATGAAATGTTTCCTATACATGACATACTTAAGTAAACAACTTCGCTATACCAAAATAGCGGTTGATAGTGTGATTCGAGCTCCGACTTCAACGATCCACAAGTTAGCTTGGCGGGACTACATAGAAAGAAGTAATAAAAGACGTAAGCATTTAGCTTAGTAAGTTTGCATAATGCACATAGCAACATACTTGCTTAATATAAACCATTTGAAATAAACAATTACATCATAAATTTCATCTATAAAGCTTACTTACTCATACTTGATTCTTACATAACTCATGAAACTTACTAGTCTCATACTTGATAGGCAAACAAAGTACCTGTATCACTAGATCACATTGATCAGCATACCTGAACATAATACTCATAAATTCTAATTCATCTTTCATAACATGAATAATATTCTTTATCACTTGATAATAACCTTACTTACTTAGCTTTCTTGTTATCTCTTTGGAGCTTAACTCGTTGCCCGGTGAATTTATATGAATAACCGAGGATACTAAATCTCATCTAAATTTCGAGGCCATGACTTAACATGGACTTATACGAAGTCTTTCTTGTTCTCACCAATGCCATGCCTTAACTTGGACTTATGTGGGATCTCTTTCTCTTGATAACTTTTCAATGCCAAGCTTGCCTTGGTCTTACATGATAACTTACTCAATGCCAACTTGCCTTGGACTTACATGATAACTTACTCAATGCCAAGCTTGCCTTGGACTTACATGATAACTTACTCAATTCCAAGCTTGCCTTGGACTTACATGATAACTTACTCAATGCCAAGCTTGCCTTGGACTTACATGATAACTTACTCAATGCCAAGCTTGCCTTGGACTTACATGATATCTTGCTTGCTTGCCGATGCCATGCCTCAGCTTGGTCTTATACGGACTTTCTTGTTTCATGTGGTAGATCGAGTATCCTAAGTTATTCAACTTCAATCGGGGCTTTCTCATGCTTGATCTCATTAATTTCTTTGTTTAACATAACATTAAACGTTTTTCATAATAACATTGTACATTATACTAAGCAATTCAATGATATAAATCATAAAACTTAGAAATCATACAAACTTACCTCAATATACAAAATGTAGCTAGGTATGCAATCTAGTCCTCGACCTTGTTCTTGCCTCGGTTTCGATCGGGCTTGCGTTTTCTTGATCTATAGTCATAAATAGATCATTTAATATTCACATTGACTAAATTGACCCTTTACTCATACTTGGGCAAAATTACTATTTTGCCCCTATACTTTCTCATATTTGCACTTTTGCCCCAAGGCTCGTAAAGTAATTTTCATTCAACTTTCTTAGACTACATGCTTAGCTGATTCATTTTCTCTACTATAGCAATCATCAATTCTCATTATTTCTAGTAGGTATGACTAATTTCATAACTATTACAAATTAGTCCATACTATCATATTTCATGAAATTCATTAAGGAAAAGATGTTTATCTAACATCAAACTCTCATAATCTTCCATAAAACTTCATTTAACAAGCATGTCATTCATAGATGAAATTTTTGAACATGCATCTTAGCTTATTTTATAGCTAAAAATAGCTAATTCATAATACGAGGACTTCAAAAACAAGAAGAATATTAAAAACGGGGCTAAGATGAACTTACTAGCAAGCTTGAAAAAAATGAAGAACCCTAGCTATGGAGTCTTCAAATTTTCGGCAATGGAAGGAATAAGATGAATGAAATTTTATCATCTTTTTCCTAGTTTAATCACTTATTAGACAAATGACCAAAATGCCCTTCTCTTTAAAAATTTCTATTTTACTAACTCATGTCCATTTTTGTCCAAAATTTATAATTTGGGCAAATTGCTATTTAAGGACTCATAATTAATATTCTAAAGCTATTTCATACAAAATGCTTCTAGAAACTCACATTTTACAACTTCTGCAATTTGGTCCTTTTTGACCATTTAACTTCATTTTTGCAAAATTGCTTCATGAAACTTTTACACTAACATGCAAACATGGCATGAACCTTAAAAACTCATAAATTCACCTCAGCATTCGTGGTCTCGCACCACAATTACGACTAGGCCCTAAATCGGAACATTACAATTCTCCCCCTTAGGGATTTTCGTCCTCGAAAATCTTACCGATGAAAAGGTTTGGAGTCTTTGGTTTCTCATACTCTCTTCGGGTTCCCATGTGGCTTCTTCTATTCCATGTCTTTGCCACAATACTTTCACTAAGGAAATACTTTTCTTTCTTAGCTGCTTCACTTCCCGAGCTAATATCTTGACTGGTTCTTCACCATAAGTCATGTCGAGATGAATCTCTACCACTGACTGGGGAATTACATGCAAAGGGTCTGATCGATAGCGTCTTAACATTGACACGTGAAACACATCATGTATCTTTTCTAACTCTGATGGCAAAGCCAATCTGTAAGCTACTGAGCCCAACTTTCTCAAGTAATCTCATACGGTCCAATAAAACGTGGACTCAACTTGCCTTTTCGGCCAACTGAGAACTTTTCTCCAAGGTGACACTTTCAAGAAAACTTTATCTCCAACTTGATACTCTATCTCTCTTCTCTTTTAAATCCGAGTAGGATTTTCATCTGTCTCAAGCGACTTTTAAGCACTCTCGTATCACTCTTACTTTCTCTTCAGCTTCTCTAACCAAATCAACCCCGTGAATTTGGTTTTCTTTGAGTTCAGTCCAAAATAAAGCGTTCTGCATTTATGCCCATATAAAGCCTCATAAGGCGCCATCTTTAAACTCGACTGAAAACTATTATTGTAGGCAAACTCTACTAATGGGAGAAACTTTTCCCAACTGCCTCGGAACTCTAGAATACAACATCTGAGCATATCCTCGAGCACTTGAATTAACCTCTCTAATTGACCGTCAGTTTGAGGATGAAAAGCGGTACTAAGGTTCAACTTTGTACCCAAGGCCTCTTGTAACTTCTTCCAAAACCTGGATGTGAATCTCAGATCTCTATCCGATATGATTGACAAGGGAACTCCATGAAGTCTTACTATTTACGAAACATACAAGTTTGCCAACTTGTCTAGTGAGTAATCAACTCAAATGCGGGTATAAAATGGGCTGACTTCGTAAGTCTATCAACCACAACCCATACAACATCTTTCTTGCTCGGAGACAACGGTAAACCCGTTACAAAATCCATAGTAATACGGTCCCATTTCCACTCGGGAACCAAAATGGGTTGAAGCAAACCCGAAGGTACTTGGTGTTCAGCCTTTACTTAGCGACAAATCAAGCATTTGGAAACAAACTCGAAATATCTTTCTTCATTCTCGGCCACCAATATCGTTGCTTCAAGTCATTATACATCTTGGTACTACCGGATGTACAGATAAACATCCATTATGGGCCTCATGCAAAATTTTACGAATAAGCTCTTCTTTTCTCGGTACACAAACTCTGTCTTTGAACATCAAACTTCTATTGGGACTAATTGGAAGTCGGACTCAACATCTGTCTCGCACTGATCTCTCTAAACTTGCAATTCACTATCTTCTTTACGAGCCTCAACGATCTCTTGGAGAAATATCTGGTCTAGCTCTTAACTCGGCTAGAATAGAACCATCATCAGATAAAATCATCCATGAATTCATTACTCTTAATGCAAATAAGGACTTTCTGCTTAAAGCATCAGTGACAACATTCGCCTTTCTGGATGGTAGTCAATGACTAACTCATAGTCTTTTATCAACTCTAACCATCTCCTTTGGCTTAAATTCAACTCTTCTCGTCATCAAGTACTTGGACTTTTGTGATCGGTGAAGATCCGACATCTCTCACCATATAGATGATGTCTCCATATCTTCAATGCGAAGACTATGGCGACTAACTCTAGGTCGTAAGGCGTCGGATAATTCTTCTCATGAGGCTTTAGCTGTCTTGAGGCATAAGCAATCACTTTGCCTTCTTGCATAAGTACACACCTAATCCATTTAAGGATGCATCATTGTAAACTATGAACTCTTTCCCGTCTCAGTTGTACTAAAACTAGAGCTTCATCAATAACGCTTTCAATTTTTCGAAACTTTGTTGGCATATTTCTGTCCACTCGAACTTCACATTTTTCTGTAACAACTTCGTCATCGGGGTTGCAATCATGGAAAACCCCTTGACAAATCGTCTATAATAGCCGGCTAGGCCTAGGAAACTTCTAACCTCAGAGATATTTCTCGGTGGTTTCCAATCCGTAATAGCCGAGATCTTACTTGGGTCTACTCGAACCCCTTCTCCTAAGACAATATGCCCCAGAAATCCTACTTCATTGAGCCAAAACTCACTTTTACTGAACTTGGCATACAACTGATTTTCTCGAAGAATCTGTAAAACCATTCGTAGGTGCTCAGCATGCTCATTCTCATCTCGGGAATAAATCAGTATGTCATCAATAAAATGACTACAAACTTGTCGAGGTATGGTCTAAAGATGCGGTTCATTAAGTCCATGAATACCGCAGGAGCATTGGTCAAACCAAAAGGCATGACTAAAAATTCATAATGCCCATACCTTGTTCGAAAAGCAGTCTTGGATACATCTGACTCCTTTACTCTTAACTGGTAATACCCTGATCTCAAGTCTATCTTAGAGAAAACGGTGGCTCCTTTCAATTGATCGAACAAATCATCGATCCTTGGCAATGGGTACTTGTTCTTTACTGTTGCTTTATTAAGCTGGCGGTAATCTATGCACAATCTCATAGTGCCATCCTTCTTTTTCACAAATAAAACTGGAGCACCCTGGGAGAACAACTTGACCTTACAAAGCCTTTGTCGTTAACTCTTGCAATCGTATCTTCAACTCTTTCAACTCCGTTGGAGCCATTCTGTAAGGAGTAATAGATATTGGTACAGTACCGGGAGCTAGCTCAATACTGAACTCAGCTTCTCTGATTGGAGGTAATCCCGATAAATCTTCGAGAAAAACATCCATGTGCTCACATACTATCGGTACGGACTCAATCTTTAACTCTGTTTCTTTATCATTCATCACAAAGGCCAAATATGCCTCATACCCCTTTCTTATAAATCTCCGTGCCATCATATGAGAAATCAATACCGGCAATCCACTTTGTTCATTTGATTCTATATGGAGGATATCCCCATTCTCACTTCTCATTTCAATGTATTTCTTCCCACAATTAACTATCACATTATGGGCAGTTAACCAGTCCATACCGAGAATGAGATCAAACTCGTCAAATGGTAACAACATAAGGTTTGCTTTAAAATAATGATCTCTAATCATTAAGGGACATTCTCTACATACTTCATTCACTAACACACTCTTGCCTAAAGGATTAGACACTCTAATCACAAATTCTATAAACTCTATAGGCATACTCAAATCGGATACCAATTTTATGCAAATGTAAGAGTGTGTAGATCCGGGATCTATTAAAGCAATAACTTTAACATCATGAAGAGAAAAGGTACCCGTGATAACATCATGGGAAGATGCCTCTTCGCAAGCGCGAATGGAATAAGTCTGTGCAGGCGCCCTACCCTCGGGTCTCGCGGCCTGCTCTCTAGGGTTACCTCTTCCTCTTCCCCCACTTCCTGGGTTTCTCTGCGGTCTTCCTCTGACCATACTCCCGGATCTCGGGTTTTGAGCTCTCTCTTCTTTCATTGTCTCTGGACAATCCTTTATGTAGTGGTCTTGGGAACCACATCTAAAACATGCATTTTCATGCGCTCGGCATTCTCGGGATGACGTCGCCACCTGTGGGCATCTGTGTCTTTCAGATTGAAAGTTCCCACACTAGCGATCAAGTAGTCTCGTGCTTTATTTCCGAATCATCATTTATTCTTTTCTTTCTTTGAAAACCCAATGGAAGTAGCCGATCGGTTAGGTAAATCTCTTGACTTCTTGGATGAGGATTGGAATGACTTATTCCACTGTCTCTTTCTAGAGTCGCGAGACTCAATTTCAGACTTTCTCTTCTCTTTTACTAGCTCTTCGGCTTTACAAGCTCTCTCAACTAGCACAACAAATTCTTTCAATTCTAGTACAACAACAAACAGTTTGACGTCCTCATTTAGCCCATCTTCAAATCTTGTACTCATGATGGCCTCGGTGGACGCGCATTCTCAAGCGTATTTGCCGAGTCGCACAAACTCACGCTCATAATCGGTCACCGACATCTTGCCTTGCTTTAACTCTAAAAATTCTTTTCTTTTCTCGATCTACAAATCTTTGGTGATATACTTTTTCTTGAACTCTTCTTGGAAGAATTCCCATGTGATCTTCTCCTTGGTACCATCGATACAAAGGGTGTTCCACCATTGATAGGCGAGAATCTCTTAAAAGGAGACTACACACTTCATGCTTTCCTCGGTGTGCATGATAGCTCATTAAATACTACGATGGTATTTTCTAACCAAAACTCACTTTTTAGGATCATCTTCTCTTTCGCCTGAATTCTTCTACCCCATGTTTCGATCCTATCAGCGGAGGTTTGTCTCCTCTTACCACCTCTACTACTTGAGAGGCTACTGGAATAGGTTGTGGAACAGGTGGGGGTGAGGGGGTTGTACATTTGGTTTCATATGAACGAACTCTGAATACCACGTATTCATCATGTGAAGGAAGGCTTCTCTAGCCCCTTCTCCTCCTTCTTGACTCACCGTAGTGGGTCTATTCTCATTCTCGTTCGGCACTGTCCCTTTAGCGGGAGCCGGCGCATTACTTTCTACCTCATCCGCCATATCTCTTTCAGGATCCATTTACTATATATATAAACATAATTTAAGTTGTCAGGAGTCGTCACACTATCATTATAAAAACATTTTTACGTATGGCATGTATAGCTAGACTCGTGCTCATGCTACGTTAGTCCTAGAATTGACTAAACCATAGCTCTGATACCACTAAATGTAACACCCCATACCCGAGTCCGAGGCTTAGACCAGATACGAGAAGTTACTATGCTTGAACTTGCTTAATCAAGTACTTACGGGCTATAAAATTTTGTTCCGAGTTAAGAACTTATCTTTCTTAACCGACTGGTACTTTTCATGGGCCTACGAGGCCTTAAACTCATGTCCGTAAACTTTCGGAACTCAATCGAAAACTTTTCATTTAAACAGGGGTCACACGCCCATGTGAGTTGGGACACGCCCATGTAAACCTGAGACACGCCCATGTCTCCTAACCGTGCTTAAAACTCGAGCTTATCGCCAAACTTCACGCCGCCATGGCACGCCCCCGTGATCGGCCCATGTGAAAAACCTTAGCATTCTGACTTATAACACACGGCCATGGCACGCCCGTGGACTTAGACCGTGTACTACAACTTGATATTCTGACTTAAGGTGCAATGGTGCAGGGTACACACGGCTTAGACACATGCCCGTGTGTCCGACCGTGTGGGCACTTAGAGGCTATTTACCAAGCCAATTGCCACCCTGAAATCAAGAGCAAATTCATACTATCTCAACAACTCAAATCACTACAACTTTAATGAACAATATAACATGCTCCATTGATATCAATAACATACATACTTTGTCAATCTTGGCCAATCATTTAGCCATTTACAAAAGAATAATAATAAACTTGATAGCCCATGCTTTTCCCCTTTCTAAGACATATACTCAAAATGAAATGTTTCCTATACATGACATACTTAAATAAACAACTTGGCTATACCAAAATAGCGGTTGATAGTGTGATTCGAGCTCCGGCTTCAACGATCCACAAGTTAGCTTGGCGGGACTACATAGAAAGAAGTAATAAAAGACATAAGCATTTAGCTTAGTAAGTTTGCATAATGCACATAGCAACATACTTGTTTAATATAAACCATTTGACATAAACAATTACATCATAAATTTCAGCTATAAAGCTTACTTACTCATACTTGATTCTTACATAACTCATGAAACTTACTAGTCTCATACTTGATAGGCAAAAAAAGTACCTGTATCACTATATCACATTGATCAGCATACTTGAACATAATACTCATAATTTCTAATTCATCATTCATAACATGAATAATATTCTTTATCACTTGATAATAAAATTACTTATTTAGCTTTCTTGTTATCTCTTTGGAGCTTAACTCGTTGCCCGATGAATTTATATGAATAACCGAGGATACTAAATCTCATCTAAATTTCGAGGCCATGACTTAACATGGACTTATACGAAGTCTTTCTTGTTCTCACCAATGCCATGCCTTAACTTGGACTTCTGTGGGATCTCTTTCTCTTGATAACTTTTCAATGCCAAGCTTGCCTTGGTCTTACATGATAACTTACTCAATGCCAAGCTTGCCTTGGACTTACATGATAACTTACTCAATGCCAAGCTTGCCTTGGAATTACATGATAACTTACTCAATGCCAAGCTTGCCTTGGACTTACATGATAACTTACTCAATGCCAAGCTTGCCTTGGACTTACATGATAACTTACTCAGTGCCAAGCTTGCCTTGGACTTACATGATAACTTACTCAATGCCAAGCTTGCCTTGGAATTACATGATAACTTACTCAACGCCAAGCTTGCCTTGGACTTACATGATATCTTGCTTGCTTGCCGATGCCATGCCTCGGCTTGGTCTTATACGGACTTTCTTATTTCATGTGGTAGATCGAGTATCCTAAGTTATTCAACTTCAATCGGGGCTTTCTCTTGCTTGATCTCATTAATTTCTTTGTTTAACATAACATTAAACATTTTTCATAATAACATTGTACATTATACTAAGCAATTCAATGATATAAATCATAAAGCTTAGAAATCATACAAACTTACCTCAATATACAAAATGTAGCTAGGCATGCAATCTAGTCCTCGACCTTGTTCTTGCCTCGATTTTGATCCGGGCTTCGTTTTTCTTGATCTATAGTCATAAATAGATCATTTAGTATTCACATTGACTAAATTGACCCTTTACTCATACTTGGGAAAAATTACTATTTTGCCCCTATACTTTCTCATATTTG
Organism: Gossypium sturtianum; assembly: GCA_025698515.1. Classification (NCBI taxonomy): domain Eukaryota; kingdom Viridiplantae; phylum Streptophyta; class Magnoliopsida; order Malvales; family Malvaceae; genus Gossypium; species Gossypium sturtianum. The sequence continues at coordinate 116,385,014 of CM046954.1, read as the reverse complement.
CACTTTTGCCCCAAGGCTCGTAAAATAATTTTCATTCAACTTTCTTAGACTACATGCTTAGCTGATTCATTTTCTCTACTATAGCAATCATCAATTCTCATTATTTCTAGTAGGTATGACTAATTTCATAACTATTACAAACTAGTCCATACTGTCATATTTCATGAAATTCATTAAGGAAAATATGTTTATCTAACATCAAACTCTCATAATCTTCCATAAAACATCATTTAACAAGCATGTATTTCATAGATGAAATTTTTGAACATGCATCTTAGCTTATTTTATAGCTAAAAATAGCTAATTCATAATACGAGGACTTCAAAAACACGAATAATATTAAAAACGAGGCTAAGATGAACTTACTAGCAAGCTTGAAAAAAATGAAGAACCCTAGCTATAGAGTCTTCAAATTTTCGGCAATGGAAGGAAGAAGATGAATGAAATTTTTTCATCTTTTTCCTATTTTAATCACTTATTAGACAAATGACCAAAATGCCCTTCTCTTTAAAAATTTCTATTTTACTAACTCATGTCCAATTTTGTCCAAAATTTATAATTTGGGAAAATTGCTATTTAAGGACTCATAATTAATATTCTAAAGCTATTTAATACAAAATGCTTCTAGAAACTCACATTTTAGAACTTTTGCAATTTGGTCCTTTTTGACCATTCAACTTCCTTTTTGCAAAATTGTTTCATGAAAGTTTCACACTAACATGCAAACATGGCATGAACCTTAAAAACTCATAAATTCACCTCGGGTTCGTGGTCTCGCACCACTATTCCAACTAGGCCTTAAATCAGACTGTTACAATGGGCCGATGTGCTAGAATGCCTTAGTGGGCCGAATTACCAAAGTGCTTTAATGGGTCGATTCACCGAAATTTTTCACTAGATTAATGGTTGTTATATATGTGGATATAATTTTTATTATGTTGCATCTTTACATATTGCATGGGTTGGGAAAAATTGTATGAAGAGTAGTGTAGCCCAGTGGCATAGCCACAATTCGTTTATTATTGCGCTTACTTATGATTTCGGTGGCATGGCCACAATAATAATATATTATAGCAGCTTGACTACAAATTTGGTGTGAGCGGCGGGTGGGTTGACTTGATCCCCACAGGTGTGATTGGCTGGTCGGGGGTGTGATGGATGGAGGGGTTGGGTTGCATTCATTTCATTTGATTACTATTATGTAAATGGGCTTAGGCCCAAGATGTTGCTATGTGGGTTCGGGCCCTGTGGATGACGGTAAGGGGATTATGCATTGAGTTCTTGTAACTCACCCCCCTTTCTTTCTTAATCCTTGCAGGTAATGCTCAGTGATAAGGACTTGGGCCCATGGATGACTCGGTGGAGGCCATACTTTGAAAATAATGTTTTCGAACATTAGTAAACTTCTTTCTGCTTTATTTCATTACTTTTACTATTTTGGGTTTAAAGTTGTAATAAGGCCTCGGGATATGTTTTAATTTGCTTTATGTTTTGGCGTACTTATTATTTTCTTGAATTGTTTTAAAGCGGGATTTTACGAGATCATAAATAACGGTTTTCCAAAATTGATTAACAACAAACGGATTTCATAACAAATAAGTATAAATAATTTAACTGGATTTTCCTTCGAATTTTATCAACGTTTTTTTTAAGTCACGATTTTAAAGTTCACTAGTTCAATTTTTGATTCATCAATCAACCTCTCGAGATTAGTAGTTTTTATAATCAAACTTGTTTTCTTAACTATAAACAAATAACGACAACTTTAGTAAAAATCACAAGTTCTTTACACGTTTTCTTCATGTGACATGCCAGATCCGGTCATACCGCATGGCCGAGTTTGGGGTGTTACATGTGCCCTAACTTACTGGGCTTCAATTTTTCTCGTAAGAACTTAAAGTATTAGATATCTCTTCACTTTTAAAATAAAAACTTACAAATTTCAAATAAAAAACCTATTCTTGGGAATTCAAAGCGTTGTGTCCTAACTTACTGGGTATGACGTTTTGTGTCTCGGGGTAGGAATTTTCTAAAATAAATACGTGCTTAGTTTCAAAGTCATGAGATGCTGTATCCTAACTTACTGGGTATGGTGTTTTATTTCTTTGAGATAGGTAAGTCTGGGTTTCTTTTCTTCAAATAAAAAGACCATTTTCTAATTTTTTTTAAAGTTTCAACATTAGGACATGATTTTATCAATTAGGTACCAATTTTTGGGCGTTATGAGGGTACTAACCCTTCCTCATACGTAACTGACTCCCGATGTAACACCCCAAACCCGGTCTAACCACTACAACCGAGTCTGGCGTGCTACGGAAAGAGAATGTTTGAAGATCGACTTGTCAATTTTATTTAAGGAGGAAACTGTTGATTAATTTCAGAGAAAACGAATTTGAATCTTGTTTTAGAAAAACTTAGTTGCTTAATTGTTACTCCATACTTATTACTTAATCAGTGAACATTTCAGAAAACACATTATTATCGAGGTTTAAAAAAAACAACCAATTCATATTTACCAAGTATGCTTATCGAAAGTTATAAAAAAACAACCAAATAAAACATCACGTAAATAAAGGTTAGCGCCTTATTACAACGAGGAAAACCCAACATTTAAATAAAACAACTAAGTCCTAATGAGAAAACTTTGATATAAAATAAATGCTGAGCATGGCCACCTCGAGTCCACTCCGGCTCCATATCCACGATCTAAGTCTGATCTGCAAAATGTAAAGGAAGGGGTGAGTCATCGAGACTCAGTGTATAAATCCCCACCTCAAGAGAAGTTATGCTCTTACACAAATTCATTTACACATATGCATGTCATGCAACCCGTCAACCTAAGTATCCATCCATGTCTCCCAAATCTACCGCTTGTGGTACCAAACCACTGGTGGTGCCAAACCACTGGTAACCGAAGTTACAAGAATAACATATGTGGTACCAAACCACTGGTGGTGCCAAACCACTGAGACTTAGTCACAATTTTTATAATTTATGTGGGGCCAACCCACTGTTGTGATGCCAAATCACTGGTGACAGTCTGATAGATCATACTTCCCCCTCCTCTCATCACCCATAACACAGAGTTATGCTAACAATATTAGTATGATCATGCTTAACATACATAATTATGTATACAGAATATCATGCTCTCATAGATCACAATCAACGCGAGAAAGATAACAACTTACCCGGCATCCCCGTCTTTTTACCCACAAGGGTAATTTGGTAACCATTGCCGTTATTTCGGCTTTTAACAACACATAACATTTAACTTAATAAGTAAAGAAAGTGTGTAAGAGTTACACACCTGGTTTTCGTACTACCGCTTTCACTACTTCTACGCTACTTTGGCGTTGGGTTTATAGATCCAATCCCCCTACTGCTTGACTGTTAGTATTGTCCATAATAACTCCTTGTCACTAAATCATTTAAATGATGAGATCTAAGTACCCAAACAACTATAACACTTAATACGAACTCTTACCTAATTAATTGAATCCCGAAAGTCTTTGGGAAACCACCACCACCAACCTACCTACATTCGGCCATCCTCAAAATATCAAACAAACCAATAATCACAACCAAACCAGCCCATGTGACATTCGGCCAATTAAAAGAAATCAAGAAAGGCCATCCGGCCGAACCTACCACCACCTACCTTTGGCTTTTCCACCAAATCGGCACAGGAGACTTTTAATGAGACAGATTCGGCTACTAGCAGCAGAGAGGGAAAATCGACAGGCCTTAGAACAAGTGATTCGGGTTAGGTCTTAATGAAAAGAAAGAGTGAAATCGCAAAGAAGGAAAAATCCTGAAACTCACCAGATCACTAAGGAGTATTCGACTTATGGTGCACCTTCGGGAAACAGAAACCACCCTTGTAGATTCAGCTAAAGAAGAGGAAGATGAAGACCAGGGTATTCGGCCTTGGAAGAAAAGAATAACGAGAATAATGTGTTGGAGAGTTGTGGCCAAGAAAAGAATTTGGGAGAAGAGGAGAAGATAATTTCGGCTAGGAGAGTAAGTGAGAAAGAAAGGAAAGAAAACAAATGAAAAAGATGAACACCAAGCCTCAAAATTTCGGCAATACACATGCACACACTCAGAGTTGGAGTTTCGGCCAACTCTCTCCCTCATGATAACTCTTATCTTGCATGATAACCCAATCCCTATCTTACCTTTAGAAGAGGCCAACTTAGAACCAACTCTTTCCTTCTAATTATCAGCTTTTAATTACTAAATTAAAAAGAAATAAAGCTCCTAAATTTTAGCTATTGTGTCGTCCATCCCCTTCCCTCCTATGTCCCGAATTTTGACCCATCCCTTTGGGCCCCAAGCGGCCACACCAGGCCCAACTCCTTCCCCCTTGTGACGCCACCTTCATGCTCACCTGAAGCACCCCAAATTTTTGGGCTACAAGCCCAGCTTGCTACTAAACACAGGTACTTACTTAAATTATAAACTAACAGTATTTATAACTTGAGTTTAACCTGAGTTTTAAGCCCAAACCCGAGCCCAATACACACCTCAAGGCCTTAACCTACTAACTTAGCCATGCAGCATACCAAATGCCACAGACCACAGAATCAAGGATATTACAGTTCTACCCCCTTAAAATAAATTTCGGCCTCGAAATTTACCTAGTCGAAAAAGTTAAGGGTATTGCTGTCGTATGATATCCTCCGGCTCCCATGTCGCTTCCTTCGATCCATGGTTCCGCCATAATACCTTCACCAAAGGAACAAATTTCCTACGTAAAACCTTAACATCCCGATCTAGGATCTGCCTGCGGTTCCTCCTCAAAAGATAAGTGCGGATTCACCTCTATCTCCTCCTTTGGCACAACATGTGATGGATCCGAAGCGATAGCGTCTAAGCATGGAAACATGAAACACATCGTGAATTTGACCCAACTCGGTGGCAACTCTGGTTTGGTAAGCCTTTGGTCCCACTCGCTTCAATACCCAGATAAGGCCCAATAAACCTAGGGCTCAACTTGCCTTTCCTACCGAACCTCGGAACCTTCTTCCACGGCGACACTTTCAAGAAAACCACCGTCGACCTCTGCAAACTCTATATCCTTCCATTTAAGGTCGGCATAAGACTTACGCACTGTCTGAAGCTTCTTTCAACCGAGTTCTAATCACCTCCACCTTATCTTACGTCTCAACCAACCAACTCTGGACCCAATAAGCGCGCTCTCCCAACTCTGTCCAACACGTAGGGTACGACACTTCGACCATATAAAGCTTCATATGGAGCCATCTTAATGCTCTTTGATAACTATTGTTATACGCGAATTCCGCCAATGTGTAAGAATTCTTCCCAACTACCCTTGAAATCCAAGACACATCCCCTTAGCATGTCCTCCAAAACTTGAATCACCCTCTCCGATTGTCCATCATTTGGGGATGGAATGCCGTCTTGAAATCCAATCTTGTACCCAATGCGGTGCAAAGCCTTCCAAAACCTTGCCGTAAATCTAGGGTCTCTGTCCGAAATAATCGACACCTTTGGCACCCGTGTAACCTCACAATCTCCGCTATATATAGTCTCGCTAGCATCTCAAGAGAGAAATCCATACGTCATGTGTATGAAATGAGCAGACCGTCAGACGGTCCACAATCACCCAAAGCGCATCCTTTTTAGTGGGTGTGAGGGTAACCCACTCACAAAATCCATTGTGATCCTTTCCCACTTCCTTTGTGGAATCTTAATCGGGCTGTAACAACCCTGACGATAACTGATGTTCAGCCTTGACTTGCTGACATGTCAGACACTTACCTACAAATTCCGTTACCCTACGCTTAAGACCCGGCCACCAAAACTGCTCCCGCAAATCTCGATACATCTTACTACCTCCGGATGCATAGCATATGGTGCTATGTGCCTCTTGCAAAATCTTACGCGCTTAACTCCACATCCTTAGGCATACACACCTTCCCCTGAAAACATAATACTCCATCGCTGCTCAGACTATACCCCTCCAATCCACCATTCTGCACTTGCAAGCATCGAGCACTTAAGACTTCATCTACCAGTTGTTTCTCCTTAACCTGATCTACCCATGATGGCTTCACTTGCAATTCCGCTAACAGGCTTCTGTCATCATACAGACTCAAATGAGCGAACATCACCCTCAAATCCGAAACCACTTTCCGACTTAGCGCATCCGCCACCACGTTTGCCTTTCCCGGGTGATATTCAATCGAACAGTCGTAATCCTTTAACAATTCCACCCACCTTCGTTGCCTCAATTTCAGCTCCTTCTGAGTCAGCAGATACTTCAAGCTCTTAGGATCCGTGTAGATCACCGACTTCTCCCCGTACAAATAATGCCTCCACACCTTCAAAGCGAAGACCACTGCAGCTAACTCCAGATCATGCGTCGGATAGTTAACTTCATGCGGTCTCAAGCTGCCGAGACGCATAAGCAACAACCTTCCCCCTCCCGCATCAATACACAACCTAACCCGTATGGGAAGCGTCACAACACACCACAAAATCTTTCCACGCCACAAGTGAATCAAGACCAGGAGCCTCGGTCAAAACCCTCTTCAACTTCTCAAAACTCTCCTGCTGCTTATCCGCCCATACAAAAGGTACCCCCTTCCTCAATAATTTTGTCAAAGGTGCCGCTATCGAAGAAAATCCTTCCACAAATCTTCTATAGTAGCCTGCTAACCCCAAGAAACTGCGAATCTCCGCCACCGACTTGGGTGGTTTCCAATCCAATACAGCCTCAATCTTCCGAGGATCCACTCTTATCCCTTCTGCTGATACCACATGCCCCAGAAAAGTAACTTCCTTCAACCAAAACTCACACTTACTAAACTTGGCGTATAATTGCTTTTCCCTTAAAATCTGTAACACTACCCGCAAATACGCGTCGTGTTCCTCTTTCGACCTCGAGTATACCAGAATATCATCTATAAATACCACGACGAACTGATCCAAGTACGGTTGAAACACCCGGTTCATCATATCCATAAACACTGCGGGTGCATTCGTCAACCCGAACGGCATTACCAGAAATTCATAGTGCCCGTATCGAGTACGAAATGCCGTCTTCTGGATATCTGCCCCCTTTACCTTAAATTGGTGATACCCCGACCTCAAATCTATCTTGGAAAAGACCGATGCTCCCTTAAGATGGTCGAACAGGTCATCTATCCTAGGCAATGGATACTTGTTCTTAATTGTCAATTTATTCAACTGACGATAGTCTATGCACATTCGCATCGACCCGTCCTTTTTCTTAACAAAGAGCACAGGCGCTCCCCAAGGTGATACACTTGGCCAAATGAAACCCCGATCCAATAACTCCTGAACCTGTGCTTTCAACTCCACCAATTCCTTTGGCGCCATCCTATACGGAGCAATAGACACTGGCGCTGTTCCAGGTAGAAGGTCAATACCAAACTCCACCTCCCGATCCGGTGGCAATCCGGAAGCTCTTCTGAAAAAACATCGACAAAGTCCTTCACTGTTCGAACACCTCCTACTGCCAAATCCTTAGCTTCCAAGGCACAAACATAAACAACAAACGCCTTACATCCTTTCCTTACCATCCTTTCCGCCTTGGTAGCGGACACCACACTAGATAGGTAATTCCTTCTCTCACCTATCATTACCACCTCTTCACCCTCTCGCCAATTTTAGCACCATGCGCTTAGCCGCGACTGATCTAGTTACGCCGGTACTTAACCAACCAATCCATTCCTAAGATTAAATCGAACTCCCCGAAGGGTAGTTCCATCAAATCCGCTTGAAACACGACCCCTTGAAATTCTAGGGTACATTCCTATCTGATTTATCTACTACCACGAGTGTCCTAGAGGGCTAACTCTTTGTCATCTTCCTAGCGAGAAATCTCATAGGCTAAGTTGAGTTCCCACTACGCTACTAGCTACATATGAGTGTGTTAAACCAACGTCAATCAAAGCGGTATAAGGCAACCAGAAATTAAAAACGCACCGGTTATGGCGTCCGGTGCGTCGCCCTCTCCCGACGGCGGCAGTGCATAAACCAACCTAGGGTGTCTAGCATTAGCACCCCCAAAGACACCTCGACCGGTGCTCCACGGCCTCTCGTCGTTACCATTACCACCCGAAGCGCACCTCGACCCCTTTGTGGTTCTTTGGCCATCTCTCCTGAATTTACCACGCCCTTGACCCTCAGCTTGGGTCGTAGCTAACTTCCGCGGACAATCCCTTACCCGGTGCTCCATTGACCCACACTCAAAGCACCCTCTATTACCAGCCCAATACTCTCCCGAATGAGCCTTCCCACATCTAACGCATGACCGAGGTGGCCTGCGAGCGATGAGCAGAGCTTTGCGACTCGATCGGCCCATCAAACCTAGCCCTTTTACGAGTATTTCCACTGCACGATGGCCCAAAACTCCTTTTATCCCTGCCTCTCTCCTGATTCCGCTTCTCGGTTCGCTTCACCTCCTCAGCTATTTTGGCCTTTTCCACGAGAACGGCGAATTCCCTTTCTCGCTGAGGGGAAATCAACACCCGCAGCTCATCTCTGAGCCCGTCCTCGAACCTAACACAATGCTCATGTTCCGTAGCCACCATACCCCGAGCATACCTGCTTAACCTCAAAAATTCTGCCTCATATTCAGGTACCGACTTATTCCCCTGAACCAAATTCAGGAACGCCCTACGTTGCGCATCAGTATAACCAGCTCCCACATATTTCCTCCGATAGGCTGCCTTAAAATAATCCCAGGTGATATCATCAGCCACTGCACCATCCCGAACCGTGAGCCACCACTGATACGACTCATCCTGGAGAAGAGACACTATCCCCTTCAACTTCTCCTCAGTCGAGAAGTCTAAGTCATCCATTATACGTTCTGTTGCCTCTAACCGATTACTTCGGCGGTGTTGGGAGCTACACGGACACCCCTAAACACCTCCGCTCTGTTAGCTCAGTCGCTCGACCACCGATTTTCGAGCTCTGTACTGCGTGCCGCCTCGGCAACTCTCTCCAAAACTCGCGATGCCGCACGGGATATTACATCATTATCACTGTCGATCACGAAATTGGCTCCCTCCGCCGGCGGATCGGTAGCCCATTCCGGACCCATGGCGGACCTGCTTTGGCTCGACAAGGTCATCCTACCTCTACCCCGGCCACGCGGTGGACGTCCACGACCTCGTGTATTCATTCTTCCCGTTCGCGTTTATCTGGTTAAGAATTTTATGTATTATTAATTCTATTCACTGTTTATCCACGAGCAATTTTATGAAAAATAGTTTTAAAAAGTGATTCTTTCGAAGTCGAATCTACCTATAGCTTTAGTTTCAGGCTTAACTCCTAGTTCTGAGTACATCCATCACACAAACAACGTCCACAGACCACATTCAACGTGTAGGGGTATTTTCGTCATTTCACTACCAGGGGGTATTTTCGTAATTTTAACCTATAGGGGTATTTTTGTAAATTTCATAATATGGTCTCGGGTGATTTTGCGAAGAAGGGTATTTTGGTAATTTTTTTTCTTTTCAGCTCGGGGGGGTACTTTGGTAATTTTCGCAAACCAGGGGTAATTTGATGATTTCAAAACTAGGATTTTTACAAAATAGTGTGTTGGTCCCTTTCGGATTTTAATTATCAGTTGCTTTGTGAACAAGTCCTCATGGTCGGGTGAGCAGTCCTACGCACTGTAGGATTCAGTGAAGAGGAGGTGAGTCACTAGGACTGCTTAAATACCAAGCTCTTCCGGATCCAATCCTAGACATACGTATGCCTGTTACCACACCCTAGTCTTGCGGCTTGTTCACAGGTTTGTTTAGTGAAGTTAAGTCTTATGAGATTTTAAGAGTTGTTTCAGCTAGGCCTAAAGTCCATCAAGTTCTAACCTAACTAATATACGTCCCATAAGTCCCATCAAGCCCACATATAAACATTAAATCAAAGGTTAGGGTACTTACCTGGGTGGATCGATGCCGGAGACTCAGGTGCCATGCTTTCCGAGATATTCATCTCCTTAAAAATTATTTTACACCCCTCAAAACATATTTTGGGCCTTAAACCCACAACCGAGCTTTTAAACTAGGCTCTGATACCAAAATGTAACACCCCAAACTCGGTCTAACCACTACAACCGAGTCTGGCATGCTACAGAAAGAGAATGTTTGAAGATCGACTTGTCAATTTTATTTAAGGAGGAAACTGTTGATTAATTTCAGAGAAAACGAATTTGAATCTTGTTTTAGAAAAACTTAGTTGCTTAATTGTTACTCCATACTTATTACTTAATCAGTGAACATTTCAAAAAACACATTCTTATCGAGGTTTAAAAAAACAACCAATTCATATTTACCAAGTATGCTTATCGAAAGTTATAAAAAAAACAACCAAATAAAACATCAAAGAAATAAAGGTTTAGCGACCTTATTACAACGAGGAAAACCCAAAATTTAAATAAAACGGCTAAGTCCTAACAGAAAACTTTGATATAAAATAAATGCTGAGCATGGCCACCTCGAGTCCACTCCGGCTCCATAACCACGATCTAAGTCTGATCTGTAAAATGTAAAGGAAGGGGTGAGTCACCGAGACTCAGTGTATAAATCCCCATCCCAAGAGAAGTTATGCTCTTACACAAATTCATTTACACATATGCATGTCATGCAACCCGTCAACCTAAGTATCCATCCATGTCTCCCAAATCTACCGCTTGTGGTACCAAACCACTGGTGGTGCCAAACCACTGGTAACTGAAGTTACAAGAATAACATATGTGGTACCAAACCACTGGTGGTGCCAAACCACCGAGACTTAGTCACAATTTTTATAATTTATGTGGGGCCAACCTTTGTTGTGATGCCAAATCTTTGGTGATGATCGATAGATCATACTTCCCCCTCCTCTCATCACCCATAACACGAGTTATGCTAACAATGTTAGTATGATCATGCTTAACATACATAATTATGTATCTGAGAATATCATGCTCTCATAGATCACAATCAACGCGAGAAACATAACAACTTACCCGGCATCCTCATCTTTTTACCCACAAGGGTAATTTGGTAACCATTGCCGTCATTAGGCTTTTAACAACACATAACATTTAACATAATAAGTAAAGAAAGTGTGTAAGAGTTACACACCTGGTTTTCGTACTACCGCTTTCACTGCTTCTACGCTACTTTGGCGTTGGGTTTATAGATCCAATCCACCTACTGCTTGACTGTTAGTATTGACCATAATAACTCCTTGTCACTAAATCATTTAAATGATGAGATCTAAGTACCCAAACAACTATAACACTTAATACGAACTCTTACCTAATTAATCGAATCCCGAAAGTCTTTGGGAAACCACCACCACAAACCTACCTACATTCGACCATCCTCAAAATATCAAACAAACCAATAATCACAACCAAACCAGCCCATGTGACATTCAGCCAATTAAAAGAAATCAAGAAAGGTCATCCGGCCGAACCTACCACCACCTACCTTCGGCTTTTCCACCAAATTGGCACAAGAGACTTTTAATGAGACAGATTCGGCTACTAGCAGCAGAGAGGGAAAATCGACAGGCCTTAGAACAAGTGATTCGGGTTAGGTCTTAATGAAAAGAAAGAGTGAAATCGCAAAGAAGGAAAAATCCCGAAACTCACCAGATCACTAAGGAGTATTCTACTTATGGTGCACCTTCGGGAAACAGAAACCACCCTTGTAGATTCGGCTATGGAAGAGGAAGATGAAGACCAGGGTATTCGGCCTTGTAAGAAAAGAATAACGAGAATAATGTGTTGGAGAGTTGTGGCCAAGAAAAGAATTTGGGAGAAGAGGAGAAGAGAATTTTGGCTAGGAGAGTAAGTGAGAAAGAAAGGAAAGAAAACAAATGAAAAAGATGAACACCAAGCCTCAAAAATTCGGCAATACACATGCACACACTCAGAGTTGGAGTTTCGGCCAACTCTCTCCCTCCTGATAACTCTTATCTTGCATGATAACCCAATCCCTATCTTACCTTTAGAAGAGGGCAACTTAGAACCAACTCTTCCCTCCTAATTATCAGCTTTTAATTACTAAATTAAAAAGAAATAAAGCTCCTAAATTTTAGCCATTGTGTCGTCCATCCCCTTCCCTCCTCTGTGCCAAATTTTGACCCATCCCTTTGGGCCCCAAGCGGCCACACTAGGCCCAACTCCTTCCCCCTTGTGACGCCACCTTCATGCTCACCTGAAGCACCCCAAATTTTTGGGCCACAAGCCCAGCTTGCTACTAAACACAGGTACTTACTTAAATTATAAACTAACACTATTTATAAGCGTTTAACCTGGTTTTAAGCCCAAACCCGAGCCCAATACACACCTCAAGGCCTTAACCTACTAACTTAGCCATGCAGCATACCAAATGCACAGACCCACAGAATCAGGATATTACACCCGAACCTATTTTTCTTGTTTTTCGTAGACCAAAATCAGTATTTTAAAATAAAGCATTTTCAAGGTGATCCAATCACACCTAAGTAAAAAAGGATTGGTGGCGACTCCCGTTTTTCGTTTTTAAAAGTCGATCCCTGTTTTTTAAATAAACTTTTAAAATGGTTTCGACATGTAGTATTTGCCATGAAATTTTGATTTCTTTAAAAAAGACATGTATGAAAGTTTAAGTCTTTAGAATTGACTTAGTAACTTTCTTGAGGCAAAATCCTAGGAGGTATAAGAATCTAATATGATAAAGGCACACTTTCTTTGGATCGTTTGAGCCTTTCAAGCCGAACTTATTAAATAAACCCTTGAAACTTAATTTTTTAGCTTAATGGTCTATTTATTGCAAAGTACCTACATTATAAGCCACACTATCATCTTTTTTTTTATCCTATTCTTTTGCACCTATCTTAACCAAAAGTTGTCTTGGTTGTCAAAATTGTGGAAAATTAAAAAAAGATGTACATGCTCCTCACATGTAAAAAAATAAAAGCGAATGTAAGTTTGTTCAAAAGAATGAAAAGTAAAGAAAGACTGCTAAAAAAATCTCAGAAAAGAGCAAAGTTTGCCTAAAGTCTTAAAATAGTAAAAGTTGAGCATGAATTCGAAATAAGTTTGGAGGTGTTCCAAAGACCCAATTTTATGAAGGTTGTGACAAAGAAAGATCCAATACAAGTTAGTGTTAGGATGATTACACCTCAAAATTCACTTCTCTTTATCCCTACCTTAAGCCTAGCCCTATTACAATCTAATAAAAGACATATTGATTGGATGATTATACCCACTACATTAGTGGAGAGGAATTACTAAGCTCAACTTATGAAGACCACTAATTAAACCTTGGGATTGCTATGTTTAGTTGGTAAGGAAAACATATTGATTGGTGAATGTTATGTATGACTTTGAAAATGCATGAAAACTATGATTCATGTTGACATTATGATGCGCTTAGTATAAAAATAGAAATAATATTTGCATTTGAGCTACTAATCAATAAATAATAATTTTTAAGCATGATTTTTTCAATGCATGATATGTGCGAAGATTGATGCTACTTTATTGTTTTGCAAAATTGCCTTAGCAAAAATCGTGTTGTGCAAAAGCATTACTCAGGCGACCAATGATTTAAGTTTAGGGGTGTGTAAACTTGAAATTATATAGGGTTTTTATATATATATATACCACCTTTTTACTTAATAAATGTGTTTATCTTGAGTAATTATTATTAAAATAAGTGATTTTTACTTAATTAGTAATTTATACATGAATTTAGAAAGTATGTGAAATTATGCTTAATTACATGATTTTAATGCATATTTTATATTAATTCATGTTAATTTATTAATGTATGTATTTTTCTATATGTAGGAGGTCCATCGGAGACATGATTTAAATAAATAAAACATGGAAATGTACAAATTATCCTTGTGGACGGCAAGACCATGCAATTTGGGGCATGAGGTTGACTACTTGACCCAATAAAGATGGTGGTGGAAGATGGACATGTTTGTTAAGTTTTGGACTGAAGAATCGTCTAACAAAGGGAGCTAAGAACCCAAATTCGGCACTTAAAGGTGGCTGCCCAAAATATGTTTTGGGATAATTAATTGAAGGTCCTTAAACTTGAAAAGTAATCAGAATTCAGCCCAACAACTTCTCTGTTGAAACTATCCACTCTATAGTTATTTTTAGCTTGAATTTCAAATTCAAATTGAAAAGACTTGGTCATCCCTTTTCCCTTGAAGCATGGTCAACCATATGAGAGAGGGAAAGAAGGAAATTTAAACCTATTTTTAGTAAACTCAAACCTTTAGCATCCCCTATAAATACCCTGCCATCCCATCATTCATCCATCATCCCTCAACACTCACTTCTCTTCTCTCATTAGCATTTTCTCTACATTTTCCCTTGCATAGCTGTCCATCCCTCCTCCATTCTTTAGCCTCAAAAGCTTTGTCAAAAGCACTTCTTAGTCGATTACCCCTTAAACACTTAGCAAAAGAAGCATCAGTCAGAACTGAGGCGCGCATCAGTCATAATAGATCCAAAAGGCTGTTAAACTGAATAGAGTTTACTCTTTCCTCTTGTTATTTATTTTAATTATATTTGTTTTTAGTTTATTTTTTTTGACATCAATGATGATATTTTAAATCCTATTTTCTAGAATGGTTATCTTAATTCAATAATATCTATTTTATTAATGTTTAACATGTTTAGGCCTCAGTCAATCATGTTTTTGATTAATATCATGATGCATTTAATTAATACGTGATTGGGTGCACTTAGACTAGCTGAGCGATCCTAACCAGACGACGGTTAGTAGACACATAATTGAAAAGTGCAATGCTCAATTTAGATCTTTAAACCCAATTAAGTTGAGGTTTGTAATATCTTTTGTTAGGTCTTTTGCTTTGCATAGTTTTTAGGTTTATGTAATTAAACTGTTGCAAACGTAAATGTCCTTGTGACCTTACATAAATGCTAAGAAATCCTTACTAAATATGATCAATAAAATGCATATTTAACTAAGTAAAAGACTCCTAAAGGACTTAATTTGGTTTCCAAACTCATGAAAGATCTAGCTGCCATGGAAGTATTTCCGAACATTGTTAAGCATAATGAAGTAAATTGAATTGGTTAATATAATTATCCTAGCCCATTTAATGTTGATTGTTTTTTTTTGCTGAAGCCTTCATTCATACATTTAGTTAAATTGCATCTAGATTAAATTGCATTAGGGATCATTCTTTGCATTCAATTAAGTTTAATCATCACTATCCAAATTTATTGAGCTTTTACATCAAGTTGTTAATTGTAATTTTGCACTTAATTGATTAAGCTTATATAGTCCCTGTGGAGACGATAACTCATTTTTACTTACTTATTACTTGAACGAATACGTACACTTGCGTAAAAAAATGTTTACAGTAATCGATACAAAGGTGAGAAAAATAACTTGATTGGAAACTGATATACTGTTACATGTTTTAAGCCTGGATGAACATTGGCCACCTCTAGACGTACTAATGTCTAGAGTGTGAATACTGCTACAAAATATATGGAATTTGAGGCATTGTTCACAAGTATACGGGTCAGGTTGTAATATAGTTTGTTTACAAAGAAACACTTTGTAAGTATTCCAAGGATAATGAGGCTTGTACTAAATTAATTCTAACCTAAACGCCAATAGATCTAATTAGTACTTTAAATCAGTTATAGTACAAAAGCAGAATAAAGGGTTTT
Organism: Gossypium sturtianum; assembly: GCA_025698515.1. Lineage (NCBI taxonomy): Eukaryota > Viridiplantae > Streptophyta > Magnoliopsida > Malvales > Malvaceae > Gossypium > Gossypium sturtianum. Next base: position 116,369,302 of record CM046954.1, on the reverse strand, counting down.
TTAGGTTTTTTATAATAATAAAATAAAATAACATAAAAAGAAAAAATTCAAGAGATCAAAGTAGAGAACAAATAAAATATGATTATGAGTGATTAGCTCGCTTCAGTAATCTCCGTCAACTGTCGCTTCGGGTTCCTCATTAATCAACTAGTCGCTACCTCAGCAGGATCTTCCGATCTTCCACTCAAATAATAAGTCGGCAATGACTACTTATATTCTGACGTCACAGTCCAGTCTAGCTCGGGGTAATGGTGTTCACAGATAGGTCATACCAATTTCGGGTTAATACCCACCTTGATGACTTCCTAGGGTGGTCAGGCCTAGGGTTTGATTTATATTCTTCCTCTCCCAAACAATTGATCCATTGAGTAACTCTACAAAATAATTAACAGATCATACCTCCACTTGCCAATCCCCTATAGAAGGATTAGATCCTCATGGCTTTCATAAACAATATGGAAAAGATGTAAAAAGAGAACATGATAAATGAATTGAAGTGTAGAGTTTAAGAAAAGCTTGATTTATATTAAGAATAAATGCAAATCCATAGAAGTTGATCATCTCCACAATCAGATCTCATGAAATAAAACAAAGAACGAACTGAAATAAAACTAAAACCTAAGAAAAGAGAAAACTAAACTAAGTTTAAGAGAAAAATTCTAAACTAAGTAAATGGTCCCTAAAAGATGTGCCAAAGGAGCTTATTTATAGATTTTAGGTGGCCGTCGTCCTTAACCCTAGGTTACCTAACATTCCCAAGCTTTAAGTTGGATTCTGCAGACCGAAACTCCCCTGTCTTGTATTATTCTTTCGTCCAGAGTCAATGTCGCGACACATCAAGACTTGTGTCGTGAAATAGAGTTCAGTATACTCATCTTCAGGGTATCTTCAGGGGTATGTCGTAACACCCTTAGGCTGTGTCGCGACATCGAAGGCAGTCTCGAAATTCTTCATTTTGTTCTCTATGTTGCGACATCAAATCATCTGTGTTGCAACATAGTGATCAGTATTGGTTTAGCGCCTTCTAATGGTCTCCTGCACACTCACAAAGAGCGTTTGCTCACCCTTAGGCCTCATTCGGTCCCTAAGGTCAATAAAAGACTCAAAATGCACACTTTATTAAATGTAAATGAAATAATGAAAAATCGACTAAAACATAACAAAAGTGCTTGTATTCAAGCTCCTCAAATGTGAAAACTAGTTTGATCTGCTACACCAAATTATAGCTGATCAAACTCTCCCACACTTAAGTCATTGCTTGTCCTCAAGTAATGTAAACATATAATTAAAATAAACGAAAAAGAAGGTAGGAAAACATAAAGGAAAAAAATAGTTGTAAATAAAAGTAAACCAAATGACAAAATGTAAAAAAAAATGGACTTAGTTTCTTTCTTTAAACAAGCTAGAGTTAGTGAATATGGATATAATTAAGAACTTCACACTTAGACTCCCCCACACTTAACTTTTTTCTTGTCCTCAAGCAACCCAAGTCTAGACACATTGCATGCAATAAGAAGACGTCCCTTGTATTTTATTACTACTAAGAAACATGATTGTCAAATTTTAAAGTTATAACAATTCTTATCGCACAAGTAACCTAATCTTGATTATTCGATGCCTTGAAAATTTTTAAAGCAAATCTGGATTAGTTTACAGAGTTACATTACTAACAAATTAGAAGTAATTCATATGACCAAATATTTAACAATATCACAATTAACATAAATCAAATAGATATGTAGTAGACATAATCATGTGAATAAAAAATATTAATTGAGTATAATTGTTAGCAATTCTGGAATATTAAGCATAGAGAACGCTTAAGTCACATTGGTCTTTTAGGCTTGTAACATTATGAGGCTTAGGACGGTATGAGTTCAAAGAAAGATATGGCTCAAAATGGTTCAAACACTAGAAATAGTTAAGCACATAACATTGTTCCCTCTCTTCCCTCTTAATTTCCCATCCAGGCTCACCGCCTTTTGTCTCCCTCTCTCAACTACCTTATCTCTCCATGTAGGAAGATACAATATAATTCTAGCAACTATGTCAACTTAACGACTTTTGGTGCACTGATGATTGAATTTTCTCTCACTTTTGTGACTTTTTGTTTTGTCACTTGACTTTTTACTTTTTTCTCAATCACAATGCTTTTGTCTTTATTCTATATTTTTTCTTCTCATTCTTACTTTTGACTTTTTTTGGATGTTTTTTTCTTCTTTTTTTTCCACATTTTTCCTGAAATATAACTACTGTGTCACATTGTTTCTTCCTTTTTCGTTCTTTTTTTAAACCTTATGTTATTCTTTTTTTAAACCTTATGTTATTCACCTGAAATAAGGTATAGTCATTTGAGAACTGGTTATTCAAATAATGCCTTATGTTATCCCTAAGCATCCCACCATACACAATTTCTTTCATGCTTCGAATTAAACTGAATGAATAATAATCAATTCAAGTATTCATGTCTCTACGAATATCTATAAAATTTATATCTTATATGGCATCATCAAACATTCTTACTTAGGTACTTCTAATCTATTATGCAATTTAACTAGGTAACCTAATCAATTTCCCTTAAAATAATCAAATTATCTCATATCAATAAAAAAATTTCATGCTTGATAAAAATCATTGCATGTTTCATTATTTTCAAACACTATTCAAAGTGTTAATATAATCCAAGCACCATGCAACAAAACAATAATATTCTAGTTTTTTTTAAAAAAATAAAAATAAATAATCAACTAAAGCAAAGTAAACATGTAAACAAAACATACAAACTATGTAACGCCCCGAATTTTGGGCCTAGGAGAAATAGGTTTTGAAACAAGGGAACAATTTGGAGACTACACATAGGTATTTAGTTCTGCAAGAAAAATGGCACAATTGAATGCTTGCCTTAATAGTTAAGTGAGTTTGGAGTGTTTGGGGATGTTTGGGAAGTCTTGGGTTCAAACCTAGGCTTTAGCAAAATTTTTAATTTTCAAGTGAATAAGGCCTTGGTTCTGGAGAGTAGGCTTTAAGAATAATTGTGGCGAAAATGTGACACAAAAGAACCTGTAGTTCAGTGGTAAGTGGCATGTTTAAGGCTGCAAGGGAGCTCAAGTTCGAGTCTCATGATGCGCAAGGGAGTATTTATTTTATTTCCTTTCAGCAGGAGAAGTGGAGTTAGACTGAAACTCTATAAGGTGAAGTTTGAATTGGTCTTGGAGGGTTTTGTGGAGCAAATCAAGGAGGAGATTGGGGAGAAAATCAAGGAATTTCGAAATGGGAGGTTGGTAAAGTGTTGTGGTCGATTGGGACTCTAAGGCTTTAGTGGAATTCGTCTAGGGGGGAAATAGGAAGCATTTTTCGGCATTAGGCATTTCTTTGTTCGATTTTGTGAGTGTTGATAGGAGAGTTGCCGAATTTCCTTGCTGGAAGTTTAGGTTTTTGCACTTTTTGCATTTCGGGTTCTCTCTAGTTTTCTTTGTGCAACGAAACTGGCCATTCGTGTCATTATTTCTTTGCATCTTTGCTATTCTTTTCCTCTCTTCTTGGCCGAACCTAACATCTACTTTCCCTTACCCCTTTTCTTCTGCAATCGGATTCTTTCATAGCCTAGCCGAACCTTCCCTTTCTTTTCTTTAACTTCTGTTCATCTTCTATTCTAGTCTGGCCGAATATCACTGTTGTTAATCCTTCTCTGCGTCGATCTACTGCAGAGGTTCTGACTATCGGTAAGTGTTCAAAATCTATCCTCTACTTTTCTTTTAAAAACTGAATACACCATGCTCTTCTTTTTCTTTTTCCAAAATCGAATACCCCCTCTTGCTAACCGATTGTCATTTCCTCATTCACATACTGTACTCGTTGCGATCCTAGGGTCTTTCTCAAGGAGTGGTGAAGTGTGAACAGTTTGGAGGAGTCACACTTTCGTCCTCAACGTATAGGTAAGGTAAAAGTGTTACCCTATATTCTTTGGGGTTGGCCGAATGTGCCTTATCACTTACTAATCGGATTTTGATTGTACTATAGGAAACCAACAAAGGCGTGTGATCGTTTCTGAACAGCGATCGTAGAGGGACTAAGGTCACCCTCATTCAAACAAGGTAAGAAGGGTGTTTCGGATTAAGAGTCAATAAGAGGGTGCTTTACCCTATCGGTTAAAAGACTAACTTTGGATCTTGTTTGAATCTAGGTTGGGTGCTCGTGGAGCGTGGAGGAATATCGTAATCAGGTGTGTAACCACACTATCTTTTCTGTGAATCGACAAAAGCCGAAAAGCCGAAAAGCTGAAACTTCGGCATTTGAGGCCTCACGAGCATGCGATCACTTGTGTGGTAAATCGAGCCCACAAACAGTGGCAATAGACTGTAGAGAAAACCATGAGCGTTCTCGTGCTTTTGGGCTGATATGGGCTTCGTTTGGCTGAAATGGGCCGTGTGGGCCTACTGGGCTCGTGGGCCCCACACGAACGAAATCCTCGATATTTGGCGAATACTGGACTGGGCTATGTAGTTCACATAGCCGCGACTGAATTTGGGCTACATGGGCCACACGAGCGTGTGAGCCCACTTGGGCCGAATATTGGGCCTTGGGCCTATTTACACCGTTATGACCATTTAGGTTATCTGTGTCGCTCGAGGCGACTATAGACCTTTGGAAAGGTTGTTATCTACACTGAAATACCCCTAAAGAGTAAAATGACTAAAATACCCCTAAAGAGTAAAATGACCGAAATACCCTCATAGGGTAAAATGATCGAAATACCCCCATAGGATAAAATGACTGTTATACCCCTAAGGGTAGGTTGACTGATGTGTTCATGATTTGTATATGGATTCTGTATGAATATGACATTCGCATACACGTATGATTTATGACATGGCATCTTGCATGGGGTTGGGATCTTGTTATGGAGGAAGTGTATCATTCATTTGGTGGCTTTGCCACAAATCATGCATCGCGTTTCTTTGCGATACTAATCTTGGCGGCTCTCTTTGCAATCACATATGCATCGTGGCTTTGCCACAAACACTTACATCGCGTTTTTCTTTGCAATATCGATAATGGCGCTCTGGTTTGCAAAAAGCTGTCATCGTGGCTTTGCCACATATATTGTTACTGGTAGCTCTGCTGCGTTATTATTACTGGCAGCTATGCTACAATATTGGTGTGTTGGCTGGGTAGGTCGATTTTATCCCCACATGGTGTGTTGGTTGGTACGGGTGGTGTGTTGGTTGGATTGGGATGGGTTGCATATTTGCACCATATTGATACTGTATTGGGCTTAGGCCTACATTGATTACTATAATGGGCGAGGCCCACATCTGCATCAGCATCGAATAGGGCTGTGCCTGCATCAGCATCGCATGATAAGGGATTACACACTGAGTTCTTGTAACTCACCATTTTCTTTTAACTGTACAGGTAATCCCTAGCCTTAGATGATTTGGAGCTGCGAGGAACTCAGAGGTGGCCACACGTTCGCTAATATTTTTTATTTTAGCCCTAGTTATTTAAATTTTTATATTGGGTTGATATTTATGTAATAAGGCCTCTGGTGATTTTAATTTTTTTTTCAATTGGGTTTAATTTCTTATTTTTGAAACTTCCAAATTGATACAAACAAGTTTTCAAAAACAATAACTGTTTTAGAAGACAAACACACATTTTCAAACTTTAAAATGACATTCATTAGAGTAGCTTCCGCGGGTTTTTAACCAACTAAGAAACCAACAGTAACAAACATGGCAACCGATAAAAAAATGGTTTTCTCTCAACAAGCCTGATTTCGAAAAACACTTTGATGTGACACGTCAGGTTCGGTCGTAACGCCTAGGCCGGGTTTGGGGTGTTACAAACTAATCCTATGCACTTTCGCCCCACACTTTAGAACATACATTGCCCTTGTAAAATCCCGAAATTGGACCTAGTAGGATTGGGCCAATTGGACCTTGGGCTTTAGGAAGAATTTGAGTATTATTTGTGTTGGTTCGGGTATGAATTTTCTGTGTTAGCATAGTCTTGTGAAGGCTTGATTTTATTTAGGAAGCTAGAATAATTTTTAGTATGGGTTATTTAATGAAGTGGATTAAGTGAGTTTGACACTTAAGTTAATTTAAGTGTTAAATTAAAGCACAAGAGAGTTAGTGGCAAGATGGTTAAGGCTCTTGAAAGGTTGCTTGAGGTTAGTGGTTCGAGTATCAAGGAAAGCATTTTGAGGATTTTTATTTCATCATAGCATTTATGGACGGTCAACTTATGTTTATGATAGGTTGGACTTTCATCTTTTGGTAAGTTGAATGTTGATTTAAGGGAAGCTTGAAATTGGGGATAAAAAAATCTTGAAGTTATGGAAGGTTGGGGAGACATAAGGCTTGGTTTTAGGGGGATGTTTTGGAAAGTATTCCTAGGCCTTTAGAGCATGTATGTGGACGGCATGTAAGGCTAGGGGGGTGGCCGAATTTTTGTTAGGTAGCTTGGGGGGAAAAGTTGGCCAATTTTCCTTTTGAACATCTTTTTGCATTTTTGTTTTCCCTCTCCAAAAACTCTTTCTTTGGCCGAATGTCATTGTGCATTTTGTGCAAATTTAGCTTTTGTTTTAGCTCTTATTTTGTTGAACCAAAAATGCTATTTCCTTTCTTTCATCTTTGCTTTTGAAACCAAAACTTCATTTTGGTATTTTTGCACTTTTCTTTTAGGTAAAATAGGTGTTGGCCGAATCTCATCTCTCCCACATCTCTCTTTTCTTTTCTTTTTGACATTTGTTCATAATCACATTTTCTTTTACACTCTCTTGGCCGAATATTTCTCCATCTCAAATACCATTTCTTTTTCATTTGTTCAAAGATAAAACGTCTACTTCCATTCTATTTTTCTTTTCTTTTTTTCACTTCACCATAGCCGAATCTTCTACTTCCTTTTAGTATTATTTTTGGCCGAATATTCAAGGGTAGACTCTCCTTGGTTTTCTTCTATCAATTTTGGATAAAAAGGGGTAAGTGTTCATGGACGTTTTTCTTTCTTTTCTTTCTCGTTTCTATGATGTTTTCTTGTGGACAAAGGCCGAACCTTTGGGCATTTTTTTTGCAAGGTTCTAACCATTTTTTTAGGATTCGATTATTCTCTTAGGCTCATTGGGATTTCGGAAGCAATCGATTTAAGCCATTCCTTTAGCAAATCGAAGTTGGTAAGTCAAGTGGTAAGGATTCTATACTCTTAAAGTTGGTTGAGGAAGCCTAAGGTTATTTGGATTAAGATATGTTGTTGGCCGAATGGTTTTCATTAAAATATTGTGATATGGCCGATTGTAGGACAAAGTGATCTAGTGCGGTAGATCGGATCATTGGATTTTAGTATTGCTTTGGTAAAAGGTGTGTATCTTACACACTTTATAACTTGGTTTATATATGTATATTTGTGTGTTATATAACTAATCATATTATGAAAGTGGGTAAATCGATGAGATCTGGATATGATACCATGATGGTATGAATGAGGATTCGGGTAAGTCCGTTTCTATAGGTTGTTAATACATGTGGATTGAAATCATGATCTACGATTTATGATATATTTGTTATGTGTTTCATAATAAAGTATATTGACATGATTTGTTTATCTATTGCATTGGTATGGGCAATATGAGAGGAGGGGGAAGATTGATATTCGTGTCTTCGGACACCAGAGGTTTGGCACCTCCAGTGATTTGGTATCACATTTGTGTCTTTGAAACACCAGAGGTTTGGCACCTCATAGCGACTCGTCCCTGTGGTTTAACACCACCGTGGGTTGGCCCCACAGATGGATTATTAGTGACTTTGAGTCACCAGTGATTTGGTATCACATTTGTGTCTTTGGGACACCAGAGGTTTGGCACCTCATAGCGACTCGTCCCTGTGGATTAACACCACCGTGGGTTGGCCCCACTTTTGAGATATGGGATTGTCGCCAGTGATTTGGTATCACACGTGGGTTGGCCCCACAACTTGATTATTCGTGACTTTGGTCACCAGTGATTTGGTATCACATTTGTGTCTTTGGGACACCAGTGGTTTGGCACCACCAGTGGTTTGGTACCACACGGGGTAGAAAAAGGAGTTACGGATGGCTAGGTTGGGTGCATCATATATATATATACATTGCTTGGTTATAATTTGTGTAAGTATGTGGCATTTACCCGGGAGAGGGAATATGCACTGAGTCTTGGTGACTCACCTTCTCCCTTATCTTTTCAGGTGATTCGTGAGATCGCGGATGTGGAGCCGGATGAACTCGAGGAGGCCATGCAATAAAATTTGATTTTACAAGAACTTCCATTTGGGTACCTTATTATATTTTAATTTGGGTTTTCATATTTTATGGATTTGAAATAAGGCCTCTTTAATTATGGTTTTTGATTATTTATATGCTTTGGGATTTATTCTAAACATGTTTAAGTATATCACTTGATTAATTTAATAATTGAGCTAAAGTTTTCTAAACTACTAAATGCGATGGTTTTTTTTTAAAATGTTACCATCGGGTAACATAAATCAATTGATAGTATTTAACAACTTAAGTATTTTTGATAACTCATACTATTTTCCAAAACTCCAGTTTCCAAATTTCTATTAGATACGGTTTTCAACCTAATCGCTTTAGTTTCTTTTCAATTTATAAAAGTTTTACAAATCTAAGCTGCAACTAAGTTTTAAAGATTTATTTTCGGGATTTCAAAGTAAATTATCAGTTTTTTTAATTTATTATACACCTGATTTCTACGAACTTAGAACAACAAAGAGTTTTTCACTAAAATTTAATCGGTAACTCGTTTTTCCTCAAAACGTTTTCCCCTGTGACATACCAAATTCGGTCGTGGCGTATTGACCGGGTTTGGGGTGTTACAGATTGGTATCAGAGCCAAGTTCAAAAGCTCGGCTGTGGGCCCGAGGCTCAAAATGTTTTAAAGTATGGTTTTAAAATGTTTTTGTGGAAAATTGTATGGTTGGAAAGGCATGGCCCCGAGTCTCCGACATCAATCCGCCCTGGTAAGTACATCAAACTGTTGATTTTGATGATGTTGGCATGATTGTATAGTAGTAGGAACTACTCTAGAGACCCAAAACTATAGGTTTGGTGTACTCGCAAAACAACCTCTTATTAAAACTTTTCATAAAATTGTGCTTTAAAGAAAGTGGAATATTGACTAATGCATAAAACTTTTAAATCGGATAAGTCGAGACTTTAGACATGAGTACTCGTGGTCGAGGTCGTATTACTCATGGACGCGGTCGGGGTAGAATGGTCGTGTTCGAGCCGGTGAGGTCCGGTCAAGGATCCGAAAATGAGGTACCACTACCCCCACCACCAGCGGTTGGAGTTGAGCATCAGGATCAAACGGGGGATGACGCAGTGTCTCAGGCGATGCTGCGAGTTCTTGAGAGGGTAGCTGGAATAGGTGGAGGTGCGGGAATTCGGAAATCCGTATCTGAGCGACTTCGAGCCAATGGAGCTGAGGTATTTCGAGGTGTTTCAGGTGTGGCTCCCAGTACGGCAGAGTATTGGTTAGAGGCGACGGAACGAATCATGGATGACTTGGATCTGAGTGCCGAGGAAAGGCGAAAGGATTGTATCGCTTCTTCGGGATGAGTCATATCAGTGGTGGCTCACGGTGCAGAATAGTGCTGCGGTGGAGGATCTCACTTGGGATTATTTTAAGGCAACATATCAGAAGAAATATGTTGGGTCGAGTTACATTGATGCTCAGCGTAAGGCATTTCTGAGTTTGGTCCAGGGAAGTAAGTCCGTATCAGAATATGAGGCAGAATTTTTAAGATTGAGCCGGTATGCTGGAGGTATCGTGGCTTCGGAGCACGAGCGATGTGTCTGGTTCGAGGACGGTTTGAGAGATGAGTTGAGATTGCTGATTTCTCCACATCAGGAGCGAGAGTCTGCTGCTTTAGTTGAAAAGACTAAGATAGCTGAAGGGATAAAGGAATCGGTAAGGCAAAGTGTAACATCCTAAAATTGGGGTTATTTGGGATTGAATTATTTTTTTTCTCGTGTTTGAATTGCTGTGGTATTAATTGTGGTGTAGTAAGGCTTAATTAGGGGTCTTGAGTAGGCTCGAAATAGTGGAAAAATACTTTTATAAGCTTTAAAAGTGGGGAGCCTTAGTAAGTAGGGGTTACAAGGATAAATGAGGGATGAATTGGCACAGAAATGGCCTTGGAAAAGTGGCAAAAGGAGGCCACTTAAGAGCTAGAGTTGACGCCATCAAGGGAGCAAGGGAGCTTGTGTTCGAGTCATGGAAACCCCTCTTTTGCTCTTAATTGGGACGGCATAGGGGAGAGATTTTTCTCTTCAAACTCTTTTGATAATAAGGAAAATGTGGATGATATTAGCTTTTAATTGGATTTTTATTTGATTAATTCCAAGGAGAAAATATAGGCATTTGAGTATTCAAATTATTTTGAATATTTTTAAACAATTGGTCAAGAGCAATTCAAGGAGTTGCCGAATTTTTGAACTCCTTGATTGATAGGAGTGGACGATAAGTATAGGGGGAGAGTGCCAAAATCCTTCATTTGATTCCCAAACTCTCTCATCTTCTATCTTTTCTTTTTCTCTTTTCCATCCTCTCCAAAACCAAAAACTCCCATTAACACCTTTCTCTCCTTTTTGTTTTGTTGAAACATCAAAATCTCCTCTACTCTCTTCTTTGCCGAAACTCTATCTCCCTTTTAACCATTATTTTTCTCTATTTTAGCCGAATCTAGTTCCTATCTATGTGCCGAAATCTCTTCCTTTCTATTAAACTCACCTTGGCCGAATACTAAGTGTGGTGTTGATCTCTTTGGATGTTCCCTTCCAATCGGTTGGAGGAGGTAGGTGGGTTTGGCCGAATGCCTATGACTTCTTTTCCCTATTCTTGTCGACTTTGATAAAGGTAAGAGTTGGTTTCGGCAATTGTTGTTAAGGGTGCTAATCACATGTTGAAACCGATTTGGTATAGGGCCTTCGGGATTTGGAAGCGAGCAAGTGAGACCATCATCTTTGATCGAATTTGGTAAGTGAGGGTAAGGTCTATTTTAGTGTTCAAAAGTCGAAGGCTATTGTTTAGAATATTGTTGATTGACCGATTGTAGTTTGGTGAAGCAGATTCGTGTATCGTGTGCTGTGGCTAGTATTCAAAAGCGTGTAGGTAAGGATTCAGGTTTAAGAGATGCCCTTTAGATTTATTGGGTTTGGCCGAATAGGCCAAAATCCCTAACTTCCATGTTTGGCCGAATATAAGGGCAAGGAAAGCTAGGGTGGCCGATTGTCTCTTTGGATTTAGAGTTATCACTAGAATCAGGTGTGTACATACACACTTTATGATTGATTAACTGTGCTAAATGTTTGTGTATGCTAAATCGATCTATGTAGCTTTGGATTTAATATCATAACAGTATAAGCGATGATTCAGGTAAGCCCCTGTCCGTATGAGTTTACTATTTGATGCTTTTGGAAAGCGTGGCATATTTGGTATATGCGATTTAAATACATGTTGGCATGAATTCTGTTATGTATGTCTTGACTTATGTGGGTTAAACGAGTGGAGGGGGAAGTGATATTTGTGTCGACGGACACCGGTGGTTTGGTACCACATGTGTGACTACTGGTCACGGAGGTTTGGCACCTCAGAGGTGTAACACCCCAAACCGGCCTAAACGTTACTTAACCGAATCGGCATGTCACATGAAAGGAATGTCTAAAAGCGTGCATTCGTTAAAAAGCTCATATTTTTATAGTTGTGGTGAGAAATCGAGTTTAAGTAATTTTGAATAAGAAATGGTTTATTATCATTTTAGGAAAATCCCATATTGATCATTTAATAATAAGCAATAAACAAATTGAAAGTGAAACCAAATAAAATACCCAAGGCCTTATTACATAACAAAAACTCAAATAAAAATTAAGTCCAAATAAAAGAAACGAATTTACGAGTGAACATATGTATGGCCTCCACGAGTCCACCTCGGCTCCCAAATCCGCGATCTAATGATTACCCGCAAAATTTAACTAAGGGGTGAGTCATCGAGACTCGGTGTGTAAATCCCCATCCAATGTGCCCTTACACAATTTCATATGAAAATATGCATATCATGCACCCAAACCTAGCCATCCGCAACTCCTTTTTCTACCCCGTGTGGTACCAAACCCTTTGGTGGTGCCAAACCACTGGTGTCCAAGGACACGATATTTATCAATATTGTGGTGCCAAACCCTTTGGTGACTCGAAGTCACGAATAATAGTGATGGGGCCAACCCATCGTGTGATACCAAATCACCGGCGCCAATCCCGTTGTATTATCTCGTGGGGCCAACCCACTGTGGTACCAAACCACCGGGACGAGGCGCTATGAGGTGCCAAACCTCGGTGTCCGGAGACACGAATGTGATACCAAATCACTTTGGTGACTCAAAGTCACTAATAATCCATCTGTGGGGCCAACCACGTGTGATACCAAATCTTTGGCGACAATCCCATATCTCAAAAGTGGGGCCAACCCACGGTGGTGTTAACCACGTGGACGAGTCGCTATGAGGTGCCAAACCTCTGGAGGTGCCAAACCTCCGGTGACCGTAGTCACAATGTGGTACCAAACCACTTTGGTGCCCGTCGACACGAATATCATCGCCCCTCCACTCATATAACCCATGCAATATGACATAATAATTCGTGTATGCAGTATGTCATGTATGCTAGACATATATCAAATATAAGTATAACATGAATTACCATCATAATCAGATAGACATAAAACAACATAATCACCCTAATCAACCTCTAAGGGTATAACCGTAATTTTACCTACCAAGGGCATTTTCGTAATTTACCCACCAAGGGTATATCGGTAATTTACCCACCAAGGGCATTTTCGTAATTTACCCACCAAGGGTATATCGATAATTTACCCACCAAGGGCATTTTCGTAATTTACCCTTCAGTGGTATTTTGGTAATTTACCCACCAAGGGTAATTTTGTAATTTTGCACCTACAATGGCCTTTCCCAAAGGCCCAAATGTCACCCCGAGCGACTCAGCTACCATTTCGGTCAGACTTGGACGATTGGGCCTAAAACTCGATTCCGGCCCATTCGGGCCCACACGCTCGTATGGCCCACCTAGCACAAATCTAGCCATGTATATAAGTTCCACCTAGTCTAGTTCACTATATACTACACCATCATACATTTTACTATATTGGGCCCACGGGCCCATTGGGCCCCCCTTCGGCCCATCGCGGCCCAAGCAGCCCCAACCCACAAGAATACTACTGATGGCCTCAACTATCGCGTGAAGCCCCACGCGTGCGCGCACGCGCTCGTGCTACTATTGCCGTGGCCGCACCGGCATTTGCCGCTCTACAGCTAGAGTAGAGAGAGTTACACACCTGATAGGACTCTGGTGTTAATCCGCGCTCCGACCACTCCTGTGCCCAAACGCCTTCCAAGGTGTGTCAACCCTCCTCCTGGAATGCTCTTTATATAGCTAGCTCTTCACCTTCCTTCTTTGTATCTTTCCGATGTGGGATCCCTTCGTCGAGAGAGTTTAAATTCAATGAAACTCTTCCCGTCTGCATCGCAAAATAAATACTCCCTTGCTTCTCATGAGATTCGAACCTGTGCTCCCTTGCAACATAATCCACGCTGCTAGCCACTTGGCCACAAGCTCCTCTTGTATCTTAAACCATGCGCAACTAAATATGAATCTATAGCCAAATTCTGAGGTCCAAGTAAAAAGAAAACCAAAATGCAAAAGCCAAGACTTGAACCTTGGACCTCCTTCCTTCCTTGTGGCGTCACCCCTTGCCTCTTAAGTGGCATCACTTTGCCACTACACCACACACTCCACTTATGTCATTTTTCCCCACATTTTATTCTTAAGGCCTACCCGCCAACTTCAGGTTTTTTTCACCTAAAACCAAAATTTCCCCAAAGCTAATATTTGATCCCGGGACTTCATAGAAGCCCTCTAACCTTCCAAAATAACTTAGCTAATAAGTCTAACTTGCATTAATGCCGTTCTCAAAAATTTTAAATCAAGGCCCATTGGGCCCAATCCTACTAGGCCCAATTTCGGGATGTTACAAATCTACCCTCCTTAAAGAAATTTCGTCCTCGAAATTTCCAACTACAGAACATTCGCACCACCTAACCTACAACGTTTGTGCTCACGCTGCGCACTCTGATTCCAATAACCCTAATATACTTTTAACTAGAATTTAGAAATCCTACACATACTAAAAAAACCTAACCATTAAAGCAGACAAATATTTCATACGCAATCAACTCTATATCCGAACATCACATCCAACCCAAACACACGAATAGATATTCAAAATACAGCATATAACAAAGAAAAGTATCAGAAACTTACAAGTGCGGATTGGTGCAGGAGACTCGGGTGCCATATTTCAACAAAAGAACAGATATATATTTTTCTAAACCATTTTCCAAACCATCTTTTGAAAACATTTTTGAACCCAAACCACACAGCCAAGTTTTTGAACCTAGGCTCGATACCATAATTGTAACACCCCAAACCCGGCCTAAACGTTACGAATCGAACGGCATGTCACATGAAAGGAATGTCTAAAACTGTGCATTCGTTAAAAGCTCATATTTTTATAGTTGTGGTGAGAAATCGAGTTTAAGTAATTTTGAATAAGAAATGGTTTATTATCATTTTAGGAAAATCCCATATTGATCATTTAATAATAAGCAATAAACAAATTGAAAGCTGAAACCAAATAAAATACCCAAGGCCTTATTACATAACAAAAACTCAAATAAAAATTAAGTCCAAATAAAAGAAACGAATTTACGAGTGAACATATGTATGGCCTCCACGAGTCCACCTCAGCTCCCAAATCCGCGATCTAATGATTACCTGCAAAATTTAACTAAGGGGTGAGTCATCGAGACTCAGTGTGTAAATCCCCATCCAATAGGCCCTTACACAATTTCATATGAAAATATGCATATCATGCACCCAAACCTAGCCATCCGCAACTCCTTTTTCTACCCGTGTGTGGTACCAAACCTTTGGTGGTGCTAAACCACCGGTGTCCAAGGACACGATATTTATCAATATTGTGGTGCCAAACCACTTTGGTGACTCGAAGTCACGAATAATAGTGATGGGGCCAACCCATCGTGTGATACCAAATCACTTGGCGTCAATCCCGTTGTATTATCTCGTGGGGCCAACCCCATTGTGGTACCAAACCAGCGGGACGAGACGCTATGAGGTGCCAAACCTCGGTGTCCGGAGACACGAATGTGATACCAAATCACCGGTGACTCAAAGTCACTAATAATCCATCTGTGGGGCCAACCCACGTGTGATACCAAATCACCGGCGACGATCCCATATCTCAAAAGTGGGGCCAACCCACGGTGGTGTTAACCACGAGGGACGAGTCGCTATGAGGTGCCAAACCTGCGGAGGTGCCAAACCTCGGTGACCGTAGTCACAATGTGGTACCAAACCAGCGGTGCCCGTCGACACGAATATCACCGCCCCTCCACTCATATAACCCATGCAATATGACATAATAATTCGTGTATGCAGTATGTCATGTATGCTAGACATATATCAAATATAAGTATAACATGAATTACCATCATAATCGAGATAGACATAAAACAACATAATCACCCTAATCAACCTCTAAGGGTATAACAGTAATTTTACCTACCAAGGGCATTTTCGTAATTTACCCACCAAGGGTATATCGGTAATTTACCCACCAAGGGCATTTTAAGTAATTTACCCACCAAGGGTATATCGATAATTTACCCACCAAGGGCATTTTCGTAATTTACCCTTTGGTGGTATTTTTGTAATTTACCCACCAAGGGTAATTTTGTAATTTTGCACCTACAATGGCCTTTCCCAAAGGCCCAAATGTCACCCCGAGCGACTCGGCTACCATTTCGGTCGTGACGGACGATTGGGCCTAAAACTCGATTCCGCCCATTCGGGCCCACACGCTCGTGTGGCCCACCTAGCACAAATCTAGCCATGTATATAAGTTCCACCTAGTCTAGTTCACTATATACTACACCATCATACATTTTACTATATTGGGCCCACGGCCCATTGTCCCCCCCGGCCCATCGCGACCCAAGCGGCCCCAACCCACAAGAATACTACTTATGGCCTCAACTATCGCGTCGAAGCCGGCCCCACGCGCGCGCCGCGACGCTCGTGTGGCTACTATTGCCGTGGACCGCACTTCGGCATTTGCCGCTCTACAACTAGAGTAGAGAGAGTTACACACACGATAGGACTCGGTGTTAATCCGCGCTCCGACCACTCCTGTGCCCAAACGCCTTCCAAGGTGTGTCAACCCTCCTCTGGAATGCTCTTTATATAGCTAGCTCTTCACCTTCCTTCTTTGTATCTTTCCGATGTGGGATCCCTTCGTCGAAGAGAGTTTAAATTCAATGAAACTCTTCCCGTCAGCATCATAAAATAAATACTCCCTTGCTTCTCATGAGATTCGAACCTGTGCTCCCTTGCAACATAATCCACGCTGCTAGCCACTTGGCCACAAGCTCCTCTTGTATCTTAAACCATGCGCAACTAAATATGAATCTATAGCCAAATTCTGAGGTCCAAGTAAAAAGAAAACCAAAATGCAAAAGCCAAGACTTGAACCTTGGACCTCCTTCCTTCCTTGTGGCGTCACCCCCTTGCCTCTTAAGTGGCATCACTTTGCCACTACACCACACACTCCACTTATGTCATTTTTCCCCACATTTTATTCTTAAGGCCTACCTGCCAACTTCCAGGGTTTTTTTTCACCTAAAACCAAAATTTCCCCAAAGCTAATATTTGATCCCGGGACTTCATAGAAGCCCTCTAACCTTCCAAAATAACTTAGCTAATAAGTCTAACTTGCATTAATGCCGTTCTCAAAAAATTTTAAATCAAGGCCCATTGGGCCCAATCCTACTAGGCCCAATTTCGGGATGTTACAAGAGGTTTGGCACCTCATAGCGTCTCGTCCCAGTGGCTTCGCACCACAGTGGGTTGGCCCCACAGTTTACATTATGGGATTGACGCCAGTGATTTGGTATCACACGATGGGTTGGCCCCATCATTTGATTTGTGACTTCGAGTCACCAGTGGTTTGGCACCACCGGTGGTTTGGCACCCACAATATGCCGGATTTCGTGACTATAAGTCACGGTGGTTTGGCACCACCCGGTGGTTTGGTACCGCGCGGGGTTGAGAAAGGTGTTTGGATGGCTAGGTTGGGTGCATGGTTTAGTGCATGTTAATTTGTTATAAATTGTGTATGTTGTTGCACTAAATAGGGGAAGGGTTACACATTGAGTCTTGGTGACTCACCTTCTCCTTTAACATTTTTGGTGACTCGTAGATCGCGGATGAGGAGCCGGATGGACTCGAGGTGGCCATGCGGTGGGAATGTGATTAAACGGACTTTGAATTATTTTCATTTATTTTGGATTTACATGTTCAAGTTGTAATAAGGCCTCCTAAGATTTTTATTTTGCTTACTTTACATATTTTGGATAATTTGTTTTAAGTGGTTAATGACTTAAAAATGGGTACACACGTTTTCTTAAATTTAACGCAAAATGTTTTATTGTGCCATCGGGTACATTCAAAATCGGTAACAACCTGACTTAATAGATCTTTAAATATAACTAAGTGCGGTTTCTTCACACACCTAAATGGTTTTAACAAAACAATATAAAATGAGATGTTTTCACCCAAACTTAAGCGGCTAAAGAAATTTTTACAAAAATGTTTTCCTCTGTAACATACCAAATTCGGTCGTAATGTTTGGGCTGGGTTTGGGGTGTTACAAAATTGGTATCAGAGCCCAGTTCAAAGCTCGGCTGTGGGGGCCCAAGGCCCAAAATGTTTTGGTAGGCCTTTTTGGAATTATTTTTGGGTTTTTGAACAGCATGGCACCGAGTCTCCGGCACCAATCCGCCCAGGTAAGTACTTCCAACTTCTTTGTGAATTATTACTTGTAGAAAGGGTAGGTATGGGACGTAGCTAGTATGATAAGTGTGTGAACCTTAGGACTAGTCTACCCCAACAAATACATAAGACTTAAAAAGCCTAATTAAACAAACCTACGACCAAGTCGCCGAGTTAGGGTGTGGTAACCCTGGTGGGCATGTCTAGGTTGGATCCAGGAAGAGCTTGGTATTTAAGCGGTCCTCGTGACTCACCTCCTCTTTGCAGAATCCCACCAGTGCGTAGCTTCGGTTCACCTTAACCAAGAGGACTCGGTCATAGGCTAAACATACTAAATAAAACTCGAAAGGGATTAGCCATGTTTTATGAAAACCCTAATTTTAAAATCATTAAAATATCTCTTTAAAATAGTAGGACAAATTTATTCTTGGAGAATTTCAAAATATTCTTGGCTTATCAAAATTTCCAAAATGCCCCTAGTGACAAAATTACTAAAATACCCTCAGAGGAAAATGACGAAAATACCCCTGGGATAGAAACGGATAGAAATGCCCGAAGAGTGAATAGGTATGAAAAGTATTAGGGAATGGATGTGCTCTTCTGTGTAAACTAGGATAGAGGACTTAAAACTTGGATTGATCGAAAGAATCCCTATTCAACTTTTCATAAAATTTCTTCGTGAGTAACCAAGTGGAACAATTACTAATCCATAAAAATTTCTTAACCAGATTAAAGCGCAATAGTTAGAATGAGCTCTAGAGGACGTGGCCGTCGTGGATGCGGTAGGGGCAGGATGACCGTGTCAGAACCTGTTAGGTCGGGTCAAGGGTCGGAAAATGAGGTACCACCGCCACCACCACCTCCAACTTTTGGAGCTGAGGATCGAGGATCGCAGCGGGGTGAGGCAAGATGCTCGTCAAGGTATTACGAGTCCTTGAGATGGTGGTGGGGCTAGTGGAGGTATGGGAGCTCGTAAATCTGTTCTCGGCGACTCGATCTAACTATGAGTGAGGTATTAGGGAGTGTCGGGCGTGGCACCCGGTGCGGCGGAATCTTTGGTTAGAATCGGCCGAGAGAATCATGGGACGATCTCGACTGACGGATGAGGAGAAGCTGAAAGGAGCGGTGTCACTTCTAAAGGATAAGTCATATCAGTGGTGGCTCACCGTTCGAGATGGTGCTACGGCAGATGATCTTACTTGGGAGTATTTCAAAACTGCTTATCAGAAGAAGTATGTGGGCACCAGCTACACTGATGCTCAGAGGAAAGCCTTTTTGGGGTTAGTACAAGGAAATAAGTCAGTATCTGAGTATGAGGCAGAGTTCTTAAGGCTGAGTCGATATGCTAGAGGCATCATGGCCACTAAACATGAACGTTGCGTCCGCTTTGAAGACGGACTTAGAGATGAGTTAAGGTTGCTGATTGCTCCACAGCAGGAGCGTGAGTTTGCCGTGCTGGTGGAAAAGGCTAAGGTAGCCGAAGGAGTCAAGGAGTCTGTGAAACAGAACTATGATAGGAACAAGCAGAAGAGAGGCTTTGGGTCGTCTGGGTCAGGTGGTAATGTTCAGAAAAGGGCTAGGCGGAGTGGGCCAAATCAGGCAGGAAGGCCCATGGCTACTAATCAGAAACCGGCCCAGTGTAATCGCTATGGAAAATCACATTGGGGAGGTTGTTGGACCGGTGAGAAGGGTTACTTTGAATGTGGGTCGTTGGATCACCGTGTAAGGGATTGTCCTCGGAAGTTAGCCAAGAATCAGCCAGAGGGGCAAAACCGTACTCAGGATAGAACTATGGGACCACAGAGGGGTCGTGGTAATGGTAGAGGAGGCAATGGTCCTAATCAAGGTCGCGGAATTCAAGGTAGAGGCGCAGACAACACAGAGGCAAGGCAGCCTAGCTTAGTCTATGCAGCGAGGCGTCACGAGGAGGGTGACGCACCGGACGTCATAACCGGTACGTTCCTAATTTTTGGTCTCCCATATGTTGCATTAATAGATGTGGGTTCGACGCATTCATACGTTGCTAGTAGTGTGGTAGAGACTGTGAACCTAGACCTTGAGAATGCTTCTAGGGAGATGACTATAATTAGCCCTCTAGGACACTCTGTAGTTGTAAGCAAGCTATATAGGGATGTACCCCTAGAACTCCAAGGGGTCGTGTTTATGGCCGATCTGATGGAACTGCCATTTGGGGAGTTTGATTTGATTCTTGGAATAGATTGGTTGGTTAAGTATCAAGCAAGGTTGGATTGTGCTGCTAAGCGTATGGTTCTTAAGATGGTGAAGGTGATGAGGTGGTCATGATAGGTAATAGAAGAGATTACCTATCCAATGTGGTGTCGGCCTTGAAAGGTGAGAAGATGGTCAAAAAAGGGTTGTGAGGCGTTCTGGTTCGAATATGTGCCTTGGAGGCTAAGGAGTCGTGATTGAGAAGGTTCGAACGGTAGAGGAGTTCGCTGATGTGTTTCGGAAGAACTTTCGGTCCGCCTCCGGATCGAGAAGTTGAATTTGGTATAGACTTGTTACCCTAAGCGCTTACCGTGTCTATAGCACCTATCGAATGGCACCAAAGGAATTGGTGGAGTGAAGGCTCAAATTCGTGGAGCTCTTGGATCGAGGGTTTATCCGACCAAGTATATCTCTCGTGGGGAGCACTGTGCTATTTTTCAAGAAGAAAGACGGTTCAATACGGATGTGTATCGACTACCGCTTGATTAAACAAGTTAACGATCAAAAACAAGTATCCGTTGCCTCGGATCGATGACTTGTTTGACCAATTAAAGGGTGCGGCGGTTTTCGAAGATAGATCTTAGGTCGAGTTATCATCAACTTAAGGTGAAGGAGGTGGATGTGCACAAGGCGACATTCCGTACTCGGTATGGGCATTACGAGTTTTTGGTGATGCCATTTGGGTTGACCAACGCACCTGCAGCGTTCATGGACTTAATGAATAGGGTGTTTCAACAGTACTTGGATCAATTTGTCGTGGTGTTTATAGACGACATACTGGTTTATTCAAAGACGGAGGAGGAGCATGATATGCATTTGCGTATAGTTCTACAAGTATTGAGGGAGAAGCAGTTACATGCCAAATTCAGTAAGTGCGGATTTTGGCTTAGGGAGGTGACTCTCTTAGGTCACGTGGTATTAGCTGAAGGGATTAGAGTGGACCCTCGCAAGGTTGAAGCGGTAGTGGATTGGAAACCGCCTAGGTCAGTGGCAGAAATTTGAAGTTTTCTGGGTCTGGCAGGGTACTATCAAAGATTTGTGGAAGGGTTCTCTTTAATTGCAGCGCCGTTGACTAAGTTATTAAGGAAAGGAGTTCCATTTGTTTGGTCGGAGAAACAGCAAGAAAGTTTTGATAAACTAAGGAAGATTCTGACGGAAGCTCCAGTTCTGGTACAGCCTGAGGCGGGAAAATTTTTCACGGTTTATTGTGATGCATCCCATACTGGTTTGGGATGTGTGTTGATGCAGGAAGGGAAGGTAGTGCCCTATGCATCCCGTCAGCTAAGACCGCATGAGGTTAACTATCCAACTCACGACTTCGAGTTAGCGACAGTAGTCTTTGCTTTGAAAGTATGGAGACATTACTTATATGGGGAGAAGTCGATACTCTACACGGATCACAAAAGTCTGAGATATCTTTTGACTCAGAAAGACTTGAATTTGAGGCAGCGTCGATGGATTGAACTGTTAAAGGATTACGACTGTTCAATTGAATACCATCCGGGCAAGGCTAACGTGGTGGCTGACGCATTGAGCCAGAAGGTCGTGACAGACTTAAGAGCGATGTTTGCTCACCTCAGTCTATACGACGATGGAAGTCTTTTGGCAGAACTTCAAGTTAAGCCAACTTGGATCGAGGAGATTAAGGAAAAGCAATTGGTGGATGATAGTTTGAATGCAAGGAGGTTGCAAGCTCAAGATAGTGGGTTAGAAGGGTATAGTTTGACCAGTGATGGTGTACTATGTTTTCAAGGGCGGCCTTGTATGCCTAGAAGGATGTGGAGTTGAGACAAAGAATTCTCCAAGATGCACATAGCAGCCCATACGCTATGCATCTGGAGGAAGCAAGATGTATGGAGATTTGCGGAAGGCGATTTTCTCTGGCGAGGTTGAAGCGTGAGGTAACCGAATTCGTCGGAAAGTGTCCGACGCGTGTCGCAGAGTTAAGGCTGAACATCGTTACCATCGGGGTTACTTCAACCCGATGAAGATTCCGATGGAAATGGGAGAGGATTACTATGGACTTTGTCGGTGGGCTACCCCTCACGCCCAAAGCAAGAAGGACGCGATTTGGGTGATTGTGGACCGTCTGACCAAATCAGCTCACTTCATACCGGTGAGAGTGGATTACTCACTTCAGAAGCTAGCTAAGCTGTATGTGTCAGAAATAGTGAGGTTGCATGGAGTGCCAGTATCAATCATCTCGGATAGGGACCCCAGATTTACGTCAAGGTTCGAAAGCGTTGCATCAAGCTTTGGGTACACGATTGGATTTCGATGATGACTTTCCATCCACGATCGACGGGCAATCGGAAAGGGTTATACAGATCTTAGAGGATATGCTAAGAGGATGCGTTTTGGATTTCAGTGGTAGTTGGGAGGAGTATCTACCATTGGCGGAATTCGCTTATAACAATAGTTATCAAGCAAGTATTCAAATGGCACCGTACGAAGCACTGTATGGACGAAAATGCCGTACTACGGCGTGTTGGACAGAGTTGGGTGAACGACAAGTTTAGGTCCGAGTTGGTGTGGCGAAGATAAAGTTAAGGTGATTCGGGCTCGTCTCAAGGAGGCATCGGGCAGGCGAAGTCTTATGCGATCTTAAGCGTAAAGAAATGGAGTATGCGGTAGGAGATAAAGTCTTCTCGAAAGTTTCACCTTGGAAGAAGGTGTTGAGATTTGGGCAAAAAGGAAGCGAAGCCCAAGGTTCATTGGCCCATATCTGATGTTGAAGCGAGTGGGACCGGT
The DNA here is from genome assembly GCA_025698515.1 of Gossypium sturtianum. NCBI lineage: Eukaryota > Viridiplantae > Streptophyta > Magnoliopsida > Malvales > Malvaceae > Gossypium > Gossypium sturtianum. The sequence goes on along the minus strand of CM046954.1, from coordinate 116,346,342 downwards.
AGCTTATCAGCTCGAGCTGCCGGCAGAGTTGAGTCAGATTCATGACGTCTTTCATGTGTCGATGCTTAGACGGTATCGGTCAGATCCATCACACGTTGTGCCTGTGGCAGAGATTGAGGTAAACTCGGACTTATCTTTCGAGGAAGAACCAGTTCGGATCCTAGATCGAGATGTCAAGGTTCTCTGAAGGAAATCGTACCTTTGGTGAAAGTGCTATGGCAAAACCATGGTGCAGAGGAAGCTACGTGGGAACCCGAGGATGTGATGCAAAGCAATACCCCACCTCTTCTAATCAAGGTAATTTGAGAGGCGAAATCATTTTTAAGGGGGTAGAACTGTAACATCCTAAAATTGGGGTTATTTGGGATTGAATTATTTTTTTCTCGTGTTTGAATTGCTGTGGTATTAATTGTGGTGTAGTAAGGCTTAATTAGGGGTCTTGAGTAGGCTCGGAATAGTGGAAAAATATTTTTATAAGCTTTAAAAGTGGGGAGCCTTAGTAAGTAGGGGTTACAAGGATAAATGAGGGATGAATTGACACAGAAATGGCCTTGGAAAAGTGGCAAAAGGGAGGCCACTTAAGAGCTGGAGTTGACGCCATCAAGGGAGCAAGGGGAGCTTGTGTTCGAGTCGCGGAAACCCCTCTTTTTGCTCTTAATTGGGACGGCATAGGGGGGAGAGATTTTCTCTCTTCAAACTCTTTTTGATAATAAGGATAATGTGGATGATATTAGCTTTTAATTGGATTTTTTATTTGATTAATTCCAAGGAGAAAATATAGGCATTTGAGTATTCAAATTATTTTGAATATTTTTAAACAATTGGTCAAGAGCAATTCAAGGAGTTGCCGAATTTTTGAACTCCTTGATTGATAGGAGTGGGACGGCAAGTATAGGGGAGAGTGCCAAAATCCTTCATTTGATTCCCAAACTCTCTCATCTTCTATCTTTTCTTTTTCTCTTTTCCATCCTCTCCAAAACCGAAAACTCCCATTAACACCTTTCTCTCCTTTTTGTTTTGCTGAAACATCAAAATCTCCTCTACTCTCTTCTTTGCCGAAACTCTATCTCCCTTTTAACCATTATTTTTCTCTATTTTAGCCGAATCTAGTTCCTATCTATGTGCCGAAATCTCTTCCTTTCTATTAAACTCACCTTGGCCGAATACTAAGTGTGGTGTTGATCTCTTTGGATGTTCCTTTCCAATCGGTTGGAGGAGGTAGGTGGGTTTGGCCGAATGCCTATGACTTCTTTTCCCTATTCTTGTCGACTTTGATAAAGGTAAGAGTTAGTTTCGCAATTGTTGTTAAGGGTGCTAATCACATGTTGAAACCGATTTGGTATAGGGCCTTCGGGATTTGGAAGCGAGCAAGTGAGACCATCATCTTTGATCGAATTCGGTAAGTGAGGGTAAGGTCTATTTTAGTGTTCAAAAGCCGAAGGCTATTGTTTAGAATATTGTTGATTGACCGATTGTAGTTTGGTGAAGCAGATTCGTGTATCGTGTCTTTGTGGCTAGTATTCAAAAGCGTGTAGGTAAGGATTCGGAGTTTAAGAGATGCCCTTTAGATTTATTGGGTTTGGCCGAATAGGCCAAAATCCCTAACTTCCATGTTTGGCCGAATATAGGGGCAAGGAAAGCTAGGGTGGCCGATTGTCTCTTTGGATTTAGAGTTATCACTAGAATCAGGTGTGTACATACACACTTTATGATTGATTAACTGTGCTAAATGTTTGTGTATGCTAAATCTGATCTATGTAGCTTTGGATTTAATACCATAACGGTATAAGCGATGATTCAGGTAAGCCCCTGTCCGTATGAGTTTACTATTTGATGCTTTTGGAAAGCATGGCATATTTGGTATCTGCGATTTAAATACATGTTGGCATGAATTCTGTTATGCATGTCTTGACTTAAGTGGGTTAAACGAGTGGAGGGGGAAGTGATATTCGTTTCGACGGACACCAGTGGTTTGGTACCACATTGTGACTACGGTCACCAGAGGTTTGGCACCTCCAGAGGTTTGGCACCTCATAGCATCTCGTCCCAGTGGCTTCGCACCACAGTGGGTTGGCCCCACAGTTTACATTATGGGATTGACGCCAGTGATTTGGTATCACACGATGGGTTGGCCCCATCATTTGATTTGTGACTTCGAGTCACCAGTGGTTTGGCACCACCATTGGTTTGGCACCACAATATGACGGATTTCGTGACTATAAGTCACCAGTGGTTTGGCACCACCAGTGGTTTGGTACCGCACGGGGTAGAGAAAGGTGTTTGGATGGCTAGGTTGGGTGCATGGTTTAGTGCATGTTAATTTGTTATAAATTGTGTATGTTGTTGCACTAAATAGGGGAAGGGTTACACATTGAGTCTTGGTGATTCACCTTCTCCTTTAACATTTTTCAGGTGACTCGTAGATCGCGGATGAGGAGCCGGATGGACTCGAGGTGGCCATGCGGTGGCAATGTGATTAAACGGACTTTGAATTATTTTCATTTATTTTGGATTTACATGTTCAAGTTGTAATAAGGCCTCCTAAGATTTTTATTTTTCTTACTTTACATATTTTGGATAATTTGTTTTAAGTGGTTAATGACTTAAAAATGGGTACACACGTTTTCTTAAATTTAACGCAAAATGTTTTATTGTGCCATCGGGTTCATTCAAAATCGGTAACAACTTGACTTAATTGATCTTTAAATATAACTAAGTGCGGTTTCTTCACACACCTAAATGGTTTTAACAAAACAATATAAAATGAGATGTTTTCACCCAAACTTAAGCAGCTAAAGAAATTTTTACAAAAATGTTTTCCTCTGTAACATACCAAATTCGGTCGTAATGTTTGGGCCGGGTTTGGGGTGTTACACAGAGGCACGACAAGAATAAACATAAGAGAAGTTTTGGATCATCTGGGTCAGCCGGTAATTCTCAGAAGAGGGTTAGGCAGAGTGGGCCGAATCAGTCTGGGAGGCCTGTTACTGCTAATCAGGGACCAGCACGGTGTAACCGATGTGAGAAATTTCATTGGGGCGAATGTTGGACCGGAGGGAAAGGATGTTTCGAGTGTGGTTCGCTGGATCATCGCGTGAGAGACTGTCCACGTAAGCTAGCCAAGAATCAGTCTGAGGGTCAAGGTCGTGCTCAGTTCAGAAATGAGGGACCGCCACCACAGAAAGGTCGTGATATCGGTAGAGGAGGTAATGGTTCTGGTCGAGGCCGCGGAGCATCTGGCAGAGGTGTTGGCAACACTGAGGCAAGGCAGCCTGGTTTGGTGTATGCAACAAGACGTCGAGAGGAGGGCGATGCATCGAATGTCATAACCAGTATGTTCTTGATCATTAGATTTCCATATACTACTTTGATTGATGTGGGTTGACGTATTCAAATGTCGTTAGTAGTCTAGTAGTGTTATTAAGATCGGAGTCTTGTTGCAAGAGCCTAGTGCGGTGAGTTAGAGTATGCACGATTGATCGTTAGTAAGTAATTCGAGGACGAAATTATTTTTAAGGAGGGTAGAAGCGTAATATCCCGAAATTGGGCCTAGTAGGATTGGGCCAATTGGACCTTGGGCTTTAGGAAGAATTTGAGTATTATTTGTATTGGTTCGGGTATGAATTTTGTGTGTTAGCATAGTCTTGTGAAGGCTTGATTTTATTTAGGAAGCTAGAATAATTTTTAGTATGGGTTATTTAATGAAGTGGATTAAGTGAGTTTGACACTTAAGTTAATTTAAGTGTTAAATTAAAGCACAAGAGAGTTAGTGGCAAGATGGTTAAGGCTCTTGAAAGGTTGCTTGAGGTTAGTGGTTCGAGTATCAAGGAAAGCATTTTGAGGATTTTTATTTCATCATAGCATTTATGGACGGTCAACTTATGTTTATGATAGGTTGGACTTTCATCTTTTGGTGAGTTGAATGTTGATTTAAGGAAAGCTTGAAATTGGGGATAAGAATCTTGAAGTTATGGAAGGTTGGGGAGACATAAGGCTTGGTTTTAGGAGGATGTTTTGGAAAGTATTCCTAGGCCTTTAGAGAATGTATGTGGACGGCATGTAAGGCTAGGGGTGGCGAATTTTTGTTAGGTAGCTTGGGGGAAAGTTGGCCAATTTTCCTTTTGAACATCTTTTTGCATTTTTGTTTTCCCTCTCCAAAAACTCTTTCTTTGGCCGAATGTCATTGTGCATTTTGTGCAAATTTAGCTTTTGTTTTAGCTCTTATTTTGTTGAACCAAAAATGCTATTTCCTTTCTTTCATCTTTGCTTTTGAAACCAAAACTTCATTTTGGTATTTTTGCACTTTTCTTTTAGGCAAAATAGGTGTTGGCCGAATCTCATCTCTCCCACATCTCTCTTTTCTTTTCTTTTTGACATTTGTTCATAATCACATTTTCTTTTACACTCTCTTGGCCGAATATTTCTCCATCTCAAATACCATTTCTTTTTCATTTGTTCAAAGATAAAACGTCTACTTCCATTCTATTTTTCTTTTCTTTTTTTCACTTCACCATAGCCGAATCTTCTACTTCCTTTTAGTATTATTTTTGGCCAAATATTCAAGGGTAGACTCTCCTTGGTTTTCTTCTATCGATTTTGGATAAAAAGGGGTAAGTGTTCATGGACGTTTTTCTTTCTTTTCTTTCTCGTTTCTATGATGTTTTCTTGTGGAAAAAGGCCGAACCTTTGGGCATTGTTTTGCAAGGTTCTAACCATTTTTTTTAGGATTCGATTATTCTCTTAGGCTCATTGGGATTTCGAAAGCAATCGATTTAAGCCATTCATTTAGCAAATCAAAGTTGGTAAGTCAAGTGGTAAGGATTCTATACTCTTAAAGTTGGTTGAGGAAGCCTAAGGTTATTTGGATTAAGATATGTTGTTGGCTGAATGGTTTTCATTAAAATATTGTGATATGGCCGATTATAGGACAAAGTGATCTAGTGCGGTAGATCGGATCATCGGATTTTAGTATTGATTTGGTGAAAGGTGTGTATCTTACACACTTTATAACTTGGTTTATATATGTATATTTGTGTGTTATATAACTAATCATATTATGAAAGTGGGTAAATCGATGAGATCTGGATATGATACCATGATGGTATGAATGAGGATTCGGGTAAGTCCGTTTCCATAGGTTGTTAATACATGTGGATTGAAATCATGATCTACGATTTATGATATATTTGTTATGTGTTTCATAATAAAGTATATTGACATGATTTGTTTATCTATTGCATTGGTATGGGCAATATGAGAGGAGGGGGAAGATTGATATTCGTGTCTTCGGACACCAGAGGTTTGGCACCTCATAGCGACTCGTCCCTGTGGTTTAACACCACAGTGGATTGGCCCCACTTTTGAGATATGGGATCGTCGCCAGTGATTTGGTATCACACGTGGGTTGGCCCCACAGATGGATTATTAGTGACTTTGAGTCACCAGTGATTTGGTATCACATTTGTGTCTTTGGGACACCAGAGGTTTGGCACCTCATAGCGACTCGTCCCTGTGGATTAACACCACCGTGGGTTGGCCCCACTTTTGAGATATGGGATTGTCACCAGTGATTTGGTATCATACGTGGGTTGGCCCCAAAACTTGATTATTCGTGACTTTGGTCACGGTGATTTGGTATCACATTTGTGTCTTTGGGACACGGTGGTTTGGCACCACCAGTGGTTTGGTACCACACGGGGTAGAAAAAGGAGTTACGGATGGCTAGGTTAGGTGCATCATATATATATATATACATTGCTTGGTTATAATTTGTGTAAGTATGTGGCATTTACCCGGGAGAGGGAATATGCACTGAGTCTTGGTGACTCACCTTCTCCCTTATCTTTTCAGGTGATTCGTGAGATCGCGGATGTGGAGCCAGATGAACTCGAGGAGGCCATGCAATAAAATTTGATTTTACAAGAACTTCCATTTGGGTACCTTATTATATTTTAATTTGGGTTTTCATATTTTATGGATTTGTAATAAGGCCTCTTTAATTATGGTTTTGGATTATTTATATGCTTTGGGATTTATTCTAAACATGTTTAAGTATATCACTTGATTAATTTAATAATTGAGCTAAAGTTTTCTAAACTACTAAACGCGATGGTTTTTTTAAAACGTTACCATCGGGTAACATAAATCAATTGATAGTATTTAACAACTTAAGTATTTTTGATAACTCATACTATTTTCCAAAACTCCAGTTTCCAAATTTCTATTAGATACGGTTTTCAACCTAATCGCTTTAGTTTCTTTTCAATTTATAAAAGGTTTACAAATCTAAGCTGCAACTAAGTTTTAAAGATTTATTTTTGGGAATTTAAAGTAAATTATCAGTTTTTTTAATTTATTATACACCTGATTTCTACGAACTTAGAACAACAAAGAGTTTTCCACTAAAATTTAATCGGTAACTCGTTTTTCCTCAAAACGTTTTCCCCTGTGACATACCAAAATCGGTCGTGGCATATTGACTGGGTTTGGGGTGTTACAGCCCTTAACGAAATATAATTAAAGTGAAAACAAGAAAACTTCCCTGAGTAGGCCGGCTCCTTGTTGTTATGATAATCTCGGGATTTGTCTACTCCAAGCAGACGAAATGGTACCTAAAATGACTACGACAAGATATATGAAATATAATATAAAGAGAATAAAAAGAAAAAGGAACAAAGAAGAAGAAAAAGAAGAAGTGTTGATAATGGATGACAAAACATCTAAAAATATTTGGATGAACTTGGGCTTTTAATGTTGCAATGTGTGTTTTGTCTAGGATGTCGTGACATTACAGTGCGATGTTGCGACATCGATTCCAGTTTCTGGCTTCTTTAAAAAAAATCCGGTTCTGCCATTCCATGATATTTACCTTGCTGTGGAAAAAAAACTAAACAAAAATAATATTAATAAAAATAAAATAAATGAATAAAATAATAATAAACTATGAAATTTAAAGCAGGAAATAGAAGTTCTTTAAAAACCGAGACAATTTGTGTCGCCAACATAGAAGAACTTCTAGCTATTTCTCGACACTTTGATTCGACGTTTTTTCCGCTATCGATATATATATATCAACCAGCCCTTTCTATTGATTCCAGTGATATTGCCTTATTTTTGACTGACATGACATCCACATTAGAAGCCATTTGGTACCAAATCCGAGCCAATCCCAAATTGTTTTTTCGGGTATTATTACCTCGACCTTCCTCCTCTCCATGTTGTGTGAAGTTTTGGACACTTTAGATTTTTTTCCCATGTTGGATGAGAATGAATCAAACTCATCAACCTCTTCGGTTGGCACCTTCTCTACTACGGCCAAAAAATGTATTGGCTCTTCTAAACTTTCATTCAATATTGGTTAAACCTCCATGTTAGTGGTTAGTTCATCTTCCACTTCTACCTTTACAGTTAGTTCTGCTACTATGTCAATTGGATCAGAGACCATTTCAACTATATTCAACTCATCCCCATGATCTTCAGTTACAAGCTCCAATTGAATCTCACCATAATTCTCACCATGATCATCGATAATACAAGGATTCTCTTGATCCAAGTTATGAGCGTCAGACATGTCCTCTTTCCTGGAAGGCAGCGCTTCAGATATTTCTTGCACCATTTTGATCATTTGCGCCATCATATCAGACATGTGTGGCAATACCTCAGAGTTGTCTATCTTGGTGGTTTCACAAGAAGGCATCTCATACGAGTCACAGGGAGGTTTGTTTGAATGTTTGGGCATATCATGATCTTCTTCAAGTGCCTTATATAAATTACCACTGGTTCATTAAAGCTTCGTTCCCTCATTGGCTCATCTCGATCATGAACAATTTTTTATTTTCCATAATCTCCCAATCTTAATATACTCCCTCGTATATTTCATCATCAAAGCCCATCTTATCATTAAACCACATGTAATCAGTTTCATCTATGTTTGAATGACTTTCTCAAATTAGTCCTTATGGATCAGTGACTGAGTAAACAAGTATTACTCTCCTCTGAGGCATATACTCAAATTAACAAAGAAAAAGAAAGAATTTAATAAACTAAATTAATAATATTAAAAATACAAATCGTATCTATAATTCAAAAATTTCCTAATTATTTTATTAAAATGTAAAAATTAAAAGTTAATTTAGTAACATTGCCTCCCTGGAAACGGCGCCAACAACTTAATCACCCCCAGACGTACTAACGTCCAGAGTGTGAATACTGCTACAAAATATATGGAATTTGAGACGATATTCGCAAGTATACGGGTCAGGTTGTAATATAGTTTGTTTACAATGAAACAATTCGTAAATATTCTGAGGATCATACCCAAGGGAGGCTTGTACTAAATTAATTCTATCTTAAATTCCAATTGATCTAATTAGTACTTTAAATGAGTTATAGTACAAAAGCAAAATAAAAAGGATTTTCAAGGTTTTTATAACAATAAAATAAAATAACATGAAATGATAAAATTCAAGAGATCAAAGTAGATAATAAATCAAATATGATTATGGGTGATTAGCTCGCTTTAGTAATCTCTGTCAACTGTCGCTTCAGGTTCCTTGTCAATCAACTAGTCGCTACCTCAGTAGGATCTCCCGATCATCAACTCAAATAACAAGTTGGCAAGGGCTACTTATCTTCTGACCTCAAATTCTAGACCGACTTGGGGTAAAGGTGTTCATGGATAGGCCATACCAATTTTGACTTAATACCCACCTTGATTACTTCTTAGGGTTGTCAGGCTTAAGGCTTGTTTTACAATCTTCCTCTCCCAAACAGCTGATTCGTTAAGTAACTCTATAAAACAGTTAAGAGATCATACCTTCACTCGCTAATCCCCCATAGAAGGATTAGTTCCTCATGGTTTTCATAAACAATATGGAAAAGATGTAAAAACAGAAGATGATAAATGAATTAAACTATAGAGTTTAAGAAAACCCTAATTTATATTAAGAATAAACGTGAATCCACAAAAGTTGATTGTCTCCACCATCAGGTCTCTTGAAATAAAACAAAAAACGAACTGAAATAAAACTAAAACCTAAGGAAAGAGAAAACTAAACTAAGTTTAAGAGAAGAATTCTAAACTAAGTACTTGGTCCTAAAACTTGTGCCAAAGGAACCTATTTATATATTTTAGGTGGTCGTCATCCTTAACCCTAGGTTAGCTGAAGTGCTCGAGCTTTAAGTTGGATTGTGCAAACCGAAACGCCCCTACCTCATATTATTCTTCCATCCAGAGTCGATGTCACGACACACCAAGCCCTATGTCGCAACATAGAGGTCAGTATACTCCTCTTCAGGGTATCTTTAGGGGTATGTCACGAGACCCTTAGGCTGTGTCACGACATCAATGGCAGTCTCAAAATTCTTCATTTTGTTCCCTATGGTGCGACATCGAATCATCCGTGTTGCAGCATGATGATCAGTTTTGTATTAGTATGCCTTTTAATGGTATCCTGTACACTTACAAAGTGTGTTAGCTCACTCTTAGTCCTCATACGGCCCTAAGGTCAATAAAATACTCAAATTGCACACTTTATTGAATGTAAATGAAATAGTGAAAACTTGACTAAAACATAACAAAAGTGCTTGTATTCAAGCTCCTCAAATGTGAAAACTAGTTTAATCTGCTACAACGAATTACAGCAGATCAAACTCCCCCATTCTTATGTCATTTCTTGTCTTCAAGCAATGTAAACATATAATTAAAATAAATGAAAAAGAAGGTATGCAAACAAAAAGAAAAAAAAAATAGTTAAATAAAAGTAAACCAAATGAAAAAATATAAAAAATAGACTTGGTTTTTTTCTTTAAACAAGCTAGATTTCGTGAAGATGGATATAAATAAGAACCTCACACCGAGACTCCCCCACACTTAACTTTTTTCTTGTCCTCAAGCAAACCAAATCTAGACACATAGCATGTAATAAGAAGACATCCCTTGGATTTTATTACTACTAAAAAAATGTCAAATATTAAAGATATAACAATGATTCAGGCGTGTTTTTGGTGTAGGATGTGTAGCCTACAGGCTTGGAACTTAGTGCCCAGGCCTATTTTTGGAGGGATGCTTAGCCTACAGGCTTAACACTTAATGCCCTAGCATGTTCTTGGATGGATTAGTTCATTTGAACAATCTGAAGTGTTTTGGGTAGATAACCGAGTATTCGTATCTATTTAGAATAATTCATCAGGCTGCATTATTGTTGTTAATAGATTTGATGACTGGTAACCGGATATAAAGTGTTAAATCATAGATGAATGATTTGAAACTTGTTTATGTTTGTTGATATGATGACTTGATATGGTGTTGGATCAACTTGTGTAATATGGAAGGTTATATGACTTGATTGTGAAGAACTCACCTATTGATATGAATTGTGTAATAGGGTAAAATGTTTAGTTAATTGTTTTGTTATTTAAATGTGGAAATTAAGGTATGTTCAATTTTTTTGAACCTATGAACTTACGAAGCTCAATTGAAGCTTACTCTATTTCATTTTCATGTTTTCTATAGTTATCATTTTGTGAAACTCGACGATCGGATCAACTTGAAGATCACACTATCCAGCCACCTTTTGGTAGACCTTGAAATTGTTTTTATTTTAGTTATGTGGCCTGTAATAGGGGTTATATTGTATATAAGTGTTTTGTAGTAGTAATGTATGTATGGTGCTTATAAAGTATGTTTGGATGATGGCATTTTAATATGTTTGATTATGGTTTGAAGTAATGACTTTGAAGATGATTGATAAGTATGGAAAATGTGATAAATTAACATGAATGTTTGGCATGTTTGATCATGGTATGTCATATTCAAATAGGTAAGATTATCTTGGGGAAAATGGTCTAAAAGTTTGACAATTGAATTAGATGTTTAAGCATGGTATGTGAAGTAGTTTTGGTATTAAACATAGAAGTTATAAATTTGGCATTCTTGATCATTATTAGATGATTGAAATATGTAATTTGTTTGTGTAATGGGTGCATGTATGGTCATTTTTCTATCTTGACATGGACTGAGTTGACCTTTGATGTTGTTTCACTTTTGTGATGATACCTTACGATATATTGGTTAGAACTAGGAAAATGACATATTTTGACATGCTTTTCTACATTTTGAATAGATCTATGGATTGGTTAAATGCAAAGTTATGGTGTATGTGAGGGATTAGTTTGTAAATTGCATTATAAGGTATCTTTTAAGCACAAACGAGTAAACACATGGCTGTGTGTCATTCACAAGTAAGTGACACGACTCTGTGCTCTTTATTGATTTAGAAGTTTTGGGTAAACACTGCTACAGTTGGTTACACGGGTTGGCCACACGCTCGTGTGGTACTATTTATTTGGTCATTATATTTGTAACATCCTAAATCGGGGCCTTTGCATTTTATCTGATTGCATGTAGATAGTATGGTTGTCATGCTAGTTTAAGGTATTTTGGGGACCAGGCATGAGCTAGGGGTAGGCTAGAGTCTTAGCGAAAATTTTCTTTTGGGCACTTTGAAGGGGGAGCTGAATGGGACAGGAGTTAAGGGTAATTGGTGGTATGTTTTGACACAAGTAATGCCTTGGTAAAGTGGCAAGGAGGCGCCACTTAGGGCACAAGGGAGTGATGCCTTAGGGAAGCTGAAGGGGACTTGGTTCGAGCTGCGGGAATCTCCTTTTGAGCATTTCTCTTTGACGCCAAGACCAGGAAGTGTTGTACTCAGTTGGGACTCTGGTGGATGAGTATTGAAGGAGTCAACAGATTTGAATAAGTGGAGAAGAGAAATCTTAGGAGTTTGAAACATTCAAATTGGTTTGAATGAGTGAATAGGAGGAAATTTAGGAGGAAAAGAAGGGATTGAGGAGAGTGGAGGTTTAGCCGAATTTTGAAGGTAGTAGGTGGTGTTGGGCATTCGATTCTTGTGTGTTTAGGGGTGTGCCGAAATTTGGGGGTGGGTTTCTTCCATTTTCGGTTTTTGTAAGTGCTAGTTGGGGGTGGCCGAATGTTGGTAAAGGCCTTGGGGAAGTGTTGCATATTCGGCTAGATAGGGAGCCTTAGGGTGTTTTTTTTCCTCTCATTCTTTTGTACCGAAACCACACTTCTTATTTGGCATTCTTCTTTTCTCTCAAATACCAAAAGTGAGTGGCCTTCCAAGTTTCTTTTTTTTTTCACTTGGTGCATAGCCGAATCCTCCTAGCACCTTACCATCTTTTCTTTCTTTTTTTTGGGTGCAGCAAGAGCCGAAACTTCATTTTCCATCTCTTCTCTTCACCTCTTTTCTTTGTTAGCCAAAACCTTCCGAAGCATTAACCTTTGTCGAAAACTTTGATACTCTCCTCTCTTCTCATTCAGCACTTTAGCTGAATATCTCTTGTTAAAGGGTACCTTTCTGTTTCATCTCTTTTCTTTTCATAGCAGAACAATTTCGGCATTTGGGGTAAGTTCTTAGTATTTTGGCCGAATCTCCCTAACTCTCTCTCATTCTCTTTTCTCTTTTCCCTATCATTTTCTTTGGAAGGAAAAGCCGAAATCCCGGGGCACTCAAACCTTCTCTTTTGACTCTTGGTTGCAGTGGATCGCCGTCTTTGACCTGTCGTCATTCCCAATCGATTTTGCTAGTGTTGTGGTAAGTGTTCTGTCGATTCAATCATCTCTTATAGCGTTGAATGCCGAAGGCAGAGATCCAATTTTATTTGATGCTTGGCTGAATATAGGTGGTGTGGTGACGCCTTCTTGTGGAGACTTTTGGGATTCATTGGTTTGTGAATCAAGTCTGAGCCTCGGGATTTACCGATTTAGGTAAGGGTTTAACTTTGGGTCTTATTTCCTAACGATTCGTTTCACTGCTTTAATCCGTTTAGTGATCAAGGTGTGTTCATGGACCCTAATGCCAGCCAAGCGGTAGGAGGGGTTGGATCTGTAAACCCAGCCCCTAAGTTTAAGAAACGGGTAGTGTCAGCTGTTCGAGATTGGCCACCGGGTTGTGGGCCAGCATCTGAGCAAAAGCAGTAGTGTCGATTAACGAGAGTGTCGACGTAGAAAGTATCGTGTTACAAGTAATCAGGTGTGTAACTCTTACACACTTCATATGTTTAATGTGCTGTTATTTGTGATTTGTCAAAAGCTGAAATAACTGCAGAAATTGATAAGTTACCCTTGTGGGTAAAAGCGAGGACTCCGGGTAAGTCCATCTTGGTGGCTAACGTTAATTGCCTCTGTTAAATCTGCATATGCCATATTAGATTACTCCTAAATGTTAAGCATGATTATATTGTATTGAAAAGCATGTTTAGGGAAATGGGTATGATGAGAGGAAGGGGAAGGTATGATTATCAAACTGTCGCCAGTGGTTAGGTACCACACGTGGGTTGGCCCCACATATTAATATTTTGTGACTAAGTCTCAGTGGTTTGGAACCACCAGTGGTTAGGTACCACATATGCTTATATCTGTGACTCGTCCCGGTGGTTTGGCACCTGATGGGTTGGCCCCACATATTGATATACTGAGATCGTCACCGGTGGTTAGGTACCACAAGTGGGTTGGCCCCACACATGATTATTTGTGACTTCGGTCACGGTGGTTTGGAACCACCGGTGGTTAGGTACCACCGGTGGCTAGGTGCCACAAGGGGTAGAATTGGGAGTTCGGATGGATAGGTTGGATGGATTGCATGAGATACATATTTGCATATGAAACTGTGTAAGAGCTTAGAACCTTTCGGATGGGGATTTATACACTGAGTCTCGGTGACTCACCCCTTCAATTACTTTTTGCAGGTAATTCCTAGTTCGCGGATATGGAGCCGGGATTGGACTCGAGGTGGCCATGCACAGTAATTTTGGTTTTTAGTTTAAAAGGTTAATTCGGGTTTATTTTACTTTAAGTTTGGATTTTTGCTATGTAATAAGGCCATTCAGATTTTATTTTGGGAATATTCATTTTGTTAAATTTCTTTAAACCGACGTTTAAACACTAAAGGCATGCCTAATAAACTCGTAAAATAGACGTTTTTAAAACTTTAATGAATTTTTAGAATTTCCAAAATTTTTACCGTCGGGTATTTATCAAACACGCAATAATAACAAGGCAACACTGTCTTCTTTAAAACTAAGTTTGAAAGAATTTTAACAAATGGCTTAACATAATTGGGTTTTATAAAATCAAAGGTTTTCTTTTCAACATTGAGACGACAACTTGTTTTCCAAAAATGTTTTCTTCCCTGTGACATGCCAGATTCGGTCGTAGCGTTTTGACCGGGTTTGGGGTGTTACAATTGTGGTATCAGAGCCAAGTTAAAAAGCTCGGCTGTGGGCATAAGGCCCAAATTGTTTTTCAAAGAAGGGGTATGCAAAATGGTTTGAATGAGAAACATGTTTTGGGAAGCATGGCACCGAGTCTCGGCACCAATCCATGACAGTAAGTCTCCTAACTACATGTTTATATGGTTTAAATGCTTGCACTATGAATGCTAGTAGTAGGACCTTTACCTTAGAGACCAAGCCCGTGGGATGTGTATGAACTTGCGAGAACAACTACTTTAATAAATTGCTCATAAGACTGTGCCGTAATAAATAGTGGAAGAAAGCTAACTCATAAAATTCTTAAATCAGATTAAATCGAGAACGCTAGTCATGAGCACTCGAGGACGCAGGCGTAATGTACGTGGTCGTGGTTGGGTAGGATTACCGTGTCAGAATCGGTAGGGTCTGGTCATGGGTCAGAGAATGAGGTGTCGCCGCCGCCAGCTGTGGGCGTGGAATTTTAGGACCAAACGGGTGGTGATGACGCGGTGTCGCAGGCGATGCTGCGGGTTCTGGAAAGAGTTGCGGGTGTAGGAATTGGAACGGAGGCTCAAAAATCTGTGTCTGAACGAATCCAGGCTAATGGAGCAGAAATATTGAGGGGTATTTCCGGTGTAGCTCCCAACACAGCTGAGTACTGGCTAGAGGCGACTGAGTGCATAATGGACGATTTGGACTTTACGGCTGAGGAGAAGCTGAAAGGGATAGTGTCTCTTCTCCGAGATGAGTCTTATCAGTTGTGGTTCACAGTCAGGGATGGTGCGATGGTCAATGATATCACTTGGGATTTCTTTAAGGTGGCTTACCAGAGGAAGTACGTTGGGTCTAGTTATATAGATGCGTAGAGCAGGGCGTTCTTGAATCTGGTCCAGGGGAGTAAGTCAGTATCTGAATATGAGGTGGAATTCTTAAGGTTGAGCCGTTATGCCGGGGGTATCGTGGCTACTGGAACACGAGCATCGTGTCGTTGAGGACACAGTGAGAGATGAGCTGCGGGTGTTGATTGCTCCACAATGGAGAGAGAATTTGTTTGTCCGGTGGAGAAGGCCAAGATAGCCGAGGAGGTGAAAGCGGACCGAGAGGCGAGAATCCGAACAGAATAGGGATAAGAGGAGTTTTGGGCCATCAGGGTCCACTGGGAATTCTAAGAAAAGGGTTAGATTTGGCGGATCGAGTCAAGCTACAAAGCCTGCTGTTGCTACTCAGTGGCCGCCACGGTGCGCTCGATGTGGGAAGTCTCATTCGGGGAGTGTTGGGACAGTAATGAGAGGGTGCCGAGTGTGGGTCGATGGATCACCGGATAAGGGATTGTCCGGAGGCCGGCTAGGACTCGGTCGAGGTCAGGACGTACACAATTCGAAGAGATGGTCGCAACCGCAGAGGGTCGAGGATCGGCCAGGTGGTAACGGTAACGGGCGAGGTCGTGGGGAACCGAGCAGAGGTGCCAGGAATACTGATACAAGACAGCCAGGGTTGGTCTATGCAGTGAGGCGTCGAGAGGAGGGCGACGCACCAGACGTCATAACCGGTACATTTTTAATTTACGGATTGCCCTATACTGCTTTGATTGATGTTGGTTCTACGCACTCTTATGTTGCCAGTAGTATAGCGGGAACTCTGAACTTAGCCAATGAGATTCCTTCTAGGGAGATGACTGTAATTAGCCCTCTAGGTCATTTTGTGGTAGTGAATAAACTGTATAAGGATGTACCCCTAGAACTTCAAGGGGTAGTGTTTCCGGCTGAACTGATGGAACTGCCATTTGGGGAGTTCGATTTGATCTTAGGGATGGATTGGTTAGTGAAGTATCAAGCAAGTTTGGACTATGCAGCCAAGTGCATGGTGCTGAGAACTGTCGAGGGTGAAGAGGTGGTGATGATAGGTGAGAGAAGGAACTACCTATCTAATGTGGTGTCCGCTTTGAAAGCCGAGAAAATGGTGAGGAAAGGATGTAGGGCGTTTGTGGCTTATTTGTGTGCCTTGGAGCTAAGGAATCAATGGTGGGGGATGTCCGAACGGTGAGAGAGTTTTCTGATGTTTTCCCAGAAGAGCTTCCGGGTTTACCTCCAGATCGCGAGGTTGAGTTTTGTATCGACCTTCTACCTGGAACCGCGCCAGTGTCTATTGCCCCATATAGAATGGTGCCGAAGGAGTTAGTGGAGCTGAAAGCGCAGATTCAGGAGTTGTTAGATCGGGGTTTTATCCGACCAAGTATATCTCCTTGGGGAGCACCCGTGCTTTTTGTTAAGAAGAAGGATGGATCGATGCGAATGTGTATAGACTACAGTCAGCTGAATAAGTTGACGATTAAGAATAAGTATCCGTTGCCGAGGATAGATGACCTGTTCGATCAACTTAAGGGAGCATCAGTTTTCTCGAAGATAAATCTGAGATCGGTGTATCATCAACTTAAGGTTAAGGAGGTGGATATCCATAAGACGGCGTGTCGTACTCGTTACGGTCACTATGAATTTTTGGTGATGCCATTTGGATTGACCAACGCACCAACAGCGTTTATGGATATGATGAATTGGGTTTTCCAACCGTATTTGGATCGGTTAGTTGTGGTGTTTATAGATGATATTCTGGTGTACTCGAAGTCCGAGGAGGAGCATGATGCACATCTTCGTGTAGTTTTGCAAATTCTGAGGGAAAAGTAGCTATTCGCAAAGTGTAGTAAATGCGAGTTCTGGCTAAGGGAAGTTACTTTCTTGGGTCATGTGGTGTCAGCTGAGGGGATTAGAGTAGACCTTCGAAAGATTGAAGCTGTACTGGACTGGAAACCACCAAAGTCTGTGGTAGAGGTTCAGAGTTTTCTGGGTTTAGCAGGGTACTACAGAAGGTTTGTGGAAGGGTTTTCCTTGACTGCAGCGCCGTTAACCAAGTTGTTGAGGAAAGGGGTTCCGTTTGTATGGTCAGACAAACAACAAGAAAGTTTCGAGAAGTTAAAAAGGATTTTAACGAAGCTCGGTATTGATTCGGCCAAGCGGGGGAAGGAGTTTACGGTTTCTTGTGATGCGTCGCATATCGGGTGCAGGATGTGTCTTTGATGCAAGAGGGGAAGGTAGTGGCGTATGCTTCTCGGCGATTGAGACCTCACGAAGTGAATTACCCGACGCATGATCCGGAGTTGGCTGCAGTGGTTTTCGCACGAAAATTTGGAGACATTACCTGTATGGGGAGAAGTCTATCGTGTATACGGATCATAAGAGTTTGAAATACCTTCTCACTCAGAAGGAATTGAATTTAAGGAAGCGGAGGTGGATCAAGTTGTTGAAGGATTACGACTGCTCGATTGAGTACCATCCGGGTAAGGCTAACATGGTAGCGGATGCGTTGAGCCGCAAAGTGGTAGCAGACTTAAGAGCAATGTTTGCCCACCTTAGTCTGCATGATGACGGAAGTCTGTTAGCGGAACTGCAAGTGAAGCCGACATGGGTAAATCAGGTTAAGGAGAAACAGTTAGTAGATGAAGTCTTAAGTGCTCGATGTTTGCAAGTGCAGAATGGTGGATTGGAGGGGTATAGCTTGAGCAACGATGGAATGTTATGTTTTCAGGGAAAATTTTGCATGCCAAAAGATGTGGAGTTGAGGCAGAGGATTCTTCAGGAGGCACATAGCAGTCCATACGCTATGCACCCTGGAGGTAGTAAGATGTACCGGGATTTGCGGGAGCAGTTTTGGTGGCCGAGTCTAAAATGGGAGGTAACTGAATTTGTGGGCAAGTGTTTGACGTGTCAGCAGGTGAAGGCAGAACATCAGTTACCTTCAGGATTGTTGCAATCGGTGAAGATTCCGCAGTGGAAATGGGAAAGGATTACGATGGATTTTGTCAGTGGGCTACCCCTTACGCCTAGCAAGAAGGATTCGGTTTGGGTGATTATTGATCGTCTGAAAAAGCCTGCTCACTTCATACCTGTGCGTGTGGATTACTCTCTTCAGAATTTAGCCAGATTATATATAGCGGAGATAGTAAGGTTGCATGGGGTGCCAGTGTCGATTATTTCGGACAGAGACCCTAGATTTACGTCAAGATTCTGGAAGGCACTGCATCAGGCATTGGGTACAAGGTTGGATTTCAGTACGGCGTTTCATCTATAGTCAGATGGACAGTCGGAGAGGGTGATTCAGATTCTGGAAGATATGTTAAGGGGTTGTGTCTTGGATTTCAGAGGTACTTGGGAGGAATTTCTACCATTGGCAGAGTTCGCGTATAACAACAGTTACCAGGCAAGTATTTAGATGGCACCGTATGAAGCGTTATATGGGAGGAAGTGTCGTACCCCTACGTGTTGGACAGAGTTGGGTGAACGGCAATTGTTGGGTCCAGAGTTGGTTGCTGAAACGGAAGATAAGGTTGTCGATTCGAGCTCGTTCGAAGGAAGCTTGGACGAGCGTAAGTCCTATGTCGATCTTAAGCGGAAAGATGTAGAATTTGCAGTGGGTGATAAGGTTTTCTTGAAGGTGTCGCCATGGAAGAAGGTGCTGAGATTTCTTGAGGTTTTCTTGAAGGTGTCGCCATGGAAGAAGGTTTTCTTGAAGTGTTGAAGCGTGTGGGACCAGTAGCTTACCAGCTCGAGTTACTATCAGAATTGAGTCAGATTCATGACGTATTTCATGTTTCGATGCTTAGATGCTATCGTTCAGATCCGTCTCATGTTGTGTCGATAGAAGAAATCGAAGTAAGCCCAGACTTGTCTTTTGAGGAAGAACCAGTGCAAATTTTGGATCGGGATACCAAAATGTTGCGTAGGAAATCCATTCCTTTGGTGAAGGTGTTGTGGCAGAATCATGGAACAGAGGAGGCCACGTGGGAGCCAGAGGATGTGATGCGGCAGCAATACCCTCAACTCTTTTGACCAGGTAATTTCGAGGCCGAAATTATTTTTAAGGGGGGTAGAACTGTAACATCCTAAATCGGGTCATTTGCATTTTATCTGATTGCATGTAGATAGTATGGTTGTCATGCTAGTTTAGGGTATTTTGGGGACCAGGCATGAGCTAGGGGTAGGCTAGAGTCTTAGCAAAAATTTTCTTTTGGGCACTTTGAAGGGGGAGCTGAATGGGACAAGAGTTAAGGGTAATTGGTGGTATGTTTTGACACAAGGAATGCCTTGGTAAAGTGGCAAGGAGGCGCCACTTAGAGCACAAGGGAGTGACGCCTCAAGGAAGCTGAAGGGGACTTGGTTCGAGCTGCGGGAATCTCCTTTTGAGCATTTCTTTTGACCTTAAGACCGGGAAGTGTTTGTACTCGGTTGGGACTCGGTGGATGAGTATTGAAGGAGTCAACAGATTTGAATAAGTGGAGAAGAGAAATCTTAGGAGTTTGAAACATTCAAATTGGTTTGAATGAGTGAATAGAAGGAAATTTAGGAGGAAAAGAAGGGATTGAGGAGAGTGGAGGTTTAGCAGAATTTTGAAGGTAGTAGGTGGTGTTGGGCATTCGGTTCTTGTGTGTTTAGGGGTGTGCCAAAATTTGGGCGTGGGTTTCTTCCATTTTCGATTTTTGTAAGTGCTAGTTGGGGGGTGGCCGAATGTTGGTAAAGGCCTTGGGGAAGTGTTGCATATTCGGCTAGATAGGGAGCCTTAGGGTGTTTTTTTTTTCCTCTCATTCTTTTGTGTCGAAACCACACTTCTTATTTGGCATTCTTCTTTTCTCTCAAATACCAAAAGTGAGTGGCCTTCCAAGTTTCTTTTTCTTCTTCTCTTGGTGCATAGCCGAATCCTCCTAGCACCTTACCATTTTTTCTTTCTTTTTTTTTGGGTGCAGCAAGAGCCAAAACTTCATTTTCCATCTCTTCTCTTCACCTCTTTTTTTGTTAGCCGAAACCTTCTGAAGCATTAACCTTTGTCGAAAACTTTGATACTCTCCTCTCTTCTCATTCAGCACTTTAGCCGAATATCTCTTGTTAAAGGTACCTTTCTGTTTCATCTCTTTTCTTTTCATAGCAGAACGATTTCAGCATTTGGGGTAAGTTCTTAGTATTTTGGCCGAATCTCCGTAGCTCTTTCTCATTCTCTTTTCTCTTTTCCCTATCGTTTTCTTTGGAAGGAAAAACCGAAATCCCGGGGCACTCAAACCTTCTCTTTTGACTCTTGGTTGTAGTTGATCGCCGTCTTTGAGCTGTCGTCATTCCCAATCGGTTTTGCTAGTGTTGTGGTAAGTGTTCTGTCGATTCAATCATCTCTTATAGCGTTGAATGCCGAAGGCAGAGATCCAATTCTATTTGATGCTTGGCCGAATATAGGTGGTGTGGTGACGCCTTCTTGTGGAGACTTTCGGGATTCGTTGGTTTGTGAATCAAGTCTGAGCCTCGGGATTTGCCGATTTAGGTAAGGGTTTAACTTTGGGTCTTAGTTCTTACGATTCGTTTTCAACGCTTTAATCCGTTTAGTGGTCAAGGTGTGTTCATGGACCCTAATGCCAGCCAAGCGGTAGGAGGGGTTGGATCTGTAAACCCAGCCCCTAAGTTTAAGAAACGGGCAGTGTCAGCGGTTCGGGATTGGCCACCGGGTTGTGGGCCGGCATCTGAGCAAATAGCAGTAGTGTCGATTAACGAGAGTGTCGACGTAGAAAGTATCGTGTTACGAGTAATCAGGTGTGTAACTATTACACACTTCATATGTTTAATGTGCTGTTATTTGTGATTTGCCAAAAGCTGAAATAACTGTAGAAATCGATAAGTTACCCTTGTGGGTAAAAGCGAGGACTCCGGGTAAGTCCATCTTGGTGTCTAACGTTAATTGCCTCTGTTAAATCTGCATATGCCATATTAGATTACTCCTAAATGTTAAGCATGATTATATTGTATTGAAAAGCATGTTTAGGGAAATGGGTATGATGAGAGGAGGGGGAAGGTATGATTATCAGACTGTCACCAGTGGTTAGGTACCACACGTGGGTTGGCCCTACATATTAATATTTTGTGACTAAGTCTCAGTGGTTTGGAACCACCAGTGGTTAGGTACCACATATGCTTTTTCTGTGACTCGTCCCAGTGGTTTGGCACCACAGTGGGTTGGCCCCACATATTGATATACGGGATTGTCACCAGTGGTTGGGTACCACAAGTGGGTTGGCCCCACACATGATTATTTGTGACTTCGGTCACCAGTGGTTTGGAACCACCAGTGGTTAGGTACCACCAGTTGCTAGGTGCCACTAGGGGTAGAATTGGGAGTTCGGATGGATAGGTTGGATAGACTGCATGACATACATATTTACATATGAAACTGTGTAAGAGCTTAGAATCTTTCGGATGGGGATTTATACACTGAGTCTCGGTGACTCACCCCTTCCATTACTTTTTGTAGGTAATTCCTAGTTCGCGGATATGGAGCCGGGATTGGACTCGAGGTGGCCATGCACAGTAATTTCGGTTTTTAGTTTAAAAGGTTAATTTGGGTTTATTTTACTTTAAGTTTGGATTTCCGCTATGTAATAAGGCCATTCAGATTTTATTTTTGGATTATTCATTTTGTTAAATTTCTTTAAACCGACATTTAAACACTAAAGGCATGCCTAATAAACTCGTAAAATGGACGTTATTAAAACTTTAATGAATTTTTAGAATTTCCAAAATTTTTACCGTCGGGTATTTATCAAACACGCAATAATAACAAGGCAACACTGTCTTCTTTAAAACTAAGTTTCGAAAGAATTTTAACAAATGGCTTAACACAATTCGGGTTTTATAAAATCAAAGGTTTTCTTTTCAACATTGAGACGACAACTTGTTTTCCAAAAACGTTTTCTTCCTTGTGACATGCCAGATTCGGTCGTAGCGTTTTGACCGGGTTTAGGGTGTTACAAGATTTTAGCACACGGTCTTAGTTTGTAACACGGTCCAGGACAAGGCCATGTGTCTTGAAGTTGAAATTTTTGCATTTAGGTCCACATAACTTCAATCTGTTACACGGCTTATCGACATGGTCATTTGACTTAGGCACACACAGTCACAGTCTGTCACATGACCGTGTGACCTTTATTTTCTGATTTTTCCCAACTTTATGTTAAGTTTTCAATTCAGACCCTATTTGATTCTGGTTTATTTAGAGATCTTTTGTAAGCTCGGTTTAAGATCAAAATTGTATGATAATCATGTTTTGTTTGAGTGTTTGAAATATGAATTCTTTGTCGATTTATTGAATATTAAAGTCACAAATGTATGTGACCTACTCTGTTAACTATTGTAGCATCTTGTAGCTCGGGTTCGACGATCGGACCCAGTAAGAGGTGTTACATTTAGTGGTATCAGAGTTATAGTTTAGTCGATTCTAGGACTAAACATAACATGTATTGGGTCTAGAAATTACATGCCACATAAACCTGTGATAGTGTGATGTTATTTGATCCAATTTGACTTTGTTTTCTTATAGACAGTAATGTTCAAGGCTTCCGAATAGAAAGCGAGTCAGAGTCTGTCGGTTCCGCAAATGTTTGAAAATGAAGTGAAAACACATTTTTGGGTATCATGGTTCAAGGGTTCTCCGAATTCATGCGAACCAATCCTATGGCTTCACAACCTCCACCCCCTGTTGTGCCTATTGCGGCACCCTTGTGTCCTCAAAATACTGAAATTATATGATGACCTTGTTGGAAAATCGAATTTGGAAAACGTAGCGGAAAAGAAGTTTAAGGGAAAACCTAGAGTTCTAATTTTTTTCCAAAAACAAGAACTTAGTTGTGAAATCTAAAGTAATAAACACTTAATTAAAATTGTACCTTTTCAATTCGTCTAGTATGAATGCTTCAACCGAGTAGTTTTATCCACTATCCTCAAGTTCACATCTGCCGAGTGTGGACTTGCTTCGAATCAGAAAAATTTCCAAAAAATTACCAACAGGGTAATTTTGTAATTTCTCTAAACTTTTAGGTTAAGTTATAAATAAGAAAAATATCTCTAAAAATCTTCTAAAATAATTTCTTTAGAGAATTTTCTCTCTACAACTTTCTCTTGAATTCAAAAGTATGAAAAATAATGACCCATGGCTCTCTTTATATAGGGAGAGTTTAGAGAGTTCAACTATGATTAAACTTAATCACTTTAATAATAAATTAATATAATACTTATCAAGATAAATATTAAATTAAATTTAATATTAAGATAATCACTTTAATATTAAATTAATAAAATACAATTAAGATAAGTATTAAATTAAACTTAAAATACATCTATTAAAATAATATTATTTTTGGAATAATTAATCTGAAATCAAATTATCCAGTAAAGTCTTAGTAGGAGTGTGATTCCTCCACAGCTCAACCTCCAATGACCACTCGTAGGTCACCGAAATGCTGTCGTCGCCCCTATCGTGTCTAGTGCTTCCATTGTAAGTGTGATACCCTCTAGGCACCACGAATCGGTTTGGCTATTACCGGTTCAATTCAGGCCAGTGACGAATCGACTGGTTCGGTCCTACTACCGGTTGGACCATTGGCAGGGTTTCACATACCAGGCCTGGTTTGACCAATTTTTGGGCCTCGATCTCGATTTTGGGTTCTCGGGCCCAAATTTCGATCTAAGGTTCAATTTTCAAGTTCAATTACCCAGTGGGCCAATTGTCTGACTTGAACATTAATTTCCAAAAAATATCATATTAATTTTAATTAATTTGATTAAATTAATTTTACTTTATCAAAATTAATTTCCTCAAAAAAACACTTAGATTTCCAAATTAAATTTTCAAGAAAATTCTTTAATCAAATTCTCTAGTTTAATAATTCTCATGACTGCCTAATTTAATTCCATATCGAATAAATCGAATCAATTAAATTATTTCCAAAGTCGTAGAATTTTCTTCTGATTCAAATATAGGCCGGTCGAGCTTTTGGTGAGCTAGCGGAGGGACCAATCAGACATATTCAATTAGGCTCAAGTAAATGCAATTATGTCTAGAAGCATCATTCTGATAATTCGTAATTTAGTTCATCATGAAGTCAGTCCACAAGAAGTACCATGGTTGAGAACTCCTTATTGTATACTCTTTACGAAAGTAATTCATCCAATTGTTTTGTCCAACGACCTCGTCGTGTGTGTGTGTTACCTTAATATGATATCATTGATTCCTTTGAGTTAAATTCGTTTACTCAATACAATCCTATTTTATCTCATTATCCTTTGTGTTACCTTCATATGAACGTCACAAGTGAATTAATTTACAAATGAATTCAGAATTAATTCTTGTTGGATCCAATCCAATGTATCATTCTTCTAATGAATACATCTATGTCTCTATGTGTGGACTCAACTACTCCAATAGCGAAGACTAGCCATCTCCCCAATTGGAATTGTAGACGACATAATTATCCTTCGAAGTATTTGAATCAAATGCTCACTTTGATTCTTTTACGGGGTTACGGACTAGTTTAGATTATCTACTAAAGTAAGTTGTATTTCTCGTAATGTAAACGTTCTTATAGTGCCACTTATCATCAGTTTGAACTTAGACAATCAATGAGCTAATATTTGCTTGTCACAATTTCGCTATGCATGCAAAACATGAAAGACAGAAACAAAAAAGATATAATAGTGAAATGTGAAATTAACTTTATTTATTTATTCATGGTTCAAATACATAGAAAAGAATTACATGTTTACTACAATATGGGAACATTTCCCAAGAATCTCCCACTTTCCCTAATGAACTAAATGTGTCATGTTTCACATTCTCATATCCTTGATGTCTTTTTAAAACTCCTAGCTACATGAGTCATAGTAAACAGATCCGCAAGGTTATCTCCAGAAGCTACTTTCACCACATCTACAATTCCTTCGGCTACTGCCTTTCGTACCAAGGGATACTTCCGGTTAATGTAATCTTTTTCCTCTTATGACTTATCATTTCCTTGGTATTAGCTATTGTAACACTGTTATCACAATACAATATTATAGATTTTTCCATTCCAGGAATGACTTCATATCAGTTAAGAACTTTCGAAGCCAAATCATTTCTTTCGTTGCCTTAGAAGCAACTACATACTCGGCCTCCATAGTAGAGTTAAACACCTCCAGACGTACCAAGGTCCAAAGTGTGAACATTACAACTAAAGATATAAATTTGAGGAGATGTCCGCAAGTATACGAGTCAGGTTGTAATATAGTTACAACAAATTAGGTAAGTACTCAGAGAATCATACCTAAGGGATTGTAGTTTGGGGAAGACTGTTATCAAACCAATTATGGGAAATAATTACTAATCTACTTGAGTCACGAATTAGTAGTGTTAATATGGAAGCAAGATGATAATAATATTAATAAACTAAATAAATTGAATTAAACACAAATCTACTCCTAAGTTCATGTATCGACTTCTCTTATCCCTTGTTTTGACTACGTGAGTTCTTTTAGCCTAGATTAAATTGTTTTACCTAATTAATTGTTGTAGGGTTCTAATCAATCAACTAGTCGAAACCCTCGCAGGATCTTCTAATATGTCCACTAGAATAGTGAGTCAACAAGAACTACTTATCTTTCGACCTCACAGTCTAGACCGGTTCGGGGTTAAGGTGTTCATAGATAGGTCACACCAATTTTGGGTATATTTCCACCTAAATGACTTCCTAGGGTTGTCAAACCTAAGGTTTAAGTTCTTCCTCTCCCAAACAGCTGATCCACTAAGAAACTCTATCCTTCAATAAATTAATAAGATTGGAACAGTTGAAATCATGCAAGATATGGATAAATCATAAAGTGATTCTAATATTTACACAAACATTCAATTAAACAATGTTAAAGAAAGAGATGTAAAGAATAGAATAATGGAAAAGAGATGCCTATGGATTTATCAATGAAAGCGTGGCTCCGGAACAATCTCTACTCGTGACAGTCTCACTTAAGAATAAGGTCCTTCGATTACAAGGACATAAAATACCCTAAGTAAAAACTAAGAATGAAATAGAAACCCTAAGTATATTCCCTGTCTCCCTCTAAATGTGTGTTTTAACTTATTACAATGGCCTTTATATAGGCTAAACTCGAAATATTAAAGTGCCTAAATTATCGTTAAAGTATTTAGAGTTTGACTAGCAAAAATATTCCTAATTTCCCTTCAAAACACATCTTTCATGTGCAGGGGTAGTGCTGCAACACAGGCCTACAGTGTTGCAACAACGACTTCTGGTGTCGTGACATCGATGGGCCTTGTCTTGACATCGAGGGCAGTTTCGCTCTAGAACTTGTTTTCAGCTTCTTTCTTCGATATTGAGACATAAATGTCTTAGTGTCACGACATAGTCATCAGCTTCGGCCCAAATATGCATCTTTAGCTCCCGAGTTGACCCACAAGCCCATGTAACCTTATTTAGATATATAAAATGTAATAAAAACTACTAGAAAGCATTAATTACTAATTTAAGTATGGAAACCTAAATATATACTAAGATGCTTTGTAACATCCTAAACTTTTGGGCTTATGCGTTTAATGTGTAGATATGTTTAATGTGTTAAGTTGAGAATTAGAGGTGCAATTGGGTTTAGGTTTGGGTTGAGGCCTTGATTAAATATTCCGTTTAGTCACTTTAGGGCTTAAAATAAATTCCTGGTAGTTTAAATGGCATACTGGGTTGTGGCCCAGCAGCATGGGACGCAGAAGAAAGGAGTTCTAGGTGGCGTCAATATGCAAGGGGAGAAGCCCAATTTGTGGTCGCTTGGAGCGCAAGTTTTGGGGCCAAATTCGGCACTTAGGGAGAAGCAAGGGAGGGGACGGCATCAAGGCTAGAAAATAGGGATTTTTAATGTTTTAATATGTGGATAATAAGCTAATAAAGGAAGGATGTAGTGGTGGAATGTAGGGCACTTTTGGGTAGGTGTTCTGATAGGGATAAGGGAAAAGATGAGGAGCTAATCCAGGAGGCTAGTGTTGGCCGAATGTAGGATGCCTATTGAGGTGGGAAATTTCGGCTAAGTGTTTAAGTGTGGGAGTGCCTAAATTTTGAGGGTTTCCTTTCGGGAAACTCTCTTTTGATTATTTTATTTTCTCTCCTCTCTTTTCTATTTTCTTTTGAGTTCCAGCCGAATTCTCCCTACCCATTTGTTCATCTTTTCTTTCATTCACTAAAAGCCAAAACTACACCCCTATTCCCTTCCATAGCTGAAATCTCTAAAAGTTCAGTCTCTATTTCCCGAAGTCTCATCATAGCTGAATCTTCATTCCTAGAAGCCGAATCCTCTCTGTGGTATCTGCTTGCGCTAAATCTCGAAGGAAACTGAAGGTAAGTATCGATTCATAAGGCTTCAATCCTTTCCTGTTTTTTTAAGAGACTCTAGCCGAATGGCTATAGGGAAACTGACCTTGAGTTTTTCTCTTATTTTCGGCATTTCAGGATTTGAAGAGGAGTCAATCGCATAGATCTCTAAGTCAGAGTTCAGTAACACACGAATCGTGTTACTTTCGGGATTTCAAAGTAAGGTGATCGATTAATTTTTAAACGTGTAAATTCAGGTATTTATTAACCCTTTGGCCGAATGTAGGGGAGCCCAAATCTTCGTGTTCTTCCGGCTTTTAAGCAAGGTTTCAGACTAAGGGTTGTAGATCCAGATAGTAAGGATATTGACTAAGGGTGTAAAACTACGCGATATCAGGTGTGTAACACTTCCACACCATTTAGATTGCCTGTTTAAAAAAAATATGTTTATTAATCTGAAATATTCTGTAAAATGCCGAAATCCCAGTATAACGGTTGAAACCCAAGGAGGGTAAAAGCGAATCACCAGGTTAGTGATCTTTGTCATTCCTAAGTGAATGTTCCTATTAAGATGACATATGTGATAAGTATGCCGATTTCTGTGATTGCATGGGGTTGGGTTTGAAGAAAGGGGAAGTGTTCTATTGTAGCGGCTTTTGCCGTGACCTGTTGTAGCGACTTTTGCCGTGACCTGTTGTAGCGGTTTTTGCCGTGACCTGTTATAGCGGTTTTTGCCGTGACCTGTTGTAGTGGCTTTTGCCATGACCTGTTGTAGTGGCTACGGCCATGATCTGACGATGAGCAGCATGACTGCCATCGATGGTGTGTAGCGGTGTGGGTTGATTGTAGAAATCCCCAATGGTGTGACTGGCAGGTAAGGGTGGTGTGTAGCGGATGGAAACCTAGGATTGGGTTGGGCTTGCATAATTTTTGTTATATACTAAACTGTTATTCTGTTCTGTGGGGCTAAGGCCCAAATCTAATGGTGCATGAGGGTTGCACACTGAGTCTCGCGACTCAACCTATTATTTAACATTTTCAGGTAGAACCTAGTGCATCGGACCGGGCTGGAGAAGAGCGCAAGGTGGCGATGCGAGAGAGTATTTGGATTCAGCAAAAGACTTTTTATTATTTAGTTATTTTAATATTTTTTTATAAAGAGGATTTTAAGTTTCAATGTAATAAGGCCATGGGCCACTAGACTCATATTTATTTTGGGTTTCATGTTGGGTTGTTATTATTAAACATTTAAATTTCATGTTAAAATTAAGCTAAGGCATGTAACAACTTAGTTTTTTCCTAATTCACCAAGGTATCACTTAAATTTACATTTTATATAGAATATTAAATTACTAAGTTTTTTCGGTTAAAATGTTTAAACCTGAAACTCGTTTTCCAAAGTGTGACAATTTATAAAATTCCTTAGTGACATACCAGATCCGGTTGTAGTGTTTGGGCCGGGTTTGGGGTGTTACATGCTTTTATTTAACTATTAAATAAGCAAAAGTTATGTCCAAAAAGGATGTAAATAATAGTGTAATTCATGGCAGATCACTCCCCCACACTTAACTTGTTACTTTTTCTCAAGCAAACAAAACACATATATTGGAAAAGAATAAAATAAAATAAAATATTTTAACACGAGAATGACTTAATTTTTTTCTTTAAACAAGCTAGAGTTTGTAACATCTTGAAATTCGGGATTTTATGTTTTGCATTATACCATGCGTTAGGCTAGCTAAGAGTGTCAGTTGTGTATGTTTAGGGACCCTAAGAAGGCTTGGGGTTGAGTTGGGCCTTGGTAGAATTTTTGTGTTTATGCACTTAAGGGGGAGAAGGCAAGTGACCTCAAGACTTAAAAGAATAAGTGAGTATTTTGCTAGCACAAGAAGAGCTAGTAGCAAAGTGGTGAGGCGTCACATGAAGGGGCTTAAGGGGTGGAGTTCGAATCTCACCTATTGCAAATATATTTTTTTTTTGTGCTAATCAGGTGGAAGATGGTAAGTGTCGGCCAAGACTCTAAAGAAGGTAAGGAAGACTTTCTAATGATGGAAAGAACACTAAGGAGAAGAGTAAGGAGGAGATCAAGGAGAAAATAAGGAAAGAAATAAAGGAAAGAGATAAAGGGGGATATATTGGCCGAATTTTAGGAGTTGTTTGGGGAAGGAATTTTGGTCAACTAAGACTTTTTGGTGGAGGGTGTAATCAGTTTTGGTAAGGGGTGGTTGTGCCAAATTTTTGTTAGACTTCATGAGGAGTTTTTGGTTTCATTTGAAGGTCTTTTCTTTTTACCATTTGGTACCTCTTTTCCTTGCCTAAAACCGTGACTATTAGGGAGCATTTTCTTTTCTTCTTCTCATCTTTGCCATAGCTTTCTTTTTCTCTTTTCGTTAGACGACATACTTGGAGACCAAATCTCCCTTGTTCTTTCCTCTCCAAAAAGCCGAATCTCTTAAGCATCTTATTTTCTCTCTCCTTTTTGTGTGGGGCATTTTCTTCCTTGGCCAAATCGGGTAAGTGGCTTCATTCTCTTCCTTTCATCCTCTTTTCTCCATAGCCGAATGTGTGACCCTCATCATTCGGTTGGTTCACTTTATTTCTAAACCAAAACATTACTCTCTCCTACTCCCTCATATCGTGATCATCTCTTCTTTTGTAGCATTCTAGTGGGGTGTCGAATCTCATATCTTTGCTGACTCATCCGTAGCCATAAGTCGAATTGGTAGAATTGGGTTCATCATCGTTAAGGGACTAAACAACTCGTTCCCCTCTACTCTTTGATCTTTTGGAAGTAGTGGTAAGCCGAAACCCTCTCCTTAAACAACTATTTTCTCTCATTGTAATATTTTTCTGACCGAGACTCTTCCAATGGAGGCAAGTGGTAGTCGTTCTAAGGGAAAATTGATAGGAGGGCAAAAAGGGAGTGGACTTCAAATCTCTACTCCCAAGTTCAAACGTAGGGCGGTATCGGCAGGTCGGGATTTTCCACCGGGTTGTGGACCATCTTCTGGTGAGAGTAGGCAAATCGTAGTCGTTCACGATACTAAGGGTAAGCATTTCTTTAGATCGTTTGATTTAGATTTGGATTAAGACACTATCTATTGTTAGTTAATCGAGTGTTATGGTGACATAGGTGTCGACAATCAAGAAGGTTTAGTCCTTACCGTAATCAGGTGTGTAATCTCACACCGAAATCCTGTAAACATGTGATTCACCATCATGTTCGAAAAATAGATCGTTGTTGCTTACAAATCTAATAACCATAATATGGCATGAATCGAATAACTTGCTTAAACAACATTATTTCTAAAGATCTGTCGAAATCGGTATTAATTTGCTAAATTTCAAAAATGTCCTTATGGGCTGAATTACTAAAAAGCTTTAATGGGTCGT
Organism: Gossypium sturtianum; assembly: GCA_025698515.1. Taxonomy (NCBI): domain Eukaryota; kingdom Viridiplantae; phylum Streptophyta; class Magnoliopsida; order Malvales; family Malvaceae; genus Gossypium; species Gossypium sturtianum. The sequence goes on along the minus strand of CM046954.1, from coordinate 116,315,471 downwards.
TTTTATGAAAATGCCCCTATGGGTCGATTTACCAAAATGCCCTCGAAGGGCCGATGTGCTAGAATGCCTTAGTGGGCCGAATTACCAAAGTGCTTTAATGGGTCGATTCACCGAAATTTTTCACTAGATTAATGGTTGTTATATATGTGGATATAATTTTTATTATGTTGCATCCTTACATATTGCATGGGTTGGGAAAAATTGTATGGAGAGTAGTGTAGCCCGGTGGCATAGCCACAATTCGTTTATTATTGTGCTTACTTATGATTTCGGTGGCATGGCCACAATAATAATATATTATAGCAGCTTGACTACAAATTTGGTGTGAGCGGCGGGGTAGGTTGACTTGATCCCCACAGGTGTGATTGGCTGGTCGGGGGTGTGATGGATGGATGGGTTGGGTTGCATTCATTTCATTTGATTACTGTTATGTAAATGGGCTTAGGCCCAAGATGTTGCTATATGGGTTCGGGCCCAGTAGATGACGGTAAGGGGATTATGCATTGAGTTCTTGTAACTCATCCCCCTTTCTTTCTTAATCTTTGCAGGTAATGCTCAGTGATAAGGACTTGGGCCCATGGATGACTCGGTGGAGGCCATACTTTGAAAATAATGTTTTCGAACATTAGTAAACTTCTTTCTGCTTTATTTCATTACTTTTACTATTTTGGGTTTAAAGTTGTAATAAGGCCTCTGGGATATGTTTTAATTTGCTTTATGTTTTGACGTACTTATTATTTTCTTAAATTATTTTAAACGGGATTTTTCTGAGATTATAAATAACGGTTTTCCAAAATTGATTAACAACAAACGGATTTCATAACAAATAAGTATAAATAATTTAACTGTATTTTCCTTTGAATTTTATCAACGTTTTTTTTTAAGTCACGATTTTAAAGTTCACTAGTTTAATTTTCGATTCATCAATCAACCACTCGAGATTAGTAGTTTTTATAATCAAACTTGTTTTCTTAACTATAAACAAATAACGACAACTTTAGTAAAAATCACAAGTTCTTTACACGTTTTCTTCATGTGACATGCCAGATCCGGTCATACCGCATGGGCTGGGTTTAGGGTGTTACATTTTATAGTATCAGAGCCCGGTTGCAAAACTCGACTGTGGTTTGGGTTCAAAAGCGTTTTCCAAAGCTGTTTGAAATTTAATTTATAAATGCATGATTTAGTGAAAGTATGGCACCACGGGTATCCGGCACCAAGTCAGTAAGTTTTTATTTTCATTTTATGATTATTGTGGTATGAATGTGGTAAGAAGACTCCACAAAATAGAAATACTCTAGAACTTTTAGCTTAGGAGCTGAAACTATAGAGATTGAGACTTTAGGATACGTTTTGCGAAAACAACTGATTCATAAGACTCGTAATCAGATTAAATTGACTTAGCAAACATGAGCACTAGAGGACATGGATGCGGTAGACATGGACGTGGTAGAGGTCGAGGTGCTAAAGTTGTATCTGAGGCATCTGGACATATGCCGGAAATGGACGCACCGCCTGGTGGATCAAGCCGGGTCACATGATCGAATGAGAGGGACGACGCTCTGTCCCAAGCAATGTTGCGAGTTCTAGAAAGGGTTCTTTGGGGCTAGAACCCGGGTCGGCAGCTCGTGGGTCAATATCTGAGCGACTTAGATCGAATGGGGCCAAAGTTTTTAGGGGTATTTCGGGTGTAGCCCCAAGTGTAGCGGAGTACTGGCTTGAGGCGGTGAACGAATTATGGATGATCTGGATTGTACAGCTGAGTAGAAAGCGAAAGGGGTTGTGTCATTGCCGAGAGACGAGGTGTATCAGTGGTGGCTCAATGTTCGAGAAGGCACTCAAGGTGATCGTAGACACAGGATTTTTAAGACAACATTCCAGGGGAAATATGTCGGGGCTAGCTATGTGGATGCCCGAAGAAAGGAATTCTTGAATCTGGTTCAAGGAAGTAGATCTGTGGCAGTATACGAGGCAGAGTTCTTACGTCTGAGTCGGTATGCCCGGGGTATAGCGCCGACTGATTATGAACGCTGTGTGCGTTTTGAGGACGGATTGCGTGATGAGTTAGGGATGCTGATAGCCCCCACAGAAAGAGAGGAATTTTACTATATTGGTGGAAAAAGCTAAGATAGCTGAGGAAGTTAAACACTCGGAACGGAAAAATCGAGACAAGGATAGAGGCAGGAACAAGAGAGACTCTGGGTATTCAGGTCCTGCTAGAGGATTTCAGAAAAGGCCCAGGAATGAGGGACCAGTTCGAGTGAGTGCTCCATCTACTACCAATTAGTTACAGCCTTGTGTGGATTGTGGAAAACTTCACTCGGGTGAATGTTGGAAGAGAACTGGAGGTTGTTTCAGATGTGGATCCAAAGACCATCGGTTTAGGGATTGCCCTCGAGAGCCTGCTCAAACTCAGGTAGTTCGTAACAGATTTGCGCAGCCAGTAGGGGGCGCTCAGCAGCCGCCGAGAGGTCGTGGGCCAGGTCGAGGTTGTAATGGTGTAGGATGAGGTCAGGGTGCACCAGGTAGAGGTACCGGTAATAGGGGTAACACGGAGGCGAGACAGCCATGTTTGGGCTATGCGGTCAGACATCGAGAGGAGGGTGACGCACCGGACGTCATAACCGGTACGTTTTTCATATCTGATGTACCTTTTTCTGCTCTGATAGACATTGGATCCACCCATTTGTATGTTGCATGTGTTGTGTCTAGAACTTTGAATATTAGATCTGAGATTACTGCTAGAGAAACAACTGTGATTAGTCCTTTAGGACAGTCGGTGGTAGTAAATAAGTTGTTTAGGGATGTGCCCTTAGAAGTTCAAGGGGTAATTTTTCTGGCGGATTTGATGGAACTGTCGTTCGGGGAGTTCGACCTTATTTTAGGCATGGACTGGCTGGTTAAGCATCGTGCAAACTTGGACTGTGCTGCAAAGCGAAAGGTACTAAGAACTTCAGAGGATAAGAAAGTGATGATGATAGGTGAAAGAAGAAATTATTTATCTAATGTGGTATCTGCTTTAAAGGCGGAAAGGTTGGTACGAAAGGGGTGTGAAGCGTTCTTAGCCTTTATCAGTGCTTTGGATACCAAAGAGTTGTCGGTAGAGAGTGTTAGAACGGTCAAAGAGTTTCTAGACGTCTTTCCCGAGGAGCTTCCAGGATTGCCTCCGGATCGGGAAGTGGAATTTGGTATTGAGTTGTTGCCAAGAACGGCTCCAGTGTGCATTGCTCCTTACAGAATGGCACCGAAGGAGCTAGTGGAACTTAAAGCTCCGATCCAGGAGCTGATGGGTCGTGGGTTTATTCGACCAAGTGTGTCACCGTGGGGAGCACCGGTTTTGTTCGTTAAGAAAAAGGATGGGTCGATGCGTATGTACATCGATTATAGACAATTGAATAAGTTGACGATCAAGAACAAGTACCCGTTATCGAGGATCGATGACCTATTCGATCAGCTGCGAGGAGCTTCGGTCTTCTCGAAGATAGATTTGAGATCGGGGTATCACCAGCTAAAGGTCTAGGAGGCGGATATTCATAAAACTTCGTTTCGAACTCGTTATGGGCATTACGAGTTCTTGGTGATACCATTTGGGTTGACAAATGCACCAGCTGCATTTATGGACATGATGAACCGAGTCTTCCAACCCTATCTAGACCGGTTTGTGGTGGTGTTCATAGATGACATCTCGGTGTACTCAAAGACTGAAGAGGAGCATGATTCGCATTTACGGGTTGTATTGCAGATGTTAAGGGACAAGCAACTGTATGCCAAATTTAGTAAGTGTGAATTTTGGCTGAGGGAAGTGACCTTTTTGGGGCATGTTGTGTCTGCCGAGGGAATTAGAGTTGATCCCTGGAAGATCGAGGCTGTATTGGACTGGAAGCCACAGAAGTCAATGGCAGAAATCCGAAGTTTTCTAGGTTTGGCTGGGTATTATAGGCGATTCGTTGAGGGGTTTTTGTTGATTGCTGCACCCCTAACTAAACTATTACGTAAGGGAGTACCGTTTGTATTGTCAGATAAGCAGCAAGAAAGCTTTGAGAAATTAAAGAAGATTCTGACAGAAGTGCAAGTATTGATTCAGCCTGAGGCCGGTAAAGAGTTTATTGTTTATTGTGATGCGTCACACATGGGCTTGGGATGTGTGTTGATGCAAGAGGGGAAAGTGGTGGCTTATGCATCTCGTCAATTAAGACCGCATGAGGCGAACTATCCCACACATGATTTGGAGTTAGCTGTAGTGGTGTTTGCTCTGAAGATTTGGAGACACTATCTGTACGGGGAGAAGTCTATTATCTACACGGACCATAAGAGTCTGAAGTACCTCATTACCCAGAAGGAGTTGAATTTAAGACAACAGAGGTGGATAGAATTGTTGAAAGATTATGACTGCTCAATTGAGTATCACCCAGGTAAAGCTAACGTAGTGGCAGATGCGTTGAGTCGTAAGGTGATATCAGATTTGAGAGCGATGTTTGCTCATCTCAGCCTCTATGAAGATGGTAGTCTGTTAGCTGAACTTCAAGTGAAGCCTGCATGGGTAGGTCAGATTAAGGAAAAGCAGTTGTCGGATGAAGTGTTGGGTTCTCGACTTCAGCACGTGGAAAGTGGTGAGATAGGGGACTTTGGATTAAATAGTGATGGAGTATTGTGTTTCCACGGAAGAGTTTGTATGCCGAGGGATTCTGAACTGAGACATATGATTCTGCGGGAGGCGCATAATAGCCCGTATGCTATGCACCCTGGGAGAAACAAGATGTACCGAGACCTCTGTGAGCAGTATTGGTGGCCGGGTTTGAAGCGGGAGGTTACTGACTTCGTGAGCAAGTGTTTGACATGTCAGCAAGTGAAGGCGGAACATCAACTGCCTTCAGGGTTGCTACAACCAGTGAAAATCCCACTATGGAAATGGGAAAGGATAACGATGGATTTTGTTAGTGGGTTACCCTTAACGCCTACTAAGAAAGATTCAGTATGGGTGATAGTGGATCGGTTAACGAAAACTGCTCATTTCCTACCTGTTCGTACGGATTATTCATTGCAGAAGTTGGCCAAGTTGTATGTAGAAGAGATCGTGAGGTTGCATGGGGTACCGATGTCTATCATATCAGATAGGGATCCTAGGTTTACATCACGGTTCTGGAAGGCTTTACATGAAGCTTTGGGTACAAAACTAAATTTCAAAGCCTGACGTTTCATCCCATGATGATTGTCGATCGGAGAGAGTAATCCAGATTCTAGAAGACATGTTAAGGGGCTGTGTGATCGACTTCAGGGGCAGTTGGGAAGATTTTCTACCATTGGCAGAGTTTGCATACAACAATAGTTATCAATCCAGCATCCAAATGGCACCCTACGAGGCGTTGTATGGTCGTAGGTGTCGTACTCCTACCTGCTGGACTGAGCTGGGAGAGCGACAGTTATTGGGTCCAGAGTTAATCTCGGAGATGGAGGAAAAAGTTAAGGTAATTCGGGCTCGGTTAAAAGAAGCCTCGGATAGACAGAAATCATATGCAGATCTGAAGCGGAAGGAGATAGAGTTTTCAGTGGGAGATCAGGTTTTTTTGAAGGTCTCACCTTGGAAAAAAGTCTTAAGATTTAAAAGGAAGGGTAAGTTGAGCCCCAGATTTATCGGTCCTTACCAAATATTGAAGCGTGTAGGGCCAGTAGCTTATCAGCTCAAGTTACCTCCAGAGTTAAGTCAGATACATAGCGTATTCCATGTCTCGATGTTAAGGCGTTATCATTCGGATCCGTCTCATGTAGTGCTAGTGGAGGAAGTTGAGATAAGACCTGACTTGTCTTTTGAAGAAGAGCCAGTGCAGATTTTAGTCGGGATATTAAGGTGCTGAGAAGGAAGTCGGTTCCGTTAGTCAAAGTATTATGGCGTAATCACGGGTCAGAGGAAGCTACATGGGAGCCTGAGGACACGATCCGGCAACAATACCCTCATCTCTTTTAATCAGGTAAATTTCGAGGCCGAAATTTCTTTAAGGGGGTAGAATTGTAACATCCTTAAATTTGGGATTTTATGTTTTGCATTATACCATGCGTTAGGCTAGCTAAGAGTGTGAGTTGTGTATGTTTAGGGACCCTAAGAAGGCTTGGGGTTGAGTTGGGCCTTGGTAGAATTTTTGTGTTTATGCACTTAAGGGGGAGAAGGCAAGTGACATCAAGACTTAAAAGAATAAGTGAGTATTTTGCTAGCACAAGAAGAGCTAGTAGCAAAGTGGTGAGGCATCACATGAAGGGGCTTAAGGGGTGGAGTTCGAATCTCACCTATTGCAAATATTTTTTTTTGTGCTAATCAGGTGGAAGATGGTAAGTGTCAGCCAAGACTCTAAAGAAGGTAAGGAAGACTTTCTAATGATGGAAAGAACACTAAGGAGAAGAGTAAGGAGGAGATCAAGGAGAAAATAAGGAAAGAAATAAAGGAAAGAGATAAAGGGGGATATGTTGGCCGAATTTTAGGAGTTGCTTGGGGAAGGAATTTTGGTCAACTAAGACTTTTTGGTGGAGGGTGTAATCGGTTTGGGTATGGGGTGGTTGTGCCGAATTTTTGTTAGACTTCTTGAGGAGTTTTTGGTTTCATTTGAAGGTCTTTTCTTTTTACCATTTGGTACCTCTTTTCCTTTCCCAAAACCATGACTATTAGGGAGCATTTTCTTTTCTTCTTCTCATCTTTTCCATAGCTTTCTTTTTCTCTTTTCGTTAGATGACATACTTGGAGAACAAATCTCCCTTGTTCTTTCCTCTCTAAAAAGCCGAATCTCTTAAGCATCTTATTTTCTCTCTCTTTTTCGTGTGGGGCATTTTCTTCCTTGGCCAAATCGAGTAAGTGGCTTCATTCTCTTCCTTTCATCCTCTTTTCTCCATAGCCGAATGTGTGACCCTCATCATTCGGTTGGTTCACCTTATTTCTAAACTGAAACATCACTCTCTCCTACCCCATCATATCGTGATCATCTCTTCTTTTGTAGCATTCTAGTGGGGTGTCGAATCTCATATCTTTGCTGACTCATTCATAGCCATAAGTCGAATCGGTAGAATCAGGTCCATCATCGTTAAGGGACTAAACAACTTGTTCCCCTCTACTCTTTGATCTTTTGGAAGTAGTGGTAAGTCGAAACCCTCTCCTTAGACAACTACTTTCTCTCATTGTAATATTATTCTGACCGAGACTCTTCCAATGGAGGCAAGTGGTAGCCGTTCTAAGGGAAAATCGATAGGAGGGCAAAAAGGGAGTGGACTTTCAATCTCTGCTCCCAAGTTCAAACGTAGGGCAGTATCGGAAGTTCAGGATTTTCCACCAGGTTGTGGACCATCTTCTGGTGAGAGTAGGCAAATCGTAGTCGTTCACGATACTAAGGGTAAGCATTTCTTTAGATCGTTTGATTTAGATTTGGATTAAGACACTATCTCTTGCTAGTTAATCGAGTGTTATGGTGACATAGGTGCCGACGATCAAGAAGGTTTAGTCCTTGCTAGTTCAAGTTTTATGTGTGGTCTTTGGGTTTCAATTTCTTTGGTTTATCAAAAAGGAGTTATCAGGCTCAAATAAAATGACTTGGGATTCATAGAATTAAGGTATAGTCATTTGAGAATTGGCTATTCAAGTAATGCCTTAGGTCATCCCTAAGCATCCCACCATACACAATTTCTTTCATGATTCAAATTAAATAGAATGAATAATAATCAATTCATGCATTCATGTCTCTACGACTATCTATAAGACTTATCTCTCATATGGCTGATCTGCTGTAACTCAGTGTAGCAGATTAAACTAATTACCGCACTTGAGGAGCTTGAAAACAAACATTCTCAATAGGTTTGAATTATGTTTTCTTAAGTTTTTAATAAGCGAACAATATGTGCAAATTGAGTCTTTTATTGACCTTATGGGCCAAATGAGGCCTAAGAGTGAGCTAACGCATTTTGTGAGTGTGCAGGAGACCTTTAGAAGGCATACTAAACTGATATTGGTCGCTACGTCGCAACACGGGATGTCTGGAAAAAAAAAATAGACAAACTTTTTCATGCCCTTTTTAACTCAAATTCATGCAGTTTCGGTAAAATTCTTGTCGAAAAATATACAATTATTATAAAATAATTATTTTGGACTTAAATTATTAACATGTTTAATTTTAATTAAATTTATATCAAATTTTGATTATTTTCGACAGATATGCATAAAGGGCGAAAAACGGCTCGGCAGACACTGCTAGAAGCGCAAAATCGAGAAGCAACTTTGAAGCATCAATGAGAATTAAATTTTCAGCTTAAAGACAGTCCAAATTATGTTTATTAATTCATAATATAATTAATTTTAATTTTAATCCAATTTTATTTGGGTTAAATAAATTATTGTTAATTAATTATGAAAAGGGGCCCAGTTGAGCTGAACCGAGAAAACCGATCCAACTGAGCACTGGGCAGCCCAAAACCGTCCCACATGCTGACCCAATCAGCTTTCTTGGCTGACTATTTTTCTTGCAAAATGGCCCTTGAAGACTCCTTCAAATTGCATTCAAACTCCTCCACTATTTATGCCTTTCTAGATTTGCCCCTACCTTAAAATAGCATGTTTGTAATCTTCAAAAATGCCACATGTGTGGCCGGACATGGGGGCAGTCTTTGGCTGCTGATTTTGGCTATTTTTAGCAGCCTTCTTAACCTATAAATACTCCCTTGGCTGCTCACTTCAAACACATCTCAACCCTTCTCATCTCTTCACTTCTCTCTCATTTTTCTCTCTTCATTCCCTTCCATTGTTCTTCATTTTCTTCCCCTATTCCCTTGCCAATTTCACATCTTGAAATAGAGTCAATCAACCACCATTTGTAGCAGCATTCAAGTGTTCGTAGAAGCCTCAGTTTGACAAGAACAAGCGGAGAAGGAGGAGTGGAGCAAACTAGTCAAGCCACAGAGAAAACACCAGATTTGATTCTTGTTCCCTATCCTTTTAATTTTGTTGTTGTTATGATGAACATGTATATGAATATTTGTGATGTTGATATGTTTAATTTAATTAATGTGGCTTAAATTTAATTCGTATTAGGTTGATTGCATTTCGTCTACTTAATTTATTAAAATTGTGTTTGTGTTGTTATAGGCCTCGGTAAGATGTTTGATTAAGTAAAACCATGGCTAAGTTATTTTTGCATTAAAATTGTAAGGTAACTAATGAATTAATTATTTAAACGGATTGAAATTATAATTAATTGGCACGATACTTAATCAGTGCATGATTAATTATCAAAGGTAGCCGAGGGTTAAATTAGCAACGGTATCTAGCGATACATTAGCCTTGCATAACTTGCAAGATTATTGTGATTAAACTGTTTCAAGGTAGAAATACATTGTTACCTCACGTAATCTTTTATGTGCTTATGAGATTGAATTAATTGTTTAAATTGGCATAGAGATATGTATAGGAGATTATTTTAATTTCATAAGTATGTATATGCATTAACACATTTGCTTATTAGAATTTATTTAATCAGTTGAATTGACATAGAGATATAGTAAAGAGATAAATGGATTTTGGTAGGTAAGTATGTTCATAAGTTAGCAAATTATCGAGTTAAATTATCGAGTTGCCGTGAATTTATTCGTAACAACATGAACATGAGTTTAATAATTCTAAGTTAAGAAATGCAATTAATCTAGCACAATTATGTCATTTTGATTAAAATCATCTTTTGAAATTGTGCATTGGAACTTTTATTTTATTTTTATTTATTTTACTTAGCTAAAATCCTAGTTTTTAATCACCTCCTCAAATCAAAATATTTTCCTTCAGCAAAGTGTTTTAAATTAATTTTATAAATAATTCTTTTCACAGTCCCTGTGGGTACGATAACTCGACATTTACTTGTAACTCTATTACTTGTTGCGGTTGTGTACACTTGCACATTTCTGTCGTTCCAAGTTTTTGGCGCCGTTTCTGGGGACTGTTTTTAAAAGTCATTATTTGTGAATTTGTCAATTTTGCATTTTTCTTAATTTTCCTTTTCAAGTTTAACTTAATTAATTTTTGTGTGTTTATTTAAGGTTTTTATAAGTATTGATCGAATTATCGATTTACTTCTTGTAGACCCTGAGATTGAAAGAACTTTTCGATAGCGAAGAAGACAAACAAGTCAGAGAAGGACCGAAGAGATGAACTTCGAAAATCCAAATCAAGGAAATGGAGCAAACCCTGCTCAGAATCCTATCCTTATTGCTGATGATAAGGATAGAGCTCTAAGATAGTATGTCATGCCAGTGTTTCATGATCTTAATACATGTATTAGGAGACCCAAAATCAAGGCACAATAGCTCGAGCTAAATCCAGTCATGTTCCAGATGCTTTAGATAGTGGGCCAATTCAGTGGAATGCCTACCGAAGATCCTCACATGCACTTATGATTGTTAATGGAGGTGAGCAATTCTTTCAAGTTATCCGAAGTATCCGAAGATGCACTACGATTAAATTTGTTCCCATATTCGCTAAGGGACAGAGCTTGAACCTGGTTGAACACATTGCCACCAAATTCAATTTCCACAAGGCAACAGTTAGCAGAAAGATTCCTCATGAAGTATTTCCCACCTAGCAAGAATTCTAAGTTGAGGAACGAGATCACCGCTTTCCAACAAATGGATGATTAGTCCTTGTATGAGGCATAGGAATGGTACAAAGAATTATTATGGAAGTGCCCTCATCACGGAATCCCAAATTGCATCCAACTTGAGACTTTTTATAATGGTATCAATGCTCAAATGAGGATGGTAGTGGACGCTTCTGGTAACAGTTCTCTCCTTTCTAAGTCTTACAATGAGGCTTATAAAATCATCAGAAGGATTGCAAGTAATAATTATTAATGGCCAACCAATCAAGTAGCGTCAGGAAGACGAGTCACTGGAATACATGAGGTAGACGCTCATACTTCACTCCCGTGTGCTAGGCCGTATGGTTGATTTAATTTTCATAATTTTTCATAAAATAGGTGCAGACTTCACACGACTAGGGTACACGCCCGTGTCTCTGCCCGTGTGCTATATTCTGGACATTCTGTTTTGCATCAATTAAGGTGCAGGGGACACACGGCCAGAACACATGCCCGTGGGGCAGACTGTGTGTCACAAATGGCCTAGATACACGCCCGTGTGTCTACCCGTGTGGACAAAAAAAACAAGGCTATTTACCAAGCCATTTTGTCACCCTTCCATGCACATACCTACACAACAAAACATAGCACCAATCCAAACACATACACTCAACCAAATCAGCCAAATTCTCGCATCCATGAAAGACATCATCATATGCATATATAACTAAACCAATTTTAGCCAATTCCAATGGCCACTTACAAAATGAATTATCCACCATACTTAACACTTAAGAATTTGGACATACATTAACATCATACATGCACCGATTGAACATCGTTTGAAACACCCCACACCCGGCCCACGAGCCTGAACCGGATCTGGTATGTTCCTTGAGTAAACCGGTTTCAAAATTCTTTGTTTCTTAGAGAAAATTTGTGTATTTTCAGGAAAATTTCGTTTTGGGTTGGGCTTAGATTAAAAACCCATTTATTCAATTTTTTTTAAATCCAATTTAATTAAGGTGACAAAAGAATTTTTGAGTTCATTTTTAAGAAAAGTAATTTTGTACTTACTTACATCCAAATTAGTTCGTGACATAATATCCAATAGTAAAGCAAAAAGAAATAAAGAAATTCACTTGGGCCTTATGGCCTTATTACATCAATCAAAACCCAAAAATAATAAAATTGAAGTACTTAATATGAATAACAGTCCCAAATAATAAAAGTCTTTCCTTGCTATGCATGGCCACCTTTAGCTCCTGCCGACCCGGTCCATTACTGATCATCTTCTGAAAAATATTCCCCAACGGGGTGAGTCAACAGACTCAATGTGTACACAAACTAACATTCAACAATTCAGGCATACATGTTCATATCAAAGACATATTCATAAAAAGAAAATGATGCAACCCAAACCCAAGCCTATTTGTCCATCCGCTACACACCACCCGTACAGACTCGCCAATCACACCGTGGGGACTACTAAGTCAACCTCCATCCGCTACACACCATCGAAGGCGATCATTTGCGACGCGTGCTCATCGCCCATATAATTTGTGTCATTAGACACCATATTCAAATAATGTAATGAAGTTACCAAATTCGGATAATGTAACCGAAGTTACCATATTCAAATTTCTGTGACCGTAGTCACCATATTCCGTTGGTGAGACCGAAGTCAACACCTTCTTCCCCTTTCACATATATCCCGAATGCCCCATATAATTTATATCATGCATAACATACTTAATTTCTCATTATTCACATGTAACAATATACATATTCATAATCCTATCAAAAGTAGGAAACGTACCTGGGTACTTTTACCATATTTATGGTACTTAGCCATATTCATATTCTTATGCATATTCATATGTTAAAATAATTTCCATATGATATACCGAAAGTTAGTGTGAGTACACACCTGATTTGCTTATTAGATTCCTTGAAATCCCGAAGAACGATCTACCGATCTAGATCTTTAACTCCTATATTCGGCCAACCATTAAAACATATTAACAAACCTATTTGGCTTAATAACCAAATCCTAGTAGGATTTGTATTACTCACCTTGTTGCCGAATTTGAAAGATTGTAAATCAAATGCCGGAAATTGATAGTACTTCTTCCTTAAATCGGCTAGCCACCAAATCATGTAATTATGTCAGTTTCTAACTTTAGAATAAATGGAGAATAATACCAAAATCACCCTAGGCCGATTGGATCTATGTACTTACCTTACAATTTCCAAGGTGAAAAGAATTCCTTGCCTTAGGTATATATATATCATCGAGATCCCTACAATCATATGTTAAATTTGCTTTAACATATACATCATAACCTTTAATCAAATAAATTTATCTTACCTTAGATCCTCGAATTTCCCAGAAGATTTTTTCCTTGTATTCAACTGTTGTAGAAACCTGATAAACCCCTTACAGATTCGGCCAAAAAAAACAAGAATAGGGATTAGACCCTTCTCTTTCGGCAACTAGCAAAGAAAAGAATTTGAATAGCTTAACCTTACCTTTAATGCCTTTAGCTGATTGCTTCCTTGCCTAGAGTCACAGAGATTCGGCTATGGAGATTTAATAGGGATCAAAGAGTGTTTTGGCTCGACAATAGCAAAGGAGAGGAGAAGAAAAGATGGAGTTTTGCTTAGGAGAAATTTCGGCAGAGAGAAAGAGGGGCTAGGGAATTTTCGGCACACTTAGGAAAAAGATAAGAGAATAGCCTAACTCTCCTCCTTTAGCCGAAATTACTAGGCCAAGAGTCCTTGACTTGGCCACCACTCTTCCTTGTGATAATATTATCTCTTTTATTTAAAAATAAAAGTGTTTAATCCATCTTTTATCTCCTCAATAATTATATTAAAAATTAATCCTATATTTATCACTTATTATTCACATATTAATGAGAATAAAACACCTTTATTTCTAGAAGCATGTGCCGTCCACCTCCTTATTACTGGAAGCAAAAATATAGCCTTCATTATTTGCTTCCCAAGTGACTCGAACTCAGGCCCAACACCTTGCATGTGGCGCCATTTCCATAAGCCATAAGTGCCATCTTGAGCCACTTTTCCTAGCCCGTTTGTGTGTCAAATTTTACCAACTTTTACCTTTAAGGCCCCCTTGCCTTAATTTCCTATTCTAAACTTTAAAACTCATCATTTTAGGGTCATTTCCAAGTTTCCTAAAATTTTCGATCGGCTCTGTAACTTGCCATTTTTCTTACATTTCCAGGTTTCCCGAAATGTTCACTTTCCATTTTTGAAACATTTCCAAAAATGTTCAGATTTCAAAAATGTTCAAGTTTCCAAAAATATTCAAGTTTCCAAAAATGTTCATTTCCATTTCTATGCATTTCTAGAATTCCAAAAATACCAAAAATTTATTCATAATGCTTAAGACTTGTCATTTCGTACAATTAAACTGAAAATGCATAGGCCCTTTCGAGGATGTTACAGTTCTACCCCCCTTAAACAAAATTTCGTCCTCGAAATTTCCTAACTAAACAACTGAGGGTATTGCTGACGCATTGTCTCTTCAGACTCCCACGAAGCTTCTTCCGATCCATGGTTGCGCCATAGTACTTTGACTAGAGGCACTGACTTCCTTCGTAGTACTTTCACATCACGTTCCAAGATTCGAATCGGTTCTTCCTCGTAGGATAAGTCCGGCCTTAGCTCCACCTCTTCAATTGGTACCACATGGGACGGATCCGATCGGTAACGACGTAACATGGACACATGGAAAACATCGTGCATTTGCTGCAACTCTGGCGGTAATTCCAGCTGGTATGCCACTGGACCAACTCGCTTCAATACTCTATAGGGCCCTATAAACCTTGGGCTTAGCTTCCCTTTTCTACCGAACCTCATTACCTTCTTCCAAGGTGAGACCTTCAGGAACACTTGGTCTCCCACTTCAAACTCTATCTCCTTCCGCTTAAGGTCGGCGTACGACTTTTGCCTATCAGAGGCTTCCTTCAATCGTGCCCGAATTAACTCAACTTTCTCTTCCGTTTCAGCCACTAACTCTGGACCCAAAACTCGACGTTCTCCTAACTCGGTCCAACAAGTAGGTGTTCTACACTTCCTACCGTACAATGCTTCGTATGGTGCCATCCGTATGCTTGCTCGAGCATTTGTTGTTGTAGGCGAACTCAGCTAAAGGCAAGTAATCTTCCCAACTTCCTCGAAAATCCACCACACAGCCCTCTCAACATATCCTCCAACACTTGTATAACCCGTTCGAATGGCCCGTCGATTGTGGATGAAAAGCCGTTGAGAAGTCTAACTTAGTGCCTAAGCTTGATGGAGTGCCTTCCAAAATCGAGACGTAAACCTTGAGTCTCGATCGGAGATGATCGATCATCGGTACTCCATGCAACCTTACGATCTCCGCCACATATAGCTTGGCTAATTTACGGAGAGAATAATCAACCCTCACCGGAATAAAGTGCGCGGTCTTGGTCAAACGGTCCACTATCACCCATCTGAGTCCTTCTTAGTAGGCGTGAGGGAAGCCCACTAACGAAGTCCATGGTAATCTTTTCCCACTTCCATTGGGGAATCTCAATTGGTTGAAGTAATCCCGATGGAACTTGGTGTTCAAACCTTGACTTATGCGACACGTCGGACACTTTCCCACGATCTGTCACTTCTCGCTTAAGATCAGGCCACCAAAATTGTTCTCTTAAATCTCTATACTGACTTAATGCCTCGGGATGCATAGCATAAGGGCTACCATGCACTTCCCGAAGAATCCTTTGTCTCAACTCACCGCCCTTCGGCATGCGGACTTTTCCTTTGTAGCACGAAGACTCCACCATCAATGACGCCATAATCCTTTACTTCTCAGATTGTACTTGTGTAACTTAGCACTTAGATCCTTATCGCCAACCGGCCCTCTTTCACCTCATTCACCATGTGGGCTTGACTTGTAATCGCCAACAAAGCTTCCATCATCATATAGACTTAAGTGAGCGAACAAATCCCTTAGATCCGACACAACCTTCCTACTCGGAGCATCGGCTACCACATTTGCCTTGCCGGATGATATTCTATCGAACAATCGTAGTCTTTCGGTAATTCCACCCACCTTATTTGCCTCAAGTTCAACTCCTTTTGAGTCAACAAATACTTAAGGCTCTTGTGGTGCGTGTAGATCACCGACCTTTCTCCATAAAGGTAGTGCCTCCAAACCTTAAGGGCGAAAACCACTGCTGCTAGTTCCAAGTCGTGAGTTGGGTAGTTAACCTCATGAGGCCTTAATCGCCGAGACGCATAAGCGACCACTTTACCATCTTGCATTAGCACACATCCTAATCCCGTATGCGAAGCGTCACAATATACTATGAAATCCTTGCTCGCCTCCTACTGAACTAGCACTGGAGCTTCAGTCAAGACCTTCTTGAGCTTATCAAAGCTCTCTGTTGCTTATTAGTCCATTCAAAGGGTACTTCCTTCCTTAGCAACTTTGTCAAAGCGCGGCTATTGACGAGAACCCTTCCACAAACCTTACGTAATAGCTTTGCTAAGCCTAAGAAACTTCAGTATTTCGACCACGGACCTAGGTGGTTTCCATTCCAACACCGCTCGATCTTCCTAGGGTCCACTCTTATTCCATATCACGGATACCAAATGTCCTAAGAATGCCACCTCCTTTAGCCAAAATTCACACTTGCTGAATTTGGCATAAAGCTTCTTTTCCCTTAACACTTCCAACACCACTCGGAGATGCTTATCATGCTCCTCCTCCGACCTTGAATACACCAAAATATCGTCGATGAACACCACGATGAACCTATCCAAATAGGGTTGGAAAACCCGATTCATCATATCCATGAACGCGGCTGGAGCGTTCGTCAACCCAAACGGCATCACCACAAACTCAAAATGGCCGTACCTTGTCCTAAAGGCCGTCTTGTGGATATCTGCCTCCTTCACCTTTAACTGGTGATATCCCGACCTTAGGTCTATCTTCGAGAACACAGCTGCCCCTTTCAGCTGATCGAACAAGTCGTCTATCCTTGGCAAAGGATACTTGTTCTTGATGGTCGAGTTTATTCAATCGACGGTAGTCTATGCACATACGCATAGTTCCATCCTTCTTCTTCACAAGCAGATTGGTGCTCCCCATGGAGACACATTGGGTCGAATGAACCCACGATCCAACAATTCTTGGATCACGAGCCTTGAGCTCAACTAACTCCTTTGGCGCCATTCGGTATGGAGCAATTGACACAGGAGCTGTTCACGGTAGCAAATCTATCCCAAACTCCACCTCCCTATCTGGGGGTATTCCTGGTAATTCCTCTGGAAATACATCCACGAAGTCCCTTACCGCCCTAACTCCATTAATACCTTCCTCCTTCCCACCTATCGTACTAATGAAGGCTAAGAATGCCTTACACCCCTTCTTAACCATCTTCTCGCCTTCTTGCCGAAACCACGTTAGACAAGTAGTTCCTCCTTTCTCCGATCATAGCTACCACTTCATCCTCCGGGGTTCTTAGCTCCATCCGTTTAGCCGCACAATCCAACACGGCTCAGTGTTCTACTAACCAATCCATTCCGAGTATAAGTTTAAACTCCCCAAAGGGTAGTTCCATTAAGTCACCAAAGTTTACTCCCTGAATCTCTAGGGGTACATTCCGAAAGATCTTGTCTACCACTACGGTTTGGCCTAATGGGCTTACTACAGTCATCTGTCTATCAGAGAGTTCTGAGTCTAGGCCTAGTGTTTCCACTACACTACAAGCAACATAGGAATAAGTCGAGCCCACATCAATTAGAGCAAAATAGGGTTTGTCAGAAATGAAGAACGTACCGGTTATTACATCCGGTGCGTCACCATCCTCCCTTCGGCGAACCGCATAAACCAATCCCGGTTGCCTTGCTTCTGCATTAGTAGCACCTCGGCCCTGTGCTCCACGGCCTCTGCCAGCACCATTACCTCTGTTAGCCGAACCACGACCCCGCTGAGGCTGCTGTCCGCCTCTACCAGTCTGGCTAGCATTCTGAACTGCCGGTCGGCTCTCATCTGGTTGTTTGGGACAATCCTTAAGCATATGGTCCTTGGATCCACATTTGAAACATCCACCCGTCTTTCTCCAAAGACTCTCCCAAGTGCTTCTTTCCACAATGCTCACAAGGGCGATACTGCCAGCCCGTACCAGCTTGTTGATTTCGTGGCCCATCAACCCTAGGCCTCTTATGACCCTTTCCAGATGGTCCAAAACCTCTCTTAGGCTTATTCTTGTCCACAGCCTGCTTGGTAGCATCTTTAATTCCCTCGGCCACCTTGGCCTTTTCCACCAAAGAAGAGAACTCCCGCTCCTGATGCGGTGCTATCAACAGTCTCAGGTCGTCTCTCAGTCCGTCCTCAAATCGGACACAGCGTTCATGTTCAGTCGCTACTACCCCTCGAGCATAACGGCTCAACCTCAGAAATTCTGCCTCATATTCTGCTACGGACTTGTTCCCTTGAACTAGCCCCAGAAAAGCTTTTCTTTGCTCATCTGTATACCTGGTTCCCACATATTTCTTCTGGAATGCCTCCTTAACATATTCCCAGGTCAGATCCTCCGCCATAGCACCATCTCGCACAGTTAACCACCACTGATACGCTTCATCGCGTAACAGTGCCACCATTCCTTTCAACTTCTCCTCAGGAGTCAGGTCGAGCTCATCCATGATGCGCTCCGTCGCTTCCAACCAATACTCAGCTGTACTGGGTGCCACTCCCGACACTCCACGAAACATCTCAGCTCCATTAGCTCGGAGCCGTTCAGGCACAGATTTTCGATTTCCCGAATTTCCTCCCGCACCAGCCACCAACTCCAAAACTCGCAAAGACACCTGCGACACAAAGATCTTCCCCGTCTAAGCTTGCTGCGCCCACATTAATGGTGGGGTGGTGGTGGCGGTGGTATCTCATTGTCGTAACCACGACCCGATCTAACGGTTTCGACTACGCTCATCCTTCCTCTACCTCGCCCACGGCGACCACGTCCTCTGGAGCTCATTTCTAGCGTCGAGATCGATTAAAAAGTTTTATGGATTAGTCATTGTTCCACTTATTATCCGCGAATGAGTTTTATGGAAAAAGTTTTAGGAGTGGTTCTTTCGTATTCACACAAGCACACAGTCTTTCATTCATTCATCCATCCATCACACAATTATGAACTTTCATTCATTCAGAGAAATGTTGTTGTTTTCATTGTTATTGTTTTTCCACTACCCAGGGGTATTTTCGTAATTTTGTCCTACAGGGGCATTTTTGTAATTTTTCAAAACAGAAAGTTCCTTGGTGATTTTGTCAAAAGTATTTTGGAAATTTTAAAGTTCCGGGGTAATTTTGGGAAAAAAAAATTGGAATCCAGGGGCGTTTCGGTAATTTTTGACCTCGGGGGTATTTTGGTAATTTTCCATAAATCAGGGTAAATTGGTAAAATTTAGTAAGTTAAGGATAAAAGTTGTAAAACTTTATGGATTCTTTTTTTTTCTTTTTTTTTTAAAACATGGCTAGTTCCCTTTCGGTTTTAGTCATTAGGTTTAGCCTATGACCGAGCCCTCTTTGGTCGGGGTGAACCAAAGCTACGCACTGTAGGATTCGAATGGAGAGGAGGTGAGTCACGCGGTGCTTAAATACCAAGCTCCCATCGAAACCATTCCTAGACATGCGCATGAGAGGTTGCCACAGGCTGAGCCCTCCGAGTTAGGGTGAACCGAAGCTACGAACCGGGTAGGATTCTGCGAAGAGGAGGTGAGTCACTAGGATCGCTTAAATACTGTGCTCTTAGGATCCAATCCTAGACATGCGTCTGGGGTTACCACACCTAGCTCGTGACTTAGCCATAGGTTTGTTTAGTGCATTAGGTCTTATGTGGTTCTGTGTTTGAGTAATCTAGCCCTAGGGTTCATGTTCCTACCATTCTATTCTACGTTCCATGCCTTTTCTACCCTTATACAGGTTCCTCAATCACAGAATCACACATAAAGTTAGGTACTTACGGTGGATCATGCGGGTCGGAGACTTAGGTGCCATGCTAGAATACCTGCTTTATTTCAAGACAATCATTTGAGCTCGAATTAAAAACGTTTTGGGCCTTAGCCCACGTGCCGAGAGTTTAAAGCGGGCTCGATACCAAAATCTGAAACACCTCACACCCGCCCACGAGCACGAGCAGGATCTGGTATGTTCCTTGAGTAAACCGGTTTCAAAATTCTTTGTTTCTTAGAGAAAATTTGTGTATTTTCGGGAAAATTTCGTTTTGGGTTGGGCTTAGATTAAAAACCCATTTATTCAAATTTTTTTTAAATCCAATTTAATTAAGGTGACAAAAGAATTTTTTAGTTCATTTTTAAGAAAAGTAATTTTGTACTTACTTACATCCAAATTAGTTCGTGACATAATATCCAATAGTAAAGCAAAAAGAAACAAAGAAATTCACTTGGGCCTTATGGCCTTATTACATCAATCAAAACCCAAAAAAAATAAAATTGAAGTACTTAATATGAATAACAGTCCCAAATAATAAAACTCTTTCCTTGCTATGCATGGCCACCTTTAGCCCCTGCCGACCCGGTCCATTACTGATCATCTCCTGAAAAATATTCCCCAACGGGGTGAGTCAACAGACTCAATGTGTATACAAACTAACATTCAACAATTCAGGCATACATGTTCATATCAAAGACATATTCATAAAAAGAAAATGATGCAACCCAAACCCAAGCCTATTTGTCCATCCGCTACACACCACCCGTACCTGCCAATCACACCGTGGGGACTACTAAGTCAACCCTCCATCCGCTACACACCATCAAAGCGATCGCCGCATCGACGTGCTCATCGCCATATAATTTGTGTCATTAGACACCATATTCAAATAATGTAACGAAGTTACCAAATTCGGATAATGTAAACGAAGTTACCATATTCAAATTCTGTGGACCGTAGTCACCATATTCCGTTGGTGAGACCAAGTCAACACCTTCTTCCCCTTTCACATATATCTCGAATGCCCCATATATTTTATATCATGCATAACATACTTAATTTCTCATTATTCACATGTAACAATATACATATTCATAATCCTATCAAAAGTAGGAAACGTGCACAGGTACTTTTACCATATTTATGGTACTTAGCCATATTCATATTCTTATGCATATTCATATGTTAAAATAATTGCCATATGATATATCGAAAGTTAGTGTGAGTACACACACGATTTGCTTATTAGATTCCTTGAAATCCCGAAGAACGATCTACCGATCTAGATCTTTAACTCCTATATTCGGCCAACCATTAAAACATATTAACAAACCTATTTGGCTTAATAACCAAATCCTAGTAGGATTTGTATTACTCACTTTGTTGCCGAATTTGAAAGATTGTAAATCAAATGCCGGAAATTGATAGTACTTCTTCCTTAAATCGGCTAGCCACCAAATCATGTAATTATGTCAGTTTCTGACTTTAGAATAAATGGAGAATAATACCAAATTCACCCTAGGCCGATTGGATCTATGTACTTACCTTACAATTTCCAAGACTGAAAAGAATTCCTTGCCTTAGGTATATATATCTGTCGAGATCCCTACAATCATATGTTAAATTTGCTTTAACATATACATCATAACCTTTAATCAAATAAATTTATCTTACCTTAGATCCTCGAATTTCCCAAAAGATTTTTTCCTTGTATTCAACTGTTGTAGAAACCTGATAAACCCCTTACAGATTCGGCCAAAAAAAAAGAATAGGGATTAGACCCTTCTCTTTCGGCAACTAGCAAAGAAAAGAATTTGAATAGCTTAACCTTACCTTTAATGCCTTTAGCCGATTGCTTCCTTGCCTAGAGTCACAGAGATTCGGCTATGGAGATTTAACAGGGATCAAAGAGTGTTTTGGCTCGACAATAGCAAAGGAGAGGAGAAGAAAAGATGGAGTTTTGCTTAGGAGAAATTTCTGGAGAGAGAAAGAGGGCTAGGGAATTTTCGGCACACTTAGGAAAAGATGAGAGAATAGCCTAACTCTCCTCCTTTAGCCGAAATTACTAGGCCAAGAGTCCTTGACTTGGCCACCACTCTTCCTTGTGATAATATTATCTCTTTTATTTAAAAATAAAAGTGTTTAATCCATCTTTTATCTCCTCAATAATTATATTAAAAATTAATCCTATATTTATCACTTATTATTCACATATTAATGAGAATAAAACACCTTTATTTCTAGAAGCATGTGACGTCCACCTCAGCCTTCTGGAAGCAAAAATATAGCCTTCATTATTTGCTTCCCAAGTGACTCGAACTCAGGCCCAACACCTTGCATGTGGCGCCATTTCCATAAGCCATAAGTGCCATCTTCAGGCCACTTTTCCTAGCCCGTTTGTGTGTCAAATTTTACCAACTTTTACCTTTAAGTCCCCCTTTGCCTTAATTTCCTATTCTAAACTTTAAAACTTATCATTTTAGGGTCATTTCCAAGTTTCCTAAAATTTTCGATCGGCTCTGTAACTTGCCATTTTTCTTACATTTCCAGGTTTCCCGAAATGTTCACTTTCCATTTTTGAAACATTTCCAAAAATGTTCAGATTTCAAAAATGTTCAAGTTTCCAAAAATATTCAGGTTTCCAAAAATGTTCATTTCCATTTCTATGCATTTCTAGAATTCCAAAAATACCAAAAATTTATTCATAATGCTTAAGACTTGTCATTTCGTACAATTAAACTGAAAATGCATAGGCCCTTTCGAGGATGTTACATCGTTAGCCATTCCAATGGCTAAGTCACAAAATATTACTTACAAGCTTTCATGTAAGTCAAGTAGCTAATACATGCCATTATACCAAAATGAATCATTTAGCTATACCAAAAGGAGATTTTTGGATAGTGTGATATTGCTCCGACCGAATCCTCCAACCTTCGCGAGCCTTACGAGCACTATAAAACAAGGAAAAGTAAAACGGGGTAAGCATTTTCATGCTTAGTAAGTTCACGTAATAGGAAGAAACTTACCGGTTATAATTATTCAAATAAGCATATATATATGCATTCATTCCATCAATATTTTGACAAGTTACCTAGATACATTCACTTATTAAACAAGTTAGTCATACACATCATAAAGTTATCAAACCAACATAGATGAGCTCACTATAGTATAAACTTTCATATCATTTCACTATTCCATTTTTCAGGATTTCTTTTCATTGAACTATTGAAATTTCGATGGATACTCGGGTAGTATACTCGAGGTATACATGTCAATCGTTTTTCAATTCACATCCAAAGTTCTCCTTAAGCAAATATTCATATAGCACACTCTCAAGCCACATTTATATAACAGGATTACCAGTCCAAGCTAAATCTCGTCTTTAGCATTCGCTCCCAAGAGCTTTTTCAGGATTACCAGTCCAGGCTAAATCCTTTCGATAACGTTAGCTTTAATGAGCCTACTATGGATTACCTGTCCGGGCTAAATCCATTTCATAACATTTAGTCAAGAGAGTGTAGCTCAGGATTACTCGTCCAGGCTAAATCCTTTCGATATCATTTTGTTCATTACAAGAAAATTATTATAATCCATCGAAATACAATGTTCAACCGGGACAACGACATTTTATTCGTGTTTATCATCTTGTGATTATTTCATAGGGTATATCATCACATATATATTATCTCAATTTCACAATTCGATTAAAACATAATAACATACCAAATTAAATCACACGAACTTACCTTAAGAATGGTTCGTATTTGAAACTCAACTAATCCAAGACTTTTTGTTTTCCTTGATCTAGTTCCGTAACTGGTTGTTCCGGGTCTATATAAGCAAATTTGACTATCAATTCATCATTTTACATATACATTTACATTAATCTGCATCCTAGACAAAATTACTATTTTGTCCCTAACTTTTTAACATTTTACATTTTAGTCTCTAGGCTCGTAAAATGAAATAGGTTCAATTTCTTGGTAACCCAAGCCTAGACGAACCATTTTCATCCTTATAGCAGTCCACTTTTTCCATTAAATCAGATTTTTACTACCCATTTTATAACTTTTTACAATTAGGTCCTTTTTATGCATTTTCATAAAAAATTACCAAGTAAAAGTTGTTTATCACACATCAAACATGTATAATCTACCATTTAACATCAAAATACACATATGTCTAACACGGGTCAAACCCTAGACATCAACCACATCTTAAATTAATGGTAGAAATAGGTAGTTCAGATGATAACGACTTCAAAAATGTAAAGAGCGTTAAAAACGGGGCTAGGATGTACTTACAATCAAGCTTGAAAGTTGAACAAACCCTAGCTATGGTGACCTTCAAATTTTTGGCACAAGGTAGGAGAAGATGAACAATTTTTGCTTTCATTTTGCTTATTAATTCATTTAATTACTAAATGACCAAAATGCCCTTTTTGCCAAATTTTAAAATTTCACCTAATCATGTCAATTTTTGTCCATAAACTTAACTAATGGTCTAATTATCATATAAGGAACTCTAATTTAAAATCTCCTCTAATTTTTTTAAGTCTATGCGATTTCTTGACACAATTGATGATTGTTCTGTAACACCCCAAACCCGGCCTATGCGTTAAGGCCAGATTTGACATGTCACACAAAAATAAATATACTTTGATTCCTTTTTAAGTAAAACAGATTTCAAAATTTTGACGAAGTATTTATTGAGTAAAAGATTTGATTGATAAATCGACAATTTGAGATGTAAGATCTTATAAATCGAAATTTTGAAAATATCGTTAACAGTTCGAGAAAATTTTAAAATAAATTAAAAATATTTTTCGAAAAGAATGGATGAAAATCTTAAGAGTAATTTTTCGAGTTAAAAATATGAAATTATTATGAAATCCTTTTTATATATTCATTTTTGAATAAAACGTTTATTTGAGTTTTTAGAAAAAGATCTCAATTTAAAATACTTAGAGCAATTTATAATTTCGTCAAGCATAAAACAAAACAAAATTAATCCAGAGGCCTTATTACAAACCTTAACTCAAAATAGTAAAATAATTAAAAGTACTAAAAAGAAATCCAAATTCCAAATTAAACCGTTTTTGCAGTATGGCCTCCACCGAGTCATCCATGGCCCAAGTCCCCATCACTAATCATTACCTGAAAAGGGATAAGGAAAAATAGGGTGAGTTACTAGAACTCAGTGTATAACCCACTTACCATTGTCCACTGGGCCAAAATCCCATTAAGCGATAATTTGGGCCTAAGCCCATTTACAATAATAATAACGTATCAATTATATCATGTGTATGAAATGCAATTCCCAAACCAAACCTAGTAATCCATCCGCTACACACCACCCGTACCAACCAACACACCTGTGGGGATCTTTTGTCAACCCACCCTGCCAACACACCAATCGCAGGCATTAAGCCATTTATATCAAATATGATTTTGTGGTCAAGCCACCAAAATATCAGAATTTACGTGGCATTGCCACTATACAGAATTGTGGAAGAGCCACCAAAACTTCTCTTCATCATTATCCCATCCCATGCAAATCATGTATATAGTGCATAACAAATCATAATATAATAACAATAATTAATTCAGATATTTATTACAAAAATTATGGCCCATTATAACAAAATATCAAATTAGCCCATTTAGCAAAATATCAGATCGGCCCATATATCAAAATATCACACTGGCCCATATAGCAAATTTTCAAATTGGCCCATATATCAAATTATCACATCGGCCCATATATCATATCATCACATCGGCCCATATATCATATTTTCACATTGGCCCATATAGCAAATTATCAATCGGCCCACATAGTCAAATATCAATCAGCCCATATAGTCAAATATCGATTTGGCCCATTTAGCGAAATATTTTGATTTGGCCCATTAAGGGTATTTTCGTAATCTTTCACCGTGTTAATACCGATTTTATCAATTTTATAAAAATAATGAGATCTAAGCCAATTTTTCAAATTTCACCAAAATACGATTTAATCAAGCGATTTACTACCAATACGATATTAATCTTCAACCCACGGAATACGGTGTGAGATTACACACCTGATTACGGTAAGCACTACGCTTTCTTGATCGTTGACACCTAAAATTTTATAACGCTCGATTAGTCATCGTACGCGATTTAATAAATCTACTTTAAAACAAACGATCTAAAATTTACCCTCGGGATCGTGAACAACTACGATTTGTCGGTTCTCCCCGGTTGACGGTCCACAACCCAGTGGAAAATCTCGAATCGCCGATACAGCCCTTCGCTTGAATTTAGGAATAAGGATCGTTAATCCGCTCCTTTTTAGATCTCCACTCGACTTCCCATTCGAATCGGTACCACAAGTCTCCATTCGGTTAGATCTTACACAATCGGTATTACAATAAAATATGGATTATCGAAATGGTGAAGATCGGCTTACCACTAATTTCCGAGTGACCAATGATTTGGTAGATTGAGCAATTTAATCCCTATGAATAATATCGGTTAATCATCACCATCTTATCGAATAAAGAATGTTTTATAGAATCCTTGAATAACACTTACCTAAAAGATTTTAGAACCGACTTCTAGCGATGATATGATGACTTCGGAAAAAATCCAAGTTTCGGCCTTCCACTATATCTCTATGAGGAAGAAAATGATTTCGAATGAAAGAAAGAAGGTGGTGATCTCGGTCAAAATGACCATCCAAACCAAAACAATGTTTCAGCATTAAGAGAAATAAAATAAAATATTGGAAACAACACTTACCGATGGATTAAGGAATAAGTGATAGTTCGAATGAGAAAGAAAGAAAGAATGATGAAAAGGTTTCGGTTATGAAGGAAATGAACAATGATATTCGGCTATGGAGGTATAGATTTTGAGATGAAAAAGAAAGGTTTGTAAACTTTTGTAAAAAGGAATAGAAAGATGAAAAAGGTGTATTTTTGGGGTTTCGGTTCTTCCAAGGAATAAAGAGTGAACAATTTTGTCTCAATGGTTTTGGTGCATTTGGCAATCAAGAAAAAAGAAGAATAATTTGCTTATAATAAACTTGAAGTTTCGGCTATCAAGGAAGATGGACAAAAAGTGAATATGTGACCAATCCAAAGTGAAGAAAAAGGCACTATTATGCTAGAAGATTTCGGCAAAGAGAATAGCAAATTGGAAGAAGATGACACTAAAGTTGCAAATGAGATTTTTGACCCAAAACAATACCAAGACCCTACCAAAAGCCAAAGTAAAATTTCAGCCACCTATCTACCCCCAAAACCGTCCACATGCATTGCCATAAGGGTCAAAATTTTGCCAACCATACTTTCCATAGCATTCTCCATGAAATAAGCCACTTGTTCCCCTTACTTGCCTTTTCCTTTTGATTCCTTTCCCCAACCTCAACCTTTCCTTAATTCCTTAGCCACCTTACCAAAAATAAAGAAGTCAAACTTGCCATAAATACCTCTTGGCCGACACTTAAGGAAAGAGTGCAAAAATATAAGTCAAAAATTGCACACAAAGGGATTCGAACCTCTTCCCTCAAGGTACTACATGTGGCGCCTTAACCTTCTTACCAATAGCTCATTTATGCTAGCTATTTACTCAATTATTTCCATATGCTTTAAGGTCACTTACTCCATCTCCTTAAAGTACTAAATGCCAAAAATTTTCACTAGGTCCAAATGAACCACGAGTCTTCTCAGGACCTCCTAAACATACACAATTAATAATTTAACTAGCTTAACACCAAAAATAATGCAACACATAAAATTCCAAATTTTAGGACGTTACAATTCTACCCCCCTTAAAGAAAATTTCATCCTCAAAATTTACCTGATTAAAAGAGGTGAGGATATTACTGTCGAATCCCGTCCTCAGGCTCCCATGTAGCTTCCTCCGATCTGTGATTGCGCCATAACACCCTGACTAATGGTACTGACTTCCTTCTCAGAACCTTAACATCTCGATCTAAAATTTGCACTGGCTCCTCCTCGAATGACAAGTTAGGCCTTATCTCAACTTCCTCTACCGGTACTATATGAGACGGATCCGATCGATAACGCCTTAACATTGAGACATGAAATACACTATGTATATGACTCAACTCCGGAGGTAACTCAAGCTGATAAGCTATTGGCCCAATACGTTTCAACACACGGTACGGTCCGATGAACCTAGGGCTCAACTTGCCCTTCCTTCCAAATCTGAAGATCTTCTTGCAAGGTGAGACCCTTAGAAAGACTCGATCTCCCACCGCAAACTCAATATCCTTACGCTTCAGATCCGTATAAGATTTTTGTCTATCTGAAGCTTCCTTTAACCGTGCCCGAATTACCTTTACTTTTTCCTCTGTCTCTGATATCAGCTCAGGACCCAATAACTGTCGCTCCCCCAATTCAGTCCAACAAGTAGGAGTACGACATCTACAACCATACAATGCCTCTTAGGGTGCCATCTGGATGCTGGATTGATAGCTATTGTTATAAGCAAACTCTGCCAACGGTAGGAAATCCTCCCAACTACCCCTGAAGTCAATCACACAGCCCCTTAACATGTCTTCCAAAATCTGGATTACTCTCTCCGATTGACCATCTGACTGAGGATGAAATGACGTACTGAAATTTAACTTGGTTCCCAAAGCTTCATGTAAGGCTTTCCAAAACCGTGATGTAAACTTAGGGTCCCTGTCCGATATAATAGACACTGGTACCCCATGTAACCTCACGATCTCTGCTACGTACGACTTGGCCAACTTCTACAATGAATAATCCGTACAAACAGGTAGGAAATGGGCAGTCTTCGTCAACCGATCCACTATTACCCAAACGGAATCTTTCTTAGTAGGCGTTAAGGGTAACCCACTAACAAAGTCCATCATTATCCGTTCACATTTCCATAATGGAATCTTCACCGGTTGTAGCAATCCCAACGGCAATTGATGTTCTGCCTTCACTTGCTGACATGTCAAGCACCTACTCACAAAATTAGTAACCTCTCGTTTCAACCCTGGCCACCAATACTGCTCACGGAGGTCTCGATACATTTTATTTCCCTCGGGGTGCATAGCATATGGGCTACTATGCGCCTCTCGCAGAATCATTTATCTCAATTCCGAATCTTTGGGCATACAAATTCTTCTGCGAAAACACAATACTCCATCATTATTCATTCCAAAATCCCCTATCACACCACCTTCCACTTGCTGAAGTATGGAACCCAACTTTTCATCTGATAACTGCTTTTCCTTAATCTGACCTACCCACGCAAGCTTCACCTGAAGTTAGGCTAGTAGACTACCATCTTCATACAAGCTGAGGTGAGCGAACATTGCTCTCAAATCTGATATCACCTTACGACTCAACGCGTCTGCCACCACGTTAGCCTTTCCAGGATGATACTCGATTGAGAAGTCATAATCCTTCAACAGCTCTATCCACCTCCGCTTTTTTAGGTTCAACTCCTTTTGGGTGAGGAGGTACTTTAGACTCTTATGATCCGTATAAATGATCGACTTCTCACCGTATAGGTAGTGTCTCCAAATCTTCAAAGCAAACACCATCGCAGTCAAATCTAAATCATGGGTGGGATAATTCACCTCGTGTGGCCTTAACTGACGAGTTGCATAAGCCACTACTTTTCCACCTTGCATCAACACACATCCTAAGCCCGTGTGTGACACATCGCAGTAAACAATAAACTCTTTTCCAGCCTTAGGTTGAATCAGTACTGGCGCTTCCATCAGAATCTTCTTCAATTTCTTGAAACTTTCTTGCTGCTGATCTGACCACACAAATGGTACTCACTTGCGCAACAATTTAGTTAGGGGTGCAGTAATCAACGAAAACCCCTCAACAAAACGCCGATAAAAACCAGCCAACCCTAAGAAACTCTGAATTTCGGCCACTGACTTCGGTGGTTTCCAATCCAACACAGCCTCTACTTTTCGGGGATCAACTCTAATTCCTTCGGCCGACACAACATGCCCCTAGAAGGTCACTTCTTTCAGCCAAAATTCACACTTACTGAACTTGGCATAAAGTTGCTTTTCCCGCAATATTTGTAATACTATTCGCAGATGTGAATCATGCTCTTCTTCATTCTTCGAGTAAACCACCACCACAAACTGGCCTAAATAGGGTTGGAAGACCCGGTTCATCATGTCCATAAATGTAGCTGGTGCATTAGTCAACCCAAACGGCATCACCAAGAACTCATAGTGTCCATAACGAGTTCGAAACGCCATCTTATGAATATCCGCCTCCTTGACCTTAAGCTGGTGATAACCCGATCTCAAATCTATCTTCGAGAAAACTGAAGCTCCTCGCAGTTGGTCGAACAGGTCATCGATTCTCGGCAACGGATACCTATTCTTGATCGTCAACTTATTCAACTGCCTATAATCGATGCACATACGCATCGACCTATCCTTTTTCTTGACGAACAAGACTGGTGCTCCCCACGGTGACACACTCGGTCGAATGAAACCCCGATCCAACAACTCTTGAATTTGAGCTTTAAGTTTCGCCAATTCTTTCGGTGCCATTCTATATGGAGCAATGGACACTGGAGCCATTCCTAGTAATAATTCAATGCCAAACTCTACCTCCCGATTCGGAGGCAATCTAGGAAGTTCCTCGGGAAAGACGTCCGAAAACTCCTTCACCATTCTAACACCTTCTACTGACACTTCCTTGGCATCCAACGCGCTAATGAAGGCTAGGAATGCTCCATACCATTTTCGCAACAACTTTTCTGCCTTTAAAGTAGATACCACATTCGATAGATAATTTCTCCTTTCACCTATCATCACCACTTCTTTATCTTCCGAAGTTCTTATCGTCATCCGCTTTACAGCACAATCCAAGTTCGCACGGTGTTTCACCAACCAGTCCATGCCTAAAATAAGGTCGAACTCATCGAAAGATAGTTCCATCAAGCCTGCCAAAAATGTTTCTCCTTGAACTTCTAAGGGTACATCTCTAAACAATTTATTTATTATCACAGACTGTCCTAAAGGACTAATTACCGTCATCTCTCTAGCAGAAATCTCAAATCTAATGTTCAGGTTTCCAGATACAGCACTAGCAACATACGAATTGGTGGATCCGATATCTATCAAAGCAGTAACAGGTACATCAGATATGAAGAACATACCGGTTATCACATCAGGTGCATCACCATCCTCCCGGCATCTGACCGCATAAACCAGCCCTGGCTGCCTCGCCTCCGCGTTACCCCTGAAACCAGCACCTCTACCCGGTGCACCCTGACCTCGTCCTCCGCCATTTCCACCTCGACCTGGCCCACGGCCTCTCGGTGGCTGCTGAGCGCCTCTAGCTAGCTGTGCGTCATAGTCACGAGCTTCTTGATTCGAAGCGGTCTGTCGAGGACAATTTTTAAGCTGATGGTCCTTAGAACCACATTTGAAACAACCACCGATTCTCTTCCAGCATTCAACCAGGTGTCATTTTCTGCAGTCAGCACATGGTTGTATCTGATTAGTCGTAGCTGGTACTCTTGCTCGAGCTGGCTCATTATTCTTGGGCCTCTTCTGAAACCCTCTAGCAGGACCTGGGTACTTAAAGTCCCTCTTGCTCTTGCCTCTATCTTTTTCTCGGTTTTGCCGCTTCGAGTGCTTAGCCTCCTCAACTATCTTGGCTTTCTCCACAAGTGTGGCAAAATTCCTTTCTTACTATGGGGCTATCAATACTCGCAACTCATCACTTAACCCGTCCTCAAAATGCACGCAGCGTTTGTAGTCAGTTGGCACAATACCTCGGGCATAACAACTCAGACGCAGAAATTCTGCTTCGTAAGCTGCCACGGTCTTACTTCCTTGGACCAAATTAAGGAATTCCTTCCTTCGGGCATCTACATAGCTAGCCCCGACATACTTTCCTTGGAATGCAGTTTTGAAGAAATCCCAAATAACACGATCGGCCTGAGTGCCCTCCCGAACAGTAAGCCACCATTGATATGCCTCGTCTCTCAATAAGGACACAGCTCCTCTCAGTTTCTGCTCGGTGGTGCACTCCAAATCATCCATGATCTGTTCCACTGCCTCAAGCCAATATTTCACGACATTTGGGGCTACACCCGAGATACCCCTAAAAACCTCGGCACCATTTGATCTAAGTCATTTCGAAATTGATCCACGAGCTGCTGGCCCAGTTCTAGCCCCAGCAACCCTTTTTAAGACTCGCAACATTGCTTGGGACAAGGCAATGTCCTCCCTCATACGGTCATGTGATCCAGTTTCAGTCCCGGGTGACGTAGGTGCGTCCATTTTCGGCATATGTCCCGACGCTTCAGACGCAACCCTAGCACCTCAGCCTCTACCACAGCCACGTCTATCGCGTCCACGTCCTCTAGTGCTCATATTGGCTAATTCAATTTAATCTGATTAAAAGTCTTATGAATCAGTAGACTATTTCAATATTTATTAACCAATGCTTTATGAGGTATAAGAAGTAAAGTAGTTTTCGTAAACGCATCCTATAGTCTCAATCTCTATAGTTTCAACATCTAAAACTAAAAGTTCTAGAGTGTTCCTATAGTCATATCACAATAATCATAATCATACAATAACTTACACTTACTTGACTTGGTGCCGGATACCCGTGGTGCCATACTTCCCTTAAAAATATACGTTCTAAATTTTACATTTCTAAACAGTTCAGAAAAATGTTTTTGAACCCAAACCACAGCCGAGTTTTGAATCGGGCTCTGATACCATAAAATGTAACACCCCAAACCTGGCCTATGCGTTAAGGCCAGATTTGACATGTCACACAAAAATAAATATACTTTGATTCCTTTTTAAGTAAAATAGATTTCAAAATTTTGACGAAGTATTTATTGAGTAAAAGATTTGATTGATAAATCGACAATTTGAGATGTAAGATCTTATAAATCGAAATTTTGAAAATATCGTTAACAGTTAGAAAAAAATTTAAAATAAATTAAAAATATTTTTTGAAAAGAATGGATGAAAATCTTAAGAGTAATTTTTCGAGTTAAAATTATGAAATCATTATGAAATCCTTTTTATATATTCATTTTTGAATAAAACGTTTATTTGAGTTTTTAGAAAAAGATCTCAATTTAAAATACTTAGAGCAATTTATAATTTCGTCAAGCATAAAACAAAACAAAATTAATCCAGAGGCCTTATTACAAACCTTAACTCAAAATAGTAAAATAATTAAAAGTACTAAAAAGAAATCCAAATTCCAAATTAAACCATTTTTGCAGTATGGCCTCCACCGAGTCATCCATGGCCCAAGTCTCCATCATCGATCATTACGAAAGGGATAAGGAAAAATGGGGTGAGTTACTAGAACTCGAGTGTATAACCCACTTACCGTTGTCCTTTGGGCCAAAATCCCATTAAGCGATAATTTGGGCCTAAGCCCATTTACAATAATAATAACGTATCAACTATATCATGTGTATGAAATGCAATTCCCAAACCAAACCTAGTAATCCATTCGCTACACACCACTCGTACCAACCAACACACCTGTGGGGATCTTTTGTCAACCCACCCCGCCAACACACCAATCGCAGGCATTAAGCCATTTATATCAAATATGATTTTGTGGTCAAGCCACCAAAATATCGAATTTACGTGGCATTGCCACTATCTGCAAGTAATGCAGAGCCACCAAAACTTCTCTTCATCATTATCCCTTCCCATGCAAATCATGTATATAGTGCATAACAAATCATAATATAATAACAATAATTAATTCAGATATTTATTACAAAAATTATGGCCCATTATAACAAAATATCAAATTGGCCCATTTAGCAAAATATCAGATCGGCCCATATATCAAAATATCACATCGGCCCATATAGCAAATTTTCAAATTGGCCCATATATCAAATTATCACATCGGCCCATATATCATATCATCACATCGGCCCATATATCATGTTTTCACAATGGCCCATATAGCAAATTATTAATCGGCCCACATAGTCAAATATCAATCGGCCCATATAGTCAAATATCGGTTTGGCCCATTTAGCAAAATATTTTGATTTGGCCCATTAAGGGTATTTTCGTAATCTTTCACCGTGTTAATACCGATTTTATCAATTTTATCAAAATAATGAGATCTAAGCCAATTTTTCCAATTTCACCAAAATACGATTTAATCGAGCGAATTACTACCAATACGATATTAATCTTTAACCCACGGAATATGGTGTGAGATTACACACCTGATTACGGTAAGCACTACGCTTTCTTGATCGTTGACACCTAAAATTTTATAATACTTGATTAGTCAACGTACGCGATTTAATAAATCTACTTTAAAACAAACGATCTAAAATTTACCCTCGGGATCGTGAACAACTACGATTTGTCGGTTCTCCCGGTTGACGGTCCACAACGGTGGAAAATCTCGAATCGCCGATCATACTTCTTCGCTTGAATTTAGGAGTAAGGATCGTTAATCTGCTCCTTTTAGATCTCCACTCGACTTCCCATTCGAATCGGTACCACAAGTCTCCATTCGGTTAGATCTTACACAATCGGTAATACAATAAAATATGGATTATCAAAATGGTGATGATCGGCTTACCACTAATTTTCGAGTGACCAATGATTTGGTAGATTGAGCAATTTAACCCCTATGAATAATATCGGTTAATCATCACCATCTTATCGAATAAAGAATGATTTATAGAATCCTTGAATAACACTTACCTAAAAGATTTTAGAACCGACTTCTAGCGATGATATGATGACTTCGAAAAAAATCAAAGTTTTGGCCTTCCACTATATCTCTACGAGGAAGAAAATGATTTCGAATGAAAGAAAGAAGGTGGTGATCTCGGTCAAAATGACCATCCAAACCAAAACAATATTTCGGCATTAAGAGAAATAAAATAAAATATTGGAAATAACACTTACCGATGGATTAAGGAATAAGTGATAGTTCAAATGAGAAAGAAAGAAAGAATGATGAAAAGGTTTCGATTATGAAGGAAATGAACAATGATATTCGGCTATGGAGGTATAGATTTTGAGAAGAAAAAGAAAGGTTTGTAAACTTTTGTAAAAAGGAATAGAAAGATGAAAAATGTGTATTTTTGGGGTTTCAGTTCTTCCAAGGAATAAAGAGTGAACAATTTTGTCTCAATGGTTTCGGTGCATTCGGCAATCAAGAAAAAAGAAGAATTATTTGCTTATAATAACCTTAAAGTTTCGGCTGTCAAGGAAGATGGACAAAAGGTGAATATGTGACCAATCCAAAGAGAAGAAAAATGCACTATTGTGCTAGAAGATTTCGGCAAAGACAATAGCAAATTGGGAGAAGATGACACTAAAGTTGCAAATGAGATTTTTGACCCAAAACAATACCAAGACCCTACCAAAAGCCAAAGTAAAATTTCAGCCACCTATCTACCCCCAAAATCGTCCACATGCATTGCCATAAGGGTCAAAATTTTGCCAACCATACTTTCCATAGCATTCTCCATGAAATAAGCCACTTGTTCCCCTTACTTGCCTTTTCCTTTTGATTCCTTTCCCCAACCTCAACCTTTCCTTAATTCCTTAGCCACCTTACCAAAAATAAAGAAGTCAAACTTGCCATAAATACCTCTTGGCCGACACTTAAGGAAAGA
This sequence comes from Gossypium sturtianum, assembly GCA_025698515.1. NCBI lineage: Eukaryota > Viridiplantae > Streptophyta > Magnoliopsida > Malvales > Malvaceae > Gossypium > Gossypium sturtianum. The sequence goes on along the minus strand of CM046954.1, from coordinate 116,280,204 downwards.
GTGCAAAAATATAAGTCAAAAATTGCACACAAAGGGATTCGAACCTCTTTTCTCAAGGTACTACATGTGGCACCTTAACCTTCTTACCAATAGCTCATTTATGCTAGCTATTTACTCAATTATTTCCATATGCTTTAAGGTCAGTTACTCCATCTCCTTAAAGTACTAAATGCCAAAAATTTTCACTAGGTCCAAATGAACCCCGAGTCTTCTCAGGACCTCCTAAACATACACAATTAATAATTTAACTAGCTTAACACCAAAAACAATGCAACACATAAAATTCCAAATTTTAGGATGTTACATGTTCTGTAGTGTCTGATTTAGAGGAATTAATCATGGAGAAGGAACTCAACTATGTTGAGGACCCATTGGAACAAATTTTGACATTAGACCCTCCAAATGATGAAGAGGAGGATGAATACTTAGCTTTGCTAGAAGCTAACCAAAGGGGATTTAATCCGCAATCCCGCTTTGAATATTTGGAGTTAGAGAATAGGGATTATGCCCAACCAAAAGTGTCAATTGAGGAGCCACCTAAATTAGAACTGAAGGTACTTCCCTCATATTTAAAATATGTTTATTTAAGTAACGCAACAAGGAATGCCGTGATGAGGGCACTTTCGTAATAACTCCTTGAATCGCTCCCATGCCTCATATAAAGATTCTTCATCAAGTTGCTGAAATGAAGTGATTTCATTTCGGATCTTGGGGGTTGAAGATGGAGGGAAATATTTCATTAAGAAACATTCAACCAACTCTTTCCATATAGTTTTGGAATCGTATGGTAGGGAGTTTGTAACATCCTGAAATAGGGCCTAAACAGAATAGTGGTTGCAAAACCACGAATCCAAGATAGAAAAGTTTATTACGATTAATTATTATGATTTACCGAGTGATTAGATACATGTGTTAGAGTATCGATAAGAAATTTTATTGATTGCATGCTTAAATTGCCTATTAGGACTTGTTTGCAAAAGTTGCTAAATAGGGGTTCTAATTTATAGAGTACTTGATTGAAATGGGGGTTTGAAGTAGGAGTCCTTAAATGGTAATTAGACCATTATATTTCCATGGACAAAAATGGACATACATAGATAAGAATAACTAAAGTTTTAATGAAGGGCATTTTAGTCATTTGGTATTAAAAAGAAATTAAAAGGGAAAAAGATGGCAAAATGTGTCCATCTTCTTCATTAGGATGAAATTTCAAAGGGGACACCATATCTAGGGTTTCTTCAACTTCTCAAGCTCATAGTAAGTGCATCTAAGCCCCGTTTTTAATGTTCTTTACGTTTTTGGAGTCCCGATAACTTTATTTAGCTTATTCTAGCAATAATTTAACCTAGGGTTCATATTTGGAAAAATACCCATATGTGAAATGTGTTTATTTTGATGTTTTATGATAGAATATGAAGTCTAAAATTATGTTTAACAACTTTTGCTAAGCGATTTTAAGTGAAAACGAGTAAAATGGCTTAATCGGTAAAAATACCTAATGTTCATAAGTACATGTTAGAGTGAGAATTTGATGTTGTCATAGAAGGAAAAAATTATCAGAATGTCATAAAACATAACAATAAGGATAAATTTTAATTTCCGAGCTTTGGGGCAAATGTGTAAATATGTAAAAGTTTAGGGGCAAAATTGTAATTTTTCCAAAGTTAGAGTTAAGGACTGTTTTAATAAATGTGAGTATTAAATAAGCTAAATTTTTTATTATAGATCAAGAGGAACGAAATCCGGAGTTAGGCCGGGGAAAGAAAAAGATAGTGGATTAAATCACTATAGTTGATCGTATTTTGTTGCGAGGTAAGTTTGCAGTAAATAAATGCAATATTCTATTACTTTACATTTAATACTATTAAATTCCAGCATTTACATATTTATTCTATAAATTTATCATTTAAAGACTCAAGCATGAATTGACGGAGAAGCAATCTCAGAAAGTTCCGGTTGAACCTTAGGAAAGTGTAGGATACAAATGTCATGACATTAGGGTTTAAGGAAATCATGTAAGACCATGTAAAGACATGGCATTGATAAGTTACTATAAGGCAAAGGTCACATGTAAGACCATGCCAAGGCATGGCATTGGTGAGTTCATAAGGCAAGGATACCACGTAAGACCATGTCAAGACATGGCAATGGTTAAGTTTCAAAAAGAAAGGTACCCATGTATCCTTAGTATTCCAAGTGGTTCAACGGAAAAATTCAAAGAGCATACCAAATGAGAGGTAAGATAAGTTCATGTATACCAAAGGAAATGTAAGACAAGTTCATATTAAAAAGGTACAAATAAGAAAAGAATAAGTTAATTTATTAAGAATGTTAGTTATTCATTTACATGTAAACTTACTAAGCTTTATGCTTACTCCCATTCCTTTCTCTCTTTTTATAGTATTACAAGCCAACTCGAGGATCGCAAGGACGTCGGAGATCGTTACACACTATCAAAGGATTATATTGGTATTTTGTGACTCGAACGTTTTAAGTTATGGCATGTATAGGGACTTAGCCATTTTGTGTGTATGTACTTATGATATGGTTAAAGAATGGCTTGTAAATACTTGATAATGATTAGCTATTAAAATGGCTTATTAAGAGCAAGTTTTGGATGTTATGTATGCCTAGTTGATAGTTATTACAAAGAAATTATGAAAGAGTAAAATTTGCAGAGGAACAGTTTTGGACAGCAACAATGACGTGATTTTGAAAAATCACTAAGGATAGTAGAAATGGAATTAGGGTGTGCATAAAATATAGATTAAATCTTATTGCGCCTATTTTTATATGAAAGAAACGATGTAGGAAAAAGAATTTTATATTAGGAGATAATTGATTTTTAGTGGAGAGTGGTCAGAACTATCGAACAGTGTAACAGGGGAGACTTTAACTAATAAACTATACTAATTGGCCACACCAAAAAATTTGTAAAATTTATAGTAAGAAGATATATGAGTCTAGTTTCAAGGAAAATTTACGGATCTAAATTTTGAGTTTTGTAACTCGAGTTATAGTCAATTTAGTGACCATGACGCAGATGGACAGTTTCATTATGAATAGGGAAATAAATTGTTTTGATTTGTTTAAGATATTAGAAAATTTTTAATGTTTCCGGTTCAGTCTTGAACCATTTCAATTGCATGTTATAAGGCCTCAAAGGCCCTTTTTTAGGAATATATCGGATGTATGTGAATGAATTAATTTTAAAAGCAAATCTTTATGCCCCGAACTAGTAAGTTAAGTCTAATAATGCCTCGTGCTCGACTTCGGCAACGGTCTCGGGTAAGGGGTGTTACATTTATTGGTATCAGAGCGAGAGTTTAGTCAGTTCTCGGAATATTCAGTATGAGTAAGAGTCTAGCTATACATGCCATACTTATATTTTGATGGTGTGACGACTCCTGCCGATTTAAAAAATGTTTTTCTTTTATAGTTATGGATCCCGAACGAGTGAGTGCGAGATGATGTAGAGAGTAATGTGCCCGCTCCGTAGAAGGGACGGTGCCACCGATAGTAGTGAAAGGCCCGCATTCTGATTAGTCGGGGAGGAGGGGCTCGAGAAGCCTTCTTCCAAGCTATGAATGAATGGTTTCTTGAGTTCGTCGCACGAACCCGGTAGTTAGACCTCCACCCCCTCATGATCCTCGGACTACCCATGTAGCTTCCCGATCCACGAATCTGATCGAGAAGAGAGAATCCACCCATTTACAAGATTAGAAAACAAGGGGCCGAGGAGTTTTGGGCTATCAAAGATGATGATGCAGAGAAAGCTAAATTTTGGCTCAAGAATACTATCAGAGTCTTTGATGAGTTATCCTGCACACCGGAAGAGTGTATTAAATGTATAGTGTCACTTCTTAGAGATTCGGCCTACCAGTGGTGGAAGACACTTGTGTTAGTAGTACCGAAAGAAAGAGTTACTTGGGATTTCTTTCAGGATGAGTTCCGTAAGAAATTCATCAGTCAGAGGTTTATTGACCAGAAAAGAAAAGAGTTCCTTGAGTTAAATCAGGGTAAGATGACTGTGACTGATTATGAACGTGAATTTGTCAGACTCAGCAATTATGCTCGAGAGTGTGTGTCTACAGAGGCTATCATGTGTAAAATATTTGAGGATGGGCTCAATGGTGATATCCGACTGTCAGTTGGTGTTCTTGAGATAAAAGAGTTTGTTGTTTTAGTTGACCGAGCCTGTAAGGCAGATGAGTTGTTAAAAAGAAAAGGTAAAGCTGAAATTGAGATGCAAGATACGAAGAAAAGATAGATGAGCAAGTCATTTCAGTCTACATCCAAGAGGCCTAGAGAGTTTTCTACGAGATCTAATTTTTTAGCCGGGTATTCTAGCCAAAACAGAGGTGGAAGATTTATGGATCCAAAAGCTCAAACCACTTCGATTGTGAGTGTTGACAGTATTCAGCCTGATAGACCCGAGTGTCCTCAATATGGTCGACGTCACCCAGGTAAATGTCGAGCAACTGAGACTGGATGTTTCCGATGTGGTGCACCGGACCATTTCATTCAGGAGTGTCCCGAGATGGTTAAAAGAGAAGTAATACTGAGTGCAAGATCAGGCAATGCCCCCGTTAGAGGTAGATCTCATAGAAATCTGGGAATAGGGGCAGGTAGAGGTACATTTAGAGATACAACAATGATATCAGATGTTAGAGCACCCGCAAGGACTTATGCTATCCGTGCTCGTGAAGAGGCATCCTCCCCCGACGTAATTACGGGTACATTTTCTCTTCATGATGTTAATGTTATTGCTTTGATTGATCCGGGTTCAACCCATTCCTATGTCTGTATGAAATTGATACCTAGTATGAACATGCCCATAGAGTTTATGGAATTTTTAATTAAAGTATCGAATCCATTAGGTCAGTATGTGTTAGTAAACAAAGTATGTAAAAATTGCCCTTTGATGATTAGAGGTTATTATTTTCTGGCCGATCTCATGCTATTTCCATTTGATGAGTTTGAGGTGATTCTTGGTATGGATTGGTTAACAGCACATGATGTGATAGTGAATTGTGGAAAGAAATTCATTGAGTTGAAATGTGAAAATGGTGAAATCCTTCGGGTTAATTCAGATGAGTCAGATAGTTCAATTACGATGATTTCAGTTATGTCTGCTCAAAAATGTTTGAGGAAAGGATGTGAAGCTTATCTTGCTTTTGTGTTGACTACTAAAGATCCAGAGCAGAAAATTGAATCAGTGCCTGTGGTAAATGAGTTTCTGATGTGTTTCGGAAGAACTACGAGTTTGCCTCCTATCGAGAGAAGTTGAGTTTGGTATTGAATTGATTCCAGGTACCACACCTATTTCTATTGCTCCTTATAGAATGGCTTCGATAGAATTGAAAGAATTGAAAGCTCAGCTACAGGAATTAACTGATAAAGGCTTTGTAAGACCTAGTTGTTCACCATGGGGTGCACCAGTGTTATTTGTGAAAAAGAAGAACGGTTCTATGAGATTCTGCATAGACTATCGGTAACTTAACAAGGTAACCATCAAGAAAAAATATCCAGTGCCTAGAATAGATGATTTGTTTGATCAATTGAAGGGAGCCACTGTGTTCTCTAAGATAGATTTGAGATCCGGATACTATCAGTTGCGATTCAAAGAGTCAGATGTTCCAAAGACTGCTTTCTGAACTAGGTATGGTCACTATGAGTTTCTTGTGATGCTATTTGGCTTAACTAATGCTCCCGCCATTTTCATGGATTTAATGAACCGAATTTTCAGACCTTACTTGGACAAGTTTGTAATTGTGTTCATTGATGACATCTTGATTTATTCTCATGATGAGACTGAGCATGCAGAGCATTTGAGAAACAGCTTTTTCTGATTTTGAGAGATAATCGACTTTATGCCAAGTTCAAAGAAAAGTGAGTTCAGTTACAGGAAGTTTGTTTTCTTGGACATATTGTCTCAGGTGAAGGTATTAGAGTTGATCCGAGAAAGATTTCAGCCATTGTTGATTGGAAGCCTCCCAGGAATGTATCAGAGGTTAGAACTTTTCTTGGTCTTGCCGGTTATTATAGACGATTTGTAGAGGATTTTCCATGATAGCTACTCCATTGACAAGATTGCTACAGAGAAAGTATCAAGTTTGAATGGGTGAGAAGTGTCGTGAGTTTCGACAAGTTAAAGGCATTGTTGACTGAAGCTCCTCTCTTAGTACAACCAGAACCGGGTAAAGATTTTGTGATTTACAGTGATGCATCCTTGAATGGACTAGGCTGTGTACTTATGCAGGAAAGAAGGGTAATTGCTTATGCCTCTAGACAGTTAAAGCCACATGAGAAAAATTATTCGACACATGATTTAGAGCTAGCTGCTATTGTATTTGCATTGAAAACCTGGAGACATCACTTGTATGGTGAGAAATGCCGAATATTCACTAATCATAAAAGTTTGAAATGCTTGATGACTCAGAAAGATCTGAACTTGAGGCAGAGAAGATGGCTAGAGTTGATTAAAGATTATGAGCTAGTGATCGATTACCACCCTGGTAAGGCAAATGTTGTTGCTGATGCTTTGAGTAGAAAATCTTTATTTGCATTAAGAGCTTTGCACACTAGTTTGGCCTTATCAGATGATGGTTCTATCTTAGCTGAGTTGAGAGCTAAACCGATGTTTCTTGAAGAAATTTGTGAAGCTCAGAAGGATGACAGTGAGTTGCAAGCTAAAAGAGTTCAGTGTGAGTCAGGTGTAGAGTTTGAATTTCAGATCGGTTCTGACGGTTGTTTGATGTTCAAAGACAGGGTATGTGTACCAAAGAATGATGAGCTTATTCGAAAGGTCTTATAGGAAGCACATAGCAGTTCTTGGTCTATTCACCCTGGTAGTACAAAGATGTATAATGATTTGAAAAAAATGTATTGGTGGAAAGGAATGAAAAGAGATATTTCAGGGTTTGTTTCTAGATGCTTGATCTGTCAGTAGGTAAAAGCTGAACATCAGGTACCTTCAGGTTTATTGCAGCCTGTATTAGTTCCTGAGTGGAAATGGGACCGAGTTACTATGGATTTTGTGACAGGATTGCCTTTGACACCTGGAAAGAAAGATGCAATATGGGTTGTGATTGATAAGCTAACGAAGTCGGCTCATTTTATCCCTGTTCGTATGGATTATTCACTTGAAAATTTGGCCAAGTTGTATATTTCAGAGATAGTCAGACTACATGGAGTACCATTATCGATTATCTCAGATAGAGATCCGAGATTTACTTCACGGTTTTGGAAGAAATTATAGGAAGCTTTAGGTACAAAGTTGAGTTTTAGTACAGCTTTCCATCTTCAGACTGATGGTCAGTCAGAGAGAGTTATTCAGGTACTTGAAGATATGCTTAGATGTTGTTTATTGGAAATATTTGCCGTTAATAGAGTTTGCCTATAATAATAGTTATCAATCGAGTTTGAAGATGGCACCTTATGAAGCTTTGTATAGACATAAATGTCGTACACCTTTGTATTGGACAGAGCTTAAGGAAAATCAGATTTACGGGGTTGATCTAGTCAAAGAAATAGAAGAGAAAGTAAAAGTCATCAGAGATTGCTTGAAAGCAGCTTCAGATAGACAGAAATCCTATGCAAATTTGAAAAGAAAAGAAATTGAGTTTCAAGTTGGTGATAGGGTATTCTTGAAAGTATCCCCGTGGAAGAAAGTTCTCAGATTTGGCAAGAAAGGCAAACTAAGTCCACGTTTTATTTGACCGTTTGAGGTGATCGAGAGAGTTGGGCCATTGGCATATCGGTTAGCTTTGCTGACTGAGTTAGAGAAGATTCATGATGTGTTTCATGTGTCTATGCTACGTCGTTATCGTTCAGATCCGTCGCACGTGATTTCGCAGACAGAGGTTGAGATTCAGCCAGATATGACTTACGGTGAGGAACCGATAAAAATTCTAGCTTGAGAGGTGAAGCCATTAAGGAACAAAAGTATTGCACTTGTGAAAGTATTATGGAATAGGCATGGGATAGACGAGGCTACATGGGAGCCCGAAGAGACTATGCGAAAATAGTACCCAAATCTCTTCACGGGTAAGATTTTCGGGGACAAAAATCCCTAAAGGGGGAGAAATGTAACATCCCGAAATAGGGCCTAAATAGAATAGTGGTTGCAAAACCATGAATTCGAGACAGAAAAGTTTATTACAATTAATTATTATGATTTACCGAGTGATTAGATACATGTGTTAGAGTATCGATAAGAAATTTTATTGATTGCATGCTTAAATTGCCTATTAGGACTTGTTTGCAAAAGTTGCTAAATAGGGGTTCTAATTTATAGAGTACTTGATTGAAATGGGGGTTTGAAGTAGGAGTCCTTAAATGGTAATTATACCATTATATTTCCATGGACAAAAATGGACATACATAGATAAGAATAACTAAAGTTTTAATGAAGGGCATTTTAGTCATTTGGTATTAAAAAGAAATTAAAAGGGAAAAAGATGGCAAAATGTGTCCTCTTCTTCATTAGGATTAAATTTCAAAGGGGACACCATAGCTAGGGTTTCTTCAACTTCTCAAGCTCATAGTAAGTGCATCTAAGCCCTGTTTTTAATGTTCATTACGTTTTTAGAGTCCCAATAACTTGATTTAGCTTATTCTAGCAATAATTTAACCTAGGATTCATATTTGGAAAAATACCCATAGGTGAAATGTGTTTATTTTGATGTTTTATGATAGAATATGAAGTCTAAAATTATGTTAAACAACTTTTGCTAAGCGATTTTAAGTGAAAACGAGTAAAACGGCTTAGTCGGTAAAAATACCTAATGTTCATAAGTACATGTTAGAGTGAGAATTTGATTTTTTCATAGAAGGGAAAAATGATCATCATGTCATAAAACATAAGAATAAGGGATAAAGTTTAATTTCTGAGCTTTGGGGAAAATGTGTAAATATGTAAAAGTTTAGGGGCAAAATCGTAAGTTTGCCAAAGTTAGAGTTAAGGGCTGTTTTAACAAATGTGAGTATTAAATAAGCTAAATTTTTTATTATAGATTAAGAGGAACGAAATCCGAAGTTAGACCGGGGAAAGAAAAAGGTAGTGGATTAAATCACTATAGTTGATCGTATTTTGTTTCGAGGTAAGTTTGCAGTAAATAAATGCAATATTCTATTACTTTACATTTAATACTATTAAATTATAGCATTTACATATTTATTCTGTAAATTTATCATTTAAAGACTCAAGCATGAATTGACGGAGAAGCAATCTCAGAAAGTTCCGGTTGAACCTTAGGAATGTGTAGGATACAAATGTCATGACATTAGGGTTTAAGGAAATCATGTAAGACCATGTCAAGACATGGCATAGGTAAAGGTCCCATGTAAGACCATGCCATGGCATGGCATTGGTGAGTTCATAAGGCAAGGATACCACGTAAGACCATGTCAAGACATGGCAATGGTTAAGTTTCAAAAGGAAAGGTACCCGTGTATCCTTAGTATTCCAAGTGGTTCAACGGAAAAATTCAAAGATTTCCCATCATTAATAACTTCACTTTGCTTAAGGGCCCATGTTAAAACAGAAGCAAATCGGAATGGGCAATATGTTCAAGGGTGCTTTACAAATCATGATCTTGAAAGGTTAGTAGAGAAGGTGCATGAGCTGAATCAAGGCGAGCAAGAAGAGCCAACTGAGCCAGATACCAAGGAGTCAACAAATGAAACTGAAACTGAAGCTAATTCAGTTATAGACACTAAAGAAGAAGAATCTGATAAGGAACTGAATAGTCCTAAACCAGTTGAAGGATCAACAAACTCTGAACCAAAGGTTGAGCCAGAAGAAGAAACAGTCAAGCTAAGTGTTGAACCTAAATCTACAACTCCTATGCCAGCTTATGCAAGTACTGCAAAGAAATCGGAGTTGTCAGTTATGATGGATATGTGCAAGTTCATGCACAATCAACAACAAACTTACTGGAAATATGAAAAAATTAGAGATGACTCAATTCGAAATACTTTTAAGAATATCTCTAATACTTTTGTTCCTGAGTTCCCATATGCTATCTTTGAGACATGGACGGAAGATACTGACTATTCAAGTGGAGATGGAGCTGAAAAAGACAATAGGAATGAGTCAAAAAAATAAAAGGCGAGATTCTTATCTTGTTATTTATTTAATTATTTTTAGGTCTTTAGGAATTTATTTCTTTCGTAATTTGGATTTAATTTCTACAAAATAAAACATAACAAGCATGAATAAACTTAACACTTCTTTAGAAAGAAAAAGATTAAGTGTAACATCCTGAAATTTGGGGATTTTATGTTTTACATTATATCATGCGTTAGGCTAGCTAAGAGTGTTAGTTGTGTATGTTTAGGGACCCTAAGAAGGCTTGGGGTTGAGTTGGGCCTTAGTAGAATTTTTGTGTTTAAGCACTTAAAGGAGAGAAGGAAAGTGGCGTCAAGACTTAAGTGAATAAGTGTGTATTTTGCTAGCACAAGTGGAGCTAGTAGCAGAGTGGTGTGGTGTCACATGAAGGGGCTTAAGGGGTGGAGTTCGAATCCCACCTAATGCAAATTTTTGGGATTAATTTTTTTGTGCTATTCAAGTAATTGATGGTAAGTGTCGGCCAAGCTTTAAAGAAGGAAAGGAAGACTTTTTATTGATGGAAAGAACACTATGGAGGAAGGTAGGGAGGAGATCAAGGAGAAAATAAGGAAAGAAATAAAGGAAAGGGATAAGGGAGGGGATATGTTGGCCGAATTTTTGGAAGGAGCTTGGGGAATGATTTTTGGTCAACACCCATCTTTTTGGTAAAGGTGGTACACGATTTTAGTAGGGAGAAAAGGGGAGCCAAAATTCTTTTGGTCATTTTGCAAGTTTGTGCATGAAAGGCTTGTTTTCTTTGTAACATTTTGGTGGTCTCTTTTCCGATCTTTTCTCTTTGTTTTGCCGAAACACTCAAGCAATTTGTTCATTTTTTTTTGTGTTAGCCGAAACCCTCTAACATTTCTCTTCCATCTTTTCTTTTCTTTTTGACCATTTCTTCAACCTTTCTCTCTTTTCTTAAATCGACATTACCTTGTGGCTGAATCTTGTTTGTTCATTTCTCTCCAATAGCCGAACCTTTTAACCATTAATCTCTTCTTCATTATTTCTTTCTCTTTCGTGTTGGCACTCTCTTCTTTGATTGAATCGGTAAGTGGTTTCATTCTCATCTTTTCATTTTCTTTTCTCCCTAGCCGAATGTGTGTCCCTCACCATTCGGTTGTTTCACCTTGTTTCTAAACCGAAATGGCGTTTCCTCCTACTCCCTCATATCTTAATCATTTTCTTTTTGTAGTGTTATAGTGGGAAATTCTAATCTTATACCTTTAACTCATCCATAGCCATAAGTCCAACCGGTGGGAATCAGATTCATCATCGTTAAGGTAAGGAGTTTCGTCATGGTTCATTTTGATCTATTTCATTGCTCGATTAGTTTGCTAAACGGATCGATGGATTTGACTAATCGGTTATTATAGGGACTAGATCGCTCGTTCTTATCCACTCGTTGTTACTTCGGAAGTGGTGGTAAGTCGAAATCCTCTCCCTAAACAATTACATTCTCTCATCATAGTATTATTCTAACCAAGACTCTTTCAATGGAGGCGAGTGCAAATAGGGAGTGGACTTGCAATCTCTACTCCCAAGTTCAAACGTAGGGCGGTATCGGCAGTCCGGGATTTCCCACCGGGTTGTGGACCATCATCCGGTGAGTATAGGAAAATTGTGGTCGTTCACTATTCTAAGGGTAAGCATTTTTAGATCGTTGATTTAGATTTGGATTAAGAAAATCTATTTGGTTGGTTAATCAAATGTTATGGTGTCATAGGTGCCGACGATCAAGAAGGTTTAGTTCTTACCGTAATCAGGTGTGTAATCTTACACCGAAATCCCGTAAATTCGTGATTCACTATTATGTTGGAAAATAGATCGTTGTCGATTACAAATCTAATAACCGTGATATGGCATGAATCGAGTGAATTGCTTATTCAACACTATTTCTAAAGATCTGTCAAAATCGGTATTAATTTACTAAAATAACGAAAATGCCCCTATGGGATGATTTACCAAAATGCCCCTATGGGCCGATTTACCAAAATGCCCCTATGGGCCGATTTGCCAAAATGCCCCTATGGGCCGACTTGCTAGAATGCCTTAGTGGGCCAAATTATTAAATTGCTTTAATGGGCCGATTCACCGAAATGATTCACTAAATTAATGGTCGTCATATTTATGTGGATATTTTATATTATTATGTATGTTGCATTTTTTTTTTATATTTTGTATGGGATGGGAAAAATTGTATGGAGAGCAGTGTAGCCTGGTGGCATTGCCACAAATTGTTTAATATTGTGCTCAAATATGATTTCAGTGGCTTGACCATAAAAATATTATATAAATATGATTGATTGAAATTGGTGTGAGCTGAGGGGTGGGTTGACTTGATCCCCACAGGTGTGATTGGCTGGTCGGAGGTGTGATGGATGGATGGGTTGGGTTGCATACTTTTCATTTATATACTGCTATGTAAAATGGGCTTAGGCCCAAGATTATGCTATGTGGGTTCAAACCCAGTGGACGACGGTAAGGGGATTATACACTGAGTTCTAGTAACTCACCCCATTCTCTTAATCCTTACAGGTAATGATCAGTAGTGAGGACTTGGGCCCATGGATGACTCGGTGGAGGCCATACTTTGGAAATAATATTTCCGAACCTTAGTAAATTTCATTTTCGCTTTATTTCGTTACTCTTACTATTTTGGGTTTAAAGTTGTAATAAGGCCTCTGGGATTTTTATTTTGTTTTATGTTTGACGTATTTATTATCTTCCATATATTGATTTAAACGGGGATTTTCTAAAATCATAAACAACGGTTTTTCTTAAAATTTATCAACAAACGGATTTCATAATAAATATGTACAAATAATTTAACTTGGATTTTTCCTGCAAGTTATCAATAATATTTTCAAAAGTCACGGTTTTAAAAGATCACTAGTTCGATTATCGATTCTTCAATCAACCTTTCGAAAATTAGTAGTATTTTTATCAAATATTTCTAATCAAATTTGTTTTTCTTAAATTTTAACCTAATAACAACATCCTTAGTAAGAATCACAAGTTCTTTACTCGTTTTCTTCATGTGACATGCCAGATCTGGTCATACCGCTTGGGCGAATCCCCATAAATCTGTAAAATCCCCTGAAGGAATTGAAGATGCGATCCTCCATCTTGAGTATAATTCCAGCTTCTTGAGATGGATCAACTGGCTATCCCTGAGTGAATCCCCACAAATCTGCCCTCTCTGGCCTAGCAAGACGCCCCTAAACAATAGCTTGGGCTCCGGCTTCTGCCGAACTCCCCGAATAAGTTGCCCCCTATGGTGTTTATATAAGCTTTGAGATGCCTTACTTGGCCTCAGAGAATCCTAATCTGAATTAAATTCCTATTTGGTTGTTTAAATAGACTTTTGAATGTGTTTCTTTGCCTCCAAGTATCCAAATCCGAGTAAAACTCCTCTTGGCCGCGGCAGGGGCACGGCCATGGCACACGCCCGTGTGAATCGTGGCCAGGCCATGTGGACTCCGTTAGTGAGGCACGACCGTGTGGTCTTTGGTCCAGGCCTTGTTCGAGATTATTGAGGAGGCACGGTCGTGTGGTCTTAGGCCCAGGCCGTGTCGATTTCATTATGTGGTTCAATTGGCCCGTTTTAAGCCCGTTTCTCGTTCTTTTCATCCTCCGGTACTTTCCTGAGTATATAACATGAAAAGAAAGGATTAAGAGCACCTTTTTACATAAAATAAGGGATAATTCATCCAAAAGCATACTAAATGTGGGATTAAAATATGTTACTTTTATGGTTTATCAAATACCCACACACTTAAGATTTTGCTTGTCCTCAAGCAAAATTCTCAATTTAGAATTAAAACGAACTTTCCATAATTCATAATAGTCATTAATAATGTTTCATCATAATTCAAGGATAATTTATACATGGATAATTTAACTCAAAGAGTCCTAAAGATTCAAACAATATAAGTCATACATTTGTAGCACAAAACATAGGTGTTTCCCCTTATCTAAATAATTACCTTTGATCCAAAACCTACAAGGATTGACATCCTCACAAAAGATTCACTCAAATCACTCGAAGTGTTTAAGGTTCAGAATTAAGCACTCAAACGTCAAACCTGAAAAGTTAATCCCATAGGCTTGCATGAAAATCAAATCTCCACCACTGTAATATGAAATGATGCACAAATCAAAAGGTCTATGAAAGGGTTGTAACGAGGCTTGGGTTAAGGTGTGGATAAAGGCTGAATTAGAGGGTTAGAATCGAGATCGACCTGAAAAAATTACCTAACTAGAAACAATGAACTAAAAAATAAATAATTACATGAATTGAAACTTTGAAACTAATAATACGAGCTTCTTTTTCAATAAATAGACGTTAATTGTACAAGCTCGCTTTTCATCAGACTAATACTGAATATACTTCAATTTTTTTTTAAAGAATCAAATCATGAAATATTTACAATAATAAGAAAGTACTTTAACAACTAAAATATAGAACATAGTTAGGCAACTGCTCAAAATCAAATCTCGACAAAAAGGGTAGTCAAAAAGGATGGTGATAACAAATACAAAGGGTTTTGGGTTAATATTAGTGGGTGAGTCAATAAAAAGGGTTGTTAGGATTAAAAGGGGTTCACCAAGGGTTAATTATGAAGGTAGGCTTTTTATGGAGTAAGTGGGTTAAATCCTAGGTGCCTTTATAATATCTGTATATCAAATCAAAGATGTGGTCTCAACATGTATAATCGATGCAAGTTCTAGAATAACAAATCAATGTTGACACACTCATAATCAAAAAGTGAGCATGAAAAAGGATATATGCTCTTATAAGGCTCAAAATCTCACAAAAAATTATGGGTATTTTGATATCAACCTCGTAAATTTCAAATTTCAAGGTTAATATTCAAATTCAGGTTAACAACCTAGAAAAATTTTATTTCTTGAAAAATAGACTTATCATGCTTGATTCTCTAGTATCTTAAAGTATAAATCATCAGAAATTTCATCCTAATTAGTAATATGAGAAAATTACTTAAAAATAAAGCATAATTCAGGGATTTGAGAATAATGCAAAAAGTTTGGCACCTAATTTAATGAATTTGAGAATAATGAAAAAAATTAGGCACCTTTTTAGGTTGTTCACCCCCCATACTTAAGATGTACATTGCCCTCAATGTACAAAGATATATATATATATAGACAATTAGGTATAAATTCAAAAGATATAGAGAGAAGTGAAACTCCATGGATTATGGATGACATCAATGAAAAGAAATCGGATAGGAATTGAGCGGAGGTGAATGTGGGGAAGCGTCTCGAACCGTTTGAAATTGAATCCTCGAAGTAGCCGGTCTGATTTTATTGTATCCTAAGCTAAATCTAAATGGTATGAAGAATAAGAAGAAAATAATAAAAAAAATAAAAATAAAAATAAAAATAGAAGTAAATAATGGAAAATAAAAATAAGAATAAAAGTAAATAATGGAAAATGAAAGAAGAAAAACAACCGAACAAGAAAAAGGAAGAAGGGGGTCTAAATAGAGATTATGGATCTGGTGGTTGCCCCCGCCCTTGTTGTAACACCCCAAACCCAGCCCATGCGTTACGACCGGATCTGACATGTCACATAAGGGAAAACATATAAAAACTTTGTGATTCGTACTAAAATAGGTGTTATTTGTTTATGGTTAAGAAAACAAGTTTGGATATAAATTCTTGATAAAATGCAACTATTTATGAGAGGTTGATTGATGAATCAGAAATCGAGGTAGTAAACTTTAAAACCGTGACTTTTGAAAATGTCGTTGGTAATTTGAAAGAGAATTCGAGTTAAAATATTTGTACATATTTATAAAAGAAAAACCTTTGTTAATCAATTTTGGAAACCGTTATTTATGATTTTTAGAAAATTCCCAATTAAAACAAATCAAGCAAGATAATACGTACATCAAACATAAAGCAAAAATAAAATATTCTAGAGGCCTTATTACAACTTAAAAACCCAAAATAGCAAAAATAATAAAGTAAACGTAAATAGAAATCTAAAGTTCAAAAACACCATTTCTGAAGTATGGCCTCCATCGAGTTATCCATGGCCCAAGTCCACCTCACTGAGCATTACCTGCAAGGGTTAAGGAAAAGGGGTGAGTTACTAGAACTCAGTGCATAATCCCCTTACCGTCATCCTCTGGGCCTGAATCAATTTAGCAATAACTTGGGCTTAAGCCCATTTACATAAAAATATTAAAATGATAAGAATGTAACCCAACCTATCCATCCATCACACCCCGACCAGCCAATCACACCTGTGGGGATCAAGTCAACCCACCCCGCCGCTCACACCAATTCGCAAACAAGTTGCCATTTATAATATTTGTGGCAGAGCCACCGGATATATCGCTATGATCAAATTTGCTTTCATATAGTATTTTGGTGGTCAAGCCACCGAAATCATAAGTAAACATTATAATGAATATTTTGTGGCAAAGCCACCAGGCTACACTGCTCTTCATACTTATTCCCAACCCATTCGATATGTAACATGCAACATACATAATAAAGCATAATAACCACATATATGTACAACAATCATTAATCCAATAATTTATTACGGTGAATCGGCACATTATAGCACTTTATAATTCGGCCCATTAAGGCATTCTAGTAAATCAGCCCATAGGGGCATTTTTGTAAATCAAAAATTTAAAGGCATTTAAGAAATTCGGCCCGTTAAGGCATTTTGATAAAAATGGCCCATTGAGGGTATTTTTGTAATTCGGCCCATAAGGGCATTTTCGTAATTCTACAAATTAACTCCGATTTTGTCAAATCTTCGTATTAACGATGTTTAAGCAAATCACTCGATTTATACCATAATACCGTTTTTAAGTTCTTAAGCAACATTGATCGATTTTCTAACATGATGATAAATCACAGACTTACGGGATTTCGGTGTGAGATTACACACCTGATTACGGTAAGGACTAAACCTTCTTGATCGTCGGCACCTAAATTACCATTACACTCGATTAACCAATCAAACCAGATTTTATTAATCCAAAACTAAATCAGACGATCTAATGAATTGCTTACTCTTAGTATCGTGAACGACCACGATTTGTCTATTCTCACCGGATGATGGTCCACAACCCGGTGGAAAATCCCGAATCGCCGATACCGCCCTTCGTTTGAACTTAGGAGTAGGAATAGCAAATCCACTCCTTTTGTCTCTTACTAACGTTTTTCCCTTCAAATCGGTTCCACTTGCCTCCATAGGAAAAATCTCGATTAGAAAACTACTATGAGAGAAAGTAGTTGTTTTAGTGATAGGAGTAGGCTTACCACTATTTCCGAAGGATCCACGAGTGAAAAGAACGAACGATTTAGACCCTATAATAACCGTTTAGTCCAAACTATTATTCCATTTAGCAACTAATCGAATAATGAGCGATATCAAATAATCCATAAAGAAACTCCTTACCTTAACGATATTGAATCCGATTTCCTCCGATTGACTTAAGGCTAGAATTGAATCGGCTAGGATGATATTCGGCCACCCACTTAGAACACTACGAAAAAGAGGATGATTAAGATGTGAAGGAGTAGGAGGAAACACTATTTTGGTTTAGAAACAAGATACACAACCGAATAGTGATAGACACTTATTCGGCTAGAAAGAAAGGAAAAATGAAAAGAGAAAAAGAAACCACTTACCGATTTGATCGAAGAAGAGGGTGTCAACACAAATGAGAAAGAAATTGTGAAGGAGAGATTAAGGGTTGAAAGGTTCGGCTATGGAGAAAAGAAAATGAACAAGAAGATTCGGCTATGAGAATATGGGTTAAAGAAGAAGAAAGAAAGGTTGAAGAATTTGTGAAAAGAAAAGAAAGGATGGAGAAAGAGTGCTTAACTAGTTTGGCTATCAAAAGGGGAAATGAGCAAAATAAATTGGACACAATGGCTAGATGGTTTCGGCAAAACAAAGGAAAAAGAGATGCTCACTTTTGGCTTTGGAGTTTCAAGCAATGAGGGAAGAAATTGGAGAAAAGATCACCAAAAAATGCTAAAAGAAACAAGCCATACAAGCACCCAAAATTTGCCAAAAGACTAATGCAAAAATTCGGCTACCAAGACCCCTCCCAAAACCGTGTATCCTTTTACCAAAATGATCAAAATTGACCAAAAACTCTTTCCAAAACATCTTCCACATTATAGGCCAACATGTTCCCTTATCTTTCCTTTTCTTTCATTTCTTTCCTTCTTTTTCCCTTATCTTCCTCCTTACCATATTCCTTAGCCTCCTTTCCATCAATAAAAGGTCTCCCTTACCATAAATAGGACCATGGCCGACACTTGGGATAGGAGTAAAAAAATAAATCCAAAATTTGCAAAAGATGGGATTTGAACCCCTTCCCTCCATGCTCTCCACTTGACGCCATAACCTCCTTGCCATATGCTCACTTATGCTAGCAAAATACACACTTATTTCCTTAAGCATTGATGCCACTTGCCTTCTCCCCTTAAGGGCTTAAACACAAAAATTTACCTATGGCTTAACTTGACCCAGGGACTTCATAGAAGCCCCTTAACCTTCCAAATTGACTTACCCATTAAGTCCAACTCACAATTGTGCCATTCTCATATTCTCAAAAATTCTAAAATGCTTCTACGTTCAGGGCCCAGTAGGCCCAATTCTACTTGGCCAAATTTCAGGATGTTACAAATCTACCCTCTTAAAGAAATTTCGTCCTCGAAATTTCCGGCTATCTAACAATGGTTAGCACAGACTACTCTACCACACTACCGCTGCGCACTCTGATTTCCAAAAAAATAATACACTTCTAACCTAATCTAGAAATCTCTTCACCCGACCAGATATCCAACCACAGAAGCAAACAAGTACTTATCACGCATTCCTAAGATTTTCTACATTCAACCAACCAAGGTGTACCTGACTTACTGGTGATGGAATAATCTCGAGCCTTATGCTCCTTAGACCCGCATCTCAAGCATGCTCCTGATCTCCTCCAGCATTCACCCGGATGATGCCTTTTGCAATATTCGCAAGCCGAAAAGTTTGGCCGTGCCTTAACATGCTTCACAGAACGAGACTGCGGCCCTAGAGAACCGCGATCTAATTTCTTCTTACAGACTACGCGCCCAACTCGAAGTATTCAACCCAATTCTCTAACCTCCTCCACAACCTCCCTAACTAGCTGAGTCAGCTCATTAATTTCAACTCGGTCATGAGACTCCGTCTCGGTCACTGGTGATACTGGCGTCTCCCTTTCGGGCATAAGCTCCGATGCTAAGGATCCAACCCTAGTACCTCGGCCTCTACCACGGCCGCGTGTACAACGTTCACGTCCTCTAGCGCTCATGCTTGCTAAGTCAATTTTATTTGAATACAAGTCCTATGAATCAGTATATTATTCAATGTTTATTAAACAATATTTTATGAAGTATAGGAAGTAAAGTTGTTTTCGCAAAACGTATCCTAAGGTCTCAATCTCTATAGTTTCAGCTCCTAAAGCTAAAAGTTCTAGAGTATTTCTACAGTCATACCACAATAATCATAAAATGAAAACATAAACTTACTTGACTTGGTGCCGGATACCCGTGGTGCCATACTTCCTTTAGATCAAAATTTTAAACAGCTTTGGAAAACGCTTTTGAACCCAAACCACAGCCGAGTTTTACAATCGGGCACTGATACCATAAAATGTAACACCCCAAACCCGGCCCATGCGTTACGACCGGATCTGACATGTCACATAAGGGAAAACATATAAAAACTTTATGATTCGTACTAAAATAGGTGTTATTTGTTTATGGTTAAGAAAACAAGTTTGGAGATAAATTCCTGATAAAATGCAACTATTTATGAGAGGTTGATTGATGAATCAGAAATCGAGGTAGTGAACTTTAAAACCGTGACTTTTGAAAATGTCGTTGGTAATTTGAAAGAGAATTCGAGTTAAAATATTTGTACATATTTATAAAAGAAAAACCTTTGTTAATCAATTTTGGAAACTGTTATTTATGATTTTTAGAAAATTCCCAATTAAAACAAATCAAGCAAGATAATACGTACATCAAACATAAAGCAAAAATAAAATATTCCAGAGGCCTTATTACAACTTAAAAACCCAAAATAGCAAAAATAATAAAGTAAACGTAAATAGAAATCTAAAGTTCAAAAACACCATTTCTAAAGTATGGCCTCCACCGAGTTTTCCATTGCCCAAGTCCGCCTCATCGAGCATTACCGCAAGGGTTAAGGAAAAGGGTGAGTTACTAGAACTCGAGTGCATAATCCCCTTACCGTCATCCATGGGCTGAATCCATTTAGCAATAACTTGGGCTTAAGCCCATTTACATAACAATATTAAAATGATACGAATGTAACCCAACCCATCCATCCATCACACCCGACCAGCCAATCACACTGTGGGGATCAAGTCAACCCACCCCGCCGCGCCACACCAATTCGCAGCAAGTTGCCATTTATAATATTTGTGGCGAGCCACCGAGTATCATTGCGATCAATTTGCTTTCATATAGTATTTTCGTGGTCAAGCCACCGAAATCATAAGTAAAAATTATAATGAATATTTTGTGGCAAAGCCACCAGGCTATACTACTCTTCATACTTTTTCCCAACCCATGCGATATGTAACATGAAACATACATAATAAAGCATAATAACCACATATATGTACAACAATCATTAATCCAATAATTTATTACGATGAATCGGCATATTATAGCACTTTATAATTCGGCCCATTAAGGCATTCTAGTAAATCAGCCCATAGGGGCATTTTTGTAAATCAACACTTTAAAGGCATTTAAGAAATTTGGCCCGTTAAGGCATTTTGATAAAAACGGCCCATTGAGAGTACTTTCGTAATTCGGCCCATAAGGGCATTTTCGTAATTCTATAAATTAACTCTGATTTTGTCAAATCTTAGTATTAACGATGTTTAAGCAAATCACTCGATTTATACCATAATACCGTTTTTAAGTTCTTAAGCAACATTGATCGATTTTCTAACATGATGATAAATCACAGACTTACGGGATTTCGGTGTGAGATTACACACCTGATTACGGTAAGGACTAAACCTTCTTGATCGTCGGCACCTAAATCACCATTACACTCGATTAACTAATCAAACGAGATTTTATTAATCCAAAACTAAATCAGACGATCTAATGAATTGCTTACTCTTAGTATCATGAACGACCACGATTTGTCTATTCTCACCGGATGATGGTCCACAACCCGGTGGAAAATCCCGAACCGCCAATACCGCCCTTCGTTTGAACTTAGGAGTAGGAATAGCAAATCCACTCCTTTTGTCTCCTACTAACGTTTTTCCCTTCAAATCGGTTCCACTTGCCTCCATAGGAAAAATCTCGATTAGAAAACTACTATGAGAGAAAGTAGTTGTTTTAGTGATAGGAGTAGGCTTACCACTATTTCCGAAGGATCCACGAGTGAAAAGAATGAACGATTTAGACCCTATAATAACCGTTTAGTCCAAACTATTATTCCATTTAGCAACTAATCGAATAATGAGTGATATCAAATAATCCATAAAGAAACTCCTTACCTTAACGATATTGAATCCGATTTCCTCCGATTGACTTAAGGCTAGAATTGAATCGGCTAGGATGATATTCGGCCACCCACTTAGAGCACTACGAAAAAGAGGATGATTAAGATGTGAAGGAGTAGGAGGAAACACCATTTCGGTTTAGAAACATGATACACAACCGAATAGTGATAGACACTTATTCGGCTAGAAAGAAAGGAAAAATGAAAAGAGAAAAAGAAACCACTTACCGATTTGATCGAAGAAGAGGGTGTCAACACAAATGAGAAAGAAATTGTGAAGGAGAGATTAAGAGTTGAAAGGTTTGGCTATGGAGAAAAGAAAATGAACAAGAAGATTCGGCTATGAGAATATGGGTTAAAGAAGAAGAAAGAAAGGTTGAAGAATTTGTGAAAAAGAAAAGAAAGGATTGAGAAAGAGTGCTTAACTAGTTTCGGCTATCAAAAGGGGAAATGAGCAAAATAAATTGGACACAATGGCTAGATGGTTTCGGAAAAATAAAGGAAAAAGAGATGCTCACTTTTGGCTTTGGAGTTTTGGCAATGAGGGAAGAAATTGGAGAAAAAGATCACCAAAAAAATGCTAAAAGATACAAGCCATACAAGCACCCAAAATTTGCCAAAAGACTAATGCAAAAATTCGGCTACCAAGACCCCTCCCAAAACCGTGTATCCTTTTACCAAAATGATCAAAATTGACCAAAAACACTTTCCAAAACATCTTCCACATTATAGGCCAACATGTTCCCTTCTCTTTCCTTTTATTTCATTTCTTTCCTTCTTTTTCCCTTATCTTCCTCCTTACCATATTCCTTAGCCTCCTTTCCATCAATAAAAAGTCTCCCTTACCATAAATAGGACCATGGCCGACACTTGGGATATGAGTAAAAAAATAAATCCAAAATTTGCAAAATATGGGATTTGAACCCCTTCCCTCCATGCTCTCCACTTGACGCCATAACCTCCTTGCCATATGCTCACTTATGCTAGCAAAATACACACTTATTTCCTTAATCATTGATGCCACTTGCCTTCTCCCCTTAAGGGCTTAAACACAAAAATTTACCTATGGCTTAACTTGACCCTGGGACTTCATAGAAGCCCCTTAACCTTCCAAATTGACTTACCCATTAAGTCCAACTCACAATTGTGCCATTCTCATATTCTAAAAAATTCTAAAATGCTTCTACGTTCGGGGCCCAATAGGCCCAATTCTACTAGGCCAAATTTCGGGATGTTACACTTGTACCTTCCTGTGATGGCCACACGGCCACGACCACGGTCGTGTGTAAGGCCGTGTGGTCTGGAAATCTGCACTTTGGTTAGTTTATAGTTAGGTGCTAAAAAGGAAAAATAAAAGTAAAGGAAGAATTAAAAATGTAAAAATTGATGGGGTTAGTGCTCGGGTTGCCTCCGAAGAAGCGCTCGTTTATAGTCTTAAGCTAGACTTTACCTCTCATTCGTATGGTCATAGTGGTTTGAGGAGGTGAAAATCCTTTCTCATGTGATCAATTCGGTTTTTGATAAATAGTTTAAGTCGAGTAGTGTTTACCTTAAAAGTGCTGAATTTAGGATTGGTTACCTCGACTGTTCCATTTGGGAAGATTTTGAGTACCTGATCTCCTATCTTAAGCTGGGTTATCCCATTGTTAAGTTTCTCGTGGAGTTGCCTCGTTTTTCCTTCGTGCATTTTTAGTTTCTCTTTGAAGTGTATCTTTCACTCGTCTAGTTCATCGATCCGAAGCTTTCGTTCTTCATGAATTTCTTTTTTATTGACACGAGGTCTAGGATCTGGCATCTGCGAAAGAGCTTCAAGAAATGGCAAGTTAATAATAAATTTCTTTGGAGGCTTAAGAAATTTACCGAATTGTTCCTCTGTGTGGTCTTTCTTTATAGTTTTGGGGTATGGCACACAAGGTTGGTACTCTGTACTTACCGGGTTTATTAGATCATGGCTTACCTCAACCTTACCTTCACTTACTACAGGCTCTTGCCTTGGGTCAGATTCCACTAACCTTTCACTGTCATGAGCTGTTACGGCTTGAATTTGCTCTTTTGGGTTAGTTTCAGTGTTGCTTGGTAGACGCCCTTGTGGTCGTTCGGAAATTATCTTTGCGAGTTGCCCAACTATGTTAGTAAGTTGTCCAACTATCTTAGTGAGTTCCCCAACTTGGCTCTCGATCCCTTTAATTGATGCCTGTTGATTCTTAAGGGTGGTCTCAGTGTCTTGGAGACGGTATCTGTGGCTATCATGAATTTTGTCAGCATCTCCTCGAGGTTCGACTCCTCTTCCTGTTGGTAAGGTGGTTGTTGAAAATTTGGAGGAAGTTCCGGTCCTTGG
The DNA here is from genome assembly GCA_025698515.1 of Gossypium sturtianum. Taxonomy (NCBI): domain Eukaryota; kingdom Viridiplantae; phylum Streptophyta; class Magnoliopsida; order Malvales; family Malvaceae; genus Gossypium; species Gossypium sturtianum. The sequence goes on along the minus strand of CM046954.1, from coordinate 116,256,156 downwards.
CTACTTTGATCATCCCACGAGAAATTTGGATGGTACCTCCAACCTGCATTATAAGTGTCATTATAAAAATTATTTTGAGGTCTAGAATAGTTACCCATATAGTGGACTTGTTTTTTCTCTATGCCATATCCGTAGGGTGGGTACTCAAGATTCGCCACGCCTCCACTTGTTTCGTCTTTGCATAAGCTGGATGTATCTGCGAAGAACACAAATCATCAAACTTTTATTTAACATCTCTAAGCTGGTTTGATAGCACGGTTATTGGGTCGAGGTTGTAGATATCAAAATTCGCTTTTGTTGGCTTTGTCCTCATAACTTGCCATTGATAGTTATTCAGTGCCATCTCCTCTATCTGCCAAAATCAAATAAAAGAAAATTTAGCAAAGTAAAAAAAATTAAAAAATAATAGTAATAATAATAATGGATAAAGTAATAAAAAATAGAGTTTTCCTAATATTTTAGTTCCCCGGCAATGGCGCCAAAAACTTGATCGTTATGTCAGAGTCTTAAAAAAATTATATAATGAGAATGATCGAACCTGGAAACTAACTCTGACAACGATTGAGGCAAGTGCACCTATCGAACAGTAGTATAGCTTAGGCAAGACCAGATTGTCGAACCCAAAGGAACTAAAAGTACTAATACTAACTTTCTTCCTATTATTTAGCCTAAGAATTAAGCGAATGGTTGTTTAATCTAAATTAATTAACTACTAGACTAAAGACTCTAAGACAAAGAAAAATGAATTTGGGAGAATACTTGAGGAAAAACCAATTAATTAAGACGACACCCAAGGAAGAATCCACCTAGACTTCACTTGTTATCTAACTCTGAACCAGACGGTGTATTCACTTGACTTGATCCGTAGGATTCCCTAATTTATATTAAACCCTCTCTCGAGGCGAATAACGTCTAACCCTAGGTTGATTAATTGAAATCTCTTTCTAATTAAAACCCCTAGAATTGCATTAACTCGATCTATGGACTCCTATATTAGGTTTCACCCTAATCCGGCAACGCCTCGTCACCCTATCTCTAGGCGCGCGATCAACTCCGCTTAACTATGCTAGATCTACTCTTAGGCAGGAACTTTTGCTCCTCCACCTAAGCACATCAAACTTGAATCGATATCCACGAAATATCAACACAAGAATTAAGAACACATAATTAAGAACAAATCAAATATTTATCATATAGTTCAGCAAACGATAACAAGATTCATGTAAGTTTCATCCCCCTCAGGTATCTGAGGGTTTAGTTCATAACAATAAAAGAAAACATCTCAGAAGAAAAGATAAAACAAAACATAAGAAATCCCTAAAACCCCCTGAAGGAATTGAAGAGGAGATCCTCCGTCTTGAGTATAATTCCGGCTTCTTGAGATGAATCAATTGGCTATCCCTGAGCGAATCCCCACAAATCTGCCCTCTCTGGCCTAGCAAGACGCCCCTAAACGATAGCTTGGGCTCCGGCTTCTGCCGAACTCCCCGAATAAGTTGCCCCCTAGGGTGTTTATATAAGCTTTGAGATGCCTTACTTGGCCTCCAAGTATCCTAATCTCAATTAAATTCCTATTTGGGTGTTTAAATAGACTTTTGAATGTGTTTCTTTACCTCCAAGTATCCAAATCCGAGTCAAACTCCTCTTGGTCGCGGCAGGGGCACGGCCATGGCACACGCCCGTGTGAATCGTGGCCAGGCTGTGTGGACTCCGTTAGTGAGGCACGACCGTGTGGTCTTTGGTCCAGGCCGTGTTCGAGATTATTGAGGAGGCACGACCGTGTGGTCTTGGGCCCAGGTCGTGTCGATTTCGTGATGTGGCCCAATTGGCCCATTTTTAGCCCGTTTCTCGTTCTTTTCATCCTCCGGTACTTTCCTGAGTATATAACATGAAAAGAAAGGATTAAGAGCACATTTTTACATAAAATAAGGGATAATTCATCCAAAAGCATACTAAATGTGGGATTAAAATATGTTACTTTTACGGTTTATCAAACACCGCCTAGCTCTGCACATCACCTTCACGCCTAGCAGCAGCCCCATTTGGCCAACAGCTCACGCACGCACCCAGCAGCCCCCATGCACATCGTGCGCGCCAGCAACCTACTCCTTATCGCTGCACCTGCCACACGTCCAGCTCCAGTCGTTCGTAAGGCCTACTCGATACAGCTACTTGCTACCCACTTCCTCGTATCCACGCGGTACATGCTCGCCTGCTTTGCTCGCGCAGGACCCGCCGACAGGTGTCGTCACTTTCACGCTACGCATCTGCTCGAACCAACACCCTTACCTATCGCACCACACCATCAAGACACCCTACAACCATCCCTAAGCCAACCCCTTTTTCTTTATATTTATTTGCTTTGAGTTTTTAATTTTTATAAAAAGGTGGTAAGACAAATTTTTCTCCTAAATTTTTTTATTTAATTATTTAATTTTCCAATTTATTGAATTATTAATATTTTATACTAATTAAAATTGTAAGAAAATATTTATTTCCATCTTATGTTCAGGTTAATCATGCCTCACAAGAGAACTCGTGCCTCTACCCAATTTGATGAATCACAAAATAAATTCCAGTCTGAAGAAGCCAAAGCGAGATATGAAAGTATTTTCAAGAATCAACAGATGCACCCAGAAAAAGGCTTTACGCTGAAAGAAAGCAACTATATTTATTTCATGGCGTGCATTCGACAAATTGTTGAAGCTCTCAATTAGGAGTTATTTTGGGAGAAAAGACCTAGTGTAGGTGAGGAGTTAGTTCATAAATTTTACGCGAATTTGACCTCAAGCGAATTGACGGAAGTTTCTGTTCGCGGAATCAAGGTACCAATAACCTCAAACGCTATTAATGAATTATTTGAATTACCTGATTTTGAAGACGACAAATATTCTTCCTTGATGAGAAATATTGAGTCTGAAAATCTACAAGTAATTCTCGAGAAACTTACAATTCCAGGTTCTAAGTGGACTGTGTCAAAGCAAGGAATTCACACTTGTCACAGAGAATATTTGACACCACTAGCGAAGGTATGGTTCTACTTCATTCGATTCATTCTTACGTCCATTTCACATGGGACTACAATTTCATTAGAGTGAATGGTCTTATTATACTCGATTTTAATTGGAAAGACCATTGATGTGGGAAAAACCATTCTGAGAGAAATGCGGAATTGTGCCGCTAGAAGTTCTGGCCTAGCTTACTTTCCTTTTACTATAACAATTTTGTGCTTGAAAGCTAAAATTCTTGCAAACGTAAAGAAGACAGGTTATAGCCAGGGCACAATCATAGGTTGGGACCTCTACCAAATAGCTGGAGACTCTATTCTACAACAACGAGTTAAAGAGAGCGAGGATCCTGAAGAAGAAGAAGAAGATCCCATAGAGATTGAACCAAGGCAGTCAGCTGAAATTGTAACAGCCCGAATTAGGGGCTAGTCGGGACAATGGTTTCGAGACCACTAATTCAAGGTGGAGGAAAATTATTTTGATATTATTTTATGTGTTGTAACATGTTTATAACGATGCATGAGAATTTTGGTACCTTAATTTTAACGATTGAACGCATAATTGTGAAAAAGGACTAAATCGCATAAAGTGCGAAAGTTCTATTTTATTTGCTAGAGGTGCAAATAGCCATAGAATATTAATTGGAGGTCCTTAAAGTGAAAATAGGCCATGGGAGGAGTGATGGCCGGCCATAGGGGGACAAAGAAAGGACTTTGTCAATGGTTAGGTGGAAATTTGGTGATAAAATTTATTTTTATCATAAAATAAAGAAAAGAAAATATCACCTTTCCTCTCCATCTTCTCTCCACCAAAAATGAGTAGCGAAAATGGGGGTTGAGAGCTCAAAATTTCAGCCAAGCTTTCTTCCTTACAAGTAAGTGATTTTGATGGTTTTAGTTGATAACTTTTGTACTTTTAGAACCCCCAAAGCTTAAGCTAACTAATGAGGGGACTAAATTGCTAAATGGTTGAGAGTCTAAGAACTTTCCATGAGAGAGTTTATGTTCTTTTCTAAGTTTTTTATGGAAGAAAATGAATGTTAGGAGATGAGAAACAACTTTTGTGAAAGGTGTTATCCTGAAAACACCTAAATGGGACTAAGTTGTAAATGTTGTAATTTGGTAATAAATGCATGAAATAGTTGGATTTGTGAGTAGTTGTAAGAGAAATAAATGTTCAGCTAGGCTTGTTTAATAAGAAAATGTGATGAAAAATGATTTACAAGCCTAGGGGCAAAATCGTAATTTTGCCATAGTACAAGGGCAAAATGGTCATTTTTGACTAAGTAGAGATTATGATGTAATATGATCATAAAATGAGTAAATGAGTAAATTTTATTGTTCTAGATCAAAGAAAACGAGATTCAGACCTAGAACGGGAGAAAAGAAAAAATGGACAATTAGGTCCCTTTTTTACCCTTTTCGATATCGAGGTAAGTTCGTGTGCTAATAATGCAACTGTAAGTGAAGTATTTAATATTTTGATATTGTATGAAATGTATATTGACTCTACGAATATATATTAAATACGTTTTGACGAGATGTCAAGAATTGAAAGTCATCAATTGAATCTAAGAATAGAGGGAATGCAAATATTATGATACTATGATAATTAAGGTCCCGTGTAAGACCATAATTGGATTATGGCCTCAGTGTGAGATTTTGTATAAGACCATGTCAGGGACATGGCATCGATATGATATTTCATGAAAGACCCTATTGGGGGTATGATGTTGATTTAATACTATATGTATGAGATTTAAGAGCGTTCTTTAGCATTTTGAATAATTCAAAAGGTATGTTGAAAATAAGAAAGTATGTGGTTATACCATGAGAGGTACAAGTATGTGTCAGAACTGAAATGAGGTGAATTCGGTATATGATGAACCCATGGTGAGTTATGTGTAAATGGTGCATCCTTGTAACGCCCCAAAAATGAGGGGTTAGTAATTTTGCTTAATTTCCATGTTGTGCATGAACGGCTAGCTATTTGAGAGTATTTGGGTGTTCTAAGGCGGCCTAGGTTTGAGTCAGAGCTATGGAAAAAATTTAGTTTTTGGCTCTTGGGAGAAAGGAGCTGTAAGCAGTGGGACTTATGTATATATAGGGCGTTTATGTGACACAAAAGAAGCTTGGGATCTAGCGGCTGTGGTGTCACTGGGATAACAAGGAGGAGTGGGGTTCGAATCCCATGAATAGCAAAAGGGGGACTTTTATTTTATGTCTTGAGGGAGCAAGAGGTAGAGTTTGGATCAAACTCTGCAAGGGAAGTTGAAGACTTGGCCAAGAATTTCGAATAGGAGGCTGAGAGTGTTTCAAGGAGGATTCAGTGGAGGGAATCAAGGAGATGGATGTGTGAGGGAGTGTTGGCCGAATGTGGGGAAGGTTGAGTAGGGAATTTCGGCCAAGGGTTGTCATTTGGGGAGTGCATATTCGGTTTGTGATAGGGTGAGAGTGCCGAATTTTCTCTGGATTTTTTGGGGAGTGTTTGCATTTTGGTACTTTTGGATGTTTAAGGTCTTTCTTTTCATTGTTGACCTCTGTCGAATTCACCTCTTCTTCATCTTTTCTCCCTCCTTCACTTTTCTTTCTAATTGTCGAATTGATTAGCCTCCACCTTCACCTTCTTTTCTTCCTTCTTCTCATTACTCTTCTTACTTTTCATTATCATCACGCGGTTACTGCTCGCTTGCTACCGAATCCCTTTTCTTCTTTCGGTTCTCCTTGGCCGAACACAACCTCTCTTTCCCTCTTGTTGCTCCTCTCTCCACTTTGAAAAGCTAGCCGATTCGTGTAGGCCGAATCTATTTCCTTTCTTTGTTTTTAATCTTTCCGAATCCCTTCAATTTTGTGGTAAGTGGATACTCTAGCCAAATCTTTGTCGACTTCTCTTCTATGCTCGGTTCTATATCTCTCGAGACGAAAGGCTGTTTTGTTTTCAATTGTGGCCGTGGTTATTGTGTACCTAACACCTCTTTTTCGTTCAAACGTTGCTAGGGACTCGCTTTTCTTAACCAAAGAGTCGGCTGATTACCCTTCCCTTGCAGGAGATCTCTTGATTGGTGGTAACTAGCGCTAGTTGATTAGGCGGGTTTAATTTTATGAAGATGTTTTATCAAGGGTTGAAGTTAATTGATTAGAACTGTTGATTTCATAGGTGCTTAATCTTGGGAGCTTCAACCTACAACCTCAAACAGGTGTGTAATCGTACTCCCATGCTATTACTGTAAAGTGATGAATGAATGTGTGTATTCACACCCCGGATTAACTGTGAATCGGCTGAAGCCAAAAAACTGATAAGCCGAAACTTCGGCAACTGTGGGCTCTCAAGTGTGCGAGCGCTCGTAGAGATAACATGAGCCAAAACCGTTGGCAATAGACCGTTGAGGCTACAATGAACATTCTCGTGGGCTTAAGTCGTAGTGGGCCTCGTTGGGCCGAGATGGGCCATTGGGCCCATGCGCTCTATTTGGGTAAGACTCACGAAAGTGATTAATAAGGAATTGGGTTGCGAGATTCGCATAGCCGTCGCTCGAGACGACTGTAGGCCATTGGAAAGGCCAATACTGAAATACCCTCGATGGGTAAATTACCGAAATACCCTCAATAGGTAAATTACTGAAATACCCTCGATAGGTAAATTACCGAAATACCCTCGATGGGTAAATTACCAAAATACCCTCAATGGGTGAAATTGCTGAAATACCCTCGATGGGTAAAATTACTAGAATACCCCTAAGGGGTGACATTACTGTTTTACCCCAACCAATTAAATGACCGTTACACCCTTAGTGGTAGTATCAGTGGTATATGTGTAATATTTCTATGATTGTGATGCACTGCATATATGGGTTATTTATGAGATGGCATACTGCATTGGGTTGCGTTATGGATTTTGGAGGAAGCACTGTACTGGTGGCTCTGCCACGTTTTGCTGATCTAGTGGCTTTGCCACGTATACTAATTTTAGTGGCTCAGCCACGTATACTGTTATAAGCAGCTTTGCTGCGTTGTATTAGCAGCTAGACTGCATTATTGGTGTGCTGGTTGGGTGGGTTGACTTGGTCCCCATATGGTGTGTTGGTTGGTACGAGTGGTGTGTTGGCTGGACTGGGTTGGGTTACATGTTTGTTTTGCATTGATATGATTTTGGGCTTAGGTCCGGCATTCTATCGAATGGGGCTTAGGCCTGCATCGATATCGCATCTGAGCCAGGCCTGCATGGTGATGTAATAGGGGATTACACACTGAGTTCTCGTAACTCACCCTTTCCTTTAACTGTGCAGGTAATCCCCAGCCTTAGAGGATTTGGAGCTGCGAGGGACTCGGAGGTGGCCACACGTCTGATATATTTTAAAGTTAAACTTAGCTACTTTAATTTATTTTATTGTATTCTATTTTACTGGGCTTAATATTTATGTAATAAGGCCATTTGGGGAATTTTTTTTAACTTTTATATGGTGTTTTCTTTAATCTCAACCTGCTAGTCTATTAAACATGGGCTTTTAAAACAATAACTCTCTTGTTTTCAAAATATCACGTTCAGAATCTTGTTTTGAATTAAGCTTCCGCAACAAAGAAGGTTTTAAGGATAATAATATTTTGTAAGAGAACGACTTTGATCAAATCTTGTTTTGAAATTAAGCAATGAAATCTGAGGTTTTAAATGGTAGAAAGTTTTAAATTGTAAGAAGGGTTTCCATTGAAAGCTTGATTTTCAAACGACATGTGATGTGACACGTCAGATCCAGTCGTAACGTCTAGGTCGGGTTTGGGGTGTTACATTTAGTGGTATCAGAGCCAGGTTACAAAACTTAGCTGTGGAATGGGTTTTGAAAATTTTTCTGATCTGTTTAAATTTTGGTTTGGAAAGTAATGTTGTTACTAAAAGTGTGGCACACCGAGTCTCCGTCACCAAATCTGTAAGTTCTCTGACACTGTACTCTGTTATACACTGAAATAATTATACTGAGAAACTACTAAGGATAGTAGTAGTACACTGAAACTTCTTAGTTAGAGAAACCGAGACAATAGGAGACTGAAAACTATAGTGAGAATTCGATCTGCGAAAGTAACCCTAATTACTGTTTGTCATAAAATATCTGTTAATAATTATGAGAATTATAAGCTGATTCATAAAACTCTTAAAACAGATAAATACGCTACATCGATATGAGCACAAGAGGTCACGGAAGGGGTACACGTGGCCGTGGTAGAGGCCGAGGTGCTAGGGCTGGGTCGTCAGCATCAGGACACATGCCTGGTAGGGAAGCACCAGCCTCACCAGTGATTGAGACGGGGTCTCATGACCGAGTCGGTAGGACGGGGTCTCATGACCGAGCCGGTGGGACGGGGTCTCATGACCGAGCCGGTGGGGATGATGCCCTGTCCCAAGTGATGTTGCGAGTTCTTGAAAGGGTTGCTGGAGCAAGTACTGGGTCAGTGGGCCGAGGGTCAATTTCTAAATGACTCCGGTCGAATGGGGCAGAAATTTTTAGGGGCATCTCTGGTATAGCCCCGAATATGGCAGAATATTGGTTGGGGTTGTCGAGCGAATAATGGATGACCTCGATTGTACGGTGGAGCAAAAACTGAAAGGAGCAGTGTCTTTACTGCGAGATGAGGCATATCAATGGTAGCTACCGTGAGAGAAGGCACTTGAGCCGACCATTTGACATGGGACTTCTTTAAGACGGCCTTCCAAGGAAAATATGTTGGGGCGAGTTATGTGGATGCCCGGAGGAAGGAATTCTTGAGCCTGATCCAGGGAAATAAGTCTGTAGCAGAGTATGAGGCAGAGTTTTTGCGGTTGAGCCGGTATGCTCGGGGCATAATTGCGAATAAGTATGAGCACTGCGTGCGTTTCGAGGATGGTCTCCGGGATGAGTTGCTGGTACTGATAGCCCCGCAGAGGGAAAGAGACTTTGCTGCCCTGGTTGAGAAGGCAAAGATTGCCGAGGATGTGAAACGCTCAGAGCGTCAGAACCATGAGAAAGATAGGGGCAGAAATAGGAGGGATTTTGGGCCCTCAAGTTCTTCTGGTGGGCCTAAGAAGAGGCCTAGGTTTGATGGGCCAGCCCGAGCTGGGGTTCCTGTTATTGCTGTCAGACCGCAGCCTTGTGCTAAGTGTGGGAGATCTCATCTGAGAGAGTGCTGGAAAAGAACTAGGGCGAGTTCCTGATGTGGGTCCAGGGATCATCAAGTTAGAAATTGTACTCAGAGGCCCGTTCAGATGCAAGCTACAGGTCAGGGCTATGTGCAGGCAGGGAGAGGTGGTCAGTAGCCACCGAGAGGCCGTGGTCCAGCCAGAGGGGGAAATGGTTTGGGACGAGGTCGTGGAGCACTGGGTAGAGGTGCTGGTAACACAGAGGCGAGACAGCCAGCGTTGGTCTATGCTACTCGGCGCCGAGAGGATGGCGATGCTCCTGATGTCATAACTAGTACGTTCCTCATTCATAATGTACCATATACCGCTTTAATTGATATTGGGTCTACGTACTCGTATGTTGCATGTACTGTGTCTGGAACATTGGGCATACAGTTTGAAATTACTGATAGGGAAATGTCGGTGATTAGTCCTCTGGGACAGTCAGTTAGAGTGAATAAACTATTTAGAGATGTGCCCCTAGAGGTCCAAGGGGTTGTCTTTCCGGCGGATTTGATGGAACTGTCGTTTGGCGAATTCGATCTCATTTTGAGCATGGATTGGTTAGTGAAACACTGTGCGAATTTGGATTGCGCTGCTAAGCGTATGGTATTAAAATCTTAGGAGGTTGAGGAGGTGGTCGTGATAGGGGAGCGAAGGGATTATTTTTCTAATGTAATCTCGGTACTAAGGACCGAGAAACTGGTTCGCAAAGGTTGTGAGGCGTTCCTAGCTTATGTGAGCTTATCTGATTTTAAAGGTTCATCTGTTGGGAATGTCAGAACGGTAAAGGAGTTTCCGGATGTATTTCCCAAAGATCTTCCAGGGTTGCCTCCAAACCGTGAGGTCGAGTTTGGCATTGAGCTCCTACCAAGAACGGCTCCAGTGTCCATCGCCCCTTATAGGATGGTGCCGAAAGAGCTGGTAGAATTAAAGGCTCAGATTCAAGAGCTACTGGATCGGGGATTCATTCGGCCGAGTGTGTCTCCATGGGGAGCACCAGTGCTGTTCGTGAAGAAGAATGATGGGTCCATGCGCATATGCATTGATTATCGTCAACTGAATAAACTTACGATTAAGAACAAGTACCCGTTACCAAGGATAGACGATCTGTTTGACCAGTTGCGAGGAGCTTCGGTTTTCTCCAAGATAGATCTTAGATCGGGGTACCATCAGCTAAGGGTTAAGGAGGCGGATGTGTACAAGATGGCATTCAGGACTCGTTATAGACACTACGAGTTTCTAGTCATGCCGTTTGGGTTAACGAATGCACCAGCTGCTTTCATGGATATGATGAATCGGGTCTTCCAACCCTATTCGGACCGGTTTGTGGTGGTGTTTATAGATGATATTCTGGTGTATTCAAGAACCGAGGAGGGGCATGATTCGCATCTCTGAATTGTTCTGCAAATACTGGGAGAAAAGCAGCTTTATGCCAAGTTCAGCAAGTGCGAGTTTTGGCTGCGAGAGGTGACATTTTTGGGTCATATAGTGTCTGCCGAGGGGATTAGGGTTGATCCTCGAAAAATTGAGGCCGTATTAGACTGGAAGCCACCAAAGATGGTATCTGAGATTCAAAGTTTTCTGGGTCTAGCCGGGTATTACAGAGGGTTCGTTGAGGGGTTTTCACTGATTGTTGCACCCCTAACTAAGTTACTGCGCAAAGGGGTACCATTTAATTGGACTGATAAATAGTATGAGAGTTTTGAGAAACTGAAGAAGGTTCTGACTGAAGCCCCGGTATTAATACAGCCAGAGGTGGGGTGGAATTCATTGTCTACTGTGATGCGTCGCACACGGGTTTGGGTTGTGTGCTGATGCAAGATGGTAAGGTGGTGGCTTATGCGTCTCGTCAGCTTAGGCCGCACGAGGTGAATTACCCCACCCATGACTTGGAGTTAGCTGCGGTAGTATTTGCACTACAGATTTGGAGACATTACTTATACGGGGAAAAGTCGATCATTTATACCGACCAGAAAAGCCTCAAGTACCTCCTTACTCAGAAGGAGTTGAATCTTAGGCAACGAAGATGGGTAGAGTTGTTTAAGGATTATGATTGCTCGATTGAGTACCATCCGGGAAAAGCTAACGTAGTAGCAGATGCTCTGAGCCGTAAGGTAGTATCTGATCTAAGAGCAATGTTTGCTCGTCCCAGCTTGTTTGAGGATGGTAGTCTGTTAGCTGAACTTCAAGTAAAATCGACTTGGATTCGTCAAATTAAAGAGAAGTTGTTGCTGGATGAATCGTTGGTTCCTCGTTTCCAACTGGTGAAGAGGGAGAGACTGTGGACTTTGGGCTGAATAGTGAGGGAGTATTATGCTTTTGTGGGAGAGTCTGTGTACCGAGGGATTCTGAGTTAAGGCATTCTTTACTGTGGGAGGCACATAGTAGCCCATACGCTATGCATCCTGGTGGAAACAAGTTATACCAAGACCTACATGAACTGTACTGGTGGCCAGGACTTAAGCGTGAGGTTACCGATTTCGTAGGTAAGTGTTTGACATGCCAGCAAGTGAAGGCTGAGCATCAGCTGCCTTTTGGATTACTTCAACCTATTAAAATTCCACTCTGGAAGTGAGAGAGGGTAACCATGGACTTTGTTAGTGGGCTACCCCTGACGCCTACTAAGAAAGATTCGGTATGGGTAATTGTTGATCAGCTGTCTAAGTCTGCCCACTTTATACCGGTTTGCACTGATTACTCATTGCAAAAGTTGGCCAAGTTATACATGGCAGAAATTATGAGGTTACATGGGGTACCAATGTCTATCATTTCGAACAGGGACCCTAGATTCACATCACGGTTTTGGAGGGTGTTACACGAAGATTTGGGTACAAGGTTAGATTTTAGCACGACATTTCATACGCAGACTGATGGTCAGTCAGAGAGGGTAATAAAGATTTTGGAAGACATGCTAAGAAGCTGTGTAATTAATTTCAAGGGCAGTTGGGAAGACTATTTGCCGTTAGCAAAATTCGCTTATAACAACAGCTACCAATCCAGTATTCAGATGGCACTGTACGAGGCATTATATGGTCATAGGTGTCGTGCCCCTACTTGTTGGACAGAACTAGGTGAGCGGTGAATATTGGGGCCAGAACTAGTTTTTGAAACTGAGGAGAAAGTAAAATTGATCCGTGATCGGTTAAAAGAAGCATCTGATAGGCAGAAGTCGTACGCTGATTTAAAGCGTAAAGGGATTGAGTACGCAGTGGGAGATTATGTCTTCTTAAAGGTCTCACCATGGAAGAAGATTCTGAGATTTGGGCGAAAAGGCAAGTAGAGCCCTAGATTCATCGGACCTCACCAGATATTAAAATGTGTGGGACTGGTTGCCTACCAGCTGGAACTGCCTCCTGAGTTAAATCATTTACATAATGTGTTTCACGTCTCTATACTGAGGAAATACCGTTCTAATCCCTCGCATATAGTGCCGGTGGAGGAGATCGAGGTTAGACCTAATATGACCTTTAAGGAAGAACTGATGCAGATACTGGATCGTGATATTAAAGTGTTAACAAGAAAATCCGTCCCGTTAGTCAAGGTGCTTTGGCGTAATCACGGTTCAAAGGAAGCCACGTGGGAGCCTGAGGAGGCAATGCGACAGCAATACCCTCACCTCTTCTGACCAGGTAAATTTCGAGGCTGAAATTTCTTTAAGGGGGTAGAGTTGTAACGCCCCAAAAATGAGGGGTTGGTAATTTTGCTTAATTTCCATGTTGTGCATGAACGACTAGCTATTTGAGAGTATTTGGGTGTTCTAAGGTGGCCCGGGTTTGAGTCGGAGCTATGGAAAAATTTTAGTTTTTTTCTGTTGGGAGAAAGGAGCTGTAAGCAGTGGGACTTATGTATACATAGGGGCGTTTATGTGACACAAAAGGAGCTTGGGATTTAGCGGCTGTGGCGTCACTGGGATAACAAGGAGGAGTGGGGTTCGAATCCCATGAATAGCAAAAGGGGACTTTTATTTTATGTCTTGAGGGTGCAAGAGGTAGAGTTTGGATCAAACTCTGCAAGGGAAGTTGAAGACTTGGTCAAGAATTTTGAATAGGAGGCTGAGAGTGTTTCAAGGAGGATTCGGTGGAGGGAATCAAAGAGATGGATGTGTGAGGGAGTGTTGGCAGAATGTAGGGAAGGTTGAGTAGGGAATTTTTTCCAAGGGTTGTCATTTGGATAGTGCATATTCAGTTTGTGATAGGATGAGAGTGCCGAATTTTCTCTGGATTTTTTGGGAAGTGTTTGCATTTTGGTACTTTTGGACGTTTCAGGTCTTTCTTTTCATTGTTGACCTCTGTCGAATTCACCTCTTCTTCATCTTTTCTCCCTCCTTCATTTTTCTTGCTAATTGTCGAATTGATAAGCCTCCACCTTCAACTTCTTTTCTTCCTTCTTCTCATTACTCTTCTTACTTTTCATTATCATCTCGCGATTACTGCTAGCTTGCTATCGGATCCCTTTTCTCCTTTCGGTTCTCCTTGGCCGAATAAAACCTCTCTTTCCCTCTTGTTGCTCCTCTCTTCACTTTTAAAAGTTAGCCGATTCGTGTAGGCCGAATCTAGTTCATTTCTTTGTTTCTAATCTTTCCGAATCCCTTCGATTTTGTGGTAAGTGGATACTCTAGCCGAATCTTTATCGGCTTCTCTTCTATGCTCGGTTCTATATCTCTCGAGCCGAAAGGCTGTTTTGTTTTCAATTGTGGCCGTGGTTATAGTGTAGCTAACACCTCTTTTTCGTTCAAGCGTTGCTAGGGACTCGCTTTTCTTAACCAAGGAGTCGGCTGATTACCCTTCCCTTGCAGGAGATCTCTTGATTGGTGGTAAGTAGCGTTAGTTGATTAGGCGGGTTTAATTTTATGGAGATGTTTTATCAAGGGTTGAAGCTAATCGATTAGAACTGTTGATTTCATAGGTGCTTAATCTTGGGAGCTTCAACCTACAACCCCAAACAGGTGCGTAATCATACTCCCATGCTGTTACTGTAAAGTGATGAATGAAGGTGTGTATTCACACCCCGGATTAACTGTGAATCGGATGAAGCTGAAAAATCGATAAGCCGAAACTTCGGCAACTGTGGGCTCTTGAGCGTACGAGCGCTCGTAGAGATAACCTGAGCCAAAACCATTGGCAATAGACCATTGAGGCTATAACGAACATTCTCGTGGGCTTTGGTCGTAGTGAGCCTCGTTGGGCCGAGATGGGCCATTAGGCCCATGCGCTCCATTTGGGTAAGACTCACGAAAGTGATTAATAAGGAATTGGGTTACGAGATTCGCATAGCCGTCGCTCGAGACGACTGTAGGCCATCGGAAAGGCCGATACCGAAATACCCTCGATGGGTAAATTACTGAAATACCCTCGATGGGTAAATTACCAAAACACCCTCAACGGGTGAAATTACTAAAATACCCTCGATGGGTAAAATTACTAGAATACCCATGAGGGGTGACATTACTGTTTTACCCCAACCAACTAAATGACCGTTACACCCTTAGTTGTAGTATCAGTGGTATATGTGTAATATTTCTATGATTGTGATACACTGCATATATGGGTTATTTATGACATGACATACTGCATTGGGTTGGGTTATGGATTTTGGAGGAAGCACTATATTGGTGGCTCTGCCACATTTTACTGATCTAGTGGCTTTGCCACGTATACTGGTTTTAGTGGCTCAGCCACGTATACTGTTATAAGCGACTTTCTTTGCGTTGTAATAGCAAAACTAGACCGCATTATTGGTGTCTTTGGTTAGGTGGGTTGACTTGGTCCCTACATGGTGTGTTGGTTGGTACGGGTGGTGTGTTGGTTGGACTGGGTTGGGTTACATGTTTGTTTTGCATTGATATGATTTTGGGCTTAGGCCCAGACTAATATCGTTCGGGCTTGGGCCCAGATTGTGACTGTAATAGGGGATTACACACTGAGTTCTTGTAACTCACCCTTTCCTTTAACTGTGCAGGTAATCCCCAGCCTTAGAGGATTTGGAGCTGCGAGGGACTCGGAGGTGGCCACACGTTCGATATGTTTTAAAGTTAAACTTAGCTACTTTAATTTATTTTATTTTAATTTATTTTACTGGGCTAATATTTATGTAATAAGGCCATTTGGGGAATTTTTTTTAAAACTTTTATATGGTGTTTTCTTTAATCTCAACCTGCTAGTCTATTAAACATGGGCTTTTAAAACAATAACTACTGTTTTCAAAATATCACGTTTTCGTAACTGTTTTGAATTAAGCTTCCGCAACAAAGAAGGTTTTAAGGATAATAATATTTTGTAAGAGAACGACTTTGATCAAATCTTGTTTTGAAATTAAGCAATGAAATCTGAGGTTTTAAATGGTAGAAAGTTTTAAATTGTAAGAAGGGTTTCCATTGAAAGCTTGATTTTCAAACGACATGTGATGTGACACGTCAGATCCAGTCGTAACGTCTAGGTCGGGTTTGGGGTGTTACAATCCTGATTGCATATGTTATATTTATTAATACATTGCGTGAATGCAAATGATTATTTTAGAAATCTATTTAAGAATGATAGAGTGTGAGGATATTCCTAGATGAACATTCGAAACAAGAAAAAGATGTGTGGATAAATATCCGTGAATGTGTAATCAATGGTGGGCTGTGTGCGTTACCACCTTATTATTTGTTACCGATGGACTGTGTGCGATACTATCGTGCTTATTATTAAATGATGGGCTATGTGTGATACCACCTTATAAATTATTAAATGGTGGGCTATGAGCGATACCACCTTATAAATTATTAAATGGTGGGCTATGTGCGATACCACCTTATAAATTATTAAATGGTGGGCTATGTGCGATACCACCTTATAAATTATTAAATGGTGGGCTATGTGCGATGCCACCTTATAAATTATTAAATGGTGGGCTGTGTGCGGAACCACCGAGAGTTGGTATTATCCTGAATGGATCATGGAGAAATTGTTTAAGTATATGTGTCATGGATTGTTGTGATGATGGATGCAGGGATTATGTGTTAATAAATGAGAGTACTATAATTTTCACATGGTTAGAATGGGGTAAGAGACGGAATGAGTAAGCCTTATGAATGATATAGTGGGTAACCATGAGTTTAAGAGTAAATCTCATTATAATGCCTTTGTGGTTGAGTATAATCAATGAATGTCAATAGTTGATTATTATTTGCATATGAACTTGCTAAGCAATATTGCTTACTCCTCTTCCTTTCCTATCTCTTATAGGCTAACTTAACTAGCTCGGGTTGGAAACCACCGGAGATGCTTTCACACTATCGAGCTGACACTTGGGTATGAGATTCAAGTCTTCTTGAAATATGGCATGTATAGGGATCTTATTTTGGTTTAATTAAGTCATAGTTAAAGTTGTCATATGTGTTGGCTTAAAAGAGTTTGTGGATTGGTTGTGTACAGCCATAGATGATGGCTCAAGTCGATTGTAATTGTACTAGTAATAGCTCTCTCTCGTATATGGGATAAATATTTAATTTTCATGATTCAAATGTGATAATTCAAGAGTTATAATTAATGATTTGAAAATGTTATGTGATGATGCGTGAATGTGTGCAAGTGAGGGTGGCTAAATGGCTTGGAAAATGGCCTTGAATTGGTCCACACGAGTAGGCACACGGGCGTGTGTCTAGGCCGTGTGAGATACACGATCAGTCCCATGGGTGTGTGACAAGGCCATGTGTCTCCTGAATGTTGGTATTGCAAGTCAGTGTCGACCATGGGCTAGCCAGACGGGCGTGTGCCTAGGCCGTGTGCCACTTATGAGGTTGCTGACGTCACAAACAGAATACCCAGGTTTTTACATACGGGCGAGGACACAGGCGTGTCTAGACCGTGTGGAGCACACGGGCCAAGAACACGGGCGTGTTTCCAGCCGTGTGAAAACCCCTGTATGCTCGAAAAGAAAATAATTCTACAAGGGTATGGAGCACGGGTGTGTGATATGTCACACGATCATGCCCCACTCTACACACAGGCGTGAGGCCCAGTTTTTATGCCAAAATTTTCTAATTGTTTAAAAGTTTCGGTTTGGTCCCAAAGCATCTCGGGTTTATGTAAAGGGTCTCGTAGACCTATAATGGGGACGTTACGATTGTAAATGAAAAAGTTTTAAATTGGAACAAAATTTATAGCCCAAAGTCGAATGCTCAAGCAAGTCAAGTCCAGTAATGCCTTGTACCCGGTTCCGGAGTTGAATACGGGTAAGGGGTGTTACAGAAATCCCTAATAATGCAGAACCAATGGAACCAGTAACCGAACCTGATGTCGCAACTTTAATGTTCAGGACTCAATCGCCTCGCCCAGATCTTCGAGATGAGCTGTCAAAATTGATGGACATCATGCAACATATGCAGTGGCAGCAACAAGCTTACTGGAGATATTCAAAAATACGGGATGACTCAATGGGAATCCCTCTTATGAAAATATACAATGACCCATTTATTTTTGTGCCTGAGTTTTCATATTTCATATTTGAACCATGGAGTCCACTATCGAAGAGGGAGCGAAGCAATTCATGCAAAAACAAAGACGATGGAGCAAAAGATGAGTCGAATTCGGAGGGATTTGCAAATAAATAAAAAGGGAGGATCTTGACTTTATTTTATTTACGTTCTTAGGTTATTTAATAGTATTAGGTTTTATTAGGAATTTTATTTTCGCATAATAAAACAAGATGTGGAAATCATAAATAAAATTGAACAAGTTTCAAAGTACAAAGTGTAGCAATAGATATAGACATGTCTAGGATTGGATCTAGAGAGAGCTTGGTACTTAAGCAGTCAAATTAACTTACCTCCTCTTTTCTAGAATCCTACCTGGTGTATAGTATCTATTCACTTTTAACAATGAGGACATTGTTCATCTTAAGTAGGGGGACCGAACAATTGAAATTATTTTCTAGGAATTGACTTAGTAATTTCTTGAGGCGAAATCCTAGGAAGCATGGAATGTTGAAAATGATTTAGGCAACTTTTGTTGGGACCATTTGAGCCTTTCAAGCCAACCTTGATGAATTTTTATCATTTGAAACCCAACTTTAAGACTATATGGCCTAATTTTATTTGAACCTTTGTAATATTTTAGCCATCACTTTTCTCTTAATTATCTTTAAATTGTCTCAAACACTAGACTCAGTATTATTCAGAATATTCTTTGAAATAAGTTTGGGGGAGTTGAAAAGAAGTATCAAATGCTCAAAAAAATTGTAATACATACAGTAAAATGCTCATAAAAAAAGAACAAAAATAAGAGCATATGTACTCGAAAGAAATAGATGTATAAAAGAGCATGTGAAAGTGAAATAAGTTGGTGTATTGAAGGTAATTATTTTGAAGGTCCGATTCAAGCTAAGTCTAGAGTTTTTAGCCTATATTTATCTATCTTTTACCTACCCCTAGCCTAGCCACGTTACAACCTATTTAAAGACCTATTGATTCAAGTTTCTGTACTACCTACATTAGTGGAGAGAAATTGCTATGTTCAACATATGAAGGCATAAATTAAACTTAATGATTGCAGCTTAATCTTAAATAAGGGAATAAAATCAAATTGGTAGGAGTTTAGCATGTCTTTATTAAGGAAGCATTTAGTTTATTTTTGCTATCATAAGAATAATTGAGATTAATTTGAATTATATGTATACATAAGTAGCATACATATCAAATTTCTTGTTTTTGAGCATAAGTATACTAAAATCATAATTTTTGGAAGAATGTTGTTCTGAAGAAAATTTTCAAAGATGTTTCCGAGAAATTATTTTCAAATTTGTGCATTACTCAGGACGAGCAATGAATTAAGTTTGAGGGTGTGGAAACAAAAAAATAGGCACACTTTTTCATGCCCTTTTTAACTCAAATTCAAGCAGTTTCGGTAAAATTCTTGTTGAAAAAATATAATCATTATAAAATAATTATTTTGCACCCAAAATATGAACATGTTGAATTTCAATTAATTATTGATTAATTTTGATTATTTTCGACAGATTTGTACAAAGGGTGAAAAACGGCTTGGCAGACACTTCTAGAAGCATAAAACTAAGAAGAAATTTTGAAGCATCAAGGCGAATTAATTTTTTTCAGCCTAAGACGGTCCAAATTATGTGTATTAATTCATAATATAATTAAGTTTAATTTTAATCCAATTTAATTTGGGTTAAATAAATTAGTGTTAATTAATTATGAAAAGGGGCCCATTTGAGCTAAACCGAGAAAACCGATCCAACCGAGCACTAGGCAGCCCAAAACCGTCACACATGCTGACCAAATCAGCTTGCTTTGCTTATTATTTGGCTTGAAAAATGGCCCTTGAAGACTCCTTCAAATTGCATTCAAACCCCTCCACTATTTATGCCTTTCTAGATTTGCCCCTACCTTAAAATAGCATGTTTGGAATCTTCAAACATGCCACATGTGTGGCAGGCCATGGGGGGAGTCTTTGGCTTCTGATTTTGGCTATTTTTAGCATCCTTCTCAACCTATAAATACCCCCCTTGGCTGCTCACTTCAAACACATCTCAGCCCTTCTCATCTCTTTACTTCTCTCTCATTTTTCTCTCTTCATTCCATTCCAATGTTCTTCATTTTCTTCCCCTGTTACCTTGCCGATTTAACCTCTTGAAAAAGAGTAAATCAACCACCATTTGGAGCAGCATTCAAGTGTTCATAGAAGCCTCTGTTCGACAAGAACAAGCGGAGAAGGAGGATTGGAGCAAACTAGTCAAGCCACGGAGAAAACACCGGATTTGATTCTTGTTCCCTATCCTTTTAATTTTGTTGTTGTTATGATGAACATGTTTATGAATATTTGTGATGTTGAATTGTTTAATTTAATTGATATGGATTAAATTTAATTCGTGTTAGGTTGATTACATTTCGTCTACTTTAGTTATTAAAATTGTGTTTGTGTTGTTATAGGCCCCGGTAAGATGTTTGGCTAAGTAAAACCATGACTAAGTTATCCTTGCTTTACAATTGTAAGGTAACTAATGAATTAATATTTAAATGGATTGAAATTGTAATTAGTTGACACGATACTTAATCAGTGCATGTTTAATCATCTAAGGTAGCTGAGGGTTAACTTAGCGATGGTATCTAATGATACATTAGCCTTGCATAACTTGCAAGATTATTGTGATTAAACTGTTTCAAGGCAGAAATACATTGTTACCTCACGTAATCTTTTATGTGCTTATGAGATTGAATAAATTGTTTGAATTGGCATAGAGATATGTACAAGAGATTATTTTAATTTCATAAGTATGTATGTGCATTAACACATTTGCTTATTAAAATTTGTTTAATCGGTTGAATTGACATAGAGATATAGTCAAGAGATAAATGGATTTTGGTAGGTAAGTATGTTCATAAGTAAGCAAATTACCGAGTTGCCGTGAATTTATTCGTAACAACATGAACATGAGTTTAATAATTCTAAGTTAAGAAATGTAATTACTTTAACACAACTATGTCATCTTGATTAAAATCGTCTTTTGAAATCGTCCATTGGAAATTTTATTTTATTTTTATTTATTTTACTTTGTTAAAATCCTAGTTTTTAATCACTTCTTCAAATCAAAATATTTTTCTTCACCAAAGTGTTTTCAAAAATGCATTCATAAATAATTCTTTTCACAATCCCTGTGGGTACGATAACTCGACATTTACTTGTCACTTTATTACTTGTTGCGATTGTGTACACTTGCAGATTTTCGTTGTTCCAATACTTTGTAACATACTGAACTTAAATGTTTGAAGTCAGAAGTGGTAAATCAGTTATTCATCATGTTAAAGTTATTAGTGAATGTGAAATGCCTAAGTCATGTGCTCCGAAGTCAATACTTGTATCATATTTGCTCAAAGGTCGTCACTTTTATTTCTTTCCTATGTTTATGTTGTTTGAGGACAAGCAATTAATTACGTGTGGGGGAGTTTGATCTACCATAACTTGATGTAGCAGATTAAACTAATTATCGCACTTTAGGAGCTTGAAAACAAACATTTTCAGTATGTTTGAATTGTGTTTTCTTAAGTTATTAATATGTCAATAAAATATGCAAATTGAGTCTTTTATTGACTTAGGGGCCGAATGAGGCCTAAGGGTGATCTAACGCACTTTGTTAGTGTCGAAGAGACCTTTAGAAGGTATACTAAACAGATATTGGTCGCTACGTTGCAACACGGGATGTCTGATGTCGCAACATAGGGAGCAGAATGAATAAATCTCAAGACTGCCTTCAAGGTTGTGTTGCAACACAGTTTGAGGGTGTCGCAACACACCCCTGAAGATAGCTCAAAAGGAGTATACTGACTATGTCGCGGCACAGGTCCTAGAGTGTCGCGACATCGAATCTAGACAGGAGATAAACACGAAATAGGAGCGTTTTGGTCTGCATAATCAAACTTAAAGCTTGATAATGTTAGCTAACCTAGGGTTAAGGACAACAGCCACTTAGAATCTATAAATAGGCTCTTTTGGCACATATTATGGACATAATTCAATTAGCCTAGATTCTCTTTTTTACATTTAGTTTAGTTTTCTTTCTTTCTCAGGTTGTTAGAATTTATTTTTAATTTTTTCTTTGTTTTCAAGAGATATTATTTGTGGAGATCGTCAAACTTTATGGATTTGTTACCATCTTTAATACAAATTAGGCATTTTTTTAAACTCTACACTTTAATTCATGTATCATGTTCTCTCTTTACACCAACTCCATATTGTTTCTAAAAGCCATGAGGAACTAATCCTCCTATAAAGAATTAGCAAGTGGAGGTATGATCTATTAATTATTTTGTAGGGTTACTCAACGGATCAGTTGTTTGGGAAAGGAAAAATGTGAAACAAACTCTAGGCCTGACAACCCTAGAAAGTCATCAAGGTGGGAATTAACCCAAAATTGGTATTGCCCATCTATGAACACCTTCACCCCAAGCAATTCTAAACTATGAGGTCAGAAGATAAGAAGTCCTTATTGACTCAAATGTTAGTGGATGATCGAAACTAGGGTAGCAACTAGTTGATTGACGAGGAACATGAAACGATAGTTGATGGGGATTAACGAAGCGAGCTAATCACCCAAAATCAAGATTTGATTCATTCTACTCTTCTATCTCTTGGATTAGATTTATTTTATGTTATTTTATTTTATCATTACAAAAACCTTAAAACCCCTTTTATTATGTTCTCGTACTATAGCTAATTTAAAGTACTAATTAGATCTTTTAGTGTATAGGTTAGAATTGATCTAGCATATGCCTCCCTTGGGTACAATCCTCGGAGTACTCACCTACTTCGTTGTAAAACTATATTACAACTCAACCTGTATACTTGCGAATACCGCCTCGTATTTCTATATTTTATTGCAGTATTCACAATCTGAATGTTAGTACGTCCAGAGGCGGTCAATGGCATCACCAAACATTCTTACTTAGATACTTCTAATCTAATATGTAATTTAACTAGGTAATCTAATCATTTTCCCTTAAAAATAATCAAATTATCTTATATTAATAAAAAAATTTCATGCTTAACAAGAACCATTACATGTTGTATTATATTCAACCACTATTCATAGTATTAATATAGTCCAAGCACCATGCAACAATAATAATATTTTTTTTCTTTTTTTAAAGGAAATAAATAATCAACTAAAACAAAGTAAAAACACACAAACTAATTATATGTTCTTCCCCCCACACTTTAGAACATACATTGCCCTTAATTTAAAATAATTAAAGTGCAAACAAGAAAACTTCCCGGAGTAGCTCGAGTTCCTATTGTTGTGATAATTTTTGGATTTGTGTGCTCCAAGCAGACGAAAAATTACTTAAAAAATTAAATGAAAAGAAATATGAAATATAATAAAAATAAGAGGAAAAATAATAAGTGTCTATAATACATGACAGGACGTTTAAAAATATTCGGATGAATTGGGGCCTTCAATGTTGCAAGGTGCATTTTGTTTAGGATGTAGCGACATTAGGGTGCAATGTCACGACATCGAGCCCAGTTTTTGGCTTCTTCGATTATTTTTTTTTTGGTTCTATCACTCCATGGTATCTACACATGATGTGGGAAAAGTAAATACAACTAATATTAACAAAAATAAAATAAAAAAATAATAAAAATAAAAATGAAACAAAATTTAAAACAGGAAATAGAAGTTCTTTAAAAACCAGGACGATCCGTGTAGCCAGCATAGAACAACTTCCTGTTGGTTATCGACACTTAGATTCAACGTTTATTATGCTGCTGGTATATATGAACCAGCCCCTTTGGTCGCCTCCAATGATGTTGCCTTATTTTTTACCAACACGGCATCCACATTACGAGCCATTTGGTACCAAATCTGAGCCAACGTCAAATCCTTTTTTGGGGTATTATTGCCTCGATCTTTATTCTCTCCATTTCGAGTGAAGTTTTGGTCACTTGAACTTTGTTGCTTTTTTTCAGATGAGAATGAGTAGAACTTATCGATCTCTCCGGCTGGTACCTTCTCTGCTATGGCTAGAAAGTGTATTGGCTCTTCTACACTTTCATTCAAAATCGGTTTAATCTCCATGTTAGTGGCTACTTTTACTTTTACGTCTAATTCTACGTTAATTTGATCAGAGATCACATTGATCATATTCAATTCATCCCCATGATCTCCGATTCCAAACTCTTGTTGACTACTATTTTCTAATTCAAGGTGGTCAACATTAAAAAAAAAGGTCCTCTGGATCAAGGTTGGGAACATCATACACGACCTCTTCCCTTGGGAGTAGCACCGAAGATATCTCTTGGAGCATTTTTCTCATTTGTTCCATCATGCCTGACATGTTTGATAATCTTTCAGAATTTGACAGCTTAGCAGTTTCAAATGAAGGAATCATTTGCAAATCACAAAGTGATTCATTTAAGTATTTGTGTAACACCCTGGTTTAGGGGTTATGCGCTTGGAGCATAACCCGAGCAGTTAGTAGGCTTATGGTCATGTTGGAGGAATTTTTAGGGGTTTGGAGAACCCTAGAAGGCAAGGAATGCCTTGGAAAATTTTTAGATTTTTAGGGTAAAAGGGAAACAAAGGGGAAGGCCTTAAAATATTTTTCTGGAGTTTAGGACACAAGAAAGGATGTGGCAAAGTGGCATAGAGGCTCTACTTAAGGTCTTGGGAGGAGGCGCCTAAGAGCTCAAGGGTTGATTCTTTGGGCAGCAGATGTTGTTTTGTTTTTGCGTCAAGGACTGGGCTAGGTAGGCCTTAAAAATAAATGTCCAAGTTGATGGACATGAAAGTCCAATTGGCAAAGTGGCTCTTGGGCGCTACTTAAGCGCTGGAGGGGAGTGAGGTCGCGGTTTCGAGGGGCCGGAGAAGCATTTGGCGTTTTATTTTTGTGCGGTTATGGGCTGAGATAAGAAGGGTTTAAAAATAATTGTTGGGGGTTTCTAGCATAAAAATCAAGATGGCCGAGTGGCCTGGGCGTTGGGGGTTAGGCGTGCGGCAGTTGGTCCCAGGTTCGAACCTGGAGAATGGCAATTGGAGTTTTAGTTTTTTTTGTTATTTATTTATTTATTTTGGGCAGCAAATTGAAGGTGGACAGCATGTAGATTAAATTGGAAGATTAGGATGAGCTTTATTTTATTCGGTGGGATAATGATTTGTTGTTTTATTATTTTTATAGTTTTTTTTAATTAGTTTAAATTAGAGATAGTATGTGGATAGGATAATGGGGGGATTTGTTTAATTCAAATGGAATTGAATTAGTGGTTAGGAAGGTGTTGGCCGAATGCTATAAATAGGGGTGGTAGAATGCTATAAATAGGGGGTAGAGTGCCAATTATTCTTCAAGTCTTTTGCCAAATCTCTCCCTCTCCCTCTTGGTGTGCCGATTTCTCCTTTGGCCTTTGTAGTCAAATATTTCTTTTGTTTTCTTTTAATCCCTTGATAGCCGAAATCTTTAGCCCTCCATCTCTCTTCCACTTTATCAAGTTTGAAGCCGAACCAGAGTAAAGTGTGGTCTTGTCGACATCTAAAGATTGTAGGTAAGTATCCTAGTCAATTGGTTAGAGGTAGAACCCGAATGATTGGCCTTAGTGTTGGTTGGCCGAATGCTCTATAGGTTATAAGTGATGTGTTTTGCTTGTTTGTAGCAGCGCCAAGGAGTCTAAAGGAAGGTCTCGAATTGTTTGGGCTCATCAAGGTAAGAGTGGTAAGGTATTCGGCCTTAGGCCTTATTATGTAATATTGTGTTGACCGAAGAGTGGCTATGTTCTTTTTAGGGGCATATCGACAAGAGCAAAGGAAGCCTTCGGGATCTCTAGATTATTTCGGTAAGGATAGTAGTAAGTGACTTAGAATTAGTTGATTATGACTTCGTTGATTAATCGTGTGTTTCGATTAAGTGACTTTCGATGGAGGCCAATACTAGTCAAGAAGGAAAAGGAAGGTCCTGTCCCAAAGTTTAAGAAAAGATCCGTTTCTGCTGTACGAGATTGGCCACCAGGGTGTGGACGTGCAACAGAAAACGATAGGCAGATAACGGTAGTCTCGCTAAACGATAGCGTCGAGGATCGAGAGTCTAGAACTCCTAGTAATAAGGTGTGTAACTAACCCACTGTTTCCGGGTTTTATGTGTTATATGTTTTACTAACAAGTGCGATAATGAGTGTGCCATATATACCCCTAAAGGGTATAAGCGATGACCGAGTTAGTATCGGATCTATTGCGGTGTGATTATTTGTTTATGAGTATGTTTATGGACATTAATGAGCATGTGCATGCATGATCACGATTATATTTTATGTGGCATGTGCATGGGTGGGTTATGAAAGGAAGGTACGGGTGTACTTCGAGTACGTGGTTGATGTCAGCTTTGTGCTACATCGTGGATTGGCGCTGACTGAGGTCGCGTTGTGGATCTTTGCGATTTAGTTCGCGTGGTTACCTTGATTGATATGGGCTTTATGCCATATCGTGGCTTGATGGATTGTTGTGTGCTCCATCGTGGTTTGATGTTAGCTATACGCTACATCGTGGATGGCATTGGTTGCCTTTTTGGAGGGAAAAGGAGAGGGTGACTCGATAGTCCCCTGGTGTGTGGTAGGCTGGATAAGGGGGTGTGTAGCGGATGGACCCTAGGTTGGGTTGGGAATCATGTTGCATTATTTTTGTAATAATATGGAAATGGGCCAAGCCCAATATGACATGTGGATAGGTATGTTTTGGGAACATACATGGAAATGGGCCAAGCCCGGTGATGTGTGGTTTATTGAGAAATGGGCCTAGCCCAAGATTTGAGTATGATTTGAATGTGGGCCAAGCCCAGATTGTGGTAATTGTTAAAATGAATATATATTACTTGTTGCATTTGATAATTGGGATATTATGTGGCTAGCATGTGGGTGGATATCAGTGGTTTAATTACACACTGAGTCTGTATGACTCACCCAACTTTTTAATCATCGCAGGTGAGTCGTGATTAGTGGACGGGTTGGAGTAGATACAAAGGTGGCCATGCGAGCGGATTTTCATGCGTAGTAGACGTTTTGAGTATTTTTATTTCAAGCATTTTAATTTAAAGTACTTGGTTTAATTTATTTGATGTAATAAGGGCCACTTTTGATTAAAGTACTCTATTTATAGTTGATAAAGGTTATATCGTATTTAGTAATATTTTTACAAAGGAGTTATATTATAATAAATTATAGTAAAGTTTTAATTCAAACCAAGCTTATATTATTTAATAATTTTAATGGACTTACTTCCCAAAAGTTAACAAAATTTTCAAGTTTTACTCTAAAGATAAAGATTTTTAGCGTCATTCGCATGGTGACATAACCGAGATCCGGGACGAGACTTGTGGGCCGGGTTTGGGGGTGTTCTGATTTTAGTATCGAGCCCGGTTCAAAACTCGGCTTTGAGGGTTTTGGGCCCAAAAACATTTTCAAAATGGGCTTTTTAAAAATATGGGCTTTTAAGAAATTTTTTGAGTTTTTACGGCATGGCACTGTACCTCTACTGAGTCCACGGTAAGTACTTGGACTTGTGAAGTAATTTGTTATATGAACTGTTATGGGCTTAGTTGGGCTCGTAGATTAGTGAACTAGGATCCATTTGAACCTAGGGCTAGTCTACTCAAACACATGCATAAAACTTAAAGCTACTAAACAAACCTACGATTAAGTCGTGAGTTAAGGTGTGGCAACCATTGTGCGCATGTCTAGGAGTGGATCCGGAAGAGCACGGTACTTAGCAGTCCTCGTGACTCACCTCCTCTTCGCTGAATCCTACCAGTGCGTAGCTACGGTTCACCTTAACCAAGAGGACTTGTTCATAGGCTAAACCAATTATTAAAACCCGAAAGGGATTTGCTTTACTGTTTTAAAATCCTTAGTTTTAAAATTTCCAAAATTTACCCCTTTGGTTTGTAAACTCTAAATCTGATTTTGGAAGATGTTTCCTCGACTTACAAAATTACCAAAATACCCCTGTAGGAAAATGACGAAAATACCCCTGGGGTAAAAACAGGCAGAGATGTCTGGATAGTGAATGTGTGTGGTGGATACAACTGAATGTGCCTGTAATGAGGAAGGAATGTGGTTTTGTTGATGAATGGATGTGTCCTTATGGATGAACGTGATATTCTGAAATAGAATAGTGGAACAAAATTTCTAATGCATAAAATTTCTTAAATCAGATTAAATCACGACGATAGAGATGAGTTCTAGGGGACGCGGTAGAGGTAGAATGGCCGCATCGGAACCGATAGGGTCTGGCCATGGGTCAGAAAGTGAAGTGCCACCGCCAGCAGTGGTCGCGGAGGAGCAAGATCGGACGGAGGAAGATGACGCAGTTGTCGCAAGCCATGCTACGAGTGCTCTGACCAAGTGGCAAGAGCTAGTAGGGAAATGGAACTCGGAAGTCGGTGTCCTAGAGGCTCAGTCGAATGGGGCTGAAGTTTTTAGGGAGTATCCGGAGTGGCCCCAATGTAGCGGAATATTGGTTAGAAGGAGCCGAAAGAATTATGGACGACTTAGATTGTACCCGGAGGAAAAGCTAAAAGGTCTTTGTTTCGCTTCTTCGGGATGAAGCTTATCGTTGGTGGCTCCTTTGTCAAACAAGGTGTACTGGCAGATCGATTGGATTGGGAGTACTTTAAGGAAAAGTTTGAAGGAAAGTACGTTGGAGCAAGTTACTTAGACGCGCAAAGGAAAGCGTTTCTAAACCTAGTACAAGGAATAAATCGATAGCGAGTATGAAGGTGAGTTTGTGCGACTAAGTCGATGCGCCAAAGGAATCGTGGCTACCGATTATGAAAGGAGTGTTCGATTCGAAGATGGGCTGGGAGATGAGTTGCGGGAGCTGATCGCGCCACAAAGAGAAAGGGATTTTGCCATTCTGGTAGAGAAAGCTCGGATTGCCGAAGAGGTTAAAAAGACTATAAGAGAAAACTGAGAGAAAAATAGGAACGAGGATAAGAGAAATATTGGACCGTCAGCATCGTTTGGTAAGGTCCAGAAAAGACCAAGGATCGAGAATCCTGTGCATGCACTTGCCCCAATGGATCGGAATCGTTCTTGTGTTCGATGTGGAAGACCTCACACAGGAGAGTGTTGGGGAAATAGTAAAGAATGCTTTCGGTGTGGATCTAAAGCACATTTAGTTAAGAATTGTCCTCGAGCGACGAGGGGTCGTGGTTCAAGTCATGGAAGGAATGGGTCTAGTCAGAGTCAACCAAGGATGTGATATCTGGTAAGCTCCTTTGCTTTGGTACATGTTTTAACTACTTTGCTTGCTTATGAGTTAGCCTTTTCTGTGTTGCTAAGAGAGGTGTTCGAATTTTGAGCGCGAATTTAGAGATTGTGTAGGTACGATAGCCTTAGTAAGATCAGAGTGCGCAGCATAAGCGTAAGGTGGTAAGATAGGTTGTATGGACGTTTGGTAGTAAGTAATTTCGAGGACGAAATTATTTTAAGGAGGGTAGAATTGTAACACCCTGGTTTAGGGGTTATGCGCTTGGAGCATAACCCGAGCAGTTAGTAGGCTTATGGTCATGTTGGAGGAATTTTTAGGGGTTTGGAGAACCCTAGAAGGCAAGGAATGCCTTGGAAAATTTTTAGATTTTTAGGGTAAAAAGGGGAAATGGGGCAGGAAGGCCTTAAAATATTTTTCTGGAGTTTAGGACACAAGAAAGGATGTGGCAAAGTGGCATAGAGGCTCTACTTAAGGTCTTGGGGAGGAGGCGCCTAAGAGCTCAAGGGTCTGATTTCTTTGGGCAAAGCAGTGTTGTTTTGTTTTTGCGTCAAGGGACTGGGCTAGGTAGGCCTTAAAAATAAATGTCAAGTTGATGGACATGAAAGTCCAATTGGCAAAAGTGGCTCTTGGGCGCTACTTAAGCGGCTGGAGGGGAGTGAGGTCGCGGTTTGAGGGGGAGAAGCATTTGGCGTTTTATTTTTGTGCGGTTATGGGCTGAGATAAGAAGGGTTTAAAAATAATTGTTGGGGGTTTCTAGCATAAAAATCAAGATGGCCGAGTGGCCTGGGCGTTGGGGGTTAGGCGTGCGGTGATTGGTCCTGTGTTCGAACACGGAGAATGGCAATTGGAGTTTTAGTTTTTTTTGTTATTTATTTATTTATTTTGGGCAGCAAATTGAAGGTGGACGGCATGTAGATTAAATTGGAAGATTAGGATGAGCTTTATTTTATTCGGTGGGATAATGATTTGTTGTTTTATTATTTTTATAGTTTTTTTTAATTAGTTTAAATTAGAGATAGGATGTGGATAGGATAATGGGGGGATTTGTTTAATTCAAATGGAATTGAATTAGTGGTTAGGAAGGTGTTGGCCGAATGCTATAAATAGGGGGGGTGGCCGAATGCTATAAATAGGGGGGGTAGAGTGCCAATTATTCTTCAAGTCTTTTGCCAAATCTCTCCCTCTCCCTCTTGGTGTGCCGATTTCTCCTTTGGCCTTTGTAGTCAAATATTTCTTTTGTTTTCTTTTAATCCCTTGATAGCCGAAATCTTTAGCCCTCCATCTCTCTTCCACTTTATCAAGTTTGAAGCCGAACCGGTAAAGTGTGGTGCTGTCGACATCTAAAGATTGTAGGTAAGTATCCTAGTCAATTGGTTAGAGGCCGAACCCGAATGATTGGCCTTAGTGTTGGTTGGCCGAATGCTCTATAGGTTATAAGTGATGTGTTTTGCTTGTTTGTAGCAAGCGCCAAGGAGTCTAAAGGAAGGTCTCGAATTGTTTGGGCTCATCAAGGTAAGAGTGGTAAGGTATTCGGCCTTAGGCCTTATTATGTAATATTGTGTTGACCGAAGAGTGGCTATGTTCTTTTTAGGGGCATATCGACAAGAGCAAAGGAAGCCTTTGGGATCTCAGATTATTTCGGTAAGGATAGTAGTAAGTGACTTAGAATTAGTTGATTATGACTTCGTTGATTAATCATATGGTTCTGATTAAGTGACTTTCGATGGAGGCCAATACCAGTCAAGAAGGGAAAGGGAAGGTCCCTGTCCCAAAGTTTAAGAAAAGATCCGTTTCTGCTGTACGAGATTGGCCACCAGGGTGTGGACGTGCAACAGAAAACGATAGGCAGATAATGGTAGTCTCGCTAAACGATAGCGTCGAGGATCGAGAGTCTAGAACTCCTAGTAATAAGGTGTGTAACTAACCCACTGTTTCCGGGTTTTATGTGTTATATGTTTTACTAACAAGTGCAGTAATGAGTGTGCCATATATACCCCTAAAGGGTATAGCGATGACCAGGTTAGTATCGGATCTATTGCAGTGTGATTATTTGTTTATGAGTATGTTTATGGACATTAATGAGCATGTGCATGCATGATCACGATTATATTTTATGTGGCATGTGCATGGGTGGGTTATGAAAGGAAGGTACGGGTGTACTTGAGTACGTGGTTGATGTCGACTTTGTGCTACATCGTGGATTAGTATTGGATCGAGGTCGCGTTGTGGATCTTTGCGATTTAGTTCGGCGTGGTTACCTTGATTGATATGGGCTTTATGCCATATCGTGGCTTGATGGATTGCTTTGTGTGCTCCATCGTGGTTTGATGTTAGCTATACGCTACATCGTGGATGGCATTGGTTGCCTTTTTGGAGGGAAAGGAGAGGGTGACTCGATAGTCCCCGGTGTGTGGTAATTTGGATAAGGGGGTGTGTAGCGGATGGACCCTAGGTTGGGTTGGGAATCATGTTGCATTATTTTTGTAATAATATGGAAATGGGCCAAGCCCAATATGACATGTGGATAGGTATGTTTTGGGAACATACATGGAAATGGGCCAAGCCCGGTGATGTGTGGTTTATTGAGAAATGGGCCTAGCCCGATATTTGAGTATGATTTGAATGTGGGCCAAGCCCGATTGTAGTAATTGTTAAAATGAATATATATTACTTGTTGCATTTGATAATTGGGATATTATGTGGCTAGCATGTGGGTGGATATCGGTGGTTTAATTACACACCGAAATCGTATGACTCACCCAACTTTTTAATCATCGCGGTGAGTCGTGATTAGTGGACGGGTTGGAGTAGATACAAAGGTGGCCATGCAGAAGCGGATTTTCATGCAGAAGTAGACGTTTTGAGTATTTTTATTTCAAGCATTTTAATTTAAAGTACTTGGTTTAATTTATTTGATGTAATAAGGGCCACTTTTGATTAAAGTACTCTATTTATAGTTGATAAAGGTTATATCGTATTTAGTAATATTTTTACAAAGGAGTTATATTATAATAAATTATAGTAAAGTTTTAATTCAAACCAAGCTTATATTATTTAATAATTTTAATGGACTTACTTCCCAAAAGTTAACAAAATTTTCAAGTTTTACTCTAAAGATAAAGATTTTTAACCGTCATTCCGCAGTGACATAACCAGATCCGGACGAGACTTGTGGGCCGGCTTTGGGGGTGTTACAATTTGGGTATATCATTGTCTTTCTCGTATAACTCGTATAGAGGTTCGTATGAGTACTCATTGTTCTCACACTCGTTATAATCGCTCCATTGGTTCGTCGTGGCTCTGTTTGACCAACCTGTTATGTAGTTCCATTCGTCATCTCAAGATGTCCTTTCATCATTAAACCACATGTAATCAAAATTTTCCATAATTCAATATTCTAGTCAACAAAGTAAATAAAAAAAATGTGAGAAAATAACACAATTAATGAAAATAAAAATTAGTACATGACCGCCTCCGAACGTACTAACGTCCAGAGTGTGAATACAGCAGTAAAAGATATGGATTTGAGGCGGTTTCCGCAAGTATATGGGTCAAGTTGTAATACAGTTTGTTTAAAACAAAACACTTGGTAAGTATTTCGAGGATCGTACCCAAGGAATTGCAGTTTGAGGAAAACTTTTATTAAGCCAATTACCAAAAATAATTACTAATCTACTAGAGTCATGAATTAGTACTATTAATCAAGAAGCAAGATGATAATAATAAAAAACTAAATAAATTTAATTAAACTAAATCTACTCCTAGGTTCATGTATCGACTTTTCCTATTCCTTTTTTTGGCTACGCAAGTTTCTTTAAGCCTAGATCCAATTGTTTTACCTAATTAATTATAGATGTAGGTTTCTAATCAATCAACTAGTCGATATCCTAGCAGGATCTTCTGATCTTCCACTAAAATAACGACTCGACAAGGACTATTTATCTTCTGACCTCACAGTCCAAACCAGTTCAGGGTTAAGGTGTTCACGGATAGGTCATACCAATTTTGGTATATTCCCACCTAAATTTCTTCCTTGGGTCGTCAAGCCTAGGGTTTCAGTTCTTCCTCTCCCAAACAACTGATTCACTAAGAAACTCTATCATTCAACCAATTAATAAGGTTAGAACAATTGAAACATGCGAGATACGTATGAAGGGTAAATTGATTCTAATCTTTACACAAACATTCAATTAAGCAATGTTAACAAAGGGATATAAAGAATAGAATTAAGGAAAAAATATGCTCATGGGTTTATCGATGAAAGCATGGCTCCAGAACAATCTCCACTTGCGAAAGTCTCACTTTGGGATACGATCTTCCAATTAGAAGAACATAAAATAACCTAAGTAAAAGCTAAGAACGAAATAAAAACCCTAAGTATATTTTCTATCTCCCTAAAAATTGTGTGTTTAACCTGATGACAATGGCCTTTATATAGGCTCAACTTGGAATATTAAAGTGCCTAAAATATCCTTGAAGTCTTTAGAGTTCGATTAGGATAAATACATCTAATTTCCCTCCAAAACGTAATTAAAACATGCAAGAATTCTTGGGTTGCACTGCGGCTTGGTTGCAACAAAAGCCTGCAATGTTGTAACCAACCACCGGGGCTGTAACACCCCTTACCCGTGCCCGAATTCGGGACCGGGATTAAGGCATTACCTAATTAATCTCACATGACATCTCGAAACGGGCTATAAAATTTCTTTTAAACTCATCACTTGTACGTACTCGGCCTTAGAGGCCCCAAACATACCTCCGAGAGGTATCTGAACTATTCTGGGAATTTTTACGAACTCGGGAACTTTTCAACAAACAGGGGCCACACGCTCGTGTTGGTCTAGGGACACGCCCGTGTGCCCCTAAGACATGTCCGTGTCATCCACCCGTGGTCGACCCTGACCAACTTCACACGGCCTAGACACGCCCGTGTCTTCCACCCGTGGTCAATTCTGACTAACTTCACATGGCCTAGACACGCCCGTGTCTTCTACGTGTGGTCGATTTAAATTCCACAATTAATGTGCAGACTTCACACGACCTGGGCACACGCCCGTGTCCTTAGCCCATGGAGCATACTGACTTGCAAACCTAGTATGCAATGGGGACACATGGTATAGACACACGCCCGTGTGTCTATTCATGTGGACAATTAGATGGCTATCTACAAGCCTTTTGCCACCCCACATTGCACACATGCAATTACCAATCTATCTCAACACAATTCACAACCCAAGGGCATATCCAAGTACTCAATTCAACAGTCGTACACGAGGGCATACACTTCAAACAAAAATCACTTTCTTTAATCATAAAAAAAATTTGCCAAGTATCGGCCTAACTTAATAGACCATTACACAAGGAGGTTTTGATGCCTTACAAAGCCAACACTTTGGCCAACAATTATGACCTAACAAAATACTCGAGTCCTATACAGGCCATACTCAAAATAAGTCTAAATTATTATACCAAAGTGGTGTCGATAGTGTGATTTCTGAACTCCTACGTCCCCGATCCTCGAGTTATCAAGGCAATACTACAAGGAAAAAGAGCAATGAAAAGGGGTAAGCATAAAGCTTAGTAAGTTTGCATGAATGTAAATAGCAACAATAAGCTCATAAAATAATCCATCCATGTGATGCATCATTGAAAGCACCAAAAATATCCTATTCCCTGTAAAATAATAAAAATAACAGTAAAGGGGAAGTAGGGTCGAATCCTCAGGGACCGGATTGTACGAATGCTCGTTCTTGAAATCCTGGACAATTTCTTGACCAAGAAAACTTGCGTTCCTGGAAAAATAAAAATATTAGAATTAAAAGTTTCGATCTGGAAAAATAAAAAAACAATATTTAAATGGAATTGAAATTACGAGAATAAATTGCAAAAATTAAAATAAGGAATATGAAAGTAAAAAGAGTTTAGAGTAAGTTTCTTATGTGGGGAGATTCCAGCCTCTAGTTGCCTCGATCCACCTTGGGTTCAATCCTTGGCTTTTAGATGATCCTTCTCAAACCGAATAAGCCAGTTATAGTGGAAGAGGACGCCTACGACCACCAGCTCCAAGGATTTAGACTTCGATTTAGTGGAACCTGACTCTAGCCAACAATCGCTCTTGTGGGATCATCTTATGCTAGATCAACGTTTCTCAATGGTGAATCCCACACCATTTTGTCTATTGGGCTCGCCAACCTCTAACGCAGTAAGTTAACGAACCGACTGTGCAACCTCCTCAAAATATACAAAGCGGTCGTTCCTTGCACACGTTGAAAAGATCACTTTTTAAGGGACATGGATAGAAGCGTCAGCCCCGTAATGCGGAGAAACGATGAATACCCTGTTGAGAAGGCTAAGTACGGATTCTAAACCTCAAGAACCCTTTTTGGGGATTTTCAACAACCTTTGGCTAGATGGGTTTTAGTGGCTCATGATTGTGGTGGAAAAGAAAATAAATATATAAATGGAGATTTTTATTAAAAGGAAATATAGAGAGAACAAAGACTTTTGGGGAGAGAGTTTACAGAAAAAGATGGGTCCTCCAATTGAGTCACCTCTCCCTCTATTTATAGTGCTAAGATAGATAGACTAGTCCTACTTAAATTCCTAAAGATAATTACAAATAATCAAAGATAAATAAAGATAAATAAAATAAATCCTAAATTAAATAATCCTTAATAATTATCTTAATATTAATTATCCTAATATAATCAAAATAGAGTCTAATAGAATAAAAACTCTTCTTTTTGCATTTCAACCCTTGTGTCCTCCATGCTTGCACTTTTGGCACCAACTTTTCCCTTTGTCGCACATTGGCCCATTTTATCTCTAAATTCACGCTTTTGGCCCTTAATTTCGCTTTAGCCTCCAATTTAGTCCCTATAAGATAAAAGACCATAAATATCCCAAATTAGTAGAATCATACTCAAAATAAATATGCAATTAGCACATAAAAACATGACGTTCTAGAGTATTATCAAATTCCCCCTACTTAGCCCATGCTTTCCCTCAAGTATGGTTCCTACCTACTGTGAAAATTAGATCCTGAAAGAAATTCTACTCCAAAGTTTTATAAAAATTAGTCAAAAATGCATATAAAAAATAAAGAGAACTTCTAAGCTTGCTTTAAGTAAAACAGAAAAAGTTTTTTAATTAACACACACAAAAATTAAAATCATCTTGAATTATTTCATGCTATTTAGGTAAATTACCAAACCTACCAAGACACTCTATTTATTTCCTCCTTTAGTCCCCAACTGCAATTTTATTAGTACTATCTTTCTTTCTTTTTTCTTTTTTTTCTTTATTTTTTTATTTATTTACTTAGGAATATATTGAACCTTTTGACGCGAAGAGAGATGACAACCCAAGCACTCCACCCCGGTTACTCAGCCCAACATACTCCTAAAATTTATTTATTTTCGGTTAGCGGAGTTTTACCCATCACGTCACACAACCTTTTGACGCGAAGTAGAATGACAACCCAAGCACCCTACCCGGTTACTCGATCGAGTCCACGTTCGAGCCGCACTCATAACCACAGTTAGCGGAGTTTTACCTATCACGCCACACAACCTTTTGACGCGAAGTAGAATGACAACCCAAGCACCCTACCTCGGTTACTCAGTCAGTCACATTCTAAGCTGCACTCATAACCTTGGAAACATTTATTAAACAAAATTTACGCGAAATTTTAATTTTGGAGGACCTAAGAGAAATAATCAAGTGTCGAAAATAAGTTTTAGTAACCACCTAATAGACACGAACATAATATAGGCATGCAATTGTATTAAGTGTCCACTTTATATTAAACTTGATCAATTTTACGAAAAGCAAGATAGAGTTAACTTATTAATCATAATTATTTTTAGCCTAATAAAAATAAAACAGTGGAGATAAAATCAAACAGACAAAATCATAACTAACTCAGTAGCCAAGAATCATGCATGTAGGTCAAACAGTGGCAAGTCATGGTCAAATTCTTGGGAATGAAAAGCGACAGAATATTCTTTAAAAAAAATTTAGACAAAATGGAGCCTCAAGCAGCAAACACAAATCACATCAGCAGACAACAATAATACGAAGAGTACCTCCCCCCTACTTAAAACACATTGTCCTCAATGTGGACGCAAAAGAAATAAATAGGTAGAAAAGTTTAGAAAAACTCCCCGTGTAGCTACTGTCAATTGCGGAGGATGGCAATGAGTTCGGTTAGTTGCTGGCCAAAAGTGTCAAGTCGAGCCTCAACGCGCTCCGTTTTACCTAAGCAAAGAAGAGAAATTTATTAATATTTAAATTAAAAAAAGAAATTAAAAAGAAAAGAAAGGAAAATAATAAATAGGAAATAATAATAAAAATGAAAATAAATTGTAACACCCCAAACCCGGTCAAAACGTTACGACCAGATCCGGCATGTCACATAAAAGGGTTGTTTAAAAATTGCGCGTTTGTTAAGAATTTCGTGTTTAATTATGTATTCGCTTGTTATACTTTTGTTAACATTTTGGAAAACGATTATTAAGGGTTTATGAAAATCCCGTATTAAACATTTAAGAATAATAGGCGGTATCATATTAGAAGCTAAACCAAATAAAATACCAAATTTAAAGTTAAAGCGGCCTTATTACAAAATATTAACCCAAGTTAAAAATAAGTAAAATAATAAAGTCCAAAAATTGCTCGTAGTGTGGCCACCTCAGGAGTCCTCCAAAGACGTCGAACCGCCTCACGAGGATTACCTAAGAAAAATTAAAAAGAGGGGGTGAGTTTACGAAAACTCAGTGTGTAACTCCCCTTACGAACAAAATCTATAAGAACATGCATCAAAACAATTCGGGTCCAAGCCTATTAAAGTAACGGTGGCAATTAGACATTAGCCCAAAATAGCCTCGGTTGGGCCTTAACCCAAGTCAAATGTCACATGTCATACATATAAATCGGGGCCTAAGCCCATCTCGATAATATAATCCGGATATGCAATGCGTTAATGCCCATACCAACCTGCACTCCGTCTCTGTCTAACCCTACACTCTGTGGGGATTTAATCGACCCACCCATCCCTACACTCGTATGTAGCACCGGTTGCGGCACTAACATTATCGGTGCAAAGCATGGCTGCTCGGTGGCTAAAAAGCCTTGATGAGCGGTATTACAATTGGCACAAAGCCATCGTTGGTGTATTATATTTGGCACATAGCCATCGGCCGACGGTAATATAATCGGCACTGACCTTGGGTAAATATGATCGACACGAGTCATCGATATATAAGTTATGCACATAGCCACGGTAAATACGATTGGCACAAAGCCATAATATCGGCACAAAGCCTTGGTATTGGCACAAAGCCCATAATTACGACGACGAAGCCATATTAATGGCACATGACCCTCGATAACATTATCGGTGCGGCAATGGTTGCTCGGTGGCTAAAAAAACCTGCGGTGGCTATAAAGCCGGTGGATCCACGATCGTCAAGCGACCATGCGATCCTATTAGCACTTCCCCCGTATTAATAATCCCAACCCCATGCAATATGTCGTGTATGTCATGCTCAATCATTACACGTGTATGCAAAATGGCCATGCTCAGTAACAATTATTTAAACATGTAATAAAAGCATATCAGTCATACAACCACATTCAAATTAGTCCACTTATTGCACAAGTCGATCATTTACCTACAAGGGCAAATCAGTCATTTTACCCTATAAGGGTATTTCAGTAATTCTACCCTACAGGGGTAGTTCGGTAATTCTACTCATAACCAATCCATGTATGCAACGCATCTTAAACATAATCAATCATACAATTAACACATACAACGCTAGTACTACCACGAGGGTACAACGGTCATTTTATCGTTTAGGGGTAAAACGGTAATTTCACCCCTTGGGGTATTTTGGTAATTTACCCATCGAGGGTGTTTCGGTAATTTCGTAAACTGGGGTGTTTTGGTAATTTCACAAACCGGGGTATTTCCGTAATTTTGCAAACCGAGGGTATTTCGGTAATTTTGTAAACTGGGGGTATTTTAGTAATTTCACAAACCAGGGGTATTTCGGTAATTTTGCAAACTGGGGGTATTTCAGTAATTTTGTAAATCAGGGGTATTTTAGTAATTTTGTAAACCGGGGGTATTTTCGTAATTTTGCAAACCAAGGGTATTTTAGTAATTTTGTAAACCAAGGGTATTTAAGTAATTTTGTAAACCAAGGGTATTTTGGTAATTTTGTAAACCAAGGGTATTTCAGTAATTTTGTAAACCAAGGGTATTTCAGTAATTTCGCACCTGCAATGGCCTTTCCAAAGGCCTAATGTCGCCTCGAGCGACTCAACTACCATTTCCGGTCGTACCGGACTATTGGGCCTAAAACTCAATTTCGGCCCATTCGGGCCCACACGCTCGTGTAGCCCACCTAACACAAATCTAGCCACGTATATGAGATTCACCTAGTCTAGTTCACTATATACTACACCATCATACAATTTATTCAATTGGGCCCACGGGCCCATTGGGCCCACTTCGGCCCATCATGGCCCAAGCAGCCTCAACCCACAAGAATACTATTGATGGCCTCAACTATCGCATCGAAGCCCCACACGTGCGTTCGCACGCTCGTGTGGCTACTATTGCCGTGACCGGCACTTCGGCATTTGCCGCTCTACAACTAGAGTAGAGAGAGTTACACACCGATAGGAATGCGGTGCTAATCAGCGCTCCGACCACTCCCGTGCCCAAACGCCTTCCAAGGTATCCTTCCTCCTATCATAGAATGCTCTATATATAGCTAGGTTCTCACCTTCCTTCTTTGTATCTTTCGATGTGGGATCCTTCCGTCAAGAGAGTTTAAATCCAACTCAAACTCTTAGTCCAATTCGCAAAATAAATACTCCCTTGCTTTCCATGAGATTCGAACCTAGGCTCCCTTGTAGCATAATCCACACCGCTAACCACTTGGCCACAAACTCCTCTTGTGTCTTAAACCACGCGCAACTAAATATAAATCTATAGCCAAATTCTAAAGTCCATTTAAAAAGAAAACCAAAATGCAAGAGCCAAGACTTAAACCTTGGACCTCCTTACTTCCTATGGCGTCACTCCCTTGCCTCTTAAGTGGCGTCACTTTGCCACTACACCACACACTCCACTTGTGTCATTTTCCTCCACATTTTATTCTTAAAGCCTACCTACCAACTCCCAGGGTTTTTTTCACCTAAAACCAAAATTTCCCTAAAGCTCAAGTTTAATCCCGGGACTTCATAGAAGCCCTCTAACCTTCCAAAATCACTCACCTAATAGGTCCAACAAGCCGTTCTCTTGTTCTCAAAAATTTTAAATGCTACTATGCCCAAGGCCCATTGGGCCCAATCCTACTAGGCCCAACTTTGGGATGTTACATAAATAAATAAATAAAAGGATTGGGTTGCCTCCCAACAAGCGCTTGTTTAACGTCATTAGCTCGACGACTTAAATGGTTCTACGGTGGCTCAAAATAAATCTTTTTAATCGTGTGAGCTTGGAAATTCTCATTTTTTATCACATCCACCATATTTGGGTTTAATCGTCCTTGCGCCTCTTTCATTGGTTTCATATTTTCCTCCAAGGGGTTGATCCCTTTTAAGTCGACAATGGTCTCATCATTCTCCAAAAATGTGTATTTCAGATGCTCGAGAAGTGGTTTTAATTTCGGATCTGATGCCTTCACAACAGAAGGTAGAAGTTTAGTATCCATAGGAGCCAATAATATATTAACAGATTCAAAATCATCAAACATCATTTTAGATTTATCTCCATAAATTGACTCAAAATTTTCTTCCACTAAAGAGTCAATTATGTCGACACAATTTACGCTCAAGATTTCGCTGGGATGGCTAATGGCGTCGTAGACATTAAACTTCACGATCTACCCATCAAACTCCATCGTGAGAGGTCCACTTCGAATGTCGATTTTAGTACTAGCCGTACTAAGGAAGGGTCATCCCAACAAGAGATCCGAAGATCCGAGAGTACTATCCTCCTCCATTTTTATCACATAAAAATCTGCAGGGAAAATAAGTTCGTTAACTTTTACTAGAACATCCTCGAGGACTCCTTCGGGATGCACAACAGACCTGTCAGCCAATTGAATGATAACACCTGTTTTTGTCAAAAAACCTGCGTTAAGTGATTCATAAATAGAATATGGCATTACATTTATGGAGGCTCC
Source organism: Gossypium sturtianum (assembly GCA_025698515.1). Taxonomy (NCBI): domain Eukaryota; kingdom Viridiplantae; phylum Streptophyta; class Magnoliopsida; order Malvales; family Malvaceae; genus Gossypium; species Gossypium sturtianum. Next base: position 116,215,055 of record CM046954.1, on the reverse strand, counting down.
TAGATCACACATAGCCTTTTTAATTCCCAAATGACCTATTTTGCATGGTATTGCAAACATGCCCCTATCCTTACATTTTGCCGACATTTTTCGCTGTAACACTGCGGACACATTTTCACCAACATTCACCCTTTCATTACCTGTTAATTTCCGCTTGTTGGTGCAAAGCTCTTTAAGAAATTTAGCATACCTCGGTATTTGCTTAATGGCATCCAATAGCGGAATGTTGATCTTGACATTCCTAAATGTTTCAAGGATTTCCTTGTCCTCTTTACCTCTTCAACACTGGTTGAATTGTTCTGGAAATTGAGGTTGAATTTTAGGAAATGGAGGTTTCGATCAGACCTGTTCGTCTTTCTCGTGTTTTTCCTGGGCGATTTCTTGGCCAAGATTCCTATCAGGAATTGGTTCTAGTACCTTTCCACTTCGCAACGTCACTGCATTTGCATGTTGTCTTGGATTAGCTTCTGTTTGTGACGGCAGCTTCCCTTGAGAGTTCAATTTCTCAATTGATATGGTCAATTCTCTTATAGATGCCTCGGTTTTCTGTTGAAAATCAAGCATATTAGCTGCTAATTTATTGACCAAAGTTTCTAGTGAATTACTTGAATCTTGTGGCTGCTGTGGAACTCGGTTCTAGTATGGTTGGTTATATCATGGGTTGGCCCCATAACTTAAGTTAGGATGATCCCTCCACCCCGGGTTGTAGGTATTAGCATAGGGGTCGTATCGCCTTTGTGGTGGCCCAGGGAAATTTCCCACAGCATCCAGATGGGCCATGGTATCATCATACAAACTGGGACATGCATCAGTTGCATGATCAGGAGTAGCACATATTCCGCATAACTGAGCTGTCTTTGTTTTTTCTGCAAGAAGAGTATTCACCATATTAGTAAGTTTATCAAGTCTATCTTCTATTGTAGAATTACTTAGCTGATGAACCTTTCTTGGGGGTTCGGGATTAGCTCGGAACTACTGAGAATTTACAGCCATTGTGGAGATCAGGTCTCTTGCTTGTTGAGGGGTCATATTGACCAACGCTCCTCCACTAGCGGCGTCTACCATATTCATCTCCATTGGTTTCAAACCTTCATAAAAGTACTGGAGAAGAGATTGCTCTGTTATACCGTGTTGTGGGCAACTCGCACACAACTTCTTAAACTGCTCCCAATAATCATAAAGAGTCTCTGCTTCTTTCTGCCTTATTCCCACGATCTCTCTTCTTAGCTCATTTTGCTCTAGATCTTTGGAAAAAACCATTCGAGAAATAAACGAGACAAATCAGCCCAAGAAGTTATAGATCCAGGAGGTAAATAAAATAACCATTCCCTATTTGAATCTGCTAGGGAAAAAGGAAAGCGCAATTTAATTTGATCCTCGATTCGCCTTGAGGTTTCATACTCGAGACAAACCATATGAAACTCCTTCAAATGTTTATGGGGTTTTCATTTTGTAACCCTTGGAAAGTTGGCAAAAGAATCGAATTAACCACGATTTGAGTTCAAAATCGGTATCCATAGTAGGATATGCGATGCACAATGGCGGTTGTTCTGCCGAGCTTGGCTAGTTGCGAATTGTTTGAGCCATTGGTTGGCGTACCAAATTCGGGTTTTCATTAACCCTAGTTTCAAGCACCTCTTGAGCGAATTGATTTCTACTTTTTCGCCTTCAAAAGTTTGAGTAGCGTTTTCGTTAACCCTAGACTCTGCTTCGTCATCGATTCTGATTTCTGGTGGTGGATTACTTTGAGTCCCAACCACCGTTGACTGCTTTTTCCTTAGCTTTGTTTCTTTACGATTGGTTCGTGCAGTCTTTTCAATCTCTGAGTCAAACGCAAGAGCGCTTGGAGCAGATCTGGTCATAGAAAACAAAAAACAAGATTAGTACGTTACCGATCCCCGGCAACGGCGCCAAAATTTGATGCGTCATTGAAAGCACCAAAAATATCCTATTCCCTGTAAAATAATAAAAATAACAGTAAATGGGAAGTAGGGTCGAATCCTCAGGGACCGGATTGTACGAATACTCGTTCTTGAAATCCTGGACAATTTCTTGACCAAGAAAACTTGCGTTTCTGGAAAAATAAAAATAATAGAATTAAAAGTTTCGATCTGGAGAAATAAAAAATAATATTTAAAGGGAATTGAAATTACGAGAATAAATTGCGAAAATTAAAATAAGGAATATGAAAGTAAAAAGAGTTTAGAGTAAGTTTCTTATGTGGCGAGATTCCAGCCTCCAGTTGCCTCGATCCGCCTTGGGTTTAATCCTTGGCTTTTAGATGATCCTTCTCAAACCGAATAATCCAGTTATAGTGGAAGAGGGCGCCTACGAACACCAGCTCCGAGGATTTAGACTTCGATTTAGTGGAACCTGACTCTAGCCAACAATCGCTCTTGTGGGATCATCTTATGCTAGATCAACGTTTCTCAATGGTGAATCCCACACCATTTTGTCTCTTGGGCTCGCCAACCTCTGACGCAGTAAGTTAACGAACCGACTGTGTAACCTCCTCAAAATATACAAAGCGGTCGTTCCTTGCACACGTTGAAAAGATCACTTTTTAAGGGACATGGACGGAAGCGTCAGTGCCGTAATGCGGAGAAACGATGAATACCCTGTTGAGAAGGCTAAGTACGGATTCTAAACCTCAAGAACCCTTTTTTGGGATTTTCAACAACCTTTGGCTAGATGGGTTTTAGTGGCTCATGATTGTGGTGGAAAAGAAAATAAATATATAAATGGAGATTTTTATTAAAAAGAAATATAGAGAGAACAAAGACTTTTTGGGAGAGAGTTTACAGAAAAGATGGATCCTCCAATTGAGTCACCTCTCCCTCTATTTATAGTGCTAAGATAGATAGACTAGTCCTACTTAAATTCCTAAAGATAATTACAAATAATCAAAGATAAATAAAGATAAATAAAATAAATCCTAAATTAAATAATCCTTAATAATTATCTTAATATTAATTATCCTAATATAATCAAAATAGAGTCTAATAGAATAAAAACTCTTCTTTTTGCATTTCAACCCTTGTGTCCTCCATGCTTGCACTTTTGGCACCAACTTTTCCCTTTGTCGCACATTGGCCCATTTTATCTCTAAATTCACGCTTTTGGCCCTTAATTTCGCTTTAGCCTCCAATCTAGTCCCTATAAGATAAAAGACCATAAATATCCCAAATTAGTAGAATCATACTCAAAATAAATATGCAATTAGCACATAAAAACATGACATTCTAGAGTATTATCACCATGATATTAACTAAACATACACAAGTCATAGGCATCTTTCCATACTTACTCACAATTGCCCTTATTTAGCACATACCATGCCATATGTCGTAAACATTTCTTCGTGACTCATTCACGAGTACCTGTATTCACTCATTCATATGACCTTAGTGCAAATCTCATTTCAAATTCTAAACTCATCTACTTATCCCTTTAATCACTAGGGATAGTCAGAGACGTATATTCAACGTCGTTCATGTAGAGACGAAGCCAGTGCCACATCCCTGAGGTGGTCTTACTTGGAGTTACTTCTAAACGCCAATGCCATATCCCGGATATGGTCTTATATGGACTTTCACATCAAGTATCGATACCATATCCCGGATATGTTCTTAAACGATTTTCATATTCATTACCGAAGCCATATCCCAGATATGGTCTTACACGGGATTTCAACTCAATGCCGAGGCCATGTCCCGGACATGGTCTTATACGGGACCTTATCTATTTCATGTCTCGATGATAGCATTTTCATATTCACATGGTCTACTAGGACCTCAACATCTCATTCAACATCAATTTAATGGAGTGTCATGCATCAATATGATATCAAGCATTCTCGATTATGCTAACATAAATGTTGTATTAATCACATACAAACTTACTTCGATTTCAAAATGAGCTAGCTCGACGGTTTAGTCTGAGACTTTATTCTTTCCCCGATCGAGGCGGATTCTCGATTCTTCTTGCTCTATAATAGCAATTTAGCTCATTTTAATCATCTCATTAATAAAAGCATTTCAAAAAATCATGCTTAGACAAAATTACTATTTTGCCCCTAGACTTTGGCAAAATGACCATTTTACCCCTAGGCTCGGAAATCAATTCTAATCAAATTTCTACCTTCAACAAGCCTAGGTAAAAATTTAATGCTTTTAAAGCTATCATCAAAAATCAATATTTCACATACTTACTACATAATTTGTAACCTTTTTATCAATGTCCTATTTGGTGTTTTCATGCTAACACCTCTCACAAAAGTTGTTCATCTAACAACTAAGACTCAATTTCTTCCATAAAAATGCAGCAAATAACAATGAAAGATCTCATGGAAAAACTTTAAACCTTTCACCATATTGCACAATAGTCCCCTCATTTGAAAGCTCAAGCTCTAGGGGTTTCAAAAGTACAACTATTTTCAAGAAAGATCACTAGAACACTTACTAATGAGGAGATGAGTGTGCTGAAATTTTTCAAGCTTTCAACCCTTATTTTCCTTGCAAATTTCGGTGGAAGAGATGAACAAGAAAGATGATATTTTCTCTTTCTTTAGTCTAATATTAAACTAGTCAAATTAGTCACCAACTCTTACTAACTTTGACCAAATTTTGCCCATCTTTGTCTCCCATCTAGTCTATGGCCGGCCAAGCAATTACAAGGGGCTAAATTGCCTCTTAAAGACCTCAATTTAACAATCTATGGCTATTTGGTACCTTTAGAAATTAAAATGGAACTTTCACACTTTATGCGATTTAGTCCTTTTTCGCGATTAAACATGAAATCGCTAGAATTAAAGCACCAAAATTTTCATGCACATGTGCTATCATGTTCTAATTCATAATATAACATGAAAATAAATTTCTCAAATCTCGGATTAATGATCTCGAGATCACTATTCTGACTAGCCCCTAAATCGGGTTGTTACAATTCTCCCCCTTAAGGATTTTCATCCTCGAAAATCTTACCAGTGAAAAGATTTGGATATTGGTTTCTCATCGATTCCTCGGACTCCCACGTGGCCTCTTCTATACCGTGCCTTTGCCATAGGACTTTCACTAGGGCTATGCTTTTGTTCCTTAACTGCTTGACTTCACGAGCCAAAATTCTAACTGGTTCTTCACCATATGTTAAATTCGGTTGTATCTTTACCTCTGTCGGTTCTATAACATGCGAAGGGTCTGAACGGTATCGACGTAACATGGATACATGAAAGACGTCATGAATCTTTTCTAACTCAGGTGGCAAAACTAACCGATAAGCTACCGGTCCTATTCTTTCGGTAACCTCAGAAGGTTCGATAAAGCGCGGACTCAATTTGCCCTTTCGGCCAAATCTGAGGACTTTCCTCCAAGGTGATACTTTCAAGAACACTTTATCACCTACTTTGAATTCTATTTCTTTCCTTTTTAAATCTGAATAGGACTTTTGTCTATCTGAGGCGACTTTCAAACAGTCACGTATCACTTTTACCTTCTCCTCAGTTTCCTTAACCAAGTCAACCCCGTGTATCTGTTTCTCTCGAGTTCGACCAATACAAGGGAGTTCGACACTTACACCCATACAATGCCTCATAAGGCGCCATCTTCAAACTTGATGAAATCGTTGTTGTAGGCTAATTCCTGTGGTAAGTATTTCTCCCAACTAACTTGGAATTCTAAAACGCTACATCGAAGCATGTCCTCAAGTATCTGGATTACCCTCTCCGACTGTCCGTCGGTTTGTGGATGGAAGGTCAGATCAAATTTAATTTCGTGCCCAAGGCTTCTTGCAACTTTTTCCAAAATCGTGACGTGAATCTCGGATCTCTATCCAAGATGATCGACAACGGTAAACCATGGAGTCTTACTATCTCTGACATGTACAAGTCTGCCAATTTATCAAGCGAATAGTCGACTCGTACTGGTATAAAATGGGCTGACTTTGTGAGTCTATCAACCACTACCCATACTGCATCTTTCTTCATTGGAGTCAACGGTAAGCCCGTCACGAAGTCCATGGTGATACGGTCCCATTTCCACTTAGGAACCATAATGGGCTGAAGTAAACCCAAAGGTACTTGATGTTCAGCTTTCACTTACTGACAAATCAGACATTTCGATACAAACTCGAAAATATCTTTCTTCATACAAAGCCACCAATACCATTTCTTCAAATCATTGTACATCTTCGTGCTGCCTGGGTGCACATTCAGACATCTACTATGTGCTTCATGCAAGATTTTGCGAATGAGCTCATCATTCCTGGGTACACAGATTCGATCTCGAAATGTTAGACATCCATCAAGATTTACTCGAAAGTCTGTCTCAACGCTCGACTCACATAAAACTCTCTTGGCTTGCAAACTGTTATCATCCTTCTGGGCTTCACAAATCTCTTGGAGAAACAATGGTTTAGCCCTCAACTTGGCTAAAATGGAACCATCACCCAACAAGATCATCTGAGTGTTCATGGTTCTTAGAGCAAATAATGATTTTCTACTCAGAGCATCGGCGACTACGTTCGCCTTCCCCAGATGGTAGTCAATCACCAATTTATAATCCTTAATCAGTTCTAACCACCTTCGTTGCCTCAAATTCAATTATTTTTGAGTCATCAAGTACTTTAGGCTCTTGTGGTCGGTGAAAATCTGACATCTTTCACCATATAAATGATGTCTCCAAATTTTTAACGCAACCACAACTGCGGCTAACTCTAAATCATGAGTCGGGTAGTTCTTCTCGTGCGGCTTCAATTGCCTAGAGGCGTATGCAATCACCTTACCCTCTTGCATAAATACACAACCCAATCCGTTCAGGGACGCATCACTGTAAACCAAAAATTCTCTCCCCGATTCAGGTTGCACCAAAACAGGAGCCTCAGTCAACAGTGTCTTCAATTTCTCAAAACTTTGTTGGCACTCTTCTGTACAAAGAAACTTCACATCTTTCTGCAAAAGTCTCGTCATCGGGGTAGCTATCATGGAAAACCCCTTGACAAAATGCCTATAATAGCCGGCTAGGCCTAGAAAACTCCTTACTTCTGTTACGCTCCTCGGCGGTTTCCAGTCAATAATTGCTGAAATCTTACTTGGGTCTACTCTAATTCCATCTCCCGAGACAATGTGCCCTAAAAATCCCACTTCCTTGAGCCAAAATTCACTCTTACTGAATTTGGCATACAATTTCTCTTCTCTCAGAACTTGCAGAACCGTACTCAAGTGCTCGGCGTGTTCGCTCTCATCTCGAGAGTAGATCAATATGTCGTCGATGAAAACCACGACAAATTTATTCAAGTATGGCCGAAAAACGCGATTCATCAAATCCATAAAGATCGCAGGGGCATTCGTTAGACCAAAAGGCATGACCAAAAATTCATAGTGGCCATACCTAGTCCTAAATGCGGTTTTCGGCACATCCGAGTCCTTGACTCTCAGCTGATAGTACCCTGACCTCAAATCTATCTTGGAAAACACCGTGGCTCCTTTCAATTGATCGAATAGATCATCGATCCTCGACAACGGGTACTTGTTCTTCACAGTTACCTTGTTGAGTTGCCGATAATCTATGAATAGTCTCATAGAACCATCTTTGTTCTTCACGAATAAAATGGGAGCACCCCAGGGAGAAAAACTCGGCCTTGCGAAACCTTTATCCGTCAGCTCTTGCAACTGTTCTTTTAGCTCTTTTAACTCGGTTGGAGCCATTCTATAGGGAGCAATAGAAATAGGGGCACTACCCGGAGCTAACTCAATCCCAAATTCGATCTCTCTAACCGGGGGTAGTCCTGGTAACTCGTCCGGGAAAACATCCAGGTACTCACATACCATGGGTACCGACTCAATTTTCAAATCAGTCTCTTTCGTGTTCAACACAAAGGCAAGATAAGCCTCATAACCCTTCCTTAGGTACCTCTGAGTCGACATGGTTGATATCACTATTGGCGACCTATCTGGCTTATCTGATTCAACACAAATAAAATTACCATTTTCATCTCTCAACTCGATATGCTTCTTCCCACAATTCAAAATTACACCATGGGTAACTAACCAATCCATCCAAGGATGACATCAAACTCGTCAAACGGTAATAACATAAGGTCGACCGGGAAACAATGACCCCTAATCATCAAAGGGAAACCTTTGCAAACTCTATCAACCAATACACACTTGCCTAGGGGATTAGACACTCTTATTATGAATTCAGTAAACTCTACGGGCATGCTCATGCTAGAGACTAATTTTATACATATGTATGAGTGGGTGGATCCTGGATCAATTAAAGCTATAATACGAGTATTATGGAGAGAAAAGGTACCCGTGATTACGTCGGGAGAAGATGCCTCTTCACGAGCATGAATGGCATATGTCCTCGCCGGTGCTCTACCCTCGACTCTAGCAGCTTGCTCTCTAGATGGATTCTTGCTATCCATTTCATTTCCTCGGTTTCTCAGTGGTCTTCCCCTAGCAGTACTTCCCGATCTTGCATACTAAGGCTTTTGTTTCTTGCCCACCTCGGGGCAGTCTCTAATAAAGTGGTCTAAGGACCCACAACAGAAACATGCTTTCTCGTTAGCTCGACACTCACCAGAATGGCGCCTTCCACACTGAGGACACTCTGGTCTACTTGATTGAACGTTGCCCACACTAGCAACTGATGTGGTTTGCCCTTTCGACCCTGAAAATTTCTTGCCTTTATCTCAGGTTGAAAACTCCGCTGAAGTGACTGATCGAGTAGTGAAATCCTTCAATTTCTTCGATGAAGATTGATGAGACTTATTCAGTTATCTCTTCCTCGAGTCACGAGACTCGTACTCAGCTCTTCTCTTTTATTTAGCCAACTCCTCAGCTTTACAGGCCCTATCCACCAACACTACGAATTCCTTTAATTCAAGAACTCCCACGTATAGGCGGATATCTTCATTCAATCCATCCTCAAATCTCTTGCACATGATGGCTTCGGTAGACACGCACTCTTGTGCATACTTGCTAAGCCTTACGAACTCTCGTTCGTAGTTAGTCACTGACATACAGCCTTGCTTCAATTCCAAGAATTCCTTTCTCTTGTGGTCGATGAACCTCTGGCTGATATACTTCTTCCGGTATTCCTCTTGGAAGAATTCCCAACTAACTCTCTCCCTTGGCACCACCGACACCAGGGTGTTCCACTATCGGTAGGCTGAATCTCTCAGGAGAGACACCGCACACTTTAAGCACACCTTAGGCGTGCAGGATAACTCATCGAATACCCGGATTGTAACAGCCCGATGCAGGGCCTAGTCGGAATAGTGGTGCGAGACCACAAATCTGAGTTAGTAAATTGAGTTCTTAAGGTTTATGACATGTTTGCATGATAGTATTAAAGTTCCATGTAGAAATTTTGTGAAATTGACATGGAATGATCAAATAGGACTAAATTGCATATCTACATACATTTTTTATATTGAGGTAAGTTTGCATGATTTCTAAGCTTTATGATTATTATCATTGAATTGCTTAGTATAATGTACATTATTACAATAGAAATGATTATTGCTATGTTAAATAAAGAAATTAATGAGATTAAGCATGAGAAAGTCCCGATTGAAGTTGAATTACTTAGGATACTTGATCTACCACACGAGATAAGAAAGTCCGTATAAGACCAAGCCAAGGCATGGCATCGACAATCAAGCAAGTTATCATGTAAGCCCAAGACAAGTCTTGACATTGAAGAGTTATTATGAGATGGAGACCCATGTAAGCCCATGTAACACCCCATACCCGAGTTCGAGGCTTAGACTGGATACGAGACATTACTATGCTTGAACTTGCTTAATCATGTACTTACGGGCTATAAAATTTCATTCTGAAATAAGAACTTCTCTTTCTTAATCAACTTGTACTTTACAGGGGCCTACGAGGCCTTAAACTCATGTCCGTAAACTTTCGTAACTCAATCGAAAACTTTTCATTGAAACAGGGTCACACGCCCATGTGAGTTGGGACACGCCGTGTAACTCGAGACACGCCCATGTCTCCCAAGCGTGCTTAAAACTCGAGCCATCGCCAAATTTCACATGGCCATGGCACGCCCGTGGTCCTAGCCCGTGTGAAAAACCTTAGCATTCTGACTCATAACACACGGCCATGGCACACGCCCATGTTCTAACCGTGTGTCATGCATGGCCTTAACACACGACCGTGGGATTAGTCCGTGGCCTATTCTTACTTATAAGACTAAGGTGCAGTTTATGCATGGCCTAGACACACGCCCGTGTGTCTAACCGTGTGGGCACTTAGAGGCTATTTACCAAGCCATTTGCCATCCTGAAATTAAGACCAAACTCAAGCTCAATTCAGCAACTCAATTATTACAACTTTCATGAACAATATAACATGCTTCATTGATATTAATAACATACATACTTAGTCAAACTTGGCCAATCACTTAGCCATTTACGAAAGAATAATAAACTTGACAGCCCATACTTTTGCCCCTTTCTAAGACATATACTCAAAATGAAATGTTTCCTATACATGCCACACTTAATGTAAACAACTTGGCTATACCAAAATAGCGATTGATAGTGTGCTCCGAGCTCCGATGACAATGATCCACGAGATTAGCTTGGCGGAACTACATGGAAAGAAAGAATAAAAGACGTAAGCATTTAGCTTAGTAGGTTTGCATATAATGCACATAACAAACGACTTGCTTAAATTAACCCATTTGACATAAATAATGGTATCATAATTTCAGCTATATAGCTTACTTGCTCATACTTTATTCTTACATATCTCATGATACTTACTAGTCTCATACTTGTGAGGTAAACAAGGTACCTGTATCACTTGATCACATTGATCAGCATACATTTACATAATAATCATAATCTCTAATTTATCATTCATAACATGAATAATACTCGTTTTCACTTGATAATAACTTTAATTACTTAGCTTTCTTGTTATCTCTTTGGAGCTTAACTCGTTTGCCCGATGAATTTATATAAATAACCGAGGATACTAAATCTCATCTAAATTTCGAGGCCATGACTTAACATGGACTTATACGGAGTCTTTCTTGTTCTCACCAATGCCATGCCTTAACTTGGACTTATATGGGATCTCTTTCTCTTGATAACTTTTCAATGCCAAGCTTGCCTTGGTCTTACATGATAACTTGTTCAATGCCAAGCTTGCCTTGGACTTACATGATAACTTGTTCAATGCCAAGCTTGCCTTGGACTTACATGATAACTTGTTTAATGCCAAGCTTGCCTTGGACTTACATGATAACTTGTTCAATGCCAAGCTTGCCTTGGACTTACATGATAACTTGTTCAATGCCTAGCTTGCCTTGGACTTACATGATATCTTGCTTGCTTGCCGTTGCCATGCCTCGGCTTGGTCTTATACGAACTTTCTTGTTTCATGTGGTAGATCGAGTATCCTAAGTTATTCAACTTCAATCGGGGCTTTCTCATGCTTGATCTCATTAATTTCTTTGTTTAACATAACATTAAACATTTTCATAATAACATTGTATATTATACTAAGCAATTCAATGATATAAATCATAAAGCTTAGAAATCATACAAACTTACCTCAATATACAAAATGTAGCTAGGTATGCAATTTAGTCCTCGACCTTGTTCTTGCCTCAATTTCGATCCGGGCTACATTTTTCTTGATCTATAGTCATAAATAGATCATTTAATACTCACATTTGACTAAATTGACTCTTAAATCATACTTAGGCAAAATTACTATTTTGCCCCTAAACTTTCTCATATTTGCACTTTTACCCCAAGGCTCGTAAAATGAATTTCATTCAACTTTATTAAACTTCATGCTTAGCTGATTCATTTTCTATACTATGACAACCATCAATTCTCACGATTTCTATTATGTATGAGAAATCTCAAAACTTTTACAAACTAGTCCCTATATTCATTTTTCATGAAATTCATCAAGGAAAAGATGTTTATCTAACATCAAGCTCTCATAATCTTCCATGAAACATCATTTAACAAGCATGTCATACATGGGTAGATTTTTGAACATGCATCTTAGCTCATTTTATAGCTAATTCATAATACGAGAACTTCAAAAACACGAAGAATATTAAAAACGGGACTAAGATGAACTTACTAGCAAGCTTGAAAGATGAGCAAACCCTAGCTATGGTTTCTTTGAAAATTTCGGCAATGAGGAAGAAGATGATAATGATTTTTGTCATCTTTTTCCTTTATTAATCATTTAATAGGTAAATGACCAAAATGCCCTTCTCTTAAAAATATCACCATTTACTAACTCATATCCAATTTTGTCCAAAAATTATAATTTCGGAAAATTGCTATTTAAGGACTCATAATTGCTATTCTAGAGCTATTTCATACAAAATGCTTCTAGAAACTCATAATTTGCAACTTTTGCAATTTAGTCCTTTTTGGACCATTCAACCTCAATTTAGCAAAATTGCTTCATGAAACTTTCACACTAACATGCAAACATGGCATGAACCTTAAAAACTCATAAATTCACCTCTGATTCATGGTCTCGCACCACTATTTCGACTAGGCCCTAAATCAGTGTTATAATTCTCCCCTTAGGGATTTTCGTCCTCAAAAATCTTACCAAGAAAAGGTTTGATATCTGGTTTCTCATACTATCTTCGGTTCCCATGTGGCTTCTTCTATTCCATGTATTTGCCACAATACTTTCACTAAGGCAATACTTTTCTTTCTTAGCCGCTTCACTTCCCAGAGCAAATATCTTGACTGGTTTTTCACCATAAGTCATGTCGGGATGAATCTCTACCTCGATTGGGAATTACATGCGAAGGGTCCGATCGGTAGCGTATTAACATTGACACGTGAAACACATCATGTATCTTTTCTAACTCTAATGGCAAAGCCAATCAGAAGCTACTGTGCCCAACCTTCTCGGTAATCTCATACGGTCCAATAAAACGTGGACTCAACTTGCCTTTCCGCAAATCTGAGAACTTTTATCCAAGGTGACATTTTCAAGAAAACTTTATCTCCGACTTGATACTCTACCTCTTTTCTCTTTAAGTCCGAATAGGACTTCTGTCTGTCTGATGCAGCTTTTAAACTTTCTCGTATCACTTTCACTTTCTCTTCAGCTTTTCTAACCAAATCAACCCCGTGAATTTGGTTTTCTTTAAGTTCAGTCCGATAAAGAGGCGTTCGGCACTTACGCCCATATAAAGCCTCATAAGGCGCCATCTTTAAACTCGACTGAAAACTATTATTGTAGGCAAACTCTACAAATGGGAGAAACTTTTCCCAACTGCCTCGGAATTCAAGAATACAACATCTGAGCATATCCTCGAGTACTTGAATTAACCTCTCGGATTGACCGTCAGTTTGAGGATGAAAAGTGGTACTAAAGTTCAACTTTGTACCCAAGGCCTCTTGTAACTTCTTCCAAAATCTGGATGTGAACCTCGGATCTCTATCCGATATGATTGACAAAGGGACTCCGTGAAGTCTTACTATTTCTGAAATATACAAGTTTGCCAATTTGTCGAGTGAGTAATCTACTCGTACAGGTATAAAATGGGCTGATTTCGTGAGTCTATCAACTACAACCCATACGGCATCTTTCTTGCTCGGAGATAGTGGTAAACCCGTTACAAAATGGGTTGAAGCAAACCCGAAGGAACTTGGTGTTCAGCCTTTACTTGCTGACAAATCAAGCATTTGGAAACAAATTCTGAAATATCTTTCTTCATTCTCGGCCACCAATACTGTTGCTTCAAGTCATTATACATCTTGGTGCTACCCGGATGTACAGATAAACATCCATTATGGGCCTCATGCAAAATTTTCTCGAATAAGCTCTTCTTTTCTCAGACACAAACTCTATCTTTGAACATCGACTTCCATTGGGACTAATCCGTAAGTCGACTCAACATCCGCTCTCGTGACCGATCTCTCTCGAACTTGCAATTCACTATCCTCCTCTCGAGCTTCAATGATCTCTTGGAGGAATATTGGTCTAGCTCTCAACTTCGGCTAGAATAGAACCGTTGTCGGACAAAGTCATCCGTGAATTCATTGCCCTTAATGCAAATAAGGATTTTCGCGCTCAAAGCGTCGGTGACCACATTCGCCTTCCGGGATGGTAATCAATGACCATCTCATAATCTTTTATCAACTTTAACCATCTCCATTGTCTTAAGTTCAACTCTTTTCGTGTCATCAAGTACTTCAAACTTTTATGATCAGTGAAAATCTGACATTTCTCACCATATAGGTGATGTCTCCATATCTTCAATGCGAAGACTATGGCAGCCAATTCTAAATCATGCGTCGGATAATTCTTCTCATGAGGCTTCAACTGTCTGGAGGCATAAGCAATAACTTTGCCTTCTTGCATAAGTACACAAACCTAATCCATTTAAGGATGCATCATCAGTAAATCACAAATTCTTTCCCCTGTCTCAGTTGTACTAAAACCGAGCTTCACAATAATGCTTTCAATTTCTCGAAACTTTGTTGGCATATTTGCCCACTCGAACTTCACATTTTTCTGTAACAACTTCGTCATCGGGGTTGCAATCATGGAAAACCCCTTGACAAATCGTCTATAATAGCCGGCTAGGCCTAGGAAACTTCTAACCTCAGAGATATTCCTCGGTGGTTTCCAATCCGTAATAGCCGAGATCTTACTTGGGTCTACTCGAACCCCTTCTCCTGAGACAATATGCCCTGTAAATCCTACTTCATTGAGCCAAAACTCACTTTTATCGAACTTGGCATACAAATTGATTTTCTCAAGAATCAGAAACTATTCAGAGGTGCTCAGCATGCTCATTCTCATCTTGGGAATAAATCAGTTGCCGTCAATGAAAACGACTACAAACTTGTCAAGGTATGGTCTAAACATGCGGTTCATTAAGTCCATGAATACCGCCGGAGCATTGGTCAAACCAAATGGCATGACTAAAAATTCATAATGCCCATACCTTGTTCGTAAGGCTGTTTTAGGCACGTCTAATTCTTTTACTCGTAGCTAGTAGTACCCTGATCTCAAGTCTATTTTGGAGAACACAGTGGCTCTTTTCAACTTATCGAACAAATCATCGATTCTAGGCAATGGGTACTTATTCTTTACTGTCACTTTATTAAGTTAACGATAATCTATGCACAATCTCATAGTGCCATCTTTCTTTTTCACAAATAAAACTGGAGCACCCCAGGGAGAACAACTTGACCTTGCAAAACCTTTATCTGTCAACTCTTGTAACTGCGACTCCAGCTCCTTCAACTCCGTTGGAGCCATTCTGTAAGGAGTAATAGATATTGGTACAGTACCATGAGCTAGCTCAATGCTGAACTCAACCTCTCTAACTGGTGGTAGTCCTGGCAATTCCTCAGGAAACACATCAACGTACTCACATACTATTGGCACTGACTCAATCCTTAACTCTGTTTCTTTTTCATTCATCACAAAAGCCAAATATGCTTCATACCCCTTTCTCATGTATCTCTGTGCTGTCATGTGAGAAATCAATTCTGACAATCTACTCTGTTCATCTAATTCTATGTGAAGGGTGTCCCCATCCTCACATCTCATTTCAATGTATTTCTTCCCACAATTAACTATTACATTATGGGCAGTTAACCAGTCCATACCGAGAATGAGATCAAACTCGTCAAATGGTAACAACATAAGGTTTGCTTTAAAACAATGACCTCTAATCATTAATGGACATTATCTATATACTTCATTCACTAACACACTCTTGCCTAAAGGATTAGACACTCTAATCACAACTTCTGTAAACTCTATAGGCACACTCAAATCGGATACCAATTTCATGCAAATGTAAGAGTGTGTAGATCCGGGATCTATTAAAGCAATAACTTTAACATCATGAAGAGAAAAGGTACCCATGATAACATCATGGGAAGATGCCTCTTCGCGAGCGCGAACGGCATAAGTCCGTGCAGGCGCCCTACCCTCGGGCCTCACGACCTGCTCTCTAGGGTTACCTCTTCCACTAGCCCCATTTTTGGGGTTTCTCTGCGGCCTTCCTCTGACCATACTTCCGGATCTCGGGTTCTGAGTTTTGTCCTCTTTCATCATCTCTAGACAATCTTTTATGTAGTGGTCCTGGGAACCACATCTGAAACATGCATTTTCATGCGCTCGGCATTCACCGAGATGACGTCTGCCACACTATGGGCATTCGGGTCTATCGGATCGAATATTCCCAACACTTGCAACTGAAGTAGTCTGTGCTTTATTCCCTGAATATTGCTTGCTCTTGTCTTTCTTTGAAAACCCAATGGAATTAGCCAATCGGGTAGGGAAATCTCTTGACTTCTTGGATGAAGATTGGAATGACTTATTCCACTGTCTCTTTCTAGAGTCACGAGACTCTATTTCAGATTTCTTCTTCTCTTTTACTAGTTCTTCGGCTTTACAAGCCCTTTCGACTAGCACTACAAATTCCTTCAGTTCTAGGACAGCAACAAACAGTTTAATGTCCTCATTCAGCCCATTTTCAAATCTTTTACTCATTATGGCTTCGGTGGACACACATTCTCGAGCGTATTTGCTGAGTCTTACAAACTCACGCTCATAGTCAGTCATTAACATCTTGCCTTGCTTCAGTTCTAGGAATTCTTTCCTTTTATGGTCCACGAACCTTTGACTGATATACTTTTTCTTGAACTCTTCTTGGAAGAACTCCCATGTGATCTTCTCCTTGGTACCATCGATACAAGGGTGTTCCACCATTGATAGGCGTAATCTCTTAAAAGGAGACAACACACTTCATGCTTTCTCAGTGTGCAGATAATTCATTAAATACCCCGATGGTATTTTCTAACCGTAACTCACTCTTTCTCGGATCGTCATCTTTTCTAGCCCGAAATTCTTATGCCCCATGTTTCCTGATCCTATCAACTGGAGGCTTAACTCCTCTTGCCACCTCTACTACTTGAGGGGCTACTGGAATAGGTTGTGGAAATGTGGGGGGGGTGGGGGGTTGTACATTTGGGTTCGTGGCGACGAATGAACTCTGAATACCACATATTCATCATATGGAGGAAGGCTTCTCTAGCCCCTTCTCCTCCTTCTTGACTCACCGTAGTGGGTCTATTCTCATTCTAATTCGGCACTGTCCCATCAGCGGGAGCCGACGCATTACTTTCTATGTCATCCGCCATATCTCTTTTAGGATCCATTTACTAAATGTATAAACATAATTTAAGCCGTCAGGAGTCGTCAGACTATCATTATAAAAACATTCTCACGTATGGCATGTATAGCTAGACTCATGCTCATGCTACGTTAGTCCTAGAACTGGCTAAACCGTAGCTCTGATACCACTAAATGTAACACCCGATACCCGAGTCTGAGGCTTAGACCGGATACGATACATTACTATGCTTGAACTTGCTTAATCATGTACATACGGGCTATAAAATTTCGTTCTGAAATAAGAACTTCTCTTTCTTAATCAACTTGTACTTTACAGGGGCCTACGAGGCCTTAAACTCATGTCCGTAAACTTTCGTAACTCAATCGAAAACTTTTCATTGAAACAGGGGTCACACGCCCATGTGAGTTGGGACATGCCCGTGTAACTCTGAGACACGCCCATGTCTCCCAACCGTGCTTAAAACTCGAGCTTACTGCCAAATTTCACACGGCTATGGCTCGCCCGTGGTCCTAGCCCGTGTGAAAAACCTTAGCATTCTGACTTATAACACACGGCCATGGCACACGCCCATGTTCTAACCGTGTGTCATGCCCGGTCTTAACACACGGCCGTGGGATTAGTCCGTGGCCTATTCTTACTTATAAGACTAAGGTGCAGTTTATGCACGGCCTAGACACACGCCCGTGTGTCTAACCGTGTGGGCACTTAGAGGCTATTTACCAAGCCAATTGCCATCTTGAAATTAAGACCAAACTCAAGCTCAATTCAGCAACTCAATTATTACAACTCTCATGAACAATATAACATGCTTCATTGATATTAATAACATACATACTTAGTCAAACTTGGCCAATCACTTAGCCATTTAAAAAAGAATAATAAACTTGACAGCCCATACTTTTGCCCCTTTCTAAGACATATACTCAAAATGAAATGTTTCCTATACATGCCACACTTAATGTAAACAACTTGGCTATACCAAAATAGTGATTGATAGTGTGCTCCGAGCTCCGATGACAATGATCCACGAGATTAGCTTGGCAGAACTACATGGAAAGAAAGAATAAAAGACGTAAGCATTTAGCTTAGTAAGTTTGCATATAATGCACATAACAACATACTTGCTTAAATTAACCCATTTGACATAAACAATGGTATCATAATTTCAGCTATATAGCTTACTTGCTCATACTTGATTCTTACATATCTCATGATACTTACTAGTCTCATACTTGTGAGGTAAACAAGGTACCTGTATCACTTGATCACATTGATCAAAGATACATTTACATAATAATCATAATCTCTAATTTATCATTCATAACATGAATAATACTCGTTTTCACTTGATAATAACTTTACTTACTTAGCTTTCTTGTTATCTCTTTGGAGCTTAACTCGTTTGCCCGATGAATTTATATGAATAACCGAGGATACTAAATCTCATCTAAATTTCGAGGCCATGACTTAACATGGACTTATACGAAGTCTTTCTTGTTCTCACCAATGCCATGCCTTAACTTGGACTTATATGGGATCTCTTTCTCTTGATAACTATTCAATGCCAAGCTTGCCTTGGTCTTACATGATAACTTGTTCAATGCCAAGCTTGCCTTGGACTTACATGATAACTTGTTCAATGCCAAGCTTGCCTTGGACTTACATGATAACTTGTTCAATGCCAAGCTTGCCTTGGACTTACATGATATCTTGTTCAATGCCAAGCTTGCCTTGGACTTACATGATAACTTGTTCAATGCCAAGCTTGCCTTGGACTTACATGATATCTTGCTTGCTTGCCGTTGCCATGCCTCGGCTTGGTCTTATACGGACTTTCTTGTTTCATGTGGTAGATCGAGTATCCTAAGTTATTCAACTTCAATCGGGGCTTTCTCATGCTTGATCTCATTAATTTCTTTGTTTAACATAACATTAAACATTTTCATAATAACATTGTATATTATACTAAGCAATTCAATGATATAAATCATAAAGCTTAGAAATCATACAAACTTACCTCAATATACAAAATGTAGCTAGGTATGCAATTTAGTCCTCGACCTTTTTCTTGCCTCAGTTTCGATTCGGGCTTCATTTTTCTTGATCTATAGTCATAAATAGATCATTTAATACTCACATTTGACTAAATTGACTCTTAAATCATACTTTGGCAAAATTACTATTTTGCCCCTAAACTTTCTCATATTTGCACTTTTGCCCCAAGGCTCGTAAAATGAATTTCATTCAACTTTATTAAACTTCATGCTTAGCTGATTCATTTTCTCTACTATGAAAACCATCAATTCTCACTATTTCTATTGTGTATGAGAAATATCAAAACTTTTACAAACTAGTCCCTATATTCATTTTTCATGAAATTCATTAAGGAAAAGATGTTTATCTAACATCAAGCTCTCATAATCTTCCATGAAACATCATTTAACAAGCATGTCATACATGGGTAGATTTTTGAACATGCATCTTAGCTCATTTTATAGCTAATTCATAATACGAGAACTTCAAAAACACGAACAATATTAAAAAGGGGACTAAGATGAACTTACTAGCAAGCTTGAAAGATGAGCAAACCCTAGCTATGGTTTCTTTGAAAATTTCGGCAATGAGGAAGAAGATGATAATGATTTTTGTCATCTTTTTCCTTTATTAATCATTTAATAGGTAAATGACAAAAATACCCTTCTCTTAAAAATATCACCATTTACTAACTCATGTCCAATTTTGTCCAACAATTATAATTTCAGAAAATTGCTATTTAAGGACTCATAATTGCTATTCTAGAGCTATTTCGTACAAAATGCTTCTAGAAACTCATAATTTGCAACTTTTGCAATTAAGTCCTTTTTGGACCATTCAACCTCAATTTAGCAAAATTGCTTCATGAAACTTTCACACTAACATTCAAACATGGCATGAACCTTAAAAACTCATAAATTCACCTCGAATTCATGGTCTCGCACCACTATTCCGACTAGGCCCTAAATCAGGCTGTTACAGCCCAAGCCAAGGCATGGCATTGGTGAGTCTCCAAGCAAAGATGTCATGTAAGTCCAAGACAAGTCTTGGCATTGAAAAGCTATCATGAGATAGAGATTCATGTAAGTCCAAGCCAAGGCATGGCATTGGTGAGTAACAAGAAAGATTTCATGTAAGTCCAAGCCAAGGCTTGGCATTGACCAGTTCATGAGTAAAGATACCAAGCAAGACCAAGTCAAGACATGGCAATGGTAAGTTCCCAAGGGAACACACAAGGAAGAATTTGAGTAAGTCCATGTCAAGACATGGCATCAATACCAAGATGAGAGATCCCATGTAAGACCATATCGAGGATATGGCTTTGGCATCGAGTTATGTGGGATGAGATTCAGTATCCTCGGTTATTCATAGAAATTCATCGGGCAAGAGAGTAAAGCTCAAATGATATAGTAAGAAAGTTAAGTAAGTAAAGTTATTATCAAGTTATGCTAGTTAAGAGTATTATTCATGATATGAATGATGAAGTTGAGATTATACTTATCATAGTAAAGTATACCGATCTATGTGATCAAGTGATACAGTATATTGTTTACCGTGATTTGAGCATGAGAATAGTAAGTACCATGAGATATGTAAGAATCGGTAAGAGTAAGTAAGCTTATATACTTGAGATTCATAATGCCTTTGTTTATGATGAATGGTTAATGTTAAGCAAATATATTGCTATGAGAATTACATGCAAACTTACTAAGCTAAATGCTTACGTCCTTTATTCTTTCTTTCCATGTAGTCTCGCAAAGCTAATCTCGTGGATCATCGTCACCGGAGCTCGGAGCACACTATCAATCGCTATTTTGGTATAGCCAAGTTGTTTATATTAAGTATGGTATGTATAGGAAACATTTCATTTTGAGTTATGTTTTAAAACTAGCCAAAGTGTTGGCTATCAAGCTTTGTATTCTTTTTGTATATGGCCAAAGAGATGAGTCATGAATGATTAAGTATGTATGTTTTAATCTATCAATGAAGTATGCATCCTTGTTCATGTTAGATGTAATACTTGGGTTGCTGAATTGAACATGAGTTTGGTCTTGATTTCAGGGTGGCAATTGGCTTGGTAAATAGCCTCTAAGTGCCCACACGGATGGACACACGGGCCTGTGTCTAGGCCGTGTGCACCTTGCACCTTTGTATCTTAAGTCAGAATAGGCCACGGGCTAGCTACATGGGCGTGTGTCTAGACTCTAGGCCGTGTTAAGGTAGTCAGTCTGCACCACGGGTGGTAAGCACGGGCGTGTGCCATGGCCGTGGGGCATTGGCAGAATGCTGGGGTTTTAGGCACGGTTTGGGGCCACGAGCGTGTCTAGGCTGTGTGTAATTTGCCAGCATCCACCACGGGTGAAAGACACGGGCATGTTTTAGGGGTGCACGGGCGTGTCCCAAGTCACACGGATGTGTGACCCCTGTTAGAGAGAAAGTTTCCAGATGAGTTTCAAAAGTTTTGGGACGTAAGTCCGAGGCCTCGTAGGCCTATGAAATGTCTAATTTGACTAAGAAAGAGAAGTTTTTAATTCGGAACGAAATTTTATAGCCCGTAAGTACATGTTTAAGTGAGTTCAAGCATGGTAATGTCTCGTATCCAGTCTTAGTCTCAGACTTGGGTATGGGGTGTTACATTTAGTGGCATCAGAGCTACGATTTAGTCTATTTTAGGACTAACATAGCATGAGCATGAGTCTAGCTATACATGCCATACGTAAGAATGTTTTTATAATGATAGTGTGAGGACTCCTGATGACTTAAATTATGTTTATACATTTAGTAAATGGATCCCGATAGAGCTGTGGCGGATGATGTAGAAAGTAACGCGCCGACTCCCGCTAAAGGGACGATGCTGAACGAGAATGAGAATAGACCCACTACGGTTAGTCAAGAAGGAGGAGAAGAGGCTAGAGAAGCCTTCCTCCATATGATGAATACATGGTATACGGAGTTCGTTCGTACAAACCCGAATGCGCAACCCCCTCCACCCCACCTATTCCTAAACCTATCCCAGTAGCCCCTCAAGTAGTAGAGGTGGTAAGAGGAGAAAAGCCTCCGGTTGATAGGATTAGGAAACATGGGGCAGAAGAATTCCAGGCTAGAAAAGATGATGATCTAGAAAAGGCTGAGTTCTGGATAGAAAATACTATCAGGGTATTTAATGAGTTGTCATGCACACCTGAGGAATGCATGAAGTGTGTAGTCTCTCTTTTAAGAGATTCTGCTTACCAATGGTGGAACACCCTTGTGTCGGTGGTACCGAGGGAAAAGATCACATGGGAATTTTTCCAAGAAGAGTTTAAGAAAAAGTATATCAGTCAAAGGTTCGTAGACCAAAAAAGAAAGGAATTTCTAGAGTTAAAGCAAGGCAAGATGCCTGTGACTGATTATGAGCATGAGTTTGTACGGTTCAGCAAATACGCTCAAAAATGCGTGTCCACTGAGGCCATCATGAGTAAGAGATTTGAAGATGGGCTAAATGAGGACATCAAATTGTTTGTTGCTGTCCTAGAACTAAAGGAATTCGTTGTGCTAGTAGAGAGGGCTTGTAAAGCTGAAGAACTAGTAAAGGAGAAGAGAAAATCTAAAGTAGACTCTCGTGACTCTAAAAAGAGACAGTGGAATAAGTCATTCCAATCCTTATCCAAGAAGTCAAGAGATTTCTCCACCCGATCGGCTACTTCCACTGGGTTTTCAAGGAAGGACAAGAGTAAGCGTGATTCGGAAGTAAGGCAATGACGACCTCGGTTGCTAGTGTGGGGAACATCCAATCAGATAGACCCGAATGCCCACAGTGTGGCAGATGTCATCTTGGAAAATGTCGAGCACATGAAAATGCATGTTTCAGATGTGGTTCCCATGACCACTACATAAAAGATTGTCCAGAGACAATGAAAGAAGATAGAGCTCAGAACCCGAGATCCGGGAGTGTGGTCAGAGGAAGACCGCAGAAGAACCCAGGAAGTGGGGCAAGTGCAGAGGTAACCCTAGAGAGCAGGCTACGAGACCCGAGGGTAGGACGTCTGTGAGGACTTATGCCATTCACACTCATGAAGAGGCATCTTCTCCTGATGTTATTACGGGTACCATTTCTCTTTATGATATCAAAGTTATTGCTTTAATAGATCTCGGATCCACACACTCTTACATTTGTATGAAACTAGTATCCAGTATGAATATGCCTATAGATTCTACAAAATTTAAGGTTAAGGTGTCTAATCCTTTAGGCAAGAGTGTGTTAGTTAATAAAGTATGTAAAGATTGTCCATTAATGATTAGAGGTCATTACTTTAAAGCAAATCTTATGTTGCTACCATTTGATGAGTTTGACATCATTCTTGGTATGGACTGGTTTACCACTCATGATGTAATAGTTAATTGTTGGAAGAAATATATTGAGATGAGATGTGAGAATGGGGATACTCTCCATATAGAATCAGATGAGCAAAGAAAATCACCGGCAATGATTTTTCACATGACGGCACAGAGATACGTAAGAAAGGGGTATGAGGCATATTTGGCCTTTGTGATGAATTATAAAGAAACAGAGTTAAAGATTGAGTCAGTACCAATAGTATGTGAGTACGTGGATTTTCCCCCGAAGAATTACCAGGACTACCCCCAGTAAGAGAGATTGAGTTCGGCATTGAACTGGCTCCCGGTACTGTACCAATATCTATTACTCCCTACAGAATGGCTCCAACGGAGTTGAGAGAGTTGAAGTCACAGTTGCAAGAGTTGACAGATAAAGGTTTTGCGAGATCAAGTTGTTCTCCATGGGGTGCTCCCGTTTTATTTGTGAAAAAGAAAGATGGCACCATGAGATTGTGCATAGATTACCGTCAACTTAATAAAGTGACAGTAAAGAACAAGTACCCATTGCCAAGGATCGATGATTTGTTCGATCAATTGAAGGGAGCCACCGTGTTCTCTAAGATAGACTTGAGATTAGGGTACCACCAGATGAGAGTAAAGGATTCAGATGTATCCAAGACCGCTTTTCGAACGAGGTATGGGCACTATGAATTTTTAGTCATGCCTTTTGGTTTGACCAATGCTCCTGCGGTATTCATGGACTTAATGAACCGCATTTTTAGACCATACCTTGACAAGTTTACAGTCGTTTTCATTGACGACATACTGATTTATTCCCGAGATGAGAATGAGCATGCTGAGCACCTACGGACAGTTTTACAGACTCTTCGAGAAAATCAATTATATGCCAAGTTCAGTAAAAGTGAATTTTAGCTCAAGGAAGTAGGATTTCTGGGACATATTGTCTCGGGAGATGGAGTCCGAGTAGATCCAAGTAAGATTTCAGCCATAATGGACTGGAATCTACCGAGAAATGTCTCTGAGGTTAGAAGTTTTCTAGGCCTAGCTGGCTATTATAGATGATTCGTCAAGGGGTTTTCTATGATTGCAACCCCGATGACTAAATTGTTACAGAAAAATGTGAAGTTTGAGTGGACCAAAAAATGCCAACAAAGTTTCGAGAAACTGAAAGCGATGTTGATAGAAGCTCCAGTTTTAGTACAACCTAAGACAGGGAAGGAATTTGTGATTTACAGCAATGCATCCTTAAATAGATTAGGCTGTGTACTTATGCAAGAAGGCAAAGTGATTGCTTACGCCTCAAGAAAGTTGAAGCCACATGAGAAAAATTATCTGACCCACGATCTAGAGTTGGCTGCCATAGTCTTTGAATTGAAGATATGGAGACACCACCTATATGGTGAGAGATGTTGGATCTTCACCGATCACAAAAGTTTGAAGTACTTGATGACACAGAAAGAGTTGAACCTAAGGCAGCGGAGATGGTTAAAGTTGGTAAAAGACTATGAATTGGTCATTGACTACCATCCCGGTAAGGCGAATGTGGTCGCTGACGCTTTGAGTAGAAAGTCCCTATTTGCATTAAGGGCAATGAATTCACGGATGACTTTATCCGACGATGGTTCTATTCTAGCTGAGTTGAGAGCTAGACCAATTTTCCTCCAAGAGACCGTTGAAGCTCAAAAAGAAGATAGTGGATTGCAAGTCAAGAGAGCTTAGTGCGAGACAGATGTTGAGTCTGATTTCTGGATTAGTCCCAATGGAAGTCTGATGTTCAAAGATAGAGTTTGTGTACCGAGAAAGAAAGAGCTTATTCAGGGAATTTTGCATGAAGCACATAACGGATGTTTATCTGTACATCCGGGTGGAACCAAGATGTATAATGACTTGAAGCAACAATATTGGTGGCCTAGAATAAAGAAAGATATTTCAGAGTTCGTTTCCAAATGCTTGATTTGTTAGCAAGTAAAGGCTGAACACCAAGTACCTTCGGGTTTGCTTCAACCCATTTTGGTTCCAGAGTGGAAATGGGATTATATTACTATGGATTTTGTAACGGGTTTACCGTTGTTTCCGAGCAAGAAAGATGCTGTATGAGTCGTGGTTGATAGACTTACGAAGTCAACCCATTTTATACCTGTACGAGTTGATTACTCACTAAACAAGTTGGCAAACTTGTACGTTTCAGAAATAGTAAGGCTTCACGGTGTTCCGTTGTCAATCATCTCGGATAGAGATCCGAGGTTTACATCCACATTTTGGAAGAAGTTACAAGAGGCCTTGGGTACAAAGTTTAAATTTAGTACTGCTTTTCATCCTCAAACTGACGGTCAGTCGGAGAGGTTAATTCAAGTACTCGAGGATATGCTCAGATGTTGTATTCTCGAATTCCGAGGCAGTTGGGAAAATTTTCTCCCATTGGTGGAGTTTTCCTACAATAAAAGTTTTCAGTCGAGTTTAAAGATTGTGCCTTATGAGGCTTTATATGGGCGTAAGTGCCAAACGCCTCTATATTGGACTGAACTTAAGGAAAATCAAATTCACTGGGTTGATTTGGTTAGAGAAACTGAGGGGAAAGTGAAAGTGATACGAGAAAGTTTAAAAGCTGCTTCAGACAAACAAAAATCCTATTCGGATTTAAGAAGGAAAGAGATAGAGTACCAAGTTGGGGATAAAGTTTTCTTGAAAGTGTCACCATGGAGAAAGGTTCTCAGATTTGGCCGTAAGGGCAAGTTGAGTCCACATTTTATCGGACCATACGAGATTACTGAAAGAGTTGGGCCGGTAGCTTATTGATTGGCTTTGCCATCAGAGTTAGAAAAGATTCACGATGTGTTTCACGTGTCAATGTTGAGACGCTACCGATCAGATCCTTCACATGTAATTACCCCGTCAGAGATAGAGATTCATCCCGACATGACTTATGGTGAAGAACCAGTTAAGATTTTAGCTCGGGAAGTCAAGCAGCTAAGAAATAAAAGTATTGCCCTGGTAAAAGTATTGTGGCAAAGACATGGAATAGAAGAAGCTACATGGGAACCAGAAGAGAGCATGAGAAACCAATACCAAAACCTGTTTGCTGGTAAGATTTTCGAGGATGAAAATTCCTAAGAGGGGGAGAATTGTAACAGCCCGATTCAGGGCCTAGTCGAAATAGTGGTGCGAGACCACAAATCTGAGTTAGTAAATTGAGTTCTTAAGGTTTATGACATGTTTGCATGATAGTATTAAAGTTCCATGTAGAAATTTTGTGAAATTGACATGGAATGATCAAATAGGACTAAATTGCATATCTACATACATTTTGTATATTGAGGTAAGTTTGTATGATTTCTAAGCTTTATGATTATTATCATTGAATTGCTTAGTATAATGTACATTATTACCATAGAAATTCTTATTGCTATGTTAAATAAAGAAATTAATGAGATTAAGCATGAGAAAGTCCCGATTGAAGTTGAATTACTTAGGATACTCGATCTACCACACGAGATAAGAAAGTCCGTATAAGACCCAGCCAAGGCATGGCATCGACAATCAAGCAAGTTATCATGTAAGCCCAAGACAAGTCTTGGCATTGAAGAGTTATTATGAGATGAAGACCCATGTAAGCCCAAGCCAAGGCATGGCATTGGTGAGTCTCCAAGCAAAGATGTCATGTAAGTCCAAGACAAGTCTTGGCATTGAAAAGCTATCATGAGATAGAGATTCCATGTAAGTCCAAGCCAAGGCATGGCATTGGTGAGTAACAAGAAAGATTTCATGTAAGTCCAAGCCAAGGCTCGGCATTGACCAGTTCATGAGTAAAGATACCAAGTAAGACCATGTCAAGACATGGCAATGGTAAGTTCCCAAGGGAACACACAAGGAAGACTTTGAGTAAGTCCATGTCAAGACATGGCATCAATACCAAGATGAGAGATCCCATGTAAGACCATATCGAGGATATGGCTTTGGCATCGAGTTATGTGGGATGAGATTCAAGTATCCTCGGTTATTCATAGAAATTCATCGGGCAAGAGAGTAAAGCTCAAATGATATAGTAAGAAAGTTAAGTAAGTAAAGTTATTATCAAGTTATGCTAGTTAAGAGTATTATTCATGATATGAATGATGAAGTTGAGATTATACTTATCATAGTAAAGTATACTGATCTATGTGATCAAGTGATATAGGTATATTGTTTACCGTACGAGCATGAGAATAGTAAGTACCATGAGATATGTAAGAATCGAAGAAGAGTAAGTAAGCTTAAATACTTGAGATTCATAATGCCATTGTTTATGATGAATGGTTAATGTTAAGCAAATATATTGCTATGAGAATTACATGCAAACTTACTAAGCTAAATGCTTATGTCCTTTATTCTTTCTTTCCATGTAGTCCTGCCAAGCTAATCTCGTGGATCATCGTCACCGGAGCTCGGAGCACACTATCAATCGCTATTTTGGTATAGCCAAGTTGTTTATATTAAGTATGGCATGTATAGGAAACATTTCATTTTGAGTTATGTTTTAAAACTAGCCAAAGTGTTGGCTATCAAGCTTAGTATTCTTTTTACATATGGCCAAAGAGATGAGTCATGAATGATTAAGTATGTATGTTTTAATCTATCAATGAAGTATGCATCCTTGTTCATGTTAGATGTAATACTTGGGTTGCTGAATTGAGCATGAGTTTGGTCTTGATTTCAGGGTGGCAATTGGCTTGGTAAATAGCCTCTAAGTGCCCACACGGATGGACACACAAGCGTGTGTCTAGGCCGTGTGCACCCTGCACCTTTGTATCTTAAGTCAGAATAGGTCACGGGCTAGCTACACGGGCGTGTGTCTAGACTCTATGCCGTGTTAAGGTAGTCAGTGTGCACCACGGGTGGTAAGCACGGGCGTGTGCCTTGGCCGTGGGGCATTGGCAGAATGCTGGGGTTTTAGGCACGGTTTGGGGCCACGGGCGTGTCCAGGCCATGTGTAATTTGCCAGTATCCACCACGGGTGAAAGACACGGGCATGTTTTAGGGGTGCACGGGTGTGTCCCAAGTCACACGGACGTGTGACCCCTGTTCGAGAGAAAGTTTCCAGATGAGTTCCGAAAGTTTCGGGACGTAAGTCTGAGGCCTCGTAGGCCCATGAAATGTCTGATTTGAATAAGAAAGAGAAGTTTTTAATTCAGAACGAAATTTTATAGCCCGTAAGTACATGTTTAAGTGAGTTCAAGCATGGTAATGTCTCGTATCCAGTCTTAGTCTCGGACTTGGGTATGGGGTGTTACACGGATGGTATTCTCGAGACAAAATTCTACTTTTTTTTGGGTCATCATCCTTATTCGCCGGAAATTCCTCGGCTCCTTGCTTTCGGATCTTATCCACCGGAGGCCTTTCTCTTCTCGCCACCTCAACCACTTGAGGAGCTACTGGAGCGGGTTGAAGGATAGGTGGGGGCGGAGGGGGTTGAGTGTTAGGATTTTCTCGGGTATACTTAGTATACCAGTTTCTCATCATGTGGAGAAAGGCTTCTCGAGCCTCTTCCCCCTGACCCAAGGTCTCGGGTCTACTATTAGTCGGTGCAGTCCCTTGAGCGGGAGCCGACGCGTGTTACTCGCAGTGATCATCAATTTGCATGATTCGGTCTGGATCAGAATCCATATACTACATAAAACACAATTTTATACGTCAGGAGTCATCACACTATCATTACTCAGACACCCTTATATATGGCATGTATAGCTAGACTCGTACTTACACTACGTTAGTCCTAGAACCGACTAAACCGTAGCTCTGATACCAATAAATGTAACACCCCTTACCCGTGCCCGAAGCCGGGACCGGGATTGAGGCATTACCTAATTAATCTCACATGACATCTCGAAACAGGCTATAAAATTTGTTTTAAACTCATCACTTGTACGTACTCGGCCTAAGAGGCCCCAAACATACCTCCGAGAGGTATCTAAACTATTCTGGGAGTTTTTACGAACTCGGGAACTTTTCCAAAAAATAGGGGCCACATGCCCGTGTTGGTCTAGGGACACGCCCGTGTGCCCCTAAGACATGTCCGTTCATCCACCCGTGGTAAACCCTGACCAACTTCACACGGCCTAGACACGCCCGTGTCTTCCACCTGTGGTCAATTCAGACTAACTTCACATGGCCTAGACACGCCCGTGTCTTCTACCCGTGGTCGATTTAAATTCCACAATTAATGTGCAGACTTCACACGGCTTGGGCACACGCCCGTGTCCTTAGCCCGTGGAGAACACTGACTTGCAAACCTAGTATGCAATGGGGACACACGGTATAGACACACGCCCTTGTGTCTATTCAAGTGGACAATTAGATGGCTATCTACCAAGCCTTTCGCCACCCCACATTGCACACATGCAATTACCAATCTATCTCAACACAATTCACAACCCAAGGGCATATCCAAGTACTCAATTCAACAATCGTACACGAGGGCATACACTTCAAACAAAAATCACTTTCTTTAATCATAAAAAAAAATTTGCCAAGTATCGGCCTAACTTAATAGACCATTACAAAAGGAGGTTTTGGTGCCTTACAAAGCCAACACTTTGGCCAACAATTACGACCTAACAAAATACTCGAGTCCTATACATGCCATACTCAAAATAAGTCTAAATTGTTATACCAAAGTGGTGTCGATAGTGTGATTTCTAAACTCCTATGTCCCCGATCCTCGAGTTATCAAGGCAATACTACAAGGAAAAAGAGCAATGAAAAGGGGTAAGCATAAAGCTTAGTAAGTTTGCATGAATGTAAATAGCAACAATAAGCTCATAAAATAATCCATCCATGATATTAACTAACCATACACAAGTCATAGGCATCTTGCCATACTTACTCACAATTACCCTTATTTAGCACATACCATGCCACATGTCGTAAACATTTCTTCGTGACTCATTTACGAGTACCTGTATTCACTCATTCATATGACCTTAGTGCAAATCTCATTTCAAATTCTAAACTCATCTACTTATCCTTTTAATCACTAGGGATAGTCAGAGACGTATATTCAATGTCATTCATGTAGAGACGAAGCCAGTGCCACATCCCCGAGGTGGTCTTACTTGGAGTTACTTCTAAACGCCAATGCCATATCCCGGATATGGTCTTATATGGAATTTCACATCAAGTATCGATACCATATCCCGGATATGGTCTTATACGATTTTCATAATCATTATCAAAGCCATATCCCAGATATGGTCTTACACGGGATTTCAACTCAGTACCGAGGCCATGTCCCGGACATGGTCTTATACGGGACCTTATCTATTTCATATCTCGATGATAGCATTTTCATATTCACATGGTCCACTAGGACCTTAACATCTCATTCAACATCAATTTAATGGAGTGTCATGCATCAATATAATATCAAGCATTCTCGATTATGCTAACATAAATGTTGTATTAATCACATACAAACTTACCTCGATTTCAAAATGAGCTAGCTCGACGGTTTAGTCTGAGACTTTATTCTTTCCCCGATCGAGGCGGATTCTCGATTCTTCTTGCTCTATAATAGATATTTAGCTCATTTTAATCATCTCATTAATAAAAGCATTTCAAAAAATCATGCTTAGATAAAATTACTATTTTGCCCCTAGACTTTGGCAAAATGACCATTTTACCCCTAGGCTCAAAAATCAATTCTAATCAAATTTCTACCTTCAAAAAGCCTAGGTAACCATTTAATGCTTTTAAAGCTATCATCAAAAATCAATATTTCACATACTTACTACATAATTTGTAACCTTTTTATCAAGGTCCTATTTGGTGTTTCCATGCTAACACCTCTCACAAAAGTTGTTCATCTAACAACTAAGACTCAATTTCTTCCATAAAAATGCAGCAAATAATAATGAAAGCTCTCATGGAAAAACTTTAAACCTTTCACCATATTGCACAATAGTCCCCTCATTTGAAAGCTCAAGCTCTAGGGGTTTCAAAAGTACAACTATTTTCAAGAAAAGATCACTAGAACACTTACTAATGAGGAGATGAGTGTGCTGAAATTTTTCAAGCTTTCAACCCTTATTTTCCTTGCAAATTTCGGTGGAAGAGATGAACAAGAAAGATGATATTTTCTCTTTCTTTAGTCTAATATTAAACTAGTCAAATTAGTCACCAACTCTTACTAACTTTGACCAAATTTTGTCCATCTTTGTCTCCCATCTAGTCTATGGCCGGCCAAGCAATTAAAAGGGGCTAAATTGCCTCTTAAAGACCTCAATTTAACAATCTATGGCTATTTGGTACCTTTAGAAATTAAAATGGAACTTTCACATTTTATGCGATTTAGTCCTTTTTCGCGATTAAACATGAAATCGCTAGAATTAAAGCACCAAAATTTTCATGCACATGTGCTGTCATGTTCTAATTCATAATATAACATGAAAATAAATTTCTCAAATCTCGGATTAATGATCCCAAGATCACTATTCTGACTAGCCCCTAAATCGGGCTGTTACAGGGGCTATGTCGCGACACAGGAGGGCTGTGTCGCGACATCGAGGGTAGTTTTGCTCTAGAACTTGTTTTTATCTTCCGTCTTCGATGTTGAGACATCAGTATCTTGGTGTCACGACATAGGCATTATTTTTGGCCCGAATAAGCATCTTTAGCTCTCGACTTAACCTACAAGCTCATGTTACCTTATTTATATAAATAAAATGTAATAAAAACTACTAGAAAGCATAAATTACTACTTTAAGAATGAAAACCTAAATATATACTAAGATGCTTTGATTTAACTATCAAACAAGCTAAACTTATGTGTGAAAAGGGTATAAAGAATAGTATAATTCATTTCAAATCACACCCCCACACTTAACTTGTTGCTTGTCCTTAAGCAACCAAAACACATATATTGGAAAAAGAGAAAATAAAAAAAATTAATATGAAAATGACTTAATTTCTTTCTTAAAACGAGCGAAAGTTAGTGAAGATGGATGTAAATAAGAACCTCACACCTAAACTCCCCCGCACTTAACTTTTTGCTTGCCTAAAGCAAACCAAGTCTGGACACATAGCATGCAATAGGAAGACATCCCTTAGGTTTTATTATTACTAAGAACATGATTGTAAAATATTAAAGGTATACCAATTCTTATCGCACATATAAGTTAATCATGATAGTTCGATGCCTTGAAATTTATTAAAGTAAATCATTATTAGTTTACAAAGTTACATTACTAACAACTTAGAAATAATTCCCATGACCAAATGTTTAACAATATCACCATTAACATAAATTAAATAGATATGTAGCAGACACAATAATGTGAATCAAAAACATTCATTAAATAAAATTGTTAGCAATTCCAGAAGATTATGCACAGAGAACGCTTAAGTCACATTGGTCTTCTAGGCTTGTAACGTTCTGAGGTTTAGGACAGTATGAGTTCAAAGAAAAATATGGCTCAAAACGGTGCAAACACTAGAAATAGTTAGGCATATGACATTGTTCCCTCTCTTCCCCCTTAATGTCCCATCCAAGCTCACTGCCTTTTGTCTCCCTCACTCACCTACATTATCTCTCCATGTAGGAAGATACAATATAATACTGGAAACTATGGTTGGCTTAACAAGTTTTAGTGCACTGATGAATGAGATTTCTTACTTTTGTGACTCTTTGTTTAGTCACTTTGACTTTTTACTCTTTTCTCAATCACAGGGCTTTTGTTTTTGTTATCTACTTTTTTTTTTCTCTTTTTTACTTTTGAATTTTTCTTGATTCTTCTTTGTCGCATAGTTTTACCCGACCTATAATCATTGTATCACATTGTTTCATCCTTTTTCACTCATTTTTAAACCACCGTGATGTATATACCTAGACCCTCAATATCTATGACCTAACATCTATTTCGTAATGTATTAAAGGCCCAATGATAGGGAAGAGTTCAAGTTTTATGTGTGGTCTTTGGGTTTCAATTTTGTTGGTTCATCAAAAAGGAGTTATCATGCTCAAATAAGGAGACTAGGGATTCATAGCATTAAGGTATGGTCATTTGAGAACTGACTATTCAAACAATGGCTTAGGTCATCCCTAAGCATCCCACCGTACACAATTTCTTTCAAGCTTCAAATTAAACCGAATGAATAGTAATCAACTAAAGCACTCATGTCTCTACGACTCTCTATAGGACTTATATCTCATATGGCATCATCAAACATTTTTACTTAGGTCTTTCTAATCTATTATGCAATTTAACTAGCTAACCTAATCAATTTCCCTAAAAAATAATCAAATTATCTTATACCAATAAAAAATTTCACGCTTGAATAGAATCATTACATGCTTTATTATCTTCAACTGCTATTCATTGTATTAATATAATACAAGCACCATGCAACAATAATTTTTTTTTAAAGTAAATAAATAATTAACTAAAACAAAGTAAAAACACACAAACTAATCATATATTCTTCCCCTACACTTTAAAACATACATTGCCCTTAACAAAAATTAATTAAAGTGCAAACAAGAAAACTTCCCTGAGTAGGTTGGATCATTGTTGTTATGATAATCTCAGGATTTGTGTGCTCCAAGCGTACAAAAAAAATACCTAAAAATATACTACGACAAGAAATATGAAATATAATATAAAAATAAGGGGAAGTGCCGGTAATAGATGACAGAGCGTCTAAAAATATACAGGTGAATTTGGACCTTAAATGTTGTAAAATGCGTTCTGTCTAGGATGTCGTGACATTGCGGTGTGATGTCGCAACATCGAGCCCAGTTTTTAGCTTTTTTCGACTTTTTTTTATTCTGTCACTCCATGGTATCTACACCTGTTGTGGGAAAACTAAACACAACGAAGACTAATAAAATAAACGAATAAAAATAAAAGTAAAAATTAAACAAAATTTAAAATAGGAAATAGAAGTTCTTTAAAGACCAGGACGATCCGTGTTGTAACATCCTGAATTAGGGGTTGTCTAAAATTTAATTAATTTCCCATGTGTGCGCTTGAAGAATTAAATACTAGGATCATTTGGCATGTTTTAGGGTCTAGAAATAACCCCGAGCTAGGCCTGACTTAGAACTAAAAATTTCTTTCTAAGTGCTTTAAAGGTAGGGAGCCTTAGTAAGTAGGGGTTACAAGAATAAATTAGGGATTATTTGACACAGAAATGGCCTTGGAATAGTGGCAAAAGGGAGGCCACTTAAGAGTTGGAGTTGACGCCACAGGGAGAACAAGGGGAGCTTGTGTTCGAGTCGCGAAAATTCCTCTTTTTGCTCTTAATTGGGACGGCATAGGGGGGAGAGATTTTCTCATTTTAAACTCTTTTAAATGATAAGGGATAATGAGGATATTATTTGGTTTTTAAATGGATTTTATTTGATTAATTCCAAGGAGAAAATTTAGGCTTTTAATTTATTCAAATTATTTTGAATATCTTCAAACGATTGGTCAAGAGCAATTCAAGGAAATTGCTGAAAATTTGAACTCCTTATTGATAGGAGTGGACGGCAAGCATAGGGGGTTAGTGTCGAATTTTCTTAGCCTCTTCCTCATAACTTTCGGCTAGCTGTCATATTTTTGTTCTTCCTTTTCATTCTCTCTCAAACCAAAAATACCATTTGCCATCTACCTCTCTTATTCTTTTTGACCCTTAGCCGAAACACCTACCCTCTTTCCCTCTCTTTTTCTTCCTCATCTTCTCAAAATCGAAACCCCATCTCCCTTTTTCCCATTATTTTCTTCCTCTAGCCGAACCTACTCCCTACCACCTTACCGAATTTCTTTCCTCTATTTGGTGTAGTCTTGGCCGAATATCAAGCAAAGGTGACCTCCTCTAGTCTTTTCTCCAATCGGTTCATAAGGTGGGTAAGTGGTCAAAGCCGAATGCCTTATTTTGTTTCTCTTGTTCTTGTCGACTTCTAAAGGAATAAGAGCCGATTTCGGCACTTGTGGGCAAGGGTGCTAATTACTTGTTGAAACCGAATCTGTCTAGGTGCTCCGGGATTTTGAGATCTTCAAAACCAAGCCTTCATTCGTTATCAATCGGTTGGTAAGTGGTGGTAAGGATCGATTTTCATAGATTAAACTTTTAAGTATTCAAAAGCAAGGCTATTAACTTTATGATGGCCGATTGTAGGAAGCGGAATAATCGCATACCGTGCCGAAGTTAGTACTCAAGCGTGTAGGTAAGGATTCGGGTTTAGGAGATGACCCTTTAGATTTATTTGGTTTGGCCGAATAGGCCATGTCACTAACCCTTGTGTATGGCCGAATATAGGGTAAGGAAGGCTAGTGGGGCCGATTGGTTTCTCCGGGATTTAGGACTATCATTGGTGACAGGTGTGTACATACACACTTTATAACTATTAATGTGCTAAATGCATTACTGTGTATATTTGGATTTAATACCATCATGGTATAAGCAAGGATTCTGTAAGTCCTTGTCGTTATGAGTTTCTTTATGATGCTTTTGGGAAGCATGACATATTTGGTATATGTGACTTAAATACATGGATATTGATAAATCCGGTGTATGTTGCTGCTAAGTAAGCATGTTGACATGATTTGTTAAATAACATTGATTGATGTGGGTTATATGAGTGGAGGGGAAGTGATATTTGTGTCGACGGACACCGGTGGTTTGGTACCACATTTCGTGACTTCGGTCACGTGAGGTTTGGCACCTCCGGAGGTTTGGCACCTCATAGCGTCTCGTCCGGTGGCTTAGCACCACGGTGGGTTGGCCCACGATTTACATTATGGGATTGACGCCAGTGATTTGGTATCACACGATGGGTTGGCCCCATCATTTGATTTGTGACTTCGGGTCACCAGTGGTTTGGCACCACCAGTGGTTTGGCACCACCAGTGGTTTGGCACCACAATATGACGGATTTCGTGACTTTAAGTCACCAGTGGTTTGGCACCACCAGTGGTTTGGTACCACACGGGGTAGAGAAAGGTGTTTGGATGGGTAGGTTGGGTGCATGGTTTAGTGCATGTTAATTTGTTATAAATTGTGTATATTGTTGCACTAAATCGGGGAAGGGTTACACATTGAGTCTTGGTGACTCACCTTCTCCTTTAACATTTTTCAGGTGACTCGTAGATCGCGGATGAGGAGCCGGATGGACTCGAGGTGGCCATGCAGTGGAAATATTGGTTTAAATGGACTTGAATTATTTTTACTTATTCCTGGTTTCATTTGCTCAAGTTGTAATAAGGCCTCCTAAGATTATTTTTTTTTACTTTGCATGTTTTGGATAATTTGTTTAAATTACTTAGTGACTTTAAAATGGTTATACATGTTTTCTTAAATTCAAACGTAAATGGTTTTTTTTCTATGCCATCGGGTATGTCTGAAATCGGTAACAACCTGATTTAATATAATTTTTAAACAACTAAGTTAAGTTTTGTTTCTTCATACACACAAATGTTTTATTTAACGAGATAATTGAAAATAAGATGTTTTCATCAAAACTCAAATCGGCTAAAGGGATTTTCAAAATGGTTTTCTCTGTGACATACCAAATTCGATCGTAATGTTTGGGCCGGGTTTGGGGTGTTACACGTGTCGCCACCATAGAAGAACTTCCAGCTGGTTCTCGACACGTTGATCCATCGCTTGTTCCTCTGTCGATGTATATGAACCAGCCTCTCCAATCGACTCCATTGATATTGCCTTATTTTCAGCAGTCGCAGCATCCACATTACAAGCCATTTGGTACCAAATCTGAGCCAACCTTAAATTGTTTTCTAGGGTAATATTGCCTCGAGCTTCCTCCCTTCTATGCCGCGTGAAGTTTTGGTCACTCAAGATTTGATTCCTTTGTCAGATGAAAATCAGTTGAACTCATCAATCACTTTGGCTGGTACCTTCTCTGCTACGGCCAGAAAGTGTATTGGCTCTTCTACACTTTCATTTAGAATTGTTTTAAGCTTCATGTTAGTGGTTACTTCTAGTTGTACGTCATTGGCTATCTCTACTATTATGTTTGTTTCTCCGTTAATTGGATCGAGGACACCTTCGAGTATGTGTGGTTCATCAACACAGTCCTTAATTCCAAACTCTATCTGATTTCAATCATCTAAGTCTGGACGATTGTTGGTAATACAGTGGTCATCATGGTCAGAATTGAGAACATTATGTACGACCTGTTCCCATTGAGGTAATTCCTCTGATATCTCTCGGAGCATTGCCATCATTTGTGTCACCATATATAACATTCTTGATAAAATGTTGGATGTTTCGTTGTTAGCTTGGTAGATTTGATCACACTCAAATGGACGTTTATTCGGCTCACGTACAGGTTTCTCTGGATACTTGCTTTTATCTTTTTGGTCATAACTCCCAGACGCATCATAAGGTAACTTGTCCATATGTTTGGCCATATTGTATTAATTGCTATCACTCCACCGGTTTGTTGAAGCTCCATTCAACCAAATTTTTCCTTCATTATTGTGCCACTCATCATACCAAAAGGACAACTCATCTGACTTAGACCCACTATCGTCGTCATCAAATTTCTCCATGTGTGCGTCGATGTTCTGGGCTAAACGTTTGATGGGCTTAATTGTTCCACATGAAAATATCTTTGGTGGATTAGAAAGAGACTCTATTGGGTATTCGAGCATATCAATCTTTTTATCATCTAACTCATACATAGGTTCATATGAATACCCTTCTTTTCCATATTCGCTATACAAACTCCATTGATCCATCGAATCTCCATCTAACCAACTTGATTCCTCATCATTGTATAAGTTCTCGCACATCATGCCTTTATAGCAACTGTAATCATCATTAATTGCACTCATGGTTAAATTTTCTTAATCAACAAGGGAAATAATAAAGTAATAAAAATTATGAAAAACAAAAATTAAGCTGAAATAATAAATTAATAAATTAGCACACTATCTATCTCGTTTGTATTTTGACTAAGAAATTGATTCAATAACAATTATCACCGTCACAATCCCCGACAAAGGCGCCAACAACTTGACCACCTCTAGACGTACTAACTTCTAGAGTGTGAATATCGTAGTAAAAAATATGGATTTTAGGCGGTCTCCGCAAGTATACGGGTCAGGTAGTAATATAGTTTGTTTCCAACGAAACACTTGGTAAGTATTCCAAGGATCGTACCCAATGAATTGTAGTTTGGGGAAAACTATTATTAAGTCAATTACCAAAAATAATTACTAATCTACTCGAGTCACGAATTAGTAGTGTTAATCAAGAAACAAGATGATAATAATAAACTAAATAAATTTAACTAAACCTAAATCTACTCCTAGGTTCATGTATCGGCTTTTCCAATTCCTTGTTTTGACTACGCAAGTTCTTTTAAGCCTAAATCCAATTGTTTTACCTAATTAATTATTTATGTAGGATTCTAATCAATCAACTAGTCGATACCCCAGCAAGATCTTCCGATCTTCCACTAAAATAACAAGTCGGCAAGGACTACTTATCTTCTAACCTCACAGTCTAAAACAGTTTAGGGTTAAGGTGTTCACAGATAAGCCATACAAATTTTGGGTATATTCCCACCTAAATGTCTTCCTAGGGTCGTCAAGTCTAGGGTTTCAGTTCCTCCTCTCTGAAACAGTTGGTCCGCTAAGAAACTTTATCCCTCAATCAATTAATAATATTAGAACAGCTGAAACATATGAGATACATATGAAGCGTAAATTGATTCTAATATTTACACAAACATTCAATTAAGAAATGTTAAAGAAAGAGATATAAAGAATAGAATTAAGGAAAAGGGATGCTCATGGATTTATCGATGAAAGAGTGGCGAGAGTCTCATTTAAGAATAGGATCTTCCAATTACAAGAACATAAAATAACCTAAGTAAAAACTAAGAACGAAATAAAAACCCTAAGTATATTTTCTGTCTCCCTAAAAATTATGTGTTTAACCTTATTACAATGGCCTTTATATAGGCTCAACTTGGAAGATTAAAGTGCCTAAATTATTCTTGAAGTCCTTAGAGTTCTATTAGGATAAATACAACTAATTTCCCTCCAAAATGTAATTAAAATGTGTAGGAATTTTTGGGTTGTGTAGGGGCTTGGTTGCAACACAAGTCTGCGATGTTGCAACCAACCACAGGGGGTATGTCGTGACAAAGGAGGGCCGTGTCGCGAGATCAAGGGAAATTTTGCTCCGAAACTTGTTTTTAGCTTCTGTCTTCGATGTTGAGACATTAGTATCTTGGTGTCACAACATAAGCATTAGTTTTGGCATGAATAAGCATCTTTAGCTCTCGACTTGTCCTACAAGCTCATGTAACCTTATTAGATAAATAAAATGTAATAAAAACTACTAGAAAGCATAAATTACAACTTCAAGTATGAAAACCTAAATATATACTAAGATTTTTTATTTAACTATCAAACAAGCTAAAGTTGTGAGTAAAAAAGGTATAAATAATAGTGTAATTCATGGAAAATCAGTACACTATCTAACTCGTTCAACTTTCGACTAATATTACTTACAACTAATCGATTCAATAACAATTATCACCATCAAAATCCCCGACAATGGTAACAACAACATAACCGCCTCCGAACGTACCAACGTCTAGAATGTGAATACCACAACTAAAGATATATATTTGAGGTGGTGTTTGTAAGTATATGGGTGAGGTTGTAATATAGTTACAACGAAGTAGGTAAGTACTCCAAGGATCATACCCAAGAGATTGTAGTTTGGGGAAGACTATTATCAAACCAATTACGGGAAATAATTACTAATCTACTTGAGTCATGAATTAGTAGTGTTAATATGGAAGCAAGATGATAATAATATTAATTAACTAAATAAATTGAATTAAACCTAAATCTACTGTTAATTTCATGTATCGGCTTCTCCTATCCCTTGTTTCGACTACACGAGTTCCTTTAGCCTAAATCCAATTGTTTTATCTAATTAATTATTGATGTACGGTTCTAATCAATCAACTAGTCAAAAGCCTAACAGGATCTTTCGATAGGGCCACTAGAATAATGAGTCAACAAGAACTACTTATCTTCTGACCTCATACTCCATACCGGTTTGAGGTTAAGGTGTTCACAGATAGGTCATACCAATTTTGGGTTAACTCCCACCTTATTGACTTCCTAAGGTTATCAAACCTAGGGTTTAAGTTCTTCCTCTCCTAAATAGTTGATCTGCTAAGAAACTCTATCCTTAAATCAATTAATAAGATCGAAAAAATTGAAATCATACGAGATATGAATAAAGCATAAAATGATTCTAATCTTTACACAAACTTTCAATTACACAATGTTAAAGAAAGAGATGTAAAGAATAGAATAAAGGAAAAGAGATGCTCATGGATTTATTGATGAAAGCATGGCTCTGGAACAATCTCCACTCACGGGATTCTCACTTCGAAATAGGATCCTCTGATTACAAGAACATAAAATATCCTAAGTAAAAACTAAGAATGAAATAGAAACCCTAAGTATATTCTCTGTCACCCTCCAATTGTGTGTTTTAACTGATTACAATAGTCTTTATATAGGCTAAACTTGGGATATTAAAGTGCCTAAATTGTCCTCGAAGTATTTAGAGTTTGACTAGGAAAAATATTCCTAATTTCCCTCTAAAATAAATCTTTCACGTACAGGGACTTTTTGGGTTGTGCAGGGGCGGTGTTGCAACGTAAGCCTGTAGTGTTGCAACATCAGCTTCTGGTGTCGCGACAACGGGGGTAGTTTCGCTCCAAAACTTATTTTTAGCTTGTATCTTCGATGTTGAGACATCAGTGTCTTGGTGTCGGACGTAGGCATCAATTTCAACCTGAATATGCATTTTTATTTCCTGACTCTACCTACAAGCCCATGTAACCTTATTTAGATATATAAAATGTAATAAAAACTACTAGAAAGCATGAATTACTACTTTAAGTATGAAAACCTAAATATATACTAAGATGCTTTGATATAACTATTAAACAAGCTAAAGTTATATCCATAAAAGATGTAAATAATAGTGTAATTCATGGCAGATCAAGAGTTAGCAGTGCAAGTTTACTTTACACTTCTCCATACTATAGCTTCATCGCATAGTACGAATACATTTCACGATTTTGATTTCCTAGAATCTTTACAGGATTTGAAGTCTGAGTTTATGTATCCAATAGGAGTAAGGTTCTCCCTAGAATACACAAGCATATAATCTTTGGTTCTTTTAAGATACCTGTAACA
Source organism: Gossypium sturtianum (assembly GCA_025698515.1). Taxonomy (NCBI): domain Eukaryota; kingdom Viridiplantae; phylum Streptophyta; class Magnoliopsida; order Malvales; family Malvaceae; genus Gossypium; species Gossypium sturtianum. The sequence continues at coordinate 116,173,285 of CM046954.1, read as the reverse complement.
CCCCTTACCCGTGTTCAACGTCGGAACAGGGTACGAGGCGTTACCGGACAATAACACTTGCAACTGAACAAATTCAAGGCATAAATTTTCGTTTAAAATTTAAAACTTTTATCTTATATCATCAAGTCCTAAAATGGGCCTACAAGTCCCAAAACATGCTTTGGGAGCGATTCGGGACTAAAACGAGAACTTTTTAAAACTATTGGAACATTTAGAAAATTTCTTTGTTTTGGAGAGTCACACGCCTGTGTGGGCAGGCCGTGTGGTCACACCCGCCCATGTCCTCCACCCGTGTAACTCTCTATTTATGAAATCATCATTCTTTTTGGATCACACGACCAAGTCACACACCCGTGTGCTAGATCGTGTCCTCCACACAGCTGAGACACACGGCCATGTCTCTGCCTGTGTGGTCAAGAAGATGACTATTTTCCAAGCCAATTTCTACCCTATCCTGCCCATACTTCAAGTATAACTTGAATGACACATTTCATGACATATTAAAGCTACAAAACATCCACCACACACACGTAACAAGTCATAGCATACAATTTACTCAACCATGGAATGCGTCATCATGAGTTTATAGCATAACCAATTCATTGGCCACATTAAATGGCTTGATACAACAATGAACTCCGAATATCATGGGTCATTATTCTAGGAAAACTCATAGTAACATATACACATGACCAAGTTTCCTATACATTCCATAACCTTAAGTATAAAATCATCTATACCTAAATTGTAAGCTCAATAGTGTGATAGGTTCTCCAGTGACTTCCAACCTGAGCTAACCTGAGTACATTATAAACACGAAAAACAACGGAGTAAGCTATAAAGCTTAGTGAGTGCGTATGTAAATAATAAACAATTGATTACCATGCTTTTAACAATCCTCATTATAAGCTCTCAAGATATTACCATCATTATTGCATAAAATTTCAAAATTCATTTATGTTCATCTTGAGCTGTTTACTCGAGTTACAGTCACTAAATTATTTTTATCCGGAGCTACGGAACTCCAAATTAAGATCCGATAATTAACCCTGAAACTAGACTCACATATATTATTACCATAAAATTTCCAGAATTTTTGTTCAGCCAATCGGTACAATTTATTCTTTAAAGTCTCCCCTATTTCGCTGTCTGATAGTTCCGACCCCTCTTCACTAAAAATTAATTATCTGATTGTACAAAACTCTAATGACATTTCCATTTGTTTCTCTTGAAAATAGACTCATTAATTATTTCAAGAATATAGGTTTTATCCCATTATTATTTTTGTAAAATTTTTAATGACTTTCCAAAGTCAGAACAGGGGATTCTAAAATCATTTTGACTTTGTCTCACTAAAATCCAATTATCTCACTATATGAAATTCTTTTTATTATTCTATTTCTTTTATGTAGAAATAGACTCAATAAGCTTTAATTTCATATCTCATTCAACCTCAAAATCGATTTACACCATTTTTGGTAATTTTTCAAAGTTACACAATTGCTCCTGTCCAAAACTGTTTTATTTCAAATTTCACTCTTTCATGAAACATCATAACAATATGTTCACATTCAATAACATAATTTGATTAGCATGAATAATACAAAACTTTATCACTTCACTTACTCGTTTTAATTCTCACCAAAATTCATTATTGTAACACTCCAAACCCGGCCCAGAAGTTAGGCCCGAATATGGCGTGTCACACAAAAACTCGTTTGAAAATTTCAGCCTCTTTGTTAAAACCCAAAACACTTAAGCAATTATTAACTACTTGAAAACGTAATTATCTTTAAAAAACCTTTTTGATGGCGAAAGCATATTTGAGATAAACAATTTACAAAAATGTGACGTTTAGAAATAGAGTTGCAGAAGCGTTTTGAAAACGTTGCGGAAACGTAGATAAAATACAAGTAATTTTGTTTGATAAATCGATAATCAGACTAGTAATCTTTTAAAAACCACGACTTTTGAAAATATTAATAATAATTCAAAACAAAACTTCCGAGTTAAAATATTTGTAAAGGTTTATTATGGAATCCATTTGTGAATTCATTTTATAAAAACAAAACCTTTATTTAAGTTTCTTTAAAAATCCCAATTAAAGTAATTTGAGCAAGATATAAATACGTCAAGCATAAAACAAAAATTAAAAATAAATCCAGAGGCCTTATTACAACTTTAAAACCCGAAATAGTAAAAGCAACAAAATAATAGAAATCTAGAGTTCAAAATGAAACACCATTTCTGAAGTATGGCCTCCACCCGAGTTATCCGTAGCCCAAGTCCACATCACTGAGCATTACCTACAAGGGTTAAGAAAAAGGGGGAGTGAGTTACAAGAACTCAGTGTGAAACCCCTTACCGTCATCCACTGGGCCTGAACCCGCTTAGAAATCATCTTGGACCAAAGCCCATAAACAAATAATAAATAAATGAAATGAATGCAACCCATCCCATCCTACCGGTCGCCTAACTCTCCACCCGTACCAACCAATCTCTCTGTGTGGGATCAAGTCAACCCACCCCTTGATCTCTCCAATTTGCAAATAAGTCGCCATTTATACTATTTGTGGTCGAGCCACCAAATTAATATACGGTAAAATGATTGACACAGAGTCGTTAATTCATATGTTAGGCACATAGCCATTATCAGAATTTGTGGCAATGCCACCGGTCTATATTTCTCTTCATTCAAATTTTCCCACCCCATGCAATATGTAAAGATGCATCAAACATAATCGTAAAACATCCATATAAAAATAACATCCATTAACCTATTGAATAGTTTTTATGAATCAGCCCATTAAAGCAATACGATCATTCGGCCCATAGGGAAATTTCGGTAATTCGGTCCACAAGGACATTTCGGTAAATCGGCCCATTATAACAATCTATCAAATCGGCCCATAGAGGCATTCTATCAAATCGGCCCATAAGGCATTTCGATAATTCGGTCCATAAGGACATTTCGGTAAATCGGTCCAAAAGAACATTTCGGTAACTCGATAATTTTACCCACTAAGGGTAATTCGGTAATCTCGTAACCCAGGGGTATTTTGGTAATTTACCCTCTAAGGGTATTATGGTAATTCGGCAACCCCGGACTTAACTACTAATTTGAGCATAGAAAATTGAAACTGTCCATCTGTGTCATACTGACTAAACTGACCATAACTCGGATTAGGAAACTTGAAATTTAGATCCGTAAATTTTCCTTGAAACTAGACTCATATATCTTCTTACGATAATTTTTCCAGAATTTTTGACTTAACCATTTAGTACAGTTTATTCCTTAAAGTTCCTTTTTTTCACGGTCCAACGATTCTAACCCCTCTTACCTTAATTTCAAATATCTCACTGTACGGTTTTTATATACTGTTCCCACTTATTTCTATTGAAAATAGGCTCACTAAGGAATCTGTACATATAAATTATAACTCATAATTCACTTTGTACAATTTTATACGATTTTACCAAGACAGAACAGGGAACCACGAAGTCATTCAGAACCAGTCTCACTAAAATTAAGATATCTCAGAATATAAAATTCCTTTTCCTTCTCCGTTTCTTCCATATCAAAATAGACACAGTAAGCTTTAATTCGATATCTTATTCACTTATTAATATCTTTTCTCCTATTTTCCGTGATTTTTCAAATTCACGTCACTGCTGCTAACCAAACTATTTCATTGCAAAAATATGGTTACCACTATGAACCTACGCACGTCCGAGTGGTCACGGATACCGGTTTTCGATTTTCTTTGGTATTTCGACCGAATCACAGAATATTTATGCAAACTTTCAGAGAAGTGTGAGATTACACACCATTTCAAATATGTATTTGGAAGGGTACGGGATTACACACCTTATTTTGATTTCCTAAAGTACCACTCTCCGTTGATCCTAGAACAATACCAACCAAGAGTTAGCCTCGGATTTCCAAAATATTTCATACTCAACGTATTACTTACACTTGAATCACTTACCACTATATCTGAAGGATTGGCAAATAGAATATATCGAGTGATTTCGTCCCTAAAACATAATCGATTAGTCGAAACTTTAATCCGATTTGCAACATAGCCAAATAGAGATATAACGAAAAATCCGAAAATGAACCCCTTACCTTAATGATGATAGATCCGACTTCAATCGTTTGACTCAAGACTAGAGAGGAATCAACAAGAATGTGCTTTCCAACCACACACTAGAACACAATTCAATCAAAGAAGATGTGATCACAAAGTGATGTTGATTAAAGAAGAAGAAAAGGTTGATGAAATGGTCAAAAGAAAGAATGGATGGAGAAAAGTGCTTTGTTAGTTTCAGCTATCAAAGGGGGATGAGCAAAGGTGAGTGTTTAGGCCAAAAAAAAGAAAAAGAATGCACAAATGTGTTAGGAGGTTTCGGCAAAGAAGAAAGAAAAGAAGAAAACTAAACTCACAAAGAGTAGAAATTTTGAGAAAATGACACAATTGATGCTAAAAGTATTTTTGACCAAAACAAACACTATAGTTTTACCAAAACACCAAGTAAAATTTGGCTGCCTCCCTTTAGTCCCAAAACCGTCCACATACATGACCATAATGGTCAAAAGTTGGCCAACCACACTTTCCATAACGCTTCCCTTGAAAAAGGCCACATGTTCCCCTTACTTTCCCCTTTCTCTTGATTTCTTTCCTCCCCTTCATCCTTTCTGTAATATCCGGGATTTAGGGGTCTCGCATTTTGCATATATGTGTGTGTGTGAGTGAGTATGCTCTGTGTGCTGTTTGATTGTGTTTGGGGGCTCCGGGAAACCTTGGGGTTAGGTGGAAGCCTTAGTGAAACTTTTTGGTTTAAGCTGATTAGGGGGGAGCTAAGGGAGCTAGGCCTTAAGGGGTTTAAGGTTGCGTTTAGGGACACAAGAACTCAGTTGGTAAAGTGGCTGGGAGGCGCCACTTAAGGTGCAAGTGGATGACGCCTCAGGGAGTGAGAAGGGCCTTGGTTCGAGCAACACTGGCAGCATTTTGGCATTAGTTTTTGCGTCAAGGGGAGTGAAGAGTTGGATTCGGCTATGGCGCTGGGAAGGTGGAATTTCACTTAGTCAAATTGTTTTGAATGTGCGGCTAGGAGAAGAGATGAGAGTTTGACTCATTCAAACTCATTTGAATGTGGGGAGGGGAGGAAATGTGGGGGAAAATAAGGGATGTGGAGAGGGGGTGAGAGTTGGCCGGTAGTAGGGCTCTTGGGATGTCATTTTCGGTCATGATAGGGGGGAGGTAGAGGCCAAATTTGCTTAGTGTGGTATTAGGCACCCTTTTTGCGTTTTCTCTCTTCCAAAAGCTCATTTGTTTTCTTTCTTTCCCTTTGTGATTGAAAGCCGAATGCACCCATCACCATAGCCGAAATTCCCTAAGCCTTCATCTTTTCATCTCAGTCTCGTTTCATCACTTTTCCATCTCTCTTAAATCGAGTTTTCTCTCCATAATTCCCTATAGCCGAACCTCTATTTAAGCCTCACCATCATTCTTTTCTTCTTTTGCTTTCATCAAAACCGATTAGTGCTTTGGCCGAACCTTCTACCCATCATTTTCTTTTATTCTTATCTACACTTTTCTTCTATTCTTTTTCTATCACGTTGATCTCCAAGGGTTGTCATCAAGTCGAATCTTCCAGTGCCGATCATATCGTGAAGGAAAGACTTATTTTGATAGACGACTTGTAGTGAGGTGTCGTCGGCCATCTTGTGCAATCCCTTCCAATCGACCTCAATAGTGTGGTAAGGGATCTCTCTTGGGTTAAATCTCCCTTTTCTTACTTTGGTTGCCGAAATCAGAGACTTAACTCTGTATTTAGGTGTGTGGCCGAATCTATCCAAGGACTTGGGTTCGTAACTTTTCTTTGAAGCCAGCGTTAGGAGCAAGAGCCTTCGGGGTTTGATCGAATAAGGTAATGAGATAGTGATATTCGGCCAAAGGCCATATCTTTTAGCTAAGAAATGTTAGCCAATTCTAACTAGACTGTTGTAGGGAGGTTTCGACAGAGGTTAAGGAGAAGCTTCGGGATTTGGATCTACTTCGGTAAGAGTACTCAATTAAGATGAGGTCTTTGTCTCGTTTAGATTTTGATTTATCAATTAACCGGGTATTCTGATTAAGTGCTATTCAATGGATGCGAGTACCAGTCGAGGAGAGGAAGGGGTTGTCTCTACCCCTAAGTTCAAGAAACGTTCAGTTTCTGCAGTTCGGGATTGGCCACCAGGGTGTGGGCCAATGTCGGAAAGGGACAAGCATATCACTGTAGTCTCTTCGAGTGAGGACGCTTAGGAAATCGAGAGTGTAGTGCTTGAGTTATCAGTGTGTGGTTAATTTGCGTTTCTGTTAATTAATTAGTTGTATGTATTATGTGTGAAATGGCCAAACAAATGGTCGTGGTGGAATTGTTACCTTTAATGGTATGTCGGGTAACTGAGTTAGTCTTTTATTTATGGTGTGGCTATGGATGATTGTTGTGGATACACGTAGCATGTCATATGCCTATATAATCTGTTCATGCATTATTTGGCCATGTCATTTTAACATGTTGCATATGCATGGGGTGGTATATATATGGAATGAAGGACGGGGTGTACATTTATGTATCGTGGTTTAGTGACGACCTCGAGCCTCATCGTGGATTGATGTTAGCCTTGAGCTACATCGTGGATTGACGTTGACCATGGGTCACGCCAGGATTTTTGTGATTTAATCACGTGGACCGATGGCTAGGCCACTAGGTGGACGGCATTGATTGCCGAATTGGTGTGTAGCGGTTGGAGGGTCGATTTAGTAATCACCTGGTGTGTGGTGGCTGGATACGGGGGTGTGTAGCAGATGGACCCTAGGATGGGTTGGGTACATTTTGCAGTATTACATGCCATGTGGATTTGTGTGGTTTTGGGCCAAGCCCATATGCGGAAATTTGTGGGTTAATTACACAACTGAGTCGGTTTGACTCACCCAATATTTACCAAACAATGCAGGTGATACATGATGTCTTGGAACGGGTTTGGAGTGGATTCAAGATGGCCATGCAGATGCGATTTTACTTACTTAAATACATTTTCTTTAATTTCAGTTACATCGGGATGATTTTATTGTAATAAGGCCATTTTAAGTAGTTGGGATTTTCATTATGTTTTATGCTAGATCGACTATCGATTAATAATTGCAAATGATTTCGAAATCAGATTTTTACAACTTAAAAACTTAAGTTAAGATTTTCAAATCTGGATACTCGTAACAACACAACTTTCCTAAAGTTTCAAACGTATACGATTTTCAACTTCACACGAACTTTAAAGTTGTATTTTTCCGGCAAATCAATTTCCAACACGACAAACTTCTTATAAATAAGTTAAATCCTATGGATGGGATATTTGATTAAAACCCAACACGTGTTTTCACCCTTCAAGTAAATTCTTTTCAAACGTTTTTCCCAGTAACATTCCGAATTCGGCCGTGGTATTTTGGGCTGGGTTTGGGGTGTTACAATTTGGTATCAGAGCCCGGTTTTAAACTCGGCCTATGGATTTTGAGGCCCACAAATGTTTTTAAACTCTGTGTTTTAAGTTGGTTAAAGAAATTTTTCATGGAAAGGGTTTATGAAGGCATGGCACTCGAATCTTCCGCCCCAGGTCTGCCAGGTAAGTCTTCTACCTTGTTAAACAAAATGAAGTGGATATGTGATGTATTGTGGTGGATATGGACATTAGAACTTAAGATATTCTCTTTAGAGACTGAAACTTTAGGGATATGTGTTCCTTGTGAAAGAATAACTTAAAATCCTATAGCATAAAACTACTCTTTTAATCAATAAGTGAAAAGAAGCTAATACATAAAATTTCTTAAATCAGATTAAGAAGCGACATTAGACATGAGTTCTAGGGGATGTGGTCGTAGTATCCACGGGCGTGGTAGAGGCAGAATGATCGTATCGGAACCAGTTGGGTCTGGTCAGGGTTCAGAGAACGAGGCGCCGCCACCGGCCGTAGGAGCAGAGTTTTAGGATCAAACGGGAGGAGATGACGCAATGTCGCAGGCTATGCTATGAGTTTTGGAGAGCGTCGCAGGAGCTAATATGGGTAATGGGGCTCAGAAGTCTGTGTCTGAGAGGCTTAGAGCAAACGGAGCTGAAGTATTTAGAGGGGTATTTGGGGTAGCTCCGAATGTGGCGGAGTACTGGTTAGAGGTAGTCGAAAGGATCATGGACGACTTGGACTGCACTGCTGAGGAGAAGTTGAAAGGCGCTGTTTCTTTGCTCCGGGATGAGGCCTACCAGTGGTGGCTTACTGTCAGAGAGGGTACTCCGGCGGATCGAGTGGATTGGGGTTACTTTAAGATTAAGTTCGAGGGGAAGTACGTTGGAGCAAGTTATGTGGACGTACAGAGGAAGGCGTTCCTGAATTTAGTGCAAGGGGGCAAGTCAGTAGCAGAGTATGAAGCGGAGTTCTTGCGGTTAATTCGGTATACCAGAGGGATTGTTGCTACCGATTATGAGTCGTGGTCGATTTGAGGATGGGTGCGAGATGAGTCATGAGTGTTGATAGCTCCTCGGCGGAGAGGGACTTTGCTATTCTGGTAGAGAAAGCTCGGATAGTGGAGGAAGTTAAGTAAACTGAGGGGCAGAACAGAGATAAGGAAAGAGGCCGGAATAAGAGGAGTTTTAGACCGTCAGTATTATCTGGGGGTTATCAGAAAAGACCTAGGGTTGAGAATTCTACTCGCGCTCCTGTGCCAGGTGTTGGGAATCAGGTCCGTCCATGTGCTTAATGTGGGAGGACTCATGTAGGAGAGTGCTGGGAAAGTAGTAAAGAGTGTTTCAGGTGTGGGTCCAAGGCTCACTTGGTTAAGAATTGTCCTCAGGATATGGATAGGGCTCGGACAGCAAGTCAGGGGTATGTGCAGCCCGGAAGGGGTGGTTAACAGGTGTCGAGGGGTCGTGGTCCGAACCGTGGAGGAAATGGTTTTGGCCGAGGTCGTGGAGCATCGGGTAGAGGTGCTAGGGGTTCAGATACAAGGCAGCCAGGGTTGGTTTATGCAGCCAGGCGTCGTGAGGAGGGGGATGCGCCAGATGTGATCACGGGTACATTCCTTATTTTTGGATTACCCTTTACTACTTTAATTGATGTGGGGTCGACTCATTCTTACATTGCTAGTGAAGTGTCCGGAACTTTGAATGGGAACTTTGAGACTGTTCTTAGGAAGTTGACCGTACTTAGTCCTTTAAGGCAATCAGTGGTAGTAGACAAACTCTTTAGGGAGGTGCCTTTAGAGGTTCAGGGGACGGTGTTCCCGGCTGACTTGATGGAGCTGCCATTCGGGGAATTTAACTTAATCTTAGGTATGGACTGGTTAGTGAGGTACCGTGCAAATTTGGATTGTGCTGCCAACCGCATGTCGTTGAGGACTCCCGAAGACAATGAGATTGTGGTGATAGGTGAGAGAAGGGATTACTTCTCTAATGTAGTGTCCGCCCTTAAGGCGGAAAAGATGGTAAAGAAGGGATGTATGACTTTCCTGATGTTTGTCAGTGCTTTGGAGGCTAAGGAAGCAGCTGTAGGAGAGGTCAAGACAGTGAAGGAGTTTGTGGATGTCTTTCCGGAAGAACTTCCAGAGTTGCCTCCGGATCGTGAGGTGGAGTTCGGAATCGATTTGTTGCCAGGTACAGCGCTAGTGTCTATCGCCGCATGAATGGCAAAGAAAAGAGTTGGGGAACTCAAGGCCCCGGATCCAAGAATTGTTAGATCACGGGTTTATCCGACCCAGTGTGTCTCCATGGGGAGCACCGGTCCTATTCGTGAAGAAGAAGGACGGGACTATGCGTATGTGCATAGACTACCGGCAGTTGAATAAGCTGACAATCAAGAACAAGTACCCGCTGCCGAGGATAGACGACTTGTTTGATCATCTCAAAGGGGCTGCGGTATTTTCAAAGATAGATCTGAGGTCGGGATATCATCAGCTTAAGGTGAAGGAAGCAGATATTCATAAGACAGCTTTCCGGACTCGATACAGGCATTATGAGTTCCTAGTAATGTCGTTCGGGTTGACAAACGCCCCAGCCGCGTTCATGGATATGAAGAACCGAGTTTTCCAACCCTACTTGGATCAGTTCGTCGTGGTGTTCATAGACGACATCCTGGTATATTCCAAGTCTGAGGAGGAGCACGATGCGCATCTCCGGGTAGTGCTGCAGATTTTGAGGGAAAAAAAGTTGTACGCCAAATTCAGAAAATGCGAATTTTGGTTAAGGGAAATTACTTTTCTGGGTCATGTGGTGTCTGCAGAAGGGATAAGAGTGGATCCTCGGAAGATTGAGGCGGTGTTAGACTGGAAACCACCTAAGTCAATGGCAGAGGTTCGCAGTTTCTTGGGGTTAGCAGGCTACTACAGGAGATTTGTTGAATGGTTTTCGTCAATAGCAGCACCTCTGATGAAATTGTTAAGAAAGGAGGTACCTTTCATGTGGACAGATAAGCAGTAGGAGAGTTTCGAGAAGCTGAAGAGGGTTTTGACAGAGGCTCCGGTTTTGATTCAGCCTGAAGCGGGGAAAGACTTTGTAGTGTACTGTGATGCTTCTCACACGGGGTTAGGTTGTATGCTGATGCAGGAAGGAAAGGTTGTTGCCTATGCGTCTCGGCAGTTAAGGCCGCATGAAGTTAACTATCCGACGCATGATTTGGAGTTGGCTGCAGTGGTTTTTGCGTTAAAGGTGTGGAGACATTACTTGTACGGAGAGAAGTCGGTGATCTACACAGACCACAAGAGTCTGAAATATCTGCTGACTCAGAAAGAGCTGAACTTGAGACAGCAAAAGTGGGTGGAGTTGCTGAAGGATTACGACTGTTCAATTGAGTATCACCCGGGTAAGGCGAATGTGGTGGCAGATGCCCTAAGTCGGAAGGTAGTATCGAACCGAGGCGATGTTTGCACATCTTAGTCTTTATGATGACGGGAGTTTTTAGCGAGCCGCAGTGAAGCCGACATGGTTAGGTCAGGTGAAAGAGAAGCAGTTGGTAGATGATGATCTGAGTGCTAAGCTACTGCAAGTACCGAACGGGGGAGTGGAAGACTACAGTGTAAACAGCAATGGGGTGTTGTGTTTCTGGGGTAAAGTATGTATGCCGAAGGATGGGGAGTTAAGGCAGAAGATTCTTCGGGAATCGCATAGTATCCCTTACGCTATGCATCCTGGAGGGAGTAAGTTGTATAGGGATCTACAGGATCGATTTTGGTGGCCCAGTCCGGCGGGAAGTTACAGAATTTGTGGGAGGTGCTTAACGTGTTAGCGAGTCAAAGTGAACACCAGTGCCTTCTGTGGTTGCCGCAACCGAGAAAGATTCCGCTTGATGGAAGTGGGAGAGAATCACAATGGACTTCGTTAGTGGGCTTCCCTTACGCCTAGCAAGAAGGATTCACCAGGTAGTTGTGGATCGGTTGACAAAGTCTGCACATTTCATACCGGTGCGAGTCGACTATTCTCTGCAGAGGTTGGCAAAGTTGTATGTGGCAGAAATTGTGAGGCTACACGGGGTGCCGGTATCAATTATTTTAGACAGGGATCCTAGGTTCACGTCCCGGTTTTAGAGAGCACTTGCATCAGGCATTGGGCACCAGGTTGGACTTTAGTACGACATTTCATTCGCAGACGGACGGCCAGTCTGAAAGGGTAATTCAGGTGTTAGAAGATATGTTGAGGGGGTGCGTTATTGACTTCAAGGGTAGCTGGGAGGAGTTTTTGCCTTTAGCAGAGTTTGCGTACAACAACAGTTACCAAGCAAGTATTCGGATGGCCCCGTATGAAGCATTGTATGGACGGAAGTGTCGCACTCCTACGTGTTGGACAGAATTGGGTGAACGTCATGTCTTGGGTCCAGAGATAGTGGCAGAATCAGAGGAAAAGGTTAAGGTAATCTGGGCACGGTTGAAGGAGGCATCAGACAGATAGAAATCATACGCAGATCTTAAGCGGAAAGAAATAGAATTTGCAGTGGGTGATCAGGTGTTCCTAAAGGTTTCGCCATGGAAGAAGGTGATGAGATTTGGACGCAAGGGTAAGCTGAGTCCCAGGTTTATAGGGCCTTATCGGGTTTTGAAGCGGTTGGACCCGGTGGCGTATCGATTGGAGTTTCCTTGGGATTGAAACAGATGCATGATGTACTTCACGTGTCGATGCTACGTCGTTACCGATCGGATCCATCTCACATGGTGCCAGTTGAGGAAGTTGAGTTGAGACCAGACTTGTCTTACGAGGAAGAACCGATTCAGATCTTGGAGCGGGATGTGAAGATGTTACGGAGGAAATCAGTTCCTCTAGTCAAGGTGTTATGGCGGAATCATGGATCAGAAGAAGCTTCGTGGGAGCCGGAGGAAGTAATGCGACAGCAGTACCCTCACCTATTTTAGCCAGGTAATTTCGAGGCCGAAATTTCTTTAAGGAGGGTGGAACTGTAATATCCGGGATTTAGGGGTCTCGCATTTTGCATATATGTGTGTGTGTGTGAGTATGCTCTGTGTGCTGTTTGATTGTGTTTGGGGGCTCCGGGAAACCTTGGGGTTAGGTGGAAGCCTTAGTGAAACTTTTTGGTTTAAGCTAATTAGGGGGGAGCTAAGGAGCTAGGCCTTAAGGGGTTTAAGGTTGCGTTTAGGGACACAAGAACTCAGTTGGTAAAGTGGTAGGGAGGCGCCACTTTAGGTGCAAGTGGATGACGCCTCAGGGAGTGAGAAGGGCCTTGGTTCGAGCAACACTGGCAGCATTTTGGCATTTGTTTTTGCCTCAAGGGGAGTGAAGAGTTGGATTCGGCTATGGCACTAGGAAGGTGGAATTTGACTGAGTCAAATTGTTTTGAATGTGCGGCTAGGAGAAGAGATGAGAGTTTGACTCATTCAAACTCATTTGAATGTGGGGAGGGGAGGAAAATGTGGAGGAAAATAAGGGATGTGGAGAGGGGGTGAGAGTTGGCCGGTAGTAGGGCTCTTGGGATGGCATTTTCGGTCATGATAGGGGGGAGGTAGAGGCCGAATTTGCTTAGTGTGGTATTAGGCACCCTTTTTGCGTTTTCTCTCTTCCAAAAGCTCATTTGTTTTCTTTCTTTCCCTTTATGATTGAAAGCCGCATGCACCCATCACTATAGCCGAAATTCCCTAAGCCTTCATCTTTTCATCTCAGTCTCGTTTCATCACTTTTCCATCTCTCTTAAATCAAGTTTTCTCTCCATAATTCCCTATAGCCGAACCTCTATTTGAGCCTCACCATCATTCTTTTCTTCTTTTGCTTTCTTCAAAACTGATTAGTGCTTTGGCCGAACCTTCAACCCATCGTTTTCTTTTATTCTTATCTACACTTTTCTTCTATTCTTTTCTATCACGTTGATCTCCAAGGGTTGTCATCAAGTCGAATCTTCCAAAGGTGCCGATCATATCGTGAACGAAAGACTTATTTCGATAGACGACTTGTAGTGAGGTGCCGTCGGCCATCTTGTGCAATCCTTCCAATCGACCTCAATAGTGTGGTAAGGGATCTCTCTTGGGTTAAATCTCCTTTTCTTACTTTGGTTGCTTTGAAATCGGAGACTTAACTCTGTATTTAGGTGTGTGGCGAATCTATCCAAGGTCTTGGGTTCAGAACTTTTCTTTGAAGCCAACGTTAGGAGCAAGAGCCTTTGGGTTTGATCGAATAAGGTAAGGAGATAATGATATTCGCCAAAGGCCATATCTTTTAGCTAAGAAGTGTTAGCCGATTCTAACTAGACTGTTGTAGGGAGGTTTCGACAGAGGTTAAGGAGAAGCTTCTGGATTCGGATCTACTTTGGTAGAGAGTACTCAATTAAGATGAGGTCTTTGTCTCGTTTAGATTTTGATTTATCAATTAAGGGTATTCGATTAAGTGCTATTTAATGGATGCGAGTACCGATCGAGGAGAGGAAGGGGTTGTCCCTACCCCTAAGTTCAAGAAACGTTCGATTTCTGCGATTCGAGATTAGCCCACTGTGTGGGGGGCGTCGGAAAGGGACAAGCAGATCATCGTAGTCTATTCGAGTGAGGACGCTAGGGAAATCGAGAGTGTAGTGCTTCAGGTTATCAGGTGTGTGGTTAATTAGCAGTTTCCCTGTTAATTAATTAGTTGTATGTATTATGTGTGAAATGGCCGAAACAGTGGCTGTGGTGGAATTGTTAACTTTAATGGTATGTCGGTAACCAGGTTAGTCTTTTATTTATGGTGTGGCTATGGATGATTGTTGTGGATACACGTAGCATGTCATATGCCTATAAAATCTGTTCATGCATTATTTGGCCATGTCATTTTAACATGTTGCATATGCATGGGGTGGTATATATATGGAATGAAGGACAGGGTGTACATTTATGTACGTGGTTTAGTGACGGCCTCGAGCCTCACTATGGATTGATATTAGCCTTGAGCTACATCATGGATTGACGTTGACCATGGGTAACGTTGTGGATTTTTTTGATTTAATCATGTGGACCAGTGGCTAGGCCACTAGGTGGATGGCATTGATTGCCGAGTTGGTGTGTAGCGGTTGGAGGGTCGATTTAGTAATCCCCTAGTGTGTGGTGGCTGGATACGGGGGTGTGTAGCGGATGGACACTAGGCTGGGTTGGGTACATTTTGCATTATTACATGCCATGTGGATTTTTGTGGTTTTGGGCCAAGCCCATATGCGGAAATTTGTGGGTTAAGTACACAACTGAGTCGGTTTGACTCACCCAATATTTACCAAACAATGCAGGTGATACATGATGTCTTGGATCGGGTTTGGAGTGGATTCGAGATGGCCATGCAGATGCGATTTTACTTACTTAAATACATTTTCTTTAATTTCGGTTACATCGGGATGATTTTATTGTAATAAGGCCATTTTAAGTCGTTGGGATTTTTATTATGTTTTATGCTAGATCGACTATCGATTAATAATTGCAAATGATTTCGAAATCAGATTTTTGCAACTTAAAAACTTAAGTTAAGATTTTCAAATCCGAAACTCAGAATGTGACCCAACTTTCCTAAAGTTTCAAAGCGTATACGATTTTCAACTTCACACGAACTTTAAAGTTGTATTTTTTCGGCAAATCGATTTCCAAAATGACAAACTTCTTATAAACAAGTTAACTCCTATGGATGGGATATTTGATTAAAACCCAACAAGTGTTTTCACCCTTCAAGTAAATTCTTTTCAAACTTTTTTCCCAATAACATTTCGAATTCGGCCGTGGTGTTTTGGGCCGGGTTTGGGGTGTTACAATTTCCTATTTCCTTAGCCATCTTGCCAAAAATAAAAAAGTCCACCTTGCCTTATTTACATGCTTGGCCGACACTTAGGGAAAGAATGCAAAAATAATAGTCAAAATTTGCACACAATGGGATTTTAACCTCTTCCCTCAAAGCCCTTCATGTGGGGCCATATCCTCTTTACCATATGCTCATTTATGCTAGCAATATGCACACTTATTTCCTTAAGCCTTGATGCCCCTTACCTTATCTCCTTAAAGTGCTAAAATACCAAATTTTTACTAAGGCCGAATAAAACCCCGAACTTCCTAGAAACCTCGTAATCTTCCAAATTCACTTAACTAATAAGTCCAATTTGCAATAACACCATTCTCATATTCTCGAAAATTTTAAACATTCCTACACCCAAGGCCCATTGGGCCCAATTCTTCTAGGCCTAATTTTGGGATGTTACAATTCTACCCTCCTTAAAGAAATTTCGTCCTCGAAATTTCCATCCTACTACAAAATGCATCGCTCAAATCACACCACTATGCTTCCGCTGCGCACTCTGATCTTAATAACCACAATGTATTTTTAAGAAAATCTTGAATCCTTTTTCACGCAACCAAACATCTAACCACAGAAGCAAACAGTTATCTACCACTTATACCTAAAATTTTCTCAATATAATCATCACGTCCAACGAAACATACCGACTTGATGGTGATGAAACAATCCCGAGCCTTATGCTCCTTAGACCCGCATCTCAAGCATGCTCGACCTCCTCCAAGCATTCTCGGATAATCGCAAGTGGAAAGTTTGGGCGTGCCTTAACACGCTTTACGGAGCGAGACTACGACCCAAAAGAACCGCGATCTCTTTTCTTCTTACAGTCCATACACCCAACTCGAAGTGCTTCACCGATTCCTTTAACCTCCTCCAATACTTCCTTAACCATTTGAGTCAGCTCAACAACCCCAGCTCGATCATGAGATCCCGTCTCAGCCACTGGCGATGCCAGTGCCTCCCTTTCGAGCACATGCCTCGGTGCCAAAGATCTAGCCTTAGCACCTCGGCCTCTACCACATCCACATCTATCGCGTCTACGTCCTTTAACGCTCATATTTGCTAAATCGATTTAATCTGATTACGAGTCTTATGAATCAGTATAATTATTCAATGTTTATTAAACAATGTTTTATGGAGTATAGGAAGTAAAGTCGTTTTCGTAAAACGTATCCTATATTCTCAATCTCTATAGTTTAAAGCTGCTAAAGCTAAAAGTTCTAGAGTATTCTATTTTGTGGAATTTTCTTACCACAGTACTAACACAATAATTATAAAAAAAAAACACATACTTACTTGACTTGGTGCCGGATACCCGTGGTGCCATACTTCCTTTAGAAATGTATTTATAAATTACAATTTTAAACGGCTTTGAAAACACTTTTGAACCCAAACCACAGTCGAGTTTTGCAACCTAGGCTCTGATACCATAAAATGTAACACCCCAAACCCGGCCCAGAAGTTAGGCCCGAATATGGCGTGTCACACAAAAACTCGTTTGAAAATTTCAGCCTCTTTGTTAAAACCCAAAACACTTAAGCAATTATTAACTACTTGAAAACGTAATTATCTTTAAAAAACCTTTTTGATGGCGAAAGCATATTTGAGATAAACAATTTACAAAAATGTGACGTTTAGAAATAGAGTTGCAGAAGCGTTTTGAAAACGTTGCGGAAACGTAGATAAAATACAAGTAATTTTGTTTGATAAATCGATAATCGAACTAGTAATCTTTTAAAAACCACGACTTTTGAAAATATTGATAATAATTCAAAAGAAAACTTCCGAGTTAAAATATTTGTAAAGGTTTATTATGGAATCCATTTGTGAATTCATTTTATAAAAACAAAACCTTTATTTAAGTTTCTTTAAAAATCCCAATTAAAGTAATTTGAGCAAGATATAAATACGTCAAGCATAAAGCAAAAATTAAAAATAAATCCAGAGGCCTTATTACAACTTTAAAACCCGAAATAGTAAAAGCAACAAAATAATAGAAATCTAGAGTTCAAAATGAAACACCATTTCTCAAGTATGGCCTCCACCGAGTTATCCAGTAGCCCAAGTCCACATCACTGAGCATTACTTACAAGGGTTAAGAAAAAGGGGGAGTGAGTTACAAAAACTCAGTGTGAAACCCCTTACCATCATCCACTGGGCCTGAACCCGCTTAGAAATCATCTTGGACCAAAGCCCATAAATAAATAATAAATAAATGAAATGAATGCAACCCATCCCATCCTACCAGCCGTTTAACTCTCCACCCGTACCAACCAATCTCTCCTGTGAGGATCAAGTCAACCCACCCCGCCAGTCTCTCCAATTTGCAGTCAAGCTGCCATTTATACTATTTGTGGTTGAGCCACCAGATTCATATACGGTAAAATGATCGACACAGAGTCGTTAATTCATATGTTAGGCACATAACCATTATCAGAATTTGTGGCAATGCCACCGGTCTATACTTCTCTTCATTCAAATTTTCCGACCCCATGCAATATGTAAAGATGCATCATACATAATCGTAAATCATCCATATAAAAATAACATCCATTAACCTATTGAATACTTTTTATGAATCAGCCCATTAAAGCAATACGATCATTCGGCCCATATGGGCATTTCGGTAATTCGGTCCATAAGGACATTTCGATAAATCGGCCCATTATAACAATCTATCAAATCGGCCCATAGAGGCATTCTATCAAATCGGCCCATAGGGCATTTCGGTAATTCGATCCATAAGGATATTTCGGTAAATCGGTCCATAAGGGCATTTTGGTAACTCGGTAATTTTACCCAGTAAGGGTAATTCGGTAATCTCGTAACCCAGGGGTATTTCGGTAATTTACCCTCTAAGGGTATTATGGTAATTCGGCAACCCCGGACTTAACTACTAATTTGAGCATAGAAAATTGAAACTGTCCATCTGTGTTATACTGACTAAACTGACCATAACTCGGATTAGGAAACTTGAAATTTAGATCCGTAAAATTTCCTTAAAACTAGACTCATATATCTTCTTATGATAATTTTTCCAGAATTATTTACTTAACAATTTAGTACAGTTTATTGCTTAAAGTTTCCTTTTTTTCACTGTCCAACGATTCTGACCTCTCTTATCTTAATTTCAAATATCTCACTGTACGATTTTCATATACTGTTCCCACTTGTTTCTATTGAAAATAGGCTCACTAAGGAATCTGTACATATAAAATATAACTCATAATTCACTTTGTACAATTTTATACGATTTTACCAAGACAGATCAGGGAACCACGTAGTCATTCAGAACCAGTCTCACTAAAATTAAGATATCTCAGAATATAAAATTCATTTTCCTTCTCCGTTTCTTCCATATCAAAATAGACACAGTAAGATTTAATTCGATATCTTACTCACTTATTAATACCTTTTCTCCTATTTTCCGTGATTTTTCAAATTCACGTCACTGCTGCTGACCAAACTATTTCATTGCAAAAATATGGTTACCACTATGAACCTACGCACGTCCGAGTGGTCACGGATACCGGTTTCCGATTTTCTTCGGTATTTCGACCGAATTACAGAATATTTCATGCAAACTTTCAGGGAAGTGTGAGATTACACACAATTTCAAATATGTATTTGGAAGGGTACGGGATTACACACCTTATTTTGATTTCCTAAAGAACCACTCTCCGTTGATCCTAGAACAATACCAACCAAGAGTTAGCCTCGGATTTCCAAAAGATTTCATACTCAACGTATTACTTACACTTGAATCACTTACCACTATATCCGAAGGATTAGCAAATAGAATATATCGAGTGATTTCGTCCCTAAAACATAATCGATTAGTCGAAACTTCAATCCGATTTGCAACATAGCCAAATAGAGATATAACGAAAAATCCGAAAATGAACCCCTTACCCTAATGATGATAGATCCGACTTCAATCGTTTGACTCAATACTAGAGAGGAATCAACAAGAATGTACTTTCCAACCACACACTAGAACACGATTCAATCAAAGAAGATGTGATCACAAAGTGATGTTGATTAAAGAAGAAGAAAAGGTTGATGAAATGGTCAAAAGAAAGAATGGATGGAGAAAAGTGCTTTGGTAGTTTCGGCTATCAAAGGGGGATGAGCAAAGGTGAGTGTTTAGGCCAAACAAAAGAAAAAGAATGCACAAATGTGTTAGGAGGTTTCGGCAAAGAAGAAAGAAAAGAAGAAAACTAAACTCACAAAGAGTAGAAATTTTGAGAAAATGACATAATTGATGCTAAAAGCATTTTTGACCAAAACAAACACTATAGTTTTACCAAAACACCAAGTAAAATTCGGCTGCCTCCCTTTAGCCCCAAAACCATCCACATACATGACCATAATGGTCAAAAGTTGGCCAACCACACTTTCCATAACGCTTCCCTTGACAAAGGCCACATGTTCCCCTTACTTTCCCCTTTCTCTTGATTTCTTTCCTCCCCTTCATCCTTTCCTATTTTCCTTAGCCATCTTGCCAAAAATAAAAAAGTCCACCTTGCCTTATTTTCATGCTTGGCCGACACTTAGGGAAAGAATGCAAAAATAATAGTCAAAATTTGCACACAATGGGATTTGAACCTCTTCCCTCAAAGTCCTTCATGTGGGGCCATATCCTCTTTACCATATGCTCATTTATGCTAGCAATATGCACACTTATTTCCTTAAGCCTTGATGCCCCTCACCTTCTCTCCTTAAAGTGCTAAAATACCAAACTTTTACTAAGGCCCAATTAAACCCCGAACTTCCTAGAAACCTCGTAATCTTCCAAATTCACTTAACTAATAAGTCCAATTTGCAATAACACCATTCTCATATTCTCGAAAATTTTAAACATTCCAACGCCCAAGGCCCATTGGGCCCAATTCTTCTAGGCCCAATTTTGGGATGTTACAATTCTACCCTCCTTAAAGAAATTTCGTCCTCGAAATTTCCATCCTACTACTAAACGCATCGCTCAAATCACACCACTATGCTTCCGCTACGCACTCTGATCTTAATAACCACAATGTATTTTAACAAAATCTTGAATCCTTTTTCACGCAACCAAACATCTAACCACAGAAGCAAACAGTTATCTACCACTTATACCTAAAATTTTCTACATATAATCATCACGTCCAACCGAAACATACCTGACTTGATAGTGATAAAACAATCCCGAGCCTTATGCTCCTTAGACCCGCATCTCAAGGATGCTCTTGACCTCCTCCAGCATTCTCCCGGATAATCACAAGACGGAAAGTTTGGACGTGCCTTAACACGCTTTACGGAACGAGACTGCGACCCAAAAGAACCGCGATCTCTTTTCTTCTTACAGTCCAAACACCCAACTCAAAGTGCTTCACCAATTCCTTTAACCTCCTCCAATACTTCCTTAACCATTTGAGTCAGCTTAACAACCCCAGCTCGATCATGAGATCCCGTCTCAGCCACTGGCGATGCCAGTGCCTCCCTTTCGAGCACATGCCTCGGTGCCAAAGATCTAGCCTTAGCACCTCGGCCTCTACCACATCCACATCTATCGCGTCTACGTCCTTTAACGCTCATATTTGCTAAATCGATTTAATCTGATTACGAGTCTTATGAATCAGTATAATTATTCAATGTTTATTAAACAATGTTTTATGGAGTATAGGAAGTAAAGTCATTTTCGCAAAACGTATCCTATAGTCTCAATCTCTATAGTTTCAGCTCCTAAAGCTAAAAGTTCTAGAGTATTCTATTTTGTGGAATTTTCTTACCACAGTACTAACACAATAATTATAAAATAAAAAAAAACACATACTTACTTGACTTGGTGCCGGATACCCGTGGTGCCATACTTCCTTTAGAAATGTATTTATAAATTACAATTTTAAACGGCTTTGAAAACACTTTTGAACCCAAACTACAGCCGAGTTTTGCAACCTAGGCTCTGATACCATAAAATGTAACACCCCAAACCCGGCCCAGAAGTTAGGCCCGAATATGGCGTGTCACACAAAAACTCATTTGAAAATTTCAGCCTCTTTGTTAAAACCCAAAACACTTAAGCAATTATTAACTACTTGAAAACGTAATTATCTTTAAAAAAAATTTTTGATGGCGAAAGCATATTTGAGATAAACAATTTACAAAAATGTGACGTTTAGAAATAGAGTTGCAGAAGCGTTTTGAAAACGTTGCGGAAACGTAGATAAAATACAAGTAATTTTGTTTGATAAATCGATAATCGAACTAGTAATCTTTTAAAAACCACGACTTTTGAAAATATTGATAATAATTCAAAAGAAAACTTCCGAGTTAAAATATTTGTAAAGGTTTATTATGGAATCCATTTGTGAATTCATTTTATAAAAACAAAACCTTTATTTAAGTTTCTTTAAAAATCCCAATTAAAGTAATTTGAGCAAGATATAAATACGTCAAGCATAAAGCAAAAATTAAAAATAAATCCAGAGGCCTTATTACAACTTTAAAACCCGAAATAGTAAAAGCAACAAAATAATAGAAATCTAGAGTTCAAAATGAAACACCATTTCTGAAGTATGGCCTCCACCGAGTTATCCGTAGAGCCAAGTCCACATCATCGAGCATTACGGAAGGGTTAAGAAAAGGGGAGTGAGTTACAAGAACTCGATGTGAAACCCGTCTACAGTCATCCACTGGGCTGAACCCGCTTAGAAATCATCTTGGACCAAAGCCCATAAAAAATAATAAATAAATGAAATGAATGCAACCCATCCCATCCTACCAGCCGTCTAACTCTCCACCGTACCAACCAATCTCTCCTGTGGGGATCAAGTCAACCCACCCCCGCGATCTCTCTAATTTGCGATCAAGCGCCATTTATACTATTTGTGGTTGAGCTACCAGATTTATATACGGTAAAATGATCGGCACAGAGTCGTTAATTCATATGTTAGGCACATAGCCATTATCAGAATTTGTGGCAATGCCACCGGTCTATACTTCTCTTCATTTAAATTTTCCCATCCCATGCAATATGTAAAGATGCATCATACATAATCGTAAAACATCCATATAAAAATAACATCCATTAACCTATTGAATACTTTTTATGAATCAGCCCATTAAAGCAATATGATCATTCGGCCCATAGGGGCATTTCAATAATTCGGTCCATAAGGACATTTCGGAAAATCGGCCCAATATAACAATCTATCAAATCGGCCCATAGAGGCATTCTATCAAATCGGCCAATAGGGCATTTCGGTAATTTGGTCCATAAGGATATTTCGGTAAATCGATCCATAAGGGCATTTCGGTAACTCGGTAATTTTACCCACTAAGGGTAATTCGGTAATCTCATAACCCAGGGGTATTTCAATAATTTACCCTCTAAGGGTATTATGGTAATTCGGCAACCCCGGACTTAACTACTAATTTGAGCATAGAAAATTGAAACTGTCCATCTGTGTCATACTGACTAAACTGATCATAACTCGGATTAGAAAACTTGAAATTTAGATCCGTAAATTTTCCTTGAAACTAGACTCATATATCTTCTTACGATAATTTTTCCAGAATTTTTGACTTAACTATTTAGTACAGTTTATTCCTTAAAGTTTCCTTTTTTTCACTGTCCAATGATTCTGACCTCTCTTACCTTAATTTCAAATATCTCACTCTACGGTTTTCATATACTGTTCCCACTTGTTTATATTGAAAATAGGCTCACTAAGGAATCTGTACATATAAATTATAACTCATAATTCACTTTGTACAATTTTATACGATTTTACCAAGACAGATCAGGGAACCAAGAAGTCATTCAGAACCAGTCTCACTAAAATTAAGATATCTCAGAATATAAAATTCCTTTTCCTTCTCCATTTCTTCCATATCAAAATAGACACAGTAAGATTTAATTCGATATCTTATTCACTTATTAATATCTTTTCTCCTATTTTCTGTGATTTTTCAATTTCACGTCACTGCTGCTGACCAAACTATTTCACTACAGGAAAACAGACTTTTAGCGGTATTTTTTTTGGTCTTTAGCGGCGTTTATAAGCGCCGCAAAAAATGCCGCTAAATCAAACGCCGCAAAATTTAGCGGCGTTTATGAGAAAAAAACGCCGCTAAAAGTCATGACCTTTAGCGGCGTTTGTTGGAGAAAGCGCCGCTAAAGGTCATGACTTTTAGCGGCGTTTTTTAAAGCGCCGCTAAAAGCCATGACCTTTAGCGGCGCTTCTCCAACAAACTTGAATAAAGGTCATGACATTTAGCGGCGCTTTTCCAAAAAACGCCGCTAAAAGTCATGACCATTAGCGGCGCTTGTGAAAAAAACACTGTTTTTTTGCAATGCACAATTTGTTTTATATCATACCCCTCCTGCACTAAAAACCAACCAATAACAGTAAATATAGCATATAATTCCAACCCAAAACAGTAAATGTAGAATATAAATCACACCAAATGCATTGATTATAAATGAAACTTGAAATTCAATAAACTAAATGTATTTTAACTGAAAATATTCTTACAATAATGTTAAATGTAATAATGTTTTAAAATAATCAAACAACGAGAAAGTACATGTCTAAGATGGCGGCCTCTGCGACTGGTGAAACATCTGCATCATTTGCTGAAGCTGTAGCCGGAGCTCATCGTACTTTCTGTTCTGCTCTGCTAGCATTGATGCTGCCTCCACCTCCCTCGCAGCTACCGCTACCTCCCTTGCTACTGCCGCTGCCTCCCTGGCTGCTGCCACTTCCGCATCCGCTCTAATCCGTTGCTGGAGTTCTTCATATTTTTGTTGAACATCAGCAATTTGCTGCCTCTGCTCAACCGTGCTCTCTTGCATCTGAGCTATCTGGTCTTTGAGCCTCTGAACTTCAGCACGAGATTGACTCCCGGAAGGCATGTATTACTGGGAGCCAGATCCAAAATATTGGGTCGGGGTAACACCAGATCCTTGTAATCGCACCCGACCATACCTTTCAAAACCAAAAACATCAGTGACAATTCTATTATAAATATACTCAAGATTAACAGAACTATCAGTCGAAGCAGTCGTACCTTTCAGGACTCAAAACTTTGGTAATAATTCTATTGTCAATCTCCTCAAGATTAACAAACTATCGGTCGAAGCAGCCGCTTCATACTCCGCCTTCTTCTCCTTTAGTTTATCCTAATAAATCAATGAAAGAGTTAGAAATGAAATATATAATAAGAAGGAATGCAACATAACTTGTAATTGAAGAATTTTATTAAGTAAATATACCATAATTTTCTGTGACCGGATGTCATCGGAGATCCATCCTTCTTCCTATGCGTAATGTCAAAAAGCTGAAGGCGTCCAACTTTTTGACCAGACGAGGCTTCCTACATTTTAGCAGAAAGAATATAAATTAATAGTATAAATTCATTAATATTTGACATAATTAATAAATTATAATACCTCGGCCTCAGCTGTAACACCCTGGTTTAGGGGCTGTGCATATGGGGTATAAATCAAGTGTTAGTAGGTTTTTGGGAGTGCTTGGTTGAGTTTTAGAGGCTCTAAGAATGTTGGGATGAGAAGGGAAGGCTTTGGAAAATTTAGATTTTTAGGGTAAAAAGGAATTGGGCCTAGGAGAATTGAGCCCAATGGGCCTTAGGCGTAGTAGCGTTTAAATTTTTGGAGAACAAGAGACCGGCTTAAATGCAAGTTAGACTTATTAGGTAAGTTATTTTGGAAGGTTAGAGGGCTTCTATGAAGTCCCGGGATCAAATATTAGCTTTGGGGAAATTTTGGTTTTAGGTGAAAAAAACCCTGGAAGTTGGCGGTAGGCCTTAAGAATAAAATGTGGGGAAAAATGACACAAGTAGAGTGTGTGGTGTAGTGGCAAAGTGACACCACTTAGAGACAAGGGGTGACGCCACAAGGGAAGGAAGGAGGTCCAAGGTTCAAGTCTTGGCTTTTGCATTTTGGTTTTCCTTTTACTTGGACCTCAGAATTTGGCTATAGATTTATATTTAGTTGCGCATGGTTTAAGACACAAGAGGAGCTTGTGGCCAAGTGGTTAACAGCGTGGATTATGTTGCAAGGGAGCACAGGGGTTCGAATCTCATGAGAAGCAAGGGAGTATTTATTTTTTGCGATGCAGGCGAGAAGAGTTTGATTGAATTTAAACTCTCTTGTGAAGGGATCCCACATCGGAAAGATACAAAGAAGGAAGGTGAAGTGCTAGCTATATAAGGAGCATCCTAGGAGGAGAGTAAACACATCTTGGAGGGCGTTTGGGCACAGGAGTGGTCGGAGTGCGGATTAACACCAGAGTCCTATCGGTGTGTAACTCTCTACTCTAGTTGTAGAGCGGCAAATGCCGGAGTGTGGTCCACGACAATAGTAGCCACACGAGCGTGAAAGCGTGCGTGTGGGGCTTCGGCCAGCGATAGTTGAGGCCATCGGTAGTATTCTTGTGGGTTGGAAATTTTGCTTGGGCGCGATGATGGCGAAGTGGGCCCAATGGGCCGTGAGGCCCTTATGAGTAAATTGTGCGATTGTGTAGAATATAGTGAACTAGAAAAGGTGAATGGATGGTTAGGAGTGGGTGCATATTAATTGGATGCATGATGATTATGTTATGTTTGCATATGATGTTTTGCTAATCCAGGGAAAAAGGGTTGCACATCGAGTCTTGGTGACTCACCTTTTTCCTTTAACCATTTCGGTATTGCATAAAAGCTGGACCGGGATCGGAGAGGACAAGGTGGCCCATGCAGAAGATGATGATTTAATATTTTATGCTTGGTTTTGATATAAGTACTTTATTTGAATTATTGGGTTGTAATAAAGGCCATTTTATTATTTTGGTATTACTTTAACCATGGTTTATCTAATTTGGATTTCTATGTGAAAATGGTTTTAATTCCATTACCCTATTTATAAAAGTATGTTTAATAAAGTATTTTCGAGACAATTTGTAACTTCTAAAGTTTGCATATTGCTTTAAATGAACATGGTTTTCAAAAATTGAATTCTTTCATGCTTTATGCTAAGTTAATAAAGATTTTCATCCGACTTTCCCAGTGACATAACCAGATTGATGGCCGTAGCGAATGGGCGGGTTTGGGGATGTTCTGATTTGGTATCGAGCCGGTTCAAAACTCGGCTTTGAGGTTTTGGGCTCAAAGCAGATTTTCAAAATGGGTTTTTGCAATATGGGTTTTAAGAAACTTTTGAGTTATTCGGCATGGCACTGTACCTCAGGCCGAAGTCCACGGTAAGTACCCTTACTATTGCTTGTGAGTTATTGATGTGATCGGATGATTGCAATAGTGGATTACTTTAGAATCGAAACTTTGATTGCTCGAAAGAACGACTTCCGAAACTTACATTCATAAAATTTGCTCGTGGATTAAATAAAGTGGAACAAAATTTCTAATGCATAAAACTTTTAATCAGATTAAATCGCGACGCTAGATATGAGTTCTAGGGGCGTGGTGCATTACTTCGTGGACGTGGTAGAGGCGGTTTGGTGATTGTTTATTTTGTTGCTCGTAAAGTATGTTAGCTCTTGGAGATCAGAGTGTGCAATGATAGCGTAGTGGAGAGAATTGGGTATTAGTTTAGACAAGTAATTTCGAGGACGAAATTATTTTAAGGAGGGTAGAATTGTAACACCTGGTTTTAGAAATTTGTGCATATGGGGTATAAATCAAGTGTTAGTAGGTTTTTGGGAGTGCTTGGTTGAGTTTTAGAGGCTCTAAGAATGTTGGGATGAGAAGGGAAGGCTTTGGAAAATTTAGATTTTTAGGGTAAAAGGAATTGGGCCTAGGAGAATTGAGCCCAATGGGCCTTAGGCGTAGTAGCGTTTAAATTTTTGGAGAACAAGAGACCGGCTTAAATGCAAGTTAGACTTATTAGGTAAGTTATTTTGGAAGGTTAGAGGGCTTCTATGAAGTCCAGGGATCAAATATTAGCTTTGGGGAAATTTTGGTTTTAGGTGAAAAAAAAAACCGGAAGTTGGCGAGGTAGGCCTTAAGAATAAAATGTGGGGAAAAATGACACAAGTAGAGTGTGTGGTGTAGTGGCAAAGTGACACCACTTAGAGACAAGGGGGTGACGCCACAAGGGAAGGAAGGAGGTCCAAGGTTCAAGTCTTGGCTTTTGCATTTTGGTTTTCCTTTTACTTGGACCTCGAAATTTGGCTATAGATTTATATTTAGTTGCGCATGGTTTAAGACACAAGAGGAGCTTGTGGCCAAGTGGTTAACAGCGTGGATTATGTTGCAAGGGAGCACAGGTTCGAATCTCATGAGAAGCAAGGAGTATTTATTTTATGGTGCGGGACGAGAAGAGTTTCATTGAATTTAAACTCTGACGTGAAGGATCCCACATCGGAAAGATACAAAGAAGGAAGGTGAAGTGCTAGCTATATAAGGAGCATCCTAGGAGGAGAGTAAACACATCTTGGAGGGCGTTTGGGCACAGGAGTGGTCGAGCGGATTAACACGAGTCCTATCGGGTGTGTAACTCTCTCTACTCTAGTTGTAGAGCGGCAAATGCCGAAGTGCGGTCCACGACAATAGTAGCCACACGAGCGCGTGCGGCGACGTGTGGGGCTTCGACGCGATAGTTGAGGCCATCGGTAGTATTCTTGTGGGTTGGAAATTTGCTTGGGCGCGATGGGCGAAGTGGGCCCAATGGGCCCGTGAGGCCCTTATGAGTAAATTGTGCGATTGTGTAGAATATAGTGAACTAGAAAAGGTGAATGGATGGTTAGGAGTGGGTGCATATTAATTGGATGCATGATGATTATGTTATGTTTGCATATGATGTTTTGCTAATCCGGGAAAAGGGTTGCACATCGAGTCTTGGTGACTCACCTTTTTCCTTTAACCATTTCGGTATTGCATAAAGTGGACCAGGGATCGGAGAGGACAAGGTGGCCCATGCAGAAGATGATGATTTAATATTTTATGCTTGGTTTTGATATAAGTACTTTATTTGAATTATTGGGTTGTAATAAAGGCCATTTTATTATTTTGGTATTACTTTAACCATGGTTTATCTAATTTGGATTTCTATGTGAAAATGGTTTTAATTCCGATTACCTATTTATAAAAGTATGTTTAATAAAGTATTTTTTGAGACAATTTGTAACTTCTAAAGTTTGCATATTGCTTTAAATGAACATGGTTTTCAAAAATTGAATTCTTTCATGCTTTATGCTAAGTTAATAAAGATTTTCATCCGACTTTTCCCAGTGACATAACCAGATTCGATTCGTAGCGAATGGGCCGGGTTTGGGGATGTTATGATTTAGTATCGAGCCGGTTCAAAACTCGGCTTTGAGGTTTTGGGCTCAAGCGATTTTCAAAATGGGTTTTTGCAATATGGGTTTTTAAGAAACTTTTCAGTTATACGGCATGGCACTGTACTCCGAACCGAAGTCCACGGTAAGTACCCCTTACTATTGCTTGTGAGTTATTGATGTGATCGGATGATTGCAATAGTGGATTACTTTAGAATCGAAACTTTGATTGCTCGAAAGAACGACTTCCGAAACTTCTGTTCATAAAATTTGCTCGTGGATTAAGCGATTGGAACAAAATTTCTAATGCATAAAACTTTTTAATCGATTAAATCGCGACGCTAGATATGAGTTCTAGGGGCGTGGTCGTACTTCTCGTGGACGTGGTAGAGGCGATTTTGGTGATTGTTTATTTTGTTGCTCGTAAAGTATGTTAGCTCTTGGAGATCAGAGAGTGCGCAGCGATAAGCGTAGTGGAGAGAATTGGGTATTAGTTTAGACAAGTAATTTCGAGGACGAAATTATTTTAAGGAGGGTAGAATTGTAACACCTGGGTTTAGGGTTTGTGCATATGGGGTATAAATCAAGTGTTAGTAGGTTTTTGGGAGTGCTTGGTTGAGTTTTAGAGGCTCTAAGAATGTTGGGATGAGAAGGGAAGGCTTTGGAAAATTTAGATTTTTAGGGTAAAAAGGAATTGGGCCTAGGAGAATTGAGCCCAATGGGCCTTAGGCGTAGTAGCGTTTAAATTTTTGGAGAACAAGAGACCGGCTTAAATGCAAGTTAGACTTATTAGGTAAGTTATTTTGGAAGGTTAGAGGGCTTCTATGAAGTCCCGGGATCAAATATTAGCTTTGGGGAAATTTTGGTTTTAGGTGAAAAAAAAACCCTGGAAGTTGGCAGGTAGGCCTTAAGAATAAAATGTGGGGAAAAATGACACAAGTAGAGTGTGTGGTGTAGTGGCAAAGTGACACCACTTAGAGACAAGGGGGTGACGCCACAAGGGAAGGAAGGAGGTCCAAGGTTCAAGTCTTGGCTTTTGCATTTTGGTTTTCCTTTTACTTGGACCTCAGAATTTGGCTATAGATTTATATTTAGTTGCGCATGGTTTAAGACACAAGAGGAGCTTGTGGCCAAGTGGTTAACAGCGTGGATTATGTTGCAAGGGAGCACAGGTTCGAATCTCATGAGAAGCAAGGAGTATTTATTTTCTTGATGCGGACGAGAAGAGTTTGATTGAATTTAAACTCTCATTGTGAAGGGATCCACATCGGAAAGATACAAAGAAGGAAGGTGAAGTGCTAGCTATATAAGGAGCATCCTAGGAGGAGAGTAAACACATCTTGGAGGGCGTTTGGGCACAGGAGTGGTCGGAGCGCGGATTAACACCAGAGTCCTATCAGGTGTGTAACTCTCTCTACTCTAGTTGTAGAGCGGCAAATGCCGAAGTGCCGGTCACGACAATAGTAGCCACACGAGCGTGCGAGCGTACGTGTGGGGCTTCGACGCGATAGTTGAGGCCATCAGTAGTATTCTTGTGGGTTGGGGCTGCTTGGGCCGCGATGGGCCGAAGTGGGCCCAATGGGCCCGTAGGCCCTTATGAGTAAATTGTGCGATTGTGTAGAATATAGTGAACTAGAAAAGGTGAATGGATGGTTAGGAGTGGGTGCATATTAATTGGATGCATGATGATTATGTTATGTTTGCATATGATGTTTTGCTAATCCGGGAAAAAGGGTTGCACACTGAGTCTTGGTGACTCACCTTTTTCCTTTAACCATTTCAGTATTGCATAAAAGTGGACCAGGGATCGGAGAGGACAAGGTGGCCCATGCCAAGATGATGATTTAATATTTTATGCTTGGTTTTGATATAAGTACTTTATTTGAATTATTGGGTTGTAATAAAGGCCATTTTATTATTTTGGTATTACTTTAACCATGGTTTATCTAATTTGGATTTCTATGTGAAAATGGTTTTAATTCAGTACCTATTTATAAAAGTATGTTTAATAAAGTATTTTCAGGACAATTTGTAACTTCTAAAGTTTGCATATTGCTTTAAATGAACATGGTTTTCAAAAATTGAATTCTTTCATGCTTTATGCTAAGTTAATAAAGATTTTCATCCGACTTTCCCCAGTGACATAACCAGATTCGGTCGTAGCGAATGGGCCGGGTTTGGGGATGTTACATTAGCTACACAAGCAAAACTTCTGGACCCTACCGTGTGCGTGAATTTTTGTTGTTGTCTGCTGCTTGTTCCAACTCGCTCACGGTCCTACATAATGAAATTTGAATTATGTATATAGTAAATACCGTAAACCGAAAAATTTATAAGACTTTAGAAGTACGTAATACCTCTCCTTTCTTCGAATTCCAGAATCTAACTTGATCTTCCCATTGGTACCTCAACATTCCCGGTGGGACATTTCTTAATTTTTCGTCGAGGCTGATGTTTATCTTAAAATATTGTTTTTTCAACGTGCTTTTATGGTCTCTCCATTTTTTACCCAACGTCTTCTTAATATAATCATCAGAGACCTCTAAAGCAAATCTCTCCTGAAAAAACACAAGTTTAAAAAGTAAATATAAATGAAAGTTAAAACAAAGTATTATAAATTACATTCACGTTTTTACCTTAATATTATCGAGAGCACGATTTTTGTTGGCGGCGGGCATGTGATGCCATGATTCGTAGTTAATGGCCAACATATTGGCATTACGTGATAGAATGCCTAAATAGCCTGCTAACAGTCGAGCTTCAGATCCAACGGGCTGGCCATGACTGTTTCTCCTTACTTTAACACGCTCGACAAGATCTAGCTCGTACAAATCTTTAAGGAGTGTACGTCCCCGACCTCTTCGCGTCCCACCACCTTCAGCTGAAAAATGATATATTATTAGTATATTAAAATTGCAAAACGAATCAATAATAAAATTCAACATGCATGTAAAATAAATTAATATTACTCTGAACTTCTGCAGGCTCGTCATCTCTGTCCGGCACACTAGAAGATCCAACAAATGTTTGTTGTTCACTATTTGCTTCTTCTGAATTTGGAGTATTGTGGATAATACTTAAATCTCGTAATCGTCTTCTAGGCATTTTTCCTGCAATACACATAAAATAGTGCAAAATTTTAGTAACAAATAAAATAATAGTACATTTAAAATAGTTAAATTATATAACATGACCAATACTAAAATTATAATATTACATATAAATAAAAAATCGTAAAATCTTACTACGTCATATTTCATAAATATCTTCGTCCACATCGTGATGAACCCATTGAAATTGTTGACTAGTACTAGGGATATTTTCATTCAAGTTTTGTGTTCGAAAAGGCAAAGTTTGAGATCTTTCGACTATGTCATCTCTACTTCCATTGCCCATGTCGAACAAGTCTCTAGGGGTGTTCCTGAGTACAACGTACCAACCCTCATCAGTTGGATCTTTTGAGTAAAAAACTTGTTTCACTTGAGAAGAAAATACATACGGCTCGTCCATCAATTGTTCTCCAATGTGAATCAATCGAGAAAAATTCACCATTGTAAAACCATATTGATCGTTTTTAATTCCGCGAGCCGTATTCACATCAGCCCAATCTCCTCGAAATAAGACAACTTTCCATCTGCCACAATAATCCAACTCAATTATGTCGGTAAGAAGTCCGTAATACTCTACATTCCCCTCGACAGGATTATTGTCCCTAGCACTAGCATAACTCGTAGTTGAAGAATTAACGACAATTCCACAATTTTGTGTTCTCCTCAATCTCTCGCGATACTTTGTATGAAATCTGAATCCATTGATGAGGAAGGCACTAAATCTTTTCACTATCCTATTTGGACCTTGTGAAAGCCATTTAACTTCGTCATTTACTTCATTCCGGCTCCAAACCTATTAAACCGAAAGTAAATTGAGTAACTATAAATGTTACGAGAAAACATTATGACTTGTCAATGAAAACTTCAATTGCATACCGTTTGGCTTAACCATTCATGAAATGATTCCGTGAACAACTTATTAATTTCTCGTCGATGTAATCTTCGGGACCGTGAACGAGCTCTTAATATTTGTTTGCACTCACTATGTTAAAAAAAGGGCTACTTTGTTAGAAGACAAACAAATTATCATTGATGAGTATTTATCGAATTCTACAACTTACTTGCGTAATGGTTCCATTGAATCGTGATTAAGAAGAACATATCGATGTGCTTGGACCCACGATCTATCATCTAATTCTGTAATTTCGACTTTGCCGATTGGTTCTCTAAAACTTTGAAATAAATAAGTTCCGGCCAAGTTATGATCTGTGAGCCCAGCATTTCTTGTTGGTCTGTTCATTCTTGTTTCAACATCTTCCAAATACCTTGAACAGAAAGTCATACATTCCTCTGCCAAGTAGCCTTCGGCAATTGATCCTTCCGGATAACGCTTATTGCAGCAGTATGTGTAATATCCCGGGTTAGGGGCTATTTTTTTTTTATTATGGCATGTTTTGCATGTGTGGGCTTGCTATGTGGCTATTTTGGTGTCTTAGGGGCTTAATTGTAGACTAGGGGTATGTCTGAGTAGGTGGGAAACCTTTTGTTTTTAGGCTTAAGTAAGAGGAGTTGATGAAGCTGGGGTATATGAATATTATTTGGTGTTCTTGAGCACAAAAGAAAAGCTAGTGGAGTGGCAAGGCATGCGTCACTTGGGAGCTTGGTGTGGCGTCATCTTCAGGTGAGGGAGGTCCAGAGTTCAAGTCGTAGAGCTCCCATTTTGGTTCCCATTTTGGACAGCATGGAGGAAGAGGTAGAAGGCAAGTGGAATTCTACCTTGGACCAGGTCAAACCGTTCAAAAGAAAGGTGGAGAGTGATTGTAGGAGTAAGACTTGGTAAACACATTTGAAATGGGTGGAGTGGAGTGTTTGGGGATATGGCCGAATGTTGGGGAAGTGGGAGTGTATGGCCGGTTTTGGGAAGTGGGGAGTGAGTAGGCCGAATGTTCCTTTTGGAATGTGATGCATATTCGGTCATGAGAGACCAAACCAAACTCTTTCTTTTTTGAAACACCAAAGCCGAAGTTCATATGAATTCTCTCATCTTTTTCTTCACTTCTTGAACCGAAATACCAAGTCCCTTTAGTTGCCAAAATTGTCTTGTTCACTTGGTTTGTGTGTAGCCGAATACACTCTTGCATCTATCCTTCTTTCTTCATTTGTGTAAGCTGAATCGGGTATCCTTTCTTCTCACACTTTCATCCATTTTCTCTTGCCATACTTGTGCCGAAATCACACTACCTCTAAACCAAGTTCTCTATTTTGATTTCTCCATTGCTAGTGAGCCGAAACCATACCATCTTCTCCCCTCAAACTCTCATTTGCTTTTCTCAATAATCCTAGCCGAATCTTTCATTTGTGCCTTACCATTTCATTAAGCCGTTTTCTTTCAAAACCGTAAGTATTGTCCCCATTTATTTCATATATTTTTATCTTCCATTTCAAAAGCTCTTGAGCCGAATGTCCCTTTTCTCCTAGGGGTTCTTGTGGCCGAACTCTTGGTGGTTGGTGTTGGGGTAAGTTCTTCGCCGAATGGTCATGTTTTCTTTCTCTAGTTTTATGATTGATTTCGGTTAGATTAAAGCTTATGATGGTTGTGGATTGAAGTGGGTTAATCGTTGTTAATCTCTTCATTATAGGACATCAAAGGTTTCAAAGCAAGAGGAGCCGTTTTCTTACGCGGTTGATTAGTGGGCCGATTGTCTAAGGGAACCACTTTTGGTTCGGGATTTGGTAGGAAACCAAATCAGGTGAAAGGTAAGGGCTTTCGACAAACCCTTTTTGGTCTAGATGTTGTTGGCCGAATGTGTAGATGCCTAACCCCTATGCTTTGGCCGATTGTAGGAGCTAGTACTCGAGGGACTTAGATCGCTTTTGTCAGGATTTTTAGACTCGTGATTACCAGGTGTGTAACTAACACACCCATACTTAGTGATATTGTTACTAAACCTGTTTGCCTATTAAAATCATGACGGTATGATGGATTATTGGATACCCAAACGGGGTATGTGTACGTATCCGGGTAAGTCAGTATTGTTACTAGATTACTGATGATCTATATGGTATCATGACTATGTATGTATGTGATATGGGGCATGAGTCAAACATATTAGCATGATATGCATAATTTGTATGATATGCATGATTACATGAGTATGGTATGTTGATGGGTGATATGAGTGGAGGGAGCATGATATTTTGTGCTGACGAGCACCAGTGTTTTGGTAACACACTTTGTGACTTTGGGTCACCAGTGCTTTGGTAGCACATTTGTGTCTTTGGGACACGGAGAGGTTGGGCACCTCATTGCGACTTGTCCCTGTGGTTAACACCACCGTGGGTTGGCCCCACTTCGAGATATGGGATCGTCTGCTAGTGATTAGGTATCACACGATGGGTTGGCCCCATCATTCGATTATCGTGACTACGGTCACCAGTGCTTTGGTAGCACATTTGTGTCTTTGGGACACCGGAGGTTGGGCACCTCATTGCGACTTGTCCACGTGGTTAACACCACCGTGGGTTGGCCCCACTTCGAGATATGGGATCGTCCGCTAGTGATTGGGTATCACACGATGGGTTGGCCCCATCATTCAATTATCGTGACTACGGTCACCGGTGCTTTGGTAGCACATTTGTGTCTTTGGGACACGGAGGTTGGGCACCTCATTACGACTTGTCCCCCGTGGTTAACACCACCGTGGGTTGGCCCCACTTTGAGATATGGGATCGTCGCTAGTGATTGGGTATCACACGATGGGTTGGCCCCATCATTCGATTATCGTGACTACGGTCACGGTGCTAGGTAGCACATTGTGTCTTTGGGACACCGGTGTTTTGGTAACACATTGTGACTATATGTCACCGGTGGTTTGGCACCACCGGTGGTTTGGTACCACACGGGGTAGAAAAAGGAGATACGGATGGTTAGGATCGGGTTGCATTAATTATGTTGCTATGTATGATGTGTGTTACCATGTTGTTTCATTGGGAGCGGGATTTATGCACTGAGTCACTCGACTCACCCTCTCCTTTGACATTTCAGGTGACTCGTGAAGCGCGGACATGGGTAAAGGATGGACTCGGGTGCTCATGCCATGCTTAATAAAGTTTTACTCCAACTCTATCATTTGGGTGCTTTAGTTTAATTACTGCCATTTGGGTTTTTTTTTAATTTGGATTTGTAAAAGGCCTTTAAATTATGTTTTATGATGGGTATGTTTTAATTAGATTCTCAACCTGCTTAATAAATAACTTGGCATGAAATTTTACTAAAACTTGGAAAGACAACGTTTTCAAAATTATATCGCAATGTGTTTTAAACTATACCGTCGGGTATCTCGCTATGTTTCGTTATTCAATAAACTCAAATGATTTTCAAATCAAACTCGATTTGCTACTAAGTCTAAAATGTTTCAAAATGGCACTAAGAAACTACTGGAAGTCCTAAATGAAATCAACTCGTTTTAACTATATACTTGGATAAGTTTTCAAAAAGCTAATCAAACAAGCCTACTCAAACTTTCCTCAAATTCACTATGTTTTCACCCCACTTCTAAACGAAAAAAAATCTGATCACTCAAAGACGTTCTTCCCGTAACATACCAGATTCGGGCGTGGTGTCTTGTCAGGAGTTTGGGGTGTTACAATTGTGGTATCAGAGCCAAGTTCAAAAGCTCTTTTTGTGGGCACGAGGCCCAAAATGTTTTCAAAAGATTGTTTTGTTAGTTTTTATTCTCAAAGTATGGTTTGAAAGGCATGGCACCGAGTCTCGACTTTTGATTCGCCCGAGTAAGTACCCGTACTATTGCTTGTGAATTGATTGGATGTGATATGATTTGATGAATAGCAATAGTATACTACTTTAGAGATTGAAACTGATAGGATTTTGTGAACTCGCGAGAACAAATCCTCCTTAATATTCATAAGACTTGCTTTTAAACAAGTGGAATAAGTACTGATGCATAAAAAAATTCTTAACCAGATACGTAGAAAGATTAGTCATGAGCGCTAGAGGTGGACGTGGTCGTGGACGAGGTCGTGGTAGGATGACGGTTTCTGAGCCCGTAGGATCTGGTCAGGGTTCAGAAAATGAGATACCGGTTCCGCCACCAGCTGGAGGTGGTGAGTTCCAAGATCAGACTGGGGACGACGCAGTGTCACAGGCGATGCTGCGAGTGTTGGAAAGAGTAGCTGGTGTTGGTGGTAACGCAGGAGTTAGGAAATCTGTTCCTGAGCGACTTCGGGCCAATGGGGCCGAATTCTTCCGAGGTGTTTCTGGTGTTGCTCCCAGCACTGCTGAATATTGGCTAGAGGCAACTGAGCGGATCATGGACGATCTGGACTTGACTGCTGAAGAGAAGCTGAAGGGCATCGTATCGCTTCTCCGGGATGAGTCATATCAGTGGTGGCTCACGGTTCGAGACGATGTGGCGATGAGAGGATCTAACATGGGATTATTTGGTGCATATCAAAAGAAGTACATCGGAGCTAGTTATATTGACTCCCAGTGGAAGGCTTTTCCGAGGCTTGTTCGGGAGTAAATCGCATTTGCGAAGTCACGAGGTGAGTTCCTGGGTGAGTAGGTATGCCAGGGGCATTGTGGCCATGAGCATGAGAGGTGTGTTCATTTCGAGGATGGTCATGAGACGACTTGAGGTGCTGATTGCTCCTCGCGGGAGGAGCTTGAGTTTCTTTGTCTTAGTTGAGAAGGCTAAGGTAGCCGAGGGTGTTAAGGAGTCGGTGAGGCGAGGTATGGACAGAAATAGGCATAAGAGGAGCTTTGGGTCTTACGGATCGTCCAGTAATCCGCAGAAGAGGGCTAGATCGAGTGGGCCGAACCACCTG
The DNA here is from genome assembly GCA_025698515.1 of Gossypium sturtianum. Lineage (NCBI taxonomy): Eukaryota > Viridiplantae > Streptophyta > Magnoliopsida > Malvales > Malvaceae > Gossypium > Gossypium sturtianum. The sequence goes on along the minus strand of CM046954.1, from coordinate 116,135,787 downwards.
CTAGGTTTGTTCTTTGCTAGGCGGGGACCGCCGCTTGATGTGATCGGTGTGGGAAATCTCATTGGGGTGTTTCTGCTGGGTGGAGGGAAAGGTTGCTTCGAGTGTGGTTCTCTGGAGCATCGTGTGAGGGATTGTCCGCGTAGGTTGGCTAGGATTCACCCGAGAGGCGGCCGTGTCGATTCAGAGGTAATGGACCGCCACCACAGAGGGCCGTGGTAATGGCGAGAGGTGGTAATGGTTGCAGTCGGGCCGTGGAGCACCGGGCGGAGGTGCGAGTAGCTCGATGCTAGGCAGACACTGGGTTAGTGTATGCCGCGAGGCGCCGAGAGGGCGACGCACCGGACGTCATAAGCAGTACGTTTTTGATTTTTGGTTCTCCTTATCTTTGCTTTGATTGATGTGGGGTCAACGCACTCTTATGTTGCCGAGTAGTATAGTAGAGACCATGGATTTAGACTACGAGATATCTTCTAGGCGGATGACCGTGATTAGCCCTCTAGGTCACTCTGTAGTAGTAGATAAACTGTTTAGAGAGGTACCCTTAGAACTCCAAGGGGTAGTGTTTGCTTCGATCCGATGGAGCTGCCGTTTGGGGAGTTCGATCCGATTCTTGGGATGGATTGGTTGGTCAAGTACCAGCGCGAGGTTGGATTGCGCGCCAAGCGCATGGTTCTTAAGGCGGTCGAGGGGTGAAGAGGTGGCTATGATAGGTAATAGGAGAGATTACTTATCAAATGTGGTATCCGCTTTAAAAGCAGAAGATGGTCGAGGAAAGGTCGTGAGGCGTATGTAGTTCATGTGTATGCGTTGGAGGCTAAGGAGTGCTTTGTGGAGAAGGTTCGTGCCAGTTAAGGAGTTTCTTGATGTTTTTCTGAGGAGCTTCCGGGTTTGCCGCCAGATCGCGAGGTGGAGTTCGGGATTGATCATTGCCGGAATCTGCGCGGTGTCTATTGCTCCGTATAGGATGGCGCCAAAGGAATTGGTGGAGCTTAAGGCTTAGATCCGGGAGTTATTGGATCGAGGTTTTATTAGGCCAAGTGTTTCGCCGTAAGTGCGCGGTACTCTTTGTTAAAAAGAAAGATGGCACGATGCGGATGTGTATAGACTACCGCTTGATTGAACAAGCGGCGATTAAAAACAAGTATCCGTTGCCACGGATAGATGATTTGTTTGATCATTTGAAGGGTGCTGCGGTATTCTCGAAGATCGACTTGAGGTGCAGGTATCACCGATTAAAGGTTAAGGAGGCGGATATCCATAAAACAGCGTTTGGACTCGGTATGGGCACTACGAATTTACGGTAATGCCGTTCGGGTTGACTAACGACCGCAGCGGCGTTTATGGACATGATGAATAGGATGTTTCAAATATGATCTGGATCGATTCGTCGTGGTTTTCATAGACGACATCTTGGTGTACTCAAGGGCGAGAGGAAGAGCATGATAAGCATTTGCAGTGGTGTTGCGATTTTGAGGGAAGCGGCTCTATGCTAAGTTCGGTAAGTGTGAGTTCGGCTTAGAGAAGTGACTTTCTTGGGTCATGTAGTGTCGGGCTGTGGGGGATTGAGTAGATCCTCGTAAGATTGAGGCGATTTTGGATTGGAAGCCGCCTAGGTCGAGTGGTTGAGATTCGGAGTTTTCAGGTTTGGCGGATACTCACCGAAGGTTTGTTGAGGGTTTTTCGTTGATAGCGGCGCCGATGACCAAGTTCTTTGAGGAAAGAAGTTCCGTTTGTATGGACCGAGAAGCGCAGGAAAGCTTCGACAAGTTAAAGAAGATTTTGACCGAGGAGCTCGGTTCTAATTCAACCCGAGGGTGGTAAGGAATTCTGGTCTATTGCGATGCATCACATACGGGCTTGGGTTGTGTGTTGATGCAAGAAGGTAAGGTTGTGGCTTACGCTTCTCGACACAGTGAGGCCACATGAGGTCAACTATCCGACGCATGACTTGGAGCTAGCGGGTGTGGTCTTCGCTTAAAGATTTGGAGGCACTACTTGTGCGGAGAGAGATCGATAGTCTACAGATCACAAGAGTCTGAAGTATCTACTGACTCAAAAGGATTTGAATTTGAGGCAGCGCAGATGGGTTGAGTTGCTGAAAGATTACGACTGTTCGATTGAGTACCATCCGGGCAAGGCTAACGTGGTGGCAGACGCGTTGAGCCGTAAGGTTGTTTCGGACTTAAGAGCTTTGTTCGCCCACTTGAGCTTGTATGACGATGGGAGTATTCTCGCGAGTTGCGAGTTAAGCCTACTTGGGTTGAGCGAGCAGAGAGAAACGATTATTGGATGAGGTTCTAAGTGCGCGAAGGTTGCAAGTGCGAGAATGGTGGTGTGGATGGTTACACTTTGTCTAGTGACGAGGTTACGTGTTTTCAAGGTAAGGCTTGTATGCCTAAAGATGTTGAGTGAGGCAAAAGATTCTTCAGACGCACATAGCATGATCCTCATGCTATGCATCCTGGAGGTAGTAAGATGTATAGGGATCTTAGAGAGCGATTTTGGTGCTTTGGCTTGAAGAAGGAGGTGTGAGTTTGTTGGGAAGTGTCCGACTTGTCAGCCAGTCAAGGTGAACATCGATTTGCCGTCGGGTTTGCTTGACTGTGAAGATTCCTCGATGGAAGTGGGAAAGGATAACCATGGATTTCGTCGGTGGGTTACCGCTTCACGCCAAGCAAGAAAGATTCAGTTTGGGTAGTGGTGGATCGACTAAATCACTCACTTTATTCGGTGAGGTTGCTACTCACTTGAGAAGTTAGCGAAAGTTTGTATGTGTCGAGAGATAGTGAGGTTGCACGGTGTGCCAGTTTTGATAATCTCGGATAGGGATCCTAGATTCACGTCAAGGTTCTGGAAAGCACTGCATCAGGCTCTGGGTACTCGTTTGGATTTCAGCATGGCTTTTCACCCCATGATCGGCGGTCAATCGAAAGGGTCATTCGGGTCTTAGAGGATATGCCGAGAGGTTGTATCACGGATTTCGTGAGAGGTAGTTGGGAGGAGTTTCTACCATTAGCTGAGTTTGCCTACAACAACAGTTACCAAGCGAGCATCAAGATGGCACCGTATGAGGCGTTGTATGGTAGGAAGTGTCGCTCACCTACGTGTTGGGCGGAGTTAGATGAACGCCGGTTGTTGGGACCCGAGTTGGTTCTTTGAGACCCGAAGACAAGGTTAAGTGATTCAATCTAGGCCCGAAGGAAGCTTGGACCGGCAGAAGTCTTATGCCGATCTTAGGCGAAGAGATATAGAGTTCGGCTGTGGGGATCGAGTTTTCTGAAGGTCTCGCCTTGGAAGAAGGTGTTGAGGTTCGGGAAGAAAGGCAAGCTAAGTCCGAGGTTTATTGGGCGTATAAAGTTACGAGACGAGTTGGACCAGTGGCGTATCGCTTGAGTTGCGCCAGAGTGAGTCGATTCATGGCGTTTTTCACGTTTGATGCTTCGACGGTATCGTTCGAGATCCGTCGCGCATGTGGTAGCAATGGAAGAGATCGAGGTAAATCCGATTTGACTATGGAAGAAGAACACATGCGATTCTAGATCGGGATGTGAAAGTTCTGCGTAAGAAGTCTGTGCCTTTGGTTAAGGTTCTTTGGCGGAATCATGGCGTGGAAGAAGCGAGGTGGGAACCCGAGGATATGATGAGACAGCAATACCCGCAACTCTTTTGATCAGGTAATTTCGAGGTCGAAATTATTTTAAGGGGGGTAGAACTGTAATATCCCGGGTTAGGGGCTATTTTTTTTTTATTATGGCATGTTTTGCATGTGTGGGCTTGCTATGTGGCTATTTTGGTGTCTTAGGGGCTTAATTGTAGACTAGGGGTGTTACAGTATGACTTCAATTTGGATAGGAACCTAAACACGGTATAGAACGTTATCAAAAGTTGCAACCAAAGGCATTTAGTTGAATGAAGGAATAATTTGCAAATAAAGTAAGACCTTTCTATGGGATACATCCATCGATAGAAAACGGGTCCACCAAGTATTACTTCACGAGGGAGATGAATTAACAAGTGCACCATAATTGTGAAGAAGGAAGGCGGGAAGATCTTCTCCAGATTGCATAAAGTCAGTGCGGCTCGATCTTGTAGTGTCTCAAGTTCTTGAACATCCAAAAATTTGCCACAAATGCCTTTCATTATATTGGACAGTTCAATTACACAAGACGTCACCTTTTTCAACATACAACACCGCAATGCAACTGGCAGTAAGTCTTGCATCAAGATGTGATGGTCATGCGATTTTAAGCCATATAGTCTTCGATCTTTAAGACTCACACATCGAGATATATTTGATGCATACGCATCTGGGACCTTTATATCCTTCAACACCATACAGAACACTTCTTTCTCTGTCTTCGACATTGAATAAATAGCAGGCGGCAACCGATATTTCATATTCGAAAGTGCTTGGGGATGAACTCACGCCGAATTCCCATGTGAACTAAATCAAGTCGACTCTGAATATTGTCTTTCGATTTTCCATCGACATTCAAAAAAGTCCCAATGATGTTCTCGCAGACATTTTTCTCAATGTGCATGACATCAAGATTATGACGTAAAATTTGATGCTCCCAATAAGGCAACTCAAAAAAAATACTTCTTTTTTTCCATAAATCCGCCTCATTAGGATCATCCTCTTCATCAGATTCATCATCAGATCCATCCCTTGATCTTCTATTTCTTTGCGTGTTGGCCGGTTGATTCATCTTCCCATAAATGAAATTCATATCTTTCAACATGAACAATATTTCGGATCCTTTGGTGCGAAGGAGCTTCTCGAACTCTTGAGTACCATCAAACTTAGCACTGAAATCTAAATCTATGATTTTAGGTAACCACCGACGATGCCCCATGTAAGAGAACTTCTTCCCATTATATAACCATTGTGAACATGTTCAAGAAAGACAACAAGGACAAGCATAACGTCCCTTGGTACTCCAACCAGATAAATTGGCGTACACCGGAAAGTCATTAATAGTCCACATCAAAGCCGCACGTAAATTGAAGTTCTCCTTTCTCAAAGACATCGTATGTTTCAACACCATCCCATAATTGTTTTAACTCTTCAATAAGTGGCTGCAAATATATGTCAATATCATTCCGGGCCCTTTCTCTCCGTGGATAATCATAGGCAAGATAAAGGATGATTGTTTCATGCACACCCATGGAGGTAAATTATAAGGAACAAGCACCACCGCCAAGTCTTTGTCTGACGCAGTGCTCATGATTTTGTATGAGGTTAAATCCTTCCATTTGCTAGCCTGACCTCACACTCAGAGGATCGCTTGCAAAGCTTGGAAATTTTGAGTCAAATGATTTCCAAGCTAAAGAATCTCGCAGGATGCCTTAATGATCCATCATCGGTTCGTCCATTACGGTGCCACGCCATTGACTCTAATTGTCTTCGGCGACATGAATAGCCTTTGAAGCCTTGGTATTAGCAGAAAATACCGCAAAATCTTAACTGGCTGCTTCCTTGACTGTGTATTGTGTTCATCCTCGTTACCATCCTCTGTACTTCTATTAATCCAACGGGATTGATCGCATACATGACAGCACAGTTGGTTTATCCGGTCGCCCCAATACAACGTGCAGTCATTTGGGAAACTATGAATTTTGTTGTAGCCAAGGCCCAAATCCTTTATCAGTTTCTTCATGTCTTTGGAAGATTGAGGGATTTTCGCAAACGGGAACATTTCTTGCAGAAACTCTAATAGCATTGTCAAAGAGTTTCCGATCCACCCTCCCAAACATTTCAAGTGAAAAAGCCTAATACAGAAAGACAGTTTGGAAAATTTTGATCCCTCATACAGTTCTTCATTCATTTCACCAAGTAACGTGTAGAACCTCGCCACTTCTTCATTTGGCTGTTCATCAGGTACAGTTCTTCCCCCTTCGGTGAAAGTATTTCCACCAAAATTATAATCTTCGGTTGCACCCAAGTCAGGTGGAAATGACCCGAAACCATCAGTGCGCATATTAAAAGCATCCCGCAACATGCCTTCCATGTTATCATCTCTAACATTCTGATTGTAACCACTATGAGGATAACCCATATTCATCGATGAAGATGCTCCACTAGATGTACACTCTCCATGAAAAATCCATTTTTTGTACCCCCGGACAAAGCCATCAACAACTAGATGTTCGTAGACAACTTCACGATAATGCCAATTGATATTGCAACACTTCTTACACGGGCAAAGAATCATATTCTCCTGGCTTGCATTTTGAAATGCGAAATTCAGAAAAGTTTCTACTCCATTTCGATAGATGTTGCTTACCCTTGACAAATTCATCCAAGTCCTATCCATTTTCCTAGTTGTTTAAGTCTAAAGTTGACAATAAATTACACGGCTAAATTGTTAATTTATAATTTACGTAAGTAACGATATGATCATATATATAACTGAGTACTATATAAGTTATGTAAATTATGTAAGTTATGAAGTTTTATCTTAAAATTATGTAAGTTATGAAATTTGATCTTAAAATTAAGTAAGTTATGTATTATTTAAGATTCATCATACGTGGCATTGTTACACCTAGGAGGATCCATTATATCTAATGATGAGATATAAGGCAACCGTCGAGTTTCCAAACCTATATACTTTGAATCTTTTTTTTTTTAAAAAGAATTTAATTTTTAAAACAATTTTTTTTTTAAGATTCATCATACATGGCATTGTAAGTTATGTATTATGTAAGTTATGAATAATAATTATTTAGTTAAATAATAATTATGTAAGTTATGAATAAGAAGTTTTTAAATTACTTTTAATAAAAAAAGTCGATTTTGTAATTAAAAATAATTTAAATAATGATCATTATTATCATATTGATAAAAAAAGTATAAGTTTTAAAAACATTTACAAATATTAAATATTGAAATCAAACATTATTAATATAAAAATTAGTAATTTGATTTTTATATGTAAATATATTTAAATAATGAAAAAATCATTTTAAGAAGTTTTTATATTCTTTTTAAAAAAAAAGGAATTCGATTTTAAATATTAAACATAATTTAGATAATGATCGTTATTATTATATTGATAAAAAACTATAAGTTTTAAAAACATTTAAAAATATTAAATATTTAAATCAAACATTATTAATATATTAAAATTAGTAATTTGATTTTTATATGTAAATAAATTTAAATAATGAAAAAATCATTTTAAGAAGTTTTTATATTCTTTTAAAAAAAAGAATTCGATTTTAAATATTAAACATAATATATTAGCATATTCGAATATTTAAGATGTTGGTATCAAATTATAAACCAATGTTGTTTTCATAAAATATCATAAGCTTAATCACTATCAAAGTATTCATTGATCATAATTTGTTTGTTATCTTAATTTGATTTTTATATTAAAAAAGAAACCGTAAGAAAACTAACTAAAATGCTTAACATCACATTTTATATTATATTGCTACATCAATAAATACCAACCACGCATTTTATAATATAAAAAAATGACTGAAACTAAATAAATGGTCGATATAATAAACAACACATATACCAACCAAGCAGGATAGTAAACAGCAATTTGGACAGACATTTTTGAAGATTCATCATACGTGGCATTGTTACACCTGGGGAGGATCCATTATATCTTACAATGAGAAATATGGCAACCCGTTAGGTTTCCAGCCCATATACTTTGAATCTTTTTGGACAAACAAAATAATAAACAAACATATATACCAACCAAGCGGGATAATAAAGCAGCAATTTGGACAAAGACAATTTAAACAAATTCATCATGGTATAACTGTTACTGATCATAATTTTGAACCAAAAAGTACCTTAATAATTTCAAGAAGCTACTCTACTCCACTATCACCAAGAAACAGAGGCTGCAAATTGGTACGAATCAGTTGATAAATTAATAGGTTTAAAATGGTGTAAAATCAATTTTTAGCAGTTCAATGTGTTTGACACTTACCAGGTAATTACAGCTTTTCGTCAATCCTTTACAACTTAAGCTTCAGTTACTATATAAAACCTGCAAATGAGGCAGTTGAATTAGAATGAAAGCTTATATTGGATAAACGCCAAAAGAACAAACAACAGCTTTGAACAATGTCTCCGGGAAAAATGACTGAAACTAAATAAATGGTCAATATAAGCAGTTTTCAGCATACTTACGTGCTAATTGTAGAAGGCCTATAGAGTCGAAGACTAAACCGGTTTTCAGCAACAATTATGTCAACAAGTTGTATAGCATAGCCTGTGGGTAGCCATTAAAAGTCATGAGATAGTGGCGGGGAGAAACAAAAGAAGAAAATTTGGTAATAAGTTGAAAACGAAACAATGTGTTGATATCAGCAAACCTTCAAGGCCAGCGGTCAAAGGACCCAAAACTTTTAAGTTAGCCAAAGTTGTCAAAATCCATCTAATTCAATTTAAATTTTTTGTAGTTTGATTCAATTTAAATTAAAACAATTTAAACAAATCAAATTTGGAAATTTTGAATTGATTTACTTTAGCAACTCATCTTGAAACGAAAATTTAAACAAATCAAATCGATTAAACAGCATATACATACCTCTAAGAAATGTTTAGAGAACACATAAAATGCCAAATGAAGACAACCCCAAGAAATGTCACAAATGGTGCTGCCAACTTCTTGAGATCAAATACCAGAATCAAACAGCCCCAAATATCTTCTTATCTACAAACATCATTTTATAAAACAAAATGGTTAGATTCTTGTCATTAAGAAACATTAATCAAACACATAATTGGTTTGAAAATGAGAAGAGAAGAATAAATGTTATAACTTTATAAAAAAAAAAAATACAAACTTGTAATTGACAATTTTCTATTTCCAACACCAATCCAATTCAGACAATAAAAACAGAAACCATCAAAGCAAAACAAAATATGCAAATACTAAGCAGGTTCAAGGTTTGGTTTTCTCTTTCTTTTTCTGAAAAAACTTTAAACAAGTCCCCGATTTCTTTGCAGTAAAAAGTTTTAAGATTTTATTACAAAGAAATATGCTATTTCTTTTATTACATCATTCCTTATTGTAATCATCTACTTCAACATGACAGTATTATAAATTTTAGCAGATGAGAGAATAAATAAGTGATACTTATATTTCAATCATTCAATCAACTAAGAAATACATACCTTGTTCATTCAAAATTTAAATTGGATTTATACATCAACCAATCAATTTCATATTCATGCCAACTCAACCAATCAATTCAGCCATACATTTAGCTAATTATGTAATGAAAACAGATCACTCAGCAGAATTGTTACTGACAAAATACAAGAAATTATGTAAATATGACAGTCCAAAGCAAATTATGCAAAAGAAGTTCATAAGTACAGACATAAAACATCCATCTGTTAAAAGCATTATAATCACTGGTAGGATGAACAGCTATTTCATACACGATAGGAGCTAGTTTAAATCATCCCAAGGCAAACCTTATCAGGAAACCTCTTACACTGGTTTAACCTCAAAAGAAAGTAAAGAGTAACAAATAAGAGCTCAAACTGCGCTCAGAAATTTGACTCAATTACAGTACTCCTGTCGATATTTTTTATCCGTTCTTCATTTGCAACTTTAAGTTTGGTCTTGTTTAATACTCCATTTAGTTTAGTCGCATAATGTTGGCAATTCAATCCTAATTTAGTTTGGTTTGGAAAAGAATCTATCGTCGATCTAAAGAAACATCTTTTGAATTTTAAAACTATATTTGGAATGTGTATTGGTGTATCTACATTGGGTTTGATACTAAACCCTAGACAATTTTGATTTGTGGTTTGATCCAAAGCAACAATGGAGTGAGTAAGGAAGCAAGGACACTTAATCATCTAATCAAAGAGGTAGTGCAAGGCACGATATTCGATTACTTGATCCGACTCATTTGAGTGAGTTTAGAGCAGATGCCCATCCGGCAATTTGGTTAGGAAAGAAGGATCTTTGTGTCGATTTGGGGCCGGATCGCATGCATTGGTGCCTACTGGTCTTCCGATACATGGGTTGATATCTTTGGTGCAACTAATCCATAATAGCTTCAAGACAGGATGATGAAATGTGAAGAGAATCTTACCAAGTTGTTTAAATATTCACCTTGGATAATTTCAAACAACTTCCATCGCGTGCATTGGATACAACGTTATGTGAGAACGTGAATGCCGGATACAGGTAAATGCCTGATTAATGAGAGTTGCCTGTTTGTAAATTGAACCCTGATGCCTGTAGCATATCCTTTTATGGGTGTTTTTGAATTTTCTTTTTTTCTTTTGTTTTGGTTTTGCGGTTGAGGTTTGTGTCTCAGTGACATGTTAGATGTTGATTAAGCTTGAGAGTGTAGGCGAAGATGGCCGGAAGGTGAGCTGAGAAATTCATCTACAGTCTATAGGTTTAACATTCAAATATGTAGAAGGAATACCCCTTTTTTTTTACTCATTCATTTGAGTCTGTTTATGCCTTCAACGTTTCTGAAGTTTGAAAATGAAATGTTAGTAGTTCAAATCATCTATTTCATACACGATAGGAACTAGTTTAAATCATCCCAAGGCAAACCTTATCAGGAAACCTCTTACACTGGTCTAACCTCAAAAGAAGGTAAAGAGTAACAAATAAGAGCTCAAACTGCGCTCAGAAATTTGACTCAATTACAGTACTCCTGTAGAGATTATTATGATTAATTTTTTCACTTAAAATCAATAGAAAGTCGGGATGAAAGATTTTTTCGCTTAAAATCATGTCGAGGCAGATAATCGAAAACCCCACACAAAAACTAAACAAATCAAAAAATACCTAACCACATACAAACCAAAACCCAAACAACAAATAAATAAAGAAATCGAATTATATATTAAGATTACCTTTGAATTGGCAAAGGCTTGGATTTCGAACAACTTTTAATCTCGCTTTCGATGCAAAATCAAGATGGAAATCTACATGAATGAGAGGACTAAAAAGCCCGAGCACAGAAACAATCAGTTATGCAGTAAGGCTTGCACTCTTGCAAGATAAGGAAGAAAAAAAAAGTAAAATGAAAGCAGAAGGAGATGAGGGAAACTAGCGAAAAAAGAAGGGAAGGGTCTTATGTATCAACCATTTCGCTCAAGTCAAAGCACAAAGCAGTCGTTTCAGTTACCCAAAAAATGTAGACGAAATAGGACTAACCTGTGACCGAAGGTTCTCAGTTTTATCCAAAGATAACTCAATCTTCAATTTAGGGATTTTAAGAAGGGGAAATGAATTTGTAAGAAGGGGAAATTGAGTCAATCAAGTTTAAGGGTTGGGGAAATGGAGGAGAGCAAAAGCGGCGACGTTTTTCACTAAAACAATTCAATCATTGCGGCGTTTATAAAATAGCGCCGCTAAAGACATGCCTATTGAGGCGTTTAACAAAAAAACGCCACTAAAAAAATACAAAACTACATCGTTTTAATTAAAATACACAAACATTGTTGCGGCGTTTTTTATAAGCGCCGTTATATCCCAACTTTTTCCAGCGTTTTTGATAAAACGCCACTAAAAAATAAACAAACAATTTGCGGCGTTTCTTAACAAACGCCACTATAGCCTATACTATTGCGGCGTTTTAATTAAAACGCCACTAAAACCCTAATAAAACGGCTACGTTTTCCATCTCGGAGAACATATTTGCGGCGCTTTTTACGAAAACGCCACTATTCTCAATTTTAATTTTTTTCATTTTTTACTTATTTTTTTCTTTCAATTTTTTTTGCCGAGATTATCATTTTTTTGAATTTTTATTTTTTAAAAATTTTGAATATTAAACTTTTTAAGAAAATTTCGGAATTTTTTTGAAGATTTTTATAATTTTTAAACTTTTTAAGAAAACTATATATATCTTACTATACATGTAATATCCTCTATCCGGTTTCAACCTATATTTTGAGTAAGAAATATTACATTTAAATACAACCATTGTTTAGTTTAAGTATTTATCTAAACACTTCATTTTAACATATTTAAGCTTATTTGAAGTTTTTCAAATCATTTCTATACTTTCTTTTAGAGTTTGATTACAAATGGGAACTATTTAGGGTCTTTTGGGGTCAAAATAGAGTCAATGTCGTAATATTGAAAATCGAGTGTTCCGACAGCGAGAATATTCCAATGTTGTGACATCGACTGTGGTGTCGCAACATAATCCAATGTTGCAACACTAAATATTAAATGTCGCCCACAACATGACTTAAACATCTAAAACTAAATCAGAACTATCTTCAATCACTCCACAACATTCCTAAACCTTAAACCCTAATGTTAGTGTAGTACAAAACATATATTTTAATAGCTAACACATTAACCATAAATCCCTCATGAGGATTTTGTTTCTGGATTTTGGGTCATATATTTAACACCCTAAACCCTAAACTCTAAACCCTAAAATCCTATACATAAAACATAAACCCTAAACTCAAAAACCTAACACATTACCCAATTCCCCCAAACCCCTAACGTCCCTAAACCTATAAACCATAAACCATAAACCCTAAACCAAAAACCCTAACCCATTAACCATTTCCCCCCTAAACCCCTAACCCTAAACCTTAACCCCTAACCACTAACACTTAAACCTTAATACCGGTAAACACTAAGATATTAAACACTATAGAATAAACCCAAACAAAAAACTTTAAAACACTAAACCCATACACCAAAATAACAAACCCTAAACCATGAAATTAACATACTAAACATTAAACCCTAAATCAATTTTAATAGCTTAATTTGTAACTTAAATGAAAACTTCTAAATTGTTTAGTTAGCAATTTGTAACTTCTCATAATTAAGTAACTAAAATGAAACTTTCTCATTGCTTATAAGTGAAATTATCAAAATAAAATATAATTCAAAGCAAGAATAAGGAAAAATATGAAAAACTTTTAGCGGCGCTAGAAAAAAACGCCGCTAATGCTCGAACCTTTACTGGCGTTTTTCCAAAAGCGCGCTAATGCTCGAACCTTTAGCGGCGTTTTTCAAAGCGCGCGCTAATGCTCGCACCTTTAGCGGCATTTGTTCAAAAGCGCCGCTAATGCTCGAACCTAAGCGGCGTTTGTTCAAAAGCGCCGCTAATGCTCAGACCTTTAGCGGCGTTTGTTTAAAAGCGCCGCTAATGCTCTGATTTATAGCGGCGTTTATTTATAGCAGCGTTTGAGTAAAAAACGCCGCTATTTATCCTTTTTAGCGGTGTTTTGGAAATAAATGCCGCTATTGCTCATTTTTTTTGTGGCGTTTTCATTCAAACGCCGCTATTGTGTAATATTTGCGACATTTTTCTTTAAAACGCCACTAAAAACGCCGCTAAAAGTCTGTTTTGGTGTAGTGTTTCATTGCAAAAATATGGTTACCACTATGAACCTACGCACATCCGAGTGGTCACGGATACCGATTTCTGATTTTCTTCGGTATTTCGACCGAATCACAGAATATTTCATGCAAACTTTCAGAGAGATTACACACCATTTCAAATATGTATTTGGAAGGGTACGGGATTACACACCTTATTTTGATTTCCTAAAGAACCACTCTCCGTTGATCCTAGAACAATACCAACCAAGAGTTAGCCTCGGATTTCCAAAAGATTTCATACTCAACGTTTTACTTACACTTGAATCACTTACCACTATATCTGAAGGATTAGCAAATAGAATATACCGAGTGATTTCGTCCCTAAAACATAATCGATTAGTCGAAACTTAAATCTGATTTGCAACATAGCCAAATAGAGATATAACGAAAAATATGAAAATGAACCCCTTACCTTAATGATGATAGATCCGACTTCAATCATTTGACTCAAGACTAGAGAGGAATCAACAAGAATGTGCTTTCCAACCACACACTAGAACACGAGTCAATCAAAGAAGATGTGATAACAAAGTGATGTTGATTAAAGAAGAAGAAAAGGTTGATGAAATGGTCAAAAGAAAGAATGGATGAAGAAAAGTGCTTTGGTAGTTTCGGCTATCAAAGGGAGATGAGCAAAGGTGAGTGTTTAGGCCAAACAAAAGAAAAAGAATGCACAAATGTGTTAGGAGGTTTCGGCAAAGAAGAAAGAAAAGAATAAAACTAAATTCACAAAGAGTAGAAATCTTGAGAAAATGACACAATTGATGCTAAAGGTATTTTTGACCAAAACAAACACTATAGTTTTACCAAAACACCAAGTAAAATTTGGCTGCCTCCCTTTAGCCCCAAAATCGTCCACATACATGACCATAATGGTCAAAAGTTGGCCAACCACACTTTCCATAACGCTTCCCTTGAAAAAGGCCACATGTTCCCCTTACATTCCCCTTTCTCTTGATTTCTTTCCTCCCCTTCATCCTTTCCTATTTTGCTTAGCCATCTTGCCAAAAATAAAAAAGTCCACCTTGCCTTATTTACATGCTTGGCCGACACTTAGGGAAAGAATGCAAAAATAATAGTCAAAATTTGCACACAATGGGATTTGAACCTCTTCCCTCAAAGTCCTTCATGTGGGGCCATATCCTCTTTACCATATGCTCATTTATGCTAGCAATATGCACACTTATTTCCTTAAGCCTTGATGCCCCTTACCTTCTCTCCTTAAAGTGCTAAAATACCAAATTTTTACTAAGGCCCAATTAAACCCCGAGCTTCCTAGAAACCTCATAATCTTCCAAATTCACTTAACTAATAAGTCCAATTTGCAATAACACCATTCTCATATTCTCAAAAATTTTAAACATTCGTACGCCCAAGGCCTATTGGGCCCAATTCTTCTAGGCCCAATTTTGGGATGTTACAATTCTACCCCCTTAAAGAAATTTCGTCCTCGAAATTTCCATCCTACTACTAAACGCATCGCTCAAATCACACCACTATGTTTTCGCTGCGCACTCTGATCTTAATAACCACAATGTATTTTTAACAAAATCTTGAATCCTTTTTCACGCAACCAAACATCTAACCACAGAAGCAAACAGTTATCTACCACTTATACCTAAAATTTTCTACATATAATCATCATGTCCAACCGAAACATACCTGACTTGATGGTGATGAAACAATCCCAAGCCTTATGCTCCTTAGACCCGCATCTCAAGCATGCTCACGACCTCCTCCAAAGATTCTCCGGATAATCGCAAACGAAAAGTTTGGGCGTGCTTTAACACGCTTTACTTAACGAGATGCGACCCAAAAGAACCGCGATCTCTTTTCTTCTTACAGTCTATACACCCAACTCGAAGTGCTTCACCGATTCCTTTTAACATCTTCCAATACTTCCTTAACCATTTGAGTCAGCTCAACAACACCAGCTCGATCATGAGATCCCGTCTCAGCCACTGGCGATGCCAGTGCCTCCCTTTCGAGCACATGCCTCGGTGCCGAAGATCTAGCCTTAGCAGCTCAGCCTCTACCACATCCACATCTATCGCGTCTACGTCCTTTAACGCTCATATTTTCTAAATCAATTTAATCTGATTACGAGTCTTATGAATCAATATAATTATTCAATGTTTATTAAACAATGTTTTATGGAGTATAGGAAGTAAAGTCGTTTTCGCAAAACGTATCCTATAGTCTCAATCTCTATTGTTTCAGCTCCTAAAGCTAAAAGTTCTAGAGTATTCTATTTTGTGGAATTTTCTTACCACAGTACTAACACAATAATTATAAAATAAAAAAAAACACATACTTACTTGACTTGGTGCCGGATACCCGTGGTGCCATACTTCCTTTAGAAATGTATTTATAAATTACAATTTTAAACGGCTTTGAAAACACTTTTGAACCCAAACCACAGCCGAGTTTTGCAACCTAGGCTCGATACCATAAATGTAACACCCCAAACCCGCCCGAAGTTAGCCCGAATATGGCGTGTCACACAAAAACTCGTTTGAAAATTTCAGCCTCT
Organism: Gossypium sturtianum; assembly: GCA_025698515.1. Lineage (NCBI taxonomy): Eukaryota > Viridiplantae > Streptophyta > Magnoliopsida > Malvales > Malvaceae > Gossypium > Gossypium sturtianum. The sequence goes on along the minus strand of CM046954.1, from coordinate 116,119,881 downwards.
TTGTTAAAACCCAAAACACTTAAGCAATTATTAACTACTTGAAAACGTAATTATCTTTAAAAAACCTTTTTGATGGCGAAAGCATATTTGAGATAAACAATTTACAAAAATGTGACGTTTAGAAATAGAGTTGCGTAAGCGTTTTGAAAACGCTATGAAACGTAGATAAAATACAAGTAATTTTGTTTGATAAATCGATAATCGAACTAGTAATCTTTTAAAAACCACGACTTTTGAAAATATTGATAATAATTCAAAAGAAAACTTCCGAGTTAAAATATTTGTAAAGGTTTATTATAGAATCCATTTGTGAATTCATTTTATAAAAACAAAACCTTTATTTAAGTTTCTTTAAAAATCCCAATTAAAGTAATTTGAGAAAGATATAAATACGTCAAGCATAAAGCAAAAATTAAAAATAAATCCAGAGGCCTTATTACAACTTTAAAACTCGAAATAGTAAAAGCAACAAAATAATAGAAATCTAGAGTTCAAAATGAAACACCATTTCTGAAGTATGGCCTCCACCCGAGTTATCCGTAGCCCAAGTCCACATCACTGAGCATTACCTACAAGGGTTAAGAAAAAGGGGGAGTGATTTACAAAAACTCAGTGTGAAACCCCTTACCGTCATCCACTGGGCCTGAACCCGCTTAGAAATCATCTTGGACCAAAGCCCATAAACAAGTAATAAATAAATGAAATGAATGCAACCCATCCCATCCTACCAGCCGCCTAACTCTCCAACCGTACTCAACCAATCTCTCTGTGGGGATCAAGTCAACCCACCCCGCCCGTCTCTCCAATTTGCGATCAAGTCGCCATTTATACTATTTGTGGGTGAGCCACCGTGATTCATATCTGGTAAAATGATCGACACGCAGTCGTTAATTCATATGTTAGGCACATAGCCATTATCAGAATTTGTGGCAATGCCACTGGTCTATACTTCTCTTCATTCAAATTTTCCCATCCCATGCAATATGTAAAGATGCATCATACATAATCGTAAAACATCCATATAAAAATAACATCCATTAACCTATTGAATACTTTTTATGAATCAGCCCATTAAAGTAATATGATCATTCGGCCCATAGGGGCATTTCAGTAATTCGGTCCATAAGGACATTTCGGTAAATTGGCCCATTATAACAATCTATCAAATCGGCCCATAGAGGCATTCTATCAAATTGGCCCATAGGGCATTTCGGTAATTCGGTCCATAAGGACATTTCGATAAATCGGTCCATAAGGGTATTTCGGTAACTCGGTAATTGTACCCACTATGGGTAATTCGGTAATCTTGTAACCCAGGGGTATTTCGGTAATTTACCCTCTAAGGGTATTATGGTAATTCGGCAACCCCGGACTTAACTACTAATTTGAGCATAGAAAATTGAAACTGTCCATCTGTGTCATACTGACTAAACTAACCATAACTCGGATTAAAAAACTTGAAATTTAGATCCGTAAATTTTTCTTGAAACTAGACTCATATATCTTCTTACGATAATTTTTCCAGAATTTTTGACTTAACCATTTAGTACAGTTTATTCCTTAAAGTTTCCCTTTATTCACTGTCCAACGATTCTGACCTCTCTTATCTTAATTTCAGATATCTCATTGTACGGTTTTCATATACTGTTCCCACTTGTTTCTATTGAAAATAGGCTCACTAAGGAATCTGTACATATAAATTATAACTCATAATTCACTTTTTTCATTTTTATACGATTTTACCAAGACAGATCAGGGAACCACGAAGTCATTCAGAATCAGTCTCACTAAAATTAAGATATCTCTGAATATAAAATTCTTTTTCCTTCTCCGTTTCTTCCATATCAAAATAGACACAGTAAGCTTTAATTCGATTTCTTATTCACTTATTAATACCTTTTCTCCTATTTTCCGTGATTTTTCAAATTCATGTCACTGCTGCTGACCAAACTGTTTCATTGCAAAAATATGGTTACCACTATGAACCTACGCACGTCCGAGTGGTCACGGATACCAGTTTCTGATTTTCTTCGGTATTTCGACCGGACCACAGAATATTTATGCAAACTTTCAGAGAAGTGTGAGATTACACACCATTTCAAATATGTATTTGGAAGGGCACGGGATTACACACCTTATTTTGATTTCCTAAAAAACCACTCTCCGTTGATCCTAGAACAATACCAACCAAGAGTTAGCCTCGGATTTCCAAAAGATTTCATACTCAACGTATTACTTACACTTGAATCACTTACCACTATATCCGAAGGATTAGCAAATAGAATATATCGAGTGATTTCGTCCCTAAAACATAATCGATTAGTCGAAACTTCAATCCGATTTGCAACATAGCCAAATAGAGATATAATGAAAAATCCGAAAATGAACCCCTTACCTTAATGATGATAGACCCGACTTTAATCGTTTGACTCAAGACTAGAGAGGAATCAACAAGAATGTGCTTTCCAACCATACACTAGAACACGATTCAATCAAAGAAGATGTGATCACAAAGCGATGTTGATTAAAGAAGAAGAAAAGGTTAATAAAATGGTCAAAAGAAAGAATGGATGGAAAAAAGTGCTTTGGTAGTTTCGGCTATCAAAGGGGGATGAGCAAAGGTGAGTGTTTAGGCCAAACAAAAGAAAAAGAATGCACAAATGTGTTAGGAGGTTTCGGCAAAGAAGAAAGAAAAGAAGAAAACTAAACTCACAAAGAGTAGAAATTTTGAGAAAATGACACAATTGATGCTAAAGGTATTTTTGACCAAAACAAACACTATAGTTTTACCAAAACACCAAGTAAAATTCGGCTGCCTCCCTTTAGCCCCAAAACCGTCCACATACATGACCGTAATGGTCAAAAGTTGGCCAACCACACTTTCCATAACGCTTCCCTTGAAAAAGGCCACATGTTCCCCTTACTTTCCCCTTTCTCTTGATTTCTTTCCTCACCTTCATCCTTTCCTATTTTTCTTAGCCATCTTGCCAAAAATAAAAAAGTCCACCTTGCCTTATTTACATGCTTGGCCGACACTTAGGGAAAGAATGCAAAAATAATAGTCAAAATTTGCACACAATGAGATTTGAACCTCTTCCCTCAAAGTCCTTCGTGTGGCACCATATCCTCTTTACCATATGCTCATTTATGCTAGCAATATGCACACTTATTTCCTTAAGCCTTGATGCCCCTTACCTTCTCTCCTTAAAATGCTAAAATACCAATTTTTTTACTAAGGCCCAATTAAACCCCGAACTTCCTAGAAACCTCATAATCTTCCAAATTCACTTAACTAATAAGTCTAATTTGCAATAACACCATTCTCATATTCTCGAAAATTTTAAACATTCCTACGCCCAAGGCCCATTGGGCCCAATTCTTCTAGGCCCAATTTTGGGATGTTACAATTACATATCGAATTCATTGCTCACATGAAATTCCACTTAGTCGAATTTTCCCGATGAACACTTCGGAGTAATTACGGATACACGGTGGTTTCGCACATAGCCCACCCATAATAACAGATACAAGGTGGTTTCACACACAGCCCACCAATAATTACAGATACACGGTGTTTTTGCACACAGCCCACCAATAATAACAGATTCAAGGTGGTTTCGCACACACCCCACCAATAATAACAGATTCACGGTGGTATCACACACAGCCCACCAATATTAACAGATGCACGGTGGTATCGCACACAGCCCACCAATAATAATAAATGCTATCCGGTGCACATAGTAGCCTGCACATAGTAGCCTGCACTTAGTACTACACATGTGACCATAGCTATTTTATTCCACAATCTCACATAGAACCATATCTGTAACATCCCGAAATTGGGCCTAGTAGGATTGGGCCCAATGGGCCTTCATTTTAAAATTTTTGAGAACGGCATTAATGCAAGTTAGACTTATTAGGTAAGTTATTTTGGAAGGTTAGAGGGCTTCTATGAAGTCCCGGGATCAAATATTAGCTTTGGGGAAATTTTGGTTTTAGGTGGAAAAAAAACCTCGGAAGTTGGCGAGTAGGCCTTAAGAATAAAATGTGGGGAAAAATGACACGAGTGGAGTGTGTGGTGTAGTGGTAAAGTGACGCCACTTAAGAGGCAAGGGAGTGACGCCACAAGGAAGGAAGGAGGTCCAAGGTTCAAGTCTTGGCTTTTTGCGTTTTGGTTTTCTTTTTACTTGGACCTCGAATTTGGCTATAGATTTATATTTAGTTGCGCTCATGGTTTAAGACACAAGAGGAGCTTGTGGCCAAGTGGCTAGCAGCGTGGATTATGTTGCAAGGGAGCACTGGGTTCGAATCTCATGAGAAGCAAGGGAGTATTTATTTTGCATGATGCACGGCAAGAGTTTCATTGAATTTAAACTCTCTTGTGAAAGGATCCCACATCGGGAAGATACAAAGAAGGAAGGTGAAGAGCTAGCTATATAAAGAGCATTCCGGAGGAGGTTGACACACCTTAGAAGGCGTTTGGGCACGAGGAGTGGTCGGAGCGCGGATTAACACGAGTCCCATCGGTGTGTAACTCTCTCTACTCTAGTTGTGGAGCGGCAAATGCCGGAAGTGCCGGTCCACGGCAATAGTAGCCACACGAGCGCGAACGCACGTGTAGGGCTTCGACGCGATAGTTGAGGCCATCGTAGTATTCTTGTGGGTTGGGGTCGCTTGGGCGCGATGGGCCGAAGGGGCCCAATGGGCCCGTGGGCCCAATATAGTAAATTGTATGATGGTGTAGTATATAGTGAACTAGACTAGGTGAATCTCATATACGTGGCTAGATTTGTGTTAGGTGGGCCACACGAGGCGTGTGGGCCCGAATGGGCCGAAATCGGGTTTTAGGCCCAATAGTCCGTCTGACCGAATGTAGAATGAGTCGCTCGGGGCGACATTTGGGCCTTTGGGAAAGGCCATTGCAGGTGTAAAATTACCGATATACCCTTGGTGGGTAAATTACGAAAATGCCCTTGGTGGGTAAATTACCGATATACCCTTGGTGGGTAAATTACGAAAATGCCCTTGGTGGGTAAATTACGAAAATGCCCTTGGTAGGTAAAATTACGGTTATACCCTTAGAGGTTGATTAGGTGATTATGTTGTTTTATGTCTATCTCGATTATGATGGTAATTCATGTTATACTTATATTTGATATATGTCTAGCATACATGACATAACTGCATACACGAATTATTATGTCATATTGCATGGGTTATATGAGTGGAGAGGCAAGTGATATTCGTGTCGACGGGCACCAGTGGTTTGGTACCACATTGTGACTACGGTCACCGTGAGGTTTGGCACCTCGGAGGTTTGGCACCTCATAGCGACTCGTCCCCTCGTGGTTAATACCACCGTGGGTTGGCCCCACTTTTGAGATATGGGATCGCCCGCGGTGATTTGGTATCACACGTGGGTTGGCCCCACAACTTGATGATTCGTGTCTTGGACACCGTGGTTTGGCACCACCAGTGATTTGGTATCACATTCGTGTCTTGGACACCAGAGGTTTGGCACCTCATAGCGACTCGTCCTCGTGGTTAATACCACCGTGGGTTGGCCCCACTTTGAGATATGGGATAAATCGCGCGGTGATTTGGTATCACACGATGGGTTGGCCCCATCATTTGCTTTGTGACTTCGGGTCACCGGTGGTTTGGCACCACCAGTGGTTTGGCACCACATGTATTGACGGATATTGTGACTTTAAGTCACCGGTGGTTTAGCACCACCGGTGGTTTGGCACCACATGTATTGACGGATATTGTGACTTTAAGTCACGGTGGTTTGGCACCACCCGGTGGTTTGGTACCACGGGGTAGAAAAAGGAGTTGCGGATGGCTAGGTTTGGGTGCATGATATGCATATTTTCATATGAAATTGTGTAAGGGCCTGTTGGATGGGGATTTACACACCGAGTCTCGATGACTCACCCTTAGTTAAATTTTTGCGGTAATCATTAGATCGCGGATTTGGGAGCCGAGGTGGACTCGTGGAGGCCATACATATGGTTACTCGTAAATTCGTTTCTTTTATTTGGACTTGTTTTTATTTGAGTTTTTGTTATGTAATAAGGCCTTGGGTATTTTATTTGGTTTCAACTTTCAATTTGTTTATTGCTTATTATTAAATGATCAATATGGGATTTTCTTAAAATGATAATAAACCATTTCTTATTCAAAATTTCTTAAACTCGATTTCTCACCACAACTATAAAGAATATGAGCTTTTTAACGAATGCACGCTTTTTAGACATTCCTTTCATGTGACATGCCGATTCTGGTCGTAACGTTTAGGCGGTTTTGGGGTGTTACAATTATGGTATCGAGCCTAGGTTCAAAAACTACGTATGCGTTTGGGTTCAAAAAAATGTTTTCAAAAGATGGTTTGGAAAATGGTTTAGAAAAATATATATCTATTTTTTTAATATGGCACCCGAGTCTCCGGCACCAATCCATGCGGTAAGTTTCACGATACTTTACTTTGTTATATGTTGTATTTTGAATATCTATTCTGTGTGTTTGGGTTGGATGTGATGTTTGGATATAGAGTTGATTGCATACTGAAATATTTGTCCGCTTTAATGGTTAGGTTTTTTTAGTATGTGTAGGGTTTCTAAATTCTAGTTAAAAGTATATTAGGGTTATTGGAATCGAGAGTGCAGTGTGAGCACACGTTGTAGGTTAGGTGGTACGAATGTTCTCAGAGTTGGAAATTTCGAGGACGAAATTTCTTTAAGGAGGGTAGATTTGTAACATCCCGAAATTGGGCCTAGTAGGATTGGGCCCAATGGGCCTTCATTTTAAAATTTTTGAGAACGGCATTAATGCAAGTTAGACTTATTAGGTAAGTTATTTTGGAAGGTTAGAGGGCTTCTATGAAGTCCGGGATCAAATATTAGCTTTGGGGAAATTTTGGTTTTAGGTGGAAAAAACCCCGGAAGTTGGCAGTGTAGGCCTTAAGAATAAAATGTGGGGAAAAATGACACAAGTGGAGTGTGTGGTGTAGTGGCAAAGTGACGCCACTTAAGAGGCAAGGAGTGACGCCACAAGGAAGGAAGGAGGTCCAAGGTTCAAGTCTTGGCTTTTATGCGTTTTGGTTTTCTTTTACTTGGACCTCGTAATTTGGCTATAGATTTATATTTAGTTGCGCATGGTTTAAGACACAAGAGGAGCTTGTGGCCAAGTGGCTAGCGGCGTGGATTATGTTGCAAGGGAGCCTGGGTTCGAATCTCATGAGAAGCAAGGGAGTATTTATTTTATGATGCAGACGGTAAGAGTTTTGATTGAATTTAAACTCTATCGACGAAGGGATCCCACATCGGGAAGATACAAAGAAGGAAGGTGAAGAGCTAGCTATATAAAGAGCATTCCAGGAGGAGGGTTGACACACCTTGGAAGGCGTTTGGGCACAGGAGTGGTCGGAGCGCGGATTAACACCAGAGTCCTATCAGGTGTGTAACTCTCTCTACTCTAGTTGTGGAGCGGCAAATGCCGAAGTGCGATCCACGGCAATAGTAGCCACACGAGCGCGCGAACGCACGTGTAGGGCTTCACGCGATAGTTGAGGCCATCGTAGTATTCTTGTGGGTTGGGGTCGCTGGGGCGCGATGGGCGAAGGGGCCCAATGGGCCCGTGGGCCCAATATAGTAAATTGTATGATGGTGTAGTATATAGTGAACTAGACTAGGTGAATCTCATATACGTGGCTAGATTTGTGTTAGGTGGGCCACACGAGCGTGTGGGCCCGAATGGGCCGAAATCGGGTTTTAGGCCCAATAGTCCGTCTGACGACCTGAATGGTAATGAGTCGCTCGGGCGACATTTGGGCCTTTGGGAAAGGCCATTGCAGTGCAAAATTTACGATATACCCTTGGTGGGTAAATTACGAAAATGCCCTTGGTGGGTAAATTACCGATATACCCTTGGTGGGTAAATTACGAAAATGCCCTTGGTGGGTAAATTACGAAAATGCCCTTGGTGGGTAAATTACCGATATACCCTTGGTGGGTAAATTACGAAAATGCCCTTGGTAGGTAAAATTACTGTTATACCTTAGAGGTTGATTGATTAGGTGATTATGTTGTTTTATGTCTATCCGATTATGATGGTAATTCATGTTATACTTATATTTGATATATGTCTAGCATACATGACATCTCGCATACACGAATTATTATGTCATATTGCATGGGTTATATGAGTGGAGGGCGGTGATATTCGTGTCGACGGGCACCAAAGTGGTTTGGTACCACATTGTGACTACGGTCACCGAGGTTTGGCACCTCGCAGGTTTGGCACCTCATAGCGACTCGTCCCTCGTGGTTAATACCACCGTGGGTTGGGCCCCACTTTTGAGATATGGGATAAATGCGCGGTGATTTGGTATCACACGTGGGTTGGCCCCACAACTTGATGATTCGTGTCTTGGACACCGGTGGTTTGGCACCACCCGGTGATTTGGTATCACATTCGTGTCTTCGGACACCGAGGTTTGGCACCTCATAGCGACTCGTCCCCGTGGTTAATACCACCGTGGGTTGGCCCCACTTTGAGATATGGGATCGTCGCGGTGATTTGGTATCACACGATGGGTTGGCCCCATCATTTGCTTTGTGACTTCGGGTCACCGGTGGTTTGGCACCACCAAAGTGGTTTGGCACCACATGTATTGACGGATATTGTGACTTTAAGTCACCGGTGGTTTAGCACCACCAGTGGTTTGGCACCACATGTATTGACGGATATTGTGACTTTAAGTCACCAGTGGTTTGGCACCACCAGTGGTTTGGTACCACACGGGGTAGAAAAAGGAGTTGCGGATGGCTAGGTTTGGGTGCATGATATGCATATTTTCATATGAAATTGTGTAAGGGCCTGTTGGATGGGGATTTACACACCGAGTCTCGATGACTCACCCCTTAGTTAAATTTTGCAGGTAATCATTAGATCGCGGATTTGGGAGCTGAGGTGGACTCGTGGAGGCCATACATATGGTTACTCGTAAATTCGTTTCTTTTATTTGGACTTGTTTTTATTTGAGTTTTTGTTATGTAATAAGGCCTTGGGTATTTTATTTGGTTTCAGCTTTCAATTTGTTTATTGCTTATTATTAAATGATCAATATGGGATTTTCTTAAAATGATAATAAACCATTTCTTATTCAAAATTTCTTAAACTCGATTTCTCACCACAACTATAAAGAATATGAGCTTTTTAACGAATGCACAGTTTTTAGACATTCCTTTCATGTGACATGCCAGATTCGGTCGTAACGTTTAGGCCGGGTTTGGGGTGTTACAATATCTCAATGCCATAGTCCAAATATGGTCTTACACGATTTCACTTAGTCACACTTTGCCACGACTCATTCTTGGTCTTTTCCGTCAATTCATCTTTTAGTACCGAACGAAAGTGTTCAACTTTGCGTTCGCTAGTCTCAAACATTGGATTTTCATTGTACAGGAAATATTATAATTAAATTCACAAATTATTCATCAATTTATCAAATAAACATTTATGATTAACATACGAACTTACCTCGGTATGAAACGATGAAATAAGTCAATTACTCGATTATCTTGCTTTTCCCCCGATCTAATTCCAAATATCATCTTCCTTTATCTATAACAACACATTTAATTTATTTATTCATCATGCTATTCAAATTAGCCCAATTTCACATTTTTGGTAAAATTACATTTTTACCCCTAAACTTTGTCATATTTACACTTTTGCCCCTAGGCTCGTTAAATGAAATGTGTTCAATTTCTTTACTACCCATGCATAGCTGAACCTTTTTCATGCTTATAGCAGCCCACATTTTCCATTATTTCTGAAACACCCCAAACCCGGCCCACGAGCTTTGACCAGATTTGGTATGTTCCTCAAGTAAACCGGTTCAAAATTCTTTTGTTACTTAGGAAAAACTTGTATGATTTTTAAAAAATATTGTTTGGGTTGGGCTTGAGTTGAAAACAAATTTATCTTATGTTAAAACCCATTTATTTAAGGTGACAAAACATTTAGAGTTAATTTTAAAAAGGAATTTACTTAAACTTTAATTGATAAAAATCAATAAACATAAGAAATAAAAGAAAAATAAAGTAAACCACAATGGCCTTATTATATCAATGATCCCAAAGTAAAACTTAAAATACTTAAAATAAATTGAAAGTCCAAATCATAAATTTCTTGCTATGCATGGCCACCTTTAAGCTCCCGCCGACCCGGTCCATTATCGCTCATCACCAAAAATATTCCCCAAACGGGGTGAGTCAACAGACTCAATGTGTACACAACACTAAGTCATAATAGAATCAGGCATGCAAATGATACACATTCAAATCATAGAATACAATTAATGATGCATTCCCAAACCCAAACCTAATTAACCATCCGCTACACACCACCCGCACCGCCGGTCCACACCGTGGGGACTACTAAGTCAACCCTCCATCCGCTACACACCATCGAAGGCAGTCGCTGCAGTCGACGTGCTCATCGCCCATATAATTTGTGTCATTAGACACCATATTCAAATAATGTAACCGAAGTTACCAAATTCAGATAATGTAACCGAAGTTACCATATTCAAATTTTGTGACCGTAGTCACCATATTCCGTTGGTGAGACCGAAGTCAACACCTTCTTCCCCTTTCTCATATATCCCGAATGCGCCATAAATGCATAACATACTTAATTTCTCATTATTCACATGTAACAATATACATATTCATAATCCTATCAAAAGTAGGAAACGTACCTGGGTACTTTTACCATATTTATGGTACTTAGCCATATTCACATTCTTATGCATATTCATATGTTAAAATAATTGCCATATGATATATCGAAAGTTAGTGTGAGTACACACATTCTTAATAATACATTTAATTTAAACATAGCCATGAACCTATCAAAACTTAGGGTAGGTACACACTGATTTGCTTAACGAATTCCTTGAAATCCGAAACTGATCCATCGCCTTTAGATCTCAAATTCCTACATTTGATTAATCACTTACTAATTTAATAAAAGCCATTCGGCCATAAATCCAAATCCTAGTAGGATTAGTATTCTTAAAACTTACCTTGAAATTCTCAAATCCCAAAATCCTTGTATCCCTCTGTGAAATCCCTATAACTACATGTTAGATCAATTTCTAACATTTATTCACAACAAATAACCCTTAGTGTGTATGTTAAATATGACTTACCTTAGATTCTTAAATCCCGAAATTCACCGAATAACTAGGAACACGCGGCTTATGGTGTACCTTCGGAAAAGAACTTCTCCTTCCTTGTAGTCGACACTTAGTAAATCCCGAAAGATCTCTTCAAAGAACAGATATTAAGGGTATTAGAATCTTAATTTCGACAGCCTTAAAAGAAATAGAATGAGAATCTAACCTAATCTTACCCTTTCATGAAGAATTTGATGGAACTCTTGCTTGAACCCTTAGCAGATTCGGCTATGGCTTTGATGTGGATAACAATTTTGGCTCTTGAGGCTTAGTGAGAAATCGACTAGGGCTATTAGTATCTTCGGCTTTTGATTGTGTTTGTAATAGAAGAAGAAAAGAAAAGAGAAAAAGAGAATAATGGCAGAGAAAATTCGGCAGAGAGAAGAGGAGAAACTTTAGAGAATTTCTACAGAGGTTTTCTTGAAAAGAAAAGAATGAATGAAGAATAGCCTTACTCTTCCTTTTATAGCCAAAATTACTAGCTAGAGTCCTTTACTTGGCCACCACTCTTCTATTTTGATAGCTTTATCCCTTGATTTATCACTTTAATAAAACTTAATCCAATAATTATCTCTTAATAAAAATAATACTAATAATAATCCTCTTTTATCTCTTCCTTATCTATCAAAATAAAAGAAATAATATCCACATTTATCTCTTGAAAATAATCTAAAATAAATCCATTATTTATCCCTTATTATTCACATATTTATGCAAATAAAACTCTTCCTTTTCTAGAAACCCATGCCGTCCACCTCAGCCTTTTCAGGGAAGCAAAAATAAAACTTATTTATTTGCTTCTCAAGTGACTCGAACTCAGGCCTATTTCCCTGCATGTGGCGCCATTTCCAGAGGCCCTAAGTGACATCTTCAGGCCACTTTTCCAAGCCTGTTTGTGTGTCAAACTTCTCCAACTTTTTCTTTTAAGGCCCTCTAGCCCTTATTTCCTATTTTGAACTTTAAAATTTGACATTTCGGCATCATTTCTAAGTTTCCTAAAATTTTCGATTAGCTCTGTTTGTTTGACCATTTTCTTACATTTCCAGTGTTTTAAATGTTCAAAGTTTCAAAAATGTTCAGGTTTCCAAAATGTTCAAGTTTCCAAAAATGTTCATTTCCATTTCCATACATTTCCATGCACCTTAGGGTTCCTAGAACTCCTCAGAACACATCCAACACACCCACTGAGCCCACTATCTCATGAATTACACACGAACGTATAACCCCTAATCTAGGATGTTACAATTTCACACCTTTACTACCTATTTTACAACTTTTACAAAATGGTCCATTTTAGGTGTTTTCATGAAAATCACTTAACAAAAGTTGTTTATTTAACAAACCAAGATTCATTTTCTTCCATAAAAATGCAGTAAACAACATGAGTATTCTCATGGCAAAACCCTAGACTTTAAACCATTTTGCAAAATAGTCCCCTCATTAGCTAGATTAAGCTACAAAGGTTCCAAAAATACAAAAATCATCAAAAATGACCATCGAAATCACTTACTTGTGAGAGTTAGAAGTTGCTGAAATTTTCAAGCTTCCATAGCCATTTCCTTGGGTAAGAATCGGTGGAGAAGAAGAGAGAGTGAAAAAGATGACAACTTTTTCTTATTTTATTTTATTACATCAATTTAAGTCCCCTAATTTCCACCAACTTTGACCAATTTGTATTTTCATGCCCCCTATGGCCGGCCAACTCTTTCCTAAGGGCCTAATTGCACATTAAGGGCCTCCAATTTAAGGTTCTATAGCTATTTGACACCTTTAGCTTATAGAACAAAACTTTTGCACTTAATGTGATTTAGTCCTTTTTCAAAATTAAGCATGCAATCACTAAAATTAATTCACCAAAATTTTCATGCACTCATATAATCATGCTATAACACATAAAATAATATTAAATAATTTCTTCGACCTCATATTTGTGGTTTCGAAACCACTGTTTCGACTAACCCCAAAATCGGACTGTTACAATGCATTAATCTATGCTTTACAACTTACCAATGCCTAAGACCAGGATTCGCCTGATATCGACCAACCATTCCCACTTTAAGACAAATATTTGAAGGTGTGAAAAGCATCGCATACATAAGGCTTCCAACTATTGAAGCATGTGGAACATTACTTATATGCTCTCTTTCTTCCGCTCTCCTGAGACAATCATCCAAATAAAGACGAAAACTTGATGCATTCGATTGAGTGCCTAGCTTCGCAGTGGTCATTGCAAATCGTTCTAGTACCATATTAATGTATGAAGCTTGTGATAGAGCTATCATTTTATTCTTTCGATCTCTAAGGATTCGAATTCCAAGAATATAACTAGCTTTACCTAAGTCCTTCATGCTAAACTATTGATATAATCATAGTTTAACCAGTGATAATTCTCCTACATCATTTCTGATAAGTAGAATATCATCAACATACAGAACGAGGAAGATCGTCCTTTGCTCAAACCCAAGGTTCATCAGCGTTTTGCTCAAACCCAAAAGACTTGATCGTTTGATCAATTTTTTTTTATTCCATGAACGGGACGCCTACATAAGTCCATAACTGGATCTTAGCAGTTTGCAAACTTCCTGCTCCTTTCCTTTGACAACATAGATAGTGGGTTGAGCCGTGTAAAAGGCCTTGTAATAGCTCATTTTTAGTGGCATCTAAAATAGTGGTTTTGGGACAACAATACTGAAAAATGAGCCACTATATATTATTTATTTAATATTTATGAGTATTTATTAGGCTCGTATAAAAATTTGGGTAAGAAATTTCAACGTTTAGTTAATTAATTAAGTAAAAAGGACATAATCATAAAGGTTGCAAAATATAATCGCTATTAGTTAATTGTGATAAATATATATAGAGTCAAGGTTGGATGGTTTTAAATGAAAATTACACCATAGCTTTGGATAGTGGATGATTTTGATGGCTAGTAGTACGAAACTTTAAAGAATTTCAAAGGGAAAAGTAGTAATTTGATAATTAAATAAAAACTAAACTAAAACATAAGCCAAATAGAATTCTCATCTTCCTCATTTAGACTTAGCAAATCGCAACCACCATTTTAAAATAGAGAACATTCGACCAAGCTTGGTTCTACATGCATGGTATCGGTTTGATTCCCATTTTTAATGATTTTTATGTTTTTGTGACTGTATTAGCTAATTTAGCTAACTCAAGGGTTAAATTGTGAAAATGTTAAATGTTTTAGATTATGGCATTGATAAGTTTGAGGTGTTTGTGAAGTTTGAGGGTAAATTATTAAGCTTGATATTTAAATAGAAGTATTTTGTAAAATAGTTTTTGATGATTTTGATGTTTAAGGATCAAATTGTGAAATTAGTAAGTTGCATGGTAATTGTTGTGAAATTGTGTTAGACATGGGCTGTAGTGAGGTTATATGAAATTTTGTCAGCTTGGATTTTTTTTAAATGTGGACAATTTGTGAGTTTTGAATTTAAAGACTAAATTGCATAAAGAGTAAAACTTTGGGGGTAATTATGTAAATGTCAATGAAAGGGCTTGTTAGCTTAGGATTAATTTATTGAGACGTTTGAATGTATTAATTGATTCGAAATTTTCATTTATATTAAGAAACTAATCAATCAGACGTTAATCGAGGAAAAGCTAAAGTAGTGGAATAGTCATAGGTTTCGTGTTCGTGATTGTTTCTATATAGGTAAGTTCGTAAGTTAATTAAAGTAATTATTTAGTTGCTAATTATAATTTGATGTTATCCATAGATTTGGTGATTGGATTCATTGACTTGAGAAATGAGAGACACCATAGTTGAAAGATACTATGGCATTAAATCGGAATGTATAAGACCATAGTTGAAAGATACTATGAAATTATACTAGAAATGAACAAGACCATAGTTGAAAGATACTATGGCATTAAATTTGAAATGAATAAGACCATAGTTGAAAGATAATATGGCAATACATCTGAAAAGAAAAAGATCAAGACCACAGTTGAGAGATACTGTGGCACCACTTCAAAAATTGTAAGGCCTTGGTTGAAAGATACCACAGCATCCTCTGAACAGTGAATTATCCAGAAAGCTACACAAATTAAATGGATAATTTATTAATGGTTTGAGTTTTTTTATGTAAATAGGAATCGAATGAACACATAGATAATAATTGTAATAATGCATGTTTAAAGTAAATTAACTTTTATTTAGTAAGTTACTTTACATTTTTTATCCGAACTTACTAAGCATTAATTGCTTATGTTATTTGCACTTTTCTCTTGTAGATCTTTAAAAGCTTGTACAGATGGAAGCTCAAGACGGAGTTCACACTACCCGTCCCTCATCTCGATAGATGTTTTTGGTCTTTTATTGTTGGTTATAAATGGCATGTACTAGGATTTTTTAAGCTATTTTTCCATTATGATGTTGTTTAAGCATACTTCTAACTTACTTGTACATATGTCTTGGCTTATAGCTTGTAAAAGTCCATATTTTTGTGTTTTGGTCATTTTGGATTATGCTACTTTTGAATGATTGAATGGTATGAGTGAATGGAAAGTTTGGTAAATGTTTATTGTATGAACTTGTGAAATTTGAATGCATTTTGTAACATCCTAAAAATATTAGAGTACCATCTTGTTATCTGTATTAGCTCGGATATGATTGTTATTGTGTGCTTAGTATATTTGTGTGAAGGCTTGGAAATATTAGCTAAGCTAGAATAATTTTTAGTGTGGAAAATTTAGTGAAGTGGATTAAGTCTTGACACTTAAGTTAATTTAAGTGTTAAATTAAAGCACATGAGGAGTTAGTGGCATAGTGGATAAAGAGCTTGAAAGGTTGCTTGAGGGAAGTGGTTCGAGTAGCATGGAAAGCATATTGAGGATTTTATTTTTTGTACATCCTAGCATTAAGTGTCGGTCAACTATATATATATGGATAAGATGGACAATTTTCTTTTTATGGCAAGAAGACTTAAGGTTATGGTAAGCATGAAATAAGGGATAGAATTGCTAGATTTTGGGGATAAAATTTCTTCAACTTTGGGAATGTAGAGAATTTCAAGGCTTGTCTTAAGGGAGATGTTTTGGAAACTATTCCAAGGCCTTTAGTGCATGTATGTGGACGGCATGTATGGCTAGGGGGGTGGCCGAATATTGATAGGAGGTTTGGGGAAGGATAGTTGGCCAACTTTAGCATTTGTGCACCTTTTGGCATTTGTTTCTTTTCTCTCCAAAAACTCCTTCTTTGGCCGAATGTACCTAGACATTTTTGTGCAAATTTGCTTTGGATTTTAGCTCTCATTTTTGTGTTGAACCAAATACCATTCTCTTTCTCTCATTTTTCCTTTTGAAACCGAAACTACATTTGAACTTTGTGCATTTTTGTGCACTTTTCTTCTTTGGTAAAATAGTTGCTTGCCGAATCTCTTAATCCCATTTTCTCTTTTCTTTCTTTTGAATATTGTTCAAAATCACAACATTTCTTTTACTTTCTTCTTGGCCGAATCTCTTTCTTCTTCCCTTTCCCCTTGATTTTTCTTTCATTAGTTGCTAAAGCCGAATCATCCTTCTTCCCTTTTCATTTTTTTCTTTTCTTCTTTGCCATACTAATTCTTCATCTCTTTTGAGCCGAATATCAATTGTTTTCTTTCAAAATCATAGCCGAAACTCTCATATCCTATTTGATTTGTCTTGGCCAAATTTCTTCAAGGGTAGGACTTCATTTGGTTTTCTTCAAACGGTTTTGGAAGATAGGTAAGTGTTATGGTGTAATATCCCGGGTTAGGGGCTATTTTTATTATGGCATGTTTTGCATGTGTTGGCTTGCTATGTGGCTATTTTGGTGTCTTAGGGGCTTAATTGTAGACTAGGGGTATGTCTGAGTAGGTGGGAAACTTTTTGTTTTTAGGCTTAAGTAAGAGGAGTTGATGAAGCTGGGGTATATGAATATTATTTGGTGTTCTTGAGCACACAAGAAAAGCTAGTGGAGTGGCAAGGCATGCGTCACTTGGGAGTTTGAGTGTGGCGTCATCTGCAGGGGGAGAGGTCTTGTGTTCAAGCTGCGGAGTGGCCACTTTTTGCACTCTTTTGTGGCATGGAAGGAAGAGGTTGTATGTAGTTCAAATTCTTCTTTGGACTTGGTCAAACCGTTCAAATGGAGAGTGGAGAGTGAGTTTAGGAGGAAGACTTGGTCAAGGTGGTTTAAGTGTGAGGTTGTGAGTGAATGGGGGGGATATGGCCGAAATTTTGGGATGTTTGGAGGTGTTGTGCCGAAATTCATTTTTGGAATTTTGGTTGTTTCGGTCAAGGCTTAGCAAGCTAGTGTCTTCTCATTTTGACATTGGTAGCCGAATTCTCTAGTGTATTCTTTTTCGTTTTTTCTTTCTTTGTAAACCGAAAATCAAAACCTCTCTAAGGCTTGCCGAATTTTTGTGTTGTTTTCTCAATATTCTTTGTTAAGTCGAATGTCCCTTACATGTCTCTCTTCTTGTTCATTTGAGTAAATCGAAACTAGCCATCATTTTCTTCTCATATTTTCTTTATTTCTACAACCCTTGTGCCGAATTTGCATTTTCTCTTAGCCAAAACTTTTGTTTCCTTTTTCTTTGAGCATAGGCCGAATATCACCCTCTTCCTTCCATCTCTTTTGGTGTTTTCCTTCCTTGGGGTTAGACCGAATCTTTCCTTTCTCCCTTCTAAACTTTTATTACCGATTTCTTTCTCTTCTTGAATCGCATCTCCTCTCTGTTTCTACTTCCAAAACTTTAGCCGTTTTTCCTCTTTCTCTTGGGTGGTTGAAGCCGAATTTCCCTTCTCTCCTAGGGGGTTTCTTGTGGCCGAATTCTTGGTGGTTGGTGTTGGGGTAAGTGGTTGGCCGAATGGCCATCTCTCTTCTCAAGTATTATATTGATTGCGGTTTGTTCAAAGCCTATGATGGTTGTAGATGGAAGTGAGTTAATCACTTGTTTAACCTTTTCATATAGGGTCTTTGGATAGTGAAAGTAACCAAGAGGAGTTCTACTCTAGTAACCGATTGGTAAACAGTGGTGGTGGTAAGTGATTGGTATTGGCATTAATCGCTCAATCTTTTGGTTTCGTTTGAATCAAGATTATTAAGGTTTAACTGTTCATCTTTTATGGTGTAGCCGATTGCTAAAGGAGAATCATTGTTTGATTGGATTTGGTAGGAAACCAAATCATCTTAAAAGGTAAGGGTTCTGTAGATTAACCCCTTTGGTTAATTGATGATGGCCGAATGTTATAGATGTCTAACTCCTATTTGGCCGATTGTAGGAGCAGTATACAAGGAGCTTTAGATCGTTTCTTTTAGTATTAGAGGTTGCGCTTTAGCAGTGTGTAACTAACACACCCATACTTAGTGATATTGTTATTAAACCTGTTTGCCTATTAAAATCATGAAGATGATGGATTATTGGATACCCAAACGGGGTATGTGTACGATCCGGTAAGTCAAGATTGTTACTAGATTATCGATGATCTATATGGTATCATGACTATGTATGTATGTGATATGGGGCATGAGTCAAACATATTAGCATGATATGCATAATTTGTATGATATGCATGATTACATGAGTTGGTTGTTGATGGGTGATATGAGTGGAGGGGCAAAGTGATGATTTGTGCCGACGAGCACCAAGTGTTTTGGTAACACACTTTGTGACTTTGGGTCACCAAGTGCTTTGGTAGCACATTTGTGTCTTTGGGACACCGAGGTTGGGCACCTCATTGCGACTTGTCCCCGTGGTTAACACCACCGTGGGTTGGCCCCACTTTGAGATATGGGATCGTCCCGCTAGTGATTGGGTATCACACGCGATGGGTTGGCCCCATCATTCGATTATTGTGACTACGGTCACCAGTGCTTTGGTAGCACATTTGTGTCTTTGGGACACCAGAGGTTGGGCACCTCATTGCGACTTGTCCTCGTGGTTAACACCACCGTGGGTTGGCCCCACTTTGAGATATGGGATCGTCTCGCTAGTGATTGGGTATCACACGCGATGGGTTGGCCCCATCATTCGATTATCGTGACTACGATCACCAAGTGCTTGGGTAGCACATTGTGTCTTTGGGACACCAGTGTTTTGGTAACACATTGTGACTATATGTCACCCGGTGGTTTGGCACCACCAAAGTGGTTTGGTACCACGGGGTAGAAAAAGGAGATACGGATGGTTAGGATCGGGTTGCATTAATTATGTTGCTATGTATGATGTGTGTTAGCATGTTATTTCATCGGGAGCGGATTTATGCATCGAGTCACTCGACTCACCCTCTCCTTTGACATTTCAGGTGACTCGTAGACGCGGACATGGGAGGATGGACTCGGGTGCTCATGCCATGCTTAATAAAGTTTTACTCCAACTCTGTCATTTGGGTACTTTAGTTTAATTACTGTTATTTGGGTTTTTAATTTGGATTTGTAAAAGGCCTTTAAATTATGTTTATGATGGGTATGTTTTAATTAGATTCTCAACCCGCTTAACAAATAACTGGCATGAAGTTTTACTAAAACTTGGAAAGACAACGTTTTCAAAATTCTATCGCAATGTGTTTTAAACTATACCATCGGGTATCTCGCTATGTTTTGTTATTCAATAAACTCAAATGATTTTCAAATCAAACTCGATTTGCTGCTAAGTCTGAAATGTTTCAAAATGGCACTAAGAAACTATTGGAAGTCCTAAATGAAATCAACTCGTTTTAACTATATACTTGGATAAGTTTTCAAAATCTAATCAAACAAGCCTACTCAAACTTTCCTCAAATTCACTATGTTTTCACCCCACTTCTAAACGAAAAAAAAAATCTGATCACTCAAAGACGTTTTTCCCCGTAACATACCAGATTCGGGCGTGGTGTCTTGTCCGAGTTTGGGGTGTTACATATGGCCATTTTTCCTTAGTCTTTTTATTGTTTCTATGTTGTTCCTCTTGTGGACAAAGGCCGAATTTTGGACAATTGTTGCAAGGTTCTAATCATTCTTAGAAACCGATTTCTTTTAGGCTCCTCGGGACGTTGGAAGCAATCAATCTAAGCCTCGTTTCTTTGTCAAATCGTTTTGGGTAAGCTTTAGGTAAGACTTGGTATTTCAAGTGATAACTCATTGGGATTTAGTGGTATGGCCGAATGGCCTTTGTTTATAATTTAAATATTGGCCGATTGTAGGACAAGGTGATCTAGTGCGGTAGATCAGGTCTTCGGATTTTAGTACTTGCGGTAGTGTCGGTGTGTACCTTACACACTTTATAACTTCTGTTATGTATATGTATATATAATTTCAATTTACTAATCATATTATCAAAGTGGAAAATGAAGAGATCTTGATATGATACTATGATGGTATGAATGAGGATTCGGGTAAGTCCGTTTCTATATGTTGTTAATACATGTGGATTGAAATCATGATCTACGATTTATGATATATTTGTTATGTGTTTCAGTAATAAAGTATGTTGACATGATTTGTACAAATATTGCATTGGTATGGGCAATATGAGAGGAGGGGGAAGATTGATATTCGTGTCTTGGACACCGTGAGGTTTGGCACCTCCAGTGATTTGGTATCACATTTGTGTCTTTGGAACACCAGAGGTTTGGCACCTCATAGTGACTCGTCCCTGTGGATTAACACCACCGTGGGTTGGCCCCACTTTTAAGATATGGGATTGTCGCCAGTGATTTGGTATCACAAGTGGGTTGGCCCCACAACTTGATTATTTGTGACTTTGGGTCACCAGTGATTTGGTATCACAATATTGAATATCGTGACTTTGGTCACCAGTGGTTTGGCACCACCAGTGGTTTGGTACCACACGGGGTAGAAAAGGGGTTATGGATGGCTAGGTTGGGTGCATCATATATATATACATTGCTTGGTTATAATTTGTGTAAGTATGTGGTATTTACCCGAGAGAGGGAATATGCATCTGAGTCTTGGTGACTCACCTTCTCCCTTACTTTTTCGTAATTCGTAAATTCGCGGATGAGGAGCCGGATGAACTCGAGGAGGCCATGCAATGAAATTTGGTTTTACATGAACTTCCGTTTGGGTACTTTATCTTAATTTGGTTTTCATTTTTATGGGTTTGTAATAAGGCCTCTTTAATTATGTTTTTTTTTTGGATTATTTATATGCTTTGGATTTGTTTTAAGAATAACTTGCAAATTACATGATTGATTTAATGATATGTGAACAAAGTTTTCTAAAATACAAAGCGCGGTGGTTTTTAAAATGTTACCATCGGGTAACCTAAATAAATTGATAATTTTTAACAACTTAAGTATTTTCGATAATTCATACTATTTTCCAAAAACTTAAGTTTCCAAATTTTTATTAGATACGATTTTCAACCTAATTGCTTTAGTTTCTCTTTAATTTATAGATGGTTTACGAATCTAAGCTGCGATTAAGTTTTAAAAAATCTATTTACGGAATTTCAAAATAAAATATCAGTTTTCAACTTAATTTTCTACGAATTTAGAACAACAAAAAGTTTTTCACTAAAATTTAATCGTTAACTTGTTTTTCTTCAAAATGTTTTCCTTCGTGGCATGCCAGATTCGGTCATGGCATATTGACCGGGTTTGGGGTGTTACAAATTGGTATCAAAGCCAAGTTCAAAAGCTCGGCTGTGGGCCCGAGGCCCAAAATGATTTAAAGTATGGTCTTAAAATGTTTTGTTTAAAATTATATGGTTGGAAAGGCATGGCACCGAGTCTCCGCACCGATCCGCCTGTAAGTATCTCAAATGTTGCTTTTGATGATATGATTATAATGATGATGGCATGGTGATTAGTAGTAGAAACTACTCTAGAGACCCAAGCTATAGGTTGAATGTACTCGCTGAAACAACTTCTTATTAAAATTATTCATAAAATCGTGTTTTAAAGAAAGTGGAATAATGACTAATGCATAACACTTTTAAATCGGATAAGTCGAGACTTTAGACATGAGTACTTGAGGTCGGGGTCGTATTATACTCGTGGACGTGGTCGGGGTAGGATGGCGTGTCCGAGCCGGTGAGGTCCGGTCAAGGATCCGAGAATGAGGTACCACCACCCCACCACCGGGCGGTTGGAGTTGAGCATCAGGATCAAACGGGGATGACACGTGTCTCTCAGCGATGTCGCGGGTTCTTGAGAGGGTAGCCGAATAGGTGGAGGCGCGAGAATTGAAAATCCAGATCCGAGGGACTTGAGCCAATGGAGTGAGGTATTTCGAGGTGTTTGTGTGTGGCTCCAAGAAGCGGCAGAGTATTGGTTAGAGGCGCATTTAAACGAATCATGAATGACTTGGATCTCGAGGCTTGAGAAAAAGTGAAAGGGATAGTGTCGCTTCTTCGGGATGAGTCATATCGGTGGTGGCTCACGGTGCGGAATAGTCTTTGCAATGGAGGATCTCACTTGGGATTATTTTAAGGCAGCGTATCGTAAGAAATATGTTGGGTCTAGTTACATTGATGCGCAGCGTTAGGCATTTCGAGTTTGGTTCTGGGGAGTAAGTTCAGACGTAATATGAGGCGTAATTTTTAAGATTGAGCCAGTATTTGGAAGTATCGTGGCTTCGAGCACTGCGATGTGTCCGGTTTGAAGATGGATTGAGGGACGAAGTGAGATTGCTGATTGCTCCACATCGAGCGAGAGTTTATCGCGCTAGTTGAAAAGACTAAGATAGCTGAAGGGATAAAGGAATTGGTAAGGCAGAGGCACGACAAGAATAAACATAAGAGAGGTTTTGGATCATCCGGGTCAGCCGATAATTCTCAAAAGAGGGTTAGCGAGTGGGCCGAATCAACTGGGAGGCTCATGCATCGCTAATCGGGACCAAAGACAAGTGTAAACCGATGTGGGAAATCTCATTGGGGCGAATGTTGGACCGGAGGGAAAGGATGTTTTGAGTGTGGCTTGCTGGATCATCGTATGAGGGATTGTCCACGTAAGCTAGCCAGGAATCAGTCTGAGGGTCAAGGTCGTGCTCAGTTCAGAAATGAGGGACCGTCACCACAGAGAGGTCGTGGTAATGGTAGAGGAGGTAATGGTTCTGGTCGAGGCCGCGGAGCTTCGGGCAAAGGTGCAGGCAGCACTGAGGTAAGACAGCCTGGTTTGGTGTATGCAGCAAGACGTCGAGAGGAGGGCGACGGACCGGACGTTATAACCGGTACGTTCTTAATCTTTGGTGTACCATATACGGTTTTGATAGATGTGGGTTCGACACATTCGTATGTTGCTAGTAGCGTAGTAGAGACTATGAATCTAGACTCTGAGACTACTTCTAGGAAGATGACATGATTTAGCCCTCTAGGACACTCTGAGAAGTAAATAAGTCAGATAGGGATGTACCCCTAGAACTCCAAGGGGTAGTGTTTGTAGCCGATCCGATGGAACCGCCATTTGGGGAGTTTGATCCGATTCTTGGGATGGACTGGTTGGTCAAGTATCAAGCAAGTTTGGATTGTTTGCTAAGCGCATGGTTTTGAAGACGGTGAGGCAAAGAGGTGGTTATGATAGGTAATAGAAGAGATTATCTATCCAACGTGGTATCCGCGCGTTGAAAGTCGTGGAAGTTGGTCGAGGAAGGGTCGTGAGGCATTTGTGGTTCATGTGTGTACGTTGGAGGCTAAGGAGTCATCGTGGGGAATGTCCGAACGGTAAAGGAATATGTTGACGATTTCCGTAAGAACTTTCGGGATTGCCTCCGAATCGTGAAGTTGAATTTGGTATAGATCTCATTATCAGGAATCGCGCTGGTGTCTATTGCTCCGTATAGGATGGCACCGGAAGGAATTAGTGGAATTAAAGGCTCGATTCGTGAATTGTTGGATCGAGGTTTTATCCGACCAAGTGTTTCGCCTTTGGGAGCACCGGTACTTTTGTCAAGAAGAAGGATGGTTCGATGCGGATGTGTACGCACTATCGCCGATTGAATAAGTCGACGATCAAAAACAAGTATCCTTTGCCGAGGATAGATGATTTGTTTGATCACCTAAGGGGGGGCGCAATTTTCTCCAAGATCGATTTAAGGTCCGGATATCATCACCTGAAGGTGAAAGAGGTCGATATCCATAAGACGGCATTTCGCACTTGGTATGGGCACTACGAATTTCTGGTAATGCCATTTGGGTTGACTAACGCACCGGCAGCATTCATGGACATGATGAATCGGGTATTCCAGCAGTTTCTGGATCAGTTTGTCATAGTATTTATAGACGATATTTTGGTATACTCAAAGTCAGAGGAGGAGCATGATGCGCATTTGCAAGTAGTGTTGCAGATTCTGAGGGAAAAGCAGCTTTATGCCAAATTTAGTAAGTGCGAGTTCTGGCTTAGGGAGGTGACTTTCTTGGGTCACGTAGTATCAGCTGAGGGGATTAGAGTGGATCCTCGGAAGATTGAGGCAGTGTTGGATTGGAAGCCGCCTAAGTCAGTGGCTGAGATTCAAAGTTTTCTAGGTTTGGCGGGGTATTACCGAAGATTTGTAGAGGGATTTTCTTTGATAGCAGCACCTATGACTAAGTTATTGAGGAAAGGAGTTCCATTTGTGTGGACCGAGAAGCAGCAAGGAAGTTTCGACAAGTTGAAGAAGATTCTAACTGAAGCTCCGGTTTTGATTCAACCTGAGGCAGGCAAAGAATTCACGGTTTACTGTGATGCATCACATACTAGTTTGGGATGTGTGCTGATGCAGGAAGGGAAGGTAGTGGCTTATGCATCTCGACAGTTGAGACCACATGAAGTTAACTATCCGACGCATGACTTGGAATTAGCTGCTGTGGTTTTTGCTTTGAAGATTTGGAGACACTATTTGTATGGAGAGAAGTCGATAGTCTACACGGATCACAAGAGTCTTAAGTATCTTTTGACTCAGAAGGATTTGAACTTGAGGCAGCGTAGATGGATTGAGTTGTTAAAGGACTACGATCGCTCGATTGAGTATCATCGTGCAAGGCTAATGTGGTGGCGTACGCGTTGAGCCGTAAGGTTGTGGACCGACTTAAGATCGATGTTTGCTCGTCTTAGCTTATATGACGATGGGAGTCTTTTGGCTGAATTGCAAGTCAAGCCGACTTGGTTAGAGCAAATCAAGGAGAAGCAGTTAGAGGATGATGGTTTAAATGATCGGAGGTTGCGGGTTCAGAACGGAGGTTTAGAGGATTATAGTTTGTCCAGTGATGGAGTATTATGTTTTAAAGGGAGAGCTTGTATGCCAAAGGATGTTGAGTTGAGACAAAGGATTCTTCGACGCGACATAACAGCTTCATACGCTATGCATCCGGAGGTAGCAAGATGTATCGGGATTTAAGAGAGCGATTTTGGTGGCAGTGTCCGGCGGGAGGTAATCGAGTTTGTGGGTAAATGTCTGACGTGCCAGCAGGTCAAGGCGGAACATCGCTTGCCGTCTGGTTACTTCAGCCGGCGAAGATTCCACAGTGGAAGTGGGAAAGGATCACTATGGACTTTGTCAGTGGATTACCCCTTACGCCAAGTAAGAAGGACTCAGTTTGGGTGATTGTGGATCGTCTGACTAAGTCAGCCCATTTTATTCCGGTAAGGGTGGATTATTCGCTTCAGAAGTTAGCTAAGTTGTATGTGGCGGAAATAGTGAGGTTGCACGGTGTACCAATGTCGATCATCTCAGACAGAGATCCTAGATTTACGTCGAGGTTTTGGAGAGTGTTACATCAAGCTTTGGGTACGCGGTTGGATTTCAGTACGGCATTTCATCCACAGTCTGACGGGCAGTCGGAAAGAGTTATTCAAATTTTGGAGGATATGTTGAGAGGATGTGTTTTGGACTTCAGAGGCAGCTGGGAAGAGTTTTTGCCATTAGCTGAATTCGCATACAACAATAGTTATCAAGCAAGCATTAAGATGGCACCATATGAGGCGTTGTATGGTAGGAGGTGTCGCACACCTACATCTGGACAGAGTTGGGTGAGCGTCAGATGTTAGGACCAGAGTTGGTTACAGAGACTGAGGATAAGGTTAAGATGATTGTGCTCGTCAAATGGAAGCTTCGGATAGGCGTAAGTCATATGCCGATCTCAAGCGGAGGGATATAGAGTTTTCCGTAGGTGACAAGGTTTTTCTCAAGGTCTCGCCATGGAAGAAAGTGTTAAGATTTGGGAAAAAGGCAAGTTAAGTCCAAGGTTTATTGGACCGTATAAGGTGTTGAGACGAGTGGGACCGTGAGCCTATCACCGAGTTGCCATCGAGTGAGTCGATTCACGATGTGTTCCATGTCTCCATGCTTAGACGCTATCGCTCGATCCATCGCATGTCGTGGCAGAGAGGAAATAGAGGTGAGTCCGATTTGACGATAGAAGAAGAACTCGCGTGCGCATTCTAGATCGAGATGTAAAAGTTTTGCGAGGAAGTCCGTTCCTTTAGTGAAGGTTTTATGGTGGAATCATGGCGTGGAAGAAGCTACGTGGGAACCGGAGGATGCGATGAGGCAAAGAAGCACCCTCAACTCTTTTGAGCGAGGTAATTTCGAGGACAAAATTTTCTTAAGGGGGTAGAATTGTAACATCCTAAAAATATTAGAGTATCATCTTGTTATCTGTATTAGCTCGGATATGATTGTTATTGTGTGCTTAGTATATTTGTGTGAAGGCATGGAAATATTAGCTAAGCTAGAATAATTTTTAGTGTGGAAAATTTAGTGAAGTGGATTAAGTGAGCTTGACACTTAAGTTAATTTAAGTGTTAAATTAAAGCACATGAGGAGTTAGTGGCATAGTGGATAAGGAGCTTGAAAGGTTGCTTGAGGGAAGTGGTTCGAGTAGCATGGAAAGCATATTGAGGATTTTATTTTTTTTACATCCTAGCATTAAGTGTCGGTCAACTATATATATATGGATAAGATGGACAATTTTCTTTTTATGGCAAGAAGACTTAAGGTTATGGTAAGCATGAAATAAGGGATAGAATTGCTAGATTTTGGGGATAAAATTTCTTCAACTTTGGGAATGTAGAGAATTTCAAGGCTTGGCTTAAGGGAGATGTTTTGGAAACTATTCCAAGGCCTTTAGTGCATGTATGTGGACGGCATGTATGGCTGTGGGGTGGCCGAATATTGATAGGAGGTTTGGGAAGGATAGTTGGCCAACTTTAGCATTTGTGCACCTTTTGGCATTTGTTTCTTTTCTCTCCAAAAACTCCTTCTTTGGCCGAATGTACCTAGGCATTTTTGTGCAAATTTGCTTTGGATTTTAGCTCTCATTTTTGTGTTGAACCAAATACCATTCTCTTTCTCTCATTTTTCCTTTTGAAACCGAAACTACATTTGAACTTTGTGCATTTTTGTGCACTTTTCTTCTTTGGTAAAATAGGTGTTGGCCAAATCTCTTAATCCCATTTTCTCTCTTTTCTTTCTTTTGAATATTGTTCAAAATCACAACATTTCTTTTACTTTCTTCTTGGCCGAATCTCTTTCTTCCCATTTCCCCTTGATTTTTCTTTCATTAGTTGCTAAAGCCGAATCATCCTTCTTCCCTTTTCATTTTTTTTTCTTTTCTTCTTTGCCATACTAATTCTTCATCTCTTTTGAGCTGAATATCAATTGTTTTCTTTCAAAATCATAGCCGAAACTCTCATATCCTATTTGATTTGTCTTGGCCGAATTTCTTCAAGGGTAGGACTTCATTTGGTTTTCTTCAAACGGTTTTGGAAGATAGGTAAGTGTTATGGCCGTTTTTCCTTAGTCTTTTTATTGTTTCTATGTTGTTCCTCTTGTGGACAAAGGCCGAATTTTGATCAATTGTTGCAAGATTCTAATCATTCTTAGAAACTGATTTCTTTTAGGCTCCTCGGGACGTTGGAAGCAATCAATCTAAGCCTCGTTTCTTTGTCAAATCGTTTGCAGGTAAGCTTTAGGTAAGACTTGGTATTTCAAGTGATAACTCATTGGGATTTAGTGGTATGGCCGAATGGCCTTTGTTTATAATTTAAATATTGGCCGATTGTAGGACAAGGTGATCTAGTGCGGTAGATCAGGTCTTCGGATTTTAGTACTTTATGTAGTGTCGTGTGTGTACCTTACACACTTTATAACTCGATTATGTATATGTATATATAATTTCAATTTACTAATCATATTATCAAAGTGGAAAACGAAGAGATCTTGATATGATACTATGATGGTATGAATGAGGATTCGGTAAGTCCGTTTCTATATGTTGTTAATACATGTGGATTGAAATCATGATCTACGATTTATGATATATTTGTTATGTGTTTCAGTAATAAAGTATGTTGACATGATTTGTACAAATATTGCATTGGTATGGGCAATATGAGAGGAGGGGGAAGATTGATATTCGTGTCTTCGGACACCAGAGGTTTGGCACCTCCAGTGATTTGGTATCACATTTGTGTCTTTGGGACACCAGAGGTTTGGCACCTCATAGTGACTCGTCCCTGTGGATTAACACCACCGTGGGTTGGCCCCACTTTTAAGATATGGGATTGTAGCCAGTGATTTGGTATCACAAGTGGGTTGGCCCCACAACTTGATTATTTGTTACTTTGGGTCACCAAAGTGATTTGGTATCACGAGATTGAATATCGTGACTTTGGTCACAGTGGTTTGGCACCACAAGTGGTTTGGTACACACGGGGTAGAAAAGGGGTTATGGATGGCTAGGTTGGGTGCATCATATATATATACATTGCTTGGTTATAATTTGTGTAAGTATGTGGTATTTACCCAGGAGAGGGAATATGAACTGAGTCTTGGTGATTCACCTTCTCCCTTACTTTTTCAGGTAATTCGTAAATTCGCGGATGAGGAGCCGGATGAACTCGAGGAGGCCATGCAATGAAATTTGGTTTTACATGAACTTCCGTTTGGGTACTTTATCTTAATTTGGTTTTCATTTTTATGGGTTTGTAATAAGGCCTCTTTAATTATGTTTTTTTTTGGATTATTTATATGCTTTGGATTTGTTTTAAGAATAACTTGCAAATTACATGATTGATTTAATGATATGTGAACAAAGTTTTCTAAAATACAAAAAGGCGATGGTTTTAAAACGTTACCATCGGGTAACCTAAATAAATTGATAATTTTTAACAACTTAAGTATTTTCGATAATTCATACTATTTTCCAAAACTTAAGTTTCCAAATTTTTATTAGATACGATTTTCAACCTAATTGCTTTAGTTTCTCTTTAATTTATAAATGGTTTACGAATCTAAGCTGTGACTAAGTTTTAAAAAATCTATTTACGGAATTTCAAAATAAAATATCAGTTTTCAACTTAATTTTCTACGAATTTAGAACAACAAAAAGTTTTTCACTAAAATTTAATCGTTAACTTGTTTTTCTTCAAAACGTTTTCCTTCGTGGCATGCAAGATTCGGTCATGGCGTATTGACCGGGTTTGGGGTGTTACACATTTGATTTGGTAATTGAATTGTTGTGTCATTGAGGGCAGATTGGTTAGACACTTAAGTTGTATGTTTTGGTATGTTTTAAGCTTGATTGAATGTGTTTTTAAGGTAGGAAATGATTGATTTTGGTTTGGCTTGGCACCTAAGTTTTGGATGAAAATTTGTCTTGTTTTGTAAGCTTTTTAAGGTGCACACTTCCTGGGACACGAGTTTTCACATGGTCGTGTGTCACACATTGTCACACCACATGACCGTGTGTTTTATTGATTTTAGGTGTAGGTTTGTAAGAGCCCATTTTTCCATGGTGTCAAAAATGGTGGTTTCGGGGCCACAAATTCGATGAGTGAGTCTGTAAATATTATTATTTAATATTTACGAGTCAAATATAGTATTATAATAAATTTTGATTTGATAATTTATGTTATTTGAACGAATAACTAGGTTCAAGTGGTTTGTCCCTAAAGTTAAGTGGTTTTTCAAAATGAGGTTTTAGGACCTCATTTCTATAAATCGAGCCCATAAATATTTTCGATAAATATTTACGGAGTTACTTGATAGGTATATTGAAGTTCGGTCCAAAAATTTTACTTATTTGATTGTTAATTAAAGAAAAAGGACTAAATCTTAAAAGATGTAAAAGTTAATTGCTAATGGTCTATAAAGGCTAAATGGCTTTAAATTAATTGTTGGATGGTTTTAAATGACAAATTAGCCATAATTATATCATAGTGGACGGTTTGGTGTTTTATAATATGAAATGTGATGAATTTATTAAGAGTAAACTTGTAATTTGATAAATATATATAATTAAAATAAAACAAATCATGAATAATCATCATCTTTTACATTTTTCACTTGGCTAAAACTGATTCTCCATGGTTGTGTAACTAAAGCTTTCGGCCAATCTTCAAGTTCATGCATGGTAGGTAAATTTGTTCCGTTTTTAATAATTTTTATGTTTTTGTTATCGTATTAACTTAATCTAGCTAACTCGAGGGTCAAATTGTAAAATTGTTAAATGTTATAGATTATGCCATGGATGAGTTTATGTTTTTAAAGTTTCATGGTAGATTGTTCAGCTTGGTTGTTAAATAGAGATAGTTTGTTAAAACAAATTTGATGATTTTAAGATTTAAGGACTTATTTATGAAAATGGTAAAATTCAAGGAAAATATTGTGAATTCATCATAAATATAGGTTGTTATAAGATTAGGTAAAAATCGGCTAATAAGAATTTTAGCTAAAAATAATGGAAGGTTTAATTGCATAAAACTACTTGTTAGAATGATGGAAATATATTAATTAGGTTGAATTATTATTTAGATCAAGAAACATCGTAATCGGATTTAAATCAAGGAGAAGCTAAAGTTTCGGACTAGCTGTCGACTCCGTTTCAGTCGAGGTAAGTTCGTATAAGGATTGAAATCATTATTTTTCTGTTTTGGATGAATGTAAATAGATATTTATGTTATGTTTAAATTAATTTGATAAAGGTGTGATAAATTATTATTATTGGAAATCGATTATTACAAATGAGTACATATGAGAATGAATAGTTGATGATAGCATTTTTGTGATTTCACACTATTGATATGAATGTAATGGAGTTATTGTAAATATACAAAAATGATATAGTGCTTCCGAATGATGAATGTGTATAAAAGTAACGAAGTTATGCTTAATACTCGTTGAATGTAGTAAACACTTATGATACGATTCGCATGTCAATAGGGTTTGTAACACCCTGAAATTGGGCCAAGTAGAATTGGGCCTATTGGGCCTTAGGTATGGGAGCTTTTAAATTTTTTAAGAACAAAAGAACGACACAATTGCATGTTGGATCTGTTGGGAGAGTGATTTTGGAAGGTTAGGGGGCTTCTATGAAGTCATGGGTTCAAGCCATGTCATATGGAAAATTTTTATTTTTAGCATTAGGGGAACCCTGACTCCTGGTATTAAGCCTTTTAAGTAACTGTGATTAAAAAGAGACAAAAGAGAGCCTGTGGTGGAGTGGTTGTGGCGTCACAGGTATGGAAAGGAGGACAGAGGTTCAAGTCTCACTACATGCAAAAGGGATTATTTATTTTACTCTTGTGTGGGCAAGAGTTTGTGTTGGATTTGAACTCTGTGTTAGAGAGTTTGAATTGGTCAAGTGAGTGATTCAATGAGTGGATTATGGAGTGATAATTGGAGGAAATCAAGGAAATTCAAAGTTGGTGTGTTGTAGCTGAATAAGGACTCTATGGGAGCTTTGGGTTCGGTTTGGGAATCATTTGGGACGCCATTTCAGGTAGGGAAAATGTCGAATGCTCAGTATCTAATTTCGGAAGCCTTTGTTTCGGGATTGTGGTGCTTTTCTTTATTTTACACATTTTTCCCCTTGGCCGGATAGGCATTTTTCTTTCGGGTCCTATTTGTTTTCTCAACTCTCCCTTTTGTGGCAAGTCGAATCTTGCTTTTCTCTTTTGGCCAATTTTTCCTATCAATTGGCTTGTCTTTCGAGCAACTTTATTTCCATTCTCTTCTCCCCTTTTCCTCTCATAATCCTAGCCGAATTCACTTTCCTTTCCTCCCTCTTCATTTACCTTTCTTCCTCTTCGCGTCCCATTTGCTTTTTCTTCATGGTGGCCGAATAGTACCTTTCTCCTTTTTCATCCCTTATTCTTTCTTTGGGGTTTCGGGTTGGATAATTGTTTTCTGGTAATCGGCCAAGTATTCCATTACACCTATTTATCTCTGTTGTTCCGATTGTGGGAATTAGAGCACCATCTCGTGCTTCGGTTTGAGGGTGCATTTTTGCGAGCCGATTTCTGTCGCTACTCACTCTTTGTCTACTTTTGGTAAGTCGTTCAATTGGTCCAAGTAATCAAGTCTAAGGTTTTGCGGTTGCAATAAGTTTACATATGGATTTAAGCTATGTGACTAAACAATCTGGCTGTGACACAGATTTTTGGCAAGGAGATTGTAGTTAACCTTCATCAGCGTTTTTAGGGGGCTAAGCACCTTTATCAATCAAGGCAAGTTTTATTACTAATCTAGATTAAAAGTGTTATAACAAATAAGATTATCGATCTTGTGGTAAAGAGGACTGATGGTGGTTTATGTTCGAATCTAGGGTTGGAGTGCTTGCGGGCTGACTGCACATTTTCGTGAACAGGTGTGTAGAAATACCATGTGACCGATAATCGACAAAAGAGCCGAAAAACGTGTGTACGCACACACACCACTCCAAGTAGATCGGCAAATGCCGAAAAGTCAATATACCGGTGAATGATGCCACACGAGCATATGATCGTAAGTGTGGTGGACCGAGCCCACGAATATGGGTGTAAGATGGTTGAGGCCACCGTGAGCATCTCGTGGTCTTAGGCCGTTTTGGGGCCAAATGGACCAGAATGGGCCGAGTAGGGCCCAATGGGCCGTGGGCCCTACGCGAGTAAATTTTGTGGATGGATAGAAAATAATGAGCCGGCCATGACGATTACAGGGCCAAAGGCAGTTTTGGGCTAAATGGGCCACACGAGCGTGTGGGCCCTATTGGGCCGAATGTTGGGCTTTGGCCCAAATACACCGTTTTGACCATATATGTTATCTGTGTCACTCGAGGTGACTATAGACCTTCAGGAAGGTCGTAAATTGACTAAAATACCCTTGTATGGTAAAATAACTGAAATACCCCTGTAGGGTAAATTGACTAAAATAACCCTGTAGGGTAAATTGACCGAAATACCCCCATAGGGTAAAATGACTGTTGTGCCCCTGAAGGGAAAAATGACCAAGATGCTCCTACATGTTATATGATTGTTACTGTATGTTATTTATGGTATGTCTGCATTCATGTGATATTATGTTGAATAGGGGATGGGATTATTGACCTGAAGGAAGTATATGAATTGTTAGGGTCGCATGGTCACTTGACGACTATGGATCCACTGATGGCTTTAAGCCGATTATGTGATTGGCAGCTCTACTGTAACATTGGTTAGTGCCGCAACCGGTGCCACATAAGGAGTGTAGGGATGGGTGGGTCGATTAAATCCCCACAGGAGTGCAGGGTTGGACAGGAGACGAAGTGCAGGGTTGGTATGGGCATTAATGCATTGCATACACTTGTTCTGTTATTGAGATGGGCTTAGGCCCAGATAGATGTGATCTGTGACATTTGATATGGGCTAAGACCCAACTGAGGCTATTATGGACTAAGGCCCAAATGCCATTGTTACTGTAATGGGCTTAGGCCTGGATTGATGTGATGCGTGCTTTATGATCGATGAGGGTTGTACACACTGAGTTTTCGTAAACTCACCCCCCTCTTTTTAAATTTTTTAGGTAATCCTCAGTAAGCGGTTCGACGTACTTGAGGACTCGGAGGTGGCCACACTACGAACAACTTTAAATTTTAGTATTTTATTATACCTTACTTAGATCGCTTCCTTATTGGGTTATAATAAGGCCTCTTTTAACTTCTGGTTTTAATTTGGGATTTTTACTTATTACATTTCCTATCTGTTAAAAGTAGATCGCGGTTTTCCAAAACAATATCTGTTTTCAAAACACTACGCTTCAACAACTTAATCTTTAAACATCACATTTTTGTAAATCAGTTACTTTTAAACTTAGCTTCCGCAACTGAAAAGAAATTTTGGGAATAAACTTAAGAATTTCTCTATGCACCACGTTTTAAATAATAATAAATAAACTAACGTAACTGGGATTTTACTCAAGCTTTTAATTAAGAAGGGTTTTCAATGAGAACATGGTTTTCGAAAAACACTTCAATGTTACACGCCAGATTCGGGCCTAACTTTTGAGCCGAGTTTGGGGTGTTATAGGGTTAGTATATACGCTTGTATGCGATTGCACTTCAGTGCCTCTGTTACACTCTGGTGTCTCTGTTTGCACTTTGGTGCCTCTGATTGCACAATCGTGCCTCTGTTACACATCTACGATGCTTCTGGTGTGGTGTAGTTACCCGAGTATCCAAGTCAAGTTACTAGTTCATCAGGCTATGAAATAATGGAATTACAATCTATTTATGTGCTTATATATTATGGCATATTTATAGTATTTGTAAGTGAAATGTATTATAATGAGTTTCTTAGTTATATGTATGGTTTGTTACTTTGAGTAAATGTAATTTATGGTATTAAAATTCCTTTGAAATGGAGGTTGTTTTGATGTATTTGGATTGAAAAGTTAACATTTGAATTATGTGGATGAATGATTTATATAATGAAATTCTTTTAATGATAGAATGGGTAATTAAAGCTTTACAGAGTATATGACTATATGAAACGATCTATGACTTATAATAAGGATATGAAATATATGATAAGTATAGTTAAACTAAAATGAAGGTATATGGTAGACATATGATAGAGGAATGGTGAAATTGAAATGCTTGATATGTTATATGCCTTGATTGGGTTGGATTTATATGTGCATTGCTTTACCTACTAACCTTGTGAGGTATGGTGTATAGGAAAAGGAAATTTGGTCTATGACTAAATGGAATTACTCATGGTCGATTAATTTAAGGCAATTGGTAAGTTTAAGTTCATTTATATGAGCTTACTAAGCACTAGTTGCTTATATAGTTGTTTTATTAGTTTTGCAGATCATGAGAAAGCTCGAGCGATTGGAATCTTCGTCGAAGCACGATCACACTATCCATTGATCCATTTTGGTAGCGTTTGAATATATTGAAATGGTTATAAGTGGCATGTATAGGGTTGTACGTCTATTTTGTATGTGT
Source organism: Gossypium sturtianum (assembly GCA_025698515.1). NCBI lineage: Eukaryota > Viridiplantae > Streptophyta > Magnoliopsida > Malvales > Malvaceae > Gossypium > Gossypium sturtianum. The sequence continues at coordinate 116,084,475 of CM046954.1, read as the reverse complement.
TGGATTGTGCTAAGCCTTAGTGTGCCTTAATGCTTTTGTTGATGGTTTGTATATGAAGTGTACTTACAAGATGTTAGAAAGCTCATGGTGCATTAATTTAAGGCAATTGGTAAGTTTAAGTTCATTTATATGAGCTTACTAAGCACTAGTTGCTTATATATATATTTTCTTTTTTTTGCATATCATTAGAAAGCTCGAGCGGTTGGAATCTTCGTCGAAGCACGATCACACTATCCATTGATCCACTTTGGTAGCTTTTGAATATGTTGAAATGGTTATAAGTGGCATGTATAGGGTTGTACGTCTATTTGGTATGTGTTGGATTGTGCCAAGCCTTGGTTGCCTTAATGCTTTTGTTGATGGTTGTGCATGGTCTTTTAAAATTAGGAAGGAAATGGTTGATTGAAATGATTTTGGATGTGGGTATTTGGTATATTTCAAGTATATTAAATGATGAACTTATTATGTTAAATTGATTTAGGATAAGTGTTTGAAATGTGGTGTCTTTGAATGGCATATTGGTTAGAACATATAGGATGGTTGAATTGGTATGTTTTGTATGTGTTTAAGGTGTGTTTTGGCCATATGAATGTGTATCGGAAATGTGTGTTTTGGTATGAAAATTTAGGTTTTGAAATGGCCTATTTTAGGGACTAAATTTGGAGCATATGGCCTGGGACACAGGCTGTCATACGACCATGTGCCACACACAGTCACCTCACACGGTTGTGAGCCATTTATATTTTAAGTGCAGATTTCACATGGTCTGATACACGACCTACGACACGACCGTGTGTCTCAAAACAATTTGTCACACGATTTAGCACACGATCTGCGACACAGCCATGTGTCCCTATTTTGAATATACACACAAGTGAACACACAAGATGGGACATGACCGTGTGTCCCTACTTTGAATGTACACACGATCTAGGCTAAGTCGCACAACCTGGCCACTCGGCCGTGTGACTCCTACTTTCCAATTTTTCATGTTTTCCCAAAATTTTTTGTTTTATTTCAAATTAATCCTTGACTGTTCCCAATTTTTTTTAGGGCCCAAATGTGTATGATTTCTATAATTGGAACGAGTTATTGGAAATTTATACTTAAGTAGAATATTGTTTTGTTTTGAATTTTAAGGTTCTGTTTTGTACAGTAACGCTTCGTAACCCTAATTCAGTGAAGGAGATGGGTTAGATGTATTACAAGGTTTGTCCACATGGTCACAGAAAGTTACACAGCCTAGCGACACGGCCGTGTGACCCTGAACCACACGGCATAAGGTTGTTACACGGTCTGGCCACACGACCATGTCTTTAAGCCATATGGTATGGACTCTGTCACACGTCTTGGACACACGACCATGTGACCCCTATTTTCAATTTTTTTTAATTTTTCTTAAATTTTTTATTTTTTCAAAAGTCTTTGATTGTTTCTAAACTATTTTTCAGGTCCCATAAGCTTTATTTTAGGCTTGTAAATGTATTTATGCTACGAATAACATTTAGTTTCGATTATTGATATTCAAATTAATATATGAATGTTTAAACTATGTTAAATGTTTCAATATGTGTCGTAATACTTTGTAACCCTAATTCGTTGACAGAGATAGGTTTGGGGTGTTACAATTTGTGGTATCAAAGCTAAGGTTTAGTTGATTCTCAGACTAAATGTTGTAGGTATAGAGTCTAGAAATACATGACATTTTATCACTTGTGATTGTAAGATGTCTCCTGACTTGAAATGATATTGTTATTTGTATAGATAAAAGATGTCGACTAAATCTATCCGAGCTAATTCTGATGAATCTAGGAGCAATGCTCAAGCCTCGGTACAGGGGGTTGTTCATAGTGAACCCGTTTTTGTGGGCCATGGCAATGAGGCACGAGAAGCCTTCTTTAACATGATGTCTGAATGGTTAAATGATTTTATGAGAACTAATATGATGGCTCAACAACCTCCTCCCCCTCTTGTACCCCAACCGAATCCCCCTATTCCTCAAGGGTTGAATAGGTATGTGGAAACAGGGCTCCTATTGATTAGAATTTGCAAATTTAGGGCTGAAGAATTCCATGGTACAGTTGAGGATGGTCCAAAAAAGGCTAAATTTTGGATAAAAAATACTACTAGAGTTGTTGATGAGTTATCGTGTTCTCCCAACGATTGTCTAAAGTGTGCACTTTCGTTGTTAAAAGATGAAACATATCAGTGGTGGAATACTTGATAGCGATTGTACTGAAAGATCGTGTAAGTTGGGAATTTTTTCAAACTGAATTCAAGAAGAAATATGTTAGTCAACGATATCTTGATAAAAAGCGGAAAGAGTTTCTTGAGTTGAAGTAAGGCCATAGAACTGTAGCTGAATATGAGAGAGATTTTGTCTGGCTCAGTAAGTATGCTCAAGAATGCATTCCATTAGAATTTGTTATGTGTACTCGATTCAAAGAGGGCTTCAATGGATATATCCAATTGCTTGTCGGGATACTGGAGTTGAAAAAGTTTGTTGTGTTAGTAGACCGAGCGTAGAAAGCGGAAGACCTTAGCAAATCAAAGAAAAAGGTAAACTCAAAAATTTGAGACTCGAGTAAAAGACAATTAGGAAAATAGTTCTCCTCTCCTTCAAAGAAGATAAAGGAATTTCGCGGTCGAACGTCAAATTCATTTGGATTTTCTGGGAGAGATCAAGGAAAGCAAGTTAATTTGAAACCTCAAGCTACCTTAGTAGCTAATGTGGGAAGCGCTCGTAACAAGTCAGAGTGTCAGTATTGTAATAAGGCACATTTTGGTCAGTGTCGTTTTAAGGAGGGACCATGTTTTACATGTGGTTCATTGGATCATTTCCTCTGTGATTGTCTTCACAGATCTGACAGGGATAAAGCTTAGAATGTATGGTCAAGGTATACGTATTTTAGAGGTAGACAATCGAGAAACAGTGGAAATGCTGAAGCCAATAGAAGTGGGACGAAAGACACTGCAGTTCTTTCTGAAGCATGAGCACCAGCTAAGGCTTATGCCATACAAGCTCGTGAAGATGCTTCGACACCTGATGTGATTGCTGGTACTTTTTCTCTTTGATTTTACTGTATACTCTTTGATTGACTCGGGGTCAACAAATTCATATATATGTACAACATTAGTAGATAATAAGAAAGTACCAGTAGAGTCAACTGAATTTGTAGTTAAAGTCACTAATCCGCTAGGTCAATATGTTTTAATTGACAAAGTTTGTAAAAATTGCCCACTGAAAATTAAGGATTACGACTTGTTGGCTGACTTGATGTTGTTGCAATTTAACGAATTTGATGTCATTCTTGGCATGGATTGGTTGACATTACATGATGTGATCAAGAACTATAGACGAAAACAAATTACCTTAAAAGGTCAGAATGGTGGAATATTCAGTGTTGAATCAGACATATTAGACATTATCACCAATATTATTTCTACTATGTTAGCTCAGAAACTTGTACAAAAAGGTTGTGAGGTGTATTTAGCATATATTCTAGATACCAGGGCTTCAGAATTCAAGTTGGAATTAGCTCTGACTGTTTTTGATTTTGCAGATGTGTTTCTAGAGGAGTTGTCAAGGTTACCGCCAAATAGAGAAGTTCAGTTTGTTATTGAGTTAGTACCGGGAACTTCTCCAATATAGAATTGCTCCAACTGAGTTAAAAGAATTAAAAGCACAGTTGCAAGAGTTGACAGATAGAGGATTTGTTCAGCCCAGTGTTTCTCCTTAAGGTGCGCCTGTATTATTTGTTAAGAAAAAGGATGTGTCGATGCATTTGAGTATTGATTATCGACATCTTAATAAAGTCACAATTAAGGTCAAATATTCATTGCCTCGTATTGACGATTTATTTGATCATCTGAAAGGTGCAACAATATTTTCTAAAATCGATCTCCGTTTTGGATATTATCAGCTTCGGGTTAAAGATTCAAATATGCCGAGAACAACTTTTAAAACTTGGTACGAACACTATGAATTTTTATTGATGTCGTTTGGTTTAACAAATGCTCTTGTTTTACTTATGGATTTGATGAACAAAATATTTCAACTGTATTTAGACAAGTTTGTTGTTGTTTTCATCAATGACATATTGATTTAGTCGAGAGATGAGATTGAACATGTTTGGCATTTGATATTGTGTTGCAAACATTGCGCAAAAAACAATTACTAGGGAAATTTAGTAAATGTGAATTCTAGCTTCGAAAAGTAGGATTTGTATGTCACGTGGTATCGACAGACGGCATAAGAGTAGACCCGAGAAAGATATCAGCTATTTTGAATTGGAAACCTTTGAAAAATGTCACTGAAATTAGAAGTTTTCTAGGTTTAGCCGGGCATTATACATTTTTTGTTAAAGGCTTTTCGATGATTGCTTTACCATTGACTAAGCTACTCCAAAAAGATGTTAAATTTCTTTGGTCTGATAAATGTCAATAGAGTGTTGATCAGTTGAAAGCGATGTTAACCAAAGCCCTTGTGTTGACTCAACCAGAGTCCGGTAAAGAATTTGTGATTTTTAGCAATTCTTCACTAAATAGGTTAGGTTGTTTGTTAATGCAGGAAGGAAAAGCTATAGCTTATGCTTTCCAACAATTGAAATCGCATGAAAAAAATTACCCGACACACAAGTTGGAACTTGCAGCTATCATGTTTGCTTTGAAGATATGGCAACATTATTTATATAGAAAAAAGTGTCACATTTTCACCGATCATAAAATCTTGAAATATTTGATGTCCCAAAAAGAATTGAATTTGCGACAACGCCAATGGTTAGAGTTTTTAAAAGATTATGATTTGATTATTAACTATCACCCGGGTAAAGCTAATGTTGTTGTGGATGCTCTAAGCCAGAAGTCATTGTTTGCTTTAAAAGCTTTGAATACTCGTCTAACGCTTGTCGATGATGGATAGCTTTTAGCTGAATTAAAAGCTAAACCAATGTTTCTACAAGTGATTCATGAAGCTTAGAAAAATGATCGTGAATTAGTTGCTAAACAAGAGCAGATTGGGAAATTATCATATTCAAAACTTCACATTGGTACTGATGATAGCTTGTACTTTCGAAATAGATTGTGTGTTCCGAAGAATTTAGAAGTTAAACAAGAGATTTTGCAGGAAGCTCACAGCAGCAGTTACTCGATTCACCCTGGTAGTAATAAAATGTACAATGATTTGAAACAAACGTACTGGTGGCCAGGTATGAAACGTGAGATCTCATAATTCATATCAAAATGTTTGATTTGTCAATAAGTTAAAGTTGAGCATCAAGTATCATCAAGATTACTACAGTCTGTTATCATTCCAAAATGGAAATGAGAACAGGTTACCATGGACTTTGTGTCAAGGTTACCGTTATCTCCGAGGAAGAAAGATGCAATTTGGGTTGTTGTTGACCGGTTAACTACAATTGCGCATTTCATTCTTGTGCGCATAAATTTTTCACTTGAGAAATTGGCAGAGTTACATGTTTCTGAGATCGTCAGACTACACGGTGTGCCATTGTTTATTATTTCTGATGAAGATCTATTATTTACTTCTAGATTTTGGGGTAAGTTACACGAAGCTTTGGGCACTACATTAAATTTTAGCATATCATTTCACGCATAGATAGACGATTAAAGAAAGTGTTTAAGATACTCGAAGATATGCTTTGATGTTGTGTTCTGGAGTTCGAAGGTAACTGGGAGAAATTTCTTCCGTTGTTAGAGTTTACTTATAACAATAGCTATCAATCAAGCGTTAAAATGGCCCTATATGAAGCTTTCTATGGTCAAAAGTGCAAAACTCCGTTATACTAGACTGAATTGAGTGAGATAAAGCTTTTGGGTACTAATTTGATTCGCAAAACTAAAGAAAAAAATGAAAGTGATATGAGGCTATTTGAAAGTTGCTTCTGATCTCTAAAAATCGTACACTGATTTGAAGAGAAAAGATATTGAATTTGTAACAACCCGATTTAGGGGCTAGTTGGAATAGTGATCTCAGAAATCACTAATCCGAGTTTAGAAAAATTATTTTCATGTTATTTTATGTGTTATAACATGTTTATAAGGATGCATGAAAATTTTGGTGCTTTAATTTTAGCGATTTCTTGCTTAATTGCGAAAAAGGACTAAATCGCATAAAGTGCGAAATTTTTATTTTATTTGCTAGAGGTGCCAAATAGCTATGGATTATAAATTGGAAGTCCCAAAAGTGAAATTTGGCCTTGTTAAGTAAGTTGGCCGGCCATAAGGTGCATAGGGGACAAGTGCATTTATTATGATTAAAAGTTGGTGATATTAGTTGGAAAGATGAATAAAACAAGATGATATAAGCAAAAGTTATCATCTTTTTATTTAGTCTTCTTCTCCAACAAAAAATATCAACTATGGGAGGGCTTTGAAAGCTTGAAAATTTCAGCAGCTCATTTTCTCTACAAGTAAGTCAATTTGATGGTTATTTTTGATGATTTTTGTATTTTTGGAGTCCTCAAAGCTTAAGCTAGCTAATGAGAGGACTAGTTTGCAAAATGGTCGAAATTATAGGGACTTACCATGATAGAGTTTATGTTGTTTGATGAGTTTTTACGGAAGAAAATGAATGATAGGATGATGATAAACAACTTTTGTAAAAGGTGTTGTTATGAAAACACCTATTTGGGACAAAAATGCAAAAGTTGTAATTTGTTCATTAAGGCATGAAATAGTTGGAATTGTGGATAGTTGTAAGAGGATTAAATGTTCAGCTAGGCTTTTTTAATAAGAAAATGTGATGAAAATTTATTTACGAGCCTAGGGGCAAAATCGTATTTTTTGCCAAAGTATAAAGGCAAATTAGTCATTTTTGCCTAAGTGTAGATTATGGTGTATTATGATTTATAAGTGATTAAATGAGTAAATTCCATTGTTCTAGATCAAATAAAACGAGATTCGGACCTAGAACGGGTGAAAAGAGAAATGTTGGCAAAAAGTCCCTTTCGACCCTTTTGACATCGAGGTAAGTTCATATGCTAAATTATGAAATTTAAGCGAAGTACTTAACATTTTGATGTTGTATGGATTGTTTAATTGCCTCTATGTATACGTTAAGTACGTTTTGACAGAATGTCGTGAAATGAGAGTCTTATTTTTTAATTTAAGACTAGTGGAAAAAGAAATTAGCATGATATGATGATAATTTAGGTCCCGTGTAAGACCATATTGGAATATGGCCTCTGTGTAAGAATTTGTATAAGACCATGTCGGGGACATGGCATCGATATGTTAATGCCTGTAAGACCCTATCGGGGTATAATGTCAATATGACATTATGTGTATGAGACTCAAGAGTGTTATTTAACAATTTGAGTGATTCAACGGGTATGTTGAAAGAGAGAAAGTATGTGTTAGGACTGAATTGAGGTAAATTTGGTATATGATGAACCCCTGGTGAGTTATGTGTAATCAATGCACCTCAGATGCATAAGTTATATTTATAAATGCATTGTGTGAATGCGAACGAGTATAGTAGAAAGTTAAGTAAGAATTGTAGTGTGTGAAGATGTTCCCGGATGAATATTAGAAATAGAGAAATACATGTGGATAACTATCCATGAATGTATAATAACGGTGAGCTATGTGCGATATCACTTTATTGATGGTTAGTGATGGGCTGTGTGCGATACCATCAACTATATTATTAACGGTGGGCTGTGTGCGTTACCACCTGATTAATCATTAATTGATGGGCTGTGTGCGATACCATCGCTTATAAAAATCATTTGCTGGGCTAAATGTGAAATGTAACATCCTGAAATTTGGGATTTTATGTTTCGCATTACACCATGCATTAGGCTAGTTAAGAATGTCAGTTGTGTATGTTTAGGGACCCTAAGAAGGATTGGGGTTCAGTTGAGCCTTAGTAGAATTTTTGTATTTAAGCACCTTAAGGAGGGAGAAGGTATGTGGCGTCAATGCTTAAGGAAGTAAGAGTGTATTTTGCTAACACAAGTGGAGCACATGGTGGAGTGGTGTGGTGTCAAGTAGAGAGCATGGAGGGAAGGGGTTCGAATCCCATCTATTGCAACTTTTGGGATTTAAATTTTTGTGCTAACCATGTGATAGATGGTAAGTGTCGGCCAAGCTTTAAAGAAGGAAAGGAAGACTTTTTATTGATGGAAAGAACACAAGGGAGAAGAGTAGGGAGAAGATCAAGGGAAAAATAAGGAAAGAAGTAAAGGAATTGTGGAAAAAGGGGGATATGTTGGCCGAATTTTTGGAAGGTGCTTGGGATAGAATATTTGGTCAACCTTGATCCTTTTGGTAAAGGGATACACGGTTTTGGTAGGGGGAATGTGGGAGCCAAATTTCCTATAGTTTTTTGCAAGTTTGTGCATGAGAGGTTTTGATTCTTTTTAACATTTTGGTACTTTCTTTTCCAACTTCTTTTCCCCTTGTTTTGGCCGAAAAACTTTAGCCCATTTGTTTATCTTTCTCCCTTGTTTTTCCGTAACCCTCAATCCATTCTTGCTCATTTTTCCTTTGTTAGCCGAAACTATCTAGCACTTTTTCTCCATCTTTTCTTTTCTTTTTTCACCATTTCTTCAACTCTTCTCTCTTCTTCTTTAATCAAAATCTTTGATGGCCGAATCTTGCTTGATCTTTTCTCTCTAAATAGCCAAAACTTTCACATTATTTCTTTTTCTTTCTTGCATTTTGGGCATTTTTCTTGACTGAATCGGTAAGCGATCTCTTTCTTTTCTTTTCAATTTCCTTTCTTCATGGCCGAATATGTACCCTTATCATTGGATGGTTCTCTAACCGAAACATCACTCACTCCTACTCTCTCATATCGTGATCAACTCTTTTTCGTAGTGTTCTAGTGGGAAAGCCGAATCTTATATCATTGTTTCATCCGTAGCTATAAGCCCAATCGGTGGGAATCGTATTCATCATCGTTAAGGTAAGGAGTTTCTTCTTGGTTCATTCGATATCTCTCTACTCAGTTATTTTGCTAATCGAATTGAAAGTGTGACTAATCGATTATTTTAGGGACTAAACCACTCGTTTTTCTCTACTCGTTAATCCTTCGGAAGTGGTGGTAAGCCGAAACCTCTCCTTAGATAACTACTCTCTCTCATAGTAGTATTATTCTGACCAAGACTCTTTTCCAATGGAGGCGAGTGGTAGCGTTATTAAAAGAAAACTGATAGGAGGGCAAATAGGGAGTGGACTTGCAATCTCTACTCCCAAGTTCAAACGTAGGGCAGTATCGGCAGTTTGGGATTTCCCACCGGGTTGTGGACCATCATCCGGTGAGAATAGGCAAATCGTGGTCGTTCACGATACTAAGGGTAAGCATTTTCTTAGATCGTCTGATTTAGATTTGGATTAAGAAACTCTTTTGTTAGTTAATCGAGTGTTATGGTGACATAGGTGCCGACGATCAAGAAGGTTTAGTCCTTACCGTAATCAGGTGTGTAATCCCACACCGAAATTCCGTAAATTCGTGATTCACTATTATGTTGGAAGAATAGATCGTTGTTATTTACAAGTCTAAAAACCGTAATATAGCATGAATCGAGTAATTGGCTTAAACTACATTATATCTAAAATCTTTCAAAACCGGTATTAATTTGTTAAATTACGAAAATGCCCCTATGGGCCGATTTACGAAAATGCCCCTATGGGCCGATTTACAAAAATGCCCCTATGGGCTGATTTACCAAAATGCCCCTATGAGCCGATTTACCAAAATGACCTAACGGACCGATTTGCTAGAATGCCTTAGTGGGCCAAATTACCAAAGTACTATAATGGGCCGATTCACTGTAATAATTCACTAGATTAATGATTGTTATATATTTGTAGATATTTTATTATATTATGTATGTGGCATTCTTACATATTGCATGGGTTGGGAAAAAATGTATGGAGAGTAGTGTAGCCTGGTGGCATTGCCACAATTTGTTTATTATTGTGCTTAAATATGATTTGGTGGCTTGACCACAAAAATATTATATAAATAGCGGCTCATTGCAAATTGGTGTGAGTGGCGGGGTGGGTTGACTTGATCCCCACGTGTGTGATTGGGTGGTGGGGGTGTGATGGATGGATGGGTTGGGTTGCATACATTTACTTCATTTTAATTATTACTATGTAAATGGGCTTAGGCCCAAGAGTAGTATGCTATGGGTTCGAGCCTGAAGTGAATGACGGTAAGGGGATTATGCACCGAGTTCTAGTAACTCACCCCTTTTCTTAATCCTTGCGGTAATGCTCGATGGCGAGGACTTGGGCCCGTGGATGACTCGGTGGAGGCCATACTTTTGGAATAATAATTTCGAACTTTAGTAAATTACTTTTCCGCTTTATTTCGTTACTTTTACTATGTTGGGTTTAAAGTTGTAATAAGGCCTCTGGGATTTTTATTTTTGTTTTATGTTCGATGTTCTTATTACCTTCCATGATTTATTTTAAAGGGGGATTTTCTAAAATCATAAATAATGGTTTTCCAAAAATTTATTTAATGGTTTTCATAATATATATGTGCAAATAATTTAACTCGGATTCACTTTCAAATTATCAACGTCATTTTCAAAAGTCACAGTTTTTAAAGTTCATTAGTTCGAATCTCGATTCATCAAAACAACCTCTTGAAATCTGTAGTATTTTAAACCAAAACTGTTTTCTTAACTATAACAAATTAACGTCAATCTTTAGTACAATAACAAGTTCGTTATACGTTTTCTTTATGTGACATACCGGACCCGGTCGTAATGCATGGGCCGGGTTTGGGGTGTTACATTTTATGGTATCAGAGCCCAGTTGCAAAACTCGGCTGTGGTTTGGGTTCAAAAATGTTTTCTAAAACATCTTGAAATTTGATTTATAAATACATGTTTTAGACGAAGTATGGCACCACGGGTATCCGGCACCAAGTCAGTAAGTTTTTGTTTTCATTTTATAATTATTGTGATATGATTGTAGTAAGAAAATTTCACAAAATAGAAATACTCTAGAACTTTTAGCTTTAGGAGCTGAAACTATAGAGATTGAGACTTTAGGATACGTTTTGCGAAAACAACTTCTACTCTTATACTCCATAAAACATTGTTTAATAAACATTAAAAAGCACACTGATTCATAAGACTTTTAATCAGATTAAATCGACTTAGCAAAAATGAGCACTAGAGGACGTGGACGTGGTAGAGGCCGAGGTGCTAGAGTTGTATCTGAGGCATCGGGACATATGCCGAAAATGGATGCACCTGCATCACCAGTGACTAAAGTTGGGTCACATAATCGAATGAGAGAGGACGACGCTTTGTCCTAAGCGATGTTGCGGGTACTGGAAAGGGTTGCTGGGGAAAGAACTGGGTCGGCAGCTCGTGGGTCGATATCCGAGCGACTTAGATCGAACGGGGCTGAAGTTTTTAGGGGTATTTCGGGTGTAGCTCCTAATGTAGCGGAGTACTGGCTTGAGGCGATGGAGCAGATTATGGACGATCTAGATTGCACAGCTGAGAAGAAACTGAAAGGAGTTGTGTCATTGGTGAGAGACGAGGCGTATCAGTGGTGGCTCACTGTTCGGGAAGGCACTCAGGCTGATCGTATTACCTAGGAATTCTTTAAGACAACATTCTAGGGAAAATATGTCGGGGCTAGCTATGTGGATGCCTGAAGAAATGAATTCTTGAATCTGGTTCAATGAGGTAGATCTGTGGCAGCATACGAGGCAGAGTTTTTGCATCTGAGTCGGTATGCCCGGGGTATAGTGTCGACTAATTATGAACGCTGTGTACGTTTTGAGGACGGGTTGCGTGATGAATTACGAGTACTGATAGCCCCACAGAAGGAAAGGAATTTTGCTACACTGGTGGAAAAAGCTAAGATAGCTGAGGAAGTTAAACACTCGGAACGGCAAAATTGAGACAAAGATAGAGGCAGGAACAAGAGAGACTCTGGGTATTCAGGTCCTACTAGAGGATTTCAGAAAAGGCCCAGGAATGAGGAGCCAACTGGAGTAAGAGTTCCAGCTACTACCAATTAGTTACAGCCTTGTGTGGATTGTGGGAAACTTCACTCGGGTGAATCTTTGGAAGAGAAGCGGTGGTTGTTTAGAGATGTGGATCCAAGGACCATCGGTTTAAGGATTGCCCTCGAGAGCTGCTCGGACTCGGGTAGTTCGTATGCATTTGCGCAGCCAGTAGGAGGCGCTCAGCAGCCGCCGAGAGGCCATGGGCCAGGTCGAGGTGGTAATGGCGTAGGACGAGGTCAGGGTGCACCGGGTAGAGGTACCGGTAATAGGGGTAACACGGAGGCGAGACAGCCAGGGTTGGTCTATGCGGTCAGACGTCGAGAGGATGGCGGTGCACCAGATGTCATAACCGGTACGTTCTTCATATCTGATGTACCTTTTATCGTATTGATAGACATTGGATCCACCCATTCGTATGTTGCATGTGCTGTGTCTGGAACTTTGAATATTAGATCTGAGATTACTGCTAAAGAAACAACTGTGATTAGCCCTTTTGGACAGTCTGTAGTAGTAAATAAGTTGTTTAGGGATGTGCCCTTAGAAGTTCAAGGGGTAGTATTTTTGGCGGATTTGATGGAACCATTCGGTGAGTTCGATCTTATTTTGGGCATGGGCTGGCTGGTTAAGCATCGTGCAAACTTGGACTGTGCTGCAAAGCAGATGGTACTAAGAACTTCATAGGATAAGGAAGTGATGATGATAGGTGAAAGAAGAAATTATCTGTCTAATGTGATATCTACTTTAAAGGCAGAAAAGTTGGTATGAAAAGGGTGTGGAGCGTTCATAGCCTTTATCAGTGCTTTGGATGCCAAAGAGTTGTCGGTAGAGAGTGTTAGAAAGGTGAAAGAGTTTTCAGACGTCTTTCCCGAGGAGCTTCCAGGATTGCCTCCAAATCGGGAAGTGGAGTTTGGTATTGAGCTGTTGCCAGGAACGGCTCCGGTTTCCATTGCTCCTTATAGAATGGCGTCGAAGGAGCTTCTGGAACTTAAAGCTCAAATTCAGGAGTTGTTGGATCGTGGATTTATTCGACCAAGTGTGTCACCGTGGGGAGCGCCAATTTTGTTCGCTAAGAAAAAGGATGGGTCGATGCGTATGTGTATCGATTATAGACAATTGAATAAGTTGACGATCAAGAAAAAGTACCTGTTACCGAGGATCGATGATCTGTTCGATCAGCTGCGAAGAGCATCGGTCTTCTCGAAGATAGACTTGAGATCGGGGTATCACCAGTTAAAAGTTAAGGAGGCAGATATTTACAAGGCTGCGTTTCGAACCCGATATGGGCATTACGAGTTCTTAGTGATGCCGTTTGGGTTGACTAATACACCAGCTGCATTTATGGACATGATGAATCGAGTTTTCCAACTCTATCTAGACCGATTTGTGGTGGTGTTCATAGATGACATCTTGGTGTACTCAAAGACAGAAGAGGAGCATGATTCGCATCTACGGGTTGTATTGCAAATATTAAGGGAGAAGCAATTGTATGCCAAATTCAGTAAGTGTGAATTTTGGCTGAGGGAAGTAACCTTTTTGGGACATGTTGTGTTTACCGAAGGAATTAGAGTTGATCCCTGGAAGGTCGAGGCTATATTGGACTGGAAGCCACCGAAGTCAGTGGCAGAAATCCAAAGTTTTCTAGGTTTGGGTGGGTATTATAGGCGATTCGTTGAGGGGTTTTCGTTGATTGTTGCACCCCTAACTAAGCTATTGCGTAAGGGAATATCGTTTGTGTGGTCAGATAAGCAGCAAGAGAGCTTTGAGAAATTAAAGAAGATTCTGACAGAAGCGTCGGTATTGATTCAGCCTGAGGCTGGTAAGGAGTTTATTATTTATTGTGATGCGTCACACACGGGCTTGGGATGTGTGTTGATGCAAGGGGGAAAGTGGTAGCTTATACATCTCGTCAATTAAGGCCGCATGAGATAAACTATCCCACTCATGATTTGGAGTTAGCTGCAGTGGTATTTTCTCTGAAGATATGGATACACTATCTGTACGGGGAGAAGTCGATTATCTACACGGACTATAAGAGTCTGAAGTACCTCCTTACCCAGAAGGAGGTGAACTTAAGACAATGGAGGTGGATAGAATTGTTGAAAGATTATGATCGCTCAATCGAGTATCACCCTGTAAAGCTAACGTAGTGGGCGGATGCGTTGAGTCGTAAGGTGATATCGGATTTGAGAGCGATGTTCGCTCATCTCACCTTTATCAAGATGGTAGCACATTAGTGAACTTCAAGTGAAGCTTTGCTGGGTAGGTCGATTAAGGAAAAGCGGTTGTTAGATGAAAGGTTGGGTTCTAGGCTTCAGCAAGTGGAAGGTGGTGATATAGGGATTTTGGATTAAATAGTGATGGAGTATTGTGTTTCCGCGGAAGAGTTTGTATGCCCGAGGATTACGAATTGAGACAAATGATTCTGCGTGTGGCGCATAGTAGCCCATATGCTATGCACCCCGGGGGAAATAAGATGTACCAAGATCTCCGTGAGCAGTATTGGTAGCCAGGTTTGAAGCGAGAGATTACTGACTTCGTGAGCAAGTGCTTGACATGTCAGCAGGTGAAGGCGGAACATCAACTACCTTCAGGGTTGCTACAACCGGTGAAAATTCCACTATGGAAATGGGAAAGGATAACGATGGACTTTGTTAGTGGGTTACCCTTAACGCCTACTAAGAAAGATTCAGTATGGGTGATAGTGGATCGGTTAACGAAGTCTACTCATTTTTTACCTGTTCGTACGGATTACTCATTGCAGAAGTTGGCCAAGTTGTACATAGCAGAAGTCGTGAGGTTGCATGGGGTACCAGTGTCTATTATATCAGACAGGGATCCTAGGTTTACATCACAGTTTTGGAAGGCTCTGCATGAAGCTTTGGGAACAAGGCTAGATTTCAGCATGACATTTCATCCGCAGACTGATGTCAGTCGGAGAGAGTAATCCAAATTCTAGAAGACATGTTAAGAGGCTGTGTGATCGATTTCAGGGGGAGTTGGGAAGTTTTTCTACCATTGGCAGAGTTTGCATACAACAACAGCTATCAATCCAGAATATAGATGGCACCCTACGAGGCATTGTATGGTCGTAGGTGTCATACTCCTACTTACTGGACTGAGTTAGGAGAGCGACAGCTTTTGGGTCCTGAGTTGATCTTGGAGACGGAGGAAAAAGTTAAGGTAATTCGGGCCCGGTTAGAAAGCTTGGACAAGCGAAGTAAATCGTGACGCAGATCCGAGCGGAAGGAAATAGAGTTCTCTGTGGGTGATCAGGTCTTTTTGAAGGTCTCACCTTGGAAGAAGATCTTAAGATTTGGGCGGAAAGGCAAGTTGAGCCCTAGGTTCATCGGACCATACCGTGTATTGAAGCGTATTGGGCCAGTGGCTTATCGGCTTGAGTTACCTCCGGAGTTAAGTCAGATACATAGTGTATTTCATGTCTCAATGTTAAGGCGTTATCATTCGGATCCGTCTCATGTAGTGCCAGTGGAGGAAGTTGAGATAAGACCTGACTTGTCTTTTGAAGAAGAGCCAGTGCAGATTTTAGATAGGGATATTAAGGTGCTGAGAAGGAAGTCGGTTCCGTTAATCAAAGTATTATGGCGTAATCATGGGGCAGAGGAAGCTACATGGGAGCCAGAGGACACGATCCGACAATAATACCCTCATCTCTTTTAATCAGGTAAATTTCAAGGCCGAAATTTCTTTAAAGGGGTAGAATTATAACATCCTAAAATTCGGGATTTATGTTTTGCATTACACCATGCATTAGGCTAGTTAAGAATGTCAGTTGTGTATGTTTAGGGACCCTAAGAATGATTGGGGTTGAGTTGAGCCTTAGTAGAATTTTTGTATTTAAGCACCTTAAGGAGGGAAAAGGTAGGTGGCGTCAATGCTTAAGGAAATAAGAGTGTATTTTGCTAACACAAGTAGAGCACATGGTGGAGTGGTGTGGTGTCAAGTGGAGAGCATGGAGGGAAGGGGTTCGAATCCCATCTATTGCAACTTTTGGGATTTAAATTTTTGTGCTAACCATGTGATAGATGGTAAGTGTCGGCCAAGCTTTAAAGAAGGAAAGAAAGACTTTTTATTGATGGAAAGAACACAAGGGAGAAGATCAAGGGAAAAATAAGGAAATAAGTAAAGGAATTGTGGAAAAAGGGGGATATGTTGGCCGAATTTTTGGAAGGTGCTTGGGATAGAATTTTTGGTCAACCTTGATCCTTTTGGTAAAGGGATACACAGTTTTGGTAGGGGGAATGTGGGAGCCGAATTTCCTATAGCTTTTTGCAAGTTTGTGCATGAGAGGTTTTAATTCTTTTTAACATTTTTGTACTTTCTTTTCCAACTTCTTTTCCCCTTGTTTTGGTCGAAACACTTTAGCCCATTTGTTTATCTTTCTCCCTTGTTTTGCCGTAACCCTCAATCCATTCTTGCTCATTTTTCCTTTGTTAGCCGAAACTATCTAGCACTTTTTCTCCATCTTTTCTTTTCTTTTTTCACCATTTCTTCAACTCTTCTCTCTTCTTCTTTAATCAATATTTTTGATGGCCGAATCTTGCTTGATCTTTTCTCTCTAAATAGCCAAAACTTTCACATTATTTCTTCTTCTTTCTTGCATTTTGGGCATTTTTCTTGACTGAATAGGTAAGTGATCTCTTTCTTTTCTTT
The DNA here is from genome assembly GCA_025698515.1 of Gossypium sturtianum. Taxonomy (NCBI): domain Eukaryota; kingdom Viridiplantae; phylum Streptophyta; class Magnoliopsida; order Malvales; family Malvaceae; genus Gossypium; species Gossypium sturtianum. The sequence goes on along the minus strand of CM046954.1, from coordinate 116,067,794 downwards.
TCAATTTCTTTTCTTCATGGCCGAATATGTACCCTTATCATTGGATGGTTCTCTAACCGAAACATCACTCTCTCCTACTCTCTCATAACGTGATCAACTCTTTTTCGTAGTGTTCTAGTGGGAAAGCCGAATCTTATATCCTTGTCTCATCCGTAGCTATAAGCCCAATCAGTGGGAATCGGATTAATCATCGTTAAGGTAAGGAGTTTCTTCTTGGTTAATTCGATATCTCTCTACTCAGTTATTTTGCTAATCGAATCAAAAGTGTGACTAATCAATTATTTTAGGGACTAAACCACTCGTTTTTCTCTACTCGTTGATCCTTCGGAAGTGGTGGTAAGCCGAAACCTCTCCTTAGATAACTACTCTCTCTCATAGTAGTATTATTCTGACCAAGACTCTTTTTCAATGGAGGCGAGTGGTAGCGTTATTAAAAGAAAACCAATAGGAGGGCAAATAGGGAGTGGACTTGCAATCTCTACTACCAAGTTCAAACGTAGGGCGGTATCGGCAGTTCGAGATTTCCCACTGAGTTGTGGACAATCATCCGGTGAGAATAGGCAAATCGTTGTCGTTCACGATACTAAGGGTAAGCATTTTCTTAGATCGTCTGATTTAGATTTGGATTAAGAAACTCTTTTGTTAGTTAATCGAGTGTTATGGTGACATAGGTGCCGACGATCAAGAAGGTTTAGTCCTTACCGTAATCAGGTGTGTAATCCCACACCGAAATTTCGTAAATTCGTGATTCACTATTATGTTGGAAGAATAGATCGTTGTTATTTACAAGTCTAAAAATCGTAATATAGCATGAATCGAGTAATTGTCTTAAACCAAATTATATCTAAAATCTGTCAAAACCGGTATTAATTTGTTAAATTATGAAAATGCCCTTATGGGCCGATTTACGAAAATGCCCCTATGGGCTGATTTACAAAAATGCCCCTATGGGCCGATTTACCAAAATGCCCCTATGAGCCGATTTACCAAAATGACCTAACAGACCGATTTGCTAGAATGCCTTAGTGGGTCGAATTACCAAAGTACTATAATGGGCCGATTCACTGTAATAATTCACTAGATTAATGGTTATTATATATTTGTAGATATTTTATTATATTATGTATGTGGCATTCTTACATATTGCATGGGTTGGGAAAAATGTATGGAGAGCAGTGTAGCCTGGTGGCATTGCCACAATTTGTTTATTATTGTGCTTAAATATGATTTCGGTGGCTTGACCACAAAAATATTATATAAATAGCGGCTCATTGCAAATTGGTGTGAGTGGCGGGGTGGGTTGACTTGATCCCCACAGTGTGATTGGGTGAGTCGAGGGTGTGATGGATGGATGGGTTGGGTTGCATACATTTACTTCATTTTAATTATTACTATGTAAATGGGCTTAAGCCTAAGAGTATGCTATGCGGGTTCAGGCCCAATGAATGATGGTAAGGGGATTATGCACTGAGTTCTAATAACTCACCCCTTTTTCTTAATCCTTGCAGGTAATGCTCAGTGACGAGGACTTGGGGCCATGGATGACTCGGTGGAGGCCATACTTTTGGAATAATAATTTCGAACTTTAGTAAATTACTTTTCCGCTATATTTCGTTACTTTTACTATGTTGGGTTTAAAGTTGTAATAAGGCCTCTGGGATTTTTATTTTTGTTTTATGTTTGATGTTCTTATTACCTTCCATGATTTATTTTAAAGGGGGATTTTCTAAAATCATAAATAATGGTTTTCCAAAAATTTATTTAATGGTTTTCATAATAAATATGCGCAAGTAATTTAACTCGGATTCTCTTTCAAATTATCAACGTCATTTTCAAAAGTCACGGTTTTTAAAGTTCATTAGTTCGAATCTCGATTCAGCAAAACAACCTCTTGAAATCTGTAGTATTTTTAAACCAAAATTGTTTTCTTAACTATAACAAATTAACGTCAATCTTTAGTACAATCACAAGTTCTTTATACGTTTTCTTTATGTGACATACCGGATCCGGTCGTAACGCATGGGCCGGGTTTGGGGTGTTACACGAAACCACCGTAAGTATAAATGATTGGTAGGCTATGTGCGATACTACCCTATTAGAGATCGATGGTGGACTAAGTGCGAAACCACCGAGAGATTAGTAGTATGAGTGGCTTATTTAAAATGCTTGACGTGTTGTTTTATGTGACCATGTGGTGACCAGTGCAGGAATGTATGCTAATTAACACGAGCAACTGGCTTGTGGCATGGTTAGAATGTGGTAAGAGATAGGATGAGTAAGTTTCAAGAATGGTTGAGTAAGTAACTATGAGTTTAAGAGTAAAACTCATTATAATACCTTGTGGTTGGGTATATTCAATGAATATCAGTATTTGTTAGTTATATGCAGATGAACTTACTAACCATTATTGCTTACTCCTTTCCTTTTTCCCATCTCTTATAGGTTAATTTAACTAGCTCGGGTTGGAGGCCGCCGGAGATGTTTTCACACTATCAAGTAGATGCTTGGTATGATGTTTCAAGTTCTTATGAGTCATGGCATGTATAGGGACCTCTTTTAAAGTTGACTAAGTCATAGTTAATATAGCCAAATGTGTTGGCCGAAGTGAGTTATGATTTGGTTGTGAATAGCCCTAGATGATGGCTTAAGTCGATTATAATCATGGTAGAAATGGTTCTCCCTTGTGTTTGGGATGAAGATTTCATTTTATGAATTAAATGTCTTTAATTCAAGAGTTATATTGATGCTGTGTGAAGTTATGTGATGATGTATGAATGTATGCAAATGAGAATGGCAAAGGCTTGGTAGATAGCCTGCTAATCTCCCACATGGGTAAACACACGGGCGTGTGTCTAGACCGTGTGGGAGGCACGGTTAGCACATGGGCGTATGCCCCAAGCCGTGTGGATAAGTCAGAATGCCAAGGTTTGGCACACGGGCCAGGGCCACGGGCGTGTTAAGGCCGTGTGTATTTAGACAGTGTCGACCACGGGTGGAAGACACGGGCATGCCATAGGGGTACACGGGCGTGTCCCTAATTCAACACGGGCGTGTGGCCCCTGTTTTGATGAAAAATTTCTCGAGTTCGTAAAAGTTTCGGGACTAGTTCCAAAACTTCTCGGAGGTATGTTTAAGGCCTCGTAGGCCGAGATTGAGTAAATGATAGGTTTAAATAAAATTTTATAGCCCGTTTTAAGGTGTTAAGTGTGATAAGTTAGGTAATGCCTCAAACCCGGTCTTGGCTTTGGACACGGGTAAGAGGTGTTATAGAATTTCAGGTTGGGGACAAAGTCTTTTTGAAAGTATCGCCCTAGAAGAAAGTGTTTCATTTTGGCAGAAAAGGAAAAATCAGTTTGCTTTTTGTTGGTCTGTATGAAATGGTAGAGAGAATTGAGCAGGTGGCTTATCGTTTAGCCTTACCGTTAGAATTAGAGAAAATTCATAATGTTTTCCACGTATCTATGTTGAGACGGTATCGATCTGATCTCTCATATGTTATTTCGCCATTTGATGTGAAAATATAGAGTAACATGTCGTATAGTGAAAAACCGATTAGAATTTTTGCTCGTGAAGTCAGGGAGTTGAGAAATAAATGCATAGCTTTAGTTAAGGTTCTATAGAACCGTCATGGGCTAAAGAAAGCTACCTCAGAACCGGAAGAAGCTACAAAATTGCAATACCCGAACCTTTTCTCAGGTAAGATTTTTTAGGACAAAAATTCCTTTAGGGGGACAGAGTTGTAACAACCTATTTTTAGTGGCGTCGAAAACATTGGTTTCAGACCACAATACCGAAAAATGATCTAGTAGATATTATTTATTTAATATTTATGAGTATTTATTAGGGTCGTATTAAAATTTTGGCAAGAAATTTCAACATTTAGTTAATTAATTAAGTAAAGAGGACTTAATCGTAAAGGTTGAAAAATATAATCACTCTTAGTTAATTGTGTTAAATAGATATAGAGTCAAGTTTGGATGGTTTTAAATGGAAATTTTAAAGATTTTTAAAGGTTAAAGTAGTATTTTGATAAATAAATAAAAATTAAACTAAACATAAGCCAAATAGAATTATCATCTTCCTCATTTAGACTTAGCAAACCAAAACCACCAGTTTAGAATAGAGAACATTCGACCAAGTTTGGTTCTTCATGCATGGTATGTTTTTTATTCTAGTTTTTAATGATTTTTATATTTTTGTAATCATATTAGCTTAATTTAGCTAACCCATGGGTTAAATTGTAAAACTGATAGATGTTTTAGATTATTCCATTGATAAGTTTGAGGTGTTTGTAAAGTTTGATGGTAACTTATTGAGCTTGATAATTAAATAGAAGTATTTTGTAAAATAGTTTTTGATGATTTTTACGTTCAAGGATCAAATTGTGAAATTAGCAAAGTTACATGGTAATTATTGTGAAATTGTGTTAGAAATGGGTTGTAGTGAGGTCCTATGAAATTCGGTTAGCTTGGATTTTGTTTAAATGTGGACAATTTGTGAGTTTTGAAGTTAAAGACTAAATTGCATAAAGAGTAAAACTTTGGGGGTAATTATGTAAATATCAATGAAAGGGCTTGTTAGCTTAGGATTAATTAATTGAGATAATTGAATGTACTAATTGAGTGGAAATTTTCATTTAGATCAAGAAAAAATGAATCAGACGTTAATCACGAAAAAGCTAAAGTAGTGGAATAGTCGTCAGTTTCATGTTCGTGATTGTTTCTATCTAAGGTAAGTTCGTAAGTTAATTAAAGTAATTATTTAGTTGTTGATTATAATTTGATGTTATCCATATATTTGGTGATTGGATTCATTTACTTGATAAACGAGAAAGACCATAATTGAAAGATACTATAGCATTAAACTGGAATGTATAAGACCATAGTTGAAAGATACTATGGCACTATACCTAAAATGAACAAGACCATAGTTGAAAGATACTATGGCAATACATCGAAAAAAAGAAGAATCAAGACAACAGTTGAAAGATACTATGGCACCACTTCAAAAATATGTAAGACCATGGTTGAAAGATACCACGGCATCTTCTAAAGAGTGAATTATCCGAGAAGATACAGAAATTGAATGGATACTTTCTTAACGGTTTGAGGTTTGTTATGTAAATAAGATTCGGATGAACACATAGATGATAATTGAAAGAATTCATGTTTAAATTAAATTAACTTGTATTCAGTAAGTTACGTTTACATTTTTATTCGAACTTATTAAGCATTAATTGCTTATGTTATTTGCACTTTTCTCTTGTAGATCTCTAAAAGCTTGTACGGTTGGAAGTTCAAGTCGGAGTTCATACTATCCATCCCTCATCTTGGTAGATGTTTTTGGTCTTTTGATGTTGGTTATAAATGGCATGTACTAGGAGTTTTTAAGCTATTTTGCCATTATGATGTTGTTTAAGCATACTTCTAACTTACTTGTATATATGTCTTGGCTTATAGCTTGTAAATGCCCATATTTTTGTGTTTTGGTCATTTTGGATTATGCTACTTTTGAATGATTGAATGGTGTGAGTGAATGGAAAGTTTGGTAAATGTTTATTGTATGAACTTGTGAAATTTGAATGCAATTGATTTGGTAATTGAATTGTGGTTTCAATGAGGGCACATTGGTTAGACACTTAAGTTGATGTTTTGGTGTGTTTTAAGCTTGATTGAATGTGTTTTTAAGGTATGAAAATGATTGGCTTTGGTTTGGCTTGGCACCTAAGTTTTGGATGAAAATTTGTCTTGCCTTGTAAGCTTTTTAAGGTGCACACGGCCTGGGACACGGATTGCCACACGACTATATGTCACACACGGTCTGTAATAGGCCATTTTTGGTCAAATTGGAAAGTAGTTTCGGGACCACAAATCTGAGAACAAAATATTTATTTTATTATTATTTTAAATTTTATAGCATGATTGAATGTTGGTGTGAAAATTTCGTTAAGAAATTTTATCGTTTGATTGGTCAATTTGATAGAAATGACTAAATCGCGTAAAGTGTAAAATGCATGTTCTATTAGTTTAAGGTGTCAAATAGCTTTGGTTTTTAAATATGGTGGCCTTAAATGGTAATTAAACCATTTGAAAGGTTAGTGGACAATTATGGTGTAACGCCCCGAATTTGGGCCTAGAAGGAATGGGCCTTGAGCGTGGGATCAGCTAGGAGACTGCACAGAAATATTTATGTGTGCAAGAAAATGACACAAATTGCTTGTTTGCTTTAGTGGCTAAGTGATTTAGGAAGAGTTGGGAGTGTTGGAGAAGTCCTGGGTTCAAACCTGGGCTTTAGCAAAATTTTTTCTTTTTGCTCTTAAGTGAATCTTGGCCTTAGCTTGAAGGCTTTATAAATATTTTTGGTGAAATTATGAGACAAAAAGCCTGCTGGTAAAGGTGGAAAGTGGCGTGTGGAGTGTGGAGTGTACTAGTGGTCTGAGGTTCGAATCCCTGTTTATGCAAATGGATATTATTTTTACTGTTGGCCATGGGAGGAGTTTGTGTTTGACTGAAACACCAAAATTTTGAACAGATTTTAATGGGGTTGTTGTTAGCCGAATTTGGGACTGAAAAGGGGGATTTTCGGTTGTTGAGGTTTGTGAACAGGAATGATTTTAGGAGGAAAGAGGGGAATTCGAATTTGGTGGGAGTAGTGGTGCCGAAATGGGACTCTAAGGCCTTAGGAAATTCGGCGAGGGGTTTTCTTCGGTTTTAGTCGATTTGTCATCACATTTCAAAGCGTGAAGGCTATTTTCTTTCTCTGCTCTCTTGTGCCGAATTTGCAAGTGGCCATTTGTGCATTTTGGTTATTCGACTTCTATCATTCTAGTAAATTAAACTATTTTGTTTTCAAGTCCATTCCTCCCCCCTCTTTTGCACCAACATCTGTCGAAACCTCCCCTTCTTCTTTATTCTTTTCAAGTCCGACCAACTGCCTGTTTCATCCCTTCTTGCCTATTGATTTCTTTCGGCCAAACCTATCACCCTAACCCTTGTGACTCTTTCCCCTTTTCGGCTTGTGATCGAAAGTTCTCCCCTCCCTTGCGATTCAGATTCTGCTCTTCTCTGGGTGGTTCTTACTCTACCCAAAACTCAACACTGTCCCCTCCCTGTTTCGGTTCTGCAACGGCTCTGACAATCGGGACTTCCTCAAGGAGTGTTGAAGTGTGAACGGTTTGGAGGAGTCACACTTTCGTTCTCAAAACGTCCGGTAAGCGTAGATTATATTTTACTCCAAATGGAGGTTTTCGATAATATGTTGCATAAACAGATATCAATGGTGGCGAGTAGTAGCCATTCTGAGGGAGGATCAGGAATGGTGCCATCTGAGAATGGGCATGTAGCCCCTGCCCCCAAATTTAAGCAGCGTAAAGTGTCAGTTGTTCGGGATTTTCCACCGAGGTGCGGCAGGGTGGCTGCACCAATCTCTGGATCAAGTGGGCAAACCACAACCGACTGATCTAGTCAAGGGAGAGGTAATCTGTTGGACAAGTATTTTCGATAGAGGCTGTTTTTGATAAGTTGATTGGGATTTGATTAACCTGATTGACAAGTGTTTAATGGATCGCCTTGATTGAATGTAGGTTGGAGTTCTCGTGGGTCATTCACACATTTCGCAATCAGGTGTGTAATCACACTATCGTTTCTGTGAGTCGGCAAAAGCCGAAAATACGAAAATTCGGCATTTGAGGCCTCACGAGCGTGCGATTGCTCGTGTGGTAAACCGAGCCTACAATCACGGGTGATAAACTGTAGAGGCCACCACGAGCGTTCTCGTGCTCTTGGGTCGTCATGGGCCTTGTTTGGCTGGAATGGGCCGTGTGGGCTCAATGGGCTCGTGGGCCCCACACGGAATAAATCCACGATAAGTCGCAAATACTGAACTGGGCTATAACGTTCACATAGCCGTGACTGAATTTGGGCCAAATGGGCTACACGAGCGTGTGGGTCCATTTGGGCCGAATATTGGGCTTTGAGCCCATTTACACTGTTTTGACCAAATGGATTATTTTTGTCGCTCGAGGCGACTGTAGGCCTTCGGAAAGGTCGTTAACTATACCAAGACCCCAAGGTAGGTAAAATGATCGTAATACCCCTGTAGGGTAAAATGACCGTAATACCCCTGTAGGGTAAAATGACCATAATGCCCCTATAGGGTAAAATGACTGTGATACCCCTATAGGGTAAAATGACCGTAATACCCCTGTAGAGTAAAATGACCGTGATGCCCCTGTAGGTAAAATGACTGTAATACCTCTGTTATGTGAATTGCCCGATATACCCCCAAAGGGTAAAATGACTATTTTGCCCCTCGAGGGTAAATGATTGATTTGTTTGCAATGTAAATGATTGATTTGTCTGTGACGTAAATGACTGATCTGTCTGTGATTTGTATGTTTGATTCTGAGCATGGCATTTTGCATACACGACATACTACATGAGGTTGGGATACTGTTATGGAGGGAGTATTGTCTTGGTGGCTCGCCACAATCATCATGCATGGTGGCTTTGCCACATATATCATTCTTGGCGGCTTTCTTTGCGATCCGCTGTTGGCGGCTTTACTACGATGCTACTGATGGTTGTGTGCCGATCATATCACTGCTACTGATGGCTTTGTGCCGATCATAACACCATTACTGCTGGCTTTGTACCGATCATAGTACAGCTGCCAATGGCTCTGTACCGATCATATTATAGCTACTATGGTGTTGTGCCGGTCATAGTACAGCTACCAATGGCTCTGTGCCGATCATATTACAGCTACTGATGGCTTTGTGCCGATCATACTACAGCTATCGATGGATTTTTGCCAATCATATTACTGTACTCATGGCATTATAGCTATCATTTACGGCTCTTAGCCATTACGATTCTTCGCGACTTTCTTTGCCGTGATATCGATTAGTGCCGCAACCGGTCGCGATATTGGTGTGTTGGCGGGGTGGGTCGATTTAATCCCACATGGTGTGTTGGTTGGTGCGGGTGGTGTGTTGTTTGGATTGGGATGGGTTGCATGATTGCATTGTTGCATTTTCATTCATCGATCATCATCCATGTATTGGGCTTAGGGCCACATGTATTATGTTTCGATTACGACATTTGTAATGGGCTAAGGCCCACACTACATCTATTCTTGTTTTGGGCTAAGGCCCACACTACACCCGTTCGAGCAGGGGCTCGAGCCTAGATCATTCTCGCATGTATTCTCGATTGAGTGATAGGGGGATTACACACTGAGTTTTCATAAACTCACCCTTTCTTTTAAGCAGCACAGAAATCCCGAGCTTTAGACGATTTGGAGCAGTCAGAGACTTGGAGGTGGCCACACGATCGCTGATGGTTGTTTTAGACTTATATATTTCTTTCTTATTGGCTATTAATTTTGTAATAAGGCTTCTTAAACCTAAGTTATGTTATTTTGGCTTTATTTATTTGATACTTAACTGATAGTGATAGAACGCTGGTTTTCAAAAAGATTAACTGCTTTCAAAACACCGCGTTTTTGCAACATTTTGGATATTGCTTCCGCAACAAACAATGTTTTTAAAGTAAAGACATTTTAATTGGTTAGTAAATGGTTAAGATGCTTTGAGTTTTCACAAAGAGATTTCAACTCAGAAACTAATTTCTCCCAACAAGTCCAATTTTTGAAAGACACATCAACGTGACACGCCAGATTCGGCCATAACGTCTAGGCCAGGTTTGGGGTGTTACATATGGACAACTATTAAGGTGTTTTAAATGGTTTTATAATAAGGTTAATATGGTAATTTACAAAATAAAGGTTAATTAATGAAATAAACAAAAAGATGAGTTTCATTCATCTTTCTCAACCGTGTATTGCAAAGAAGAAAGCCATTTTAGGGCTTGAAACATTCGGCTACTTCAAGGCTCAATTGTAAGTCTGTTTTTTTTCCCGTTTTTAATGATTTCTATGTTTTTGAGATCGTTGCAACTAGTACTAACTAGCCCAAGGACTAATTTGCAAAACTGTTAAAGATTTTGAATGATGCCATTGATGAATATGTATGAGTTTTGATGTTTGATGATAGATTATGAATATTTGTTATGAGTATTACAAGTTTTGTTAAGTGATTTTTAGTGAAAATGCAAAATAGGGATTAAATTGAGAAATGTTGAAATTTTGTGGTTAGAATGTGAAATAAATGAAACTATGGGCTAATACGAGCACTAGAGAAATTCGGCTAGCATGGGTGGTGACTAAATTGCATGAATTTGTGATTTTATGAAATAAGGACTAAATTGTGAAAATGTGAAAGTTTAGGGGTGAAAGTGTAAATGTGCCTTAAAGAGTGTTTTGGACTAAATTGAATGAATATATGATTAAATAAGTTAATTTTGAATATATTTAGATCAAGAAAAGTGAAATACGGACTTTGATCGGGGAAAATATAAAGTTATCGACTAATTGACTTGATTCACCATTTTAACATCCGAGGTAAGTTCGTATGTTATAACTTCGTTTCAAATGTATTTTATATGCTTTGATATAGCATGAATTGTGATTATGTGATTACGGACGAGTTCAGAAATGATTCGATGAAGATTCGACAGTTGAAATCCCGGTTGAACCTTAGGAATAGTTTAGGATGCTAGTGACATGTAATTAGGTATACTTGAGTTGGCTTCGGGCCATGATTTAGCACTAAGTGTGCGAGATAAACCGATTTGGCTTTGGGCCATGCATATCGGCTGATTTGGCTTCGGGCCATGATATCAGAATTTCAGATAAGTTACCTTGATTTGGCTTCGGCCCATGGTATAGTTACTTATTGAGTGAGACCTTGAGTATCCGACTTCTATTCCGAATGGTTCAATGGGTAAATGAAGGATGTGGTAGAGTATGAGATTAGTATAAGATGGTACAGGTACGTAGGGAAATGAATTGAGTATTGAAACTACGAAATTAATGAATTCATTGGTCAGTTATGTGAATGATCATTTGATAGCTTTGAGATCTAATAGAATTGTGGTATATTATTTTCTATTATTTGAATGATTAATGAATGGCGATATTTGCTCATTGTTAACATACGAGCTTACTAAGCTTTATAGCTTACTTTTTTGTATTTTCCGTGTTTTATAGTGATATTGAAGCTAGCTCAGACTCGGGGATCATCGGAGATCGTTTCACACTACCACCTATCAATTGGTACCTTTGAATTTTGGTATTTTAAGTATATGTCATGTATAGGTATTATGAGTCATTTTGATTATGGATTGATAATGATTTTGGTCATTTTTAATGACTTGTAAATGTATATGTTTTGGTTTGTAAATATAGCCATGAGATTTGGCTTAATTTGGTGAATTTGGTTATGTGCTTATATGTGCATATATGTTGATGTTTAAGTTCATGGATGGATATGGGAAAGGCTTATATTATGAGAATTGTGGTCATTGTTGCTAATAGGTATTATGAATGTTAAAATGATTATTTGTTGAAGTTGGCATGCTTGTGAAATTAGGCCAAATAATGCATAATTGTTAATGGTCATTTTGTTGATTTTGAAAGATAAGGTTTGGTATAACTTTGAATGGTATGATGTGATAATTATGTTTTGTATTTGTTTTTGTTTGATATAGTACAAGTCATGCTTGATTTGGTATTGAATTACATGCCTATTGATGCTATGTTATGTACCATATGAGTTGTGTAGGTGTGCTTACATATGGGTGGAAAATTGGCTTGGTAAATAGCCTATTTTTGTCCACACGGGCAGAGACACGGGCGTGTGTCTCAGCCGTGTGTGACACACGGTCATGTTGCACGGTCGTGTGTCCCCTGATGTTGAATTTGAAGTGAAGTCAGTATGCTCCACATAGTATCACACACGGGCGTGTGATTGGCCGTGTGGTACAAGTTAGTGTACCCCCTAATTGACACACGGCCTAGCACATGGGCGTGTGACTTGGCCGTGTTGCATAATTCAATATACCCTATAGGTTTGGCACGGCCTATCACACGGCTTGGAACACAAGCGTGTGTGGCCACTTCGAAGGGTGTGACCCAAGTTAGTAACCTCACTTGTTTGGACACGGGTTGGGACACGGCCATGTGCTCCCATTTCAAATGTTCACACGGCTTATGACACGGGCGTGTCTGGTGGTCGTGTGAGACGCACGGCCTGGCCACACGGGCGTGTGTCCCCTATTTTGAGAAAAAATTTCTAAGTGTGGAAAAGCTTCTTGAGTTATCGGTTTAGTCCTGAACCACTCTCAATGCATGATTAAGGCCTCGTAGGCTCGTTTAAGGGACATTGTGATTGATTGTGATTGAATTGTATTCAAATTGATAAATTATATATGAAATGTATGTTTAAAATTTTGAAATTCCGTAATGCTCCGAACCCTATTCTGACGGTGAATACGGGTGAGGGGTGTTACACGGTCACACAACACGGCCGTGTGTTTTATTGATTTTTAGTGCAAGTTTGTCAACACGGTTACAGAGAGTTACATTGAATGGCGACACGGTCATGTGACCCCTACTTTGAATCGAACACGGCCTGGCATATGGTCTGCGACATGGTCGTGTGACCCTGAACCACATGGCATCAGGTTGTTACACGATTTGGCCACACGGCCATGTCTTTGAGCCACATGGTCCGGGCTCTTTCACACAGCCTGGACACATGGTCGTGTGACCCTGAACCACATGGCATCAGGTTGTTACACGATCTGGCCAAATGGCCATGTCTTTGAGCCACATGATTCGGGCTCTGTCACATGGCCTGGACACACAGTCGTATGACTCCTATTTTCAAAACTTTTAAATTTTTCTAAATTTTTTTATTTTTTTAAAACAGTCCCTGATTGTTTCCAAACTATTTTTAAGGTCCCATAAGTTCGATTTAAGGCATGTAAATGTATTTATGCTACGAATAATATTTAGTTTAGATTATTTGGGATTCACTCAAGAAGTTCCACTAGAGTCATTAGAGTTATCATCTCAGGAGTACACACAACCAAAAGCGTTGATTGAAGAGCCAGTTGAATTGGAGTAGAAGATTTTTCCTCCTTATTTGAAATATGATTATTTTGGTCTATCTTCGACTTTACCTATTATTATTTCATTTGAGTTCACCAAAAATCAAGAAGAAGAGTCACTTGTGGTTTCGGAAAGGCACAAGAAGGGTATCGGATGGATTATTTCAAATATTCAAGTCACAGGTTGGAGGATTTGCTTGAATTACAGGAAGCTAAACAAGGTCACCAGAAAAGATCATTTCTAGTTTTCTTTCCCTAGTCAAATCTTGGGCAAATTTTCTGGGAAAGAGTACGATTACTTCCTAGATGAGTATGGTTGGTATGATAGATGGCTCTTTGACACTATCTTGGTCAGTGACGATTCTGAATAAAATGGAAGGATTTCTCTTAACTTTTCTATATTTTTATTTTATATTTTCAGTTGCATTTATTTGATTTTTTTCTCTACTGCTATTTTACATTTTTAGCATAATAAATATTAAATTGCAATTATGAATAAAATTTAACAAACTTGCTCTTTAATTTTTTTAATCCACAAGAAATGATAAGTGTGGTAATTGATATGTGCATGTCTAGAATTGGATCTATCAAGGAAAGACTTGGTATTAAAGAAATCAAATTTGACTCACTTCCCTTTCCTGGGATCCTACCTGGTGAACAGTTTTCATTCACTTCTTTATTTTTTTCCTTTCTATTTTATGATTAAAACAATGAGAACATTATTTCTCTTTAAGTGGGGAGGGACTAGAAATTAAAATTTCTTATTCTTTTGGGTCTGTTGAAATTACATTTTTTTTTGAGATTTTTGACGAAAATTAATTTTTCCATCAAGTTATGACTACATATATTTTGCTCAAAATTTTAAATTTTTGTTTAATTATGTTAGCTTTCGTATGTATAAAATTTCATTACTTTAATTGTTTTTATGTTAGCTTACTTTTGACCAAAAATTATTTATCTTAGTAAATGTGTATAAATCAACCATGAAATTTTCTTCCCTTAATAGAACTAGGTATGCATGAAGGTTTAAGTCTTTAGAATTGATTCAATAATTTTCTTGAGGCAAAATCCTAACAGGCATAGCAATCTAAAAATGATTTAGGCACATTTTTGTTTGGATCGTTTGAGCGTTTCGACTGAAATGACCTCTTTTTTAGTCTTTACATTAAAACGAACCATCTCTTGTTAGACGTACTCATCTTGATTTTTCTCACCAAACCTTAGAAATAGCTTATTTTAGGATATTTTTTATATTTAAGTTTGGGGGAGTTCGAGAAAGAGTATTGGGTACCTAAAAAAGCATACAGTGATTTTATGTTTAGAAAAAGTGCCATTATGTTTTAAAAAAGAGACAGAACCACAGTTATTGTGAAAAGAGGCACAATGAGCATATGGTTCCGAAATTGAGAAAAAAGTAATTGAGTAGTCAATGGGATTATTGTATTTTTAGAGGGCTGACGTAAGCTGAGTTTAAAGGTATTTAGCCTAAAATGACTTTGTTTTTCCATACCCTAAAACCTTAGCCCCATTACAACCTTTCAAAAAAACTTAATGATTTAAATTGCTAAGTCTTCTATATTAGTGGACAGAAATTATTGAATTCAACATATGAAGGCATAATTTAGACCATAGGATTGCTACTTAGCCTAGTTAAAGGAAAACAAAAAATTGATTCGAAGTGACTAAATAAACATTAATTAGGATAAGGAATTTAGTTCATATTTTTAGCATCTCAATAATTGAAAATAATTGGATGATATATATACTTAAGTTACATAATAGCAAAGTTTTTATTTTTGAGCATAATTTCACTAAATGTAAAACTACGGGATAGATTGATTTTTCGAAGGGAATCTCTCGAAAAAATTATTTCTTGAAATCTTTTGTAAGTTAGCATTACTCGGGATGAGTAAAAAATTAAGTTTGCGGGTGTGGAAACTTGAAAATATATAGATTTTTTTAGCACTTTCTGATTGATAATTCTAGCAAAATTCGAGTTTTTTTAGCATATTCTTGTAATTTTACTACAAAATATATAAGTTTGACAAAATTAAAGACAAATTTATATTTTTAACTATTTCTATGCTAAACTTACAAAATTTTGTCAATTTTAAGCAATTTTATGGAATGGAGGGAAACTCAGTCTTGGAGTCACCTTAGAAAGATTAAATTTCTGAAGCATCTTAGAAGCATTGATCATACAAGAGATAGATGATTATTATACAACCATGGAAACCCCAAATTAACATTCTTGGACTCTCTAAAAATTTATTTGATCCAATTAAAAACTGGGTTGATGAAATTGTACAGGCTGTTGGAAAAGAAGAGGCCTAAAGTGTCCAATTCATAAGGGATGGATCAGGAGCCCAAGAGTAGCCCAAACTGTCCATTCCCTTACCCCAAAGAAGCATCCAAATCTAATTAAAAATATTTATAATATATCCCCTAGAATTCTCCACATAACCATTCCAACCACTCCACTTTTTAGGCTTCCCCTTTTCAAGCAACAAGCTAAATTTACCAAACCATTCAACCCCTTCTTCCTTCAATAAAGGCTGGCCATTTGAGGGAGAATGAAACACCCCAAACCCGGCCTAAGAGTTTAGTCCAAATCCAGGATGCTACATTGATCACCGAAGTGATCGTGGGAAAAATTTTACAAACCACTTATCTTAGTGAACCAAAAGTATTTAGAATCGTTTAATATACAGTCAGTATAATTCACAGTAAGACTTAATATAAAACCCGTATAAATTGTACGATTAAAAAAATATATCGAAAAATGTACCAAAGTATTATAAAACCTTACAGTTCAAAAATTGAATAGTAATTAAAACTGAAAATACAAACTGATAGTTTATTTCCACCAAGACTGTCTGAGACCTCCGCGTATTGAGTCCAGCGTCCAAAATTCTGAAATGTACCTGTAAGGGGAAACAGAAGAGGGGGTGAGCTACTCGAGCTCAGTGTGAGATCAAATCCATCTAACTAAAGAATCAGATACAGAAGACAGAAGCAGTTCAATAGTGGAACATACTTATAGAGTTGTACAGAAGCAGTTGGTACGTCAGAAATGGACGTACCGGCAGACAACAATATTTTGAGCATATCGAAATCACACTCAGTTACACAATCGTAAATACTACTCAGTGCAGTAACAAAACTCTCAATAGTCACTAGTTTTAATTCAGTCAGTCAGATACAATCAGAGTTACAAGGTTACAGAAGAACCATAAATGTACTTTTCAGTCAAACAGAACAAACAGATATTCCAGCGCATAGAATAGTCAAACAGATGCTTATGAATGCAATTGAGTTATAAAAACCCACCCATCAAGCCAACACACCTCTCCGTCCCCCCATCACGCCTCATAAGAGCTGTTTGAGCTTATCCAACCAATCACTCCACATAGGACCTCGTAAAGCCCATCCAACCCTGCACTCCAATAATGTCCACGACCCTCTGGGTATTGGGACTGCCCACGACCCTCTAGGTATTAGGGGCTATCAGTAAGTTGTACAATGCCATGCGGTAACCCGCGGTACAGACATGCATTATGAACTGACAGACCAGATAGTGGTATGTATCGTAGCTAACGTACATGCGGTACAGTGCAATGCGATACTCTACTATATCGATAAGTTGCAGTGAAACTGCCAATTCAGTCAATGGTACGTAGCGTAGCTAGCGTACATGCGGTACGGTGCAATGCGGTAATTCGCTATACCATTATCAGTAATGTAACACCCCTTACCTGGGTTCTACGCCAGAGCCGGGCCTGAGGTGTTACCGAACTTAAACCACTTGATCGCCACTTAGGCTCGTCATAACTACTCTCTTAAGTCATCTCAACAACCTCATTCTTGACTTACGAGGCCTTACTCATACACGCGAGGGCTCTCGAGACTAAACCGGAACTTTTTCCAATCTTAAAATTTTTCTCTTTTATACAGATCTCACACGCCCGTGCAAGATTAGACACGCCCGTGCATGGACACACACGCCCATGTCCCCAAATCGTGCCTAAAAACCCCAGCATTCTACCAATGCCCCACGGTAAAGGCACACGCCCGTGCTTACCATCCGTGGTGCACACTGACAACCTTAACACGGCCTAGAGTCTAGACACACGCCCGTGTGGCTAGCCCGTGGCCAACACCGATTAATCCCACACGCCTAGGCACGCGCGCCGTGTGACTAGTCCGTGGTCTATTCTCGACTTCAAATACTAACATGCGGGGGACGACGGCCAAAGCACACGCCGTGGGCTGACAGTGGGTCACACATGGCCTAGACACACGCGCTTGCGTGTGTCTATCCACATGGCCAAGAACAAAGCTATTTTCTAAGCTCTTCTGACCCTTATAGCTTACACAACATGCACTCATACAACACATCCATAATCAACTCAAATTGAAGTGCAATCTCACATAGAAAACTACATCTTTGTTTCATATAATGTAATAGCCAACAACCATGGCATTATACAAAATACACTATCCATCTAAAGGCCAACACATCTTAGCCATTTACACCAAAAATTCACTAATTTGTCTAGCCCCTATACATGCCATATACAAAACATTGAGTCTAATGTATCAGAGTGTACTGATAGTGTGGGCAATCTTCCAATTGATCCTCGTATCTTGATTCAACACTTTTACTCTATAAGACAAGGGAAAAGAAAGAGAGTAAGCTTTGAGCTTAGTAAGTTTACACATAAACAATTAAGCAACATAGTATAAGCTAAGCAACAATTAGCATTATACTAACATAAGTAATTCACAACTATGCTTACTCTTTCTATCCCCTACCACATTTCCAACACATTATGAGTCACTTACTCATAACTATTGACATTTACCCCTGCATTCAACATCACATTTACACAATATACAACACATCATTATTCTCGATAATACATCCATACAGCTAATCCACACAGCTAGTCCACACAACTAATCCACACAGCTAATCTACTCACTATCACATCCACACAAAGAAATCTCGGTGGTTCCGCACTAAGCCCACCCCATTCAATTAGTAAGGTAGTATCGCACTTAGCCTACCAACAAGGTATTCATAGCGGTCTCGCACATAGCCCACTAAATAACATACCTAACGATAGCATCGCACATAGCCAGCTCATCGTCAATATGCATTAGGATGGTATCGCACTTAGCCCACATTTTTGCATTATCACAACACATTCACAAATCTACTTACTTAATCATTCATCCATCCATTTCACTTGAACCACATAGGTTCTTAATCATTCTCAACCATGCTATACATTATCTAGCATTAACAATTTGTAAGTATGAATGCATTGTTTATGCATAGACTTACCTCGATACTCAAAAGTATAGAAACGTGCAATTTAGTCCACCACCTTGCTTTTGCCTCGGTTTCGATCCGAGCTTTGTCTTTCTTGATCTATAATGAATAAATCAGCTTATTCAATACACACTTTGACTAAATTTATTCACATCTCATACTTTAGCAAAATTACTATTTTGCCTCTAAACTCCTCATATTTACACTTTAGCCCCAAGGCTCGTAAAGTGATTTTTATTCAACTTTCAAGTCTTTCATGCTTAGCCGAACCACTTATTCAACTAAAGCTATCATCAATTCTCACAAAAACACACATGTATGACCAAACTTAAGATTTTCACAATCAAGTCCCTACATGCATTTTCATGGAAAATCACTTAACAAAAGATGTTTCTACTACATCAAGCTTTCATAATCTTCCATAAAATATCAACATACATGCATGTCATACATGACCACATTTTTGAACATCCATTATAGCTCATCAAATAGCTAAAAATAGCTTACTCATGCTACCGGGACTTTAAAAATACAAAGAATATAAAAAACGGGACTTAAATGCACTTACTAGTAAGCTTGAAAAATTGAAGAACCCTAGCTATGGCTTCCTTCAAATTTTCGGCAATGAGGGGAAGAAGATGAGCATGATTTTGTCATCTTTTCTCCTTTTTAATCATTTAATAACCAAATGACCAAAATGCCCTTTTTGATAAACTTCCTATTTTAACTCATCCATGCCCATTTTTGTCCAAAAACTAAAAATTGGGAAAATTGCTCATTAAGGACCTCTAATTAATAATCTAAAGCTATTTCACACATATAGCTTCTAGAAACACATATTTTGTAACTTTTGCAATTTAGTCCTTTTAGACAATTCAACCACAATTTCACAAAATTGCTTCATGAAACTTTCACACTAGCATGCATACAAGGCATAAACCTCAAAAACTCATTCATAACCCTCAGATTTGTGGTCTCGCACCACTATTCCGACTAGGCCCTAAACCGAGATGTTACAACTCTCCCCCCTTTAGAGATTTTCTCCCCCGAAAATCTTACTAGTAAAGAGGCTTGGATGTTGCTCTCTCATAGCTTCTTCCGTTTCTCACGTAGCCTCTTCCACACCATGTTTCTACCATAACACTTTCACTAAGGCTATGCTCTTATTTCTCAACTGTTTCACTTGTCGAGCCAAGATCTTAATCGGCTCCTCTTCATAAGACATATCCAGTCTTATCTCAATTTTCGTCGAAGGAATCACATGTGAAGGATCAGAGCGATACCGTCGCAACATCGACACATGGAACACATTATGAATCTTTTCCAACTCTACCGGCAAAGCCAACCGATATGCTCTGAGCCCAATTCTATCTCAGTAATCTCATACGGCCCTATGAACCTTGGACTCAATTTCCCTTTTTGTCTAAATCTCATAATCTTCTTCCACGGGGACACTTTCAAAAACACTTTGTCACAAACTCTGAAATATCTCTTTTCATACCCGTCCACCAATACAACTTCCTCAAGTCGTTGTACATTTTCGCATCTTGCCGGATGTACTAACAAACATCCACTGTGGTCCTCATGCAAAACCTTTCGAATCAACTCCTCATCTTTAGGAACACAAATTACGTCACGATCGTCGGACAACCATTCAAATCCACTCGAAAATCAGAATCACTTTACGATCCGCACTTAGCTATCTTAGCTTGCATCTCTTTGTCATTTCTCTCGAGCCTCACATATTTGTTGAACAAATAGCGGCTTAGCTCTCAGTCTGCCAAAATAGCACCATCGTCAGACAATGCTAAACTCGTGCTCATAACTCTTAGATCATACAAGGATTTTCTACTCAGGGCATCCGCAACCACATTCGCTTTTCCCGGGTGGTAGTCAATGACTAACTCATAGTCTTTCAACAACTCAAGCCACCGTCTCTGTCGCAAATTCAGATCCTTTTGATCCATCAAATACTTCAAACTCTTGTGATCTGTAAAGATTCGGCACTTCTCACCATACAAGTAATGTCGCCAAATCTTTAACGCAAAAACAATCGCCGCTAACTCTAAATCATGAGTCAAATAATTCTTCTCCTGCGGTTTTAGCTACCTCAAGGCGTAAGCGACTACCTTACTCTCTTGCATCAACATGCAATCGAGACCATTAAATGACGCATCACTATAAACCACGAACTCATTCCCCGATTCTAGTTGAACCAAAACCAGTGCCTCAGTCAACATTATTTTCAGTCTCTCGAAGCTCTGTTGACATGTCTCAGTCCATTCAAACTTGACATCTTTATGCAACAACTTCGTCATCGGAGTAGCAATCACGGAGAACCCCTTTATGAAACGTCTGTAATATCCTGCTAATCCAAAGAAACTTCTAATTTCAGACATGTTCCTCGATGGTTTCCAATCTACAACAGCCGATATCTTACTCGGGTCAACTCTGACACCATCACCTGACACCATGTGTCCTAGGAATTCGACCTCTCGGAGCCAAAACTCACTCTTGCTAAACTTAGCATACAACTGCTTATCTCTCAAAGTTTGCAGGACAATTTAGATCCTTCTGATCCATCAAACACTTCAAACTCTTGTGATCCATAAAGATTCGGCACTTCTCACCATACAAGTAATGTCGCCAAATCTTTAACGCAAAAACAATCGCCGCTAACTCCAAATCATGATTCGGATAATTCTTCTCGTACAGTTTTAGCTGCCTTGAGGCGTAAGTGACTACCTTACCCTCTTGCATCAACACGCAACCGAGACCATTAAACGACGCATCACTATAAAGCACGAACTCCTTCCCTGATTCTGGTTGAACCAAAATCGGTGCCTCAGTCAACATTGTTTTCAGTCTCTCAAAGCTCTGTTGACATGTCTTAGTCCATTCAAACTTGACATCTTTATGCAACAACTTCGTCATCGGAGTAGCAATCACGGAGAACCCCTTTATGAAATGTCTGTAATATCCTGGTAATCCCAAGAAACTTCTGATTTCAGACACGTTCCTCAGTGGTTTCCAATCTACAACAGCCGATATCTTACTCGGGTCAACTCTGACACCATAACCTGACAAAATGTGTCCTAGGAATCCGACCTCTCGGAGCCAAAACTCACTCTTTCTAAACTTAGCATACAACTGCTTATCTCTCAAAGTTTGCAAGACAATTCTCAAATGCTCTTCGTAATCGTTCTCATCCCGAGAATAGATCAATATATCGTCAATAAAGACAACTACAAACTTGTCCACATATGGTCTGAAAACACGGTTCATCAGATCCATAAAAATTGCAGGTGCATTCGTCAAACCAAACGGCATAACTAAAAACTCATAATGGCCATACCTTGTCCGAAATGCAGTTTTCAACACATCTTGCTCTTTCACTGAAGTGATAATAACTTGGACCTCAAGTCTATCTTGGAGAACACTCTGTAGCTCCTTGGTTGATCAAAAGATCATCAATCCTTGGTAAAGGATACTTATTCTTCACCGTCACCTTGTTCAATTGTCTATAGTTTATACACAACCTCATAGACCCATCTTTCTTCTTCACGAATAATACCAGAGCACCCCACGACGAATAGCTCGGTCTTGCAAAACCCTTATCTGTCAACTCTTGCAACTGAACCTTCAGTTCTTTCAACTCTACAAGTGTCATTTTATATGGAGCAATTGAAATAGGTGCCTTTCCCGGAACCAACTCAATTCCAAACTCTACCTCTCTCACTGGAGGTAATCCGGGTAACTCTTCTGGAAATACATCTGGATACTTACATACCACTGGCACTGTTTCAAACTCTACTCCAACCTCTCGAGTATTCAACACAAAAGCAAGATAGGACTCACATCCTTTTCTCAAACATTTCTCGACCACTAGGAAGAAATCATCACCGGTAGATTGTCAGATCCACCGATTCAACCGAACCACATCTCCGGTCTCACATTTCAATTCAATAGACTTACTACCACAGTTCACTAAGACACTATGGGTAGTCAACGAATCCATGCCTAGGATTAAATCAAACTCATCAAACGGCAACAACATAAGGTTTGCCGGAAAATAATGATTCTCAAACAATAAAGGACAACTCTTACACACTTTGTCCACTAACACATGCTTTTCTAACGGGTTTAACACCTTAACCACTACGTCCGTAGACTCAACGGTCATACTCAAACTAGATGCTAATCTCATGCAAATATAAGAATGAGTAGACCCTGGATCTATTAAAGAAATAACAAAGGTGTCATAGAGAGAAAATGTACCCGTTATCACATCCGGTGAGGATGCTTCTTCGCGAGCGCGAATAGCATACGTCCTCGCAGGTGCCCGACCCTCTGGTTTCACAGCAGAATCTCTGGGCGCACCTCTACCACTATTCCCACCTCTCGGGTTCCTTGGTGGTCTACCCCTTGCAGACACATCGCTAGGTCTCATTTCTTGCTTCTCTTCCTTATCATCCCACTCAAGGCAATTTCGGATAAAATGGTCGGGGGTACCACACTTATAACAGTTTTGACTCTTACCCCAACACTCTCTAGTGTGATATCTACCACAACTTGGACACTCCGGTTTACTCTTCGGATTGCCCACACTTTCCATCGAGGTAGCTTGGACTCTCGAACCTGAACGAGTATTGCCCAAGTCTCGATGCGAATAACCTACTGGTGCTGTCGTCCGAGGATTCACTTCCTTGGATCTTTTCGATTGGGCTTGGTACGACTTGTCCATCGGCCTCTTTCTAGCATCTCGGGCTTCACTCACAGCCCTCCTCTTTTCTGAACTCAGCTCTTCGGCCTTACTTGCCCTTTCAACCAATACTACAAATTCTTTCAACTCCAAAATACCAACGAGGAGTTTGATGTCCTCATTCGGCCCAAACTTGAACCTCTTACACAAGATGGTCTCGATCGACACACATTCTTGAGCGTATTTGCTAAGCAACAAACTCACACTCATACTGCACTCACGACATCCTTCCTTGCTTCAACTCAAGGAATTCCTTCCTTTTCCGATCAGTAAATCGCTGGCTTATATACTTCTTCCGGAACTCTTCCAGAAAGAAGTCCCACGTCACCCGCTCTCTCGGGACTACCAATGTTAGTGTTTTCCACCAATGGTATGCCGAATCTCTTAGCAAGGATACGGCACACTTCAAGCTCTTCTTAGGCGTACAAGAGAGTTCATCGAATACTCTCATCGAGTTCTCTAACCAGAACTCTGCCCTCTCTGGGTCATCATCTACCTTAGCTCTAAACTCCTCAGCCCCGTGTTTCCTAATCTTATCCACCAGGGGTTTCGATATCCTCACTACATCTACACCTTGAGGAGCCACTGGATTTGGCTGAGGTATAGGAGGAGGTGGAGGAGGTTGAGCAGCAGGGTTTGCTCGAACATAGTCCGAGTACCAATTACTCATCATTTGGAGAAAGGCTTCCCGTGCCTCTTCCCTTTGACCCCTGACCTCGGGTCCACTCTCAACGGGCGCGGTTCCTTGCGCAGGAGCCGCCGCATTACTAGCTGCTTCATCAGCAGTCGATGGATCGGAATCCATATACTATATAAAACAAGATTTAAAATCATCAGAAGCCACACACTATCATTGTAAACTTATAGCACGTATAGCTAGACTCTTACACCCACTACGGTAGTCCTAGAACCGACTAAACCATAGCTCTGATACCACTAAATGTAACACCCCTTACCCGGGTTCTACGCCGGAGCTGGGCCCGAGGCATTACCAAACTCAAACCACTTGATCGCCACTTAGGCTTGTCATAACTACTCTCTGAAGTCATCTCAACAACCTCATTCTCGACTTACGAGGCCTCACTCATACACGCGAGGGCTCTCGAGACTAAACCGGAACTTTTTCCAATCTTAAAATTTTTCTCTTTTCTACAGATCTCACATGCCCGTACAAGATTAGACACGCCCGTGCATGGACATATACGCCCATGTCCCCAAACCGTGCCTAAAAACCCCAGCATTCTGCCAATGCCCCACGGCCAAGGCACACGCCTGTGCTTACCACATGTGGTGCACACTGACTACCTTAACATGGCCTAGAGTCTAGACACACGCTCGTGTGGCTAGCCCGTGGCCAATACTGATTAATCCCACACGCCCTAGGCACACGCCCGTGTGACTAGTCCGTGGTCTATTCTGACTTCAAATACTAACATGCAGGGGATGCACGGCCAAAGCACACACCCGTAGGCTGACCGTGGGTCACACATGGCCTAGACACACGCCCGTGTGTCTATCCACATGGCCAAGAACAAAGCTATTTGCTAAGCTCTTATCACCCTTATAGCTTACACAACATGCACTCATACAACACATCCATAATCAACTCAAATTGAAGTGCAATCTCACATAGGAAACTACATCCTTCTTTTATATAATGTAATAGCCAACAACCATGGCATTATACAAAATACACTATCCATCTAAAGGCCAACACATCTTAGCCATTTACACCAAAAATTCACTAATTTGTCTAGCCCCTAAACATGCCATATACAAAATATTTAGTCTAATGTACCAGAGTGTGCTGATAGTGTGGGCGATCTTCCAATTGATCCTCGTATATCGATTCAACACTTTTACTCTATAAGACAAGGGAAAAGAAAGAGAGTAAGCTTTGAGCTTAGTAAGTTTACACATAAACAATTAAGCAACATAGTATAAGCTAAGCAACAATTAGCATTATACTAACATAAGTAATTCACAACTATGCTTACTCTTTCTATCCCCTACCACATTTCCAACACATCATGAGTCACTTACTCATAACTATTGACATACACCCCTGCATTCAACATCACATTTACATAATATACAACACATCATTATTCTCGATAATACATCCACACAGCTAATCCACACAGCTAATCTACTCACTATCACATCCACACAGCAAATCTCTCGGTGGTTCAGCACTAAGCCCACCCCATTCAATAAGTAAGGTAGTATCGCACTTAGCCTACCAACAAGGTATTCATAGCAGTCTCGCACATAGCCCACTAAATAACATACCTAACGATAGCATCGCACATAGCCAGCTCATCGTCAATATGCATTAGGATGGTATCGCACTTAGCCCACCTTTTTGCGTTATCACAACACATTCACAAATCTACTTACTTAATCATTCATCCATCCATTTCACTCGAACCACATAGGTTCTCAATCATTCTCAACCATGCTATACACTATCTAGCATTAACAATTTGTAAGTATGAATGCATTGTTTATGCATAGACTTACCTCGATACTCAAAAGTATAGAAACGTGCAATTTAGTCCACCACCTTGCTTTTGCCTCGGTTTTGATCCGGGTTTTGTCTCTCTTGATCTATAATGAATAAATCAGCTTATTCAATACACACTTTAACTAAATTGATTCACATCTCATACTTTAGCAAAATTACTATATTGCCTTTAAACTTCCTCATATTTACACTTTAGCCCCAAGGCTCGTAAAGTGATTTTTATTCAACTTTCAAGTCTTTCATGCTTAGCCGAACCACTTATTCAACTAAAGCTATCATCAATTCTCACAAAAACACACATGTATGACCAAACTTAAGATTTTCACGATCAAGTCCCTACATGCATTTTCATGGAAAATCACTTAACAAAAGATATTTCTACTACATCAAGCTTTCATAATCTTCCATAAAATATCAACATACATGCATGTCATACATGACCACATTTTTGAACATCCATTATAGCTCATCAAATAGCTAAAAATAGCTTACTCATGCTACCGGGACTTCAAAAACACAAAGAATATAAAAACTTCCTATTTTAATCTTTTCTCCTTGTTAATCATTTAATAACCAAATGACCAAAATGCCCTTTTTCATAAACTTCCTATTTTAACTCACCCATGCCCATTTTTTGTCCAAAAACTAAAAATTGGGAAAATTGCTCATTAAGGACCTCTAATTAATAATCTAAAGCTATTTCACACATATAGCTTCTAAAAACACACATTTTGCAACTTTTGCAATTTAGTCCTTTTGGACAATTCAACCACAATTTCACAAAATTGCTTCATGAAACTTTCACACTAGCATGCATACAAGGCATAAACCTCAAAAACTCATTTATAACCCTCTGATTTGTGGTCTCGCACCACTATTCTGAATAGGCCCTAAACCGAGATGTTACAAGTAAAGTCCACGACCCTCAGGGTATTGGGACTGCCCACGTCCCTCTGGGTAATAGGGGCTATCAGTAACCAGCAGATCAGCTGCCGGTTCAGTCAATCTTCCTTCTCTTCAAAATCCCACCCAAAAGCAGTATATGCATATGTATGTATGCAGTCAGATGTACACGATCGTAATACGATTTGCACTGATTAATCGAAGCGAACACTCACATCCAATTAGTCGATTCTGAGAATCAGACATGTGCACACTCATAACTAGAGTTCAGTATCAAGCATATCGCACAACCAGTCACAAATAACACACACATCAAGCCAAGATCAGAGTCATAATTACCCTCAGTAAAGCTCAGTCGAGGGTTGGAACACACTGAGTTACGATTACACTTACATTTGACCTAAAATCATTATTTAGCGAGATAGGGGCACACGCCCGTGTGCTCCGACCGTGTGGGGGTTCAAACGCCCGTGTGAAGGGTAGCATACGACCGTGTGACAGAGGTATATGGCCGTGTAGTGCAGGGACACGGCTGTGTGAACAGGCTGTGTAACTCACTGTCCAATTTTGTTAAAATCAAGTGTAAGGCAGACACGATCGTGTAAATATCTCACACGCCCGTGTGCCTGTCAGACACGGCCGTGTGTTCTGAAACACACGCCCGTGTGGGATTCCTAAATCCCTAAACCAGTCACACGGCCGTGTGGCCAGGCCGTGTGACACCAAATCTCTGAAACCCTAATTCCCAATCTCACACGGCCATGTGCCCGAGGGAACACAGCCGTGTGAAAGTCCACAAAAATCCCCAAATCGACCACACAGACATTTGGCCAGGCCGTGTGGCACCCAATTTGGCTTGAAACCCTAACGCCCAATTCCACACGATCGTGTGCCTCGGCACACGCCCATGTGGCCGTCGGGGTAATCACGAAACCATCCTAAAATAGCCCCAAAACCGTCATTTCAGCCACCAGAACCGTCCCCAACCTTTGTCCAATCAACATATATCAGAAAGTGACGATTTCCCATCACTTCCATCAACTAAAAACCCAAAATGAATGGGTTAGCATACGAACAAGCAAAGTCGAAAGCAAAGATTCATAAAATGAAATATACATATAAGAACTATGGACAAGGTTCGAATCCCACACCTGTTTGCGATCGGAGAAGACGGCAGAGGCGCAAAATTCCCGAATCCACAAGTCAACCATTTTGAGAAATATTTAGAAAGCAGAAGAGAGGGGAGGAGAGGAGAATGTGAAAACTGAAAAGTTGAAAATAAAATAAAAGAGAAAAATAAAAGCAGCATTAGTCATAAAACTAATAATTTAATAATTATAAATAATTATAATCATTAACTAAAAATAAAAAAAATAAAATACCTACCAAAACGTTCACACTAAGACTCGAGCCCGGAACCATGAGGTTCCCTAAAACTCTCTCAACCACCAGACCAGCAGGCCCATTCTGACACTAAACTGTACATCCACACACATATGTGCAACCTCCCCACTGTCCCTAAGCTTAAAACTCAAAACTTCTAGGCCCAGAATTCGGGGCGTTATAGAGAAAATTAAGTCTCCTAAATTTTATTTTTAGCTATCCCCATCTAGTATAAATAGGGCCTAACCTTTCCTTTCATTCATCCATTCTTCATTATTTCCTCTCCATTTGTTCTCTCTTTTCTCTTCTTTTCATTCCCTATTTTTCCCTCTTGAAAAAGAGCTCTGCAAACTCTTGAGAGCAACCTTATTCAGATATATAGAGAGCATCTTGACTTAGTTGTGAGGTAAGAAAGAATAACAAAAGAAGGTGAAATTAGTTTGTGCCTCGGGGATATTACAGAATCTGCTACAGTTTCTTCTTCCCTTTTGATCATTTGTTCAAATCATAAACATGATTGTAACTGAGTGTTTGATTTTCAACATAATAATGATTGCTCAACTTAGTTGGTGATAGAATGATCTTATTTTCGTAGTTTGTTTTATTTAAGTCTGTTAAAAGGTGTTCTGTGCATTTTGTAACACCTCTAACCTGTATTCGTCGTCGAAACAGGGTTTCAAAGTGTTACCAAAACATTCAGAACATTTATCGATTAATTCAGGCAAGTTACTATTCATTCACCGAGGTCATTCATAATGTCCCTTAAATGGACCCTCGAGGCCAAATACGAGCATTAGAATCAAGTCGGGACTAAATCGGGCACTCAGGGAATTTTTCAGGAAATTCAAAAATTTTCCAAGGTGCAGGGCTCACACGCCCGTGTGGTCCAAGGGACACGCCCGTGTGACCCTGAGACATGCCCGTGCTGCAGGCCATGTTCAAAACTAGGTAGCTCTCTGACTTGCGCCACACGGCCTTGCCACACGCCCGTGTGCTAGGCCGTGTGGTTAATTAATTCAATTTAAATTAGGTGCAGGTTTCACACGGCCAAGACACACGCTCGTGTTCTAGGCCGTGTGGCACACACGACTGAGACACACCACCGTTTTGCTGCCCGTGTGCTCAATTCTTAGCATTCTATTTCTCAAAATTAAGGTGTAGGGGACACACGGGCTAACCACATGCCCATGTTACCAGGCCGTGTGTCACACACGGTCTAGACACACGCCCGTGTGTCTGCCTGTATGGACAAAATAAAGCCATTCCTAGCTTCATTTCTCACCCCAATCTTTTCCATAATCCTACACCACATCTTACATTCATAACCCAACAAATCTAAGCATTTTATTCAAGTTAATTCTATCATTTAACATGATATATCATCACATACAATTACTAACCATTTCAAGCATTCTAATTAAGCATATTCCATCCATCATCATGGCATATCATTTCATGCATACATGTTTACAACCTTACCTTGGTTATGTCCTCATGTTAGACATAATTTAATCAACTACTTAACACATATGTAATTACCATAGTATGACATTACAATTATATATCAAAACAAACAATTTAATAGCCATTCCAATGGCTAGATTACAAGCATCGTTTACATTTACATGCCAATATGGCCAACATATCCTATACATGCCATTACAACCATAATTGATTTACCATATTGTACGGTCATGGCTGATGAATAGTGTGAGTGATCTCCGCCGAGCTTCTAATCCAACGAGCTTCCAATTTACTCTAAAATAGGAGAAAATGAAATGGGGTAAGCATAAAATGCTTAGTAAGTTCGTATAACATGGTACTTAACTTACGATACCTCCTATTTGAGGTAACTAAGTAAGGCATATTCAACCACTTTGATCTCAAACCCTACACACATCCTCATTTCCCTTGTTAGTCATATATTCCATAGCAATATCAAGACATGTATGGGCTAAAAAATAATCAAGTTTCCAAGCACATATGCTTTCCACATCATGTATTCATTCAACATACATAATTCATCTGATTATTTCGAGTATAATTTCATAATAGCTCATTTCGAGTTCAGATCATTTCGCATCAGAACTTTACACATATTACTCGAAATATCAAAGTCACGATTAGTACACTCTAGGTGTACAAGTCTATAATCAAGAATGAACATTCTCATCAAATAGTTTCCATGTACAAATACCATCATCTCATATTTCATATATCACTTGTCATGTATCATCATTTTCTTGCATTTCATGTAATATTCTTTCATGTCATATTTCCATATCATATACACCATTCCATGTCAATTTGTCTTAGATTTGTATTTGGCCCTGTCAGAATCTTGCCCGTTGAATTTATTTGAATTATCGATGGATACACAGGTAGTACACTTGAGGTGTACAAATCAAAATCCATCAATTCATGTCCAATAGTACCCATAAGGTACAATTTCAGGGAGTGCACTCTCGAGCCACACATGTATACAACAGGATTACCAGTCCAGGCTAAATCCTCTTTATGACATATGCTCTAAAGAGCTTGATCTGGATTACCCGTCCGGGCTAAATCTAATTCATAACATATGCTCGAGAAGACTCACATCAGGATTACCCATCCAAGCTAAATCCTTTCTGAAATGAGGTCAATAGGATTACTCGTCCGAGCTAAATCCCACCAGCAACAAATGCAGGGCCTCATTCATTTCGGGAAATCACATATCTATCGATTTTCCATTTATTTAATCGGGATTTAAACATTTTTCAAACATTATCGTGCATGCGATTATTTCATACATCTATAATCAACCATATAATTCAAATGATCACACTTCACATTCATTCCAAGAATAAAAGTAACATTTTCATCATTTTTCATTTATCATCTATCGGGCATTATCATTTAAATTAGACATTTTTATTTATCGGGCTTGATCGGATATGTAACCATTTCACATATTTATGACATTTATACAATTTAAATAAACACAATCAATGCAAGCATGTAAATAAACACAATTTAGTTACACGAACTTACCTCGACAAAGGTTCGTGTACAAACATCTATTAATCCGATATTTTCCTCTTTTCCTCATTCTAACTACGAATTTGGGTTGTTTGGATCTATATAAATAACTTTAATCGTCATTTTCATACATTTTATATTCATTGGGACTCAATTTACGTTCTAGGCAAAATTACCATTTTGCCCCTAACTTTTCTATAAACTCCATTTTCGTCCCTAGGCTCGAAAAATGAAACTTGTGCAAATTACTCCCTATTCCAAGCCTAACCAAAGCCCCATTACAAAATTTACAGCACATGTATTCATAAAATTTCAGAATTATTCATCAAATTTTACAACTTTTCATTTTAGTCCCTTAATCATGTTTTTATCAAAAATCACTTTGTAAAAGCTGTTTATCTATCAATAATCTTTCATTTTCTACCATAAATTTCTAATTTTCAGCATATCCATACATGACCCATTTTTCTTACCTTGATAACTTTTCAAATTAATCCCCCAAATAGAGAGATTAAGCTATCCCAATTCCAAAAATATCAAAATTACTAAAAACGGGACAAGGAAACTTACCCAATTAGGCCTTGAAAGTTTCTTTTCTCTCACCTAGGGTTTCCATGTGTTTTTAGGTTGAAGATGACATAAATAAGATGATATATTTTATCATCTTTTTAATTAATTAAATATTTTTCTATTTCCAATTTAGTCCTTGCCCTTTTTCTATATTTTCATGGATGAGTGATAAACCGTAAAAGTAACATATTTTAATCCCACATTTAGCATACTTTTGGATGATTTATCCCTTAATTTATGTAAAAAGGTGCTCTTAATCCTTTCTTTTCATGTTTTATACTCAGGAAAGCACCGGAGGATGAAAAGAACGAGAAACGAGATTAAAACGGACCAAATTGGGCCAAAGTGAAAATTGACACGGCCTCGACTTGAGCCAACACGACCGTGTCTCCCTGATAGACTAGAACACGGCCTGATCACGATTTACACGGGTGTGTCACCTCATTAAAAGTCCGAACACGGCCTAAAGACGATTCACACGGGCGTGTGCCATGGCTGTGTCCCTGCCGCGGAAAAGAGTAATTTCACTCGGAAAAGGATACTTAGGGGCAAAAAAACCTATTTTGAAAGCCTATATAAACACCCTAAGTATAACCTAGAAGGGGGCTATGAGCTAGGCCAAGGAGCCGAGCCGAAAAGGTCAGATTTGTGGGAAACACGCGAAGATAGCCAGTTGATCCATCTCAAGAAGTAAAAATTCTACTCAAGACGGTGGATGTCTCCTTCAATTCCTTCAAGGAGTTTTAGGGATTTCTTATGTTTTGTTTTATCTTTTCTTCTCAGATGTTTTCTTTTATTGTTATGAACTAAACCCTCAGATACCTGAGGGAGACCATGTCTGGGACATGGCCTCGGCACCAAAGGGAGATATTGTGTAAGACCATGTTTGGGACATGGCATCGACATCGACATACGATCTCATATAAGACCATATCTGGGATATGGCATCGGCATCGAGATGTGATCCCATGTAAGACCATATATGTGATATGGCATTGGCATCGGGTTACATGTATGATGAGATTGAGTATCCTTTGATATTCCAAGTAGTTCAACGTGTAAAGAACTAAATTTATGTTGAAGATAGCAAAGAGCTAAGTCTATGTTCAAGAGAATAAAAGTGCTAAACTTATGTGATGAAGTGATACAGGTACCCATGAGTAACATACGAGTAATAAATGCAAAATGTGATATGTGTGTTGGTAAGAGTAAGCATGAGTAAGTTATGCTGATGTGCTTGAGAACTTGTGATTTTTTTTTAAGTGATGAATGGATGTTATTATGAACCTTTATGTTGCTATTTATTTCATGCAAACTTACTAAGCTTTATGCTTAGTCCCTCTCTTTTCCCTATTCCTTGTAGTATCGCCAAGCTAGCTCGAAGATCGTAGGACGTCGGATTTTGGATCACACTATCAACTTCTCTTTGGTATAGTGAAGTTTGATTTATTTTGAGTATGGCATGTATAGGAACTTGGTTATTTTGTGTTATGTCATATTTGTTAGCCAATGTGTGGCTATTAATGTCATTAAATTCATTTTGTAAATGGTCATTTGAAATTGGCCAATACTTGACAAGTTTATAAATTCAATGATGATGAAGTTCATGAAGTGCAAGCTTGTGTGATGGGATGAGTAATGAGTAAAGTATACACATGATGAATGTAGTGTAAACCTATATGTGGATGACTTGATTGTGGGTATTAGAAGTGCCTTATGGTCATGATGTATGTTGCATTGAAATGGTATAAGTGTGGTGGCTTTTTAGGGTGGCAATTGGCTTGGTAGATAGCCTCACAACTGTCCACACGGGTAGACACACGGGCGTGTGTCTAGGCCGTGTGTGACACACAGTCAGCCCTATGGGCATGTTGATAGGCCGTGTGTCCCCCTGCATGCTAAGTTGGTAAGTCAATATACCCAGTACTAACCACACGGGCTAAAACACCGCCGTGTGTCTCAACCGTGTGGAAGACACAGCCATAGAGCATGGGCGTGTGCCCAGGCCATGTGAAGTCTGCACCTAAATTTGGGAATTTAATTCACCACACAGTCTAAGGACATGGGGGTATGCCTTGGCCGTGTGACCTAAATGCGTTGATGATGTCATAAACAAAATGTCAAGGTTTTCACACATGGGTGAAGACATGAGCGTGTCATGGCCGTGTGAGGGACACGGGCCATGGACACGGGCATGTGTCCGACCGTGTGAAAACCCCTGAAGGTTCAAAATGAAAAATAAAATCCACACGGACTAGGGACATGGGTGTGTGTGACTACACGACCTGCCCACACGGACGTGTTCCTCTCCACACGGGTGTGTGGCCCTGTTTTGTGTAAAAGTTTTCTTAGTGTTCAAAAGTTTTCGGTTCAGTCCCGAACCGCTCTGTAAGAAAGTTTAGGGTCTCGTAGACCTATAAGAGGGACGTTATGATTTTGAGTGTAAAGTTTTAAGTTGAAAAGAAATTTTGTAGCCCGATATTGTTTGTTTGAGTAAGTTAAGTCCGGTAATGTCTCGTACCCAGTTCCGGTGTTGAATACGGGTAAGGGGTGCTACATTTAGTGGTATCAGAGCTACTGTTTAGTCGATTCTTGGACTAACGTAGCGTAAGTATGAGTCTAGCTATACATGCCATACGTATGAGTATTTACATAATGATAGTGTGACGACTCCTGACGATTTAACTTGTGTTTTCATATAGTAAATGGATCCCGACAGAGCTGTGGCGGATAATGTAGAAAGTAACGCGCCAGCCCCCACCCAAGGGACGGTACCAACTGAAAATGAAAATAAAAATAGACCAACGACTGTAAGTCAGAGAGGAGGAGAAGAGGCTAGGAAAGCCTTTCTCCACATGATGAACGCATGGTATAAGGAGTTCGTTCGTAAGAACCCGAATGCACAACCCCCTCCACCCCCACCTATTCCTCAGCCTACCCCTGTAGCTCCCCAAGTGGTAGAAGTGGTAAGGAGAGAAAAGCTTCCGGTTGATAGAATCCGGAAACAAGGATCTGAGGAATTTTGAGCTAGTAAAGATGATAATTCGGAGAGGTGGATTTCTTGCTTGAGAATACCATCAGGGTATTCGATGAGTTGTCTTACACTCCTGAAGAGTGCATGAAATGTGTGGTGTCTCTCTTAAGAGTCTCTACTTACCAGTGGTGGAACACCCTTGTGTCGGTGGTACCAAGGGAGAAGGTTAATTGGGAATTTTTCCAAGAGGAGTTTCGGAAGAAGTACATTAGCCAAAGATTTATTGATCAGAAGAGAAAGGAATTCCTCGAGTTAAAGCAAGGACGAATGACAGTAACTAAATATGAACGTGAGTTCGTAAGGCTTAGTAAATATGCCTAGGAGTGCGTGTCCACCGAGGTTATCATGTGCAAAAGGTTTAAAGACAGATTAAATGAGGATATCCGATTGTATGTTGGTGTCCTAGAATTAAAGGAATTTGTCGTGCTAGTAGATAGAGCTTGCAAGGCCGAGGAGTTGGCCAAAGAGAAAAGAAAGGCGGAAATTAATTCTCGTGACTCGAGAAAAAGACAGTTGGGCAAGTCATTTCAATCCTCATCTAAGAAATCAAGAGAGTTTACTACTCGATCAGCTACTTCAGCTGGGTTTTCAAACAGAAGTAAGGGTAGACAGTACTCGGGGTCTAAAGCTTAGACCACTTCGGTTGCTAGTGTTGGCAACGCTCGGCCAAGTAGACCAGAATGTCTACAGTGTGGCAAACGTCACCCCGGGGATTGTTGAGCGAGCGAGAGAGCTTGTTTCAAGTGTGGATCCCCAGATCATTTTATTAGAGATTGCCCCGAGATGGGTGAGAAAGAGAAATCCCAGAGTGCAAGATCGGGAAATACTACTAGAGGGAGGCCACAGAGAAATTTGGGAAGTGGAACGAGTAGTAAGAATATGCCTAGAGAGCAGACTACAAGGTCTGAGGGTAGAGTGCCTGCGAGAACTTATGCCATTCGCGCACGCAAAAAGGCGTCCTCCCCTGATGTACTTACGGGTACATTTTCTCTCCATGATACTCATGTTGTTGCTTTAATTGACCCGGGATCTACCCACTCATATGTTTGCATGAAATTAGTCTCTAGTATGAAATGCCTGTAGAGTCTACATAATTTGTGATAAGAGTGTCGAATCCCCTAGGCAAATGTGTGTTAGTTGATAAAGAATGCAAAGATTACCCTTTGAGGATTAGAGGCCATTACTTTCCGACTAATCTTATGTTATTGCCGTTCGATGAATTTGATGTAATCCTTGGTATGGATTGGTTAACTACTCATGATGTGATAGTGAATTATGGAAAAAAAATTATTGAGTTAAAATGTGAAAATGGGGATATTCTTCGTGTTGAATTAGATGAACAAGACAAGTTGCCTCTAGTGATTTCTTATATGTCTGCTCGGAAATATGTAAGAAAGGGGTACGAAGCTTATCTTGCCTTTGTGATGAATACTAAAGAGACTGAGTTAAGAATTGAATCAGTGCCGATAGTATGTGAGTACCTAGATGTATTTCCAGAAGAATTGCCTGGGTTACCTCCAGTTAGAGAGATTGAATTTGGCATTGAGTTAGCCCCTGGTACTGCGCCTATATCGATTGCTCCATACAGAATGGCTCCAACTGAGTTGAAAGAATTGAAGTGTAACATCCCCAAACCCGGCCCATTCACTACGACCGAATCTGGTTATGTTATGGGAAAAACTTATTGGCGAAAACAGGTTGCCATTTAACTTTTTGTCTAAACTCCTTTAGAGTAGTTTTACTTGCAGAAATCTTGGGCATGTTTGTTTGCAAACCGTTAGGTTACTTTGAAATCTCGGGGTTTCGTCTTTAAAACTCTTAGTTGTCAATTTCCTTAGGTTGGAAAACGTTTAAAACATCCGACTCAAGTGGTTTAAGCTTAGTTCATAAAAGTAACATTATTCCCAAATCTCTTTAGACATAAATTACCAAAAGAAAACCAAATAACTTAAGAGGCTCTTATTACAACATAATGATTCCAAGTACTTGGTAATAAAGTGCATAAAGAAAATATTAAGACGTCCTTTGCATGGGCCACCTTGTATCCACTCCAACCTGGTCCGATCATCCTTTCACCTGCGATGTTGGATAAGAGATTGGGTGAGTCACAATGACTCAGTGTGTAACTAAACCATCGAAATCCACCCACATGCTAACCACATAACATCCCAATTATCAAATGCAACATACAAGTATAATTATTTAGACATTACCACAAACTGGGCTTGGCCCACCTTCAAATTATTACAAATCTTTGGACTAGGCCCTTTTCACATTAGTCCACCGATCACCTGGTTTGGCCCATGTCCACGTATGTCCCCAAAACATACCTATTCATTGGGCTTGGCCCATTTTCATATTATTTCATAAGCGGAATAATGCAATCATGAAACCCACCCAAACCTAGGGTCCATCCGCTACACACCCCCTTATCCCGACCTACCACACACCGAGGGGACTATCGAGTCACCTCTCCTTTTTCCTCCAAAAAGGCAACCAATGCCATCCACGATGTAGCATATAGCTAACATCAAACCACGATGGAGCACACAGCAATCCATCAAGCCACGATATGGCATGTCGATATCTATCAAGGTAACCACGCGAACTAAATCGCAAAGATCCACAACGCGACCTCGGCCAAGCGCCAATCCACGATGTAGCACAAAGGCGACATCAACCACGCACTCAAGTACACCCGTACCTTCTTTTCATAACCCACCCATGCACATGTCACATAAAATATAATCGTGATCATGCATGCACATGCTTATTAATGTCCATAAACATACTCATAAACAAATAATCACACCGCAATAGATCCGATACTAACTTTGGTCATCGCTATACCCTTTAGGGGTATATATATGGCACACTTATTACTGCACTTGTTAGTAAAACATATAACACATAAAACCCGGAAACGATGGGTTAGTTACACACCTTATTACTAGGAGTTCTAGACTCTCGATCCTCGACGCTATCGTCTCAGCGAAACTACGGCTATTTGCCTATAGCTATCTCTCCCGCCATTGGCCCACACCCGGTGGCCAATCCCGACTCGCTGAAACCGCTCTTTTCTTGAACTTGAATAGGGACCTTCCTTGCCCACTCGACTGGTTGTGGCCTCCATCAAAAGCTTAATCAGTAAACAGTTAACCCCAAAACACCACTTAAGCATTTAACCTTAATAAATAACCTTACCTCCACTTGATCAAACTGACTGCTACAAACGGAGGCTTGGCCAACCACTAAAACCCCAGAGTATCTCAGTCATGGAACCCGAAAAGACCTAAGTTAACATTCGGCCCAAGTGCTATCAAGTTGAGAGAAAGAAATTCGGCAAAGGGGTGATGGATGTAGATTCGGCTATTAATTAAATCAAGGGGTAGGGAACATTGGTTTCAGCCAAAGAGAGGAGAAAGAAAGGTGTGGGGTGTACTTTCGGTTTTGAAGTGAAAAGGAAGGGAAATAGGGAGAGTGAAGGGTTCGGCCACTTGGAAAAATGTGAGAGAAGAAGAACAACAAGCTTTGGAGAAAAGGTTTCGGCAACCAAGGAAATGGGGAACAAAATTCGGCAAGGGAGAGAAGGCAGATGGTGAATGAATAATGAGCACTTCCCCCCCCTATTTATACTAAAAGGCCAAGCTCCAACCCCCCAAAAATAATCCTCAAAATTCTCCTAAAATACCTCCCTTCCACCCATTCAAAAAGTTTGAATGAGTCAAACTTTTACCTAGCCAAATTCAAAAAAAATTGACCAAGTCTTCTCCACCTTTTAAGCCTTTCAAACCGTCCATCCACCCCACCAAGATGACGCAAAAACAATGCCCATCTGCTGCTCTTGCGAATCGAACCTGAGCCTCTTCCCCCTGCAAATGGCGTCACACACACAAGGCCTTAGTGGCGCCTATCCTGCCACTCCACCAGCTCCTTTCTTGTGACATAAACTCCCAAATAATTCTCTTAAGACACCCCTCGCCAAGCTCCCCTTTTAACCCCTAAAACTAAAAATTTTCTAAGGCAACCTACCACCACCTAGGGTTCTCAGGACTCCTAAAACTTACCCAACCACACACTAGAGTGTGCCAACACCCGAGCTAAGCACCAAATGCCTAACCCCTAAAACCAGGGTGTTACAATTCTACCCTCCTTAAAATAATTTCGTCCCCGAAATTACTTGTCTAAACTAATAGTCCAATTCCTCCCGCTACGCTATGGCCTGCCCACTCGATCTTAAAGAGCTAACATACTTCCCAATCATAGCCTCTAAGTTCGCACTCAAAATTCAAAGCAACTCAGAAAAGAGCTATTCCCACAAGCAAGCAAAGCAATTAAAGCATGCACCAAAGCAGAGGAGCTTACCCGATATCACCTCCTTGGTTGATTCTGACTGGAACCATTCCCTCCATGGCTTGAACCATGACCCCTCGTTGATCGAGGACAGTTCTTAACCAGATGTGCCTTAGATCCGCACCGAAAGCATGTTTTACTATTCCCCCAACACTCTCCCCGTGAGAGGTCTTCCATATCGAGCACAGAGACAATTTCGATTCTCGACAAGAATCGCGGGTGTATGTACCGTATTCCCAACTCTTGGTCTTTTCTGAGCATCTCCAAACGATGCTGACCATCCAACACTTCTCTTATTCTCGTTCCTACTCTTTCCTCGGTTTTCCCTTACCGTCCTCTTAACTTCTTCGGCTATACGAGCTTTCTCCACTAGCACCGTGAAGTCTCTTTCCCTCTGCGGAGCGATCAGCACTCGAAGTTCATCTCGCAATCCGTCTTCAAACCGGACGCACCTCTCATAGTCAGTGGCCACAATTCCCTTAGCATACTGACTTAGCCGTACAAACTCTGCTTCGTATTCCGCTATCGACTTATTTCCTTGCACCAGATTTAGAAACACCTTCCTTTGCGCATCTAAGTAGCTTGCTCCAACGTATTTTCCTTCAAACTTTTCCTTAAAGTAGTCCCAATCCAATCGATCTGCCGGTACACCTTGTTTGACAGTGAGCCACCATCGATAAGCCTCATCCCGTAGTAGCGAAAACAAAGACCTTTCAACTTTTCCTCTGGGACACAATCCAAGTCGTCCATAATTCTCTCGACTCCTTCTAGCCAATACTCCGCTACGTTCGGAGCCGTTCCCGACACTCCTCTAAAAACTTCAGCCCCGTTCGACCTAAGTCTCTCGGACACTGACTTCCGAGCTCCATTTCCCCTACTAGCTCTTGCCACTTCTTTGAAGCACGCGCGTAACATAGCACGCGACACGCTGCGTCCTCTTCACTTATCGGATCTTGTTCCTCTACATCCACTGCTTTGGCGGCACTTCGCTTTCGACCCATAGCGACTCCCACCGGTTCGAGAAGGTCGTCATTCTACCTCTACCGCGTCCCCTAGAACTCATCTCTAGCGCTTCGATTTAATCTGTTTAGAAAGTTTTATGAATTAGAAATTATTGTTTCACTGTTTTATTCACGAGCAATTTTATGCAATGAAGGTTAGAGAGTAGTTCTTTCGAGCAATCGAGTTTCCTTTTCCTACCCAGGGGTAATTTCGTCATTTTTCCTAAAGAGATATTTGAGTAATAACTCAGGGTCAATTTTGAAAATAGTTTTCCAACTTAAAGATATTTCAAAATTCACAAAATCTCAGGGTCATCTTGAAAATTTTGTTCAAACCCGAGGTATCGCAAAAATTTCGGAAATCAGGGTTATTTTTGTAATTTTTTTTTTTTGAAATCATGGGCATTTCCGTAAATTCTCAAAATCGAGATATAACAATATTTCACAAAATAAGATTTTCTGATATTTAGTAAAATAGGAATATTTCAGTAAAGATCGAGAGAAATTTGAAAACTTAGTACCGAGGGCATTTAGGTAATTTTATCAACCAGGGGTATTTTTTGTAATTTTGCCACTAGGGCATTTTGGTAATTTTATAAATTGAAAAAAACATCTTTCAAAATCTGATTTAGAGTTTCACAAACCAAAGGGGTAAGTTTGAAAAATTTTAAAACAGAAAATTTTAAAACAGCAAGGCTAATCCCTTTCGGGTTTTAATAATTGGTTTAGCCTATGAACAAGTCCTCTTGGTTAAGGTGAACCGAAGCTACGCACCAGGTAGGATCCCTGCGAAGAGGAGGTGAGTCACGAGGACTGCTTAAGTACCAGGCTCTTCCGGATCCACTCCTAGACATGCGCACAATGGTTGCCACACCTTAACTCGGCGACTTAATCACAGGTTTGTTTAGTAACCTTAAGTCTTATGCATGTGTTTGAGTAGACTAATCCTAGGGTCCAACAGATCCTAGTATTCTATTCTACGAGCCCAAACTAAGCCCAAATCAATTCATACAAACAGATCACTTCAAGAGAGTCCGAAGTACTTACCTGGTGGACTTCGGGTCGGAGGTACAGGTGCCATGCCAGAGTAACCTGAAAACCTTTTTATAAAAGCCCCTATTTCGAAAAGCCCGTTTTGAAAACTGTTTCGAGCCCAAAACCCTCAAAGCCGAGTTTTGAACCGGGCTCTGGTACCAAACTGTAACAACCCCAAACCCGGCCCATTCACTACGACCGAATCTGGTTATGTTATGGGAAAAACTTATTGGCGAAAACAGGTTGCCATTTAACTTTTTGTCTAAACTCCTTTAGAGTAGTTTTACTTGCAGAAATCTTGGGCATGTTTGTTTGCAAACCGTTAGGTTACTTTGAAATCTCGGGGTTTCGTCTTTAAAACTCTTAGTTGTCAATTTTCTTAGGTTGGAAAACGTTTAAAACATCCGACTCAAGTGGTTTAAGCTTAGTTCATAAAAGTAACATTATTCCCAAATCTCTTTAGACATAAATTACCAAAAGAAAACCAAATAACTTAAGAGGCTCTTATTACAACATAATGATTCCAAGTACTTGGTAATAAAGTGCATAAAGAAAATATTAAGACGTCCTTTGCATGGGCCACCTTGTATCCACTCCAACCTGGTCCGATCATCCTTTCACTGCGATGTTGGATAAGAGATTGGGTGAGTCACAATGACTCCAGTGTGTAACTAAACCATCGAAATCCACCCACATGCTAACCACATAACATCCCAATTATCAAATGCAACATGCAAGTATAATTATTTAGACATTACCACAACGGGCTTGGCCCACCTT
Organism: Gossypium sturtianum; assembly: GCA_025698515.1. Classification (NCBI taxonomy): domain Eukaryota; kingdom Viridiplantae; phylum Streptophyta; class Magnoliopsida; order Malvales; family Malvaceae; genus Gossypium; species Gossypium sturtianum. Next base: position 116,026,074 of record CM046954.1, on the reverse strand, counting down.
CAAATTATTACAAATACTGGACTAGGCCCTTTTCACATTAGTCCACTGATCACTGGGTTTGGCCCATGTCCACGTATGTCCCCAAAACATACCTATTCATTGGGCTTGGCCCATTTTCATATTATTTCATAAACGGAATAATGCAATCATGAAACCCACCCAAACCTAGGGTCCATCCGCTACACACCCCCTTATCCGACCTACCACACACCGAGGGGACTATCGAGTCACCCACTCCTTTTTCCTCCAAAAGGCAACCAATGCCATCCACGATGTAGCATATAGCTAACATCAAACCACGATGGAGCACACAAAGCAATCCATCAAGCCACGATATGGCATAAGTCGATATCTATCAAGGTAACCACGCGAACTAAATCGCAAAGATCCACAACGCGACCTCGATCGGCGCCAATCCACGATGTAGCACAAAGTCGACATCAACCACGTACTCAAGTACACCCGTACCTTCTTTTCATAACCCACCCATGCACATGCTACATAAAATATAATCGTGATCATGCATGCACATGCTTATTAATGTCCATAAACATACTCATAAACAAATAATCACACCGCAATAGATCCGATACTAACACGGTCATCGCTATACCCTTTAGGGGTATATATGGCACACTTATTATCGCACTTGTTAGTAAAACATATAACACATAAAACCCGGAAACAGTGGGTTAGTTACACACCTTATTACTAGGAGTTCTAGACTCTCGATCCTCGACGCTATCTCGTCTCAGCGAAACTACGGCTATTTGCCTATAGCTATCTCCTGCTTTTGCCCACACCCCGGTGGCCAATCCCGAACTGCTGAAACCGCTCTTTTCTTGAACTTCGGAATAGGGACCTTCCCTTGCCCACTCTGACTGGTTGTGGCCTCCATCAAAAAGCTTAATCAGGTAAACAGGTTAACCCCCAAAACACCACTTAAGCATTTAACCTTAATAAATAACCTTACCTCCACTTGATCAAACTGACTGCTACAAACGGAGGCTTGGCCAACCACTAAAACCCCAGAGTATCTCAGTCACGGAACCCGAAAAGATCTAAGTTAACATTCGGCCCAAGTGCTATCAAGTTGAGAGAAAGAAATTCGGCAAAGGGGTGATGGATGTAGATTCGGCTATTAATTAAATCAAGGGGTAGGGAACATTGGTTTCAGCCAAAGAGAGGAGAAAGAAAGGTGTGGGGTGTACTTTCGGTTTTGAAGTGAAAAGGAAGGGAAATAGGGAGAGTGAAGGGTTCGGCCACTTGGAAAAATGTGAGAGAAGAAGAACAACAAGCTTTGGAGAAAAGGTTTTGGCAACCAAGGAAATGGGGAACAAAATTCGGCAAGGGAGAGAAAGCGGATGGTGAATGAATAATGAGCACTCCCCTATTTATACTAAAAGGCCAAGCTCCAACCCCCAAAAATAATCCTTAAAATTCTCCTAAAATACCTCCTTCCACCCATTCAAAAGTTTGAATGAGTCAAACTTTACCTAGCCAAATTCAAAAAAATTGACCAAGTCTTCTCCACCTTTTAAGCCTTTCAAACCGTCCATCCACCCCACCAAGATGAGGCAAAAACAATGCCCATCGCTGCTTCTTGCGAATCGAACCCGAGCCTCTTCCCCCCGCAAATGGCGTCACACACACAAGGCCTTAGTGGCGCCTATCCTGCCACTCCACCAGCTCCTTTCTTGTGACATAAACTCCCAAATAATTCTCTTAAGACACCCCCTCGCCAAGCTCCCCTTTTAACCCCTAAAACTAAAAATTTTCTAAGGCAACCTACCACCACCTAGGGTTCTCAGGACTCCTAAAACTTACCCAACCACACACTAGAGTGTGCCAACACCCGAGCTAAGCACCAAATGCCTAACCCCTAAAACCAGGGTGTTACATGAAGGCACAGTTACAAGAGTTGACGGGCAAAGGCTTCACAAGACCGAGTTATTCTCTGTGGGGTGCTCCCGTATTATTTGTGAAAAAGAAAGATGGTTCCATGAGGTTATGTATAGATTACCGGTAGCTTAATAAGGTAACCGTAAAGAACAAGTACCAATTGCCAAGGATCAATGATTTATTTGACCAATTGAAGAGAGCCACGGTGTTTTCCAAATTAGACTTGAGGTCTGGATATTATTAGTTGAGAGTCAAAGACTCATATGTGCCGAAAACCGCATTTCGGACAAGGTATGGTCACTACGAGTTTTTAGTCATGCCTTTTGGTTTAACAAATGCCCCTGCTGTGTTTATGGATTTGATGAACCGCATCTTTCGGCCATATTTGGATAAATTTGTTGTAGTCTTTATTGATGATATATTGATTTACTCTCGTGATGAGAATGAGCATGCTGAGCATTTGCTACAAATGTTACAAGATAAACAGTTATATGCCAAATTCAGTAAAAGTGAATTTTGGCTTAAGGAAGTCAGATTTTTGGGGCACATTGTTTCGGGTGACGGTATTCGAGTTGACCTAAGTAAGATTCAGCAATTGTTGATTGGAAACTGCCTAGGAACGTATCCGAGATTAGAAGTTTTATGGGTCTGGCTGGTTATTACAGACGGTTTGTCATGGGATTTTCTATGATAGCTACTCCAATGACGAGGCTATTACAAAAGGATGTGAAGTTTGAATGGACAGAAAAGTGCCAACAGAGTTTTGAGAAATTGAAGGCATTGTTGACCGAGACCCCAGTTCTAGTACAACCCAAACCAGGAAAAGAATTTATGGTCTTTAGTGATGCATCCTTGAATGGATTGGGTTGTGTACTCATGCAAGAGGGCAAGGTGATAGCATATGCCTCTAGACAGTTAAAGCCGCATGAGAAAAATTACCCGACACATGATTTGGAGTTAGCCACTATTGTATTTGCACTAAAGATATGGATACACAATTTGTATGGTGAAAAATGTCGGATATTTACTGATCATAAGAGCCTAAAGTACTTGATGACCCAAAAGGAGTTGAACCTAAGGCAACGAAGATGGTTAGAGCTGATAAAGAACTACGAGTTAGTGATTGACTACCACCCGGAAAAGGCAAATGTGGTCGCCAATGCCTTGAGTAGGAAATCCTTGTTTGCATTGAGAGCCATGAATACACGGATGGTTTTATCGAGTGATGGTTCTATTCTAGCTGAGTTAAGAGTTAGACCGATGTTTCTCCACGAGATTTTTGAAGTACAAAAAGGCGACAGTAATTTACAGGCCAAGAGAGTTCAATGCGTGTCGGGTGTTGAGTCAGATTTTTGGATTAATTCTGAAGGATGTCATATGTTTCGAGATAGGGTCCCTGTACCCAGAGATGATGAGCTTATTCGGAAAATTTTACATGAAGCACATAGTGGATGTTTATCTGTACATCCAGGCAACACAAAAATGTATAATGACTTTAAGAAATGGTATTGGTGGCCGAGTATGAAGAAAGATATCTCCGAGTTTGTATCGAGATACTTAATTTGCCAACAAGTGAAGGCTGAACACCAAGTACCCTCGGGTTTACTTCAGCCTATTATGGTTCCCGAGTGGAAATGGGATCGGACTGCTATGGATTTTGTGACGGGTTTGCCCTTGTCACCTAAAAAGAAGATGTTGTATGGGTTGTGGTTGATAGACTCACAAAGTCAGCCCATTTTATACCGGCACGCATTGATTACTCGCTTGATAAGTTGGCGGAGTTGTATGTGTCAGAAACTGTGAAATTGCACGGAGTGCCTTTATCGATTGTATCGAATAGAGATCCGAGATTTACATCACAATTTTGGAAAAAGTTGCAAGAAGCCTTGGGCACAAAGTTGAGTTTTAGTACAGCTTTCCACCCGTAAACCGACGGGCATTCGGAGAGGGTAATACAGATACTTGAAGAATTCTTCGATGTTGTGTTTTGGAATTTTGAGAAATACTTACCGTTAGTGGAATTCACCTACAATAACAGCTTTCAGTCGAGTTTGAAAATGGCGCCTTATGAGGCATTGTATGGGCGTATGTGCCGAACGCCTTTGTATTTGACCGAACTCAGAGAGAATCAGATTCACGGGGTCGATTTGGTCAAAGAAACTGAAGAGAAAGTAAAAGTGATACGTGAGTATTTAAAAGCTGCTTCGGACAGACAAAAGTCTTATGCGGACTTGAAACGGAAAGAGATTGAGTTTCAAGTCGATGATAAAGTGTCTATAAAAGTATTACCATGGAAGAAAGTTCTCAGATTTGGCCGGAAAGGCAAATCGAGTCCGCGCTTTATCGGACCGTATGAGATTACCGAGAGGATAGGGCCGGTAACCTATCGAGTGGCTTTCTCGTCTGAGTTGGAAAAGATCCATGATGTGTTTCACGTGTCTATGTTGCGACGTTACCGGTCAGATCCTTTGCATGTAATTGTACCAACAGAGGTAGAAATTCAACCGAACATGACTTATGAGTGATAAACTATAATTTACACATATTTTAACCCCATGCTTGGCTTAATTTTGGATGAATATTCATTTGATTTGATGAATTCGATGCTCCTAATCTCTTAATTTCATGTTTTATACTCAGGAGAGCTTAGGGAAACAAAAAGAACGAGAAACGGGCCAAAAATGGAGAAAATGGGCCAAAGTAAGAAATTCACACGGCCTGGAGTTCACGGCCGTGCCACCTTAGCAGGCTCGAGCACGGCCTCGGGCTCGATTCACACGGGCGTGTCCCTGCCGTGACCCGTTTTAATTCCATTCAGAATAGGATACTTGTGGGCCAAGTAAGGCATCCCGAAAGCCTATATAAACACTCTAGAGGGCAACCTAAAGGGGGAGTCGACAGAAGCCTTCTGTCAGGGTTTTTTACAAGGGGCAAAGCCAGAGAGGGCTGAAGACATGAAATTACTCGAAGAAAGCTAGTTGATTCATCCTAGAAGCCGAAATCACACTCAAGACGAAAGATCTTCCCTTCAATTTCCTTCAGGGGGTTTTAGGGTTTTTCTTATGTTTTGTTATTTACTTTATTCTGAGATGTATTATTTATTAAACATGAACTAAACCCCCCAAATACCTGAGTGGGATGAAACCTGAGACGGATCTTGTTATTGTTTTCTGAATTGTATGATAAATACTTGATTTGTTTTTAATTATGTGTTCTTAATTCTTGCTTTAATATTTCAGGATATTGATTTAAGTATTGATGTGCTTAGGCAGTGGAGCAAAAGTCCCTGTTTAAGAGTAGATCTAGCATAGTTAAGCGGAGTTGATCGTAACCCTAGAGATAGGATGACGAAAATCTACCAGATTAGGGTCAAACCTAATATGGTAGTCCATAGATCGAGTTAATGCAACACTAGGGGTTTTAATTAGAAAGAGATTTTGAATTAATCAACCTAGGGTTAGACATTATTAGTCTCGAAAGGGATAATAATATAGATTAGGGAATCTTACGGATCAAGTCAAGTGAATAAATCGTCTGGTTCAGAGTTAAGTAATAAGTGAAGTCTAGGTGGATTCTTCCTCGGGTATTGTCTTAATCAACTGGTTTTCCCCAAAGTATTTTCCCAATTCACTCTCTGTGTCTTAGCATCTTTAGTTTAGTAATTAGTTAATTAAACATCGACTCCCTTAATACTTAGGATAGATAATACAAAGATAGTAACTACTAGTACTCTTAGTCCTTGAGGATACGATATTTCCGATCTTGCCATAGCTATACTACCGAACGATAGGTGCACTTGCCTTATTCGTTGTCATAGTTAGTTTGGACACGATCAAGTTTTTGGCGCCGTTGCCGGGGACTAAGATATTAGGAAAACTAAATTTTCATTACTTTAGCCATTTTATTTATTTGCAATTTAATTTAATTTTTTTATTTTATTTTACCTTTGCTAATTTTTCTTTTATTTGCTTCAGTCAGGTAATTTTAGTTTATGACTAGAAGAAACCCGTCAGGACCATTACTCTTTGATAGTGATATAGAAGGAACCGGTCGCAGAAATCGAAGAGAGATAAGGCGAAGCCTACAATACATACAAGAAGAGCAAGAGGACGATACTAATAACACGAAAAAGATGGCTGATCTCTAGAATAATCCACTTCCTCCTATGATTGTCGCAAATCCTCCTCCTCGAACTATGTATGATTATGCTAAACCTAATTTAACAGGAACTGAATCAAGTTTTGTCAGACCTCCTGTCGCTGCAAATAAATTTGAACTGAAACCTAATACTATACAGATGATTCAGCAGTTTGTTCAGTTTGATGGTTTGCAGGATAAGGATCCAAACAATCACTTGACAAATTTTCTAGAGTTTTGCGACACTTTCAAAATAAATGGCGTTTCTGATGATGCCATTCATCTTCGATTGTTTCCCTTTTCATTAAGGAACAAAGCTAAACAATGGTTGAACTCGTTACCACGAGGATCAATCACTACATGGGATCAAATGACCGAAAAAATTTTGTTAAAATATTTTTCGCCGGCTAAAACGGCCAAGTTGAGGAATGATATCTCTTCTTTTGTGCAGATGGATTTAGAGACACTTTATGATGCATGGGAGAGATATAAGGATTTGTTGAGAAGGTGCCCACACCATGGGTTACCTCTATGGTTGCAAGTTCAAACCTTTTACAACGGTTTGAACCCCTCGACTAGGCAGTTGATTGATTCAGCCGCCGGCAGAACCCTGAATAACAAAACACATGAAGCGGCTTATGAGTTTATAGAGGAGATGTCATTGAATAACTATCAGTGGCAAGTTACAAGGACAAAGCCGACAAAAGCTGTCAGTGTTTTTAACCTCGACGCAGTAACCATGCTATCAAATCAGGTAGAACTTTTAAATAAGAAAATTGATGATTTATATGGTTCTTCGCAGGTACACCCAGTGATACAGTGCGATGTAAATGGAGGAGGGATGAGCAATATAGAATACCAGCCTTACAACCCAAGCATTGAAAATGAGCAAGTTCACTATACGGGTAACAATCCTCGACCTCAAAATAATCCTTATAGTAACTCTTACAATCCAGGGTGGAGGAACCATCTAAATTTCTCATGGGGAGGTCAAGGAAATCAGAGACAACAACCCCCTCCAGGCTTTCAACAGAAACCCTACCCATAGGAGAAGAAGCCGAACCTTTAGGAGATGCTGACAAAATTCATCGCGGTGTCAGAAACACGCTTCCAAAACACCGAAACAGCACTCAAAAATTAGCAAGCATCGATTTAAGGGCTCAAGAACCAAATAGGTCTGCTTGCTAAGCTGATCTCAGAACGACCACAAGGAAACTTGCCAAGCAACACAGAAACTAACCCAAAGGAGCAAAATCACGCCATTACTTTTCACAATAGTGAATGGTTAGACGAACCACAACTGAGGCAAGAGAATGTGGTAGAGGAAGGTAAGGTTGAGGTAAGCCATGATAAACCAAAACCGATAATTGCAGAGTACCAACCTCGTGTGCCATACCCCAATGCGATAAAGAAAGACAACATAGATGAAGAATTTGGTAAGTTTCTTAAACTTCTAAAGAAATTACATATTAACTTACCGTTTCTTGAAGCTCTTTCGCAGATGCCAGATTCAAGGAAATTTTTAAAGGAGCTTCTCGCAAACAAACGGAAGTTAGACGATGCGTCGCACGTGGAGTTAAACACAGTTTTCTCAGCCCTTTTACAAAATAAACTACCCAACAAATTAAAAGATCCAGGGAGTTTTACTATTCCTTGTTTAATTGGTAGTTTAGATGCTAACAATGCCTTGGCTGATTTAGGGGCAAGTATTAACGTCATGCCTTATAAAATGTTTAAGCAACTAGATCTGGGGAAACCTAAACAAACTAGGATGAGCACTCAACTAGCAGATAAAACTATTAGATTTCCTAGGGGAATTCTTGAGGATGTGCTTGTAAAAGTCGATAAATTTATATTCCCAGTTGACTTCGTTGTCTTAGACATGGATGAGGACAGTAACGCACCTTTAATTTTAGGGCGACCCTTTTTAGTAACTGCTAAAACTAGAATTGATTTTGGTACAGGTGAACTCACACTTCGTGTAGGTGATGAAACGGTCACTTTTCAAGCTCGTGACTCCGTTAGGATATCTAGTGATCAAGATGATATTACGAGTTCTGTTAATGTTAATGACCTTGTAGCTCAACATTCTTTGCAGAAAACACCTCGAAAAAATGTGATAGAACCACGATCTAGTTTATATGACACAAACAGCACAAATCATGAAGAAAGAAGACTACAAATCGATGATCTAGATGAATGGCGGACACACGACAAATGGAAATAAAAAATACACGATGAACCAAAGCGGCTCCATGACGAGCTTAAAGGAGGAACAAATCACTTCAAGGTTGGGGACCAGGTAATTTTAGATTCAACCGATCCTCGGATTATCACCTCAGAGCTTAAAGGAAACGGAGAAATTCCTTTTATGGTACTTAAGGTCTTTTCATATGGAACGGTCGAGGTAACTCATTCTAATTTTGGCACTTTTAAGGTAAATATTACCTGACTCAAACAATATGTTGATAGAATTGATAGTAAGAAAAAGGAGTTTCGACTCCGTAAACCACCATGACCATACGAATAAGAGGTAAGTCGAGCTTGGACTCTAAATAAGTGCTTCTCGGGAGGAAACCCGAGCACTAACCCCACTAACGACCATATTTTCAAATTTTAGCATCTCACTAAAAACTAACCAAATTTTTAGGCGCAGGTTTCCCTAACCACACGGCCTTGCACACGGGCATGGTCGTGGCTGTGTGGAAATAGGACAAAACTGATCCCAAAACACGGGCTGCGATAAAATGCCACGGCTGTGCGATTCGGCCGTGGTCGAAACTGAGAAATCTACACGGGCGTGCGACACGGCCGTCGGAACTTTGAGTCCATTTATTTTTTCTTATTTTCATTTTTAATGTCTTTTCTTTTATATTTCTCGTCTTTGATTTATATTATTATATTTTGATTTCTTTAATTTAGGTTCAAGGGGCTGTTAACGAACGACCACACCACCACCGAAGTATCCTCCCCATCTTCACCTTTCTCCAACTTTACCGTTTCTTTTTATTGACTCCATCCAAAATTCAGGAAGTTTCACTTCTCTCCCTATCTTATGATTTTATTACTATATTGCTATTATCTATCTTTGTACATTGAGGACAATGTACATCTTAAGTGTGGGGGGGTTAACTACAGTATTATTTGAAAATTCCTGAATTATGTCTTATTCTTAAGTAATTTACTCATATTACTGTTAGAATGAAACTTCTATTAATTTATGATTATCATTGATATGTTTTGGATTAAGTCATAGTTAATTGTGCATTGATGATTTAAACTTTAAGATATTAGAGAATCAAGCATGATAAGTCTATTTTCAAAATTAAAAATTTTCTAGGTTGTTTCCCTAAATTTAAATATTACTTTGAAGATTGAAATTTGAAAGGTTGACATCAAAAACCATAATTTTTGTGAGATCTTGAGACTTTTAGAGCATATTATTTTCTTACTCACTTTATTGATTATGAGTGTTGATAAACCGAAATAGTAACACATTTTAGGCCCACATTTAGTATGCTTTTGGATGAATTATCCCTTATTTTATGTAATTAGGTGCTCTTAATCCTTTCTTTTCATGTCTTATACTCAGGAAAGCACCCAAGGATAAAAAGAATGAGAAACGGGCTCAAAACGGACCAAAACGGGCCAAAGAGGAAATCGACACGGCCTGGACTTGGACCCACATGGCCGTGCCAAGTCAATCATCTAGAACACGGTCTAAACCCTAACGAACAAGGCCGTGTCTTATTAAAGAAATCTGAACATAGCCTGGCCACGATCCACACTGGCGTGTGCCATGGCCGTGTCCCTGTCGCTGGAAAGAGCAATTTCACTCGGACTTGGATGCTTGGAGGCAAAGAAACACACTCCAAAGTCTAATTAAACCCCCCAATTAGGAATTGCACTCAAATTAGGATACTCGGAGACCAAGTAACACATCTCAAAGCCTATATAAACACCCTAGGGGGCAACTTAATCGGGGAGTTCGACAGAAACCCTCTGTCGAGGGGGGCCCAAAGCCATCGTCTAGGGGCGTCGTGCTAGGCCAGAGAAGGCAGATTTATGGGGATTCACTCAGGGATAGCCAGTTGATCCATCTCAAGAAGCAGGAATTCTACTCAAGACGGAGGATCTCCTCTTCAATTCCTTCAGGGGGTTTTAGGGATTTCTTATGTTTTGTTTTATCTTTTCTCTTGAGATGTTTTCCTTTATTGTTATGAACTAAACCCTTTCGGATACCCGAAGGGGATGAAACCTATGATGAATCCTGTTATTATTTTCTGAATTATCTGATAAATACTTAGTTTACTCTTAATTATGTGAGCTTAATCCAAATTTAATGTGCTTAGGCGGAGGAGGAATAGACCCTGCCTAAGAGTAGATCCAACATAATTAAGCAGAGTTGATCGCATGCCTAGAGATAGGGTGACGAGATTTTGCTAGATTAGGGTGAAACCTAATATGGGAATTCATAGATCGATTTACTGCTATTCTAGGGGGTTATTATAAGAGAACGAGAGTTCCACTAATTAACCTAGGGTTAGACGTTATTCGCCTCGAGAGAGGGTTTAATATATGTTAGGGAGTCTTACGAATCAAACTAAGTGAATAAATCGTATGGTTCAGGTGTTAGATAACAAGTGAAGTCTAGGTGGATTCTTCCTAGGTATCGTCTTAATCAACTGAGTTTTTCCCAAGTTATTTTCCAAATTCATTCTTCTTTGTCTTAGAGTCTTTAGTTTAGTAGTTAATCAATTTAGATTAATAAACAACTTCACTTATTTTAGGCTAGATAATAAAAAGAAAGTTAGTATTAGTACTTTTAGTTTCTTTGGGTTCGATAATCCGGTCTTGCCTAAGCTATACTACTGTTCGATAGGTGCACTTGCCTCAATCGTTGTCAGAGTTAGTTTTCAGGTTCGATCATTCTTTTTATAAATTTTAAAGCTCTGATTCACAGCGATCAAGTTTTTTGCGCCGTTGCCGGGGAACTAAAATATTAAGAACACTCTATTTTTATTACTCTAGCCATTTTTTTTTTGCAATTTATTTCCATTATTATTATTTTTATTTTATTTTATTTTATTTTATTTTTACTTTGCTAATTTTTCCTCTATTTTGCTTTTGGTAGATAATTTTAGTCTATAGAGAAGATGGCACTGAATAATTATCAGTGGCAAGCGATGAGGACAATTCCTACTAAAGCAGCCAGTGTCTTCAACCTCGACGTGGTCACCAGGTTATCTAATCAGTTAGAGATGATGAATAAAAAATTTGATGGTTTGAATAGTCTCTCGCAGGTACACCCAGAAATACAATATGATTCGAATTTAGGAGGCGTGGCAAATCCTGAGTACCCACTCTACGGATATGGCATGGAAAACGAGCAAGCTCACTATACGGGTAACTATTCTAGACCACAAAATAATTTTTATGATAACACTTATAATGCAGGTTGGAGGTACCATCCCAATTTCTCGTGGGATGATCAAAGTAGCCAAAGGCCGGAACTTCCTCCAAACTTTCAACAACCACCTCACCAACAGGAAGAGGAGTCAAACCTTGAAGAGATGCTGACAAAATTCATGGCAGCTACAGATAACCGTCTCCAAAAAACTGAGACAACACTTAATGACCAACAAGCATCGATCAAAAAGAACGAGAGCCAAGTTTGGGAACTTACTAAGTCAGTTGGGGAACTTACTAAGTCAGTTATACAACTTGCTAAGCTGATCTCAGAACTACCACAAGGAAACTTGCCAAGCAATACTGAAACTAACCCGAGTGAGCAAAATCAAGCCATTTACGATAGTGAAGGGTTAGACGAACCAAACTCAAGGGAAGAACCTATGGTAAGTGAAGGTAAGGTTGAAGTGTGCCATGATATACCAAAACCGGCAATTACAGAGTACCAACCTCGTGTGCCATATCCTGATGCAATAAAGAAAGACCACACAGAGGAAGAAGTCGGTGAACTCACACTTCGTGTAGACAATGAAACAATCACTCTTCAAGCTCTTGACTCAGCTAGGACATCGAGTAATAAAGGTACGAACGTTAATTCTATTGATAACCATTTGGTTCAACATTCTTTATAGGAAGCATCACGAAGTCACCTAGCTGAGCTAGATCTTAGACCTCGTACCCATAAAGAAATAATTCATGAAGAACTAAGGCTTCAGGTCGATGAATTAGACAAGTGGAAAACACACTTTAAAGAGAAACTAGGAATACACAAAGTGAAACCAAAGGAAACCCCAGACAAGCTGATAGGAACAACAAATCACTTCAAAATAGGAGACCAGGTATTGTTGAATAAGGAAGACCCTCGAATCACCAATTCAGACCTCAAGACGAACGAAGAAATCACTTTTGAGGTACTTAATGTCTTCCTGTACGGTACAGTCGAGGTAAGCAATCCTAAATTCAACACTTTTGAGGTAAAATTACTCGACTTAAACTATTTATCAAAAATCGAATTGATCGCATGAGAAAGGATTTTCACCTCCTCAAACCACCATGACCATACGAATGAGAGGTAAAGTCTAGCTTAAGACTATAAACGAGCGCTTCTCGGGAGGCAACCCGAGCACTAACCCCATTAATTTTTACATTTTTTAATTCTTCTTTTACTTTTATTTTTCCTTTTTAGCACCTAACTATAAACTAACCAAAGTGCAGATTTCCAGACCACACGGCCTTACACACGACCGTGTGGCCACCACAGGAAGGTACAAGGGCGGGGGCAACCACCAGATCCATAATCTCTATTTAGACCCCCCTTCTTCCTTTTTCTTCTTCAGTTGTCTTTCTTCTTTCATTTTCCATTATTTACTTTTATTTTTATTTTTACTTTCCAATTTTTACTTTTATTCTTATTTTTATTTACTTCTATTTTTATTTTTATTCTTATTTTTATTTTTATTTTTATTTTCTTTATTATTTTCTTCTTATTATTCATGCCATTTAGATTTAGTTTAGGATACAATAAAACCAGACCGGCTACTTTGAGGATTCAAGTTCAAATGGCTCGAGGCACTCCCTACGTTTCTCTTCATTAACTCCATCCAAAATTCAGGAAGTTTCACTTCTCTCCCTCCCTATTGATTTTCTTACTATATGATCATTATATATCTTTGTACATTGAGGGCAATGTACATCTTAAGTGTGGGGGGGTTAACCGTAGTATTATTTGAAAATCCCTGAATTATACCTTGTCTTAAAGTAAGTTTCTCATATTATGATTAGAATGAAATTTCCTTTGATTTATGATTTTTATTGATATGTTTTAGATTAAGTCATTGATAATTTTGCATTGATAATTAAATTCTAAGAATACTAGAGAATCAGGCATGATAAGTCTATTTTTCAAGAATTAAATTTTTTTTAAGATGTCTACCTGAATTTAAATATTACTTTGAAGTTTGAAATTTACGAGGTTGACATCAAAACACCCATAATTTTTGTGAGATTTTGAGCCTTATAGAGCATAAATTCTTTTTCTTGCTCACTTTATTGATTATGAGTATGTCAACATTGATTTGTTATTCTAGAACTTGCATCGATTATACATGTCGAGACCACACTTCTGATTTGATATAAAGAGATGATAAAGGCACCTAGGTTTTAACCCACTAACTCCATTAAAAGCCTACCTTCACAAATTAACCCCTAGTGAACCCCTTTTAATCCTAACAACCCTATTTATTGACTCACCCACTAATATTAACCCAAAACCCTTTGTAATTATTATCACCATTCTTTCTAACTACCCCTATATCGAGATTTGATCTGATTAATTGCCTAATTATGAATTTTAGTAATTTATCCTTTATCATGTATTTATTATGTTCTTAAAAAAAATAAAAAAAGAGAGAAAACGAAGTATATTCATTATTAGTTATGTGATTAAATGAGCTTATACATTTATTTAAATTCCAAATATCGAAGAAGAAGCTCGTATTATTAGTATTATTAGTTTTCAATTGATGTAATTATTATTATTAGTTCATTAGTTCTTAGTTAGGTAATTTGTCAAGTCAATCTCGATTCTAACCTTCTAATTCAGCCTTATTCCACACCTTAACCCTATTCCCGTTACAACCCTAACAAAGACCTTTTGATTTGTGTTTCATCTCATATTTCAGTGGTGGAGATTTCATTTTCATGAAAGCCTATGGGATTAACTCTTCATGTTTGACTTTTGAGTGCCTAAATTTTGAACCTTAAACACTTTAAGTGATTTGAGTGAATCTTTTGCGAGGATGTCAATCCTTGTCGATTTCAAATTAAAGGTAATTATTTAGATAAGGGGAGACGCCTATGTTTTCAAGCTACAAAATTTTTGACTTAGATTGTTTGAATTTTTAGGACTCTTTGAATTGAATTATCCATGTATAAATTATCCCTAAATTATGATGAGACACTATCAATGACTATTATGAATCATAGGAAGTTCGTTTTAATTGTAAGTTGAGAATTTTGCTTGAGGACAAGCAAAAGCTTAAGTGTGGGGGTATTTGATAAACCGAAATAGTAACACATTTTAGGCCCACATTTAGTATGCTTTTGGATGAATTATCCCTTATTTTATGTAATTAGGTGCTCTTAATCCTTTCTTTTCATTTCTTATACTCAGGAAAGCACCCAAGGATAAAAAGAACGAGAAACAGGCTCAAAACGGGCCAAAGAGGAAATCGACACGGCCTAGATTTGGACCCACACGGCCATGCCAAGTCAATCATCTAGAACACGATCTAAACCCCGACTCACATGGTCGTGTCTTATTAAAGAAATTCGAACACAGCCTGGCCACGATCCACACGAGCGTGTGCCATGGTCGTGTCCCTGTCACTGGAAAGAGCAATTTCACTCGGATTTGGATGCTTGGAGGCAAAGAAACACATTCCAAAGTCTAATTAAACCCCCAATTAGGAATTGCACTCAAATTAGGATACTTGGAGACCAAGTAACACATCTCAAAGCCTATATAAACACCCTAGGGGGCAACTTAATTGGGGAGTTTGACAGAAACCCTCTGTCGAGGGGGCCCAAAGCCATCGTCTAGGGGCGTCGTGCTAGGCCATAGAAGGCAGATTTGTGGGGATTCACTCAGGGATAGCCAGTTGATCCATCTCAAGAAGCCGGAATTCTACTCAAGACGGAGGATCTCCTCTTCAATTCCTTCAGGGGTTTTAGGGATTTCTTATGTTTTGTTTTATCTTTTCTCTTGAGATGTTTTCCTTTATTGTTATGAACTAAACCCTTCGGATACCCGAAGGGGATGAAACCTATGATGAATCTTGTTATTGTTTTCTGAATTATATGATAAATACTTAGTTTGCTCTTAATTATGTGAGCTTAATCCAAATTTAATGTGCTTAGGTGGAGGAGGAATAGACCACACTAAGAGTAGATCCAACATAATTAAGCGGAGTTGATCACACGCCTAGAGATAGGGTGACGAGATTTTGTCGGATTAGGGTGAAACCTAATATGGGAATCCATAGATCGATTTACTGCTATTCTAGGGGGTTATTATAAGGGAACGAGAGTTCCACTAATTAACCTAGGGTTAGACATTATTTGCCTCGAGAGAGGGTTTAATATACGTTAGGGAGTCTTACGGATCAAACTAAGTGAATAAATCGTATGGTTCAGTGTTAGATAACAAGTGAAGTCTAGGTGGATTCTTCCTAGGGTATCGTCTTAATCAAATGAGTTTTTCCCAAGTTATTTTCCAAATTCATTCTTCTTTGTCTTAGAGTCTTTAGTTTAGTAGTTAATCAATTTAGATTAATAAACAACTTCACTTATTTTAGGCTAGATAATAAAAAGAAAGTTAGTATTAGTACTTTTAGTTCCTTTGGGTTCGATAATTCGGTCTTGCCTAAGCTATACTACTATTCGATAGGTGCACTTGCCTCAATCGTTGTCAGAGTTAGTTTTCAGGTTCGATCATTCTTTTTATAAATTTTAAAGCTCTGATTCACAGCGATCAAGTGTGCCATCATTGATTTGTTATTCTAGAACTTGATTCGATTATACATGTCAAGACCACACCTTTGATTTGATATACTGAGATGATAAAGGCACCTAGGTTTTAACCCACTTATTCCACTAAAAAGCCTACCCGTTTAATTAACCCCTATTGAACCCCTTTGAAACCTAATCAACCATTTCTTGACTCACCCATCTATATTAACCCAAAACCCACTTTGTATTTTTTATCACCATTTCTCTTGACTACCCTTATATCGAGATTTGATTTGATCAGTTGCTTAACTATTCTCTTTATATCAGTTGTTAAATTCTATCTTATTATTATTGTATGTGCTTATTCTTAAAAAAAACAAAGTATATTCATTATTAGTTCTATGTTATTTGAGCTTATGCGTTAATTTCACATTTTGAGAAGAAGCTCGTGTTATTAGTGATAAATTCTTAATTGTTGTAATTATTTAAGTTTTAGTTATTTTTCTAGTTAGGTAATTTATCAATTCAATCTCGATACTAACCCTCTAATACAGCCTTTATCCACACCTTTAACCAAAGCCCCATTACAACCCTTTTAAAGACCTTTTGATTTATGTATCATCTCATTTTACAGTGGTGGAGATTTGATTTTCAGGCAAGCCTATGGGATTAACTTTTCATGTTTGACTGTTTGAGTGCTTAATTAGAACCTTAAACACTTTGGGTGATTTGATTGAATCTTTAGTAAGGATGTAAATTCTTGTCAGTTTTAAATCAAAAGTAATTATTTAGGTAAGGGAAGACACCTATATTATCGTGCTATAAAAATTTATGACTTAGATTGTTTGAATCTGTAGGACTCTTTAGTTAAATTATCCATGTATGAATTATCTATGAATTATGATAAGACATTGTTGATGAGAATTATGAATTTGGGGAAGTTAATTCTAATTGTGAGTTGAGAATTTTGCTTGAGGACAAGCAAACGCTTAAGTGTGGGGGTATTTGATAAACTATAATTTACGCATATTTTAACCCCATGCTTGGCTTAATTTTGGATAAATATTCATTAGATTTGATGAATTCAATGCTCCTAATCTCTTAATTTCATTTTTTATACTCAGGAGAGCTTAGGGAGTCGAAAAGAACGAGA
This sequence comes from Gossypium sturtianum, assembly GCA_025698515.1. Classification (NCBI taxonomy): domain Eukaryota; kingdom Viridiplantae; phylum Streptophyta; class Magnoliopsida; order Malvales; family Malvaceae; genus Gossypium; species Gossypium sturtianum. The sequence continues at coordinate 116,008,904 of CM046954.1, read as the reverse complement.
AACAGGCCAAAAATGGAGAAAATGGGCCAAAGTAAGAAATTCACACGGCCTGGAGTTCACCACACGGCCGTGCCACCTTAGCAGGCTCGAACACGGCCTCGAGCTCGATTCACACGGGTGTGTCCCTGCCATGGCCAAGATGAGTTTCATTCGGATTAGGATACTTGTGGGCCAAGTAAGGCATCCCGAAAGCCTATATAAACACCCTAGAGGGCAACCTAAAGGGGGAGTCGACAGAAGCCTTCTGTCAGGGCTTTTTACAAGGGGTGAAGCCAGAGAGGGCTGAAGACAGGAAATTACTCAAAGAAAGCCAGTTGATTCATCCCAGAAGCCGAAATCACACTCAAGATGGAAGATCTTCCCTTCAATTTCCTTCAGGGGGTTTTAGGGTTTTTCTTATGTTTTGTTATTTACTTTCTTCTGAGATGTATTCTTTATTAAACATTAACTAAACCCCCTAAATACTTGAGTGGGATGAAACCTAAGACGGATCTTGTTATTGTTTTTTGAACTGTATGATAAATACTTGATTTTTTCTTAATTATGTGTTCTTAATTCTTGCTTTAATATTTCAGGATATTGATTCAAGTATTGATGTGCTTAGGCAGTGGAGCAAAAGTCCATGTTTAAGAGTAGATCTAGCATAGTTAAGCGAAGTTGATCGCAGCCCTAGAGATAGGATGACGAAAATCTACCGGATTAGGGTCAAACCTAATATGGGAGTCCATAGATCGAGTTAATGCAACACTAGGGGTTTTAATTAGAAAGAGATTTCAATTAATCAACCTAGGGTTAGACGTTATTAGTCTCGAAAGGGATAATAATATAGATTAGGGAATCCTACGGATCAAGTCAAGTGAATAAATCGTCTGGTTCATAGTTAAGTAATAAGTGAAGTTTAGGTGGATTCTTTCTCGGGTATTATCTTAATCAACTGGTTTTCCCAAAATTATTTTCCCAATTCACTCTTTGTGTCTTAGCATCCTTAGTTTAGTAATTAGTTAATTAAACATCGATTCCCTCAATACTTAGGCTAGATAATAAAAAGATAGTAACTACTAGTACTCTTAGTCCTTGAGGATACGATATTTCTGGTCTTGCCATAGCTATACTACCGAACGATAGGTGCACTTGCCTTATTCGTTGTCATAGTTAGTTTGGACACGATCAAAGAGCCGGTTAAGATTTTGGCACAAGAAGTCAAAAAGTTAAGAAATAAAAGTATAGCCCTTGTGAAAGTACTATGGCAAAGACATGGGGTGGAAGAGGCTACATGGGAGCCCGAGGAGGCTATGAGAAACCAATATCCCAACCTTTTTACCGGTAAGATTTTCGGGGACGAAAATCCCTAAGGGGGAGAATTGTAACAGCCCGATTTTGGGGCTAGTCGAAATAGTGGTTTCGAAACCACCAATCCGAGGTTGGAGAAATTAGTTTTAATATTATTTTATGTGTTATAGCATGATTATAGGAGTACATGAAAATTTTGGTGCATTAATTTTAGTGATTGCATGCTTAATTGCTAAAAAGGATTAAATCGCATAAAGTGCAAAAGTGTTGTCCTACAAGCTAAAGGTGCCTAATAGCTATAGAATATTAAATTGGAGGTCCTTAATGTGCAATTAGACCCTTAGAAATAGGGCTGGCCGGCCATAGGGGACAAATAATGTCAAAATTGGTCAAAGTTGTTGGATTAGGTGGATTAAATTGATGAAATAAAATAAAATAAAGAAAAAGATGATATCACCCTATTCATTCATCTTCTTCCACCAAAAATATCAGCCAAGGAGGGGTTTTGAGAGCCTAAATTTTTCAGCAACTTCTCACCCTTGAAAGTAAGTGATTTTGGTGGTCTTTCTTGAAAATTTTGGTACTTTTGGGACCCTTGTAGCATGATCTAGCTAATGAGGGGACTATTTTGCAAGAGTCTAAGGTTTTGACATGTGAGTATTCATGTTTTTTTCTAAAATTTTATGGAAGAAAATGAATCTTTGTTGTTAAATAAACAACTTTTGTGAAAGGGGTCTCCATGAAAACACCTAAAATGACCTTTTTGTAAATGTTGTAAAATAGGTGGTAAATGTGTGAAATAATTGGTATTGTGAGATGCTATAAGAGTAATAAATGTTCAACTAGCCTTGTTAAAGAAGGAAATTTGATTAGAATCGATTTACGAGCCTAGGGGCAAAATCATAATTTTGTGAAAGTCTAAGGGCAAAATTGTATTTTTTGCCAAAGTATGATTCATGGGTTATTTTAGTCAATATGGTTATTAAACAAGTGAAATTGTTATTATAGATCAAGAAACACGAAGCCCGGACCGAAATCGAGGCAATGACAAAGTCGTGGACTAAATTAAACAATTCCACATATATTTTGGTACCGAGGTAAGTTTGTGTGAAATTAAAGCTACATAATGCTATTATATTCTTAATTGCTTGATATCATGAGAAATTTGTATTATTTCTATGAAATTGATTAATGATGCCTCGATGAAAGTATAATGAAATTATGTAAAGTTGAAATCCCGGTTGAACATTAAGAATAGCAAGGATACCATTGTCACAATATGAGATAAAGAAGGTCCCGTATAAGACCATGTCTGGGACATGGCCTTGACACCAAAGGGAGATCTCGTGTAAGACCATGTCTGGGACATGGCATCGACATTGACATACGATCTCGTATAAGACCATATCTGAGATATAGCATCGACATCGAGATATGAAATCCCGTGTAAGACCATAACTGGGATATGACATTGACATTGAGATATGGTCCCATGTAAGACCATATCTGGGATATGGCATTGGCATCGGGTTACATGTATGATGAGATTGAGTATCCTTTGATATTCCAAGTAGTTCAACGGGTAAAGAACTAAATTTATGTTGAATATAGCAAAGAGCTAAGTCTATGTTCAAGAGAATAAAAGTGCTAAACTTATGTGATGAAGTGATACAGGTACCCATGAGTAACATACGAGTAATAAATGCAAAATGTGATATGTGAGTTGGCAAGAGTAAGCATGAGTAAGTTATGCTGATGTGCTTGAGAACTTGTGTATTATTTAATGTGATGAATGGATGTTATTATGAACCTTTATGTTACTATTTATTTCATGCAAACTTACTAAGATTTATGCTTACTCACTCTCTTTTCTCTATTCCTTGTAGTATCGCCAAGCTAGCTCAAGGATCGTAGGACGTCGGAGTTCGGATCACACTATCAACTTCTCTTTGGTATAGTGAAGTTTGATTTATTTTGAGTATGGCATGTATAGGAACTTGGTTATTTTGTGTTATGTCATATTTGTTAGCCAATGTGTGGCTATTAATGTCATTAAATTCATTTTGTAAATGGTCATTGGAAATTGGCCAATACTTGACAAGTTTATATATTCAATGATGATGAAGTTCATGAAGTGCAAGCTTGTGTGATGGGATGAGTAATGAGTAAAGTATACACATGATTAATGTAGTGTAAACCTATGTGTGGATGACTTGATTGTGGGTATTAGAAGTGCCTTATGGTCATGATGTATGTTGCATTGAAATGGTATAAGTGTGGTGGCTTTTTAGGGTGGCAATTGGCTTGGTAGATAGCCTTACAATTTTCCACACGGGTAGACACACGGGCGTGTGTCTAGGCCGTGTGTGTTACACGGTCAGCCCTATGGGCGTGTTTATAGGCTGTGTGGCCCCCTGCATGCTAAGTTGGCAAGTCAGTATACCTAGTACTAACCACACGGGCTGAAACACCACCGTGTGTCTCAACCGTGTGGAAGACACGGCCATAGAGAATGGGCGTGTGCCCAAGCCGTGTGAAGTCTGCACCTAAATTTGGGAATTTAATTCGCCACACGGACGTGTGCCTTGGCCGTGTGACCTAAATGGGTTGATGACGTCATAAACAAAATGTCAAGGTTTTCACACACGGGTGAAGACACGGGCGTGTCATGGCCGTTTGAGGGACACGGGCCATAGAAATGGGCCTGTGTCTGGCCGTGTGAAAACCCCTGAAGGTTCGAATTGAAAAATAAAATCCACATGGACTAGGGACATGGGCGTGGGTGACCACACAGCCTGCCCACACTGACGTGTTCCGCTCCACACGGACGTGTGGCCTTGTTTTGTGTAAAAGTTTCCTAAGTGTTCGAAAGTTTCTGGTTCAGTCCCGAACTACTCCGTAAGAAAGTTTAGGGTCTCGTAGACCTATAAGAGGGACCTTATGATTTTGAGTGCAAAGTTTTAAGTTGAAAAGAAATTTTGTGGCCCGATGTTGTATGTTTGAGTAAGTTAAGTCCGGTAATGTCTCGTACCCGGTTCCGGTGTTGAATACGGGTAAAAGGATGTTACAAGTATCAATTTCATAGTCAACGTGCTTTTGTGTAACAGTTTCAAAGACATGATTTTCATGTAATCACTATTAAAAATAGTAATCAAGGCATTCTTACAATTTCATATATCTCACGAACATATAATCAATTAACTAGTAATGTAGTCTTAATCATCCTTATAGGGGCTCTAACATATAAGGAGTCAAACATTTCAAAATAGTGGGAAAATGGTGGAATAGGAAGTCACACGGCAGTGTGGGGAGGCCATGTGAAAGGGAATAGCCCGTGTTACTAAGGTACAAGTTCGTATGAGGCAACCGTGTAACTCACTATGGCCGTCTGCAAATCGATAACTTTTTTCCCAACAATGGTCACACGACCATGTGTCAGGCCGTGTAACCCATTCTAGTCCGTGTGGCCCTACTTTAACCCTAACAAAATAGTGACACACGACCGTTCTAACCGCCCATGTGCGCCGCATGCCTATCTGGGCAAGTTGTGTGGCCCAAAATCCACATTTGGTTTGCCATCTTTTGGCTATAACTCACACCTGAAATCCATAATTCTGAGGCAAAATCGCAAAATCACAGCTTCTAAAACCTAGATCTGACTAGATCTAGTACAGGTCTGTACCTAACAATAATAACAATCGTTTAGCAATAACCCCTTACAATAAATAATTGATCAAATCCAGTTAGATCAGAGAAACTACTTACTCTATTAGCCTACAATGGATCCACGACCAACAATCCAGTGCTACTAGTGATCTGAACTGTTTGGAACTGTACCTTCAAACATTCCCAATCAGAGAAAGAAACAGTGAGTTTCATCCATGCCTTGAACACCACCGGTTGGCCACTACAGAAATTAGAAGAGAAGATAAAAAACAACAATTAAATGCGTTGAAACCACACTTACACTATCCATCTTAGACTCGGAATGTAGATATTAGGCTTTGATAGGGAAAGAAAGAATTGTAAATTGAGGAAGAAGGAAAAAAATGGTCAAAGGGGCGACAATAAGGTGTCAATTGCTTTAAAGGCAAGGGGTGGCACCCAAGGGATTTTGAGCAAAAATTCAATAATCTAAAATTATGCAGGTGAGGGGAATCTAACTCAGGTTCTCAAGAGAAGGAAGGAAGCTTTTAACCATTGAGCTAAACTTATTACTTCACATTTTCTACAAAATTAAAACCAAAAATTAAGGATGTTACAACTCTTCCCCCCTTAAAAAAATTTCGGCTTTAAAATTTACCTCATTCGAATAGATGAGGATACTGTTGATGAACTGAGTCCTCTGGCTCCCAAGTAGATTCATTGGTACCATGGTTCCGCCAAAGGACCTTAAACAAAGGAATTTTCTTCCTCTTAAGAACCTTAACTTCTCAATCCAAAATTCAAAAATTCAAACAGGCTCGTGCTTAAAAGACAGAGATGGGTCGAATCGATACAGTCTCAACATCGAGACATGGAAAACATCATGAATTTGATCCAACTCTGGAGGCAACTCAAGCTGATGAATTACCAGACTAACCCTCTTAAGTATCTGACAGGGTCCAATAAACCAATAGCTTAACTTTCCCTTTCGAACAAACCTCAAAACCTTTCTCCCCGAAGAGACCTTAAGGAAAACTTGATCCCCAAAACTGAACTCGGTATCTTTTCGCTTCAGATCAGCATAAGACTTTTTTCTATTCGAAGCCTTCTTTAACCTGTCATGAATTAAACGAACCATACCCTCAGTTTCCTTAACCAAATCTGGACCCAACATCTTTTTCTCGTCCAACTTAGTCCAACATAAGGGTGTCTGATACTTATGACCATAAAGAGTCTTGTAAGGTGTCATCTGAATACTAGACTTAAAGTTGTTATAGTAGGCGAACTGAGCCAATGGCAGATGCTCCTCCCAACTACCTTGAAAATAAAAAAATACAACTTTTCAGCATATCCTCCAAAATCTGTATAACCCTCTCAAATTGGCCATCACACTGTAGATGGAATGTTGTACTGAAATCCAATCGAGAACCCAAAGCTTCATGCAACTTTTTTCCAAAATCGAGACGTAAAGTGAGGATCCCAATCTGAAATAATGAACATTGGCACCCCATGCAATTTCACTATCTCGGCAATGTAGAGTTTAGCCAACTTTTAAAAAGAGAAATCAATATGAACCGGTATTAAATGAGTAGACTTGGCCAGCCTATCCACAATGACCCACACTAAATCTTTATTAGTAGGTGTTAAAGGTAACCCACTAATAAAGTCCATGGTCAAACTCTCCCACTTCCACTACGAAATTTTGATCGACTACAATAACCTACACGAAAACTGATGTTCGGCCTCAAACTATTGACAAGTCAGACACTTGGACACATAGCCTATTACCTCTCACTTCAAACTAGGTCACCAATATAATTCCCTCAAATCTCAATACATCTTAACACCTCCAAGATGCATAACGTAAGGGCTACTATAAGCTTCCCAAAGTATAGACTATTTCAAATCCCGGTCATCATGCACACAATACCTACCTCTAAAACATAAAACACCCACTGAATTAATCTTAAAGTCCTCAATCAAACCATCCTTAACCTGTTTAAACCGAAGTATTAAAGAAACATCAAGTGGCTGCTTATCCTTAATTTCCTGAACCAATGTAGACTTCATCTACAACTCATCTAAAATACCCCCATCATCATACAAACCCAGTCAGGTGATCATAACTCTTAATTTGGACATCGCCAATCTACTAAAGGCATCATCTACCACATTTTCCTTTCTAGGGTGATACTCAATCGTGCAGGCATAATATTCTAGTAGCTCGATCTATCGACATTGTCCCAAATTAAGCTCTTTATAAGAAATGAGTTATTTAATGCTCTTGTGATCCGTGTAAACAATAAACTTCTCACCTTAAAAATAATGTTTCCATATCTTACGAGCGAAGAGACAACAGCCGCCAACTCTAAGTCATGAGTTGGATAGTTGCACTCATGAGGTTTAAGTTGCCTCGAGGAATAAGCTACCACCTTGCCTCCTTGCATCAAAACACAACCAAGTCCAACGTGTAATGCATCACTATAGACAACATAACCTTTACCGAATTCCGGTTGACTCAAAATTAGGACTTAAGTCAACACAAATTTCAACTTTTTGAAACTGTCCTACTGATCACCTATCCACTTAAAGGGAGCGGTCATCCTTAACACCTTAGTTAAGGGAGATGCAATCAAGGAAAAACCCTCCACAAAACTTGAGTAATATCCCGCCAAATTGAGAAAACATCGAATCTCTGAAGCACTCTTCAACTATTTCCAATCTAAAATGGCTTCAATCTTCTTCGGATCCACACAAATACCCTTAGCAAACACCAAATGCCCCAAAAACATAACCTCGTTCAACCAGAATTCACATTTACTAGGCTTAGCAAAAAGCTTCTTTTCCATGAATATTCTGCAGAACTACCTTTAGATGCTCATCGTGCTTAGACTCAAACTTATAATACACCAATATATCGTCCATGAACGCAATGAAAAACTAGTCGAGGAAATGCTAAAAAACCCGATTAATGAGATCCATGAATGCAGTTGGAGCATTTGTTAATCCAAAGGGCATAACTAGGAACTCGTAATGATCGTAAGGAATCCTGAATGCAATCTTAGGAACATCGGATTCTTTCACTTTGAGCTGATAATACCTGGACCTCAAGTCAATCTTGGAAAAGACTATAGCACTCTTAAACTGGTCAAATAGATCATCGATCCTGGGCAAGGGGTACTTATTCCTTACTGTCAACTTATTCAATTGCCTATGTTTAAAGAACAATCTAAGCGACCCATCTTTCTTTTTAACGAAGAGAACCGGTGCACCCCATGGTGAAACATTAGGTCTTATGAAACCCCGATCCAAAAGCTCTTGGAGTTGCACCTTCAGCTCTTTCAATTCTTTGGGCGTCATGCGATAGGGAACAATGGACACTGGTGCTGTACCTGGCAGCAACTCAAATCCAAATTTCACTTCCCGCTCTAGAGGTAACCTTGGCAACTCCTCAAGAAAGACGCTGGGAAATTTCCTAACTGTGCGGATACTGTCTACTAAAGAACTAGGTGCACTTACATCTCGGACATAAGCCAAAATGCCTCACATCCTTTCTGGACCATTTTCTCCGCTACCATAACAAAGACCACACTTGATAGATAATTTTGGCACTCACCAACCATAACATTTTCTTTTCGGTCACTATCTTCAATGTTACCCTTTTTAAAGCATAATCCAAACTAACTTGGTACTCGACCAACCAGTCCATCCCCAAAATCATATCAAACTCATTAAAAGGTACCTCCATCAAGTCTTTCGAAAAAAACTTCCCCTTGGATCTCCAATGGACACTTTGTATAAATTTTGTCTACATTCACAGATTGTCTTAGAGGGCTAACTACAGTAATAGTGCTAGCAATTTTCTCTACCTTAACTCCCAGTTTAGCAACCATATCACATGCAATATACGAATGTGTAAATCCAATATCTATCACTGCAAAGTAAAGAACTGAATGGATAAAGAATGTACCTGTTATCACATTAGCTGCATCCATGTCCTCTCGGCGCTTAGCCGTATAGACCAAGGTAGGCTGCCTAGCTTCGGCTCAAAGTACACCCTAATCCGGTGCCCTTTGCCTCTGATTACCATTACGGTTCTGAACACGACCCCTATGAGGAAATTGATTACCCCTCTGATTTTGTATTCTATTTTGACCCTGACTTTGTGTGGTGTTTGCATCTAATTTACCCAACGGAGACAGTCCTTAACCCTGCGTTCAACTGAACCACAATCCAAAAAGACTTCCAACATTTTCTAGCATTCGCCCGAATGGTGTTTATCATAGTACCATATAGCAGAACTCCACCAACCCCAGTAACTACAACTACATTATTCTACGGTGGCCTAACTTCTCTAGCCCGCTTCACAAGTCGCAAATTTGGGTCAACGGGATGAGATTCCCTCTTAGGTTGAACCTTATTCTTGTCCCTCCTCTTATGCCTCAAGCACTTAATCTCCTCCACAATTTTGTTCTTCTCGACCAAAGCCTCAAACACAGGCTCCTAATGAGGAGCTACCTGAACCCTTAAATTATACCTCAAGCCATTCTCGAAATGCAAACTCTTGTCTTGCTCAGTCCCCACCATACCAAGTGAATAACGGATCAACCTTAAGAACTCAGTCTCATACTTAGAGACTGACATGTCGCCCTGCTTAAGTTCTATAAATTCCAACCGTCGGGGCTCAACATAACGAGTTCCCAGAAACTTCCTCTAAAAAGCATCCTAAAAATATACCCAATTGATACGCTCAGGTAGCATACCCCTAACTACTGATTGCCACAATTTGTAGGCCTCATCCCTCAACAAGGATACAGTACCCTTGAGTTTTTGCTCGGGAGTGCAGTCCAAATCCTCTAATATAAGCTCAGTAGTCTCCAGCAAACACTCAACCAATATAGGGGTTGTCCAAGCAATACCCCTAAACAATTTTGCCCCGTTCGAACAGAGCCTCTCAACAACTAACTTATGACTACAACTACTAGATTGGGCCCAGCTACCCTATACAATACCCTCAACAAGGCCTGGGTTACTGCATCATCTTCATCATCCCCATTATTCTGATTTCCACCCTCAGCATTGGGCGCATCAATTTTCTCATTTATTTTTGATCGTTGGTATCGATAGTCTTAATATTTATATAATGAATGATCTAGCCTAAAAACTAACTATCACCACAATTGAGGCAAGTGCACCTATCGAACAATAGTATAGCTTAGTGGCAAGACCGGATTGTCGAACCCAAAGGAACCAAAAGTACTAATACTGACTTTCTTTTTATTATTTAGCCTAAAGATTAAGGGATGTGTTATTTATTCTAAAATTAACTAACTACTAAGCTAAAGATGCTAAGACGAAGAGAATGAATTGGGAAAATACTTGTGGGAAAAACCAATTGATTAAGACAATACCCAAGGAGGAATCCACCTAGACTTCACTTGTTATTTAACTCTGAACCAGACGATTTATTCACTTGAGTTGATCCGTAGGATTCCCTAATTTATATTAATACCTCTCTCGAGGCTACTAACGTCTAACCCTAGGTTGATTAATTGAAATCTCTTTCTAATTAAAACCCCTAGAATTGCATTAACTCGATCTATGGACTCCCATGTTAGGTTTGACCCTAATCTGACAGATTTTCGTCATCCTATCTCTAGGGTTGCGATCAACTCCGCTTAATTATGCTAGATCTACTCTTAGACAGGGTCTATTCCTCCTCTTCCTAAGCACATCAATAATTGAATCAATATCCTGAACTATCAAAACAAGAATTAAGAACACATAATTAAGAACAAATCAAGTATTTATCATATAGTTCAGATAACAATAACAAGATCCATCTTAGGTTTCATCCCCCTCAGGTATCTGGGGGGTTTAGTTCATAATCATAAAAGAATACATCTCAGAAGAAAAGATAAAACAAAACATAAGAAAACCCTAAAACCCCTGAAGGAATTGAAGGAGAGATCCTCCGTCTTGAGTATGATTTCAGCTTCTTGAGATGAATCAACTGGCTTTCTTCGAGTAAATCCAATAATTCTAGCCTCTCTAGCTTGGCTCCTTGGCCTAGCTGGACGCCCCCGACAGAAGGCTTCTATCCACTCCCTTTTAGGTTGGCCTTTAGGGTGTTTATATAGGCTTTTGGAATGTCTTTCTTTGCCTCTAAGTATCCTAATCTGAGTGAAATTCCTCTTTGCGATGGCAGGGACACGCCCGTGCAACACGCCCGTGTGAATCGAATTGTAGACCGTGGTTGGGTCTGCTAGGGAGGCATGGCCGTGTGGTGAAACCCCAAGCCTTGTTGATTTTCTACTTTGGCCTATTTGGTCCGTTTTGGCCCGTTTCTCGTTCTTTTCATCCTCCGGTGCTTTCCTAAGTATAAAACATAAAATTAAAGGATTAGAAGCACCAAATTCCACAATTCAGGGAATAAATCATCCAAAAGTATGCTAAATGTGGGATTAAAATATGAACATATTACGGTTTATCAAATACCCCCACACTTAAGCTTTTGCTTGTCCTCAAGCAAAATTCTCAACTTACAATTAAAACGAACTTCCTCAATTCATAACCTTCATCAACAGTGTTTCATCATAATTCATAGGTAACTCATACATTGATAATTTAACCGGAAGGTTCCTAAAGATTCAAACAATCAAAGTCATAGTTTTTATAGTATGAAAAAATAAGTGTTTCCCCTTACCTAAATAATTACCTTTAATTCAAAATCGACAAAAATTGACCTCCTCACTAAAGATTCACTCAAAGTGTTTAAGGTTCAAAAATAAGCACTCAGAAGTCGAACATGAAAAGTTAATCCCATAGGCTTGCATGAAAATCAAATCTCCACCACTATAATATGAGATGATACACAAATCAAAAGGTCTTTAAAAAGGTTTGTAACGGGGCTTGGGTTAAAGGTGTGGATAAAGGCTTGAATTAGAGGGTTAGTATCGAGACTGATTTGACAAATTACCTAACTAAAAAGTTGTACTAATACTAAATAATTACATCACGGAAACTTAATACTAATAACATGAGCTTCTTCTAAAGATAATGAAATTAACAGTTTGAGCTCAAATAACATAGAACTAATAATGAATATACTTCGTTTTTTTTAAGAACAAATCAAGTAATAAAAGATGGATTCAACTATTGAAATGAATAAAATAATTAGGCAACCGATCAAATCAAAACTCGATATAAGGGTGGTTAAGAAAAATGGTGATAACAAATACAAAGTGGGTTTTGGGTTAATATTAATGGGTGAGTCAATAAAAAGGGTTGTTAGGATTCAAAAGGGTTCACTAGGGGTTAATTGTGAAGGTAGGCTTTTAGTGGAGTAAGTGGGTTAAAACCTAAGTGCCTTTATCATCTTAGTATATCAAATCAAAGGTGTGGCCTCGACATGTTTAATCGAAGCAAGTTCTAGAATAACAAATCAATGTTGACACACTCATAATCAATAAAGTGAGCATGAAAAGAAATGTTCTCTAAAAGGCTCAAAATCTCACAACAATTATGGCTTTTTGATATCAACCTCGTAAATTTCAAACTTCAAGGTAATAATTAGATTCAGGTAGACAACCTAACAAATTTTTACTTCTGAAAATAGACTTATCATGCTTGATTCTCTACCATCTTAAAGTTTAAATCATCAATGTACAATTAACTATGACTTAATCCAAGACACATCAGTGAAAATCATAAATCAAAGGAAATTTCATTCTAATCATAATATGAGGAAATTACTTAAGAACAAGACATAATTCAGGGATTTGAGAATAATGCAAAAAGTTAGGAACTTTTAAGATTCACCCCCCACACTTAAGATGTACATTGTCCTCAATGTACAAAGATATATAAAACAATATGGTAGAAAATCAAAAGATAGGGATAGAAGTGAAACTCCCTGAATTTAGGATGGGTTCCTTGAGTTGGAAGTGTGGAAACTTGATTCGGAGGTGAAAGATAAGTTGGAGGAGGCGTCTCTGGTGGTGGTATGGTGGCTGCCCACAACCGCTGCGCTAAATGAAGAAATTGGGTAGCTCGTGAAGGAAAAACCAGGAAATAATAAGAAAAATTCAAAATAAAATAATTATGTATTTAAGGACAAGGAAGATAAAGATAAGGAAAATAATGGAGAAGAGAAAAGACATAGGTAAAATAAATGGACTTAAATGTCCTTGGCTTGGCGAGTAAATGAAGCGGCCGGCATGAACTTATGTGGCTTGGTCTCACACGGGATGACTGTGCTAGGGTCCCTTCATTTCTTTGGCATTGATAATGTTAAAACGGAGATTTTGGGGAAGGAGAATGAGAGAAAATGGAAAGGGGGGAAGAGTGTAAAGGGTATGGATGAAAGGGAATGGGTGAGAAAGGGAACAAGGGGTGTTTTAAATAGAAGTTTCAAATCTGGTACATCCCCACGCCCGTGTACTATGGGCGTGTTGAGTCACACGGTCATGTCACACGGCCGTGTTGTGCTTCGTTCGTTTCTCCCACGCCCGTTTCGTGATCACCACGCCCATGTTTGATAAAAAAGTGTTGACCACGGCTGTATCGCACGGTCGTGGTATGTAGTCAGAGCCCGTGTATCTTTCTCAGTGTCAGCCACGGCCATATTGCACTGCCGTGGCAGTTTATAACCGTCCGTGATCTGGGGATCTTTCGTCATTGGCTTGTACAACCTCTGCCATGTCAGTACAAAAATCGGTGGTGTCCACACGGCCACGGCCATGACCATGTGCAGGGCCGTGTGGTATGGAAATCTGCACTTTTGTTAGTTAATAGTTAGATGCTAAAAAGGAGAAATAAAAGTAGAAATAAATGTAAAAATAAACGGAGGTAGTGCTCGGGTTGCCTCTCGAGAAGCGCTTGTTTAAAGTATTAAGCTAGACTTACCTCTCATTCGCATATTCAGGGTGGTTTGAAGAGTTGAACATCCTCTTTCATGCTACCAGTTCTACTATCATGATATAACTCGAGTCGAGTGGCGTTTACCTTAAAAGTGCCGAATTCAGAGTGAGTTACCTCGACCGTTCCATATGAGAAGACATTGCGTACCTCGAGAGGGACTTCTTCAGTTGTATTCAAGTCTGATGTGTTGATTCGAGGGTCTTCCTTATTCAACAATACCTGATCTCCTATCTTGAAATGATTTTTTGTTCCTAATAGCGCGTCTGGGGGTTCCCTTGGTTTTGCTTCGTGCGATTTTGCTTTCTCTTTGAAAAGTGTCTTCCACTCGTCTAGTTCATCAATATGAAGCCTTCGTTCCTCATGGGTTATTTCTTTGTTGGCATGAGGTATCAGATCTGGCTCAGTTGTGTTGTTCCGTAGTGCTTACTGAAAAGAAGGTTTAACCGAATGGTCATTAATAAAATTAATTTTCTCACCTTTATTACTTGATGTCCTAGCCGAGTCAAGAGCTTGAAGAGTGACTGTCTCGTCTTCTACACAAAGTATGAGTTCGCCTGTATCAATGTCAATTTTTGTTCTAGCAGTTGCTAAAAAGGGTCTTCCTAAAATTAAAGGGATCGTGTTGTCCTCATCCATGTCTAAAACAAGAAATCTACTGGGAATACGAATTTATAAATTTTTACGAGTACATCTTCAACTATACCCCTAGGAATTCTAATAGTTTTATCAGCTAATTGAATGCTCATCCTAGTTTGTTTGGGTTTCCCTAGACCTAGCTGTTTAAACATTTTATAAGGCATAACATTTATACTTGCCCCTAAATCAGCTAAAGCATTATCAACCGATAAACTACCAATTAAGCACGGAATTGCAAAACTCCCTGGATCTTTTAATTTCCGTGGTAGTCGATTTTGCAACATTGCTGAGCATACTGCGTTTAGTTCCACATGCGACTCCTCGTCTAACTTTCGTTTGTTTGTCAGAAGCTCTTTTAAAAATTTCCTTGAATCTGGCATCTGAGAAAGAGCTTCAAGAAACGGTAAGTTGATATGTAATTTCTTTAAAAGTTTAAGAAATTTACCGAATTGTTCCTCTGTGTGGTCTTTCTTTATCGAATTGGGGTATGGCACACGAGGTTGGTACTCTGTAATTACCGGGTTTGGTTTATCATGGCTTACCTCAACCTTACCTTCCTCTACCACATTCTCTTGCTTCAATTTTGGTTCATCTAACCCTTCACTATCGTGAGAAGTTATTGCTTGCGGTTGCTCTCTTGGGTTAGTTTCGGTGTTGCTAGGCAAGATACCTTGTGGTCTTTCTGAGATCAGCTTAGCAAGCTGACCTATTTGGTTCACGATCCCTTGAATTGATGCCTGCTGATTTTTGAGCATTGTCTCGTTGTTTTGAAAACGAGTTTCTGACACCACGGTAAATTTTGTTAGCATCGCCTCAAGGTTCGGCTTCTTTTCCTGCTGGTAAGGTGGTTGTTGAAAGCCTGGGAGGGGTTGTTGTCTCTGATTTCCTTGGCCATCCCACGAGAAATTGGAATGGTTCCACCAACCTGCATTATAAGTGTTACTATAGGGATTATTTTGAGGTCTAGAATAGTTACCCATATAGTTGACTTGTTCGTTCTCTGTGCTAGGGTTGTAAGATAGATATTCTTTATTGTTCAACCCTCCTCCATTTATATCTTTGTATCAGACAGGATGTACTGCGTAGAACCATACCAACCATCAAATTTTTATTTAAAAGCTCTACTGGTTAGATAACATGGTGACCGCGTCAAGGTTGAAAACACCGGCTGCTTTATTAGGCATTTTCCTCATGTCTTGCCATTGATAATTATTCAATGACATCTCTTCGGTTTCTGCGAGTGGTATGTTTTATATCACTGTCAAAAATCGAGGGTCCTGACGGGTTTCTTCTAGTCATAAACTAGAAATACCTGCCAGAAGCAAAGAAAGAGAAAAATTAGCACAGTTGAAATAAAATAAAAATAAAAATAAATTGTAAATAAATAAAATGGCTAAAGAAATAAAAATTAAGCGTTCTTAATATTTTGGTTCCCCAGCAATGGCGCCAAAAACTTGATCGTTGGTATCGATAGTCTTAATATTTATATAATGAAAGATCTAGCCTAGAAACTAAATATCACCACGATTGAGGCAAGTGCACCTATCGAACAGTAGTATAGCTTAGTGGCAAGACCAGATTGTCGAACCCAAAGGAACCAAAAGTACTAATACAGACTTTCTTTTTATTATTTAGCCTAAAGATTAAGGGATGTGTTATTTATTCAAAAATTAACTAACTACTAAGCTAAAGATGCTAAGACGAAGAGAATGAATTGGGGAAATACTTGTGGGAAAAACCAATTGATTAAGACAATACCCAAGGAAGAATCCACCTAGACTTCACTTGTTATTTAACTCTGAACCAGACGATTTATTCATTTGACTTGATCCATAGGATTCCTTAATTTATATTAATACCTCTCTCGAGGCTACTAACGTCTAACTCTAGGTTGATTAATTGAAATATTTTCTAATTAAAACACCTAGAATTGCATTAACTCAATCTATGGACTCCCATATTAGGTTTGACCCTAATCCGACAGATTTTCCTCATCCTATCTCTAGGGTTGCAATCAACTCCGCTTAATTATGCTAGATCTTCTCTTAGACAGGGTCTATTCTTCCTCTGCCTAAGCACATCAATACTTGAATCAATATCCTGAAATATCAAAACAAGAATTAAGAACACATAATTAAGAACAAATCAAGTATTTATCATATAGTTCAGAAAACAATAACAAGATCCATCTTAGGTTTCATCCTCTGTATCACGAGGGTTTAGTTCATAATCATAAAAGAATACATCTCAGAAGAAAAGATAAAACAAAACATAAGAAAACCCTAAAACCCCTTAAAGGAATTGAAGGAGAGATCCTCCGTCTTGAGTATGATTTCGGCTTGTTGAGATGAATCAAGTGGCTTTCTTCGAGTAAATCCCACAATTCTAGCCTCTCTGGCTTAGCTCCTTGGCCTAGCTGGACGCCCCCGACAGAAGGCTTCTGTCCACTCCCTTTTAGGTTGGCCTTTAGGGTTTTTATATAGGCTTTTGGAATGTCTTTCTTTGCCTCTAAGTATCCTAATCCGAGTGAAATTCCTCTTTACGACGGTAGGGACACGCCCGTGCAACACTCCCGTGTGAATCGAATTGTAGACCGTGGTTGGGTCTGCTAGGGAGGCACGGCCGTGTGGTGAAACCCCAAGCCGTGTTGATTTTCTACTTTGGCTTATTTGGTCCGTTTTTGGCCCGTTTCTCGTTCTTTTCATCCTCCGGTGCTTTCCTAAGTATAAAACATAAAATTAAAGGATTAGAAGCACCAAATTCCACAATTCAGGGAATAAATCATCCAAAAGTATACTAAATGTGGGATTAAAATATGAACATATTACGGTTTATCAATTTCCAAATCAGACAGACGTTTCAACGTAGCAGATGACTCAGTAGTATTTCAACGGCAACTAACATCGGCTTCTCCGCCTTGTTTTCTTTTAAAGATTATTATATATATTTTTGAAAATTCATGTGGCTTGTTTTTCCCAAAATATCCCTCGTTTCAAATGTATGCATGTAGACCCATTTTAACAAAGAAGTCAAGCTGAGTTCATGAACTTCACTTTGATACCACCAAACGTAACCTCCCATCTCAACCTAGACGTTATGATCGAATCGTAGAGGCTACTTTAGCCACCAGAGTGGCTAACAAACTCCAAACACTTTTCGAAGAAAACCCCTAACTCATCTAATTTTTGGAAAATGCATTTGTTTCTTAGGTTAAGCTAAAATATTCATTCTATAGGTTATTCCATCTTAGAATTCATTATACTAATAAAGGTAAACATCTTTGTGAAATCATAACATTGACGACTCATTTCATATTACCATGAACACAAATATTGTAGCGGAAATAAACCATGTCAGATTTTACTTAGTCCAGATAGCATGCATTTATCAGTTATTAAGTCTGAACTATTCAAACATGTGATGCATGCATTAAATACTCCCCCAAAATAAAAGTTACCAAGCCATAACCCAGTTTAATAATTTACAGTCCAAAAACCAGTAGAAAATTATAAAGAAATTATTTAATATAAAAATAGTCCGATGTCCGAGATTCGTCCCAATGCCGAGCCTAATCCTAGTTTTGAGCATCACTTTAGAAGTGGAAAACTAATATATGAGCTTAAGAAAGCTCAGTGTGAATCTAATCAAAACTATACATGCAAACAATCAGAATACCTAACATCATAGTAAACAATACATACAACTACCAAGGCATAACAAATTATGTATAAGGCATGCTCAATGAAACAGTGCAATAATTGCACCCATCCATCCGCTACACACTATGAGTTTTGCAAAACCCATCTACCAGACTCCAAATAGTACGAGCTTAAAGCTCGATGTGGTTCAACAACTAGTAACAGTAAAGTAGAATAACTGACAGTATAATTGTAGACAGTATTGCCAATATTGTGGTCAAACCACCAGTAAAGCATGATAATACGCTGCCAATAGTTGTGAATACACAACGATTTTTGCAGATAAAAGTTGTTAGTAAATGCGATTAAATCGCCCAATCTCCTCAGTACTTCGATGTAGTGCACTAAAATAAGTTGAACTTTAACTGTTGTCGATACTCCACGGAACTCCTCTGTCATCAAACAAACCCAACCTCATGCAGTGCATAATCACATCCCAATCATGCATCATATCAAGCTAAATAGTACAATACCAGTAACAGAATCATATCAATCATGTAGCATAGCATGCTAGACAGTACATTAACAATATTAAGTTCATAGTCAACATGCTTTGATATAATAGTTTTAGAGACATGATCTTCATGTAATCACTATTAATAATAGCAATCAAGGCATGCATACTTACAAAAAATTCCATATCAATTATGAACATAATATAACCTATTAATTAGTAATGTAGTCTTAATCATGCTAATAGGGGCTCCAACATAGAGGGAGTCACACAGGGACTAAAACGAAACATATCGCAAAATAGTGGGAAAATGGTGGAATAGGAGGTCACACGGCGGTGTGGGGAGGCCATGTGAGAGGGTATAGCCCGTGTTACTAAGGTACACGGCCGTGTAACTCACTGTGACCATGTGAAAATCAATAACTTTTTTTCCCAAAGGTGGTCACACGACCATGTGCCAGGTTGTATAACCCTCTTTAAACTGTGTAGCCTACTTTAACCTTAAGAAAAAAAAGGCACACGACTGTGCGAACCGTCCATGTACGGTGCACACCCGTGTAGGCAAGCCATGTAGCCCAAATTCCACACTCGGTTTGTCATCTTTGGGCTAGAACACACACCTGAAATCTGTTATTTTGAGGTAATATCGCAAATTCGCAACTTCCACAACCCAGATCTGACTAGATCTAGTACAAATATATACCTAACAATAAGAACAATCGTTTAGCAATAACCCTTACAAGAAATAGCTGATCGAATCTAGTTAGATCAGAGAAACTACTTACTCTATTAGCCTACGACAGATATTTGGGAAAAAATCCACACTCAGTTTATCATCTTTGGGCTAGAACACACACCTGAAATCCATTATTTTGATTCAAGATCACAAATTCGCAGGTTCAACGACCTAGATCAGACTAGATGTAGTACAGATCTGTAACTAACAATAAGAACAATCGTTTAGCAATAACCCCTTACAAGAAATAACTGATCAAATCCGATTAGATTGGAGAAACTACTTACTCTATTAGCCTACGACGGATCCGCAATCAACAATCCGGTGCTACTACTGATCTAAACCATTTTGAACTGTACCTTCAAACATTCCCAATCACAAAAAGAAATAGTGAGTTTCATCCATGCCTTGAACACCACTGGTCAGCCACTACAGAAATTAGAAGAGAAGCTAAAAGAGAACGATTAAATGTGTTGAAACCACACTTACACTATTTGTCTTAGACTCAAAATGAAGAGATTAGTCTTCAATGGGGAAAGAAAGAAGAGCAAATCGAGAAAGAAGGAAAAAACTGAAAGAAGAAAATGAGAATGGTAAAAGGGGAGACAATGGGGTGTCAAATGCTTAAAAAAACTAAAAACAAAATATAAAATTATGTGGGTGGCACCCTAGGGATTTTGAGCAAATTTTCAATAATCTAAAATTATACGGGTGAAAGTAGTCGAGCTTGGGTTCTTAAGAGAAGGAATAAATCTTTTAACCATTAAGCTAAACTTATTACTTGACATAGTTCTACAAATTTAAAACCAAAAATTCAGGATGTTACATGTGTGATGTATGTTTAATCATGCAGGGATTAAATTTATAATAATACCAAAATTATTATTTCATTTCATAACCTTGTAAAATGTTTTGCTTACAAAATTTTATGTAATGCCCTAAAAATATAGGGCCTTTAATTTGGGATATTCTGACACAATTGCATGTTTAGTGTGTTGGTTGGGTGATTTAGGAGTGTTTGGGAGTGTCTGGGTAGTCCTGGGTTTAAGCTCTGGCTCTTGCAAAATTTTCAATTTTTCCCCTAAATGAACCTGGACACTTGCACTTAGGCTTTATTAATAATAATATTTGGTTAGTGACACAAGGAGAGCTTGTGGCCTAGTGGCAAGTGGCGTGTTGGGCGTCTTTGTGGTCAGAGGTTCAAATCCCGGGATAAGCAGTGAAGTGTTTATTTTGCTACTTGAGCTAAGAAGGTGGAAGAGTTGGACTGAAACACTGCTGATGAAGTGTTTGAGTTGGTCATAGAGAGGTTCTAGGAGCAAATCATGGAGAGAATTAAGCATTTTCAAAGGTGGGTGTGTTGTAGCCGAATTAGGAGACTTGTTTCTGCAAATTTGGCTAGGGGGATTCCTGAATGCTTTTCTCTGCTGTTGGTCAGTTTTGGCATTTTTTTTGTTGTTTTGGGTGTGCCGAAATTTCAATATACCATTCGTACATCTTTTTTCCTTGCTATTAACCATTCAAGCACTTTTGTTCTTCGATTTAGCACTTCTTCTACAAGCACTTGGTTGGCTGAATCTCTGCTTCCTTCTCCCTTTCCTCTTTATTCATTTATTTTTCTTCTTTTCCCTTTCTTCTCCTAAGCCGAATATCATCACTTCTCTTTTTGTTTCGGTTTCCTATTAGATTATGAACCGAACCTTTTCTTTTAATTAGTTCTGTGGTGACCGAATTCTCCATTCTCTTTCCCTCTCTATTGCAGTCCTGCAAGTGTTCCTGATATCGGTAAGCGATAATATTCTTCCCTTTTGTATAAAATTGTGCTCTCCTATCCCCATTTCTCTAAAAACCGAATATATCTTTCTTTCATGCTCTTTGATAGCCGAATGATGATCCCTTCCTCTTGGTGTTGTGATCGTTGGGTTTTAGGTTCTTGAGGAGTGGAAAGTGCAGAAGTTATTCAAGACAACAACTCTGTCTCTCGTTAAGGGTAAGATCAATACCCTACTCTTAGATTAGGCCAAATATTACGGCGGGTGGTAAGTAGCATTTGTGGATTACGGCCCCATATTGGATCACTGCTTTGGCTATTAAGAACTGGTTTGATACAGGCATTCGGTATAGGCGTGTGATCAATCCTGATCGGTGGCCTTAAGGGATTAAAGTCTGTCGTTAAGCAAGGTAAGGGAGATATTTCGATTTAAGTGCTATTAAAAGGGCGTTACCCTAATGGTTAAGGACTAACACCAGATTTTGATGATTCTAGGTTGGGTGCTCGTAGATCTTGGAACGACTACGGAAAAAAGGGTGTGTAATCACACTATCGTATCTATGAGTCGGCAAAAGCCGAAAAGCCAAAACTTCGACATTCGAGGCCTCCCGAGCGTGCGAGCGCTTGTGTGGTAAACTGAGCCCACAAACATGAGCGATAGACTGTAGAGGCCACCGCGAGTGTTTCTGTGCATTTGGGCCGAGATGGGCTGTGTGGGCCCAATGGGTCTTGGGCCCCACACTGATAAAAGTTACGAAAAGTGGCTGAAACTGGATTAGGGTATGTAGATCACATAACCGTGATTGGATTTGGGCCAAATGGGCCACACGAGCGTATGGACCCATTTAGGCCGAATATTGTACTTCGAGCCCATTTACACTGTTTCGGTTAAACGGTAACTGTGTCGCTCGAGGCGACTGTGGGCCTTCGAAAAGGTCGTTAAAATGACTAAAATACCCCTAGGGAACAAAATGACTGAAATACCCTTAATGAGTATAATGATTGAAATACCCCTAGGGAGTAAAATGACCAAAATACCCCTAAAGGGTAAAATTACTGTTTTACCCCTAATACATGAAAATGACTATTTTACCCCTAGAAATAGTTTGATAGATGAAAATATGTACTGTATGACTGTACCGAGTAGGACATGTTGCATACACGAAATATTGATGACATGGCATACTGCATGGGGTTGGGATTTTGTATGGAGGAAGTATCACATGGTGGCTCGCCACACATCGATATTGGTGGCTCGCCACAATTATCATTGCATCGTGGCTTCACCACATACATCGCATCGGGCGACTTAGCTACGTTATTTTTACTGGCAGCTATGCTACAATATTGGTGTGAGGGCTGGGTGGGACGACTTTGTCCCCACATGGTGTGTTGGGTTGGTACGGGTGGTGTGCTGGCTGGATTGGGGTGGGTTTGCATATTTGTAGCATACTGATAGTGTATCGGGCTTCGGCCCATACTGTTACTATTTCGGGCCAAGGCCCACATCGCATCAAGCATCGACTGACTAGGGCTCCGCCCAGGTATATCTTGCATGATAGGGGATTACACACTAAGTTCTCGTAACTCACCCTTTTCTGTTAACTGTTCAGGTAATCCCCAGCCTTAAATGATTTGGAGCTGCGAGGGACTCGGAGGTGGCCACACGTTCGTTATTTTTAATTTTAGACTTAATTATTTTTTTTATATTGGGTTAATAATTATGTAATAAGGCATCTGGTATTTTTTCTCTTAAGTGGGTTTTAAATTCTAAATTTTGAAACTGCCGAACAGATGCAAACAAGTTTTCAAAAGTAATAACAGTTTAAAATGACAAACACATATTTTCAAACTATAGTAACATTAATTAGAGTAGCTTCCGCGAATTTTAAAACAAACAGTCGAACAGTGTAACTGGTTTACTAGATATTGGTTTTTATAAACTTACCAATCATTTTTTTAGGAAATAAGAACTAAACGGATTTTTACTCGAACGAAATTCCCCATCAACCTTGACTTCGTAAAACACTTCGATGTGACACGCCAGATTCGGCCGTAACGTCTAGGCCAGGTTTGGGGTGTTACATTTAGTGGTATATGAGCCAAGTTGCAAAACTCGGCTGTGGAATGGGTTTGAAAAGTTTTTCTGAAAGTAGATTTCAAAGATTTGAAATGTTTTCGAAAGATGCACAGGTGTGGCACATCGAGTCTCCGGCACCAAATCTGTAAGTTCTCTAAATTCTGATTACTGATATACTATGAAACTCGAGATAGAGAAAACTTAAACCGTAGGAGACTGTAAACTATAGTGAGACCTCGATCGGCAAAAACAAACCCCTAATAACTACTTTTCATAATACATTTGTTAATAATTTCTGAAATTATAAACTGATACATAAGACTTTTAATCAGATAAAGTGCATATCGAGATGAGCATAAGAGGTACTCGTAGAAGGGGTTCACGGGGCCGCGGTAGAGGCCGAGGAGGTGCTCGGGCTGGATCGTCGGTATCGGGCCATATGCCTGCTAGGGAGGCACCAGCCTCACCAGTAACTGAGACACGGTCTCATGATCAAGCAGCTGGGGATGATGCTCTATCCCAAGTAATGTTACGGGTTCTTGAGAGGGTTGCTGGAGCGAGTACTGGATCAGTGGGCCGAGGGTCAATTTCTAAGCGACTCCGGTCTAATAGAGTGAAAATCTTCATGGGTGTTTCTTGTGTAGCCCCGAATGTAGCTGAGTATTGGTTAGAGGCTACCGAGCGGATAATGGATGACCTCGACTGTACGGTGGAATAGAAATTAAAGGGAGCAGTGTCCTTACTGTGAGATGAGGCATACCAGTGGTGGCTCACTGTAAGAGAGGGTACGCAGGCCGACCGCTTGACGTGGGATTTCTTCAAGACGGCCTTTCAAGGGAAGTATGTGGGTGCAAGTTATGTGGACGCCCGAAGAAAGGAATTTCTAAGCCTGACCCAAGGGAATAAGACAGTGGCAGCATATGAGGCAGAATTCTTACGGTTGAGTCGTTATGCTCGCGGTATAGTCGCAACTGAGTATGAACGTTGTGTGTAGTTTGAAGATGGCCTCCGGGATGAGTTACGTGTGCTGATAGCTCCGCATAGGGAGCGGGACTTTGCTGCCCTGGTTGAGAAAGCAAAGATTGCTGAGGAGGTGAAGCGCTCAAAGTGCCAGAACTGTGAAAAAGATAAGGGCAGAAATAAGAGGGATTTTGGGCCCTCAAGTTCTTCTGGGAGGCCTATTAAGAAGGCAAGGTTTGATGGGCCGGTTCGGAGTGGGGTCCCTGTTGCTGTTAATAGACCGCAGCCTTGTGCTAATTGTGGGAGATCTCATCAGGGTGAGTGCTAGAAGAGGATCGGGGCTTGCTTTAGATGTGGGTCCATGGATCACCGGGTTAAGGATTGTCCTCAGAGGCCGATTCAGATGCAAGCTGCAAGACCGGGTCATATTCAGCCAGTGAGAGGTGGTCAGTAGCCATCGGAAGGCCGTGGGCAGGCCAGAGGTGGAAACGCAATGGGACGAGGTCGTGGAGACCCAGGCTAAGGTACTGGTAACACTGAGGCAAGACAGCCAGCTTTGGTCTATGCTGCTTGTCGCCGAGAGGATGGCGACGCTACGGACGTCATAACTGGTACGTTCCTAATTTATAATATACCATATACTGCTTCAATTGGCATTGGGTCTACACACTGGTATGTTTCATGCACTGTGTCTGGGACGCTGGGTTTTCAGTTTGAAATTACTGGTAGGGAAATGACTGTGTTAAGTCCATTAGGACAGTCGGTTAGGGTGAATAAGTTGTTCCGAGATGTGCCCCTAGAGGTCCAAGGGGTGGTCTTTCCGGTGGATTTTATGGAACTGTCGTTTGATGAATTCGATCTTATATTGGGCATGGATTGGCTAGTGAAACACCGTGCAAATTTGGATTGCGCTGCTAAACTTATGGTGTTGAAGTTTTCTAAGGATGAGGAGGTGGTTGTGTTAGGGGAGCGAAGACATTATTTGTCTAATGTAATCTCAGCATTAAGGGCCGAGAAACTAATTCGCAAAGGTAGTGAGGCGTTTCTAGCTTACGTGAGTATTTCTGATTCTGAAGGTCCTTCTGTCGGAGATATTATAACTGTTAAGGATTTTCCGGATGTATTTACTGATGAGCTCCCTGGATTGCCTCCGAACCGCGAAGTTGAATTTGGTATTGAGCTCTTACCTGGAACAGCTCCAGTGTCCATCGCCCCATACAGGATGGCACCGAAGGAGCTGGTGGAGTTAAAGGCCCAAATTCAAGAGCTACTGGGCCGAGGATTCATTCGACCGAGTGTGTCTCCATGGGGAGCACCAGTACTGTTCGTAAAGAAGAAGGATGGGTCCATGCGTATGTGCATCAATTATCGGTAACTTAATAAGCTGACTATCAAAAATAAGTATCCCCTGCCGAGAATCGACGATCTGTTTGATCAGTTGCAAGGAGCGTCAGTTTTCTATAAAATAGATCTCCGTTCTGGGTACCATCAACTGAGGGTAAAGGAGGCAGATGTGTATAAGACTGCGTTTAGGACTCGGTATGGTCATTACGAGTTCCTAGTGATGCCGTTTGGGCTGACGAATGCACCAGCCGCTTTAATGGACCTGATGAACCGAGTGTTCCAGCCCTACCTGGATCGGTTCATAGTGGTGTTTATAGATGATATCCTGGTGTATTCGAGAACCGAGGAGGACCATGATGCACATCTTCAAATTGTTCTATAGGTTCTGAGGGAGAAGCAGCTATATGCCAAGTTAAGCAAGTGTGAGTTCTGGATGCGAGAAGTGACATTTCTGGGTCACGTGGTGTCTGCTGAGGGATCAGGGTGGATCCTCGAAAAGTTGAAGCTGTACTGGACTAGAAACCACCTAAGACCGTATCAAAAATTTGAAGCTTTTTGGGTTTGGCAGGGTATTACAGACGTTTTATTGAGGGGTTTTCTTTAATTACTGCACCCCTGACTAAGTTACTGCGTAAAGGGGTACTGTTTAATTGGACTGATAAGCAGCAAGGATGTTTTGAGAAACTGAAGAAGGTTCTGACTGAAGCCCTTGTCTTGATACAACCAGAGTCTGGAAAGGAATTTACTGTCTACAGTGACGCATCACACATTGGATTGGACTGTGTACTGATGCAGGAAGGTAAGGTGGTTGCTTATGCATCCCATCAGCTTAAGCCTCACAAGGTGAATTACCCAACTCATGACTTGGAATTAGCCGCTGTGATATTCGCACTGAAAATTTGGAGGCATTATTTATACGGCGAGAAGTGTATTATCTTCACAGATCACAAGAGCCTCATGTATCTTCTTACTCAGAAGGAGCTGAATCTTAGGCAGCAAAGATGGGTAAAGTTGCTCAAGGATTACGACTGCTCGATTGAGTATCACCCTGTTAAGGCTAACGTGGTAGCTGACGCATTGAGCCGTAGGGCCATATCTAATTTGAGAGCAATGTTTGCTCGTCTCAGCTTGTATGATGATGGTAGCATGCTAGCTGAACATCAAGTGAGACCGTCGTGGACTGAACAAACTAAGGGGAAACAGTTGGTGGATGAGTCACTGGTTTCTCGTTCCGACAAGTTGAGAATGGAGAGACTACAGATTTTGGTTTGAATGGTGAAGGAGTACTGTGCTTCCGTGGGAGAGTCTGTGTATCGAAGAATTCTAAGTTAAGGCAGTCTATACTGGAGAGGTGCATAGTAGTCCATATGCTATGCATCCGGGCGTAAACAAATTATACCGAGATCCTCGTGAGTTGTACTGGTGGCCAGGGCTAAAACGCGAAGTTACTGATTTTGTGAATAAGTGTTTGACGTGCCAGCAAGTTAAAGCTGAGCATCAACTGCCTTCAGGGTTACTGCAGCCAGTTAAAATTCCACTTTGGAAGTGGGAGAGGGTAACCATGGATTTTGTGAGTGGGCTGCCCTTAACGCTTACTAAAAAGGATTCTGTGTGGGTTATTGTAGACCAACTAACTAAATCTGCCCATTTTATACATGTGCGTACGGATTACTCATTGCAGAAGTTGGCAAAGTTGTATGTGGCTGAAATTGTGAGACTGCATGGGGTACCGGTTTCCATCATATCTGACAGAGACCCTCGATTCATGTATCAGTTCTGGAAGAAATTGCACGAGGCTTTGGGTACCCAGTTGGACTTCAGTACTGCGTTCCATCCTCAGACAGATGGCCAGTCAGAGAGGGTGATTCAGATACTGGAAGACATGTTAAGAAGCTGTGTTATTGATTTCTGGGGCAGCTGGGAAGACTATTTGCCACTAGTAGAGTTTGCGTATAATAACAGCCACCAGTCCAGTATTCAAATGGCACCATACGAGGCGTTGTATGGTCGTAGGTTTCGTACTCCTACCTGTTGGACAGAACTTGGTGAGCGACGAGTTTTGGGGCCAAAGTTAGTTTCTGAAACCGAAGAAAAAGTAAAGTTGATCCAAGATCGGTTAAAGGAGGCATCTGATAGGCAGAAGTTGTATGTAGATTTAAATCGTAAAGATATAGAGTACTCTGTGGGGGAATATGTCTTTCTTAAGGTCTCACCATGGAAAAAGATATTGAGGTTTGGACGAAAGGGTAAGCTTAGCCTTAGGTTCATTGGGCCTTACCTTATACTGAAACGTGTGGGACCAGTCGCCTATCAACTTGAGTTGCCTCCAGAGTTAGATCGGATTCACGATGTGTTCCATGTCTCCATGCTGAGGCTTTACCGCTCTAATCCCACGCATGTTGTGCCAGTCGAGGAGATCGAGGTTAGGCCAGATCTGACTTTTGAGGAGGAGCCAGTGCAAATTTTGGACCGTGAGGTGAAGGTATTAAGGAAGAAATCGATTCCACTGGTTAAAGTGCTTTGGCAGAATCACGGTACCGAGGAAGCCACGTTGAAGCCTGAGGAGGCGATGCGACAACAATACCCTCACCTATTCTGACCAGGTAAATTTTGAGGCCGAAATTTCTTTTAGGGGGTAAAATTGTTACGCCCCAAAAATATAGGGCCTTTAATTTGGGATATTCTGACACAATTGCAT
This sequence comes from Gossypium sturtianum, assembly GCA_025698515.1. Classification (NCBI taxonomy): domain Eukaryota; kingdom Viridiplantae; phylum Streptophyta; class Magnoliopsida; order Malvales; family Malvaceae; genus Gossypium; species Gossypium sturtianum. The sequence continues at coordinate 115,980,670 of CM046954.1, read as the reverse complement.
GTTTGGTGTGTTGGTTGGGTGATTTAGGAGTGTTTGGGAGTGTCTGAGTAGTCCTGGGTTCAAGCTCTGGCTCTTGCAAAATTTTAATTTTTTCCCCTAAATGAACCTGGACACTAGCACTTAGGCTTTATTAATAATAATATTTGGTTAGTGACACAAAGAGAGCTTGTGGCCTAGTGGCAAGTGGCGTGTTGGGCATCTTTGTGGTCAGAGGTTCAAATCCTAGGATAAGCAGTGAAGTGTTTATTTTGCTGTTTGAGCTAGGAAGGTGGAAGAGTTGGACTGAAACACTGTTGATGAAGTGTTTGAATTGGTCATAGAGAGATTGTAGGAGCAAATCATGGAGAGAATCAAGCATTTTCAAAGGTGGGTGTGTTGTAGCCGAATTAGGAGACTTGTTTGTACAAATTCGGCTAGGGGGATTCCTGAATGCTTTTCTCTGTTGTTGGTCGGTTTTGGCATTTTTTTGTTGTTGATTTGGGTGTGCCGAATTTTCAATATACCATTCGTGCATCTTTTTGCCTTGCTATTAACCTTTCAAGCACTTTTGTTCTTCGGTTTAGCACTTCTTCTACAAGCACTTGGTTGGCCGAATCTCTGCTTCCCTCTCCCTTTTCCTCTTTATTCATTTGTTTTTCTTCTTTTCCCTTTCTTCTCTTAAGCCGAATATCATCACTTCTCTTTTTGTTTCGGTTTCCTATTAGCTTATGAACCGAACCTTTTCTTTTAATTAGTTCTGTGATGACCGAATTCTCCATTCTCTTTCCGTCTCTGTTGCAGTCCTGCAAGTGTTCCTGATATTGGTAAGCGATTATATTCTTCCCTTTTTGTTTAAATTTGTGCTCTCCTATCCCCTTTTCTCTAAAAACCGAATATATCTTTCTTTCATGCTCTTTGATAGCCGAATGATGATCCCTTCCTCTTAGTGTGGTGATCATTGGGTTTTAGGTTCTTGAGGAGTGGAAAGTGCAGAAGTTATTCAAGACAACAACTCTGTCTCTCGTTAAGGGTAAGATCAATACCCTACTCTTAGATTAGGCCAAATATTCTGGCGGTTGGTAAGTAGCATTTGTGGATTAAGGCCCCATATTAGATCACTGCTTTGGCTAATAAGAACTGGTTTGATACATGCATTCGGCATAGGCGTGTGATCAATCCTGATCGGTGGCCTTAAGGGATTAAATCCTGTCGTTAAGCAAAGTAAGGGAGATATTTCAGTTTAAGTGCTATTAAAAGGGCGTTACCCTAACGGTTAAGGACTAACATCAGATTTCGATGATTCTAGGTTGGGTGTTCGTAGATCTTTGAACGACTACGGAAAAAAAGGTGTGTAATCACACTATCGTATCTATGAGTCGGCAAAAGCCGAAAAGCTAAAACTTCAACATTCGAGGCCTCCCGAGCGTACGAGCGCTTGTATGGTAAACCGAGCCCACAAATATGGGCGATAGACTGTAGAGGCCACCGCGAGTGTTTCTGTGCATTTGGGCCGAAATGGGCTGTATGGGCCCAATGGGTCGTGGGCCCCACACGGATAAAAGTTACGAAAAGTGGCTAAAACTGGATTAGGCTATGTAGATCACATAACCGTGATTAGAGTTGGGCCAAATGGGCCACACGAGCGTGTGGGCCCATTTGGGCCGAATATTAGGCTTCGAGCCCATTTACACTGTTTCGATTAAACGGTAATTGTGTCGCTCGAGGCGACTGTGGGCCTTCAGAAAGGTCGTTAAAATGACTGAAATACCCCTAGGGAAAAAATGACTGAAATACCCTTAATGAACAAAATGACCGAAATACCCTTAATGAGTATAATGACTGAAACACCCCTAGGGAACAAAATGACTGAAATACCCTTAATGAGTATAATGACTGAAATACCCCTAGAGAGCAAAATGACCAAAATACCCTTAAAGGGTAAAATTACCGTTTTACCTCTAATACATGAAAATGACTATTTTACCCCTAGAAATAGTTTGATAGATGAAAATATGTAATGTATGACTATACTGAGTAGGACATGTTGCATACAAAAAATATTGATGACATGGCATACTGCATGGGGTTGGGATTTTATATGGAGGAAGTATCATTCATGGTGGCTCGCCACACGCATCGATCTCTTGGTGGCTCTGCCATATTTATCACATGGTGGTGGCCGCCACATACACTATATCTTGTGGCTCGGCGGCGTTATTTTCTTGGCGGTTATCTTGCCGCAATATTAGTGTGAGGGCTGGGTGGGTCAACTTTGTCCCCACATGGTGTGTTGGGTTGGTACGGGTGGTGTGCTGGCTGGATTGGGGTGGGTTTGCATATTTGCACCATACTGATATTGTATCGGGCACCGACCCACTGTTGTTACTTTTGGGCCAAAGCCCACACTGCATCTTATTCTTGACTAGGGCTCCGGCCTGCATCATTCTTGCATGATAGGGGATTACACACTGAGTTCTCGTAACTCACCCTTTTCTGTTAACTGTTCAGGTAACCCCCATCCTTAGATGATTTGGAGCTGCGAGGGACTCGGAGGTGGCCACACGTTCGTTATTTTTAATTTTAGACTTAATTATTTTATTTTTGTATTGGGTTAATAATTATGTAATAAGGCCTCTGGTAAATTTTCTCTTAAGTTGGTTTTAAATTCTAAATTTTGAAGCTGCCGAACGGATACAAACAAGTTTTCAAGAGTAATAACAATTTAAAACGACAAACACATATTTTCAAACTGTAGTAACATTAATTAGAGTAGCTTCCACAAATTTTAAAACCAACAGTCGAACATGGTAACCAGTTTACTAGATATTGGTTTTTATAAACTTACCAATCATTTTTTTAGGGAATAAGAACTAAACAGATTTTTACTCGAACGAAATTCCTCATCAACCTTGACTTCGTAAAACACTTCAATGTGACGCGCCAGATTCGACCGTAACGTCTAGGCCGGGTTTGGGGTGTTACATTTTAAGTCTATTAAACATTATATGTGAGATTAGTTTAGCAATTAAATAATTTTAATATTTATACTTAAATTGAATAAGGTTAGTAAATTACCAGTTTAACATTATGAATAATTCTGAGCTAGGAAGAATGATTATTCTAACACAAGCATGCTATTGTGATAACTCTTAAGACTTGCATATTCTTCTGGTTTTATTTTTATTTACATACTTAGGTAATTAGTAGTTAACTAAATTAGTAATCCACTCTTATTTATTTGCACCACATTTTTAAACCGTATTATTTTTCCGGCACCAATTTTTTTAAGTTGAAATTTTTCACAAAGAATTGCTTAACAATCTCTATGGAGTCAATACTCAATAGTTATTACTTTATTACTTGTTAAAAATTGTGTACACCTGCACATTTTCATCGTTCCACATACTTTATGTGTTAATATTTTCATGTTTTAGTTTTGTTTCTCAAAGTCTTGTGTCACATTTTAACATTGTGAGTCCTATTTTTTATGTTTCAAGGTGTTTGTTTTAAAATTTATTTTTATGCAAATGTTTTGTCTTATTCCATGTCTAACTATTTTAGTTATGTTTTATTGATTATTCTATGTCTAAGTATGTTGTCTTTTAAATGAATGTTTTAAACATCTTTATGTGTTTTAAGTCCAAAGTGTTTTGTGTGTCTTAATTTTTGTCTTATGTTTAAACGTTTTTATACTTGTAATATTTTATGTCCTAAAATGTTTCATTTGTTTCGATCTAAGTGTTACATGCTTTAATCATGTTTTTTTTCATTCTACATTGTATGCTTTATCAAGTTTGTGTTTAATAATAATATATGTCATGTCTAAGAATCTCTTTTATTTATTTGTGTCTAATTGTATCGAGTTTTCATGATGTTCTATACAGCTCTATTTTTTATGTGTCAAAATCTTGTGTGCTAAATGATTGTGTCTTCATTTGATTGAGCTCTATTTATATGATTTGTAGGTGCATATGGTCAGCCACTCTTTCACACAAGTATCAAGTGCATTGCACCTGTGACTATTCGCATTCTCTACAAATTCAATTGATGATAACATACTTTTCACCTTATTAGTTCATGCGCACATACATGCGTCGGTGAAATTTTGTATGTAACACCCCAAACCAGGTCTATGCGTTAAGACGAGATTTGGTTTGTCACACCAAATGAACATCCAAAATTTCTCTAATGATTTAAGTAAAACAGTAATGCAAAGCCTTTAGAAATAAGGTTTAATAAAAACTAAGTACAATGATTATGAATTAAGAAAAATACTTGGTTGAAATCTTATATATATATTAGTCAAAACCTTAACGCAGCTTACTTGATTTTTTTAAAAGAATTTGAAAGAAATTGAAAAGTAATTTAGGTGTCCAAAATTGTTATAAAACATAATATTTTTAAGAAACTTTATAGATTTAACATAAGCCCATATTAATGATCTAAAAATAAAGTTAAATCCATCCACACATAAAAACAATCCATAAAAACATAATTAGAGGCCTTATTACAACATACCCAAAATAGTAATTAAAATAAGTAACTTAAATAAAGTTCATAGTTTATAAAACCCACGCTCGTAGTATGGCCTCCACCATGTCATCCCCGGCCCAAGTCCACATCAATTTCCATTACGAGATGGATAATAAAGCGGGGTGAGTTACAAAGAACTCGGTGTGTAACTCACTTACCACCATTATTGGGCCAAACCATCAAGGCATTAATTTGGGCTTGAGCCCAATTACAAACTTTAACAATATAAAATGAAATAAAATATATTAAAATGCATGTAAAATGAATTTCCCAACCAAGCCTAATTTCCATCCGCTACACACCCCGTACCAACCAAACACACTGTGGGGATCAAGTCAACCCACCCCGCCAAACACACCAATCGTAGGCATTTAGCCTTTTAAATAATATTGTAGTGCACTATCGAACTAGATTGTGACATAGTCACCGAACTAGAGGCATTAAGCCAAAATTTGTGGCGAGAGCCACCGAACTAGATACACGTGTACACGGGCCTTTCTTCTCTTCATCAAATCCCATCCCATGCATTTATGTATGAATAACAAACTTTAATCATAAATGATTTATCAAGTAACCCATAATACAAATGAGTTTTTAATAAAACCTTTCATTTGGGCCTATTAACAATATAGTATTAAACTTTGGCCATATCTCGAACTAGAGGGTTTTTGGCCTATTAGCGATCTAGCAAACTTTGGCCCATATTATCGATCTAGCAGTTTTATGGCCCAATTTATCTATCTAGCAATATTTCGGCTCAATTTATCGATCTAGCAATATTTCGGCTCAATTTATCGATCTAGCAATATTTCGGCTCAATTTATCGATCTAGCAATATTTCGGCTCAATTTATCGATCTAGTAATTTTTCCGACTTTACTTAGTTTTCATGCTTTTACACAAAAGTGTTAATTATCACATAAATTTCGATTTTGCCATTTTTACGATTTATCATAATACTTCTTGTTTAGTATCTAACCCGAAAGATAAGTGTGAAGTTACACACCTGGTTATGGTGAGAACTAGACTTTCCCGCTCGTCAACACCTATACATATCACGATAACTTATGATCATTATAATCTAATAATAAAACCGATCTAAACATAACGATCTAAAATTTACCCTCGGATTTTTGAACTACTTCCACTTGCGGTTTCTCCCGATTGATGGTTCGTTAACCGAATCAAATCCACGAACAAATAATGGTTGGGAGTGCGAACTACTTCAAACAATTGATTCTCCTCGGATGAGCGTCCACAACCCGATGGGAAATCCGGATTCTTGTCTGATCCTTTGTTTATACTTAGGGGATTAATGGTACCACCCTTCTTCGAACACTATATACGGCCCGTTTCTTCCCTATCTTGATTGTCTTCAAAGACAAAGATCGTTAGCACGTCCTAATCATATATATATATATATCGATTATGACTAAAGGCTTTGAGAACGAGATTTCCTTACCACAAATATTCTTGTTCCACAAGGAAATCGATCCCAAGCGTTCTATGTCACACACGACCTCTTGATTTCCAATCTTCCGTTATCGCACTAAAGTATAACAAAAATAAGCGTTAATAGAATGAGCGTTTATTTTGATCTAAGAAAGCCTTCAAACCACCATCAATATTCGGCCAAATACTATAAACTAATCGAAGGCGAAAAAGAACCCTTACCTATTTTCCACGGTTGAAAAAAAGCGATTGAGAATGTTGCTTATGAATAGAGAGATATTCGGCTATGAATAATCAAAGAAAAAAGAAAATGGTTCGGTTAAGGTACACTAACATTCGGCCATGAAGAGATTAAAGGAGAAAGTATTGATTGAAAAGAAATCAAAATAAGAGAATAGGGATGATGATGATTCGGTTTTCAAAGAAAACAAAAGAGAAAGAAAGAGATGAGTTTAAGATCAAGTCACATTCGGCAATGGAGAAAAGGAGAGAAAAGAAAGGAATGGTCTTTTGATGTAGGTGATTTTGGCACTAATGAGAAAAAGGCACAAAAAGAATACCAAATGATGTGCAATAATGACCAAATGGTCAAAATAATCAAGGCTTACCAAGGATCAAATTCGGCCAAGGGAGAGAGGTTGAGAGAATTTGCAAAACTATGCACAAAACTAAGAATGACCAAAAAGAGACTTCAAATCCTAGCCAAACTAACACCAAAAATTCGGCTCCCCTAGACCATATTAGTCCCTATGCATGGTCAAATGGCCATGATTTTATTTCCATAACCTTTTCCTTGATACTTGCCCCATATCTTCATATCTTTCCTTAATTCTTGATTCCCTTCCATAAGTTAACAATTTCCTTAATCCTTTGATATACTAACTAAAAATAACAAGGTCAACACTTACCATATATGCACTTGGCGACACTTGCTATACATGTGCAGAAAAATTAAAAATAAAATTCATCTAGATGCTAAACAAGGGATTGAACCTTCTCCCTCATGCACTAACTCATGCGCCAACACCACTTTGCCATATACTCATCTTAAGCTACACTTTGACACATTAATTAACTTATGTGTCAATGCCACTTGCTCCACTTCAATAAATTTTAAAAACTAAAAATTATTCCATCCCAGAATAATTCTAATTCTTCTTCAGGACTATAATAAACACGAAAAATAATAAGAAAATTTTCCTTCATAATCTAAACACCAAATCATGCAATAATCGATACTCGAATTTTAGGGTGTTACAACTCTACCCTCCTTAAAAAAAATTTCATCCTCGAAATTTACCTGTTTGAAAAAGGTGAGGGTATTGTTGTCGAATTACATCTTGAGCTCCACGTAGCTTCCTCCACTCAGTGATTTCGCCATAAAATCTTGACCAGCGGCACGGTTTTCTTTCTTAGCACCTTAACATCTCGGTCTAAGATTTCCACTGGTTCCTCCTCAAAAGACAAGTCTGAATACAACTCCACTTCTTCTACCGGTACTATGTGCGAAGGATCCGATCTATAGCGCCTCAGCATGGAAACATGAAAAACATTATGAATCGACTCAACTCGGAGGTAATTCGATCGATAGGCCCGCTGGACCAACACGCTTCACCACACGATATGGTCCAATGTATCTAAGACTCAACTTGCCCTTCTTCCCAAACCTAAAAATCTTCTTCCAAGGTGAGACCTTCAAGAACACTTGATCCCCACAGCATACTCGATACTTCTACGCCCGGATCTGCATCGACTTTTGTCTATCGAAGCTTCCTTTAACCGTGCTCAAATAGCTTTTACTTTTTCTTCCGTTTGAGAGATCGACTCTGGACCTAACATCTGTCGTTTGCCCAATTCGGTCCAACAACTAGGAGAAGCGACACCTACGACCATATAATGCCTCGTAGGGTGCCATCGAATGCTAGGCGTGATAGCTATTGTTGTAAGCAAATTACGCCAATGGTAGAAAATCCTCCCAACTACCTTTGAAGTCGATTATACAACCCCTTAACATGTCTTCAGAATGAATTACTCTTTACGATTGACCATCGACCGAGGATGAAAAGTCGTCTTGAAGTTTAGCTTTGTTCCCAAAGCTTCATGCAATGCTTTCCAAAACCGTGGCGTAAACCTAGGATCCCTATACGATATAATAGACGCGGTACCCCATGCAACCTCACGATTTCGGATACGCATGCGGCTTAGCCAACACGTAACGAGTAATCCAAATGCAATTGGTAGAAAATGAGCGGTCTTCGTCAAATGATCAACAATTACCCAAAGCGAGTTTTTCTTAGTAGGTGTTAAAGGTAACCCACTAACAAAATCCATTGTTATCCGCTCCCATTTCCAAAGAGGAATCTTTACCGGTTGTAATAAATCGACGCGCAATTGATGCTCCGCCTTCACTTGCTGACAAGTTAAACATTTTCCCACAAATTCAGAAATCTCACGCTTCAACCCTGGCCACCAATATTGTTCACGAAGATCCCGATACATCTTATTTCCTCCGAGGTGCATAGCATAAGGGCTACTATGCGCCTCTCGTAGAATCATTTGTCTCAGATCTGAGTCCTTAGGCATACAAATTCTCCCACGAAAACATAACACACCTTTCGCGTTTATGCTAAAATCCTCTATTCCACCATTTTCAACTTGTTGAGTTAACAGTCCCAATTTCTTATCTGATATCTGTTTTTCCTTGATTTGCTCTAACCACAGAGGCTTCACCTGAAGTTTCGCTATCAGACTACCATCCTCGTACAAACTTAAATGGGCAAACATTGCTCTCAAATCAGATACCACCTTACGACTTAACGGCGTGCTGCTACCACATTAGCTTTTCGAGGATGATACTCGATTGAGAAATCATAGTCCTTTACATGACTCCACCCATCTTCGTTGTCTCAAGTTTAATTCCTTACGAGTAAGAAGATACTTAAGACTCTTGTGATCCGTATAGATGATAGACTTTTCACCGTAGAGGTAATGCCTCCAAATCTTTAGAGCAAACACTCTGCGGCTAACTCCAAGTCATGAGTAGGGTAGTTTGCCGTGCGGTCTCAATCGACGGCGAAGCATAAGCTACCACTTTCCCACTTTGCATCAATACGCAACCTAATCCCGTATCGACGCATCACAATAAAGCGTAAACTCCTTTCCGACCTCGAGTTGAATCAATACGGCGCTTTTCGTCAAAATCTTCTTCAATTCATGAAACTTTCTTACTATTTTTCAGTCCATATAAGCGGTACTCCCTTTCGCAAAAAGCTTAGTTAGGGGTGCGGCAATCAACGAAAACCCCTCAACAAAGCGTCTATAGTAACTGACCAAACCCAAGAAACTCCGAATCTCACTCATCGACTTTGGTGGTTTCCAATCCAATCTGACCTCAATCTTCCGATGATCCACCCTTATTCCTTGGTGACACCACATGACCCAAGAAAGTCACTTCCCTTAACGTAATTCACATTTCTTGAATTTGGCATACGATTGATTATCTCGAAGTAAGCGCAATACAATTCGCAAATGCGAATCATGCTCATCTTCATTCCTTGAATATACCGAATGTCATCTATGAATACCACCACAAACCGGTCTAAATATGGTTGAAAGACCCGGTTCATCATATCCATAAATGCGGTGGTGCATTGGTCAACCCAAATGGCATCACCAAAACTCATAATGTCCATAACGAGTTCGGAAAAGTTGTCTTGTGAATATCCGCTTCTTTCACCTTAAGGCGATGATAACCCGATCTCAAATCAATTTTGGAGAAAATGAAGCTCTCTTCAATTGATCAAGCAGTCGTCAATTCTTGGCAGAGGGTACCTATTCTTGATCGTCAATTTATTTAATTTCCTGTAGTCAATACACATACGCATCGACCCATCTTTCTTCTTAACAAACAAAACCGGTGCTCCCCACGGAGACACACACTCGGTTGAATAAAGCCTCGATCTAGCAATTCTTGAATTTGAGCTTTAAGCTCGCCAACTCCTTCGGTGCCATTCTATAAGGAGCAATGGACCTTTGGGTAGTTAGGGCAAAAGCTCAATACCAAATTCCACTTCCGATCCGGAGGTACACAGGAAGTTCTTCAGGAAATACATCTGGAAATTCCTTCACTGTTCTCACATCTTCCACTGACAACTCTTTGGCATCTAAAGCACTAATAAATGCTAAAAATGCTCCATACCCTTTTCGCACCAACTTTTCTACCTTAAGTGCAGATACCACATTTGCCAAGTAATTCCTTCGCTCGCCTATCATAATTATTTCTTTATCCTCCACCGTCCTTATTGACATCCGCTTTTCAGCACAATCCAATTTCGCCCGGTGCTTAACCAACCAATCCATGCCCAAAATGATATCGAACTCGCCAAAAGGCAATTCCATCAAATTTGCCAAAAATATTTCTCCTTGAATTTCTAAGGGCACATCTCTAAACAGTTTATTTACCAATACCGATTGTCCTAAAGGACTAATTACCTTCATCTCATTATCGGAAATTTGAGTCTAAATTCAAGTTTCCGGATATGGTGCTAGCAACATACGAATGGGTAGAACCAATATCCATCAAAGCAATAATGGTACATCAAAAATGAAAAACGTGCAGTTATCACATCAGTGCATTGCCATCCTCACGGCGTCTAACCGCATATACCAATCACGGATGTCTTACATCCGTGTTACCTCTAGGACCATTGCCTCGACCGCCGCACCTTGACCACGCCCGGCCCCATTACCACCACGACCTGGTCCACGACCTCTCGGTGGTTGCTGAATTCCTCTGCACGGTGGTGCATCGGTATTACGAGCTTCACGAGTTGTATCCATTCGACGAGGGCAATTCCTATATTGATGATCCATCGACCCGCATTTATAGCAAGCACCGTTTTCTTCCGGCATTCTCGAATGCCTTTTCCCACAATCGGCACAATCTCGACTCGATTCACACTACAGTGTTCTTCCTTGAGTGGTTCCTCGTTCCGAGGCCTCTTGTAAACCTTCTTGAAGAACACGAATACTTCATATCTCTCTTGCCTCTAGCTGCGTTCCCGATTCTCGGCGCCCGAGTTCTTAACCTCTTCGGCTATCTTGGCCTTTTTCACAAGCGTGGCAAAAGTTCTAACTTGTTGTGGGGCTATCAAAACCCGTAATTCATCGTTCAAGCCATCCTCAAAGCGTACACAACGCTCATGATCCGTTGCCACTATCGTTCGAGCATAGCGACTCAAGCGTAAGAACTCGACTTCATATGTTGCCACCGTCTTATTTCCTTGCACCGAGTTCAAGAATTCCTTCCTTCGGGCATCCACATAGCTTGTTCCCACATATTTCCCTTGAAAGGAAGCCTTGAAGAATTCCCAATTAACTAATGTAGCATCGGTGCCTTCTCGGACAGTAAGCCACCATTGGTATGCTTCATCCCTTAACAAAGATACTGCTCCTCTTAGTTTTTGTTCCACAGTACACTCAAGATCGTCCATAATTCGCTCCACTACCTCAAGCCAATATTCAGCGACATTTGGAGCTACACTTGAGACACCTCACGAAAACCTCGGCCCACTTGATTTCAAGCGTTCCGATATCGACCCACGAGTGTTGGGCCCATTCTAGCTCGACCCTTTCAAGGACTCGCAGCATTGCTCGCGTCACCGCATTATCTTCTTCCATATGATTATGTGATCCGTCTCACTTTCGAGTGGCGCAGTGCATCCATTTCCGGTATATGATCCCGGCTTCGTTGCGCCTCTAACACCTCGTCCTCTACCACGGCCACGTCTACCGCGCCCACGACCACATCCTCTAGAGCTCATAATGGTGATTTAACTGATTAAGAGTTTTATGAATCAAAATACTATTTCAGCTTGTTTATTAACGATGTTTTATGATATGAAAGAGATAGAGTTGTTTTCGCAACCATATCCTATTGTCTCAATCTCTACGGTTTTCAACACCTAAAACTAGAAGTTCTAGAGTGTTTCTTATGATCATATCACAATATAAACAATCGATATCTGAGATACTTACTTGACTTGGCGCGGGATGCTCATGGTGCCATACTACCTTTAAATCAAAAATCTAGAAATTTTGAATTATTTTTCAAACAAACATCATTATTGAACCCAAACCACAGTAGAGTTTTGAAAGCGTGCTCGATACCATTAAATGTAACACCCCAAACCTGTGTCTATGCGTTAAGGCGAGATTTGGTTTGTCACACCAAAACGAACATCCAAAATTTCTCTAATGATTTAAGTAAAACAAGAATGCAAAGCCTTTAGAAATAAGGTTTAATAAAAACTAAGTACAATGATTATGAATTAAGAAAAATACTTGGTTGAAATCTTATATATATATTAGTCAAAACCTTAACGCTTTTTTTTTTTTTTTTAAAGAATTTGAAAGAAATTGAAAAGTAATTTAGGTATCCAAAATTGTTATAAAACATAATATTTTTAAGAAACTTTATAGATTTAACATAAGCCCATATTAATGATCTAAAAATAAAGTTAAATCCATCCACACATAAAAACAATCCATAAAAACATAATTAGAGGCCTTATTACAACATACCCAAAATAGTAATTAAAATAAGTAACTTAAATAAAGTTCATAGTTTATAAAACCCACGCTCGTAGTATGGCCTCCACCATGTCATCCGGCCCAAGTCCACATCAATTTCCATTACCCGAGATGGATAATAAAAGCGGGGTGAGTTACAAAGAACTCGGTGTGTAACTCACTTACCACCATTATTGGGCCAGACCATCAAGGCATTAATTTGGGCTTGAGCCCAATTACAAACTTTAACAATATAAAATGAAATAAAATATATTAAAATGCATGTAAAATGAATTTCCCAACCAAGCCTAATTTCCATCCGCTACACACCCCGTACCAACCAAAGACACTGTGGGGATCAAGTCAACCCACCCCGCCAAACACACCAATCGTAGGCATTTAGCCTTTTAAATAATATTGTAGTGCACTACCGAACTAGATTGTGACATAGTCACCGAACTAGAGGCATTAAGCCAAAATTTGTGGCAGAGCCACCGAACTAGATACGTGGCCACGGGCCTTTCTTCTCTTCATCAAATCCCATCCCATGCATTTATGTATGAATAACAAACTTTAATCATAAATGATTTATCAAGTAACCCATAATACAAATGAGTTTTTAATAAAACCTTTCATTTGGGCCTATTAACAATATAGTATTAAACTTTGGCCATATCTCGAACTAGAGGGTTTTTGGCCCATTAGCGATCTAGCAAACTTTGGCCCATATTATCGATCTAGCAGTTTTATGGCCCAATTTATCTATCTAGCAATATTTCGGCTCAATTTATCGATCTAGCAATATTTGGCTCAATTTATCGATCTAGCAATATTCGGCTCAATTTATCGATCTAGCAATATTTGGCTCAATTTATCGATCTAGCAATATTTCGGCTCAATTTATCGATCTAGCAATATTTCGGCTCAATTTATCGATCTAGCAATATTTCGGCTCAATTTATCGATCTAGTAATTTTTCCGACTTTAACCGTTTTCATGCTTTTACACAAAAGTGTTAATTATCACATAAATTTCGATTTTGCCATTTTTACGATTTATCATAATACTTACTGTTTAGTATCTAACCCGAAAGATAAGTGTGAAGTTACACACCTGGTTATGGTGAGAACTAGATTTTCCCGCTCGTCAACACCTATACATATCACGATAACTTATGATCATTATAATCTAATAATAAAACCGATCTAAACATAACGATCTAAAATTTACCCTCGGATTTTTGAACTACTTCCACTTGCGGTTTCTCTCCGATTGATGGTTCGTTAACCGAATCAAATCCACGAACAAATAATGGTTCGGGAGTACAAACTACTTCAAACAATTGATTCTCCTCGGATGAATGTCCACAACCCAGTGGGAAATCCCGGATTGCCGTCTGATCCTTTGTTTATACTTAGGGGGATTAATGGTACCACCCTTCTTCCGAACACTATATACGGCCCGTTTCTTCCCTATCTTGATTGTCTTCAAAGACAAAGATCGTTAGCACGTCCTAATCATATATATATATATATCGATTATGACTAAAGGCTTTGAGAACGAGATTTCCTTACCACAAATATTCTTGTTCCACAAGGGAAATCGATCCCAAGCGTTCTATGTCACACACGACCTCTTGATTTCCAATCTTCCATTATCGCACTAAAGTATAACAAAAATAAACGTTAATAGAATGAACGTTTATTTTGATCTAAGAAAGCCTTCAAACCACCATCAATATTCGGCCAAATACTATAAACTAATCGAAGACGAAAAAGAACCCTTACCTATTTTCCACGGTTGAAAAGAAACGATTGAGAATGTTGCTTATGAATAGAGAGATATTCGGCTATGAATAATCAAAGAAAAAAGAAAATGGTTCGGTTAAGGTACACTAACATTCGGCCATGAAGAGATTAAAGGAGAAAGTATTGATTGAAAAGAAATCAAAATAAGAGAGTAGGGATGATGATAATTCGGTTTTCAAAGAAAACAAAAGAGAAAGAAAGAGATGAGTTTAAGATCAAGGCACATTCGGCAATGGAGAAAAGGAGAGAAAAGAAAGGAATGGTCTTTTGATGTAGGTGATTTCGGCACTAATGAGAAAAAGGCACAAAAAGAATACCAAATGATGTGCAATAATGACCAAATGGTCAAAATAATCAAGGCTTACCAAGGATCAAATTCGGCCAAGGGAGAGAGGTTGAGAGAATTTGCAAAAATATGCACAAAACTAAGAATGACCAAAAAGAGACTTCAAATCCTAGCCAAACTAACACCAAAAATTCGGCTCCCCCCTAGACCATATTGCCGTCCCTATGCATGGTCAAATGGCCATGATTTTATTTCCATAACCCTTTCCTTGATACTTGCCCCATATCTTCATATCTTTCCTTAATTCTTGATTCCCTTCCATAAGTTAACAATTTCCTTAATCCTTTGATATACTAACTAAAAATAACAAGGTCAACACTTACCATATATGCACTTGGCGACACTTGCTATACACATGTGCAGAAAAATTAAAAATAAAATTCATCTAGATGCTAAACAAGGGATTCGAACCTTCTCCCTCATGCACTAACTCATGCGCCAACACCACTTTGCCATATACTCATCTTAAGCTACACTTTGACACATTAATTAACTTATGTGTCAATGCCACTTGCTCCACTTCAATAAATTTTAAAAACTAAAAATTATTCCATCCCCGAATAATTCTAATTCTTCTTCAGGACTATAATAAACACGAAAAATAATAAGAAAATTTTCCTTCATAATCTAAACACCAAATCATGCAATAATCGATACTCGAATTTTAGGGTGTTACATTGTATGCCCTTCAAGATTAAATGTGTTTCAACATTCATGCATGGCCAGGTACAAAGTACATTCATGCCTTGGATGGACGGTGCTTAAGGAAGATGGACTTGACTATTTGGTTACCGCAATGAACATCAAAGATTCATGAACGTTTAGGGGGAGTGTACGTTATTTATTAAGCATGCATTGGACCTTAAAAATGCATGGATGCCAAGGAGGGATGTAATTGACCATTCGGATAATACATTGAACAACAAGGATGTCAAGAGAGATGAATGTGACCATTCACACATACATTGAATGTTTAAATGAATGCACATCAAAGGGAGAAGCATATGACTATTCGGTCATCCATTGAATATGGAAATACATGAACCAAATTGTTTCATGAATGGATTAATACATGTATTCATTAATGGCTGAATTGCCCATTCATGTTCCTTAGGCTTAGTATAAAGCGGTAGTCATTTGCTTTGTAAAAAAAAAAATTGATCAATATATTTGTGAGATTATCTATTTCTTCTTTATGAACATTTATCGAACATATTAAGATTTGCATCTTATGGCGTTCACCAATCTGATCTTATCACTCCCCTTCTTCCTATCTGGAGTGTGACGATCAAACCAGACTTTTGGTTCTTATCTCTATATACGTAACTGGTCGGGGTTTCTCATCGATGCCTTTTGGTTCTCTATTTTTTCCTATAAAAATTGGGTTGGGGTCTTTTATACCTTTGTTTGTTTTCTAGATATAGTTATTGGGTCGGAGTCATATTTTTTATCTATCTTTATTTGTTCTTAAACTTATTTTAGATGATTGGGCAATAAACTGTATTCCTATAATTCGAGTTAGGGACTCATTATTATTTTTGAGGTTCAACACGATTACGAGATCACATCAGGAATTGAAAGTACTTATGTTCTCATTGACAAATCAAAAGAAAATTATTTTAGTTGTTTAGTGGTTTGGTTCTTTGAGTTGTTAATTTCTTGTTTAGTCCCAATTTTTCATCTGTAATCATGCTTTATTTTGAGGGTTGGAGAGATAAGGAGGTAAACAGAAAAGGGTGGAGTCAAATAAAGCCCTATTAACTTTGGACTAAGTTTCATCCTAAATTACTGGAGAGATAAATAGAAAGAAAAATGTATAAGACATTTTTCGATGATTTTGTTACACTCTATACCCGACTCGATTTACTAACCTAGATATAGGATGTCATAATAAAAAAAGCCCCTCTATATGCATAATATCGCTCTTCGAACTGCCACCCTGGTGCTTTACTGGCTTGGTCCCTCCTAGTGCACTGGTTCAATTCCAAGATCATGCACAACAAATAGACGCCTGTAAGTTCAATGGAACTTAGTGAGTCTCAGCCAATATTACCTTTAAACAATGCTATTGAATTCCTCAACTCAAGGATTTGGGGCTTCTTTTCAGACCTCAGCGGATACTTTTTACTAATTCCTGGTGGATAATTATATGTCAATCTCTAAACTTAACCACTTTATACACACTCTGCCCTATGACAAGATCACAAGTTTCTTACCTTAATGCGGATCCTATTTGACAATCCCTTTTGAAGATAGAATTTGGATACATTTCTAAAAATGATGTACATGCAGATACTACTCTTGGCAGATTCTTATACTAGATCTAGTAGTTGACTTGTAACAGCCCGATTTTGACCCTAATCAGAACAGTGGTTTTGAGACCACGAATCCGAGTTAAAAAATATTTTAATACTATTTTCTATGTTTATTATGTGTGAATTGGTGTGTATGAAATTTTCGTATTAAAATTTGATCGTTTTGGTGCTTAATTGTGAAAAAAGGGCTTAATCGCGTAAAATGAAAATTTGATGGTTAAATGAGATAGTGCCTAATTGATGTTGTCTTAATAAATTGGAGGCTTTAAATAGAAAATTTACCATAAATAAATGTGTAGTGGCCGGTTGGTAATGCATGTAATAGTGATTGATTTTGTTTGTTTTATTTTATAATATAATGTAATAAATTAATATATGTTAATGGATTTTAAGTGAATAAAAATAAAAGAATGAAAGAGAAAGTGTTCATCTTTCTCAAAGTGACCGAAAATAAGAGAGAAAATAGAGAAAGGAAGCTTGGAAATATTCGGCCCTTGCAACCTCAAATAGGTGAGTGATTTGAGTTCAGTTTTTGATAATTTCTACGTTTTTGTGATGGTTGCTTCGAAATGTACAAGACCCATGCTTGAATTTTTGAAATTGATGATGATTTTGTGTTATGCCATTGATGATAATTTGTGATTTTTGTTGTTTGATGATAGAAAATGGAAGATATGTGTTGAATTAACATGTTTTGTCTTTGGATTTTTGATAATTTTGAGTAATTTGGACTAAATTGTGAAAATAAAATTTGGAGGGACTAAAATGTGAAAAAAATGAAATATATGGACTTGTATGGAGCTAGTGAATATTCGGCCTAAGCATAGTATATGCAAATTTTGACTATTTTGTGTTTCGTGCAATAGGGACTAAATTGTAAAAATTTTAAATGTCAGGGGTAAAATAGTAATTTGCCCATTTATGTGTTTTTGGATTAAATTGAATGAAAAATATGTTTGAATGAGTTAAATTTGGAATTTATTAGATCAAGAACAAAAAGGATCGGGATTGGATCGGGAAAAAGCAAAGTTAGTCGAATAGTCGGAAAACATAGTCCGTCAATACTCGAGGTAAGTTTTAAGCAATTGAGTTGAGTTGTATCTATCTATAATAATGTACATCTATTTAATAGAGGTAAATATGTACAATGTTGATATTGCTGAATGTGATATTGGTTGGGAGATGAATTTAGTTGAATGTGATGCATACATATACGTTAATAATATAGCTATGTATGATATTGATTTAAGAGATGAATACAGCAGGAAATGATGTATATTTATGTGCCAATAATATAGCCGAATGTGTTGTTGATATGGAGATGAAATAAGCAAATTTGTATATGTATGTGTAATTGAGGTTTAGGGCTTATATATGTGTTTAATTAAACGAATAACAAGTTCAAGTAATGCACTATGTGTGCGAATGTAAATACCGAGCACTATGTGTGCGAAATCAGTCATTTGGCACTAAGTGTGCGAGATATTAAAGGTAACGGCACTAAGTGTGCGATGCGTTACGAGAATTTAGCACTAAGTGTGCGAAATATTAATGTAACGGCACTATGTGTGCGATACGTTATAGGGTTTGGCAATGAGTGTACGGGTTTAATGATCCATCAAGGATATCGGTTATTTAACGTATTAAGCGAAATAAAATGACCAGGTGTGTGATGATATATCATATATGGATAGTGAAGTAAGTATGGGCGGTTGAATTGAGACCAGGTATTTTGCTTATCAATATGTGATTTATAAGGAATAGAAATTAAAATTCGATAAGTGATATATGCATATGAAATTAAGCAAATGTGATGTATATCTATATATATATATATATGTGTGTAATTGTTTTGATACGAGAAGGTGGTTTATAGTTCAATGTGAACCTATTATTGAATGTGTGATTGTTCGGTCCTAAGGTTATGAAACACGAAAGTCTATGAATGGTGTTATAACTTATAATTTTTATTATAAATTTTGAGGATCATTATAATAAATTGATCTATTATATAGGATAGTATTATGCATTGTTGTTATACAATTGCTTATAACTTACTAAGCTGTTAAAGCTTACTTGGTTCTTGTTTGCTCTCGTGTTTTAGATTTACTTCGGGTGATCGTTACGTGCTCAGGGATCATCGTTAAAGCTCGTCACACTATCATCTATATTTTGGTACCTTTTGAGGTTAAACTTAAAGTTTATGGCATGTATAGGTTATGTTACTTTTTGAGTTATTCCGAATGGTGTGTATACAAATATATGCCATGCTAATATGGCTGAATTGTAGTATTTTGGTCTTAAGTGAATTCGGCTATGATGTTAGCTTAATATGAAATTATAATTTCTGATGTGTTTATGTTTGGTGTTTGAATATGTGGCTTGATTGATCATTAAGTTAAATTATAGATATGAAATTTCGACCATGGTGTTTATATGATGTAGTAAATAATTTCATGATAGGTAAGAATGGCATTATAGGTTATGTATATTTTGGTTGAGCAAGATGGTATATAAGTTGACATATTTAGTAATAAGGATTGTATGTGATGATATGATGATCACTTGACATGAAATTGGTTGCTAAATTGTGTGTGAATTATGCTTAATTGTGCTTGTAGGATAGACCCTTGTGTGGGTGGCAAATTGGCCTTGTAAATGGCCTATTTTGTCACACGGATTGGCACACGGGCGTGCCTAGTGACCGTGGGGCTAAGTCAGTAGCTGGCTAAGAGTACACTGCCTTGGCACACGGACGTGCCTGGTAGCCGTGTGGTTTCATCAGGATCGACCACGGCCAAAGTACAAGGGCATGCTTGGTGGCCGTGGAGCAAAGTCAGAATTGACCCCGGCCAAGGTACACGGGCGTGCTTGGTGGGCGTGGAATAAAGTCAAGTTCAAACACAGGGAAGACACACGGGGGTGTCTATCAACCGTGGGAGGCACACGGTCTGCCCACACAGGCGTGTAACCCCTGAAACTTTGAAAAGTTTTAAATTTCTAAGAATTTCTGTATGTGTTCCGGTTTAGTCCCGACCCCTTTCTAACAGGTGTTTAAGGTCTCGAAGACCTCCATAAGGGACTATATACTTATGAATGAATATGTTTGACTTTGTGTCGTGAAATAGTAATGAAACATTCTGATTATCCGGTAATGCCTCTTAACTCTATTCTGGCGACGGCCTCGGGGTTAGGGGCGTTACAATTTATTGGTATCAGAGTTACGGTTTAGTCGGTTCTCGGACTAACGTAGCGCGTGTGAGTCTAGCTATACATGCCATAATTTTTTTTTATTGTGACAGTGTGATGACTTCCGACAAAGAAATATGCCTTTCTACTTTCTTATAGTAAATGGATCCACGATCCCGAACGAGCCAGTGGCGATGATGTCGAGAGTGTGGCGCATGTTCCGCGCAAGAGGACCACGCGGTTGAATCTCGACCAGCTACGAGTAACCAAGATGAGGGGGCTAAGCAAGCCTTCTTTAGTATAATGAATGATTGGTTTAATAAGTATATCCGGAAAAATTTAGTTGTTCAACAACCCCCAAACCCTGATAATCCACCTGTACTTCCTATGGTACCTTCGATCATTAATCATGAGAGATTAAATAAGCCTCCTGTTGATAAAATCAAAAAGTACGGAGCTAAAGAGTTTAGAGCCACAGTGATAAACCGAAATAGTAACATATTTTAGGCCCACATTTAGTACGCTGTTGGATGAATTATCCCTTATTTTATGTAATTTGGTGCTCTTAATCCTTTCTTTTCATGATATATACTCAGGAAAGCACCAGGGGATGAAAAGAACGCAAAACGGGCTTAAAACGAGACAAATGGGCCAAAGCATGAAATCGACACGGCCTGGACCAAAGATCACACGGCCGTGCCAAGTCAATCATCTAGAACACGGTCTAACCCCGACTCACACGGTCGTGTCTTATTAAAGAAATCCAAACACGGCCTGGCCACGATTTACACGGGCGTGCACCATGGCCGTGCCTCTACCGTGGAGAAGAGCAATTTCATTCGGGAAAGGATACTTAGGGAGAAAGAAACGTATTTCAAAAGCCTATAAATACACCCTAAGTATGACCTGAAAGGGGGAGCCCAAAGCCATTGTCTAGGGGCATCGTGCTAGGCTAGAGAAGGCAGATTTGTGGGGATTCACTCAGGGATAGCCAGTTGATTCATCTCGAGAAGCCAGAATTCTACTCAAGACGGAGGATCTCCTCTTCAATTCCTTCAGGTGGTTTTAGGGATTTCCTATTTTTTGTTTTATCTTTTCTCTTGAGATGTTTTCCTTTATTGTTATGAACTAAACCCTTCGGATACCCGAAGGGGATGAAACCTATGATGAATCTTGTTGTTTGATTATTTGAATTATATGATAAATACTTAGTTTGTTCTTAATTATGTGAGCTTAATCCAAATTTAATGTGCTTAGGTGGAGGAGGGATAGACCCTGCCTAAGAGTAGATCCAACATAATTAAGTGGAGTTGATCGCACGCCTAGAGATAGGGTGACAAGATTTTGCCGGATTAGGGTGAAACCTAATATGGGAATCCACAGATCGATTTACTGCTATTCTAGGGGGTTATTATAAGAGAACGAGAGTTCCACTAATTAACCTAGGGTTAGACGTTATTCGCCTCGAGAGAGGGTTTAATATACGTTAGGGAGTCTTACGGATCAAACTAAGTAAATAAATCGTATGGTTCTGTGTTAGATAACAAGTGAAGTCTAGGTGGATTCTTCCTAAGGTATCGTCTAAATCAACTGAGTTTTTCACAAGTTATTTTCCAAGTTCATTCTTCTTTGTCTTAGAGTCTTTAGTTTAGTAGTTAATTAATTTAGATTAATAAAAAACTTCACTTATTTTAGGCTAAATAATAAAAAGAAAGTTAGTATTAGTACTTTTAGTTCCTTTGGGTTCGATAATCCGGTCTTGCCTAAACTATACTACTGTTCGATAGGTGCACTTGCCTTTAATCGTTGTCAGAGTTAGTTTCCAGGTTCGATCATTCTTTTATAAATTTTAAAACTCTAATTTGCAGCGATCAAGTTTTTGGCACCGTTGCCGGGGAACTAAAATATTAAGAAAACTCTATTTTTATTACTTTAGCCATTATTTTTATTTTTCGCAATTTATTTTTTTTTAGTTTTAATTTTAAATTTGCTAAACTTTCTTTCTTTCTTTTCCTCGCAGTACCTCTAGTTTATGACTAGAAGGAACCCGAGAGGACCTTTAGAATACTGACGGTGATATTGAAGCTACCGCTCGAAGAAATCGCGAGAGAAATTAGGCGAGCCCTAAATTACCAAGGAGAGCGAGAAGACAGATCCAATCCCTTTGAAGGGATGGACGAAAATAATCTTCCACCACAAGATGTGGGAGAAAATAATGCTCCTCGTACTATGTTTGATTATGCTAAACCACATTTCACGAGAGCCGAATCTAGTATTGTTAGGCTGCTATAGTCGCTAATAATTTTGAATTAAAGCCTAACATTATACAAATGATTCAACAGATTTGTTCAATTTGATGGTTTACGGGGCGAAGATCCAAACGCTCATATAGCTAATTTTTAGAGTTACGTGATACCTTCAAAATAAATGGCGTTTACGATGATGCCATACGACTTGGTTATTTCCCTTTCCATTAAAGAATAAAGCTAAATAGTGGTTAAACTCGTTACCACGAGGGTCATTCACTACATGGGAACAAATGACCGAAAAATTTTTATTAAAATATTTCCCACCGGCCAAAACGGCCAAATTACGTAATGATATATCTTCCTTCGTGCAGATGGATTTAGAGACATTATACGATGCATGGGAGAGATATAAGGATCTCTTGAGAAGGTGTCCGCACCATGGTTTACCTTTGTGGCTCCAAGTCCAGACTGTCAATAACGGTGTAAAACCCTCAACGAGGCAACTAATCGACTCGGCTGTCGGTGGAACCCTGAATAATAGAACTCCTGGCGACCTACGAATTTATAGAAAAGATGTCATTTGAATAACTATCGGTGGCAAGTTACAAGAACAAGGACAACAAAAATAGCGGAGTTTACAACCTCGACGCGCAAGTAACCATGCTATCAAATCGGTAGAGTTGATGAATAAGAAGATTGATAGTTTGTGTTCTTCGCATGTACATCCGGTCATGCGATGCGACACAAGTGGGGCGTGGCGAATCCAGAGTACCCACCCTACCAACCAGCACAGAGAGCGAGCAGATAAACTATATAGGTAACAATTTGAGATCTAATAATAACCCATATAGTAATAATTATAATCCGAGTTGGAGGAACCACCCAAATTTTTCGTGGGGAGGACAAGGAAATCAAGGAAATCAAAGACAACAACCTCCTCAAAATTTTCAAAATCAGCCCTATCCACGGGAAAAGAAGCCAAATCTTGAAGAGGCGTTGAACAAATTCATAGCATCCACGAAGCCCGTCTCCAAAAAGCGAGGTAACACTCGACACCCAACAAACATCGATCAAAACGATCGAGAACCAAGTTGGAGGACTTACAAAGGCAATCGGGAAATTACCCGATCGATCGGAGAAATTGCAAAGCTATTATCCGAACGACCGCAAGGGCGTCTACCGAGTAATACTGAAATTAATCCAAATGAGCAAATCCAAGCCATAACAGCTCAAGAAAGTGAAGAAGTAGACGAACCCAGTCTAACACAAGGAAACGAGGTAGAAAAAGGTAAAGTTGAGGTAACACAAGACAAGCCAAAATCGGTAATCAATGAGTACCAACCTCGCGTACCTTACCCTGAGGCATTAAGAAGAGACGACACAGAAGAACAGTTCGGTAAGTTTCTTAAACTCTTAAAGAAATTACATATTAACTTACCATTACTTGAAGCTCTTTCGCAGATGCCGATTCTAGGAAATTTTTAAAAGAGCTTTCGACAAACAAACGGAACTTAGACGAGTCGTCACATGTGGAACTTAACGCAAAATGCTCAGCAATTCTCCAAAATAGACTACCACAAAAGCTAAAAGATCCAGGGAGTTTTACAATTCCATGTTTAATTGGTAGACTAACTGTTGATAATGCGTTAGCTGATTTAGGGGCAAGCATAAATGTCATGTCTTATAGATTGTTTAAACAATTAGGTCTAGGGAAACCCAAACAAACTAGGATGAGCATTCAATTAGCTGATAAAACTGTTAGAATTCCTAGGGGTATTATTGAGATGTTCTTGTGAAAATCGACAGATTCGTTTTCCCAGTAGACTTTGTCGTCTTAGACATGGATGAGGATAATTCGATCCCCCTAATCTTAGGAAGACCCTTTTTAGCAACTGCTAGGACTAAAATTGATGTTGATGCAGGAGAACTCATACTTTGCATAGGTAATGAGACAGTCACCATCAAGGCTCTCGATTCGGCTAGAACATCGAGTAATCAAGGTGAGAACATAAATTCTACTGATAACCATTCGGTTAACCCTTATTTTCAGGAAGCACCACCAAAGAATATAACTGAACCCGATCCTAAACCCCGTGTCAACAAAGAAATAACTCATGAAGATCGAGAGATTCAGTTCGATGATCTAGACGAATGGAAGACACACTTCAAGAAGAAATTAGGGATACACGATGAAAAACCAGAACCACACCAGATAAAACCGAAGGAGCCCCCAAAAGAGCTAACAGGAACAACAAACCACTTCAAAATAGGGGACCAGGTACAGTTAGATAAGGCAGATCCTCAAATATCTCCTCCGGACCCTAGCACAAACAAAGAAATATCTTTTAGGGTAACCAGTGTTTTCCCACATGGAACAGTCGAGGTAAGTAATCCTATTTTTGGTACTTTTACTATAAACACATCTCGACTTAAATTTTTTTTCACAAAGACACAAATGATAGCATGAGGAAGGACTTCCAACTCCTCAAACCACCCTGACAAAGCAAACGAGAGGAGAGTCTAGCTTAAGACTATAAACGAGCGCTTCTCGGGAGGCAACCAGAGCACTAACACAATTTATTTTTTCATCTTGCTTTAAATTTATTTTTCTTTTTCTTCTCTTCTTTATACCTAGCTTTAAACTAACAAGGGGTGCAGAATTCCAGGACACACGGCCTTGCACACGGTCGTGGCCGTGGCTGTGTGGACCATAAGAATCCCCGTACTAACACAGCAGAAGCCGTGCGAATCAATTCCAGCAACTTCTCGACGTCACGGATCCAACCACTACACCACGGGCACCGACAAAGGGGCACGGCCATGCCCCATAACCGTGTGAAGCTACTGACTTTCCAAGCACGGGCTGAACACGCCCGTGCCTTAAACCCGTGCCAACATACTGACTTGTCGAACACAGGCTGGACACGAGCGTGGGGTAACCAACACGCCTAGGAACACGGCCGTGCGATGCGGCCGTGTGAATCGACACACCCTCAACCCACGGGTGTGGTAAATTGCCAGACTTGAGATTCTATTTAAATACCATGCCCCTTTCTTTTCTCTCCTTACCTACTCTTCTTCTTCTTCTTCCTTCCTTTCTTTTCTCCCTTTTGTTTTTTTTCCTTTTCCTAATAAATCCTTAGACTCTTGAGCTACAACAAAATCATATCCATGGCAAAGAAGCGTAAAAGGCCAATCTCCTAAAAGGAGACCGATTCACCTGAGTTCATGCCGGCAGCTTCATCCAAACAACAAGCCAAGGGTCTTTGAGACCAATTATCTATTCTTTTATTTTAATCTTCTCATTTATTTTCCTTATCTTTACCTCTCTTCTGCTTAATTCAATTCATTTTGTTTTAGTTTCTTATTTTTAGGTTCTTAAGGCTGCTTGGGAATCACGCCACTTCCACCATCACCAACAACTCCGTCACCTTCAAAGTCACACCCACCTCTCGAACCATCTACCATAAGGATTCTCAAGCCCCTTTATCTTTTAAACTTAGTTTATTTTCCTTCTTAGTCTCCTTCTCTTTATCTTTCTTGTCTTTAATTATATTATTAGTATATTATTAAGGTTTCTTTAGATTTCTTGGCTAATCCTACATGAGCCTCCCAATTTCTTCATCTAGCGCAGGTTCGTCATCCAGACAGCCCATCACCACCACCAAAGACACAATCTCCTCTCAAGGAACCATCCGAAAATTCAGGGAGTTTCACTTCTTCCCATATCTTATGATTTTATAATGATATTATCTATCTTTGTACATTGAGGGCAATGTACATATTAAGTGTGGGGGGGTGAACAACCTAAAAAGTTGCCTAACTTTTTTCATTATTCTCAAATTTCTAAAATTAGGTACCAAACATTTTGCATTATTCTCAAATCCCTGAATTTAGTCTTGTTTGAAAGTAAATTACTCATATTACTAATTAGGATGAAATTTCGATGATTTATGATTTTTATTGATATGTTTTAGATTAAGTCATTGATAATTGTGCATTGATAATTAGATTCTAAGAATACTAGAGAATCAAGCATGATAAGTCTATTTTTCAGAAATTAAAAATTTGCTAGGTTGTCAAACCGAGTTTAAATATTATCTTGAAGTTTGAAATTTCTGAGGTTGACAACAAAATACCCATAATTTTTGTGAGTTTTTGAGCCTTATAGAGCATAAATTCTTTTTCTTGCTCACTTTATTGATTATGAGTATGTCAACATTGATCTGTTATTCTAGAACTTGCATCGATTATACATGTCGAGACCACATTTTTTTATTTGATATCTGAGAGATGATAAAGGCACAGGATCTAACCCACTTACTCCATTTAAAAAGCCTACCTTTATAATTAACCCCTAGTGAACCCCTTTTAACCCTAACAACCCTATTTATTGACATAACCGCTAATATTAACCGTAACCCCTTTGTTTTTGTTATCACCATTCCTTTTGATTACCCTTATATCGAGATTTGATTTGATTAATAGCCTAACTATGTTTTTATTTCAGTAATTTATCTTTTATTATGTATTTATGATTGTTCTTAAAAAAACAAAGTATATTCATTATTAGTTATGTGATTAAACGAGCTTATACATTTAAATTCCAAATATCGAAGAAGAAGCTCGTATTATTAAGTACTATTAGTTTTCAATTGATGTAATTATTATTATTTCATTAGTTCTTAGTTAGGTAATTTGTCAATTCACTCTCGATTCTAACCCTCTAATTCAGCCTTACTCCACACCTTAACCCTAGCCCCGTTACAACCCTAACAAAGACCTTTTGATTTGTGTTTCATCTCATATTTCAGTGGTGGAGATTTGATTTTCATGCAAGCCTATGGGATTAACTCTTCATGTTCGACTTTTGAGTGCCTAAATTTTGAACATTAAACACTTTGAGTGATTTGAGTGGATCTTTTGTGAGGATGTCAATCCTTATGCATTTCAAATTAAAGGTAATTATTTAGATGAAGGGAAACACCTATGTTTTGTGCTACAAAATATAATGCTTATATTGTTTGAATTTTAGGACACTTTGAGTTGAATTATCCATGTATAAATTATCTACGAATTATGATGAGAAACTATCAATGGTATTATGAATTATAGAAAGTTCGTTTTAATTGTAAGTTGAGAATTTTGCTTGAGGACAAGCAAAAGCTTAAGTGTGGGGGTATTTGATAAACCGAAATAGTAACATATTTTAGGCCCACATTTAGTACGCTTTTGGATGAATTATCCCTTATTTTATGTAATTTGGTGCTCTTAATCCTTTTTTTCATGATATATACTCAGGAAAGTACCAGGGGATGAAAAGAACGCAAAACGAGCTTAAAACGGGATAAATGGGCCAAAACATGAAATCGACACGGCCTGGACCAAAGATCACACGGCCGTGCCAAGTCAATCATCTAGAACACGGTCTAACCCCGACTCACACGGCCGTGTCTCATTAAATAAATCCGAACACGGCCTGGCCATGATTTACACGGGCGTGCGCCATGGCCATGCTTCTGCCGTGGAGAAGAGCAATTTCATTCGGGAAAGGATACTTAGGGAGAAAGAAACGTATTTCAAAAGCCTATAAATACACCCTAACTATGACACGAAAGGGGAGCCCAAAGCCATCGTCTAGGGGCGTCGTGCTAGGCCAGAGAAGGCGATTTGTGGGGATTCACTCGAGGATAGCCAGTTGATTCATCTCGAGAAGCCGGAATTCTACTCAAGACAGAGGATCTCCTCTTCAATTCCCTTGGGTTTTAGGGATTTCTTATGTTTTGTTTTATCTTTTCTCTTGAGATGTTTTCCTTTATTGTTATGAACTAAACCCTCCTCTGGATACGAAGAGGATGAAACCTATGATGAATCTTGTTATTTGATTATTTGAATTATATGATAAATACTTAGTTTGTTCTTAATTATGTGAGCTTAATCCAAATTTAATGTGCTTAGGTGGAGGAGGAATAGACCACGCCTAAGAGTAGATCCAACATAATTAAGCGGAGTTGATCACACGCCTAGAGATAGGGTGGCGAGATTTTGCCGATTAGGGTGAAACCTAATATGGGAATCCCTGATCGATTTCATTGCTATTCTAGGGGGTTATTATAAGAGAACGAGAGTTCTACTAATTAACCTAGGGTTAAACGTTATTCGCCTCGAGAGAGGGTTTAATATACGTTGGGGAGTCTTACGGATCAAAATAAGTAAATAAATCGTATGGTTTTGTGTTAGATAACAAGTGAAGTCTAGGTGGATTCTTCCTAGGGTGTCGTCTAAATCAACTGAGTTTTTCACAAGTTATTTTCCAAGTTCATTCTTCTTTGTCTTAGAGTCTTTAGTTTAGTAGTTAATTAATTTAGATTAATAAACAACTTCACTTATTTTAGGCTAAATAATAAAAAGAAAGTTAGTATTAGTACTTTTAGTTCCTTTGGGTTCGATAATCCGATCTTGCCTAAACTATACTACTGTTAGATAGGTGCACTTGCCTTTAATCGTTGTCAGAGTTAGTTTCCAGGTTCGATCATTCTTTTATAAATTTTAAAACCACGATTTAGCCGATCACACGACTCACGATGATCTTGAGTGGGCTGAATTTTGGCTCGATAACACTATTCGTGTCTTCGATGAACTATCTTGTGCACCCTAAGAGTGCTTGAAATGTGCTATATCTTTATTTCGAGATTCTTCCTACTATTGGTGGAACACTTTTGTTTCGGTTGTTCCGAAAGAATGGGTCACTTGGGATTTCTTTCAGACAGAGTTTCACAAAAATTATATCAGTCAGCGATTCATTGATCAGAAACGTAAAAAATTTCTCGAATTAAAACAGGGTCGTATGAGCGTGAGTTTGTGAGACTCAGCCGTTATGCCCGAGAGTGTGTTGCAACTGAGGATGCTATGTGTAAAAGATTTGAGGAAGGACTGAATGAAGACATAAAATTGCTTGTCGGTATACTTGAAATAAAAGAGTTTGTAGTATTTGTCGAGCGAGCTTGCAAGGCCGAAGAGCTCGAAAAAGAGAAAAGAAAAGATGAGTTCGAAGCCAGTGATTTTCGCAAGAGATCAGCAAGTAAAACTTCTCAGATGGCATCAAAGAAGTTCCGAAATGACAGTAGCAGATCTAAGACTAATGCTAGGATTTCCATACGAGAGCGACCACCAGTGAGTTCACGAGCCAGCTCGATTGCTAGTGTTGGCAATACTCGACCGAATAAACCCGAGTGTCAACAGTGTGGTAGGTGACATTTTGGTGAATGTTGGGGCAAGTTTAACAATCGAGTTTGCTACAAGTGTGGTTCGCAGGATCATTTCATTCGGGACTGCCCGAAAGTAGCTGAGAAGGATAATGCTTAGAGTGTGAGATCGAGTGGTGCTGTAGTTAGAGGTAGGCCACCCCAAAATGCGGGAGGTAGGAGCGGTACTCAGAGAGGGACTTCGGATACAACTATTTGATCTGAGGCTCGTGCGCCTGCCAGAGCCTATGCCATTCGTGCCCGAGAGGAAGCTTCATCTCTAGTGTTATCACTGGTATATTTACTCTCTTTAATACTAGTGTAATTGCTCAGATTGATCCTGGTTCAACTCATTCCTATGTGTGTGAAGCAATAGTATCCAGTAAGACTTTACCTGTTGAGTCTATTGAGTTTGTGATTCGGGTTTCGAACCCCCTCGGTCGGTGTGTGCTAGTTGATAAGGTGTGCAAGAATTGCCCTTTGATGATTCGAGATTCATGTTTTCTGACTGATTTGATGTTACTACCATTTGACGAGTTTGATATTATCCTCGGTATGGATTGGTTAACTGTGCATGATGCTGTAGTGAATTGTAGACGAAAGACTATTGATTTGTGGTGTCAGAACAATGAGATAATTCGAATTGAGTCTACTAATTTAAATGGGTTACCAGCAGTGATATCCTCGATGTCGGCTCGAAAGCATATGAGAAAGGGTTGTGAAGCTTACTTTGCTTATCTGATTGATAGTAAAGTGACCGAAAGGAAGATTGAATCTATACATGTTGTATGTGAGTATCCAGATGTGTTTCCGGAAGAATTGTCGGGTTTGCGACCTGTTCAGAAGGTAGAGTTTGGTATTGAGTTAGTGCCAGGGACGACTCTGATTTCGATAGCTCCGTATATAATGGCACCAACTGAACTAAAAGAATTGAAAGTGCAGTTGCAAGAGTTGACGGATAGAGGTTTTGCTCGACCGAGTTTCTCCTCCTAGGGTGCACCAGAGTTATTTGTAAAGAAGAAAGATGGAACTTTGAGAATGTGCATTGACTATCGACAGCTCAATAAAGTGACCATAAAGAATAAATACATGTTACCACGCATTGATGATCTCTTCGTTCAACTAAAGGGAGCCTCAGTATTTTCGAAGATCGATTTAAGATCGGGTTATTATCACTTGCGAGTTAGAGACTCTGATGTGCCTAAGACAGCTTTCCGAACGAGATATGGGCATTACGAGTTTTTAGTGATGCCATTCGGACTCACCAATGCCCCTGCCGTTTTCATGGATTTGATGAATCGGGTATTCAGACAGTATTTGGATCAGTTCGTGGTTGTGTTTATAGATGACATTCTGATCTATTCGCGTGACGAAACTGAGCATGCCGAACACTTGAGACTGGTGTTATAGATTTTGCGTGATAAGTAGTTGTATGCGAAGTTAAGTAAATGTGAGTTCTGGTTATGCGAGGTTAGCTTCCTAGGGCATGTTGTTTCAGCATCAGGTATTCGGGTTGATCTGAGTAAGATTTCGGCTATACTTGATTGGAGACCCCCGTGGAATATTTCTGAAGTTCAGAGTTTTCTGGGACTTGCCGGTTATTACAGACGCTTCGTGAAAGGTTTCTCAATGATTGCAACTCTGATGACAAAGCTACTTTAAAAAGATGTTAGATTCGAGTGGACGGAGAAGTGCCAGAAGAGTTTCGATAGGCTGAAAACTTTGTTGACTGAAGCTCCTGTGCTTGTTCAGCCAGAATCGGGTAAAGAGTTCATTATCTTCAGTGATGCATCCTTGAATGGTTTGGGTTGTGTTTGGATGCAGGAGGGTAAGGTTGTAGCCTACACCTCGAGACAGTTAAAGCCGCATGAAAAGAACTATCCGACGCATGATCTCGAATTAGCCACTATAGTTTTTGCTTTAAAGATATGGCGCCACTATCTGTTTGGTGAAAAATGCCATGTCTATTCTGATCATAAAAGTCTAAAGTACTTAATGACTCAGAAGGATCTAAATCTGAGACAACGATGATGGTTGGAATTATTAAAAGACTACGAGCTTGTGATTGATTATCACCCGGGAAAGGCTAATGTGGTTGCTGATGCTTTAAGCTGAAAATCACTATTTTCTTTGCGTGCAATGAGCGCAGATATGGCTATGACTGACAATGGTGCAATTATAGCAGAATTGAAAGCGAGACCGTTATTTGTTCAACAGATTTGTGAAGCTCAAAGGGTTGATGATAATTTGGTGGCTAAAAGGAATCACTGTGGTTCGAATGCTGACTCAGAATTTCAGATTGATGCTGAGGGATGTTTGCGGTTCAGAAACCGAATATGTGTACTAAAGGATCCTGAGTTGATTCGGATGATTTGTAATGAAGCTCATAATAGTAGATTGTCTGTTCATCCGAGTAGCATGAAGATGTATAATGATTTGAAACAGTACTATTGGTGGCACGGTATGAAAAGAGATATTTCAGACTTCGTGTCGAAATGTTTGATATGTCAGCAAGTAAAAGCTGAGCATCAAGTGCCATCTGGAGTACTTCAGCCGATTATGATACCTGAAAGGAAATGGGATCGAGTTACGATGGATTTCGTATCTGGTTTACCGTTGACACCGAGTAAGAAAGATGCAATCTGGGTTATTGTTGATAGATTGACGAAGTCGGCTCACTTTATTTCGGTCCGTACAGATTACTCACTCGATAAGCTAGCCGAATTGTATATTTCTCAGATTGTACGATTACACGGGGTACCTATTTCTATTGTTTCGGATAGAGATCCGAGGTTTACATCGCGATTTTGGAAGAAACTGCAAGATGCATTAGGTACTAAATTGCATTTTAGCACAGCTTTTCACCCCCAGACGGATGGTCAATCCGAGAGAATTATTCAAATACTTGAAGATATGTTGAGATGTTGTATTCTTGAGTTCGAAGGTACGTGGGAATGATACTTACCTTTGATTGAATTTGTGTACAATAATAGCTTTCAATCGAGTATCAAAATGGCACCTTATGAAGCTTTGTACGGTCATAAATGTCGTACACCTTTGTATTGGACTGAGCTCAGTGAAAACAAGATATATGGGGTTGATTTGGTTAAAGAAACCGAACAGAAAGTAAAAGTGATTCGTGAAAGTTTGAAAGCAGCATCAAATCGGCAGAAATCATATGCGGATTTGAAACGTAAAGATATAGAGTTTCAGATTGGTGATCGCATGTTTTTGAAAGTCTCGCCGTGGAAGAAAATACTCAGATTTGGTCGTAAGGGCAAATTGAGTCTGAGATTTATTGGACCATATGAAGTTTTGGAGCGGATTGGGCCGGTTGCATATAGATTGCTATTGCCACCTGAACTAGAAAAGATCCACAATGTTTTTCATGTTTCGATGCTCCGACGGTATAGATCTGACCCTTCTCATGTGATTAGTCCGTCAGAGGTTGATATACAGTCAAATTTAACTTATGAGGAAGAACCGCTCCGTATCCTAGCTCGTGAAGGGAAAGAATTGCGAAATAAGAAAATATCGTTGGTAAAGGTACTTTGGCTTAAGCACGGGACTGAAGAAGCAACTTGGGAACTTGAGACTTCGATGAAAGAACATTACCCAAACTTATTCACCGGTAAGATTTTCGAGGACGAAAATCCTTAAAGGGGGGAGAGTTGTAACAGCTCGATTTTGACCCTAATCGGAACGGTGGTTTTGGGACCACGAATCTGAGTCAAAAAAATATTTTAATATGATTTTCTATGTTTATTATGTGTGAATTGGTGTGTGTGAAATTTTCGTATTAAAATTTGATCGTTTTGGTGCTTAATTGTGAAAAAAGGGCTTA
Source organism: Gossypium sturtianum (assembly GCA_025698515.1). Taxonomy (NCBI): domain Eukaryota; kingdom Viridiplantae; phylum Streptophyta; class Magnoliopsida; order Malvales; family Malvaceae; genus Gossypium; species Gossypium sturtianum. Next base: position 115,947,142 of record CM046954.1, on the reverse strand, counting down.
ATCGCGTAAAATGAAAATTTGATGGTTAAATGAGATAGTGCCTAATTGATGTTGTCTTAATAAATTGGAGGCTTTAAATAGAAAATTTACCATAAATAAATGTGTAGTGGCCGGTTGGTAATGCATGTAATAGTGATTGATTTTGTTTGTTTTATTTTATAATATAATGTAATAAATTAATATATGTTAATGGATTTTAAGTGAATAAAAATAAAAGAATGAAAGAGAAAGTGTTCATCTTTCTCAAAGTGACCAAAAATAAGAGAGAAAAGAGAGAAAGGAAGCTTGGAAATATTCGGCCTTTGCAAGCTCAAATAGGTGAGTGATTTGAGTTCGATTTTTGATAATTTCTACGTTTTTGTGATTGTTGCTTCGAAATGTACAAGACCCATGCTTGAATTTTTGAAATTGATGATGATTTTTTTTATTCCATTGATGATAATTTGTGATTTTTGTTGTTTGATGATAGAAAATGGAAGATATGTGTTGAATTAACATGTTTTGTCTTTGGATTTTTGATAATTTTGAGTAATTTGGACTAAATTGTGAAAATAAAATTTTGAGGGACTAAAATGTGAAAGAAATGAAATATATGGACTTGTATGGAGCTAGTGAATATTCGGCCTAAGCATAGTATATGCAAATTTTCAATATTTTATGTTTTGTACAATAGGGACTAAATTGTAAAAATTGTAAATGTCAGGGGTAAAATAGTAATTTGCCCATTTATGTGTTTTTGGATTAAATTGAATGAAAAATATGTTTGAATGAGTTAAATTTGGAATTTATTAGATCAAGAACAAAAAGGATCGGGATTGGATCGGGGAAAAGCGAAGTTAGTCGAATAGTCGGAAAACATAGTCCGTCGATACTCGAGGTAAGTTTTAAGCAATTGAGTTGAGTTGTATTTATCTATAATAATGTACATCTATTTAATAGAGGTAAACATGTACAATGTTGATATTGCCGAATGTGATATTGGTTGGGAGATGCATTTAGTTGAATGTGATGCATACATATACGTTAATAATATAGCTATGTGTGATATTGATTTAAGAGATGAATACAGCAGGAAATGATGTATATTTATGTGCCAATAATATAGCCGAATGTGTTGTTGATATGGAGATGAAATAAGAAAATTTGTATATGTATGTGTAATTGAGGTTTAGGGCTTATATATGTGTTTAATTAAACGAATAACAAGTTCAAGTAATGCACTATGTGTGCGAATGTAAATACCGAGCACTATGTGTGCGAAATCGGTCATTTGGCACTAAGTGTGCGAGATATTAAAGGTAATGGCACTAAGTGTGTGATGCGTTACGAGAATTTAGCACTAAGTGTGCGAAATATTAATGTAACGGCACTATGTGTGTGATACGTTACAGGGTTTGGCATTGAGTGTACGGGTTTAATGATCCATCAAGGATATCGGTTATTTAAAGTATTAAGCGAAATAAAATGAGCAGGTATGTGATGATATATCCTATATGGATAGTGAAGTATGGGCGGTTGAACTGAGTCCAGGTATTTTGCTTATCAATATGTGATTTATAAGGAATAGAAATTTAAATTCGATAAGTGATATATGCATATGAAATTAAGCAAATGTGATGTATATCTATATATATATGTGTAATTATTTTGAGACGAGAAGGTGGTTTATAGTTCAATGTGAACTTATTATTGAATGTGTGATTGTTTGGTCCTAAGGTTATGAAACATGAAAGTCTATGAATGGTGTTATAACTTATAATTTTTATTATAAATTTTGAGGATCATTATAATAAATTGATCTATTATATAGGATAGTATTATGCATTGTTGTTATACAATTGCTTATAACTTACTAAGCTGTTAAAGCTTACTTGGTTCTTGTTTGCTCTCGTGTTTTAGATTTACTTCGGGTGATCGTTACGTGCTCGGGGATCATCGTTAAAGCTCGTCACACTATCATCTATATTTTGGTACCTTTTTGAGGTTAAACTTAAAGTTTATGGCATGTATAGGTTATGTTACTTTTTGAGTTATTCCGAATGGTGTGTATACAAATATATGCCATGCGAATATGGCTGAATTGTAGTATTTTAGTCTTAAGTGAATTCGGCTATGATGTTAGCTTAATATGAAATTATAATTTCTGATGTGTTTATGTTTGGTGTTTGAATATGTGGCTTGATTGATCATTAAGTTAAATTATAGATATGAAATTTCAACCACGATTTTTATATGATGCAGTAAATAATTTCATGATAGGTAAGAATGGCATTATAGGTTATGTATATTTTGGTTGAGCAAGAAGGTATATAAGTTGACATATTTAGTAATGAGGATTGTATGTGATGATATGATGATCACTTGACATGAAATTGGTTGCTAAATTGTGTGCGAATTATGCTTAATTGTGCTTGTAGGATAGACCCTTGTGTGGGTGGCAAATTGGCCTTGTAAATGGCCTATTTTGTCACACGGATTGGCACACGGGCGTGCCTAGTGACCGTGGGGCTAAGTCAGTAGCTGGCTAAGAGTACACGGCCTTCGCACACGGACGTGCCTGGTAGCCGTGTGGTTTCATCAGGATTGACCACGGCCAAAGTACAAGGGCGTGCTTGGTGGCCGTGGAGCCAAGTCAGAATTGACCCCGGCCAAGGTACACGGGCGTGCTTGGTGGCCGTGGAGTAAAGTCAGGTTCGAACACGGGGAAGACACACGGGGGTGTCTATCAGCTGTGGGAGGCACACGGTCTGCCCACACGGGCGTGTAACCCCTAAAACTTTGAAAAGTTTTAAATTTCTGAGAATTTCTATATGTTTTTCGGTTTACTCCCGACCCCTTTCTAACACGTGTTTAAGGTCTCGAAGACCTCCACAAAGGACTATATACTTATGAATGAATATGTTTGACTTTGTGTCATGAAATAGTAATGAAACGTTCTGATTGTTCGGTAATGCCTCTTAACTCTATTCCGGCGAAGGTCTCAGGTCAGGGGCGTTACATGACTCAATTCCAGTCACACCATATATTTAAGTCAACCCCAACAACGATCTTATTCCGATGAATACAATGTTTTAGATCATCCAATAGAATCACAAATGACTTCGATACATAACGTGAAAACTTCCAGGTTTGGTGGGCACTTACACCACCTAAAATTACGGATATACCAAGTTCTCTGCCCTAGCGGGTTACTATGGCAGGTTCATCTGTCAAAGATACTGACAAGAACTCCATAAGAAAATTTTGTAAGGGCATACCCAGATCCTAACACAAAGGTGGACTACCATCTCGCACTTAGGTGTTACAGAATTCACCATACAGACTTTCCAGATAACTTCTCCACTAAGGCTTTTCAATTAATACCCCACATAGGCTTTTCCAGATAATTCACCACAAAGGCTTTACAGATAATTTACCACAAAGGTCTTACAGATAACTAGCCACAAAGGCTAGGTTTGGATTTGCCTACACTCAGCGTCACCTAAGGTTTGCCCATCATCGTCCTAGGACACGCAGAAATCGTACTACATAAATGCGACTCATCCGCCATTTCCAGAATGTGCCATGGCTATGGTCTATCCACATATCTATCATACAAACCTTTTCTCATGTTTATTGTCCCGACAAACCTTGTGTTTACGATCCCAGCGGACTACAATCTCGCCATATTGGCCTTCGTGTTTACTGTCTCAGTAGACATTACCAAAGCTTTACTACGAGGTCCATTATCACATCACATATTTTCCCGACACTTTGGCCGAACCCCCTTATCACAAACCATAATTTTTCATGCATCACTTAAATAACAATATGGACACATTTACATAGATTTCACTTATACCCTTAATAGAATCATTCTTCCCATACATGCTTACTACACATCATTATTTTCATGCAGCACGTCTACACTTCAATACATACAAATGTTTCACAGAGAAAACACACCCTACTATTCTTAAAACATCATTACTCATCAACAATCTTAACATACAGTGCTATAAGACTTACCAGAAGGTTAAATCGTCCACTGATTAAACAAGGTATTAGCTCTATCTTAACGAAGAAGAAGAGAATATTTATGTTAAAAAGAAGAACATGAACATTGAGCAGAACAAAAAACCATCTAAAATGTCCCTCTTCCTTCACTTTATATACTCTTGGTCCCTCTGATTTCCCTTCCAAATTTGAGGGTAGGCAAAATAAAATCTAGTGAAAATCTACGCTACTATTTAACCAGTCATGGGGAAGGTCAAATCAATCTAATTGACTCCCAACTAATCATCTTACAAGAACCAACATGATTCGTGCTCATGTAAACTGATCGTAATATACCTTAGTGGTGACTCACGTATGGCATAGTCTTAAAGACAATTAAGTTTCCCACAACCTACCCATACACTTGGTAGGATCTCCATGCTCAGTTAAAACTCTCGGTCGTACTCTTCCTTAGGCATACTCTTTCTTGGGCGTATTCTTTCATCATTTGAAGACACCTTGTAATTAAAACCTTAGTACTGCCAACAGGCAGATACTTTAACGCTAGAATACACTAATACTCTAACTCACCAGCAAGTGAGCAGGGCAGCAGATTATACTACCATAGTGCACCAAAATAGTTTATATACATACCTTACTCACCTTTTTGGATCCGCCGCTTTTGGGGTGAGACAACTCTCTCCTCCTTCAAGAAATTTCATTCTTGAATTTTTTTTTAGGTGTCACCAACCTGGTAACTTCATCACAAAATGATATGTGGTCAACCTCCTAGATCAGACATAATATATTGCTTGAAGAAATGCCCACACACAGTCATAACAGACTTCTCGCCTCTAGAGATTCTAACTAGCGTGAATGTATATAGACAGTCTCGATTTGCAGATTCCAGGCTCATGGGAATAATTGGTGGGTACTCTCGTGTTTTTAAACACCTATAGCATTAGCCTTGATAAGTGTCATGTTGTGATTAAGGAATTTGAACAGTTGGTTTTGAAATTGAAACTTCTTACGGACACTTGTTTATTAATAAATATTGGGTGCCCAACATTTTCCCCCCAACATTTTTCTCTGCATCATTGGAGCCTTAACTTCTTTTTCTGCTAAAGTGTCTTTGCTTTTTTTCAACTTCAGTTTGCAACTTTCTTCAGAGGTAACTCTCTTTCTCTTTCTCTCTCTATTGTTCAAAATGGTCAGAACTACATCTAGTGGAAGAGGTCATGCCCAAAGTAGCAGAAGTGACAGCCCTAGAGACGTTGTTATGATCGGACCCAGAAGCCATAATGAATGAAAAAGTACCGAGGAAGAGTTTACTTGATACCTACTGTCCAGGGGTACCCTTCGTTTGAATTTTTCCAATGAATTTCATTGACACCGAGGGCTTTATTCTTCCCCTCTTCCTGCTCGAGGTCGACTTTCACTTACCTCTTCATGCCTTCTTCTGCTTGGTGCTAAACGAATATTGCATTGCACCATAACAACTCTCCGCCCTTTCCCAGTGGACATTAGTGGCTTAATTAATCGACTACTATTTCTACCACGAGCCAGCCATACTTGGCATTTTCCAAAAGATCTATCAACTAAAGATCAAGAGACAGGGTCCCTTGGCCAGGAAGGCCCATTTTAGTACATGCTAGGGTTACGAGCCCACCATCCAAAATTGGGCCCCTAACCTCTATCTCAGAAAGGATAAGTTCATGAGAGTCACGTACAAGCTTGAAACTAGTTTTAGCTTCCCCACCTTATGGTCCATACCCCGGGAGGGCATCTGCCTACAAAACCAGCACGTTGATACGAAGGTTGCCTAGAAAAAATTTAAATGATTAAGGAAGGGGCGCATCCTGGAATTGGGGGAGATTGTTACTGTCTAGAATGTCTTTCAATATTGATTGCAAGGGCTGAGTCCAAATGGTCGTCCAGCTAATGACATTTGTTTATAGGTGGATTCTTATAATGTTCCTTTTGTTGAGGTGGCCTGGTCTTACAACGCCAATGATAATTTGCTGTGGATCCTAGTGGGGAGGATAAGGGAGCCTCCCTTCTTCTTCTATGACACATGTGGACTACGTGAATACCATTGGAATATTATTAGTTATGGCACGTCTTTCATCCTTCTCTCGACCAAGCTAACCCTCTTATTGCTGCTACTGCAGGGTCTTCTTCTCTTTCTCATACTTTTAGTACTTCTCCGCCAACTCCAGCAGCCAATATGGATGCCTTACCATTATTAGATGTAGTTCGCAAGAGTGAAGGAGTTGTTACTACGCCAACATCTAGTAGAACTGTAACAGCCCATTTTTTAGTGGTGTCGAAAACAGTGGTTTTGGGGCCATAAATCCGACAAGTGAGTTCATAAATATTATTGTTTAATATTTACGAGTCAAATATAGTATTATAATAAATTTTTATTTGACAATTTATGTTATTTGAATAAGTAATTAGGTTCAAGTGGTAAATCCTTAAAGTTAAATGGTTTTTGAAAAGGAGGTATCGGGACCTCGTTCCTATACACCGAGCCTGTAAATATTTTATTATTTGACTAGTTAATTAAAGAAAAAAGGAATAAATAGTAAAAGGTGTAAAACTTAATCGCTATTGAATTTTATTGACTAAATGGTTTAGTTATTATAAGTGGATGGATTTATAAGGCAAATAAGTCATTTTTATTTGCAAGGTCGGTTATACATTTCATTAGACAACAAAATATGTGTTTGAATAATAAAACTAAATGAATAAGTATATTAAAATAATAAACCATAAGAAATTGTGTCCTTCTTCTTCTTCTTCCATTCTTGTTATCACCGAACCACCATGGGAGGACTTTGGAAGCTTCGGCCTTGGTTCTTCCATTGCATTTAAGCCATTTTTCACTCGTTTCTCGTAATTTTTATGTTTTTGATATTGTTGCAAGTAGGTCCAACTAACCCGTATCTCCGTTTTCAAAACTATTTAATATTTTAGAACTTTCCATTGACGAATATTAGATGTTGTGATAGAAATTGTTAGATTTTGAAGCTATGAAATGTATAGGGACTATTTGATTAAGTAAATTTTGTTAATTTTTTAATTAGGGACTAAGTTGTTAAAATGGTGAAATTGAATGAAATTCTTGTGAAATTTTGATAAAAGTAGGTTGAGTAAGGACTAAGTAAAAATCTATTAGCATGGGTTTTCTTTAATTGTGATTAAATTGCAAGTTTTGGGTATAGGGACTAAATTGTAAAAAGGGTAAAATGTTAGGGGAAATTTTTTTAATTTTATGGAAAGGTTAAATTGTGTAAATTTAATTATTTTAAATGATGGAACGAGATTAAGAAACAACTCAAACAGACATAAATCATTGAAAAGTCTAAGTAGCTGAATAGTGGTCGGTTCGAGTTAGAAGTCATTTACGAGGTCAGGTAAGCTTGTACTATATGTAATATGTTAATTTAAATTTCTTACTAATTGAGTTATTCAAATAATTGTGGTGTTTGTTGTTTTGAATGTTGACCGATGAAAAATTAATAATGAGATTGAATTGAATTGGAGATAGTGATTCAGGCTTTGTGCCTACCAGGCTTACTACCGGTGTATTAATTCAGGCTTTGTGCCTAGCAAGCTTCTTTCTAGTGTATTGAGTCAGAATTTGTGCCTAGTAGGCTTCGTATCGGTGTATCGTATCAAGTCTTGAGCCTAGCAGGCTTCATGCCTGTTTATTGTATCAGGTAACTTATACTGAAAATATTATTACAAGTATCTGATGTTATTCTATTAAGTTCAATGGGTAGTTAAGGTTCAAATGGAAAAGTACATGTATATATTAAACTATGGTATTAAATACATGATATGGGACTTTGGATATGCATAATTTAAAGAAGATGAAGTTACATGGTATAAGTACAAATGTTAGTTGGTGAAATTGAGATGCTGATGTGTTTATTGCCATGCCTTATTTGATATTATAAGTACATTGTTTCACTAACTACCCTTGTGAAATTTGTATATAGGAAAGGATGTTTGGCCTATAAGAAAATGAAATTTATCTTTGATTGTTTAACTTAATGTACACTGTAAGTTTAAGTTCCTAATACGAGCTTACTAGGCACTAGTTGCTTACGTATGTGTTTTTTCTGTTTAGTAGATCATTGGAAAGCTTGATCGGTTGGAGTTTTGTTGGAGAACCATCACATTATCCATTCGTCATATTGGTAGTTTTGATTATTTTGGCTAATGGTTAAAAATGGCATGTATTAGGAATTGAGTTTGTGCTATTTACCAATGCAATGTGATTTAAGTTTATCTGCCCATATGCATTGATGTTGGTTTCCAAATGTATATACGTAAGTATGAATTTTGATCACTTGTGTATGCCTTGTGATTTAGATGACCCTTAATTCACTAAATTGGTTAAATGATATATGTGCTTTAGCATGTAATAGATTTTTTAAGTGTTGTCCTAATGATTGGTTTGTTTTGAAGTGGTGCCAAGTTCACTTATGTTTATGTCTTTTGATGAAGGCTTGTAAATGATATGTATTTATATGTGATGATTGTAAATATTGCATACCTTCATGTAAGTAGAAATAACTTGCCTGTTTGATATGCTTGTGATATGGTCATTCGGTGTGTATAAGGTATGCAAAGTGATAGAAACTTTTTTGTTGAATAAGTTCAAGGTTGATTGTAATCATTCTACCCATTGTGGGTACATTGGTTAAAACTTATAGGACGAGTGATTTGGTATATTTTGGGTATGTATGGACTGTGTTTTGGTCATATGAATGCTTGTGGAAATGGTGTATAATTGTGTGTAAGAATTGGGTTTGTATTGGCTTATTTTGGGGCAATTTGTGCTACACACGACCTGGGACATGGGTTGCCACACGGCCGTAATAAATTTTAGCTGTAGGTTTCACACGGCCTAGCACACAACCCACAACACGGTCGTGTGACACAAGTCAGTGAGTTACACGATTTGACACATGAGTTGGGACACGGTCGTATGTCCCATAATTCGAATACCCACACAGCCTGGGCTGTGTCACACAGCTGTGTGACCCCTCCTTTACAATTTTTCATGTTTTTCCTAAAATTTCTAATTTGTCTTGATTTGGTCCCTGATTAATTTCAAACTTTTTTAAAGTCACGTAAGTCCGATTTAAGACCCGTAAAAGTATTTATGTCATAGTTAAATAATATTATCAATGTGAATTGCATGTTGATCTCTATTTTGGATTTAAAGGTTCTATATTGTATGGTAATGATTCGTAACCTTAATCCGATGACGGAGATGGGTTAGGAGTGTTATATTTAGTGGTATTAGAGCTACGGTTTAGTCGGTTCTCAAACTTAACGTAGCATGTGTGAAGTCTAGAAATACATGCCATTTTATAACATGTGATAGTGTGATGTCTCCTAACTTAGAGTGATTTTGTTTCTTTTATAGATAAAAAAATGTCTTCCAACCGAGCTAATCTCGATGAATTTGAGAGCAATTCTTAAGCCTCCGATCTAGGGGTTGCTTATTATGTTCCGAAATTCAAGAGTTTAAAGAAGAGGTTCACAATACTTTTCTTAATAATGAATGATATGTTTAATGTAAATGTGTGAATCAATTCATAGGCTTTATTGGCATAAAAAAAAAGCGGGGCAGAAGCGTTTAAAGATAAAATTAGAGATGATTCAGTCAGAGTTGAGTACTACTTAGCAAACATAGAGGGTTTAAGGTGAAATGTTATGTCTTTTTGAAGATTTTCTAATGTGTGTAGTGTTACTGTTAAAAGAAGGTGTTATTCATTGGTAATCGACTTTAACTACTATAGTATCGAAAGAATGGATTAACTGTGATTTCTTCTAAATTGAGATCCGAAAGAATTATGTCAATAAACAATATTTAGACAATAAGAAAAAGGAATTTCTTAAGTTGAAGCTGGGAAACAGATCAGTTGCGGATTTGGGTGAGAGTAGTTTCAGCTCAGTAAATATGCTTATAAGATGGTACTGATTGAAGAGAAATTATGTATTTGTTTCAAATATTGAGTGAATAATGTTTAAAATGCTTAAAAGCGCAATGGAATTTAGTGAGTTCGTAATTTTTATTTGATCGGGCTCAGAAAATGGAAGAAATTTGTTATCACAAGAAACAGAGTGAGACATGAGTTTGAGAATTCAATAAATGGAATGTATCCAGAATATATTTTACTTTTTTGTCAATGAAAAATGAAAGAATTGAGTAGTCATTTTCAATAAACAGATCGAATGAATTAGAGTAAGGTGCGATCACCGATGACTTCAGTATCCAGTGCTGTAATGTTCAAAATGTAAATAGACCTGAATGCAACCATTGTGGCTGAAAGTACTTTAGAGTGTGTAGTTTAAAAGACAGATTCTATTTAGTTTGTAGATTCCCAATTATTTTAAAAAAGATTATCGAACTGAACTGAGTTAAATAGAGACCAGAATATAAGACTTGTTGTTACTTCTACAAGAGACAGATGATCAGGAATTTGAAACATGACTAGAGTCAGTATAAGTGGAATAAAAGACATAGTCATTTGATCTAAAGCTCAAACTTTTGCCAAAGCTTATGTGATCAGAGTACCCAAGAAGTTTCAATTCTTGATGATATTGCTAGTACCTTTTCTATCTCTAATGCTACTGTGTATGCATTAATGGACACTGGAACGACATATTCATACATATATGCACAATGTTAGTAATAGAAAAAGTTTATTGGTTGATTCGACTGAATATGTGGTTAAAGTTTTAACACCCCTAACCCATATCTGTCACAGGATTAGGGTTAAAGGTATTACCGAACAGATCGGAAACATTTTCAGACATTTCATAATGCAAGACATCAACTGCAATCGCTATGTCCCTTAGATAGGTCACCGAGACCTTAAGCATGCTTCAGAGAAGGGTCGGGACTAAACCGAACACATACAGAAATACTCAAAAATTTAAAACTTTTTGAACACTGCAGAGGTCACACGCCCGTGCAGTCAGACCGTGTGCCTCCCACGGCTACTAGACACACCCATGTGTCCTGGCCGTGTCAAAACAGGGCATGTATACTGACTTATTGTAATATCCCGGGTTAGGGGCTGTTTTGTGGTTGCATGATATTGCATGTCTTAGTGTGCTGTGTTGTTATTTCGGTGTTTTAGGGGCTTAATTGTAGCCTAGGAGAGTGCACGAGTGAATGGGAAAATTTTGGTTTTGGGTGTCAAGTCAGGAGCTGTTGGAGCTAGGGTATAAGGGTTTTCTTTGGTATTTTATTGCACAAGTGAAGAGTGGCAGAGTGGCAAGGGAGGAGCTTGGTGTGGCGTCATCCACATGTGAGGGAGGTCCGAGTTCAAGCAGCAGAGTCCCCTTTTTGTCACTTATTTTGGACGGCATAGGAGGGAGGAGTTGTGGGTGATTTAAACTCCACCTTGGACTTGGTCAAGTGGTGACTTGGATGGTGGAGAGCAAAGTGTGGAGGAGGACTTGGTCCACTCATTTCAAATGAGTGAATGGGAGCTTTGGGGGATTGTGGCGAAATTTAGGGGAGTTTGAGAGGGAAGTGACGGCTTAGTGTGGGAGAGGGGAAGGCCGAATATGCCTTTGCATCTTTGGTGCATTTTTCGGTCATTTTGGTAAGCTAAAGTCCTCTCTTTTGTCAAAAAAACAAACCAATTTCCTTTGTAGAAATTCTCTCATTGTTGTTCTTTCTTTCATCTATTGGAACCGAAACTCAAGCCTCTAAAAACATTTCCTTTTCCCATTTCTTCTTTTGTAAACCGAAATTCTTCTTCTCTCAAAAGCAAGCCGAAACTTTCCAAGTAAATTCCTCCATCTTTCCTTCGTGAAGTCAAAGCCTAGTTGCCGAATTTGTTTTATTTTTCTTCAAACTCCTTGATAGCCGAATGTGCTCATTCATCACTTTTTCTTTTCAATTGTGTAAGCCAGAAACCTATATCCCTTCTTCTCACATTTTCTTCCTCTTTCTTTAATTGTACAAAGCCGAAAGTAGGGGTGTTAAGCACTCAAGCCGAACCCTTCTCATCTGTTGGCGATTCCTTCTCATCTCTTAAACCATTTTCCTCTGTTGTACTTACGAGTTTTAAGCGGAATACCTCCCTTCTCTTAGTGTTTTGGTTGGCCGAATTCTTTCCTTCTTTTGATCAAGGTGTTGGCCGAATCTATCCCCTCTTCTAGTGGTTGTCTTGGCCGAGTATCAGTGGTGTTTGGAGGCCTTCCTTCCATCGGTTGGAATTGGTAAGTCCTTGGCCGAATGGTCATCTCCTTTCTCTCCTTATACTTTGTCAAGGTTGGTTGATTAAGGGCGAATATGGTCATGCTTTGGAAGGATCCTAATCTCTTTGTTATAGGGTCTTTGGAGTGTGAAAGCAAGCAAGGGAATCGTTATTCTTTTGTTAATCGATTGGTAAGTAGGGGTAAGTACATGGTATTGTTATTATTTCAATCTTTTTAGGTTCGATTAAGGCAAAGGTAACAAAAGATTAACTGTTCATCTTTTATGGTGTAGCCGATTGCTAAGGAGAATCATTGGGTGATTCGGATTTGGTAGGAAACCAAATCATCTTAAAAGGTAAGGGTTCGATATTAACCCCTTTGGTTAATTGTTGATGGCCGAATGTCATAGATGCCTAACCCCTAATGTTTGGCCGATTGTAGGATCTAGTAATCGAGGACTTAGATCGTTTTCGTTGGATTCTAGACTCGTATTTACTGTGTGTGTAAACTAACACATACGTTTAGTAATATGATTGATAAACTGTGTAATGATTAATGAAGCGGTGATGATTGATATGATACCTAATGGGTATGATTCTAGACTCGGGTAAGTCAAGATTATTATTTTATGAGTTTCTTCGATGATCTATATGATACCATGGTTGTGGATATATGTGACATGGGATATGAGATTAGACATATTAGCATGATATGCATGATTATATGATATGCATGATTACATGAGTGTGGTATGTTGATGGGTGATACGAGTGGAGGAGCGGTGATATTTTGTGGCCGACGAGCACCGGTGTTTTGGTAACACACTTTGTGACTTTGGGTCACGGAGGTTTGGCACCTCCAGAGGTTTGGTACCTCGGCGTCTTGTCCCCCGTGGTTTGACCACCGTGGGTTGGCCCCACTTGAGATATGGGATCGTGCGCTAGTGATTTGGTATCACACGATGGGTTGGCCCCATCACCGGATTTGTGACTACGGTCACGGTGCTTTGGTAGCACATTGTGTCTTTGGGACACGGAGGTTTGGCACCTCATTGCGACTTGTCCCGTGGTTTGACCACCGTGGGTTGGCCCCACTTGAGATATGGGATCGTGCGCTAGTGATTTGGTATCACACGATGGGTTGGCCCCATCATTGGATTTGTGACTACGGTCACCGGTGCTTTGGTAGCACAATTGTGTCTTTGGGACACCGGTGTTTTGGTAACACATTGTGACTATATGTCACCGGTGGTTTGGTACCACACGGGGGTAGAAAAGGCGATATGGATGGTTAGGATCGGGTTGCATTAATTATGTTGCTATGTATGGTGTGTGTTAGCATGTTGTTTCTTCGGGAGCGGGATTTACACTTCGAGTCACTCGACTCACCCTCTCCTTTGACATTTCGGGTGACTCAGAGGCGGACATGGAGCCGGGATGGACTCGGGGTGCACATGCCATGCTTTAACAAAAGTGTTGCTCAGACTATTGAATTTGGGTACTTTAGCTTATTTACTTTACTTGGGTTTTATATTGGATTTGTAAAAGGCCTTTAATTTATGTTTTGTGATGTTTATGTTTTAATTAGATTTTTAATATGCCTTAACAAAACAAGTTGGTATGAATTTTACTAAAACTTGGAAAGATAATGATTTCAAAATTATAACGCAATGTGTTTTTGAACCATACCATCGGGTATCACACTATGTCTTTATAGTAAGCAAATTCAAATGATTTTCAAATCAAACTTGTATTACTCCTAAGTCTAAAAAGGTTTTAAGTAACACTAAGAAACTATTAAGGGTTAAATGGTTTAAACTCGTTTAACCACACATTCTGGATAAGATTTCAAAATCTCCGGGTTTCAAATACACCATCTGATTTCAAACAAGTCTACTCAAACTGTCTTCAAAATACACTGTGTTTTCACTCGGCTTTTAAACGAAAAATTTAACCTCTCACAAACATGTTTCCCCGTAACATACCAGATTCAGACGTGGTGTCTTGTCCGGGTTTGGGGTGTTACACTTATCCCCACGGCCACCAGGCACGCCCATGTACCATGGCCGTGTACTCTTAGGCTAGATACTGACTTAATCCAACAGTCACTAGGCACGCCCGTGTGCCACCACCGTATATGCATAACAGGCCCTTTGCAAGGCCAATATGCCACCCACACTTGGGTTTACCCTACAAGCATCATACCAATTCATTTCAAACACATTTGACATTCAAAAATTATGTCAAAAGATCAACATGTAATTTCATCCAATCACAACTTCAATCATGCTAACTTATATACCAATTTGTACAACCAAAACACATATACATCCAAGCATGAGTCAACCACATTTATCTTCCATGTAACCATTTCATTGATCAAACATACATACTCATAATGTATTCATAAGCTTACGATAGCCTTAACCATTTCAATAGCTAACTTGCCATACCAAAACATACATCATATACCATATTCACTCATGCACATTACCAACATTAACTAGCCAAACCACATGGCTATTTACATCTCAAACATATACCAAATAACTAGCCTATACATGCCATACTTAGTATATACATTTCCAAAAGGTACCAAAATGAGTTTGAGTAGTGTGATGACGATCCTCGACGGTCCCCGGGCCTTTAGTAGCTTTGACGATCTATAAAATAGAGCAAACACACACAGAGTAAGCTTTCAAAAGCTTAGTAAGCCATATACAAATAAAATTGGCATATTATGCACATAACCAAAATGATTTAATAACATTATTGGTTCTCATAGCAAATTCATCCCATATATTCTTTGGCTCAATTGCTAGGCCATATCCTACCATAATCTTCAACTCAAATATAACTCAAATATCACATATACATATGGCTCATTCAAACATATCTTCACATATTATCTCATCATTTCAAAACACATATTCACCATAGTAAGTTCATATAGACACTTACCTTTCATACACACTTAGTGTACATATCAAACGTACCTGAAACGGATATACTGATCACATAATCGTTTGTTTCTCAGACTTGTTCATTGAACCATTCGGAATCTAATAGGATACTCAGAATGCTCAGAATAGTAGTACAATGCCAACGTCCCAGACGTGCTCTTACATGTAATCAGATATCGATGCCACTGTCCCAGACAGGGTCTTACACGAATCAAATACGATGCCGATGTCCCAGACATGGTCTTACACGTAAATCTCATATAGATGCCAACGTCCCAGACGTGTTCTTACATGATATCACATAACAGACACCTATGTCATGACATACGTAATTCCTATATATTCTTAGGTTCACCCGGGACTTCTCGGACTATATCAGCTTATCGACTTATTAGCCAACTCGGATTTCACATACATTCCATCTCAATGGATAATCATAGTATTTCACATATCATATACACTCAAATATTCAATACAACTACATTTATTTGTATATCGACTTACCTCGGATTCGGATATTCGTTCGGACTCGGTTATTCGACTACTTTCACTTTCTCGCGATCAAAGTCCGTTTTCTTCGATTCTTGATCTATACATATTCAGATTTAACCCATTTACTCATTAATTCATTCCATTCAATCCAAAATCACATATTTAGGGTAATTTACAAATAAGCCCTCACATTTACACATTTTATCAATTTAGTCCATTTTTCCCAAAACATCAAATATACACAATTTGTTCACACACATGCATAGCCGAATCTCCCTAGGGACTATAAAAGTCCATACTTTTCATCAAATTCATAATTTAGTCCTCCAAAATAATATTTTCTCAATTGAGTCCAAAATACTCAAATTTAACAAAACTTCAAATACAAACTATGATAATCAAACACATATCTTTCATAATTCTTCATCAAACTTCATAAAACACATGAGTTCGTCAAAGGCTCATCTCAAAAACATCATCAATTTTCAAAATCAAGACATGGGTTTTGTAGTAGACGAAGCAACGATTACAAAAACGTAGAAATTATCGAAAACCGAAGTAAAACATACCTTGAATTTAGATTAAAAGCTAGTCGAAACCTAGCTTATTCTTTTCTTTCTTTTCTTTGATATTTTCGGCCAAGAAGATAAGTAAATGGCTTTATTTCATGTCTTTGTTTCATTATAATAACTTATAATATATAATATTAATATAAACTTTAACATATAAAACATATACATTTAATGGTTTACCGTCCACTAACTTAAAAATTGGCTAATTGCATTTTAAATCCTCCATATTTACAAGCCACATCAATAGACACTTTTACAAATATCATACTAGTTTTGCATTTAATGCAATTTAATCCTTTTATCAAATTAAGCATACAGACGAACAAATTAACTTACGGAAATTTAACACATGCTTAGTCATATATCAACGGCACAGAAAATAATATTAAAAATTTTATTCAGACTCGGATTTGTGGTCCCAAAACCACTGTTCTGACTAGAGTCTAAACCGGACTGTTACAAAAGTAATAAATTCTTTAGAACACAGAGTCATAATTGATTTGAGACGTTAGAGTCATGAACTGATTCACATTAAATCTGATTAGTTTTATGGTGATTCAAATGCGATTTCAACGAAATCTGCACAAAACTTAATACGAAAAGGCTGAGATATGTTCTAATTTATATACTGGATTTTTTAGTATCTGAAATGGAAGCTGATTAGTTCTCGAGAGTTTGCAAGTTTGCATATGTTCTTCTTGCAGAATTGTTGGTTTACTACCAGAATGAGACATCGGGTTTTCATAAATTAATACCAGAGACTGCTTCAATCTCAATTGTTTAATACAGAATGCTTTCAACTGAATTAAAAGAATCAAAAATTCAGTTACAAGGATTAATCGAAAGATGTTTTATTCCACTAAGTGTATCACTTTCGGATATACATGTACTGTATGGTGAAAAAGAAAGACGAGTAGATGAGTTTGTATATAGATTATTAATAATTGAATAAGGTCTCAACAGAGAATAAACATTCATTAGTTCTTACTAAAGACCTATTCGACCAGTTCAAAAGTGATAAAATGTTCTCAAAGGTAGATTACCGATCTAGTTATTTTCAGTTGTGAGTCGTAGATGTAGATATATCAAAAACAGTGTTCTGAGCCTGTTATGGACACTACGAGTTTACAGTTATGTCTTTCAGATTAAATTATGCTCTTACAGTGTTTAGGAATCTAATGATCCAAGTTTTTCAATCATATCTCAACAGAGGATTCCTTAGGAATTTCTCGATATTGTACTGACAATAATTAAACTATTATCAAAAAAGATCAAATTTGTTTAGCCAAGTCAGGTAATTATTTTAGCCTAAGCCAAGGAAGAATTCATTGTTCATCATAATGCTTCACTCAGATGACCTCAAATCATGATGGTTTGATTATGATGGAGTCGAGGGTTAAACCTTTAATTCTTTAGAGAATTTTTGAGATGCAGCGAAAAATATTCAAATGTATGTACTAAACAATTTTGGGAGTTTTAGGACATCTTACACGAGGTTCATGGCATTGTCTATTTGATCTAAACTAGACAACAACAAAATGTATAATGTCTTGAGACAGAGTTATTAGTGCTCAAGAATAAAACGTGAAATTTCAGAGTTTGTACAGAGATGTTTATTATGTCAATAAATCAAAGTAGAATATCAAGTTTTATTTAAATTTTTACGGTCTGTTATAGTTTTTGAATGGGAATGAGAACAAGTCACGATAGATTTTGTATCTGAACTACCTTGGATGATGAGAAAGAAAGACTTGATCTAAATTATTACTATCAAGTTGATGAAATCGGCATTTTGTTCTAGTTAGAATGGATTACCCATTTGAAAAGATACTTGAGTTACAAGTATCTGTGTTTTATCTATAGATTCCGAAGTAAATTTCACGAAGTTATGGCGTAAAAAGACGAACAGTTGGAACGAGAAATTTATATTCTATAAGACATGATACAATGTTACAGCATCAGTATCAAGGGTAACTGGGAAAATGTTTATAGCTAGTTGAATCCATTTATAATGACAGCTATCAGTCTAGTATTAAAATAATACTATTGAAGCTTTTCACGGACGGAAGTGTAACACCCCTTACCCGTATTCGAGCCGGAACAGGGTACGAGACATTACAGCAATCTTTTACACTTTTCTGAAACATACATTTCAATTATACATTAAAACCATTCATAGTCACACTCTATGTCCCTATTATGGGCTTACAAGGCCCAAAACAATCATTAAAGTTGGTTCGGGACCAAACCGGAACTTTTCGGGCATTTAGAAAATTTTTACCAAAACAGGGTCACACGCCCGTGTGACATATGACACAGCCATGTGAGTAAACCGTGTGGTCCTCACACGCCCATGTCTGGACCCCATGTGTAATTCACTAGCATTATGTTTATGCACCACGGCCAAACCACACGCCCATGCGGTGGCCGTGTCCTACCCCATGGCTGAGACACATGACCGTGTCTCTAGTCTGTGTGGCATACATTAGGCTATTTTTCAAACCTTTTGTGTTCTTAACTCTTTGTACTAATATAAAATATATCAATCTTTGTTATACCTTTAGCTAATTCTAACTTAGCCACATCAAGACATTTCTCCATGCATGCATAAAATAGGTTTACTTACCTATAGGCATTATGAGCCACAACTCATAGCTCTATTCAACGAAGCAATATAAGCCTAAACATTTGGCTAATTCATAATAATACATACAACCAATAACTAAATCTCTATACATGCCATTCACTTGAAAATAATTAGGAATTTTCGTGATTCCAACTTGACAAATTGATAGTGTGATGATACCTCCAACGATCTCCAACCCCGAGCCAACCTGACAACACTAAGAGAAATGGGAAAAAGGTAAAAGCTTTATAGCTTAGTAAGTTGGCATATAATAATAAACAATTTATTTAACAATACTATCCCATTTCTTAATAGATATGCTTAAGAAAATAGAATCATTATTTACATGATTTCACATTTTACTCAAGTTCAGCTAAGGCTGTTTTCATGAGTCACAGTCACTAATTTAATTATTTCATAAGATACAGAACTCGAAATTAAGTTCTGTAAATTTTACCTGAAATTAGACTCATATATCTTCTTTCCGTAAAATTTCCAGAATTTTTTTCTTATCCAATTAGTACATTTTATTCATTAAAGTTTCCCCTATTTCACTGTTTGACAGTTCTATCCTCTCTTCACAAAATCTGACATATCTCATTGTACAGAGTTAAAATAATATTTTTTGTTTGTTCCAATAAAAAATAGACTCAATAAGGATTCTAATAATATAAACCATGCCCCATAATTATTTTTTTACAATTTATAATGATTTTTCCAAGTCAGAACAGGGGATCACGTATTCATTCTGAACTAGTCTCACAAGAATTTAAATATCTCATAAAGTATAATTCATTTTCTCACACCATTTTCTTTATTTGAAAATAGACTCAATGAGATTTAATTTCATATCTCATTCAATTATTAATTAAATTCTTACAATTTTTGGTGATTTTTCAAAAATACACAACTGCAGCTGTCCAGTACTGTCTTAATGCTAATTTCACTTTTTTCATGATTTTCATGTATTCACTTCCATTTTTACACATGCACAAAAACATAGTATAACTTAGCATATAATTATCATTTGATCATAGGCACATCTCACTCCTTTACATCCTTACAATTGATGCATCACAACCCAAACACTTTATTCAACATATAAATCATACAATAATATTTTATATTCAATGAACTCACATACTTAGTGCCAAATGGATAACCGAAGCTATATATAGATTTTGCGCACACAGTGCCAAATGAATAGCCGAAGCTATATATAGATATCACACACACAGTGCTAAAACCTTGTAACGTATCGCACACTTAGTGCCGTCACATTTAACTTCTCGCACACTTAGTGCCAAATCCTTGTAACGTATCACACACTTAGTGTCAAATCATTGTAACGTATCGCACACTTAGTGCTGTCACATTTAACTTCTCGCACACTTAGTGCCCATTAACTGATTTAGCACACATAGTGCTCGGTATCAAATTTGCACATTAAGTGCATATCTCAAACTTGCTACTCATTCATATATATAAATATAAAGCTTAAACATCAACCATATATATATATATATATATATATACGTATTAACTTATTCATCACTCGAATTAATATCACATTCGTGTGTATCATTGACATATATGTATACATCACATTCGGCTATACTCATCTCTCAAATCAATATCACATTTGTCTATATCAACAATAAACATATATACTTCCATTAAATTCATGTTCATCATTATAGATAAATCCAATCCAACATGATTGCTTAAAAACTTACCTCGAATATCGACGGACATTATAATCCGCTATTCGAACATGGTTACCAAGCTTATTCACACTCGGCATAAGCACATATAAATTCATATTTTTCATACCAGCAAATATATATAACATTTATCTACAATTAAACACGTCTATTTGCCTATAAACTTACCTCGATGTCGAAAGGGCCGGAAGGGACTTTTTTGCCCACATTTCTCTTTTCACCCGTTCTAGGTCCGAAACTCATTTTCTTTGATCTAGAACAATGGAATTTACTGATTTAATCACTTATAAATCATAATACACCATAATCTACATTTTAGGAAAAAATGACTATTTTGCCCCTACACTTTGGCAAAATTACGATTTTGCCCCTAGGCTCGTAAATAAATTTTCATCACATTTTCTTATTAAACAAGCCTAGCTGAACATTTAATCCTCTTACAACTATCCAAAATTCCAACTATTTCATGCCTTAATGAACAAATTATAACTTTTGCATTTTAGTCTCAATTAGGTGTTTTCATGACAACACCTTTCACAAAAGTTGTTTCTCATCATCCTATCATTCATTTTCCTCCATAAAAACTCAGCAACCAGCATAAACTCTCTCATGGCAAGTCCCTAGACTTTCAACCATGTTGCAAAATAATCCCCTCTTTAGAAAGCTTAAGCTTTGGGGACTCCAAAAGTATAAAAATCATCAACTAAAACCATCAAAATCACTTACTTGAAGAGGAAATAAGTTGCTGAAATTTTGAGCTTTCAAACACCCCTTGTTTTCTGAAACTTTCGGTGGAGAAGAAGAGAGGAAAGATGATACCTTTTTCCTTTCTTTATTTTATTATAAAACATCAATTTAACCCACCAACTTTGACCAAAATTAAAAGCTCTTGTCCCCCTTGTCTACATGGCCGGCCAACACATCCTAGATGGTCTAATTGTCCTTTTAAGACCTTCAATTAATATTTCATGGCTATTTGGTACCTTTAGCTTATAGAATGGAACTTTTGCACTTTATGCGATTTAGTCCTTTTTCGCGATTTAACATGAAATCGCTAAAATTAAAGCACCAAAATTTCTATACATCCTTATAAACATGTCATAACATATAAACTAACATGAAAATAATTTTTATCAAACCTCAGATTAGTGATTCTGAGATCACTGTTCTGACTAGCCCCTAAATTGAGTTGTTACAGGAAGCGTAGAACCCTTGTAACAGCCTGATTTAGGGCCTAGTCAGAATAATGGTTGCGAGACCACCAATCTGAGTTACAAATATGTGTTTTATGCTTTTTATGAGGTCTATGACATGTTTACATGATTGTGTGAAAATTTCATGAAGAAATTTTATAATTTAATGATCAATTTATTCATTAGGACTAAATTGCAAAGATTGAAAAATATAATATTCTAGAAGTTTCAAGTATGAGATAGTATTAGAAAAATTATTAGAGGTCCTTATTTAGCTATTAGACCATTATATTTTATGATGGACAAAAATAGACATGGGAAGGAAAAATCTCAAGAAAGGGGCCTTAAGGGCATTTTGGTCATTTGGTTAATAAGTTAATAAAAAGGGAAAAAGAAGTCAAAAATGGTGTCCATCTTCTCCATGCTTGGTCGAAATTTTCCAGGACACCATAGCTAGGGTTTCTTCAACTTTCAAGCTTGATTATCAAGAAACACGAAGTCCAGACCGGACCGAAACCGAGGAAAGAACAAAGTGGTGGACTAAATTGAACAACTGTACATATTTTGTTACCGAGGTAAGTTTGTGTGTAATAAATCAACATAAAGTTATTATACTTTTAAATGCTTGATATTTCGTGAAACGTATATTATCTTTATGATATTGGTTAACGAAGTCTCGATGAAAATATGATGAAATTATATTAAGCTGAAGTCCCGGTTGAACCTTAGGAATAGAAAGGATACCATTGTCACGACATGAGATTAAGAAGGTCCCGTATAAGACCATGTCTGGGACATTGCCTCGGCACCGAATGAAGATCCCATATAAGCATATTTGGGATATGGCATCGACATCGAGTAGTAATCCCGTGTAAGACCACGTTTGGGACCTGGCTTCGATATGAAATCATGTAAGACCATGTCTGGGACATGGCGTCGATATACGATCTCATATAAGACCATATCTGGGATATGGCATCGACATCGATATGAGATCTCGTATAAGACCATATCTTGGATATGGCATCGACATCGAGATGTGATCCCATGTAAGACCATATCTGGGATATGGTATTGGCATCGTATTATGTGTATGACGAGTTCGAGTATTCTTCGATATTCCAAGTGGTTCAACGGGGTAAAGAGCTAAGTTTATGTTCAAGATGGTAAAAGTGCTAAAGTTATGTAACGAAGTGATACAGGTACATATGAGAAACTCACAAGAAATGAGTCTGATATGTGATATGAGATTAGTAAGAGTAACCATGAGTAAGTTATGTCAATGTGCTTAAGAATCTATGTTATTACTTAAAGTAAAGTATGAATGCATTACAAGATTTTATGTTGCTATCTATTACATGCAAGCTTACTAAGCTTTATGCTTACTCCCTCTCTTTTCCCTTTTCTTGTAGTATCGCCAAGCTAGCTCGAGGATCGTAGGACGTCGGAGCTTGTTTCACACTATCAAGCTATTCTTTTGGTATAGTAAAGTTTGATTATTTTGGGTATGGCATGTATAGGAAATTTGGTCATTTTGTTAAATGTCATATTGGTTAGCCAGAGTGTTGGCTATAAATGTTACTTATTTCATTTTGTAATTGGCCATTCGAATTGGCCGATATTTGTTAAGTTCTATCTATTCAAATATGATGAAGTGTAAGCTTGTGCAATTGAACAAGTATACTGTGAAGTATATGCATGATGAACGTAGTGTGAAGTTAAGGTGTGGATGTCTTAATTGTGAATATTAGAGGTGCATTATGGTTATGTTATGTGTTGATAGAAATGGTATAAGTGTGGATGATTTTTAGGGTGGCATATGGCTTGGTAAATAGCCTTATAATTGTCCACACGGGTAGACACACGGCCGTGTGTCTAGGCCGTGTGTGACACACGGTCTGCTTCATGGGCGTGTAGCCTAGCTGTTTGTCCCCTGCACCTAATTTGTGAAAAATTCAGTTCGTCACACGGGTTAGCACACGAGCATGTGGCTTGGCCATGTGACCCAAAGTGTCTGTTGACGTCATAAAGAGAATGTCTCTTATTTTGGACACGGCCTGAAGCACGGGCGTGTGATATGCCGCACGGGCGTGTCACTTCTCTCACACGGGCGTGTGGCCCTGACTTAAGCAAAAATTTTATAAGTGTTTGTGAGTTTCTGGTTCAGTCCCGAACAAGTCTAGATGTATGTTTAGGGTCTAGTAGACCTAATAGTGACATTATGAGTACGAATGAAGGGTTTTTAAGTGTGAATGAAAATTTATGGCCCGGTGTTGTATGAAGAAGTCTGTTAAGTTAGGTAATGCCTCGTACCCTGTTTCAGTGTCGGATACGGGTAAGGGGTGTTACATTTAGTGGTATCAGAGCTACGGTTTAGTCGATTCCTGGACTAGCGCAGCATATGCATGAGTCTAGCTATACATGCCATACATATAAGTATTTACATAATGATAGTGTGACGACTCTTGACGATTTAAATTATGAATTTATATAGCAAATGGATCCCGACAGAGCAGTGGCGGATGATGTAGAGAGTAACGCGCCGGCCCCCGCCCAAGGCACGGTGCCAACTGAAAATGAGAATAGACCAATGACTGTGAGTCAGAGAGGATGAAAAGAGGCTAGGGAAGCCTTTCTCCACATGATGAATGCCTAGTATACGGAGTTCGTTCGAATGAACCCGAACACTCAACCCCCTCCACTCCCATCTATCCCTCGGCCTACCCCTGCAGCTCCCCAAGTTGTAGAAGTGGTAAGAAGAGAAAAGCCCCCAGTTGATAAAATTCAGAAACAAGGAGCTGAGGAATTTCGAGCTAATAAAGATGATGATTCGAAAAGGGTAGAATTTTGGCTTGAAAACACTATTAGAGTATTTGATGAACTATCTTACACACCTGAAGAGTGTATAAAGTGTGTGGTGTCTCTCTTAAGAGACTCGGCTTACCAGTGGTGGAATACCCTTGTGTTGGTTGTGCCAAGGGAGAAGGTTAATTGGGAATTTTTCCAAGAAGAGTTTCGAAAGAAGTATATTAGCCAAAGATTCATCGACTAGAAAAGAAAGGAGTTCCTTGAGCTAAAACAAGGTCGAATGACGGTAACTGAATATGAATGTGAGTTTGTAAGGCTCAGTAAATATGCTCGGGAGTGCGTATCCACTGAAGCCATTATGTGTAAAAGGTTTGAAGACAGGTTAAATGAGGATATCCGATTGTTTGTTGGCGTTCTAGAACTAAAGGAATTTGTTGTACTAGTAGAGAGAGCGTGCAAGGCCGAGGAATTGGCCAAAGAGAAAAGAAAGGCTAAAATCGAGTCTCGTGACTCGAGAAAGAGACAATTGGGTAAGTCGTTTCAGTCCTCGTCCAAGAAATCAAGAGAGTTTACTACTCGATCAACTGCTTCAGTTGGGTTCTCAAACAGAAGTAAAGGTAAACAATAATTGGGTTCTAGAGCTCAGACCACCTCAATTGCTAGTGTTGGTAATGCTCGACCAAGTAGACCGGAATGTTCACAGTGTGGCAGACGTCACCCCGGTAAGTGCCGAGCACACGAGAGAGCTTGTTTCAAGTGTGGACCCCAAGATCATTTTATTAGATAATGCCCCGATATGGTTGAAAAAGAGAAATCTTAGAGTGTAAGATCGGGAAGTACTACTAGAAGGAGGCCACAGAGAAATCTGGAAAATGGAATGAGTAGTAAGAATACATCTAGAAAGAAGACTGCAAGACCTGAGGGCAGAGCGCCAGCGAGGACTTATGCTATTCGGGCTTGCGAAGAGGCGTCATCCCCTGATGTAATTACGGGTACATTTTCTCTCCATGATACTCATGTTGTTGCTTTAATTGATCCGGGATCTACCCACTCGTATATTTGTATGAAATTAGTATCTAGTATGAACGTGCCTGTAGAGTCTACAGAATTTGTGATAAAAGTGTCAAATCCCCTAGGCAAATGCGTATTAGTTGACAAGGTATGCAAAAGGTCATTATTTTTCGGCAAATCTTATGCCATTGCCATTTGATGAATTCGATTTAGTTCTTGGTATGGATTGGTTAATTGCTCATGATGTGATAGTAAATTGTGGAAGGAAATACATTGAAATGAAATGTGAAAATAGGGATATTCTCCATGTTGAATCAGATGAACAGGACAGATTGCTTGTAGTGATTTCTTATATGTCTGCTCAGAAATATGTAAGAAAGGGATATGAAGCTTATCTTGCCTTTGTGATGAATGCCAAAGAGACAGAGTTAAGAATTGAATCAGTGCCCATAGTATGCGAGTATCCAGATGTATTTCCGGAAGAGTTGCCAGGAATACCTCCGGTTAGAGAGATTGAATTTGAAATTGAGTTAGTCCCTGGTATTGTGCCAATTTCGATTGCTCTGTACAGGATGGCTCCGGCCAAGTTGAAAGAATTGAAGGCTCAACTACAAGAGTTGACGGATAAAGATTTCGCAAGACCGAGTTATTCTCTGTGGGGTGCGCCCATACTATTTGTGAAAAGGAAAGATGGTTCTATGAGGTTATGTATAGATTATCGGCAACTTAATAAGGTAACTGTAAAGAACAAGTATCCACTACCCAGGATCGATGATTTATTTGACCAATTGAAGGTAGCCACTATGTTTTCCAAGATAGACTTGAGGTCAGGTTATTACCAGTTGAGAGTCAAAGAAATAGATGTGCCGAAAACTGCATTTCGGACAAGGTATGGTCATTATGACTTTTTAGTCATGCCTTTCGCTTTAACAAATGATCCTGCCGTGTTTATGGATTTAATGAACCGCATCCTCCGACCATATTTGGATAAATTTGTTGTTGTTTTTATTGATGATATACTGATTTACTCTCATGATGAGAATGAGCATGCTGAGCACTTAAGAACGGTTCTACAAATTTTATGAGATAATCAGTTATATGCCAAGTTTAGCAAAAGTGAAGTCTGGCTTAAAGAAGTTTGATTTTTAGGGCACATTGTTTCGGGTGATGGCATTAGAGTTGACCCGAGTAATATTTTAGCAATTATTGATTGGCAACCGCCAAGGAATGTATCTGAGGTTAGAAGTTTTCTGGGTCTAGCTGGTTATTACAGACGGTTTGTCAAGGGATTTTCTATGATAGCTACTCCAATGACGAGGCTATTACAAAAAGATGTAAAGTTTGAATGGACAGAAAAATGCCATCAGAGTTTTGAGAAACTAAAGGCATTGTTGACTGAGGCTCCAGTTTTAGTGCAACCTGAACCGGAAAAAGAATTTGTAGTTTATAGTGATGCATCCCTGAATGGATTGGGTTGTATACTCAAGCAAGAGGGCAAGGTGATAGCTTATGCCTCTAGACAGTTAAAGCTGCACGAGAAGAATTACCCGACACATGATTTAGAGTTAGCTGCCATTGTATTTGCATTGAAGATTTGGAGACACTATTTGTATGGTGAGAAATGTCGGGTATTCACTGATCACAGAAGCCTAAAGTACTTGATGACTCAGAAGAAATTGAACCTAAGGCAACGAAGGTGGTTAGAGTTAATAAAAGACTATGAGTTAGTGATCGACTACCACCCCGAAAAGGCGAACGTGGTCATCGATGCTTTGAGTAGGAAATCTCTATTTGCATTGAGGGCTATGAATATGCGGTTAGCTTTATCAGAAGATGGCTCTATTCTAGCTGAGTTGAGAGCTACACCGATATTTCTCCAATAGATTTGTGAAGCTCAGAAAGGCAACAATGAATTGCAAGCCAAAAGAGTTCAATGTGAAATGGGTATGGAGTCAGACTTCTAGATTAATTCTGATGGATGTTTGATGTTCCGAGATAGGGTCTGTGTACCGAGAGATGATGAGCTTATTCGAAAAATTTTGCATGAAGCACATAGTGGCTGTTTATCTGTACATCCAGGCAGCACAAAAGTGTATAATGACTTGAAGAAATGGTATTGGTGGCCGAGTATGAAGAAAGATATTTCCAAATTTGTATCAAAATGCTTGATTTGTCAGCAAGTGAAAGCCGAACACCAAGTACCTTCGGGTCTACTTTAGCCTATTATGGTTCCCGAGTGGAAATGGGACCGTATTACTATGGATTTTGTGACGGGTCTACCTTTGACACCGAAAAAGAAAGATGCCGTGTGGGTTGTGGTTGATAGACTTACGAAGTCGGCTCATTTTATACCGGTACGCACTGATTATTCGCTTGATAAGTTGGCGGATTTATATGTTTTAGAAATTGTAAGACTACATGGAGTACCGTTGTCGATTATATCAAATAGAGATCTGAGATTTACATCATGATTTTGGAAAAAGTTGCAAGAAGCCTTGGGCACAAAGTTGAGTTTTAGTACAGCTTTCCATCCACAAACCGACGGACAGTCGGAGAGGGTAATACAGATACTTGAAGACATGCTCCGATGATGTGTTTTGGAATTTCAAGGTAATTGGGAAAAGTATTTACCGTTAGTGGAATTTGCCTACAATAACAGTTTTCAGTCGAGTTTAAAAATGGCGCCTTATGAGGCATTGTATGGGCGTAAGTGCCGAACGCCTTTGTTTTGGACCGAACTCAGAGAGAATCAAATTCACGGGGTCGATATGGTCAGAGAAACCAAAGAGAAAGTAAAAGTGATTCGTGATTGTTTGAAAGCTACTTCGGACAGACAAAAGTCCTATGCAAATTTGAAACGGAAAGAGATTGAGTTTCAAGTTGGTGATAAGGTGTTTCTGAAAGTATCACCATGGAAGAAGGTTCTCAGATTTGGTCGGAAAGGCAAATTGAGTCCGCGCTTTATTGGACCGTATGAGATTACCGAGAGGATAGGGCCAGTAGCCTATCGTTTGTTTTTGCCATCTGAGTTGGAAAAGATTCATGATGTATTTCACATGTCTATGTTACGACGTTATCGATCAGATCCTTCACATGTGATTGTATCGACAGAGGTTGAAACTCAACCCGATATGACTTATGATGAAGAGCCGGTTAAGATTTTGGCACGGGAAGTCAAACAGTTAAGAAATAAGAGTATAGCTCTTGTGAAAGTATTGTGGCAAAGACATGGGGTAGAAGAGGCTACATGGGAGCCCGAAGAGGCTATGAGAAACCAATATCCAAACCTTTTTACCGGTAAGATTTTCGGGGACGAAAATCCCTAAGGGGGAGAATTGTAACAGCCTGATTTAGGGCCTAGTTAGAATAGTGGTTGCGAGACCACCAATCTGAGGTAGAAATATGTGTTTTATGGTTTTTATGAGGTCTATGACATGTTTGCATGATTGTGTGAAAATTTCATGAAGAAATTTTATAATTTAGTGATCAATTTATTCATTAGGACTAAATTGCAAAGATTGAAAAATATGATATTCTAGAAGTTTCAAGTATGAGATAGTATTAGAAAAATTATTAGAGGTCCTTATTTAGCAATTAGACCATTATATTTTATGATGGACAAAAATAGACATGGGAAGGAAAAATCTCAAGAAAGGGGCCTTAAGGGCATTTTGGTTATTAGGTTAATAAGTTAATAAAAAGGGGAAAAGAAGTCAAAAATGGTGTCCATCTTCTCCATGCTTGGCCGAAATTCTCAAGGACACCATAGCTACGGTTTCTTCAACTTTCAGGCTTGATTATCAAGAAACACGAAGTCCGGATCAAAACCGAGGAAAGAACAAAGTTGTGGACTAAATTGAACAGTTGTACATATTTTGTTATCGAGGTAAGTTTGTGTGTAATAAATCAACATAAAGTTATTATGCTTTTAAATGCTTGATATTTTTTGAAACGTATATTATCTTTATGATATTGGTTAACGAAGTCTTGATGAAAATATGATGAAATTATATTAAGTTGAAGTCCCGGTTGAACCTTAGGAATAGAAAGGATACCATTGTCACGACATGAGATTCAGAAGGTCCCGTATAAGACCATGTCTGGGACATGGCCTCAGCACCGAATGGAGATCCAGTATAAGACCATATCTGGGATATGGCATCGGCATCGAGTAGTAATCCCGTGTAAGACCATGTTGGGACATGGCGTCAATATACGATCTCGTATAAGACCATATCTGGGATATGGCATTGACATCGATATGAGATCCCGTATAAGACTATATCTGGGATATGGCATCGGCATCGAGATATGATCCCATGTAAGACCATATCTGGGATATGGCATTGGCATCGTATTATGTGTATGACGAGTTTGAGTATCCTTCGATATTCCAAGTGGTTCAACGGGGTAAAGAGCTAAGTTTATGTCCAAGATGGTAAAAGTGCTAAAGTTATGTGACGAAGTGATACAGGTACATATGAGAAACTCACGAGAAATGAGTCTGATATGTGATATGAGATTGGTAAGAGTAGGCATGAGTAAGTTATGTCAATGTGCTTGAGAATCTGTGTTATTACTTAAAGTAAAGTATGAATGCATTACAAGATTTTATGTTGCTATCTATTACATGCAAGCTTACTAAGCTTTATGCTTACTCCCTCTCTTTTTCCTTTTCTTGTAGTATCACCAAGCTAGCTCTGGGATCGTAGGACGTCAGAGCTCGGTTCACACTATCAAGCTATTCTTTTGGTATAGTAAAGTTTGATTATTTTGGGTATGGCATGTATAGGAAATTTGGTCATTTTGTTAAATGTCATATTAGTTAGCCAGAGTGTTGGCTATAAATGTTACTTATTTCATTTTGTAATTGGCTATTGGAATTGGCCGATATTTGTTAAGTTCTATCTATTCAAATATGACGAAGTGTAAGCTTGTGCTATTGAATAAGTATAGTGTGAAGTATATGCATGATGAACGTAGTGTGAAGTTAAGGTGTGGATGTCTTAATTAAGAATATTAGAGGTGCATTATTGTTATGTTATGTGTTGATAGAAATGGTATAAGTGTGGATGCTTTTCAGGGTGGCAAATGGCTTGGTAAATAGCCTTATAATTGTCCACACGGGTAGACACACAGGCGTGTGTCTAGGCCGTGTGTGACACACGGTCTTCTTCATGGGCGTGTAGCCTAGCCGTATGTCCCCTGCACCTAATTTGTGAAAAATTCAGTTCGTCACACGGGCTAGTACACGGGCGTGTGGCTTGGCCGTGTGACCCAAAGTGTCTGCTGACGTCATAAACAAAATGTCCCTTATTTTGGACACGGGCTGAAGCACGAGCGTGTGATATGCCACACGGGCGTGTCACTTCTCTCACACGGGCATGTGGCCTTGACTTAAGCAAAAATTTTCTAAGTGTTTGTGTGTTTCCGGTTCAGTCCCGAACCAGTCTAGATGTATGTTTAGGGTCTAGTAGACCTATAATAGTGACATTATAAGTACAAATGAAGGGTTTTTAAGTGTGAATGAAAATTTATGGCCCGATGTTGTATGAAGAAGTCGGTTAAGTTAGGTAATGCCTCGTACCCTGTTCTGGCGTCGATACGGGTAAGGGGTGTTACAACCCTACCCTGATATAATTTTTAGAGTGAGATAGATTTAATATGGAAAAATTGAAAAGTCTTTTAGAATTCAGTAACTGATATTATTTACAGTTGTGAAATTTCGAGGACGAAATTTTCTTAAGGGGGGAGAGTTGTAACAACCCATTTTTCAATGGTGTCGAAAATAGTGGTTTAGGGGCCACAAATCCAACGAGTGAGTTTGTAAATATTTTTATTTAATATTTACAAGTTAAATCTAGTAATATAATAAATTTTGATTTGATAAATTATGTTTTGATTTCATAAATTATGTTATTTGAATGAGTAATTAGGTTCAAGTGGTAAATCCTTAAAGTCAAGCGGTTTTTAAAAAGGAAGTATTGGGATCTCATTTCTGTAAATTGAGCAAATAAAAAATTTACGGAGTGTTATTAGGGTAATATTAAAGTTTGGTTAGGATAT
This sequence comes from Gossypium sturtianum, assembly GCA_025698515.1. NCBI lineage: Eukaryota > Viridiplantae > Streptophyta > Magnoliopsida > Malvales > Malvaceae > Gossypium > Gossypium sturtianum. The sequence continues at coordinate 115,915,472 of CM046954.1, read as the reverse complement.
TTTATTATTTGACTAGTTAATTAAAGAAAAAAGACTAAATTTTATTATTATTAGGGTCATATTGAATTTTATTGACTAAATGGTTTAATTCTTATAAGTGGATGGATTTATAAGGCAAATAAGTCATTTTTATGTGCTTGGTCGATTATACATTTCATTATATTACTAAAATATGTGTTTAAATAATAAAATTAAATGAAAAAGTATATTAAAATAATAAACCATAAGAAATTGGGTCCACCTTTTCTTCTTCCATTCTTGTTATCACCGAACCACCATGGGAGGACTTTGGAAGTTTCGGCCTTGGTTCTTCCCTTGCATGTAAGCCATGTTTTCGCCCGTTTCTCATAATCTTTATGTTTTTGATATTGTTGCAACTAGGTGAAGCTAACCCGTATCTCCGTTTTCAAAACTGTATAAGATTTTAAAACTTGCCATTGATGAATACTAGATGTTGTGATCGAAATTGTTAGATTTTGAAGCTATGAAATGCATAGGGACTATTTGATTAAGTAAATTTTGTTAATTTTGTAATTAGGGACTAAGTTGTTAAAATGGTGGAATTGTATTAAATTCTTGTGAAATTTGATAAAAGTAGGCTGAGCAGGGACTAAGTAAAAATCCGTTAGCATGGGTTTTCTTTAATTGTGCTTAAATTGCAAGTTTCGGGTATAGGGACTAAATTGTAAAAAGGGTAAAATATTAGGGGAAATTTTTAAATTTTATGGAAAGGTCAAATTGTGTAAATCTAATTATTTTAAATGCTAGAACGGGACTAATTGAATAAAAATATTTATCTAGATCAAGAAACAACTCGAACGGACATAAATCGCGAAAAAGTCTAAGTAGCGGAATAGTGGTCGATTCGAGTTAGAAGTCATTTACGAGTTCAGGTAAGTTTTTAATATATGTAATATGTTACGTTAAAATCCTTACTAATTGATTTGTTTAAATAATTGTAGTGTTTGTTATTTTGAATGTTGACTGATGAAAAATTAATAATGAGATTGAATTGAATTGGAGATAGCGATTCAGGCTTTGTGCCTAGCAGTCTTAGTGTCGGTGTATTGATTCAGGCTTTGTGCCTAGCAGGCTTAGTGCTGGTGTATTGATTCATGCTTTTTACCTAGCAGGCTTTGTAACACCTTATACCCAGCCGAGTCACCGAGACCGAATACTAGGATGCTACACCACCGTCTCGCATCATGTTCATCTCAAATCGTCACGTTATTACACATGCATCTTTTTTTTTTTATTTAACACAGTATTCACATGAATTGTAAGTCATAAAACTACTTTTTATCGATATAATATGTCAAGCATTCACTAAATAAACATAAAATAGGTACTAAACTTGCGTTAAGACCACTTAGCAAAATTTCCCAAAACTGTTACGTAGCTATCGATACTAAAAAGGTGGTATCAATAATTCTCTCAAGTGGTATCGATACCGCTTGGAAAATTGATACCAAACTAGCTTACTGGTTCTCGTATTAAAAATCCAACAATCAAAAAATATCGGTACTACAGAACAAGTATCGATAATTTTACCCCAAGTATCGATACTCGTGATAAAGTATCGATACCAACTAGCAAGACTGACTTCCTTCACTTTGAAATCTTCAGAGGTATTGTTTTAAAACCCGAATATTGATACCTCTGCTCCAGGCCTTAAAAACACGGCATATATCATCATATAAATCATACCAGAATAGTTCTAAATGTCATGCATTAATTACCTCATAAAAAAAACACAAAAATGTCCCAAATAGCATACCCAAACATCATCTTTTAAGTCCACAAATCATCAAGCTTAATAGGCATGCAATCAACTAAAGGTCATAGCAAAACGACATAAAATCTACCACATTGCCTTTCATTCCTAAAAACAAAAATAAGCAAATAACACCTACTAATAGCAACTAAAAGTTTGGCTTGGATCACCCTCGAGACCACACCGCTCACACCGGTACTACTTATCTGCAATGGTTAAAAAGGAGTGGGTAAGCTTAACAAGCTCAGTGAATGCTCAGAACAACCACTAAGCAAACAAGTCATTATGCATCAATAAAGCAGACGTGCAACATAATCATAACATCTTCTACTCCTATGTCATGTTTTAGACATTTAATCATCTTTCATGAATATTTAAGCATATAGTACAGCACAAATTAATCACAATTAGTCACTTTCAGTCACGTATTATGATAGTTTGGCTCTTGAGGATATGAAACATAACGTGGACTCTATCACCACACATCGGATACATGGATCTTCAACACATCAAAATGACTCAAAGAGTCTTACATGTCCCGTAAGTGAAGTATATAGCTAACACTCTCCAACACACCAAACACACATATCCCGCTGAATGGAGCTTAGCTCACATTCTCTTACCTCTCCAAAAACTATCCTTGGGCCTCAACACCCCATATATCACAACACAAAGGTGAGTACTCACAATCATATGGCCTGCCAACTATATCCAACGGTCTCATAATATCACAAGGACAAATTATCCACATTATTATCACATATTTACTTACCGATTTTCCGCACATATTCACTGCATATTCACATTAGTAGCACAATATAATCACTATCACATGGCATGAATAACACACCCTCATATTCACTTTCACATCAATCATCATAAGCTTATAGCATATGTCATAGCATCTCAAATATGTTCATAATTTCACAATTTTACAAGCATAAATATATCACATTTTATCATAGGTGTGAGAACACTTACTCTCGAAATTTAGAGTAGCAGTTTAGGCTACTTGAAAATTTCCAATTACGCAATGAATCATCTACAAGCAGCTAATCCAAAACACACACCAGAAATATACTTTTGTCGAAAATTGAAAGCTTAGACAAGTTTTTCTTTGCCTTTGTCTCTACTTATTGAAGGTCCTATTGAATCCGACACTTCAACAAGACAAACCAAAAAAACACACAATCAATAATCACTCATCAACTCACCTTAAACAATAAAAAACAATAGCCTAAGCTACGTTCACTATTAACCGAAACCTTCGACATAAAAAACTTTAAATTTGAATATCTCAGCGTACACTTAATCTTTTCACACGAAATGAATTTTGTTCATCAACATATTTATCTATGACTAATTCCCAACATTTAAACTACACTAAACTACACGTTTTAAGGTATCAACAAATTTCGACAAGTTTTGGCCACTATGACAAGAATTCATTAAAACTCGATAAATTCTTATCAAAATTTCAAATTAACTTTAGAAACCTTTTAATCATGTTAAAATAAGTTGAAAAACACTTGAAACCACATTTTAATCCACAATCTTGAAATTCATCATTAACAACCAACTTTTTGGCTTTTATTTAAAATATGCATTTTAATGGCTAATAATTCAATTTAAGAGACTAGATACCATTTAAAACTAATGGGAAGATAAACCGTTACCTTAGTTGACAAAAATCCAAGCGTTTGATCAAAAAACCCAAAAATCCCAAAAAGTTCAACAATGGAGAAATCTATGGTGTTTTGAGTGTTTTTCTTGAAGATTTATGGAGGTTTTATACTTGTGGAATGAAGTTGGGGAAAATTTTAGGGAGAACTTGGGACAGCAAACACAAAATAAAAGGGGAGGGTTTTACGTGAAATAGTTGTAGGTAGGGGAAGTATTAGGGTGATTTTTAAAATTCTGGTTAAATTGCTTTATAAAAATCCAAAGTTTTAACCCTTTTACAAATTAGTCCTATTTTCAAAAATAAAGGTATTTAAAACTAATTTTTAGAAATTGATTTAATTTTCTAAAAACCATATTAAAAAATGACTGATCTACCATGTCGCAAAATTCCGAACACTCTAATGTTAAAATTCCTAAAATACCCTCAAAACTTCTAGGCCCAGTTTTGGGGTGTTACAGGCTTCATACCAGTGTATCATATCAAGCCTTGAGCCTAGCAGGCTTTGTGCCGGTGTATTGTATCAGGTAACCTGTACTAAAAATATTATTACAAGTATTTGATGTTATTCTATTAAGTTCAATGGGTAGTTAAGGTTCAAATGGAAAAGTACATGTATGTATTAAACTATGGTATTAAATACATGATATGGGAATTTGGATATGCATAATTTAAAGAAGATGAAGTTACATGTTATAAGTACAAATGTTAGTTGGTGAAATTGAGATGCTGATGTGTTTTTTGACATGCCTTATTTGACCTTATAAGTACATTGTTTCATAAACTAACCTAGTGAACTTTTGTATATAGGAAAGGATGTTTGGCTTATAAGAAAATGAAATTTATCTTTAATTTTTTAACTTAATGTACACGGTAAGTTTAAGTTCCTAATACGAGCTTACTAGGCACTATTTTTTTACGTATGTGTTTTCTCTATTTTGTAGACCATTGGAAAGCTCGATCAGTTGGTTAGAGCACCATCACACTATCCATTCATCATATTGGTAGTTTTTATTATTTTGGCTAATGGTAAAAAAAATTCATGTATTAGGAGTTGAGTTTGTGCTATTTACCAATGCGATGTGGTTTAAGTTTATCTGCCAATATGCATTGGTGTTGGCTTACAAATGCATATATGAAAGTATGAATTTTGATCACTTGTCTATGCCTTGTGATTTAGATGACCATTGATTCACTTAAATGATTAAATGATATATGTGTTTTGGCATGTAATAGACTTTTTAAGTGTTGTCTTGGTGATTGGTTTGCTTTGAAGTGGTGCCAAGTTCACTTATGTTTATGCCTTTTGATGAAGGCTTGTAAATGATGTGTATTTATATGAGATGATAGTAAATATTGCATGCCCTCATGTAAGTAGAAATAACTTGGTTATTAGATATGTTTGTGATATAGTCATTTGGTGTGTATAAGGTATGCTAAGCGATAGAAAATTTATTGTTGAATAGAGGTTGATTGTGATTATGGTACCCATTGTGGGTACATTGGTTAGAAATTATAGGATAATTGATTTGGTATATTTTGAGTATGTGTGGACTGTGTTTTTGTCATATGAATGCTCTTGGAAATGGTGTATGTTGGTGTGAAAGAATAGGGATTGTATTGGCTTATTTTGGGGCAATTTGTGCTACACACGGCCTGGGACACGAGCTGTCACACGGACGTGTGCCACACGTGGTCACTCCACACAGCCGTGTGTTAAATAAATTTTAGGTGCAGGTTTCACACAGCCTAGCACACGGCCCACAACACAGTCGTGTGACACAAGTCAGTGAGTTTCATGGTTTGACACATGAGTTGGGACACGGCTGTGTGTCCCATAGTTCAAATACCCATATGACCTGGGCTATGTCACACGGCCTGGGCTATGTCACACGGCCTGGCGACACGGTCATGTTATCCCTATTTTACAATTTTTCATGTTTTGCCTAAAATTTCTAATTTGTCTCGTTTTGGTCCTTGATTAATTTCAAACTTTTTTAGGGCCACATAATTCCAATTTAAGACCAGTAAAAGTATTTATGTTACAATTAAATAATGTTATCAATGTAAATTGCATGTTGATCTCTATTTTGATGTTAAAGGTTATGTATCCTATAGTAATGCTCCGTAACCCTAATCCAGTGACGGAGATGAGTTAAGGTTGTTACAAGAACTCAGAAAAGGCCAAGAGTGGAAGGTAGCACCTAGGATACCGAGGGCAATGACCGCTTATAATTGACTCAGCACAGGCTTAGCAGAGGGCCTGCTCCCTTAAGCGCCATCACTCCTCCTACTCATGTCCTACCTCCTCATCATGTTTCGCAAATAGAGTCCACCAACTCTGTAGACTCTCTAGTCCACATCTCAGATCCACTTGTGGTTGTATTCACACTAGAGACTGCACGCTAAGGTCGGCCAGAGGCTCCTCTTGGTGCCTTACACGTTAACACTTCGTCTAACAAAGCGGGTAAAATATTCCCATGGCGAGATCTCATAAAGTCAAGGCAATATCCTTTCTCTCTTGAAGCCATCCAGCAACAACAGAATAACATCTTGCCTCAGTAGGTGGATGAGGCTTTCCTCTTTTCTCTTTCTTCAAATCCTCATCTTCCCCTACTCTCGGTGCTGGCGAGGTCTTGTCAAGTTTTAGCAATTTAATACGGGCTTATGAGCTAGGCCCTTCAGGAGGCTTGTAACCAAAATAGCATCAAACTGGCAGGCTTGGAAAAACTATTCATTTTGGTGAACAGTCCATATCTCAGCTAGCCAGAGTCAAAAAGAAGCTATCTGCCAGACCAAAGAGCTTGACTCCTCTATCTATTCTTGGAAGGCCAAATATGAAAATTTAGAAATCCATGCCCAACAGATGGAGGAAGAAGTTAATCGGCTAAGGGCAAGGGAGTCCTCCTGGGAGGAGAAATCCAAATCTCAAGACCAACGACATTTATCAAAGTTGGGGCATCTACGCCAATCCAATGAGGAAGCTCTAAAGAAATACCAAGAGGACACCAAAAAGAATCTGGCAAAGGCCTTGCCCATACTATGATCCAACCTGATCCCTCATGCCCAAGTTGTTGCGGGTCCTCTTAATCTAAGTCAGGTGAACTTCATCTGCTTATAGAAGGTCACTGTTGAATATCTAAATTTTGATGTCTATCACCCTGAGGGCAAAGATTGGGAGAAGTTCTAGAGGGAATGGAGGCAATCGCCCAACTTCTTCATCTCTAGAGAGCCAGAAATAGAGGAAAATTTGGAGGATTTTGATGTTCCTGAAAAAGTCCCCCAAGAACGCCCCCAACTAGAAGAAGTTCCTATTGAACCTACCGACCAGCCTACAGAGGAAAGAAATTGAAGACTTTTCTTTCTTTGTATTAAATTTCTATGTTCAATTTTGTATCATCTTCCTTCTCTTATCAATAGAACTACCTTCTATCTTTCCAACTGGACTCATATTCTTCAATTTTGTATCAACTAAATACTTTACTTACCTGAGGGACTAAGCCAGGTCCGACGTATCATGCATACAGGGCTGTCTCTATCCCAATTTCCAAAGGATCGACTAAATCAAAAACTCTGATACCAATTAATTTGTAATGCCCTATACTCGGCCCAATTTACTAGACCTAGATATAGGACGTCACAATACAAAAATACTTAACCAAAATTTTACAACAAACCATTCTAAACATACTTCTTATTTATTTATATTCTTTCTAAGTCAAAAGATTTTAAAAGTTGTGTTTACTAGATACAACATATTCTCGAAACTAGTTTAATATGTTACAACTTAAAACTTTACTAAAACTCACTTAATCATGGTGAAGAGTATTGTAAGCCTTATATCCAAAAATTCCCCTCTATATGTATAATATCACTCTTCGAACCGCCACCCTGGCACATTCCTGGCTTGGTCTCTCCTGCCTCACTGGTTCAACTCCAATATCCTACATAACAAATAGACGCCTATAAGTTTAATGGAATTTAGTAAGTCTCAACAAATATTACCTTTAAACGATGCTGTTGAATTCCTCGACTTAAGGATTTTGGGCTTCTTTTCAGACCTTGGCAGATACTTTTCTAATTCCTGACGGATAATTATGTGTCAATCTCTACACTTAACCACTTTAAACACACTCTGCCCCATGAGCGGATCACAAGCTTCACACCTTAATACGGATCCTATTTCACAATTCCTTTTGAAGATAGAATTTGGATACATTTCTCATAATCACGTACATGCAAATACTACTATAAGCGGATTCTTATATTGGCTTTAGAAGCTGACTGAATTCCAATCACACTGTATCTTTAAGTCGATCCCAACAACGAACTTATTTCGATGAATACAATGTTTTAGATCAACCAATAGAATCACATATGACTTTGATACATAACGTGAGAACTTCCAAATTTGGCGAGCACTTACACCATTTAAATTACGGATATGCCAAGTTCTTTGTCTTGGCAGGTTATTATTGTAGGTTCATCTGTCGGATATACTACCGAGAACTCTTTCAAAAAATGCCAAAATGGCATACCCGGACCTTTCCATAAAGGTGGACTAACATCTCGCACTTAGGCATTATAGAATTCACCATATAGACTTTTCAGATAATTCTCTATAAGGGAATCCCAGATAATTTCGCTACAAAGGCTTTCCGAATAATACGTCACATAGGCTTTTCCAAATAATTTTCTGTAAGGGCTTTACAAATAAGTTGACACAAAGGCCTTACAAAAAACTCACCACAAAGGATAGGTTTGGTTTGCCACCAAGGCACCACATAAAACTTGTTGCACCCTAAAAGTAGCGAATTCGAAATAAGGTTACCTGTTTCGGCGCACTTTGGTAGTTAGTCTGCCAATTTATAGCTTCGGGCGAACTAAGGTTTGGCACATAGAGTATCTATCCATAGAAGTATCTTAGAATTTATTCTCGTAATATGTTTCAATTGAAGAAAGAGTACAACAAACAAAGAGTACGCCTCAAAATATTGGTTAAATATGACATGCCTACTAAGTAAATGTTAAAGTTGTAAAGGGCTAAAGTGTTTTTAAGGCCACGCCATATACGAGTTATCGCCATAGGTATGGTACACCAAGTTTACTTGAAAGATGTGCAAGATGGGTTCTGGAAAGTGATTGGTTGAAAGTCAACTGAATGGTTTGATCAGTCGAATAACATTGGCATCGGATTTTCTCTTATATTTTCTCTGATTTTTGTAGGACATTAAAGGGACAAATTTTGTATGCATTTGATACTTGTCAATATCCATTATGAGGTATTGAGTGTATATAAATGGTAAGAAAGGGAACGTTTAGGGGGTTTTCTTCCTTCCATTCTACGTTTTAGCTTTCTTAACATTAAATATTCTCTTCTTTCTCATTAAACTAGAAGCTAAGGTTTTTGAAGTAATCAGTGAATATTTCAACCTCTTGTTGTTACTGCTGGTTCGTAAAGGATGTTTGGGTTTGGAACTTTAAGCTACAGTAAAGGTGATTTTCTGGTGAGTCTTTATCTTAACACATGAGTAGTCATTTATAATGAAAAATCATATGTAGATGTTGCCACAGATAACTGGTGAAAGTATGTATGAGTGAAGCATCGTAAAAAGCTTTGCATGTTATAAATGAGTTGTATGAGTTGTTGCATGAATGAGATGATGTATGATATGTAAGCATGAAAAAGCAGGTATGGAAGAGTATGAATTCGTCAAGTGAATGAATGAATCTGGTAAGTGTAATTGATGTTAAGTGAGTAAATCATTCATCCGTGATGCCTCCAGTAGGGCACATACATTGCTAACTGGACAGGCAAATCACGTCAACAACAAGTATATTCATGGTGTAGCCTTCGGTGAAATGTAAACTGAACTGGTAGAACATGACATAAGGATGTGTAAATACATGAGGCTGAGACCCATGGTATAGTACGACAATAAAAATATTCATGGTGTTGCCTTCGGTAAGAAGTAAAACGGACTGGCAAATCACGACATGAAGATATGTATAAGACCATGAGGGGGAAACCCATAACACCTTCTAAGAAAGTCCACTAGTACAAACGTAACTATTTGTGATGCATGAGTTGTAACAGCCCGTTTTTTGTAAAATTGAAACAGTGGTTTCGAGACCACAAATTTGAAATTGAAATATTTATTTTATTATTATTTTAAAGTCTACAACATAATTGAGTGATTGTGTGAAAGTTTCGTTTAGAAATTTTACCGTTTGATTGGTCAATTTGATAAAAAGGACTAAATAGCGTAAAGTGTAAAACTTGAGTTCTATTAGCTAAAGGTGTCTAATAGCTACGGAACCTTAAATTAGAGGTCCTTATGTTGTAATTATACCATTATTATAATAAGTGGACAAAGATGGACATCATTTGGAATTTATTAATGGTTTATTATTAAGGTTAATTATGGTATTTGTAAATTAAAGTTAAAATAAGTAAAAATAAAACAAAATTTCATCCATTATCATCTTCCTTAACCGAAAATACAAAGAAATAAGAAGCCATGGAAGCTATTTAGGGTTCGGTCATTGCATTGCTCAATTGTAAGTCCGTTTTTGTCCTGTTTTTAATGATTTCTGTGTTTTTGAGATCGTTGCAACTAGGTCTAGCTAGCCCAGGGACTATTTTGCAAAACTGTTAAAGATTTTAGATGTTTCCATTGATGAATACATGAGTATTTTGATGTTTAATGATAGATTATGAATGTTTGATGATAGTTATACAAGTTTTGTTAAGTGATTTTTAGTGAAAATGCAAATTAGGGATTAATTTGTGAAAAGTGTAAAATTCATGGTTAAAATGTGAAATAAATGAAAAGTATGGGCTGCTTTGGTAATAAGATAAATTCGGCTAGCATGGGTAGGGACCTAATTGCATGAATTTGTGATTTTATGAAATAAGGACTAAATTGTAAAAATGTGAAACATTAGGGACAAATGTGTAAAAGTGCCTTAATGTGAATTTTGGACTAAATTGAATAGAGAGATAATTAAATAAGCTGATTTTGATTACATATAGATCAAGAAAAGTGAAATTCGGATCTAGATCGAGGGAAAAATAAAGTTCTCGACTAATCGACTCGTGTTATCATTTTTACGTTCGAGGTAAGTTCGTATAGTTAAACTTTAATGTTTATTTATTAAATTGATGAATGGTATTATGTTTTTGTTCATATCTATTGTTGAAAATAAAATTACTGTTGAATTATGAAATGAATTAAATGTTCAAAACAAGTACAATGCAGGAATGAGTACAACCGTTTTATGACAAATGATGAATTGTACGTAAGACCATGGTTGGACCATGGCAGTATTTAAATGTAAGACCATAGCTGGGCTATGGCATTCTGATGATAAGACCATAACTGGGTTATGGCACTACGAATGTAAGACCATAGCTAGGCTATGGCATTCTGATGATAAGACCATAACTGAGTTATGGCACTACGAATATAAGACCATGGCAGGGCCATGGCAATGCATGGGTAAGACCATAGTTGGACTATGGCACAAGGAAAACGATGTACTCATATCCATAATCCGTTCTTCGATTCGAAAAAACTTGGTAAGTGGCATATGAAATTAATATTGAAAGACTTATGGTTACTATTAGTATTGATCTGAAATAAGTGTATCCATCAATATTTAAATGATTCAACGGGTAAATGAATGACGTGGTTGAGTATGAGATTGATACGAAATGGTACAGGTATGTACATGAACCGTATAAGTTTTAAATCGAAGAAATTGTGAAGTTTGCATATAATCTTATGATTAAAAATGTGAAAGGTTTGTTAGATAATGTGAGCTACATTTTGATATATTCAATTTGTTAAATTGTGTATTTATGATTACATTGAGTTACTTCATACGATCTTACTAAGCTATAATGCTTACTTTGTTTAATTTTCCTTGTTTTATAGTGAAATGAAGCTAGCTCGGATTCTGGGATCGTCGGAGACTACGTCACACTATCTTACTATCATTTGGTACTTTTGAACTTTGCTATTTTGGTATATGGAATGTATAGGAACTCTGGTCATTTTGGTTATGAGTTGATAATGATTTGGTCATTTGAAATGGCTTGTAAATGTTAAATGTTTTGGTTTGTATATAGCCATGAGAGTTGGTTCATTTTGGTTGATGTGGTTGTGTATATATTTGTGCATATGGATCTTATTATGTTTTTTAATATGGTAATGTATTATTGGTTGATTTTTGGAAATTAGAAGTACTAAATGGATTGAAATGAACTTAGCCTATTTATGAGATTAGGCTAAATGATGCAAAAATTTGAAAGTGTTCATATTGGTGATTTGAGTTAATTAGATTTGATATGAATTGAATGGTATATTGTGGTATGAATCTGTTTTAGATTGGTTGGAAATGAAATGGTATGGATTATGCTTGTTTGGAGTTAATTTAAGGGTTCATATATGCTATGTTTAAGTGCCATTGAGTTTGATGTAGGTGTACCAAAGTTTGGGTGGCAAATCGGCTTGGTAAATAGCCTATTTTTGTCCACACATGCAGAAACACGGGCGTGTGTCTCAGCCGTGTGTGATACACGGTCATATACACGGCCGTGTGTCCCCTTGTGTTGAATTAGAAACCAAGTCAGTATGCTCCACACGGCCTCACACACGGGCGTGTGACTTGGTCGTGTGGCATAAGTCAAAATACCCTACAGGTTTGACACGGCCTAGCACACGGCCTAGCACACGGGCGTGTATGGCCATTTGTAGGGGACATGGGCTAGCCACATGGGCGTGTGTATTGGCCGTGTGACCCAAGTTAGAGAGTTACACGGGGTCGGACATGGGCTGGGACACGGCTATGTGCTCCCATTTCGAATGTCCACACGGCCTGTGACATGGGCGTGTCTTTGGCCATGTGAGACACATGGCCTGGCCACATAGGCATGTGTCCCCTGTTTTTTTTAGAAAGTTTTCTAAGTGTTCTAAGAGTTTCTAAAGTTATCGGTTTAGTCCCGAACCACTTCTAATGCATGTTTAGGGCCTCTTATAAGGGACGAATTGGTTGAGATTAGATGATGATTTCATGAATTGTGAAAATGTATGCAAAGTGAATGTTTAATTTATTGATATGATCGGTAACTCTCCGTAACCCTATTTCGGCCCTGAATACGGGTGAGGGGTGTTACATTTATTGGAATCAGAACTACGGTTTAGTCGATTCTAGAACTAACGTAGCGTGTGTGAGAGTCTAGCTATACATGCCATATATAACTGGTGATAGTGTGATGACTCCTAACAATTTAAACTGTGTTTTCGTATAGTAAATGGATCCCAATCGAGCTGTAGCTGATGATGTTGAGAGTAATGCGCTAGCTCTCGCTCAATGGGTAGCGCCGTCTGAATCAAGAAATGTATCGAGTAGTCACGGAGGAGAGGCTAAATAAGTCTTTTTCCAAATGATTAACGAGTGGTTCACACAATTTGTCCGGACAAATTCGGCTGCTCAACAACCTCCACCCCTACCTAATCCCCAACCGGTTCTTGTAGATTCTCAAAACGTGGAAACTTTATGTTTAAATAAGCCATCTGTGGATAAAATTTGAAAATATGAGGCTAGAGATTCAAGAAAGAGGTCAGTGAATAAATCATATCATTCTTCATCAAAGAAATTGAAGGATTTTCATAATCATTATACCGCTTTAGTGGGATATTCTGGCAGGGATCATAGTAAACAACACGTGAACTCAAAAGCTCAAGCCACTTCAATAGCAAGTGTTGGTAGTGTCAAGGCAAATAAATTTGTGTGTAAACAGTGTGGTAGACGACATCTTGGAGAATGATGGATGAGTACCAGAGGTTGTTTTAGATGTGGTTTACAGGAACATTTCATTCGAGATTGTCCTGAATTACCTGAGAAGGATAAAATACAGATTTCTCGACAGAGTAATACAACTGTGAGAGGGAAATCACTTCGAATTACTGAAAATATGAGTGGTATTCGTGGCGTTACTAGAAATTCAGCAGTAAGATCTAAAGTACGGTTGCCAGCTAGGGCTTATGCTATTCACGCACGTGATGATGTATCGACACCAGATATTATTACTGGTACTTTTTTTTCTCTTTTTGACACTGATATAATTGCTTTAATAGATCCTGGATCGACTCATTCATATATCTATATGAATTTAGTGTCTAGTAAGAGTTTGTCTGTTAAGTATATTGAATTTGTGATTAAAGTGCCGAACCTCTTAGGCAAGAGTGTCCTAGTTGATAAAGTTTGCAAGAACTGTCCTTTAATGACTTGGGGTTACTATTTTCCAGCAAATTTAATGTTATCACCATTTGATGAATTCGATGTAATTATGGGTATGGATTGGTTGACACTGCATGATGCTGTTGTGAATTGTAGACGAAAGACTATTGAATTGAAATGTCAGAATAGTGAAATTCTTCGAATTGAATCAGATGAGTCGAATGGGTTGCCTGTTGTGATTTCATCTATGTCAGCTCAGAGATGTGTGAGAAAAGGTTGCGAAGCTTACCTAGCTTATGTTTTGGATACAAAAATGTCTAAATCTAAGATTGAATCAGTGCCAGTTGTCTGTGAGTATCCGGATGTGTTTTCAGAAGATTTACCGGGGTTACCACTGATCAGAGAGGTTGAATTTTCTATTGAGTTAGTACCGGGAACATCACTGATATCGATAGCTCCATATAGAATGGCTCTGACAGAACTGAAAGAGTTGAAAGCTCAGTTACAAGAGTTAACAGATAGAGGTTTTGTACGACCTAGTTTTTCACCCTGGGGTGCGCCAGTGTTGTTCGTAAAAAAGAAAGATGGGTCGATGAGAATGTGTATTGACTACCGACAGCTTAATAAGGTTACGGTAAAAAAACAAGTATCCGTTGTCGAGAATAGATGATTTATTTGATCAGTTGAAAGGGGAAACAGTATTTTCTAAGATTGATTTGAGATCGAGCTATTATCAGTTGCGAGTGAAAGATTCAAATGTGCCGAAAACTGCATTCAGAACGAGGTACAGACATTATAAATTTCTTGTTATGCCTTTCGGATTGACTAATGCTCCTACAGTCTTTATGGATTTGATGAACCGAATTTTTATACCATATTTAGACAGATTCGTTGTTGTGTTCATTGACGACATCCTAATCTATTCACGAGATGAGTTTGAGCATGCCAAGCATTTGAGGATTGTGCTACAAACCTTGAGAGATAAGCAACTCTATGCTAAATTTAGTAAATATGAGTTTTGGCTCAGAGAAGTCAGATTTTTGGGTCACATTTTTTTAGTGGAAGGTATAAGAGTTGATCCGAGTAAGATTTCTACAATTGTTGACTGGAAACCACTGAGAAATGTATCCGAAGTTAGAAGTTTTATGGGGTTAGCTGGTTATTGTCGACGTTTTGTTAAGGGATTTTCGATGATTGCTACACCGATGACTAGATTGCTACAGAAAGATGTAAAATTCGAGTGGTCCGAGAAATGTCAACAGAGTTTTGATAAATTGAAAGCATTGTTAACTGAAGCACCAGTTTTGGTTCAACCTGAGTTGGGTAAAGAGTTTGTGATATATAGCGACGCGTCATTGAATGGTTTGGGTTGCGTTTTGATGCAAGAAGGAAAAGTTATAGCTTATGCCTCTAGACAGTTAAAGCCGCATGAAAAGAATTATCCGACGCATGATTTAAAGTTGGTAGCTATTGTATTTGCATTGAAGATTTGGCGACATCATTTGTACGGTGGGAAATGCCACATTTTTATCGATCACAAAAGTTTGAAGTATTTAATGACCCAAAAAGATTTGAATTTGCGACAACAAAGATGGCTCGAGTTGCTTAAAGAATATGAATTAGTGATTGATTATCATTCGGGAAAAGCAACTGTAGTCGCAGATGCTTTGAGTAGAAAATCTTTGTTTATTTTGAGAGCGATGAATACTCAGTTGACCTTATCTGATGATGGTTCGATTCTAGCAGAGTTGAAAGCTAAACCGGTATTTCTTCAACAAATTGCGAAGCTCAGAAATATGATAATGAATTGCAAGCCAAAAGAGTGCAATGTGAGTCAACTAGTGATTCTGACTTTCAGATCGGATCCGATGATTGTTTAATGCTCCGAGGTAGAATCTGTGTACCAAAGAATTCCGAGCTCATTCAGAAAATTTTACACGATGCACACAGTGGTTGTTTATCTGTTCACCCGGGGAGTACTAAAATGTACAATGAATTGAAACAATTGTATTAGTGGTCGGGAATGAAACAGGACATTTCAGAGTTTGTATCGAAATGTTTAGTTTGTCAACAAGTCAAAGCTGAACATCAAGTGCCATCGGGATTACTGCAGCCTGTGATAATACCAGAATGGAAATGGGATAGATTTACAATGGATTTCGTATCGGGATTACCCATGTCTCCGAAAAAGAAAGATGTCATTTGGGTTGTTGTTGATCGACTGAAGAAATCTGTACATTTCATTCCGGTACGTACAGACTATTGACTTGATAAATTAGCTGAATTGTATATTTCTAAGATAGTTAGTTTGCACGAAGTGTCAGTTTCGATTATTTCGAATAGAGATCCAAGGTTTACATCATGATTTTGGAAGAAATTGCAAGAATCTCTAGGTACGAGGTTAAATTTTAGTAAAGAATTTCATCCGCAAACTGACGGTCAATCTCAGAGAGTAATAGAGATTCTCGAAGATATGCTTCGTTGTTGTGTGTTAGAATTCGAAGGTAACTGGGAGAGATTTTTGCCGTTGGTTGAATTTGCGTATAACAATAGCTTTCAATCGAGTATAAAGATGGTACCGTACGAAGATTTGTATGGCCGCAAATGCTGAACTCCACTGTATTGGACTGAGCTTAGTGAGAAAAAGATTCACAGGGTTGACTTGATCCGAGAAACTGAAGATAAAGTGAAAGTAATTCGTGATAGTTTGAAAACACCTACAGATCGACAAAAATCGTATGTAGATTTGAAACGAAAAGACATTGAATTTTAGATCGGCGACAAAGTATTTCTAAAAGTATCTCCACGGAAGAAAATCCTTAGATTTGGTCGCAAAGGCAAGCTGAGTCCGTGATTTATCGGGCCGTACGAGATCATTGAAAGAATAGGGCCAGTAGCTTATCGGCTAGCTTTACCATCAGAATTAGGGAAAATCCATAATATGTTTCATGTGTCGATGTTGCGTTGATATAGATCGGATCCTCTACACATAATATCTCCGGCAAATATTGAGATTCAACCTGATATGACGTACAGCGAAGAACCAATCAGAATTTTAGCTCGTGAGGTTAAAGAGTTGAGAAACAAACGTATAGCTTTGGTGAAAGTCTTGTGGCAATGTCACGGGGTCGAAGAGGCTACGTGGGAACCCGAGGAAGCTATGAGAAAACAGTACCCTAACCTTTTTGCTGGTAAGATTTTCGGGGATGACAATCCCTAAGGGGGGAGAGTTGTAACAACCCGTTTTTAGTCAAATCAGAATAGTGGTTTCGAGACCACAATTTTGAAGTTGAAATATTTATTTTATTATTATTTTAAAGTCTACAGCATGATTGAGTGATTGTGTGAAAGTTTTGTTTAGAAATTTTATCGTTTGATTGGTCAATTTGATAAAAAGGACTAAATCGCGTAAAGTGTAAAACTTGAGTTCTATTAGCTAAAGTTGTCTAATAGCTATGGAACCTTAAATTAGAGGTCCTTATGTTGTAATTATACCATTATTATAATAAGTGGACAAAGATGGACATCATTTGGAATTTATTAATAGTTTATTATTAAGGTTAATTATGGTATTTGTAAATTAAAGTTAAAATAAGTAAAAATAAAACAAAATTTCATCCATTATCATCTTCCTTAACTGAAAATACAAAGAAATAAGAAGCCATGGAAGCTATTTAGGGTTCGTTCATTGCATTGCTCAATTGTAAGTCCGTTTTTGTCGCCATGGAAGCTATTTAGGGTTCGGTCATTGCATTGCTCAATTGTAAGTCCGTTTTTGTCCCATTTTTAATGATTTCTGTGTTTTTGAGATCGTTGCAACTAGGTCTAGCTAGCCCAGGGACTATTTTGAAAAACTGTTAAAGATTTTAGATGTTTCCATTGATGAATACATGAGTATTTTGATGTTTAATGATAGATTATGAATGTTTGATGATAGTTATACAAGTTTTGTTAAGTGATTTTTAGTGAAAATGCAAATTAGGGATTAATTTGTGAAAAGTGTAAAATTCATGGTTAAAATGTGAAATAAATGAAAAATATGGGCTGCTTTGGTAATAAGATAAATTCGGCTAGCATGGGTAGGGACCTAATTGCATGAATTTTTGATTTTATGAAATAAGGACTAAATTGTAAAAATGTGAAACATTAGGGGAAAATGTGTAAAAGTGCCTTAATGTGAATTTTGGACTAAATTGAATAGAGAGATAATTAAATAAGCTGATTTTTATTACATATAGATCAAGAAAAGTGAAATTAGGATCTAGATCGAGGGAAAAACAAAGTTCTCGACTAATCGACTCGTGTTGTCGTTTTTACGTCCGAGGTAAGTTCGTGTAGTTAAACTTTAATGTTTATTTATTAAATTGATGAATGGTATTATGTTTTTGTTCATATATATTGTTGAAAATAAAATTATTGTTGAATTATGAAATTGAATTAAATGTTCAAAACAAGTACAATGCAGGAATGAGTACAACCGTTTTATGACAAAGGATGAATTGAACGTAAGACCATGGTTGGACCATGGCAGTATTTAAATGTAAGACCATAGCTGGGCTATGGCATTCTGATGATAAGACCATAACTGGGTTATGGCACTACGAATGTAAGACCATGGTAGGGCCATGGCAATGCATGTGTAAGACCATACTTGGGCTATGGCACAAGGAAAACGATGTACTCATATCCATAAGCCGTTCTCCGATTCGAAAAGACTTGGTAAGTGGCATATGTAATTAATATTGAAAGACTTATGGTTACTATTAGTTTTGATCTGAAATAAGTGTATCCATCGATATTTAAATGATTGAACGAGTAAATGAATGGCGTGGTTGAGTATGAGATTGATACGAGATGGTACAGGTATGTACATGAACCGTATAAGCTTTAAATTGAAGAAATTGTGAAGTTTGCATATAATCTTATGATTAAAAATGTGAAAGGTTTGTTAGATAATGTGAGCTACATTTTGATATATTCAATTTGTTAAATTGTGTATTTATGATTACATTGAGTTACTTAATACGAGCTTACTAAGCTATAATGCTTACTTTGTTTAATTTTCCTTGTTTTATAGTGAAATCAAGCTAGCTCAGATTCTAGGATCGTCGGAGACTACGTCACACTATCCTACTATCACTTGGTACTTTTGAACTTTGGTATTTTGGTATATGGCATGTATAGGGACTTTGGTCATTTTGGTTATGAGTTGATAATGATTTTGGTTTGTATATAGCCAAGAGAGTTGGCTCATTTTGGTTGATGTGGTTGTGTATATATTTGTGCATATGGCTCTTATTATGTGTTTGAATATGGTAATGTATTGTTGGTTGATATTTGGAAATTAGAAGTACTAAATGGATTGAAACGAACTCAGCCTATTTATGAGATGAGGCTAAATGATGCAAAAATTTGAAAGTGTTCATATTGGTGATTTGAGTTAATTAGATTTGATTTGAATTGAATGGTATATTATGGTATGAATGTGTTTTAGATTGGTTGGAAATGAAATGGTATGGATTATGCTTGTTTGGAGTTAACTTAAGGGCTCATATATGCTATGTTTAAGTGCCATTGAGTTTGATGTAGGTGTACCAAAGTTTGGGTGGCAAATCGGCTTGGTAAATAGCCTATTTTTGTCCACACGGGCAGAGACATGGGCGTGTGTCTCAGCCGTGTGTGATACACAGTCATATACACGACCGTGTGTCCCCTGGTGTTGAATTAGAAACCAAGTCATTATGCTCCATACAGCCTCACACACGGGTGTGTGACTTGACCCTGTGGTATAAGTCAATATACCCTACAGGTTTGACACGGCCTAGCACACGTCCTGGCACACAGGCGTGTATGGCCATTTGTAGGGCACACGGGTGTGTGTGTTGGCCGTGTGACCCAAGTCAGAGAGTTACACGGGGTCAGACATGGGCTGAGACACGGCTATGTGCTACCATTTCGAATGTCCACACGGCCTGTGACACGGGCGTGTCTTTGGCTGTGTGAGACACACGGCCAAGCCACACGGGCATGTGTCCCCTGTTTTTTGAGAAAGTTTTCTAAGTGTTCTAAGAGTTTCTAAAGTTATCGGTTTAGTCCGAACCACTCCTAATACATGTTTAGGGCCTTCTAGGCTCGTATAAGGGACGAATTGATTGAGATTAAATGATGATTTTATGAATTTTTAAAATGTATACAAAGTGAATGTTTAATTGATTGATATGTTCGGTAACGCTCCGTAACCCTATTATGGCCTTGAATACGAGTGAGGGGTGTTACATGAGTGGCATGATCTGCTAAGCCTTAGTGGTATATTATATATTGCCTTTATGGCGAATGTTGTAACTTCTATGTGGCGTATTTGGTGATGCCTGTGTGGTAGAATCTGGTAAATCGCCTTTGTGGCAGGATCTGGGTAAGTTCTGTGATTTCTTCGATAACTAGCTTTATGATAAGGATCTAATAAGTCTGAAGATAACTTAGCTTGTTTAGTATTGTGATGAAATTAAATGTACTTTAAAGGTCATTCTTGAAAGAAAGTGTGTATTTGTATTTCTAATGAGGGAAACTGCCATAGTAGTATGTTAATACAAAAATTGGCATATTCGTAGTTATGAAAGGTTCAAGCGTTCGTTGGACCTAGGTTTGTCTACGCCATTTGTAACACCCCTAACCCGTATCTGACGTCGGACTGGGGATAAAGGCGTTACCGGACGGATCGAAAACTTTAACAGACAATTTCATAAGATCATACATCAATTACAATCATAGTGTCCCTTAAGTAGGTCATTGAAACCTTAAGTATGCTCAGAAATAGGGTCGGGACTAAACCGGAACACATACAGAATCTCATGGAAAATTTTAAACTTTTCTAAAATACAGGGGAGACACGCCCGTGGGAGGAGACCGTGTGCCCTCCACGGCTTCTAGACACCCCCGTGTGTCCATCCGTGTCTATATACTGACTATATCAACACGGTCACTAGGCACGCCCATGTGCCATGGTCGTGTGCTACTAGGCCATATCTCGACTTCCCACCACGCCAACAAGCACGCCGTGTGCCATGGCCATGGTGTGCTCTTAGCTAGCTATCGACTTGCACACCACGGCTAGCCGACACCCCGTGTCGAGGCCGTGTGCTACTAAGCTACATTCTCGCCAATTCACCCACGGTCTTTAGGCACGCCAGTGTGCTACAAACGTGTAACATTATAGGCCATTTACAAGGCCAAAATGCCACCCATAAGGGTCAAACCTACAATCAACATATATCATCCCATTTCATTCACATATAACCACCAAAATATACCAAATAGCCATCCCAAATCATGCATATTTGACAACTAAGGAAATCACACAATAATACATTCAATATCCATTCTATCTTTACATTCAAAACCAATTCCAAACATACCAATTTGCATGACCAAATCACAATTATGCCCAAACACCATTCATCTATATACTTACCATATCATAACCATTTCATATATCAACTAATCTTACCAAAACAACTTCACATATCACATTCCTTTAAGCATATTACCAAAACATAACTAGCCAAATCACATGGCTAAGTTCACATAACAAATCATACCAATGACTAGCTTATACATGCCATATCTAGCCATATACATTTTCAAAGTGTACCAAAATAAGTTTAGTAGTGTGATGACGATCCGTGACGGTCCCGAGCCTTGAGAGCTTTGACGACCTATAAAATAGAAAACACACATAGAGTAAGCTTTCCAAAAGCCTAGTAAGTCAATTATACAATCAAACTTAGCATGGATTGCACATAACCAATTTAATAAGATGATCAATATGGTTCTCATGACAAAAATCACTTCATTCTTTCTCAAGCTCATATGCTTATTCATAACTTACCATATATACATATAGTTCATATAGTCAAGACTTTACATATCGTATTATAAATCCCATATACATAACATCATGATATAATCACACGGATACTTACCTTATATACACAATTAGTGTATAAGCAACGTATTCAAACGGATGTTCATTCATTAATTTTATCAAAGTTCGAATTTGCAATTCGTACCACTGATTTGCCTATTGAACCGCAGAAAGAATCTAGTAGGATACTCGTAAAGCTCGGAATGGTCGTACAATGCCAACGCCCCGCACGAGGTCTTACATGCACTCGCACATCGATGCCATCGTCCCGCATGGTCTTACACGTAATCGATATCAATGCCACCGTCCCGCATGGTCTTACACGTAATCGATATCGATGCCATCGTCCCGCACGCATGGTCTTACTCGTATTCGAGATATTGATGCCATCGTCCCGCATGGTCTTACTCGTATTCGAGATATTGATGCCATCGTCCCCGCATGTGGTCTTACTCATATTCGAGATATTGATGCCACCGTCCCCCGAAAGGGTATTACTCGTATTCGAGATATTGATGCCACCGTCCCAGACAGGTCTTACTCATATTCAGATATTGATGTCACTATCCTGCATGTGGTCTTACTCGTTAACACGTAATAGATACCTTTGTATTCCTAAGTTCAGACGGATTTCTCGGACTTATCACTATATCGACCTTATCCAAAAATTCATATACATAGCATCTCATAAGCATTCATTATCATTTATAGTCATGGAAATAAACTCAATTCAATACAATAACATTTATTTGCAATATGACTTACCTCTGATTCATTTATCGGAATGGATACTACATTTCTGGTTATTTTCGCTTTCCGCGATATAAGTCTGTTTTCCTCGGCTCTTGATCTAAACATATTCAAAATTTAACCCTTTTATTTAATAACACATTCAATTCAACCCAAAAATACTTATTTCGGGCAATTTGCAAATTAGCCCTCATATTTGCATAATTTATCAATTTAGTCCATTTTTCTCAAAACATCAAATTCACCAAATTTGTTCACACACATGCTTAGCCAAATGTATATATATATCATTCAAGCCCATATTTTCCATCAAATTAGCAATTTAGTCCTTCAATTTGTTATTTTCACAATTTAGCCCTATTTAGCTAAATTCATAAAAACTTTAAGAACAAAACATGTTCATCTAGCTCAAAACTTTCATTTAACATCATAAATCATCATAAAACTCAACATATCAACAATGGCATCTCACACAAACATCATCAATTCACAAAATTAATACATGGGTTTTGTAGCTCTTGAAGCAACGATTACAAAAACGTGAAATTATCAAAAACCGAAGTCAAAACTCACCTTAATTTGGCTTGCAAGTAGCCGAATATGCAAAGCTTCAAACTTTTCTTTTCTTTTGTGTTTTTCGGCAAGAACAATGATAAAATAAAGCCACTACACTTGTTTCTTTTATTATATTATAACCTTTTAATATAAAATATAAATTTTAACTTATAAAATTTATATATATAAAACACATATATATATAATCATTTCATTACCTAATGCCATCCACTAACTTTTAAAAAAAATGGTTTAATTGCCATATAAGACCTCCACCTTTACAAAGCCACAACACATTGATGCTTTAACAAATAACATACAACTTTCACATTTAATGCAATTCAATCCTTTTCTCAAATTAAACACACGAACAGACAAATTAGCTTACAGAAATTTACCACATGCTTAATCACTTATCAACGGAATAGAAAATAATATTAAAATATTATTCAGACTCAGATTTGTGGTTCCAAAACCACTGTTCCGACTAAGGTATAAACCGGACTGTTACACTATTTAAGGAAGTAATCTGAGTTATCTTGTAACCGCCATGTTTGAATGGTTTTCATGTCTCATATAGAGACCATCTGGAATCTAATTCGTTTGTCAAGTTGGGCGTTCTCGTGTTATGTAACTTAGTCATCTGGAATTCCTCTAGATGATCTGAAACGTTTCATTATCAGTATAAGTTATGATATGGGGTTGTTTCAAGATATGATTTGACTAGTGATAGTTACCAAAATCAGTATTGTAACACTTCTCACCCGTATTCTAAGCCAGAATAGGGTTACGGAGCATTACCGGACTTACAAAACAATTAAACAACTATTTAACATACAATTGTTCAATTCAATCATTCATCATTCAATCTCAATCAATCTGTCCCTTTTAAGAACCTACGAGGCCTTAAACATGCTTTGGAAGTGGTTCGGGACTAAACCGATAACTTAGGAAATTTTAGTGAAATTTAGAAAATTTTACTTCAAACAGGGGACACACGCCCTTGTGGCCAGGCCGTGTGTCTCACACGACCACCAGACACGCCCGTGTCACAGGCCGTGTGAAAACAGGGGGTACATACTGACTTAGGTCACACGGCCAACCACACGCCCGTGTGTCCAGCCCGTGTGCCCTTCGAAGTGGCCACACACGCCCGTATGCCAGGCCGTGTTAGGCCGTGCCAAACTTGTAGGGTATACTGACTTATGCAACACGACCAAGTCATACGGCTGTGTGCTATGCCGTGTGCCAAATAGGAGGTGTGTGAGACCGTGTGGAGCATACTGACTTCATTTCAATTTCAACACCAGGGGACACACGACCGTATACCATGACCATGTGTCACACACGGCTGAGACACACGCCCGTGTCTCTACCTGTGTGGACAAAAATAGGCTATTTACCAAGCCATTTTGCCACCCAATTTGCACATACCTAAACCAACTCAAATGGTACCAATCCATAGCACAAATAGCATTCCAATTCATCCATAATCAATCCTAATTCATACCATTCTCAATACCAACAATAAACATGCTTATAACCTCAAACTTTATTCCATCAAAACATACCAATTCAACAAACTCTACTAAACATACATTATTTTGAACCAATTCACAAACATAAATCACATCTATAATAATAAATTTAGTTTTTTATCTTTTTTTATCTTTTTTAATTATATTTGGTTATTAATCTTCCAAGGCAGTCCATGTATACTTTATACTAACATAATACAATTTGTCTTATATGTTATGTCAACAAATAATTTAAAATTATAAAAATATTTAAAAAATAGAAAAGTTCAAAAAAATATTTCATAAAATTTAAAAAAAATAGTATGATTCATATTTAAAATTTTAATATTTTAATCAATATTTTTATTAAAAGATAATCCAACTCTTTTTTTTAAAATGTGATGATTAAATACAATTTTCTTTAAAATGTTGAATCCAAATTTAATTAAAAAATATGTATAAATTAACAAAAATATATTAAAAGAATTACAAATCAACTTCACCACTAAGCATTCATTATCTTTTAGGAGTAAAGATTATGTTGTAGGATAATTCAATCTGATTTTTTTATGGAATGAAGACTTGAATCCAAATAATTTTAAATTATAATTCTTTTTTTTTATCTAAAAGAGGTCCTATGTCAATTATTTAATTTTACATTATGATCACATTTTTTTTTCCTTTTAAAATTTGCTTTTTTTTCCTCTCTCCTCCCTCTCTCTCTCTTAGGTGAGGCTAAGGCTATTATTACATGTTTTCTTGAGAAAGAGATGCCAGTTTTCCTCAGCCTCATTTTTCTATTTCCTCTCATTTCCTTATAACTTTCCCTTTTTATTACTTTTTTTCTTGGCTATATATTTCATCTCCTCTTTTCAACCAGGAAGAGTTTTTTTTCTTTAGAAAAAAAAAAAGAAAAGAAAACTCACTACTGCAAAGAGCAACAAAGAGGAAAGAAAAGGAGAGAAAGAGGAAGAAAGAGACGACACACAGATACAGTGAGAAAGAGAGAGAGAAAGGAAAAGAAAAGAAAGGAGTGAGGGAATTGAAGAAGGCTTTCAGTACCCCAGGAAGAGAAAACGATGTCTAAAAGCTTTACATCCTTTCATACTCTGCAACTCTAACAAGGTCTGCTTATGGTATATAATTAATTATATTACACTCTCTTCATATATGAACTCCATAGCTCAATTTTATGAAAGGGTTACAACCAAATGAAGAGATAGAACTTTGATCCCTTGTTTTTTTCTTTTTCCTTCTGTATATCTTTCTTTCTTGTTTGATAATATAATATTGTTTATGTTATGAACAACACTAATTTCAAGATGGGTGTTTATTTGTTGTTGTTTATGGGTTACCGATCCATAAATGAAGGGAAAAAAGGTGAAGGACAGAAGAGTTCGAGGGTTGGCAGAAGGAGAGCAAGTAAGCAAAGCAAAGGATATATAGGATCATGAAGAAGATATTGATATGGGAATAGCTACATCACCAGTCACGCCATCAATTCTTCATCAAATTCCATTTCAAGAAAAGAGTAATCATTCTACAAATTCTATGTCCCAAGATTACCACCACCAAGCAGCTGCTGGCATCTTCAGCTTCTCCAATGGCTTCGAGAGATCAGCCATGAGCCACCAAGAGCAACACCAACACCACCAGCAGCAGCAGCAGCAACATTTAGTACAGCAGATCCGGAGAGATAAACAAAGAGTTCAAGGCTTTGAGCCGCCGAGTCTACCATTAGTAGGGATCGAATCAAATGCTCTTCCTGTTTATGAAGCCGAAGGTATGTTATCAGAGATGTTCAACTTCCCTACAGGTGTGGCCGCTTCTGCCGAGTTATTAGACCAGCACGTAGAGCCTAATTATCGAGCACACAGGCCACCGGGTAATAGCAACGAGTGGTTTAGCAACAGGCGAGGTGTGGTTGGGGGTTTGGGACTGGTAGGTGAATCAAAAAGTCATGATAACCGTGACACTTTAGCAGCTCAACAGCAACATCAGCAGTTACCAAGCATTAATGCCGACTCAGCAGCTGCCATGAATCTTTTCTTGATGAATCCACAGCCAAGATCACCATCTCCTCCTGCTCCTCCATCATCTTCTTCTAATACTCTCCACATGTTGCTTCCAAACCCATCTACATCTCTTCAAGGGTTTAATGTATCTGGTCCAGCTGGAGGGACTTTCCGTACTACAAGTACTGTACTATCTCCACCTCAATTTACTTGGGTTCCTAATAGTGCTCATGAAGGAGATGACACCGGTTCCCAGCTAAACAACTCAAGTCAAATTGGAGGTGTTGTAGAAGGCCAAGGCCTTTCGCTTTCTCTCTCATCTTCTCTGCAACATTTGGAAGCTGCCAAAGCTGAAGAACTGAGGATGTACTATAATCAAGAAGCGGGTTCTTCTTCTTCTGCTGCTGCTCAATTTCACTACAAGAATTTGGCTACCCATAATCATCATCATCTGCAAGGTGGAGTGGGGGAAAACCATCAAGTTCACGTTGGGTTTGGATCCTCATTAGGAATGGTTAATGTGTTGAGAAACTCAAAGTATGTCAAAGCTGCTCAAGAATTGTTGGAAGAATTCTGTAGCGTTGGAAGAGGAAACTTTAAGAGAAACAAGTCCGGTAGAAACAACACAAACCCTACTTTTAATCCTCCTGGTAGTAACGGCGATGGTGGTTCTTCATCATCAACAAAAGACCCTCCTCCTTTATCAACAGCTGATAGAATTGAACATCAAAGAAGGAAGGTCAAACTTTTATCCATGCTTGATGAGGCATGTAATCTCTTTTCTCATCTTCTCTCTCTCTTTCAATAGTCAAAGGCTCAATCTTTTTTTTATTGTTTTACTCCTTTAAGCACACAAATAAGAAAATCCCGACCACCATTTTTAAAATAAAAGAAAACCCAGATTGCAACAAAGCCGGCAGGTGTAATAGGACTCAATTAATAGGTCGTCTAGTGGTTGAGTTTTTTATTAAGCCTTCTCTTCGATTTTTCTATTCCTTAAATTTCGTGTCTCAAACATTGTATTGGTGGTTGTGTTTAAGATATTTAGTCGACGTAATATGAATTTAAAAATCAGTTAGCTTGTTCACAATCCTAATAAACGTGACATATGCGTTGCACCATACATACCCATCATCATAATAATATTGCAAGAAAAGGTAATAATTAATAAACTTGGTTGACAATGGAGAAAAGAGTTGTTGTTTCCTTTTCCTTTCATTTTCTTATACTATTTGTCTTTGTTTACTCACACAAGCCCATCAATTGGCTGTAGGATATTGTTTTTTCCCTCCACTTTCCATTAACAAATCATGTCACTGTAGCAAGCTTTGTTTCATGCATTGATTCTTTTGGGGTTTAACTTAACCTAGTCATGTCAAAATGATTACAAGGATGGATGTCAAATCATGTCATGGAGTCAGCATTGTTGTCTTTTTCCTCTATTACCAACACTAACAACAAGGGAATTCATGGGTTTGCAGGTGGACCGGAGATACAACCATTACTGTGAGCAAATGCAAACGGTGGTGAACTCGTTTGATCTAGTGATGGGTTTCGGGGCAGCAGTTCCTTACACAGCCCTTGCAAAGAAGGCAATGTCAAGGCATTTCAAGTGTTTGAAAGATGCAATAACAGCACAATTGAAGCATAGCTGTGAGGCACTAGGGGAAAAAGATGGAGCTGGGAACTCGGGCATAACAAAGGGAGAGACACCGAGGTTAAGGGTGTTAGAACAAAGCTTAAGGCAGCAAAGAGCCTTCCATCAAATGGGAATGGTGGAACAAGAAGCTTGGAGACCCCAAAGGGGGCTGCCTGAACATTCTGTCAACATTTTGAGAGCCTGGCTTTTCGAACATTTTCTTCACCCGTACGCCTTTTTTTTATTGCCTTTATTAATATTATCTCACACTACTCTAACACTAAAATCTGAAACACAATCTATCATAAATAAGTATTTATATGGTGACATAAATGACAATTTATTATTTCACAAAATCCGACTCTTTTTTCTCCTCTGTGATTTGTGTTTAAAGAAAAACAATAATGCAGACTCTCCCAGGATGTTGCCAAAAAGCTGTTAAAAGCCCTTAATTTCCCTCTCAGCTTTTATATAGCTTTTACTTTGTCACTCACAGACCCAGAATTTAGTTATTAAAAAGCAACTTTATTCAAGCATAAGTTCACAGAGATGGCAGTCCTTATTGACATAACAGACCATTTTTCTCTCACTGTCTCGTATTGTCATAATTCATGAACATGCCCAAACATACAAACAAAAAAACTTTTTGCTTTTCTTTTGTTTTTATTACTATACTAATTAAGAAGTCATATAAATGTAAATAGTGAGAGATGTTGAAATCAGCTGAAAGAAAAAAAAAAAAAAAGAACTGATGTTGTTGCTGATGATGTTTCATCTCTTAGAAGAGATTCTCATGCCCAGGCAGGGAAAAAAAAGAAAGCAACAAAGGGTTCAATCCCATCTAAGGGTGTAAATAAAAAATGGGTGGCTCTCTATAAGGTATTGGGCAATGACTCTGATGTCATTTTCTGGTCTCTTTCTCTCAGGTACCCAAGCGACGCTGATAAGCTCCTGCTGGCTCGACAGACTGGTTTATCGAAAAATCAGGTTGGTTCTCTTAAATTTATTAATAATAGACATATGTTTACATTGACATAACATACAGCTTACAATAATGCCAAATACTGGTAAGAACTAAGAAGAAGTGAAAAGGAAAGACCATAGGAAGTTGAGAAAAACTTGCATGGATTTAGGGTTTTATTTCTTTCTTTTTTACTTAACTGTTTTCAGACAATTTTGTTCTTTTAATTTTTTACATTCCATTTTAGAAAAGAATTAGATATAAAGAAACCCTTTCCTTATGATTCTTTACCCCACGACATAGATTCTGGTTTCTGAAATAGGAAGAGATAAATACTGAATGGGTGAGGGGACTTAGCAGATTATTATTATATATTTAAAGTGCATACAGAGACAAAGTACACAAGCAGATGAGACATGAAAATGTTTGCAGCTTTGCTTCTCTCTCCTCCTTTTTACTTGTCTGATTGTCTCTCTCCCCGGTTAATTTACCCTTCCAACACGATAAATCCCCATAAATAAACCTAAGATAAATTCTGCAGTACTAGAAAGTTCAAAGTAAAGAGCACTAAACTCTTTTAGCTGCTTTTTTTACTACGCCATAGTTATATTCTTTTTTTTTTATAGCAACCATGACGGTATATAATTAACACTTATGTCAGTCAAAGTTTAATTAGTTTCATGGAAGCCAAAAACATGTGGCTGCTGCTGTAACATGCAAAGTACATATGTTAGGAAAGACAAACACCTAACTCTAGCCCTACGTCTTCTATAACTCTGAAGTAAAAAGATAGTGATTTCGAGGTCATAAATGGAGTGCTCCCCCACCTTAATAATCATTCCTGCTTTTAGACATTTCTCAAGTTTTCTCGGAGCTTTACTGCAAGAAACAAACATTATTATAGAGGCAAAACGTAAGAAATTGACGATTAGACATTACCTATTGGTTCATGAAGTACGGTACTTCTGTTTTCTGTATTAATTAATTATATTTTTATTTTAAATGTTAAAAGGACGCTAAGTTGTTAACATGAAAACCAAACAAATAAAATAGGAAGGGTAACCACTGCTTACTGTCTTGTTATTTAAACAATAATCATTGAATTGTTGTCTTTTCCAGGAATTTTAAATGCATGTGGTGTTAAATTGTAATGAAATGAATGTTTGCATAATTTGCAGGTTTCAAATTGGTTCATAAATGCCAGGGTTCGATTGTGGAAACCCATGGTGGAAGACATGTACCAACAAGAGATTAAAGAAGAGGATGAAGATAATAATGAGGGACACAACAGCAACAGTGCACAGAAATCGACGCCATCGACAACTGCAGGCGCAGCAGCATCAACGCCGTCAGAACCACCACCAACAACCGCAGCAGCAGGAGGCAAAAGATCCGAAATCAATGCCATGGAAAACGACCCTTCACTCATTGCAATCAATAGACAAGGCTTCTCGGAAAACCAAGCAAAACAGTGCACCCACCACGACACTAGTGCTACCAACACCACTATTATTGCTACTGGTCCTCCTCCTCCCACCACCTTCAAAGCAACTGCCACTGAGGTGGCGCCACCCTTTTCCTATGGTGTCGATGGCACCACCACGTGCCGTCGTGGCAGCATTGTTTCAGCCGATTATGGGACCACCACCAGGCCTGGTAATAACAGTGACATTGGTTCTACGCTCATAAGGTTCGGGACCACTACTGGTGATGTCTCCCTCACCTTAGGGCTACGCCATGCTGGAAACATGCCCGAGAATACTTCTTTCTCAGTTAGAGACGTTGGGGGGCTGTTAAATTGAAAATACATATTCCACAGTAATAGTTAAAACAATTTTCATTTCCATTTTTATTTTCTTCAATTCTATTAATTAAGAAACAAAGAATGTATAAGCAGCAACTTATATTTGGCCTTAGCATTAATGTATAGTAGATTGTTTCACTGCTACTTGTACTTTAGGCTTTTTCTATACCCTTTTCTATTTTCTAGAATAACACCAAATATTTGTTCATGGTTTTCAAGGATATAAAATGACCCGATGCAATCCCTTTTAACTTTAAATGCAATCTTACCTGTAAGTGTTAGATTAACGTTTATTTTATCAATTAATGCTTAATTGATACTGCTTCCTTTTGGCAATCTAATGAATTCCCCCTACAGTAATCTTTGTTTACCCTCAACTTGTGCTCTCCCAATCAACAAACTACAAAAGTATGTATAATTGTGTCTCCGCATATGATTGAATAGCATGAAGAGCAGTGAATTTCCTATTTGCAATTTGTGTCAGACAATGTTGTCATTGCTTAATGATTCCTTGTAGCTATGTTGACCGTACAAAAATAAATAAATTTTAAAAAATATTTTAATGGTAAACTACCAATTCACCACTCCGTTTTGGGATACTTTTATTATTATCACTTTTTTCTTTTTTTTTAATTTTGTCATTGCCATTAAAGAATGATTTTGTTTTAGTTAACCAAGCGTTAAATCTTTAACGACGGTTGACTGTACATGCTAAATCATGTTTACACTTTTATTTTAGTCACCTAATTTCTAGGTTGCTTTCATTTTGATCACCAAAAATATCATTTTCTTAAGTCTTGATTTGGGTAAAAAAAAATTTAAGGATTAAAGTGAAAAAACAATAGAAACTAAAATAATCCATTAAAAATTTGTCAAAATGTACTTGTTTATCCCGTTGCCAAAAATTTCATTTTTTTTTTCAATCTCAAAATTTTAAATTTCAAAACACAAAAAAAATTAATTAAATTGTTGAAATTTTTTTTTATCCCTCTATAGTGTCAGCTGAAATTTAAAATGTTATTTTATGTTTCTAGATTATCCTTAACAAAATCAACTCAAATAACTCATATTTAATTTGATTATATGAATCTTAAATCTTCCATGCTAAACTAAAAACAAAATTAAGTTTCTTGCAATTAATTAACTTAATTGCTTGTTCTTCGTTTGGGTAAAGATGTGATGGAAAAAAATTCAAGTTTTGTTTGGCATGTAAAATAAAATTAATTAATTTAGGTTTTTTTTCCTATGCTTTTAGCTTAGCATGAAAGGTTCAAGATCATATAATCAAAAGAAATTTGGGTTTCGTAGATAATTAGTAAAAATAAGTTATTTAAGATATTTCATTAAGGATAATTTGGAAATATAAAAAAATTGAGTAAAACATGTATATTCCAAAATAATGAAACAAAACGGTAAAATGACTAACAATGAAGACACTGAACCCGAGCCATCAGGCTCACCCCATACACCCATAACTTATCATCCACCATCCCCATCAGACGAGTTAACTAAATTATCATCGTTCAAAGAATCTAAGAAATAAGAAGGTAAAACAGACCATTCGGTCTGATTGGCATGTAATAAGGTTACCCGAGAAAGCGAGTGAGTTGCCTTATTGGCCGACTGATGCACCCAACAAAAGCATAAGAGCTGAAACGATGTTCCTAGCATCAAGCAATCCAAAATTAAACAGCCAAATTTTGAATTATCAACAACGGATCGATTCAACGCGTGCACAACCGACACACAATCTGACTCAATAATGGCATAGTCGAGATGACAAGATTTCAACCACAACAAAGCCTCACTGATGTCGAAAACCTCAACTATCTTTGGGTTGAACGCTGCCCTCTCAAATGTCAAGAGGCCTTTAACCAAATTGTCACGGCTATTTCGAAGAATCAAACCAATCCTGATAGCCTATTCGTCTGCAAAAGTTGAGGCATCAACATTACATTTTAACAACCCAAGAGGAGGTGGCTACCAACATGTACTCCTAGGCGGTCTCAATAAGGATCGAATATCACCTCCTATACCAACTCACTCTCTAGCCCTGGCCTCTCTACACCAAAGGCTGGCTAAGCTTTGGCAGCCAAATAAACCGTGTTGGCGACCATCCATTCTTGAACTAGGCAATTTGCACTATAAAAAATCTGTGACAGTGAAATCTCACGATGCTACCAGAGGATGGGAATTCAGGCTAACCAAATTTGCCACAACAGTACAAGCCCCCGTCGCTTAGCCTCACTGTTCAACATTGCCAGCAGACCTGACAAGAAATTTGTCCAAGTAACCTCGTTAGTATGTACCCTTGTAATGCGCCAAACTCCCTATAACAACTAGTTTTCCAATGGTGTAGGAAACGACGATTTCGGAACCCTATTTTCGATGTTCGAGCCCGTAAATATTAATATTTAATATTTGAGGTTAGCATAAAAATATGTTAAAGTTTGGTTCCTTATTTTTTATTTTTATTTTTTTGTATTGATAGTTAATTAAGGTACAATGACTAAATTGTAAAAGTTTATCGCTATAGATTTGTAATTCAATGAAGGACTAATTGAGCAATTGGACCCTCTTTATTTTGACAACTTGTGGCGGAGGTTAGTTGTAAGTCATTATTTTTTTTAATCATGCTTAACATTAATCTAATTAGGTTTAATTAGACTAAACTAAGATTAAGTAATTTAATTGTAAGTATAAAAGGAAAAAAAAAAAACATTTCATTCATCTTTTTCTCCATCACCGAAACAAAAAAAAAACGTTAGGGTTGAAGCATTCAAAAATTTTAGCCTTCAATTTGTAAGTTCAATTTATTCCTTTTCTTGAAATTTTTATGTTTTTGAGGTTGTGGGAGCTTGATTTAGCTAGCTCATGTACCAATGTGTACAACTATTAAAGTTTCTAAAAGTTTCCATTGATGAATTCTTGATGAATTTGGTGTTAAATGGTTAGATTTTACGCTTAAATGTCAAAAAAGACTAGATTGTAAAATGCAATTGCTAGTTTTTGAACATAAGGACTAAAGTGTTTAAAATTTGAAATTGATGTGAAAATTATATAATTATTGATATTATATGGTCATATAAGGATGTAATTGAGATCATTTTTAAAATCGAAGCTCAAATTTGAAAGATATTACAATTTCAATTTTAGGGACTAAATTGAATAAAATACAAAATTTTAGGGGCATTCAAAAGATAAAAATTGAACTTATTCATAATTATAATAGGATGATATAAGATGTTTGGAATTGATAAATTTAATTGAATTATCATATAGATCGAGAACTAAACCAAACCGAATATAATCGAGGAAAAGGCAAAATCATCAATTAGTCTTTGCAATTCAACTTGGTTGTCGATTTAACCAGGTAAGTTCATATGGTATGATTGTATTTAAATTGTTATATATTTGAATTATAAATTTGTGTATGTTTGATAGTAATTTTAATTGTTTGCAACTTAGCACAAAAGGTGAGATATTGACTAAATCATAAAGAAATGATAAATTGAATATGATGAATTGCAACTTGAGATATTTAATGAATTGGTATTTGGTTATGATTGATCAAATCATATTGGTGTGTATTTGATTGATTATCGAGATAAGGGATTAAACTGAATAAAAATAAAAATAGTATAACTTGGTGAAATTGGCTTGGAATTGAGACGAATCATGCTATGTTATGAATGAAATGGTATCTTGATTTATGAATTGATGATATTGAGATCGATAGAATGAGAACCGAACTTATAATGAAATTGGATTATTAGTTACCTTATTAGTTGTTCGAACTATGTCGGATATAGTTGGCATGTCATATGGTCATATTATTAAGTAAAATCATCGTTGTCGGGTAATCCGGGGTGGTACATATTGCGCTTTGAGTCATCATTGCCGGAAAACACAGGATGACAGATTGATTGGGATGAGAAAATCATTGTTGTCGAGCAATCCGGGGTGGTATTATATATCATTATAGTATCATCGTTGTTGAGCAACCTGGGGTGACAGATCCGTATATCCATACCATGTCCATGCCTGGTTAATAAGGTTAAAAATACATAAATTGGTTAAATGGTATTGAAATAGAATGTTTTGGAATTGTGAAATACTATGTCATACGCATTGAGTTAAAAACGAGCCCTGGGGGCAAATAAGTATGAAAGAGTTATCAGGCTCAAAAATGGTTGAAATGTTTAAAACGAAATGGAACATATGAGCTTAATAGTGATGATAAGAAATGTATAAGTGTAAATACTTATAGGTGATAATTGGAACGAACTAATTTGCCTACGAAATGTATGTTACATGGCAAGATAGTATGTATGTATATTGAATTAAGGTGCTAAAATGAATATGAGCATGTTATATTGTATTGGAAAGTGATTGGCATGAAATTTGCATGTGAATTAGAATGTTATATGTTTGAATGACTATTTGATATGGTTATATATTAAACTCACCTTGTTGATATATGATTGCCTTGTTTATGCAAACTTACCACGCTAGTAACTTATAGTATTAGATAGTAAATTGAGGTAAGTTGTTTAATGATATGAACTTACTAAGCATTCGATATGCTAACCCGTTGCTTTTTTTTCCCTGTAAATTGCCAACTTTCAGAATGCGTCAAGAGGATCGTTGAGAATTTCACACTATCCCGTTAATGATTCAGTAGTATTTCAAACGTTTAAATGATAGTTTTAGTTGAATCTATTATAATGTTTGATCTTTGATAAGGTTAATGCCTACTGTCTATGTATGTTTTGGTAGCATGTTGTGACATTGTGAATGGCATGAGAATGGTATGTTTGAGTATGAAATGGTATAGGTAAAATGATGATATGGAATGGCTAAAATCATAGTTGAATAGATTAAAATTGAGTAAATTGAATTGGTATGTTTTGATGTCAATTAGAAGTTAAAATGGATAGGAAGGTTGGAAATGGTTAAATGCAAAGTTTTGGCATGTAATTTTGTTGATTTTGTGCAGGTTTAGATGTGCAATTATGCACCAAACATAGAGTTTAAAGTGTAGACATGAAATAGGTATAAAATGACCTAAAATGTACCAAAAATAGATTGCACGTTGCGACGTCGAACGATGGTCGTCGCGACAGCTCTGAACTTTAGGCTATGGCGTGATAAGGAACCCTGTCATCACAACAAGGCCAAGTGTAACGCCCTGAATAATTTATGTCTGCTTTTATAAATATCTAACACAAATGAGTATCTGTTTCAGTGGTTAAGTGTTCTGGGTGTGTGAGTGAGGTCTTGGGTTCAAGTCTCACCGTTGCCAAATTTTGTTATTTTTGGATCCAAGCCTTACCCTTGTTGGGGGGCTTATATAAAATTGTCTGTAAATTTATATCAGAATGAGCCTGCTGGTTCGAGTGGTAAGGGAGTTAGTGTGTTGGGGGTCCTGTGTTCGAATTCCTGCGTTAGCATGTGTGTTAATTTTTGCTCAGTTGACTGATAGAGTTTCGGTTGAGCTAAAAGTCTGAGAAGGTTATGAGTTAGTGGGTTAGTGGGAGAAAAATAGGGGATTTGGGATATTTTTGTTTTATTTATTTTTTTTTCAAAATTCTCTCTTTCTAGAAAAATAAAACTGACGTCAATTTCTTTTTGCCTTCCTCTACTCTGTCATTTTTCTTCTCTTTTGATTCTTCTTTCTGTTCTATTCCGATTTGTCGTTAATCTCAGTATTTTTTCTTATCCATTTTACCTTGGTTGTTTGGTAAGTGGGATTCTAGTATTTGTTTTGAAGGATTCGTTTTTTCAAATTTTCGGTTAGAACCTTATTACCTGTTTTGGCAGCAGTAAATCGTATAGAACGGGACTCTCCTCTCACGGAATGGTAGTCGGAATCGCTCAGGGTAGTAGGGTGCTGTGTGGCTCGGGAGTATTTTTTTGCATTGAAATCGTACTAGGTGTGTTCCCAAAACGCAGAAAAATAAGTTTTGGTGAAAGTCGAAAAACCTTACTGTCGACCCCACACGGGCGTGTGCCTGGCCGTGTACGAGACACAGTCGTGTGATTGACGAGGGCATGGCCATGCGCAAGACACGGCCGTGTGGTGGTGTGAGTGTGGCCGTGTGGCCCACACGGGCGAGGCCAAATAGGGCGTATGGGCCACACAAGTGTGTGGGCCCATACAGGCATGTCACACGAGCGTATGGGTTTTGAGCCAGGCCGTGTAGGCCACACAGGTAAGGCCAATCTGGGCGTGTGGACCCACAAGGGCATATGGGCCCATTTTTCTAAAATTTTCCCTAGGGTTGAACAGGTCGTTCCAATCAACTATGGGCCTACTGTAGGATCGGTAAGGGCTAACCAAACTCTAAAACTATGTGATTTGATAGTCTGATATTCTGCTCTGAGTCTGACACTGTTTTGTATGTCTGTTTAGTCTAATGTATATATATATTTAATATCTGTAATGAGCATGTAAGCATGATAATTCTGATTTTGTATATCTGACTAGGGTGGGATTCATATATGTGGAGGAAGTGTTCTGTATGGCGATCATCACCTATATTCTGGCAGCTTGGCTGCACATTATCTAATATGTGTCGTAACGGCACGATATGGTGTGTAGGGATCGGTGGGTTTTTTAACCCCACATGGTGTGTTGGGATGATCGAAGTTGGTGTGTACAGGATGGGGGTAGGATTCTGTATATCTACTCTACATATATGTTTCTGTTATCTGAATCTGTAAAGGACTTAGGTCCGAATCTGAATCTGAATTCGAATCTGATTGTGTATGTGATTTCTGTATGTATAGCATGTTTATTTCTGTTGGGTTACACACTGAGTTTAGGAAAACTCACATCCGTTTGTCTATTCTGTTTAGGTAATCCATAGTCTTAGACGGGTCGGTGCAACGGAGGCTCAACCATGACAACTTGATCGAGAACTGTTTTAATTTAGTAATCTATGGTTTTTATTCATGATTCTGGTTTTATTTAAGAGTTTGAAATTTTTTTTGGCACTCTCTGGACTGTTGGTTTTTATTTTGGTTTTGGATGTATTTTTTACGTTTTCATTGCAATGCTTGTCTGAAATCACGGTTTTACGAAAACAAAGGTTTTCTAAAAACACGAACTGCCTTTTTAGAATATAATGGTTTTAAGACTTTCGTTGTAAATTATGTTTTGGTAAATGAACTAATTAAATGACGTTTTCAGTAATAATTATGAATGCATACGAGTTATAAAAGTTGAATGGTTTATTGTAATAACTCAATTTTCAAAACCCATTCTTTGTGGCATCTCCGAATTTGGCCATAACGTCTAGGCTGGGTTTGGGGTGTTACATTTAGTCGTATCAGAGCCAGGTC
Organism: Gossypium sturtianum; assembly: GCA_025698515.1. Classification (NCBI taxonomy): domain Eukaryota; kingdom Viridiplantae; phylum Streptophyta; class Magnoliopsida; order Malvales; family Malvaceae; genus Gossypium; species Gossypium sturtianum. Next base: position 115,877,260 of record CM046954.1, on the reverse strand, counting down.
ACAAAACTCGGGCTGTGAAATTTTGGGTTCCAAAAATTTTGTTTCAAAAAGAATTAATTTTTAAATAATTTACATAATTTGAGAAAGTATACGGTACACCGAGTCTCTGACGCTGATCCTGTAAGTATTTCTGAAACTTAGATAGTATATTCTGGAAACACTGTAATAGTATTTTCTGAAACAACTGCAAACATTTCTGAACTTCTGAGAAATTTTGCATAAAATATCTGCTAATAAATACTGGAACTGATGCATAAAATTTTATAAAGTATATAAAATTTAAAATTTTACGATAAGCACTCGCGGAACTCGCGGACGTGGTATTCGTGGCCGTGGTAGAGGCTGTAGGAGGGCTCGAACTGAGTCTTCCTCTCTGGGTAGTATGCCACACTTAGATACGAGTGAGACACCGGTTTCACCTGCTACTGAGACTGGGTCTCAAAGCCATTCAGCTGGGGACGACGTACTGTCCCAAGCCATGTTGAGGAAATTGGAGAGAGTCGATAGACTCCATTTTGGATTTGGGGGCCGAGGGTTGGTAACTGAATGACTCCAGTCTAATGGTGCTGAGTTTTTTAGGGGTGTCACTGGAGTCGCCCCTACTGTAGCCGAGTATTGGTTGGAGGCCACCGAGAGGATTATGAATGATATAGACTGTACTCCCGAGCAGAAACTTAAGGGTGCAGTCTCTTTGTTTCGCGATGAGGCATATCAATGGTGGTTGTCAGTTGAGGAGGGTACTCAGCCTGATCGTCTGAACTGGGATTTCTTCAAGACTGCCTTTCAGGGAAAGTATATGGGCGCGAGTTAGGTAGATGCTCGTAGCCGTGAGTTCATGAATCTCACGCAAGGTGATAGATCTGTGGCTGAGTATGAGGCCGAGTTTCTGAGGTTGAGCCGTTACGCTCGAGGCATGGTGGCGTCTGAGAATGAGAAATTCGTCCACTTTAAGGATGGCTTGAGGGATAACTTGAGAGTATTGATTGCTCCACAGAGGGAGCGCGAGTTTTCTGTTCTTGTGGATAATGCGAAGATCACTGGGGAAGTTAAGAGCGTAGAGTGCCAGAATAGAGACCGAGAGAGAGGCAAGAATAAGAGGGATTCGGAGCCCTCTGGTTTTGTTTAGAGGCCTAAAAAGAAGGCCAGACCTGATGGGCCGGTTAGAGTGGGGGTTCTTGTGGCTCCTACTAGGACTCAGCCTTGTGGAGATTGTGGTAAGCGCCATCCGGACGAGTGTTGGATTAGGATAGGGGCTTGTCTGATGTGTGAGTCTTTGGAGCATCGTATTAGGGAGTGTCCACAGTGGGTAGATCAGATGCAAGCTTCAGGACCGAGTTTTATACGGCCTCAGAAGGCAGTTCAGCAGCCACCTAGGGGCCGTGGACAGACTAGGGGTGGTAATGGTATGGGCCGTGGACAGATAGCACGGGGCAGAGGTGCTGGCCAGACTGAGGCGAGGCAGTATGTGTTGGTTTATACTGCTCGACACCGAGAGGATAGAGACGCTCCAGACGTTATCACGAGTACGTTCTTTATTTTCGATGTAGCTTATACTGTTTTGATAGACATAGGTTCTACACACTCCTATGTAGCTAGTACTGTTTCTGAAAATCTAGGGATTTCCGTTAAGAGTGCTTCTAGTGAGACAACTGTACTGAGTCCGTTAGGGCAATCTGTTCGGGGTAGTAAACTTTATAGAGATGTTCCGCTAGAGGTGCAAGGGGCAGTATTTCTGGCAAATCTAATGGAGTTACCATTTGAGGAGTTCGACTTGATTCTGGGTATGGATTGGTTGGTTGAGCACCGAGTCAGTTTGGATTGCGCGACTAAGAGGGTCGTTCTTAGAACCAAGGATGATAAGGAAGTGGTTGTGATCGGTGAGCTACGAGATTATCTGTTTAATGTGATCTCCGCTCTGGTGGCTGAGAAATTAGTTCGAAAAGGCTGTAATGCGTATATGGCTTTCGTCAGTGTTTCTATTTTTGGGACTCTTCTATCGGGGATATCAGAACAGTGAGGGATTTTCTGAACATCTTTCCTGAGAAGTTCTTGGGTTTACCTCCAAATCGAAAAGTTGAGTTCAGCATTGAGCTTCTATTGGGTACAGGTCCGGTGTCTATCACTCCGTACCGTATGTCACCGAATGAGCTTACAGAGCTTAAGGCTTAACTTCAATAGCTTCTGGATCATGGTTTCATCCGTCCTAGTGTGTCTCTGTGGGTGGCACCGGTTTTGTTTGTCAAGAAAAAGGATGGGACCATGAGGATGTGTATTGATTAACGGCAACTAAATAAATTAACTGTGAAGAATAAGTATGCACTTCTGAGGATCGACAATCTGTTTCATCATTTCCGAGGGGCTTTAGTGTTCTCAAAAATAGATCTCCGTTCTGGGTACCATCAGCTTAGAGTTAAGGAAGCTGATGTTCATAAGACTGCATTTAAGACTCGTTATGGACATTACGAGTTCTTAGTTATGCCTTTTGGTCTGACGAAAATTCCGGCTGCATTAATAGATCTGATGAATCGAGTCTTTTAGTCATATCTGGATCAGTTTGTCATGGTCTTCATCGACGATATTTTGGTTTACTCTAAGACCGAGAATGAGCATGTTGGGCATCTTAGAGTAGTTCTTCAGATACTCCGAGAAAAACAACTCTATGCTAAATTGAGCAAGTGTGAGTTCTGGTTGCGAGAGGTAACTTTTCTAGGGCAAATGGTTTTTGCTGAAGGGATCCGAGTTGATTCGAAAAAGATTGAGGCGGTGCTTGATTGGAAACAGCCTAAGAACGTATCTGAAATCTGCAGTTTTCTAGGTCTTGCGGGTTATTATCGGTGATTTTTCGAGGGGTTCTCTCTGATTGCAGCTCCTTTGACTAAGCTTCTGCGCAAGGGTGTTTGTTTTGTTTAGACTGATGTGCAATAATTGAGCTTCGAGAAGCTCAAGTCTGTTCTGACTCAAGCTTCTGTGCTGATACAGCCTGAATTTGGTAAAGAATTTGTGGTCTACAATGATTCATCGCTCGTCGGTTTGGGATGTATATTGATGCAAGATAGTAAAGTTGTGGCCTATGCGTCTCATTAGCTTAAGAAACATGAAGGGAACTATCCGATGCATGATCTCAAGTTGGCTGATGTGGTTTTTACGTTGAAAATATAAAGGCACTATCTGTGTGGTGAGAGGTGTATTATCTACACTGATCACAAGAGCCTTAAGTATCAACTTACCTAGAAGGAGTTGAATCTTAGGCAGCGTCGATGGATTGAGCTGCTCAAAGATTATGACTGCACGATAGAGTATCATCTTGGTAAGGCCAATGTGGTAGCCGATGCTCTAAGTCGTAGAGCGATGTTCGCTCGTCTTAGTTTGTTTGATGATGGAGGTCTGTTAGCCGAGTTACAAGTTAAGCCGACTTGGATTTATCAGATTCGGGATAAGCAGTTAGAGGATGAGTTTCTGGGTTTGCGGTTCCGTTAAATTGAGAGTGGCAGTACTTCTGATTTTGGGCTGAATAAGAATGGGGTTCTGTGTTTTCGAGGTCGGATTTGTGTGCCGAATGATTCTGATATGAGGCAATCGATTCTAAGGGAGGCGCATAGTAACCCTTATGCTATGCATTCCGGTGGTAGTAAGATGTATCGCGATCTTCGTGAGTTGTACTGGTGGCCCGATTAAAGCATGAGGTTACAGATTTTGTTGTTCGATGTCTGACATGCCAGCAAGTTAAGGCTGAGCACCAGTTGCCTTCGGGTTTGTTACAACCTGTTAAGGTTCCCTTATGGAAGTGGGAACAGGCAACGATGGACTTCGTTAGTGGGTTGCCCTTGACACCCACTAAGAAGGATTCTGTTTGGGTCATCGTGGACCGATTGACCAAGTTCGCTCGTTTTATTCCGGTTCAGACGGACTACTCTCTGTAGAAGTTAGTGAAGCTCTATATCTTCGAGATTGTAAGACTGCATGGGGTTCCTGTTTCGATAATATTTGATAAAGATCCTCGCTTCACTTCTTGGTTCTGGAAGAAATTACACGAGACTCTGGGTTCGAGATTGAACTTCAGTACTACGTTCTATCCTCAGACCGATTGTCAATCTGAGAAGGTGATTCAGATACTAGAGGATAAGCTTCAGAGTTGTGTAATAGATTTTCGAGGTAGTTGGAAGGATTATCTGTCGCTAGCTGAGTTCACCTACAATAACGATTTCCAGTCTAGCATTCAGATGGCACCTTACAATGCTTTGTATGGTCGTAAGTGTCATACTCAGCTATGTTGGACTGAGTTGGGTGAGTGTCAGGTTTTAGGTCCTGAGTTGGTTTCTGAGACCGAAGATAAGGTTAGACTTGTTCAGGATTGTCTGAAAGCATCTTCTGATATACAGAAGTCTTATGCAGATCTGAAGATGAGAGATATTGAGTACTCTATGGGTGACTTCGTCTTTCTTAAGGTTTCTCTATGGAAGAAAGTTCTGAGATTTGGTCGTAAGGGCAAGTTGAACCCTAGGTTCATTGGGCCGTATCGGATTCTAAAGCGTGTGGGACCGATCTCTTATCAGTTAGAGCTACCTCCAGAGTTAGACAGTATCCATGATGTGTTTCACGTCTCGATGTTGAGGCAATATCGATTTGATCTATCTCATGTTGTCTCTGTTGATGAGATCGAGGTTAAACCGGACTTGACTTTTGAGGAGGAGTCGGTTCAGATTCTGGATCGAGATGTTAAGATTCTGAGGTGGAAGTCCATTCCGTTAGTGACGGTTCTGTGGCGGAATCATGGCACTGAGAAAGCTACGTAGGAACCTGAGGACTCAATGCGTCAGTAATATCCTCATATGTTCTGATCAGGTAAATTTCGAGGTCGAAATTTCTTTTAGGGGGTAGAGTTGTAGCGCCCTGAATAATTTATGCCTGCTTCTGTAAATATCTGACCCAAATGAGTATCTGTTTCAGTGGTTAAGTGTTCTAGGTGTGTGAGTGAGGTCTTGGGTTTAAGTCTCACCGTTGCCAAATTTTGTTATTTTTGGATCCGAGCCTTACCCTTGTTGGGGGCTTATATAAAATTGTCTGTAAATTTATATCAGAATGAGTCTGCTAGTTCGAGTGGTAAGGGAGTTAGTGTGTTGGAGGTCATGTGTTCGAATCCCTGCATTAGCATGGGTGTTATTTTTGCTCAGTTGACTGATAGAGTTTCGGTTGAGCTAAAAATCTAAGAAGGTTGTGAGTTAGTGGGTTAGTGGGAGAAAAATAGGGGATTTGGGATATTTTTGTTTTATTCATTTTTTTCAAAAATTCTCTCTTTCCAAAAAAATAAAACTGACGTCAATTTCTTTTTGCCTTCATCTACTCTGTCGTTTTTCTTCTTTTTTTATTCTTCTTTCTGTTCTATTCCGATTTGTCATTAATCTCGGTATTTTTGCTTATCCGTTTTTCCTTGGTTGTTTGGTAAGTGGGATTCTAGTATTTGTTTTGAAGGGTTCGTTTTTTCAAATTTCAGGTTAGAACCTTATTTTTTGTTTTGGCAGTAGTAAATCGTGTAGAACAGGACTCTCCTCTCGCGGAATGGTAGTCGAAATCGCTCGGTGTAGTAGGGTGCTATGTGGCTCGGGAGTATTTTTTCGTATCGAAATCGTACCAGGTGTGTTCCCAAAACGCAAAAAAATGAGTTTCGACGAAAGCCGAAAAACCTTACTGTCGACGCTACACAGGCGTGTGCCTAGCCGTGTGCGAGACACAGCCGTGTGATTGACGAGGGCATGGCCGTGCGCAAGACCCGACCGTGTGGTGGTGTGAGTGTGGCCGTGTGGGCCACACGAGCTAGGCCAAATTGGGCATGTGGGCCCACACGAGCATGTCACACGAGCGTGTGGGTTTTGGGCCAATCTGGGCCACACGGGCAAGGCCAATCTGGGCATGTGGGGCAATTTTTTGAAATTTTCCCTAGGGTCGCACGGGTCGTTTCGATCGACTGTGGGCCTATCGTAGGGCCGGTAATGGCTAACCAAACCCTAAAACTATGTAATCTAATAGTCTAATATGCTGCTCTGAGTATGATACTGTTTTGCATGTCTGTTTAGTCTAATGTATATATATATATTTAATATCTGTAATGAGCATGTAAGCATGATAATTCTGATTTTGTATATCTGATTGGGGTGGCATTCATATATGTGGAGGAAGTGTTCTGTATGGCGATCATCACCTATATTCTAGCAGTTTGGCTGCACATTATCTGATATGTGTCGTAACGGCATGATATGGTGTGTAGGGATGGATGGGTGTTTTTAACCCCACATGATGTGTTGGGATAGTCGGAGTTGATGTGTAGAGGATGGGGTAGGATTCTGTATATCTGCTCTACATATTTGTTTTTGTTATCTGAATCTGTAAATGACTTAGGTTTGAATTTGAATCTGAATCTGATTGTGTATGTGATTTTTGTATGTATAGCATGTTTATTTCTGTTGGGTTACACACTGAGTTTACGAAAACTCACATCCGTTTGTCTGTTCTGTTCAGGTAATCCATAGACTTAGACGGGTCGGTGCAACGGAGGCTCAACGATGACCACTTGATCAAGAACTGTTTTAATTTAGTAATCTATGGTTTTTATTCATGATTCTGGTTTTATTTGAGAGTTTGTAATTTTTTGGGGGACTCTCTGGACTGTTGGTTTTTATTTTGGTTTTGGATGCGTTTTTGATGTTTTCATTGCAATGCTTGTCTGAAATCATGGTTTTACGAAAATAAAGGTTTTCTAAAAACACAAACTGCCTTTTTAAAATAAAACGGTTTTAAGACTTCCGTTGAAAATTATGTTTTGGTAAATGAACTAATTAAATGACGTTTTCAGTAATAATTATGAATGCATACGAGTTATAAAATTTGAATGGTTTCTCGAAATAACTCAGTTTTCAAAACCCATTCTTTGTGACATCTCCGGATTTGGCCATAACGTCTAGGCCAGGTTTGGGGTGTTACACCAAGTCAGTATGTCACATTGCGATGTCGACCCAAAGTTTTGTAACTTTTACAAATTGGTTCTTATTCGATCTCGTGCTAACTTTAGAGCATACGTAGGCTTATATAAGACCCAAGAAAGGTTGTATATCATGTTCATGGTTTGAAATGTTTATGTTTGCATGTATTACATTGTAATTTGAATGTTAATTTTTGTAGTTGCTCCAACAATAGATATGACATCCTGTAGCTCAAACCTAACGATCAGGTTGGGTAAGGGGTGTTACACTCCCTGCGCCTTACTATAACACAGCAAGGCAAGCTTGACATATTGATCCACGTTACCCTCCCTACAATCTACCTTAAGCGAAATACCTATTCAAAAAGTTGACTTGTAATTGGTAGAAAATGGTGCGAACGCCAAAAGAACTCCTTCACACGGGGAGGAATGCTTAGTTTCCAAACATATTCCCAAGGCCTATTTTGAAATAAACCATTCACATTTGGATACAAGTTCATTACCAATCTATAACCCGACTTTACACTATATTGATCATCAATAGCAAAATGTCATATAAGCTTATTCAGTCAAGGAATGAGACTAATCAGGATTTGCGATATTCACTCACAATCACTTGGCAAAAACCCACCTTCAACCAACGACCTATTCGATGAGCACCCATCCATATTAAGAAAATCAACAACTCGAAAATCCTCTATGAAAGGTGAAGAAAGTGACTCAACATAAAAATTATTATCACTAATGATCCACGGGTCTTGGAAAACCCCAACGTCACACCCATTACCAACTCTCTAACGAGTTTTGGTACGCACAAGGTGTCTAGCCACCATTAAACTTTGCCAAATAAAGGACTGATTAACACCCTCATCTGCTTCAAAAAGACTACAGTTTGGATAGTATTTAGTCTTAAAGAAATGACTAACAAGGTTGTCCAACGATGATACCAACCACGTAACTTGCTACCCCCAATAATGCCAAGTTGAAAAAGTGAAAGTTCCTACAGCCCATGTCACCCCACTTTTTAGGGATGTACATCCAATCCCATGTCGCCCAGTGAACTCGTTTACAACAATCCCGACCTAAACCCCCCGAAAACAAGTTCAACATTCAATTCAACTCAACACACAAAATCATGGACAAAAGAAACACACTCATGTACACTGAAACAGATTGAAAAACATTTTTCTTTGATGTAAAATTTAATTTAGTATTTAGATAATACAATTTGTCCTTAGAGTAATGTATTTATACTTTGTACATGAAATAGGTTTAGTTGTGACGCCCCTCACTCAGATTGTACGAACGGGTTGGGTGAGGGTGTTACAGGTTCTTGGGTTATCTTCACTTTTAGGATATTTCGGAGAGCTTGGCTTGGTGGATCAAATACAGAGGTAGTTAAGATTTTTCCTCTTAACCTTTTCCTATAATGTTGAGCGTTTTTCCCTCCTTTATGAAACATAGTGAATTCTTTTTCATTATTCACCATCACCAACAAAACCTTTCACTATTCCTTCTTAATCATTAATATAATTGTAACTGAAAACTAATTACATTAGTCATATTAATTACTAGCTTCATAACTCCTATTTTTGAAACACTATAAATAATAGTTTTTCTCAATTGATGAAGGGACTTTTGGCATTTTTAGCATTTTGAACTCTCAAAGGATTCTCCTTGGAATTTTCCTAACTTATTTTCTTTTCTTAGCCTTATCGTCAGCCATATTTCCCTTTCTTCACCTTACCGATCACCACCTGTCACTGCGTTTAGTGTTACTGGATCTACTCTAATCTCCCTCTCTGCCTTCTTCTAACACATCCCGTTCACCTGTTTGCAATGCTTCCTCTCTCCATCAAAGTCCCTTTACAGAAAGAAAAAAGAGAACTTTTCTTTTTTGAAAAAAGGTGGAGACAACAATGGTAGCGGCGGTGGGGGAAGCGAAAGGGGAAGGTAAATTTTGAGGGTTCTTTTTTAAAAATTATGACTAAATCGATATAGCATGTAAAACTTGAGAGTTAAATTTGTTAATAACCAATTTTTTTACTGTCACGTCACTCTTCCTTCAAAGATTTAACGACACTTAACGAAAAATGGACAATAAAAAAAAACCAATCTCGATTAGTTGGGTGACCAAAAAAGAAAAGGAGCAATAGTTGGGTGACCAAACTAAAATAATTAATAGTTGGGTGACCAAAAAAGAAAAGGGACAATAGTTGGATGACCTATGGTGTAGTCTACCATTAATTTATATGTATTTTTTATATATTTTTATGAAATAATTGTATTTAATTTTTTTAGATTTATTTAAACTGAAACCCCCCAAACCCGGCCTAGACATTATGGCCGAATTCGGAATGTTACATTGGCTAACAAAATGGCCTAATAGAACTAACAGAGTTTATAAAATAGTTGTTTTAAAACATTACTTTATTTCTGAAGAAAACTTAGCATGTTATATTATTTTCCCTAAAAGATATAATTTCCAAAAAACAATGGGTTTTAAAGTTTACTTAGCAAAAGTTTATTTCCACTTTATTTACATTTCAAAATCTCATTTACGTGAAGTCACAACGGAAAAGTGATACTCAAAATAGTTTTAATAAAGAAAAACCAAAATTTTATGCATAATTAATTCAAAATCCATGTTTTAATATCCTCATAATCAAATTAAATGTCATGCATGTCAAATAATCCCAAAACTTAAGTTCCATGCCATAGTTCAAGTAAATCAATACAATTCCAAATAATAAGAATTATATAAAGTCTAAGATACTATTTAATAAAAAAACTATCAGAGCCGAGCCCTCCGGATGCCGTGTCTACGTTCTAACCTGGTGGGTTATCTGTAAAGATGGAAATAAAAAGGGGTGAGATTAAGAAGCTCAGTGTGAGTCCTATCATAAGGAAATCAGTGCATGACAATAGACAAAACATACAAAGTAACAACTCATAGAATAATCACAATTGAATAGCAAATCAGAGTATCGATTTTTCATATTAACTCATCAATATAATATCTCAGATTTCACAATTTTACATGTAAATGCTCATGATGGAATGCAATTTTAATTTATCAAAAGAGATCCTACCCAACTCCACTACACACCACAGTAAAAGTTCCTCGGGACTCATTCATCCTTACACACCGCGTTGTGGATAAACCACTAGTATTTTCAAATAAAAAATTTGCAGACAAGCTACTAGTATGTTGTGGATGAACCACCAGTGTTTGTAGATTATTAAGCTTTCAGTACTTCCTTCGTTCATATTGTCCCAACCCAAGCAATACAATATGTCATGTTTGTAATAGAACAGTATAAAATAGTAGACATGCTTAACATGTATTCGGTTCAATAGTAATAGTAGGCATGTTGAACATGCAATCAATAATATAGTGGCAGAAATAACAGTACCAGTTTATCAAAAATACAGTGACAGTAGGCATGTATTATTCACATATCATGCATATAACAGTAATAATTCCGTGAATTAGATCACAGATTCCAACAAATACATAATATCATGGAGTCAATTAAGTGAAACAAAACTCTAAAAATAATTTGGGGACTATATAGGGACTAAACTGAACATATCATAAATTTCTAGGTAAAACTGTAAAAAGGGGGTCACACAGTCGTGTGGCCAAGCCGTTTGAGAAGGCTAAGATCGTGTGGGAGGGGTACACGGCCGTGTAACAAACTAAGGTTGTGTGACACACGGCCGTGTGGAAGGGCTGTGGCCATGTGGTTCACAAACTAGCCTAAGATTTATAGGGCACATGGTCGTGTGGTCCACACGCCCGTGTGGGAGACCGTGTGGCCCTAAACTTCACATGATTTTCCACCGATTCACTTGGTAAAGAACACACACCTTTCACCATGATCAAGTCTGATCTGATTCACTTAAATCTGGTTCTTCGAACAACAATTTCACACGAAGTAACAGTTGGTATTAAGATTTTGGCAAGATTATCAAAGATTTGACAAGATCAGAAAATTGATTAATTGAATTGAAAAATTAGCGCGGAATGATGACATTATGGAAATAAGAGATCTAATCATTGAAACGAATGCACTTACCAATTCTTGGCAAAGGTAACGATTGATAATGATGACAAATTTAAACACCGATAGGAATTAAACGAACAGGGGAGCGATTCGGTAGGGGAAAGAAAAATAATTAACAGTCCAAATATTGAAAATTTTTGTGCAAGAATAAAGGGAAAGAAAAGAAAAAGAAGATTGAAAGGATAATTCTATTAGAATTTTGATAAGGGCAAAGTGAAGACCATTTAGGAAATAAAATTAATTATATACTTAGTGTTTGCAAATCCTAGGGGTAGCATAGGCAATTTACTCAAAATTGTCGAATTTAAAAGAAAAATTAAAGGGAAAGAGGGGCTCGAACCTAAGATTTCTAAGATGGATGCACTTATCACTTAACCATTAAGCCTATAGTTCATTGCTTTTTTAATCCTAACTCTAATCATATATATTTTGAGGCGTGGCTTTACCCTAGGTTGCCGAAAATTAAAAAAATTGAGAGGAAGGGAGCTCAAACCTGGATCTCTAGGGAGGACTCTCTAACACTTAACCATTAAGTCTAATTCATTTCTTGTTTAACTATTTCAATTAACCCCCTATATTTCGAGACATGACATAAATTTTATATGTTAATAATTCATACTATATAAAATTTGAATTTTCGTATTATAATAAAAACACAATGTTTGTATTCTTTTGTAGTATGTCCTATTTTATATTATTTTTTTTCAAAATTATATAATTCTATTCTATTTTGTTCTGTTTTTAATAAATCAAAATATTAAATATAACTATGTATGAAAAACATATTAAAAGTAACTAGATTTTGTCACACTTACAATGTCGGTGAAAAAAAATATTTTATGTAATTTTCTTTTAAAATATTTTCTTTTAAAGTAACAAATTAAATATATTTTCTTTTAAAATTTATTGAATAATAAATATTGATGGAGTGGTAATGAACTTGTATTTTCATATTATTAAACAAGTGTTCAATTCTTGAATTTGTAATTTTTAAATTTTTTATCTAAATATGATATAAAAGCATGAAAAGACAAAAATGTAATCATAATAATTTTAAATTTAATTTCAAATAAGATGTATTTCTATAATTTCGTAGTTGAACTAATCACCTATTAAGGGTGAAACCAGCACAATAAAATACTTAAATTAGAAAAATAATAACTCTTAGCTGAATTTGTTAAGTTTGATAGTCAAATTGTAAACCTAAAATTTTAAAACTATGCTTAATCAAATAAAAAAAAAAGTAAAACAAATTTCCACTAAAATTTTTTTGTGGTCGAAAGGGTAAACGGACGATTAGCTAAGTAGCTCTCTTGATTAAACATGCTTAACTATCATAAGCATCAACTTAAATTTTAATTTATATATAACTCTAACTAATAGATAATTTTTATATTTAATTATTTTTTCAAGTTATAACTCTAATTTAAGTAAATAACGTTTAATTATATAACCTTTAAAAACTATTTTGTATACTACTTTTTTTTTATTTTTAACTAATAAATCTAAATTATATTAGAATTATCACCATTTTTTTAATATAAAAAAACCTACCATATACCATTTTTAACTGATAAATCTAAATCTAAATTATATTATAATTATCTCAACTTTTTCTAATATAATTTCCGTAATTTATTTCTTTTTGTTACTTTTTTAATTATATTAGAATTATCATAATTTTTTAATATAACTACCATAATCTCCTTTTAAAAAAAGTACCATAGTCGATTTTTTTTTCATCTTTTTATGTTTATTATAATTAATTTTAAATGTAAATTGAGTACTATGATATAAAATAAAAGGGCATTCCTAAGGGTTTAAAAATTTCTCCAAACTCTTACTTTTATATATACTAGCTTGTAAGTCACATGCAACACATGTGATTTTACGTGTTTAATATTTAATTATTTTTTAAAATATTATATTTTTAGTTATAGTAATTAACATAAAATAATATTTCTTATTTTAAATTATTGAATATAATTAAAATATATTAACTTATCAATTCACATATTATAACTAAAAATTTTCAAATAATATTTAAAGCATTTTCAACATATTTAACATATTACTTTCAATAGCACAACTTTTCTTTACCTTAAAATTTTCTTACCTAATAAGTGTAATTATCACAACTCTTTTCCTATATTTTATGCTTAGAATTCTATTCGAGTAATAACTCTACTTTAAAATTAAAATATTTTTTTATTAATTTAAATTCTAATTATTTTTAAGTGTGTAATTATTAAAACGTATATTGAATTATAATTATTTTTAAATGTGCAATTGTCACGACTTCTATTAAATTATAATTATTTTTAAGTGTATACTTATCACAACTTCTATTTTATTTCTACTCTTTTTAACTAATAATTCTAAATTAAATATTATATTTATTTTTAAATGTCAAATTAGTAATATGATGGAAAATTAAAGATATTCTCATCAATTCAAAAGTTTTTTCAAACTCATGCTTATATATTATAGATTAAATGAGAATTGATGGTATTATGTATAGATTGTTCTAGGTCAATTTATGGTTATGATCCATCTATTATGTTTAAATTTAAGGTTTAGTATCTATACTTTAATTTAATATAATTTAATTCATTTACTTTTACTATATTATTATTTAGTTCAAATAGTCGACACCCTTCAGTTAAAATGCTTAGGCGGAATTCTTTTAATAAAAATAATCATTCTAACTTATCATGTTGAAATAGAATATTTTTTTGTGCACTAGAAAGGTGCTTTTAAGAAAAATTCACCTAAATATTTTAAGCGGAATAGTTAAGGATATTAATTATTTCAACTAACTAATGTGATTGTAAAAGTAAAGGACTAAATTATGTCTAATTAAAATATTAAGATTAAAGCCAAATATAAGTATAGTAGAGGAATCAATATTGCAATTTAATTATTCTCTTATTTTTATTAAAAACAAGTAATATAAAAAAATTATATGGACATCATTATATTTGTAAAAAATTATAAATAGTTTTAATAAAATAAAATAAAATAAAAGTATATATTATAATAATAAATTGTGAAGTTTAAGATTTTTATATTTTAGTGGAACCATGTGCATTTATTTTTTTGGACAATTTCATTATAGATTTTGATAATATATGTTCTTTTTGACAGAATGCTTAACACTACTTATAACCCTTCCTCAACCCATAAATAGGAGGGTAATGCGCTTTAGCGCACTCGAACCCATATCCTTCTGCATTGATAATAATAAACATGCTAATCGAGCTAAGACTCAATCAGTATGTGTATTAAATTAAACAAAATTACCATGAATTTTGAAAAACCACCTATTCAGGTGGAATTTAGAAAAGGAATGTGAGCTATTAAAAATTTCTCTTGAAATTTACTTACAAATTTTGAAATTTCTCAATAAAGAAGAAAATTGATTTTTAGATTTTAAAAATCTCGGTATACAGATTTTTCATAGTATAAACCAATTAAATAAAAGTTAAAAGCTATTAACTAACAAGAATGGTAGGGTTATTGTTGCGGTATCTAAAAGTCAAATTCTAGATTTGTTCGACAGCGGAATAATAAGAAATTCAAATATTATAATAATAATAATAATAATAATAATAAACCACGGAAAGAGCTTTGCTTCAAATTCAGGAGTAATGTGATTACTGGTACAACTTAAGTAAAAAACAAATAAACAAAGCATATATGTAAAGCAACAATGACCCTTTGCTTTTCGATGATTTGAGAGAAAGGATATAAAGCAACAAAGATGAAACCATGAGGGTTTACATTACAATCAAAGATGAAATCATCAGCTAAAGCTGCAAGATAAATACAAAAGAACCCTTATCACTCTCAAAACACTTCACTGTCAGCAACAGATAAGTGTAGCAAGTAATGTCACTTTCACTTGTGTCTCCATTTTCTTGATTTGAGAGAATCAAAACTTAACGATTCATTAAACCAATATATTATTTTCTGGGGCACGTTAGAGAAAACTTGAAAATGGTTTTTAGGGATCATCACCAATCAAATAAAATGATTGATGAGACTCCACTCCAGCTTCTATGCTCATCTAGGTTGACATTTTTAACCCTACTCTTGTATGCATGGATGGAGAGGGAGGGTGGTCCTGAATCCAGAATATCGGTCCTTTTTTCTCCGACCACTCATCCAAAATCGCTTCACCTGGGTTTTTTATAGGCACACAAACCTTGTATCAGACAATTCAATGAATCGCCTTTTGGGGCAGGCACGGCTTCTGTCTTGTTTGTGGGGTATATAAATGGTAAATTCAATGCAAAAGAAATGGACGATAACTTGATATTAGAGCTTTTAATTTTCACATTCATTATTTAGAAATGAACCTACACAACAACAGATGCCAGATGACTCTCCCCACCTGGAGGTTTGGGTTTGGGCCAAAATGATGCACCCAGAGTCACAATTCTAGATAGGCTCTGCTTCTTCCTACGATAAATGGTTGGGCACAGATGAGGCTAGATGGATTGGCATTGCCTACAATTTCCATCTCATTGGAGCATAGCATATGGTCTAATAAATGTTCTTCGCCACCAGACCTCGAATGCCCTTTGGAGATTTGGGCAGTTGTCACCAGCCTTTACAAAGATGCCCAACCGACCAAGCAGAATGCTCTGCTGATCATATTTCTAATAATGTTTTTATTTTAATTTTATAATAGTTAAAAAGAAATTTACAGTCTTAACTCGATTAGCATGTCAATGTAGAAGGACGTAGGTTCGAGTGCGTTAAAGCGCATTATCCTCCTATTTATGGGTTGGGGAGGGGCCATAAGTAGTTCTAGACATTTTGTCAAAAACTGCAGATATTATTAGAGTCTTTAATGAGATTAGATAAATAAAATTATCACCTCTAATTTTTTTTTTTAAAATTAATTAACTAAAATTAAAATTATTTTTTAAATTTAATTTAAATGAGTATTGTTTTATTATTATCACTTAAAATTGAATTTGAATATATTAAATTCAAATAAAAATAGGCCTCCATGTTTGTTGGGAGTCTGAAACCTTATAATATAATATAAATGGTTTTCTTACCCAAGAAATATACGGGTTGATTTTATGTATTAATTAAAATAATATAACTAAGAAAATAAAAATTAGAATATTATAAAATGTTTAATTTCATGGTGAATTCATCAAATTAAAAGTAAACTACACTTTACAATGCACGGATTTATTTTGTTTGATTTTAAAAATAAATTTGATAAATTCATAATTTTTTTAATATATATATATAATATATTTATACATAATATAAACTTAGAAATTAAAAATAATAATAGATAAAAGAAATAGTAAACATATATACAAAACCATTACTTCAATTTAATTAGGGGCGGGAAGATTAAAATGGAGGCCTCTTTATAATTTATAAAATTTTAAATTAGTAATAATAAAATTACACTTTGGCCCTCCAAAAATGATAAAAAGTTGATTTAATCTTTTAAAAATTATAAAGATTTAAGCTATTAAAATGATGAAATTACATTTTTACTATCACAAAAAATATATAATTTAATTCCAGCCCCTACAAAAATTAGTTGAAAGACATATTTATAAACAGATTTAGTTACAATACAGTTATATGAATTTATTAAATATATTGGTAAAAAGGAGAGAGGCCAAGCCTTATTACAAGATATGGAACTCCTATTGTATCACCAAGTAAATTTGATTGGTTAAGCACGTGATAAATCTTGACTTCCCAAGCCTTGCCGCAAAGCTCACGAATGCTTTGTAAATAGTTTTCAATTTCATTATATTTATGCTTATAAACATTTTAAACATATTTAATTATGAACATGAAAGAATTGATGCACTCCTTGAATTCTAAGTAACACAAACTTCAATTCTCCACTTTTACAGGAAATGGAAATGAACGGAGTTGAAGACATCATTTATAGCTTAATACAATCTTCAAAATCATGCCAAATATATATAAATCCCAATTCACAACTATCATATTATTTTCAATGCATTTTCATTTGCTTATGCTTAAAATAACTAACTTCTTTTTATATATAATATTAAGAGTAGGGGTTGGGGATAACACGATTTAAACTCGTGCCAAACGAGTACCCGACAACAATTTTTACCACTCCTTCATTCAAGTCAAGACAAAATAACTAACCCCTTTATAGTCAACTAGCTCACCCAAATCAGGCATGATAACTATCTGGAATTGCCAGGGCCCAAGAGAAGCTGATTAGGTATTCTTTTGAGACATTCTTTCATCAAGCTTAGTCGCTCCAGGATTCTGTACTGAAGTACACAAACTCGATCCAAATCCAGGATAATTAAGGGCATCAAAGTGAAATCTTTAGAAAAGGGGATACAAACCTGCACAACAAAAACACACAGATTAACTAATTAATGATGCAATCAGTTTTTATACAGCTTTCCTTAAATGACTTTCAATCATACTAAGTAATTATAACATGGATGAAATGCAGATTCAGTTTTTCAATCGTCAGTGCTACAACATTTGATAGGTCTCCATGGCAGCATAAAGTCATGTACCGTCAAAGCCTCACTTTTGAAATTGGAAAATATATATATATGTTATGGTATTTTCTGTTACCGACTCAAAACCCGAATATAACCTCGAGCTACCGACCCACAATTTGAGTAGATACGTAGGAACCGAGGCCCCACAAGGTAGAGACATTAGGGGTTCATGGGGAGAGCTCGCAAGTCAGACTCGCATGTTCCTAGATGCTCGTAGGAAGAAGATGCGAAGTCGAGTGGGCAGTTCGATAGACATGTGTTAATCTAGAACAGTATACGTGTTGACATGCATGAAACCTACTTAAGACGTCATTTTAAGGAATAGTAACCGTATCTTATGAATACTCGATTCCCTCACCAAAAGAACACACAACAAAAACACTCAACAGGGTAAAATCTAAAACCCTTGGAATATGTAAGCAGAATGCATAAATGGTATAAATTAGAAACGTAAAAACTGTATTGGGTTAGTTTCTTACCAAATTCCAACAGCTGAGACCATTTGAAGCAGCGAAAAAGAAATTGGGTCTTAAAACTTCAGCCCAATGAAGAAAACAAGAAAAATATGTTAAAAGACCCAAAAAAGAGGAATTTTTTCTTTCCCTTTTTCAAGAACTATTTCTGGGGTCACTCTACAGCTCAAGTCAACGAAATTGCAATCAAAATCGAAAAGAAACTTTTGTCATTGGCCCATTTTTGATGCAATGAAAGTAAAAGGAAAATATGTTATATTGAATGAAACTAATTAGGTGAGGGTCTTACTTTTGACTTTTTTTCTTCTTAGGCCCCCAACCTTTCAATGTGGTGCCAAGTAAATGATCTCATATTTAAGTGTTGGGATTAGGATTTGAGGTTTGATTTTAAGTTTTCAACTAAAGACCTAAACAAATAGTTTTTAGATTTTGTTTTAGTTGAATGATTAGTAGTTCCAACTTCTAAGATTTGCTACAATTAAAGAACATTGATTGAGGAACCCAAAAAAAAAAAAATCAATGCTTATTGAAACAAGAATATGTCAAAATAAAGGATAGGTTAAGATGTGCTTATATCGTTTGTGGTTTTCAGAAATTAAGAATTTAGTCTTTATATTTATATTTCTAGAAATTTAAATCCAACTTTTGACATTATTTCTTTTAGTTAAATTTGTTATGGCGACATTTGGAATTCAGCAAAAAAGAAAAAAAACAGTATTAACAGTCGCACTTAAAATTTGAAATCTGAAAAAGTAAATAGACCAAATTCATAGTTTTCAAAAAGTACGCATATTTTAAACCTAAAGAATGTGGGGGCTCCAGTTTACCTGGTCAGTGTCTTTTATTAATGGCCTTTTTGCTCCAAATATACCAAATTTTCCTTTTACTTTTTTGGAACTCCTTTATTCCATTTATCTTCCTTTGAGAAAGTTTGAACCCTAAAGTCCAAAAGAAGACAAAGATAATCTGCTTAAAAAGAGTTGAAATCTCACATTAGACTTTATTCTGCTTGCTTTGTCAAAATTAAATGAAGCAATGAATGGTTTAAAATAGGATCTAATATGGGTTTCCTGAAACAACTTTGATGATTTGAGCTTACAACATCTTCTACTTTTCCTCTTTACAAAAAAGGGCCACAAGTTTCTATATATTAACATTCTAGCACAAAAAAGTAGAAACTTTATAAATCACATCCTAAGAATATGCGTTCCTCAGAGTAGTTCAATTTACAGATAGATATGGTGGTACCTAACTTTAATTAATTTTGTGATTTCGGATGCTAAATTAATATAATTGCATCAAATTAAATTTCACCCTAAATCACTTTTTTTCATATTATTAAATATTTACTGAAGTGAAAAATAACTTTCACTTTCATATGCTCGTGCACATGTCCTTTCATTTTCTTCTTTTTTCTTTATAGCTCTGTTATCCCCTCTCTCCCTCTTTCTTCCTCAACCAACTACTTAGCCAGATGACCGCCACTACTGTCACCACCACCCATGGTTGCTCCGGCCACCGTCAGGCGCTGTCATATTAAGTTGGAAAACCCTTCATTTTTCTATTGAATCTTTAAGATCTAGCGAGACACTGTCAAAGTCAAAAATGCAAATTTCAAGGAACTAATTTTTGGAGAAGATTTTTCCAGACATATATATAAAGAGAGAGAAGGGATTGTAAATTTATTTACTTATTTCCTAATAAAAACTATATCATCAACGTAGGTTTAATATTTGATAAATTAAATAATTTTAAAATTATAAATGAATTAATTAAAATATTTATATAAATATATAAAATAAAACATCACTATAATAAATAATTATATTTATAATCATTTGGGTTAATATTTGGTATATTAGTAATGTGTTTTTTTTATTTTATTTCACAAACAGTTTTAAAGTATTATTTTGTGTCTCTTTTTTAAAAATATTTATTTTTTAATATTTTTATATCTTATAGATACTTGTCAACTCGATAAAACCTTAACTTTTGTCTTCTTTTCTTTTTTGCTTTTTATTGTTGTAGTGAGATGTTGGGTGAGGCAATGAGAGAGAAAGTAAAAGAAGATAAAAAAAAAGGGGGAAAAAATGAAAACAAATAATTTTTATTATTATTTTAGGTTTTTTTTAATATGTTTAAAATATTATATAGTTTCTATATAAAACATAATGTATCAAAAATAATTATTTTTCATATAATTTGTTTGCAATTTTATAAATTACTATTTTTATAAATTGTCATAAATTTAATTTAATAATTTAAAAAATATAATAAATTAACACTCATATTTTTATAAATTACTATTTTCTATACATACTTTTTTTTGCAATTTCCAAAAAAAAAAAAACTAGTTTTATTGGTTTATTTAGAGTTTCATTTAATACAAAAATTCAACCCATTTTTTTTAGCTTATTTTAAAATTGACTCACAAATCCATTTGATATATAATATCATAATAAATTTAATTTCATAATTAAAAATATAATATCATTCCAACTTAAAGATTAAGTAAGTAATTATTATTGAAATGATATTTATTTTAAATTAGTCTGCCAAAATTTCATAACCTTCTCATATTTTTTTAATTTATAATTAGTTATTTAATTAAATAAATTATTGGAAAAAATTGTAAATCTTCCGGCGTAAGGTAGAGGTTAACGCTAGTTAATAATAAAAATAAAGACAAAAAATATTATTGTAGTGGCCCATTTTTCCCCGGGCCCATAAAACAGAATAAAAAATAAATAAATAAAGTCCCGATTTTCTTAACAGTCCATTTACAACTACAAAAACCCAAAAATTACAGACCTAAAAAAACGGACCCAAAAATGAGCCCAATACCAAAACTCAACAGCCTACCCGTTACACCCTTTGACCCACTAACAGATCTAAAATAACCCAACAAAGACCAAAACCCGATTAGCCCAAAGAAAACACACCCAGACCCAACCAAGCCCAATGGCCCAGTGACTAAACAGAAACCTAGGGTTTCCAGAAGCTTTCGCGCCGCAAGCTTTACCATCAGCCTTTGGTCACGCCGCCGTCAACGCGCCCGAATCCCACCATCTTCACCGGATTTCTCGTCTTCCGTCTACAAAAAGGAAAGAAAAGCAACAAGAAATGGCAAGAAACAGCAAGATAAAATCTTTTGTATTTAATTTTGCGATTTATTTTCAATGCTATATAAAGCCCTAATGAAATCTGTAAAAAGGGAGGGACAAACAGATACGAATACACACAAATATACAAAAACACGATTTTTACAGAGAATATCAAATCGAGCAGAGGTTTTGTTTTATTCTTTTTATTTTTCGAGTACTGTTATTTTTTTTTGAAACCATATATATATAATATTTATAAAATACATTTAAAAAAATATAAAAAAACTTACATTTTTTTCATTCGCCACGTGTACGGTGGCATGGCGATGTGGTGGCGGTTGGAGCCTCTCGCGGAGAATGGCCGAAAATCATACAGGAAGGCACTCAAATTTTATTTTTTTGTGCTGAGGAGAGAAATGAATTTTTTTAAAAAAGGGTAGCTTTTATAGGGCATCAAAATGGTGCCGTTTTGCACCTGACTCTTTTTGCGCAAAACGGCGCTGTTTCACCTATGGTCCGACTCCGACCCGACCTAACCTTCAGGATCCGCGTGTTTTCAGTCAAATGGGCTGTTTATGCATCAAGCCCTTCCGCATTTTTAGTTTTTTTTTAATTCAGTTCTTTTGTATTCTAAATTTACCCCAAACTTTCATTTACAGATTCAATTTCGTCTTTTTTTCATTTCCTTTATAATATTCATTATTTTATTATTAATTTTATTATCATTATTGTTAATTTTTATTTTTATTATCATATTATTATTATTTTTACTATTATTATTTTATTATCATTATTATTTCATCGCTAATATTTTTTTATTTTACTATTATCAATATTATTATTATCATTACTTTTAACATTAGTATTCCTATTTTATTATTATTATTATTTCATTACAATTTTTTTTCTTACTATTATTTCTCGTACTATTACTATTATTATACGTACTATTATTATTATTATATTTATGACTATTATTATTACTTTCAATCTTTATTATGTTTTCTAGTATTAGTATTATTACTATTCTTATTATTACTATTTTTATCATTTCTATATTTTTATTAATATTACTTTTATCTTTACTATTATTAATATTTTTATTATTATTATCAATTTTAATATCCTTACATTATTTTATTATTAATACTATATTTATTTTTGCTATTATTTTTATCACTATTTTCATTATTATTTTATTTTATAATTGTTAATATTATTTTTATTATTATTTATTTATTAACATATTTCTATTTTATTTTTTTACTATTATTATTATTATTTTATACATATTATTTATCTATTTGTTAATTTGATATTAGCTTCATTTTGTTATTATTTTCTTTCTTTTTTATTTACTTATTTGTTTATTTGTTTATTATTATTATTATTTATTATTACCTTCATTATTATTATGTATATTATTACTCACACTTTTATTCTGTTGTGTATGTTGCCATTATGATTTATTTTTCAATTATATTATACTTTCTTTGAGGCATCGAAAATTTGGTTTCAAAATAAGTAAACGCTCTGTGTTCTAAGGTTCGAAAGGAATCGTACCCTAACTTACTGAGTTTCGATTTTCCTTTTTGAGTCCAAAAAACTTATTACTTTCCTCTTATGAGTTAAATAAAAACTTATTCTCGGGAATTCAAAATGTCGTGTCCTAACGTGCTGGATGTGACATTATGTTATCTCGAGATAAGGCTTTTGAAAATAAGGCAATATTTTGTATTTAGAAATTCGGGAAATAGTGCCCTAACGTGCTGGGTTTCGATTTTCCGTTTGGCTAAATAACTAAATATCCTTTTAACAAGTTTTGTAAATCGTGAGATGATTTTGATTACGAAGGTTTTAAAATATCATGTCCTAACGTGCTAGATGTGATGTTTATATTCCTTCGGAATAAGAAAATCTCAAATTTTAAACTGCTCGAAGTTTCTTTAAAGAAATCATATTTTTAAATACTTTTAAATTTTAAACATTTGGACATGATTTTATCGATTAAGTACCAATTTTTGGGCGTTATGAGGGTACTAACCCTTCCTCATACGTAACCGACTCCCGAACCTGTTTTCTTGTTTTTTGTAGACCAAAATTAAATGTTTTAAAATAAAATGTTTTGCAAGGTGATCCAATCACACCTAAGTAAAAAGGGATTGGTGGCGACTCCCACTTTTATTTTTAAAAGTCGACCTCATTTTCTAAAACTTTAAAAATAGTTTCGACAATTATATTATTATTTTGTAAATAAGATTATAATTTCACATATCTATATTATATTTAAAGTGCTGACTGAGTTATCACATTCTCAGCGGGGCACGTCTCTTTCAGTTGATTTCATTTTTATTTTTTTTGCCTGAAGAAAGTCTTTCCTTTGGTCTTCTTAGTCAGTGGCTGCTATTGATGAAGAGAGCTGTAGCAAGTCTATCTTTAGGGGATGAGGAGGAGGTTACGCTTCAATTAGCAAGTCTATTTGTAGCAAGTCTATTTTCTTAACTTAATCACTGAATCATTAAACTCATCATTGATATCAATTAAGCTATTAGTTGAAAGGTAGGGATTTAGGTAAAAATAACAAAAATTTAAGAAATAAATTTTGAACCCAAAACCTCGTACGCACAAATACAATCTATCCACTAAACCAAATAACACACTTAAACAATTTTACAATCTCAATTTTTTCTAACTTAATGAGACCTTTAATTTTTATTAATTGTAAAAAATTGATTTTAACATTATTAATTATTATTATATTTAAAATAAAATTATATTGATATATAAAAGTATATTACCCAAAAATTAGAAGGTTAGAATTTATAAATTTATTAAGAATTGAGTTAAGAAGTTAATAAAACCTCTAGAGAACTAAGGTTTAGCTCAATGGCTAAGCATCAGTTCATCCTTTCCAGAAATTCTATCCATGCCAATTCCCTTTTTTTTTTAATTAAATTTCGGTAGATTGGATAATTTATCACATCTACCCTCTAAAAATTGCTTAACCTTGTCATTTGGTCCCTATCCTAAACATAATAGGATTTTAATTATATTTTTCAATTCTATTTAAAATTTCTTTTCTCTCTTTTTTTAAATATATCTTTTTCTTTTATTCTCTCACTTTTCTTTTTCATGAATTTTTCATATTCTTTTGCTGGAAATTTATTGTTGAATCCCAAACCCAAATTCCACCCCATTCATTCCGTTTTTCGTATTGTTTTAGCGTAACACTGTCAAAATTTGTTTCTAACGTGCCAAGATCGGTAAGAATTCTTATTTTTAATTTCGTAGAACCCTAACATCCTGAAATAAATAATGTTCTCGAATCTTTTACGAACTTTTCCGAAAATCTTGATAAATTCGATAAATCTTAAACATCGATAAATAATTCTTGTGTTTTTATCGATCGAAATACCCATTGTAGGTGACCCAGATCATATTTGGACGTAAGGATCGTCTTACGAGACATCGGAAGTTATGGGTGTGTAAACTTCAGGTAAAACAGAATTAATTCGGTCGGGGGTTGATTAATAATTTTTTGGAAGTTCGGTTAATGGTTAATTTGGTTCGAAATCGGTCGGTTAATCGAATTAACCGAATTTAATAAATAATATTATAATATATAAGTATTCGGTCAGTTCAGTTAATTTTTTGGAAATATAAATTAATCGGTCAGTTAAGTCGGTCAATTTTTTATATGTTTTATACTTGTTTTAACCAAAATAAAAAATATATATAAATTTCGGTTAACCGACCGAATTAACCGAAAAAGTTCGGTTCGGTTAATTTTTTTTGAAAAAATTTCGGTTCGATTAACAAGTTAAGGGTTTAAAAGGGTTAGTTAATTCGGTTAATGGTAGTTCGGGTCGGTTAACCGATTGAACACCCCTTCCGGAAGTCAGGTGTGTGTTCTTTTACGAGAAAATTGAGGCAAAATCAAACCCAGCCTAGGTTATACGGCCTGGACCCTTCCACACGGCCTGGCCACACGGCCATGTGCCCTTGTTTCTTAAATCTTACATTTTTTGCCCAGAATTTTATGTTTTGATCAGTTTAGTCCTTGAATAGGTTTCACACTATTTTTAGAGAATTAAATTATGCAATTAGGTCCCTAATTATATATGGCATGTTAGAATCCATGAATGATTAAATTAATGTGGTATTTATTCGTATCTATGAATATTTACATGAACTATAAATCGTATATGTGTTACTTTATATATTTGTTTGATCGTATGAACAGTATGCCTTAAATTATTGTCGAATCAAATGTATGAATATTCTTGAGTTTGTTACTGATTTGTCATGTGTTAGAACATTAAATGCTTTGATATATGATTGAATTTAATCGATTAGATTGCATTGCATAGGTTAGGTTGATATGTATGGAGGAAGAACCGCAGATTTTTTGCATTCAAACGTTCATTGTGTACCCACATTCATAGCAGATTCCAACTGCGACAGTCTCACTGTGTACCCACAGCCATAGCAAATTCCAACTGTGACATTTTACTGTGCATTCACATCCCTATGACAGATTTCATTTGCGAGTAGGTTGTGTTTCCACAGACAACGACATATTTCACTTGCAATTAAATTGTAAACTGTTAGTGGTTAATCCACAAATTGGAGTGGTGGTGGTGGGAGTTCTAGGGGAACCCCCAAATATGGAGCGTAGCGATGGGGTAGGATAAATTCAGTTAAAACCGAAATTGTATGGCATCTTCGACATCATGTGCATACATGTCTAAGAGTTATGTTAAGAGATTTTTGTGCTTATGAATGATTTCATACTTATAAATATGTATACTTCGTGTATGATTAATATAAACAATTATAAATATTTGATTATCTTGAAATCTGTGATTGTGAATTCTAACGCTTAAATAAGTGGTAGCATCAAAATACCTTATTTTGAACTAATTTGAAAACTATGTGCAATATTATTTAATGTTTCCTAACAATTGTTTGTGTTGATTTTATTGTAATCGAACTCACATTGAGCGTCATAGCTCACCCCCTTTAAATTCCATCTTTTCAGAAAATCCTCAAGGTTAGGATGCGGGCGCGACATCAGGAGGGACTCAGCTTAGTTTCATTTTTCTTAATATTTTAAGGGCCCGTTCTCCATTCCATCTGTGATGGATTTTTTTGTAGAAAAGTTATTTTCCCTAAAAAGTAATAAAGAACAAGGGCCAGTGGGGAAATTTTTTTAACGTTTCTTAAGTACTTTTTCACAGATGAAAAAGTAGAAAATTTTAGCTTTTCTCAGAGTAAAAGGACTTTTGGCTGGTGTTTTATTTTTGTATCCTTATTATTTCTTCTTCCAAATAGACGTTAGAACACTTCCCTTTTTTTCCCCTTTTCTCTTTTGTCTGATTTTTCCTCTGGTTCTTTGTAAAGAGTAGCAGTGTAGAGAGATAAACCCTAGCTAATTCTCTTACACTCTCTCTCTTCTCTTCTCCATCTTTACTCTCTTCTATTATACTTCCGTTTCGCTTCTCTTCGATCTCTCGCCTTTGGATTAGATCAATCGGTTTAAGTTGTTCCTGGTGATTGCTTATTTCGATTTTTTGGTATGTTTCGGCAAACTTTAATTTGGGTTTTGTTCTCTCTGTTGGTTTGAAACTTATTGTTTTGATTTGGGGGAATTGAGGTTTGGAATGTATGTACAAGCCTTTTTTTATTAGTTCTCTTGTGACCCCAATTTGATTTTTTTTCTTCTTCATGGGTTTGAATCTTCTGATTTCTTGGAATTTGGGGATTTAGGTCTGGAATGCATGTGTGGGTTGGGTTTGTTATGAATGTACTTCTGATCAGTACTCTAGTGAATAATTTTGCTTTTGTTATTAGTTTTAGTTGAATTCATTTCATGGAAAGTTCCAAATTTTCCCAGGTACTGATGCAAAATTTCGTGTTTAAGTTACTGAATCATCAGTTTCAATTCGATATTTTGTGGGTTTATTATCTTTAGTCGTGTTTGTTACAAAGTTTTGGTCTTTTTTGGTCAACTCTGTCCGAAGAATGATCGGGTGATCTGTAAAAAGAACAAATACATTGGCTTTGAAGTGTTTTATTTTGGGGGAGGTTTGCTTTTGTTGGATATTTGTTTGGGAAACCCCTATTGCATCTAATTAGCTTTTTACTTCTTTTGAAGGTTCTTGATTTTACCCTTAGTTTACTTGTATCAATCCATGTTGGCATTATATCTTACCATTTGTTTAATGCGTGATGCTTTTAATATTGGTCCTTTTTTGGTTCGTTTGTTTCTGTTTTGCAGTTTCGCTTCATTTCAACTGTAAGATCTCCAATTTTTTTTCTTAAATTCAGTTTGTTCTGTTTGGTTGCCCGAAAAACGAAAGAAAATGGATGGAGAAAGATTAGTACCTTCAGTGGGTTTTTTTTCTTATTTTTTGTTTGATTTATTTTTCTTTTTTGTTCGGTTATCAATGGTTGGATGATTGAGCATTTGAGCTAACAAGGCAATACTTTAATTTGGAGAAGGTCACTGGGTGCTATATAGTTTTAAAATAGAAATTTTATGGCGGTTTTGTTTTCATATAATATCTGAATGGTAGTCTTGTCTAAATTTCTACTTTTTTCTCCTTTGTTGTTTCTATGAGCAGGTGTTTTTATTAGGAGCATTGGCAAAACTTGGGGCAACTGTAACAACATACCCACTGCTGGTCGTCAAGGTAAACTTTGGCAGAAATGCAAGTGTTACAATTCCTTGTTATGTCCTTTGTCTTGCACCAACACTTTTGAAGCATATTTTTACTTTATTTGTTCTTTTAAACACTTGAACAGTCTCGGCTTCAAGCAAAACAAACAGGGTTTTTAAGTATTGTTGTTTAAGTATTGTTACTGATAACATGATTATTTTGCATAATTTCTTGTGTTTAATTCAGTTTATTTCTGAATTAATCCCTGCTAAATTAATATTTTTATGATTTAATTCTTGTCAGGGATGCAATTGATCAAAAGCAAGCTGAAAAGGGCCAAATTGAGAGAAAATTATGGAAATGGGGCCAAATCAAAAAAATGGAGGAAGCCAATGACACATCAAGCAATTTGACTTTGTAAAAAGCCAATAATAGAAAATCCTATTTTTAGTTTAGTTTATTTTATTTTATTTATTTATTTTTATTTTTAATTATTTATTTTATATTAAATTAATTAAGCCTATTTTTAGTAAACCCCATGTATATAAATAGGGGTTATTTGTATTTGGAAAATCATCAATCAAATACTTCTTTTCCTATTCCTATTTGGTGTTTTATTTCTCTCTTTTCCTATTTTAATTTTGAATAGGATTACTTCTTTTTCCTTCAAAGTTAACGTCAAACATACTGCCAATTTCCAATCCAATTGTTTGGTTTTCCAAAATTGAAGCAATTACTTTCCAAGCCCATTTCCCTTTCCAAAACTCCATCACCCTTCACACCAAGCCAAAACACATTTCACAACTTGTAGGCATGAATAAATTCATGCCACACTAAATTCTATCTTAGCCTTAGGCCGGTACTCTTTTTGGTCGGAAATCGTGAGATTCGTATTCGCGCAAATAATCCTTCCAATCGGTATTCACCTTTTTCCTAAGTATCGTGATAGATAAATCATCTCTTAAGGTTGAATTTGATTCCAAGTCAAAGTGCACGTTGGATTGGGGTCGTATTTGCCGACAGTTGGAGATTCGAGTCGGTCGTGCTGTATTCGAGTTTCCGAGAACAAATCAAGGAAGAGGTGATCGGGTTTAAACGACCCACGCGATTGAGGCTGTTGATTCGAGTTGGGTTCTTCAGAACGCAAGGCTACCGGAATCTTCAATCGGGAACACGTGTATCTCGGTTAGGTAATCGGTAAGGGTTGGTTTGTAGGTCGTACCGGAACCAACTACGAAAGGAGGAATTGGTGGTTAAGACGTTCTTAATCGCTATAACCAGCTTATCGTTTAGAGGAGAAGATCAATTTTCGAGGATCGATTCTTGACTCAAAATTTACCGAGTCTAAGGCTAAGGCTTATTTACTTTGATTACAAACCCAAATTTAATTTTGAATTTGCTTTCTATTTCGTTTAATTATTCTGTTTCAATTAGTTAGTTTTTTAACATCTTAAACCCCCTGATTTATTTACTTTTTTTGACAGGTTCGTTTGAAGTCGTGGGCACGACAACTGCCCAGACACAAATCTGGTCGAGAGAGAGAAATAATTTTGAGTAAACCCAGTCTCTGTGGGATCGACCCTACTCCCTATACTACTTGAATTTGCAAACTAGGTGTAGGTTTATATTGGTAGAATCGACAGCCATCAGTTTTGGCGCCGTTGTCGGGGACTGACAGCACTTACAATTGTTTAAAATGTCTTCATAACCAGATCTTCATCAGGAGATCTCGAATACGACCCAGAGATCGAAAAATCAGCACGAGCACGATGAAAAGAGACGGAAGCTCTTAAACGCGCAAGTAAAGTAGGAATTGAGCTAGGACAAGGGATCCTAGAATTCGACGTTAAAAAGTTGAGCGAAGTAATTCGTCAAGAGGCAATTCGACGTGGGAAACAAGTCGAAGTGGTTGAACCTGAGACCGAACCACTTTTTGAAACCAAAGAAGCGAAGGGCAATCTCGGTGAACCAGAAAGGATGGCGAACCGAACCATTCGTCAACTAGCCACTGCTCCCAACGAACAAACACCGTTATGCATCAACTATTCAGCTGGAGGAACCCCTTTCGAGTTGCAATCAAGCTTGATTCACCTCTTACACACCTTTCGAGGCTTGAAGAACGAAAATCCACACACTCACTTGAGAGAATTCCACATGGTCTTCTCAAGCATGAAACCGCAGGGAGTAACCGAAGATGAAATCAAACTTCGGGCTTTTCCTTTATCTTTAGTTGATACGGTAAAAGAATGTTTATTTTACTTACCCCCCGGTTCTATCACAATGTGGGATGAATTATCTCGTGTATTTCTTGACAGATTCTTTCCAGCATCGCGAGCAACTGAACTTCAGAGGGACATAGTAGGAATTCACCAAATGGAGAGTGAATCGCTCTACGACTATTGGGAGCGGTACAAAAAACTGTGTGCAAGTTGTCCTCAACACGGGTTGACCGAACAATCACTTCTTCAATATTTCTACGAGGGTTTGCTCCCTATGGAAATGAAGATGATTGATGCTGCTAGTGGAGGAGCACTTGTCAATATGAATCCTCAAAGGGCAAGAGAACTGATATCCACTATGGCGGCAAATTCTCAACAGTATCGGCCGAATTCGGAACCCACAAGACGGGTTAATGGGGTAAACGTTTCATCTTTAGAAAATAAATTGGATAAGCTTACGAATGTTGTTCATTCTTTGCTTACAGAAAAGAAGAATCTGACCCAACTGTGTGGAATTTGTACGCCTGAACATCCAATGAATTTGTGCCCAATCCTTAACGACAATTCAACGGCACATGTTGATGCTGTTGGAGGTTTTCCTGGACCTCCGCAAAGACGCTATGATCCTTTCTCCAACACCTACAATCCCAGGTGGAAGGATCATCCCAACCTGAATTACGGAGCTAATCCCATATATAATCCACCGTACCAACCGAGACCTCTGCAACCATCACAACAGCAACCCAAGCCGAGCACATCTCTAGAAGCTATTGTGAAAAGACTTGTCGTCGAATATCAACAGAGGACAGATGCATCAATACAAGAACTAACTAATCAAGTTAGTAAACTCTCGATGGCAGTTAATCGTTTGGAGTCTCAAGGTAAATTACCTTCCCAGACAGAGCCGAATTCTCGACAGAATGCAAGTGCAATAACTCTTCGTAGCGGAAAAGTTCTAGAAACAGTGCCAGCCAAAAGTCGTGGGCAAGACAAGGAACAGAAAAAGTAGACCTCTGATCCAACAGCTAGACCGGAATCAGAAATTTGGAAACCAGTTGTGATGCCACTTTCTTTTCCAGGGAGGCTTGCAAAGGATAAGAAAGAGAAGGAGGAAAAAGAAATCCTCGAGACATTCAGGAAGGTGAAGGTAAATATCCCTTTACTCGACGCTATCAAACAAATTCCTCGTTATGTGAAATTCCTTAAAGAATTGTGTTCTAGCAAGAGAAGGTTGATAGGTAACGAAAGAGTAAATGTAGGAGAAAATGTCTCCGCAGTACTGCAAAAGAAAGTTCCGCCCAAATACAAGGACCAATGTATGTTTGCTATTTCTTGTGAGATAGGTAATGTAGGCATTAAGAAAGCCATGTGTGATTTAGGGGCTTCCATTAATGTTATGCCTTATTCTATTTATAAGTTGATTAACGCGGGTCCTTTAAAAGAAACAGGAGTAATAATCCAGTTGGCGGACATGTCAGTCGTCTATCCCGAAGGGTTGCTTGAAGACGTCCTTGTTAAAATTAACGAATTAGTTTTCCCTGCAGATTTCTACATTATTAATATGGAAGATGATAACTCAACTAATTCGTCTGACATTTTGCTTGGAAGGCCGTTCCTTAGTACTGGAAGCGCAAAGATTAATGTTCGGAGCGGAACGCTGACAATGGAGTTTGATGGTGAAATCGTGAACTTCAATGTCTATGAAGCTATGGGTCATCCTAACTCACAATTAAATATTTCTAGTGTCGATATTATAGATTGTTTAACTCAATCTTACTCTGAATATCATGACTTTGAAGAATTGGAAACTGTCCTTTACAGAAGTATTGACACGGATGCTTTACATTATCTCGAGGAATCAAAAATCATAGAAGATTCGTTGAGAGAAATTGTCAATCACTTGGAAACGCAGCCATCGTTGATGAACTGAGGTAACCAATTTGAACTATTACCATCCCAAACTAAAGTGTTGCCTTCGATTTTGCAGCCACCAACCTTGGAGCTTAAAACATTACCGGACCACCTTAAGTACGTCTTTTTGGGAGAGAAAGACACCTTACCGGTGATAGTGTCAAACAAGCTAACCAAAGACGAGGAGGAAAGTCTAGTTCGAGTTCTGAGAGATTATAAGGAAGCTATTGGTTGGACAATATCCGACATAAAAGGGCTAAGTCCATCCACCTGTATGCACAAAAATTCCATCGAAGATGACGCGAAACCGAAGAGAGATGCTCAAAGGCGTCTTAACCCACCCATGATGGAGATAGTAAAGAAGGAGATCCAGAAACTGCTAGATGTCGGAATGATATACCTGATTTCCAACAGTGATTGGGTTAGCCCGGTTCATGTCGTGCCCAAGAAAACTGGCGTGACAGTGGTGAAAAACTCGTTAGGAGAGCTGGTCCCTACCCGAGTCCAGAAAGGATGGAGGGTTTGCATCGATTACAGGAAGTTGAATACAGCTACCCGGAAAGACCATTTTCCCCTTCCCTTCATCGATCAAATGTTCGAGCGATTAGCTGGTAAGACCAATTATTGTTGTCTTGATGGGTACTCAAGATTTTTCCAGATTCCAGTGGCTCTGGAGGATCAAGAAAAAACAACTTTCACGTGCCCCTTTGAAACGTTTGCGTATAGACGAATGCCGTTTGGACTCTGCAATGCTCTGGCCACTTTCCAAAGATGCATGGTGAGCATATTCTCTGATTATGTCGAGAAAACCATCGAAGTTTTTATGGATGACTTCACGGTATACGGTAACTCCTTTAACGAATGTCTCGATAATCTTGCTAAGATATTACGAAGATACCTAGAATTTAATCTTGTTTTAAATTATGAGAAATGTCATTTCATGGTTGACAAAGGATTAATTTTGGGTCATATAGTTTCCTCAAAAGGAATTGAGGTCGATAAGGCAAAAACGGATATTACTAACTCGTTACCTTACCCCTCATCAGTGAGGGAAGTTTGTTCGTTTCTTGGCCATGCAGGATTTTACAGACGATTCATGAAAGATTTCTCGAAAATCACGCGACCGCTTTGCAGCCTGTTACAAAAGGATAAAGAGTTTGAGTTTGACCAGACTTGCAAAGATGCGTTTGACGTACAGAAACAGAAATTGGTCTCCGCTCCCATAGTGCAGCCACCAGACTAGAACCTCCCGTTCGAAATCATGTGTGGTGCAAGCAACCAAAGTGTGGGAGCTGTTCTTGGCCAAAGGATAGGGAAGGAGCCTCATGTTATCTACTATGCTTCGAAAACTTTGGATGCTGCCCAAAGTAATTACACAACCACCAAGAAAGAATTATTAGTTGTTGTGTTTGCTTTAGATAAATTTAGATCTTACCTATTGGGAATTAAGGTAATTATCTTTTCTAATCATGCAGCTTTGAAGTACTTAATAGGGAAGAAGGAGGCAAAACCCCGATTGATCAGGTGGATTCTGCTCCTACAAGAGTTTGACTTTGAAATCCGGGATAAAAAGGGATACGAAAACCTAGTAGCTGACCATCTGAGTCGATTACCGATTCCAGTAGACGGCACACCATTGAAGGACAACTTTCCAGATAAAAACCTGTTCTCAGCAAATGCGGTTCATCCTTGGTACGCAGACATAGTAAATTACCTCGTTACAGGTATTGTTCGTTCAGAATTACCAAGGTCTAAAAAAGATAAGATAAAAAAGGATGCGCGATATTACATTTGGGACGATCTTTACCTTTGGAAGCATTGCTCGGATCGTAGTGTCTGACGGTGTGTAAGTAAACAGAGGTACAATCTATCTTGACTTTTTGTCATTCTTATGCATGTGGAGGGCACTTTGGACCTAAACGCACCGCACACAAAATTCTCGAATGTGGGTTATTTTGGCCGAACATATTTCGTGATGCCTTTTTATTCTGCAAAACTTGTGAAAAATGCCAAAGAGTTGGCAACCTTAGTCGTCGAAATGAGATGCCCCTTACTCCTATTCATATTTGTGAATTTTTTGATGTGTGGGGCATCGACTTTATGGGTCCCTTCGTTTCTTCTTTCGGTAATTTTTATATACTCTTAGCTGTTGATTATGTCTCTAAGTGGATAGAGGCGAAGGCCACTCGCAATGATAATGCTAAGACCGTAGTTGACTTTCTTAAAAGTTCTATTTTTTCCAGGTATGGCACTCCACGAGCAATAATCAGTGACAGATGAACTCATTTCTGCAATAAACTCGTAAGTGCACTGATGGAGAAATATGGAGTGACTCAACGAATTGCCACTGCTTACCATCCACAAACAAACGGGCAAGCCGAAGTGTCGAATCGAGAGATCAAGTCTATTCTGGAAAAGACGGTTAAACCTAATGTAAAGGATTGGAGTTTGAGACTAAATGACGCACTTTGGGCTTATAGGACAGCTTACAAGGGACCAATAGGCATGTCACCTTACCGACTCGTTTTTGGTAAACCGTGCCATCTTCCAGTCGAATTAGAGTACAAGGCGTTTTGGGAAGTTAAGCAGTATAATATGGAAATGGAGTCTGCAGAAAAATATCGGAAATTGGACATCCAGGAACTCGAGGAAATTAGAAACGATGCATATGAAAATGCTCGAGTTTATAAAGAAAAGACGAAGGCGTTTCATGACAAATTCATCACTATGAAGCAGTTTTCAATTGGGCAAAAAGTTTTCCTATACGAGTCCATCTTAAAAATTTTCGCTGGTAAGCTTCGGTCCAAATGGATAGGACCATTTATTATTACTAATTTATTTCCGAATGGTGCAGTGGAAATTCAAAGCGAAGCAACACGAAAGTGCTTTAAGGTGAATGGTCAACGACTAAAACCCTTTTTCGAGAATTTTCAGACACACACAGTTGAAGAGATTGTTCTCGACGAGCCTAGAATTTGAATGACAGGTCGTCGAGCTAACGACGTTAGACAAATGCGCTTTTTGGGAGGCACCCCAAATTTCTTTTCATCTATTTAATTTTAAGTTTTAGTAAATTTAGGGTATAAATAAATAAATTTTTACTTATTTTAATTAATTTGATGTTTTCAGGAAAATAATGGAGAGCATGAATTTTTCCTGAGAGTTGGATAACAGTGGTGGCGCGGGCACAACATGCTAATATGGTGACAAATATTTACCAAAATAAAAAAATCCCTAACCTTTATAAAACACCCACTCATCCATTTAACCAAACAACACATACCCAAATACCAACCCAACAAAAATAACCCAATAATTTAAACCACTTTTCCCAATCACCTATTCAACCCATCTAAACTCACCCAATAAAAAAAATAAACCAAAACCCAACACACACCAAAACCCAATACCCACCTATCCATCTAACCCAACAACACAAACCTAAAAAAATATACACCCAATGCCCAACCCAATTAACTCAACCACAAAAAAAAAAAAACCAAATTAGCCCAATACCCATAGGCCCAACCGAAATTCCAAGGAAATAAGAAAAAGAAAAAGAAATTAAACACCCAAAAAAATCCCCAAACTTTTTCATCTTCTTCCTCTTCACAACAAACAAAAAAACCTACCCCCTCAACTCCCCCACGCTGCCGCTCACTATCTCCGTCGCTGTACCCACCTCCGTCGTCGTCGCGCCTCGCCGTCGCCGTTGTACCATATCCATTTTATCCTAAACAAAGGGAAAACAATAAGTCCTAAACAAGGATTTATTACTATACCTGCTCAAGTACCATTTTATCCTAATCAAGGATATTATGTACCATATCCAATGGTAAACCAATCATTCGGAACACAATCACCAACCCAGGTGAGATTTTCTAATTGGTCTCAAAATCCAAATTCGGCATCACAAACCAGTTATGCTGAAATTATAAAACAAACAGAAGATTTGTTGAAACAACAACAAATTCCTGAAATCAAAGATTTTTATAATCCAGGATTACCTCTGGAATATTATAATTTTATAAACAAAATATGGAAAACCCATATTTTCGATCAAAGAGCAAATTTGAGAAAAACTCTTTACATTTTCACAATTTTTAGTTGAAAAAACAACTAAAGAAAATGAATCTCATGATTTATTACTTAAATCATTTTATACTGAGAGATTGGGATGAAATCCTAATCGAATATATAGATATTAAGGAGATAAACAATCTTCTTGATATATTCCAATATTTTATTAATAAAGGAACAAACAATTCTATTATTAATAAAATGTTTAGAATATGTCTATATAATAAATGTAGACAAATTCTACCACAAGAATTATTTTCAAAAATAGAGAGAGCTATTTGCAACCAAAGAAGCTCAATTTATAGAAACTTTTTCAAAATATTTTTTACAAGCTTATGTTTTTACTAATGATATAGGAGAACAATTTCCTACTATCAAATTTAGGCTTAATCATGAACCATTTGATATAACCAGTATTGAATGGGGATTTGTTAAAGAAATAACAGTCCAAAATCTTTCTTTTCATTTATTAAAAGATTTTCCTGCTATAGTAAAATCTAGATTAACAAATTTTGTTGATATAGATGATTTTGTCTATTATTTTCATATAGAAATATGTAGTTTCATAGGCATTGCTGAGAAAGAAAAATTTTATCAGCCATATCAAATTTGGAATCTTCGTACTATGTTTTCGGGAAAAGCCCTTTCAGTAGTAGAAGAAGACCAACAACACTTGGCAAAAATCATTGACAAGTGTTATAATAATTTTTCCAATTATCAAATCCAAGCCGGAATTGATATGATAACCATGGCCCAGCATCTTCTTCATCAAGAAACTTATTTATTCTGGACCGATGGAAAAAGAATTCTAGCATATGACACTGGAAGAACCCAGGAAGAAAGAAATAGAGAAGTCTATTCGGCTATTAAAAAGATAGCGGACATGGAGATAGATGATTATCCGCTAGCAACGGAGATCAAAGACACGTGGGAAAGCTGGAATACACCAGTTCCTCCACCCCTCCCTCTACTTTCTCTCCACCACCGCTGTTCCACCCTCCAACGAGGCCTTTGACATCCTCCACCGCCAAAGCTTCCCCCACCGTCTCTCTCTCATCTCCACCACCACAAGTTAGCCGTCGAAACAACACCCCAACCACCACCTTCTCCTTATTTTCTTCTCCACCACAAAACCACCCCTCTAAACCACCTTAACTGAGTCCAACCGAAGCCACCATCGTCGCCACTCTCAAAAAGCGGTCGAAAAGCACCATTCTCAATCACCGCCGCCGTGCGCCGTCGCCATGCGCCGTCGTCACCCACTATCACCGTCTTCGTCTGAGTCAGAGCTGAATCTTCGTGACGTTAGCACAGACGCAATGGTCCGAACTCGGAACTAAACAACCGACAATGTTCTGGTTTTACTCAACTGAAATCGACATCGATTTTTAGCGCCTCCCGTCGTTGATTTAGCCGACAACGACTCTCCTCCACCTCCTCCACGACGAACCGCCGACCCATCAAGAGCCCACCGTCAGTAAAGTCTGACCCCGGTCGAATCATACACTTCGGGTAGTCCTGAAGAAGTTGGGGCTTCTAACGACAATGTCGAAGCTACCCCTATCGTCGATGAATGTGTCTTTCAACGCCAAACCCGAAGTTGTCGACAATCGACATGTGAGCCATCGACACCCCGAACAGCAGTACTGACGTTGCTGAAAGAGAAAACCCACCCGACTCGCCTAACGAGCGCGTTCGACCACCCCGAGACAGTCAACGCAACAGACGTAGTCGTGCCAATACAATTCCTACAGAAAGTCGTCTTCGTAGATTTCTAGACTTCTTGACATTGGAGCATCAAACACGATATGACGCCATCCGACAACACTCGCTCCCGGTCTGTAAGCAAATCGATTTTCCCACTCTTGAACTTTTAGATATTCATGATGTTGTGCTTCATTATTTTGATGCTATTGGTTGGAATTTATATGCTAATATTACTTGTAATGCTTATTATGAATTAGTATATGAATTTTATACCACATTTAGCTTTGATATAAATGCATTGCGAACTGTTGAAACACAAAATATTGTATGCTTTCGTTTGCTTGGGAGGGACTTTCGGATGTCAATTTCAGAATTTAACATTGCCATGGGTTTCATCGACTCTGATGATATTCAATCCGATTCCTATCATTCTGCTCTGTTAGATATTCCAAGAAACTTTGATGCTCAGCATGTTTATCGTGTTTTAACTAATTCTGATCATCTTTATAATCCGAAGACCACAAAAGACTTATTGGTGCATGAACCTGCTTTGAGATATATACATCAATTTTTGGCATTTAGCTTTTCAGGTAGAAATGACGCATCATCTGCTTTGACTAAAACTGAACTGTTCTTTTTGTGGTGTATGTATTCGGGTTTTAAAGTTAATTTAGGATATTGGTTTGCACGAAATTTTCATGTCGTTTTGCATTACAACCGTCCACTTATACTTGGTTCGTTTATTTCAAATTTAGCCTCTCGACTTTTTCAATCTGAAATTGATTTCTCAACCTTGACATGTGCATATAGTATGGATAGTCTCGATAAATATTGCTTGGATTCTATGGGATTGCTTGCTGGTACCCCTACTTCGTGTTATTTTGTTCCTCCAGGTACACGGGCTACTCGCGAAAATAGGGTTTTTCGCCAACGTCCACACATCAATACGAGAGAGCAAGATGAACAACCTCTATCTGTGGAGGCACGTTTAGGCCGAATCGAGGCGAGGCTTGGAACAATGGAAAATCAAGTCTCCACAATCCTTGATATCCTGCAAAATCGCTACCCCCAACACCGATAAAGTCCTTGAAGACACACATGGGGAGTAATCTGAACTTCTCATTTTATTTATTTGAGTTGCTGTTTTTTCTTTTCTATAATATGACACATGCTTGAGGACAAGCATAGAATAAGTAGGGGGGATGAATATAGTAAGTATGCATGGAGGGTTGATTGGTTTTTGCTGCATGTTTTCTCTTTTGCATATGTTCAATCTTACATTAAATTCATTCAACAGTTTATTTGACATTGAGCCTTTAATCTCATACTTAGTCAACTTGGACAATTGGGCAATTTTTTTTGAATTTAAATGCTCAAGTATATAGATTAGTCGACACTTGTGTTTTAAGGTTGATACATGTAGCTAGATTTTTATGAATTGATTGTTTGAAAAAATATTTGCTTGTGCATGAAAAATGAAAAAAAAATATAAAAAAAATAAATAAAGGCTCAAGTTATGAGTGAAAGTTTCGAAAACGTGACCGGATTGAGTAACCGGGGTGAGGTGCTTGGGTTGTCATCTCATCTCGCGTAAAAAGGTTCGAGTGCCAAGTCGATAACTTAATAACATTCCGCTAACAGAGCCCAATAATAAAGACTGTTTGAACTGAGTAACCGGGATAGGGTGCTTGGGTTGTCATCCTAGTTCGCGTAAAAAGGTTTGACCATGTCTAATTTATTTTTCTAAAATTTTAGTTAATTAATAATGCCTTGCAATTAATTGGATTCAAACTCAATTTAATGAAATTATCTAGTTCGCATATTTCAAATTTTATGACACTTGTCTTGTTGATTAAACTATATGTTCTGAGCATTTATTTAATTATTTTTTTGCCTATGTTGTTTACATTGAGTATGGATGCAGAAAAGAGGCTCGATTTTTAATAAATTGTAGAATTAATTCTAATGTTTGAAAGAACAACATGCTTGAGGGCAAGCATGAGATAACTAGGGGGGATTTGATAACATGATTATTTTGCATGATTTCTTGTGTTTAATTCGGTTTATTTATGAATTAATCCCTGCTAAATTAGTATTTTTATGATTTAATTCTTGTCAGGGATGCAATTAATCAAAAGCAAGCTGAAAAGGGCCAAATTGAGAGAAAATTATGGAAATGGGGCCAAATCAAAAAGATAGAGGAAGCCAAGGACACATCAAGCAATTTGACTTTGTAAAAAGCCAAGAATAGAAAATCCTATTTTTAGTTTATTTTATTTTTAATTAATTATTTTTATTTTTAATTAATTATTTTATATTAAATTAATTAAGCCTATTTTTAGTAAACCCCATGTATATAAATAGGGGTTATTTGTATTTGGAAAATCATCAATCAAATACTTATTTTCCTATTCCTATTTGGTGTTTTATTTCTCTCTTTTCCTATTTCAATTTTGAATAGGATTACTTCTTTTTCCTTCAAAGTTAACGTCAAACATACTGCCAATTTCCAATCCAATTGTTTGGTTTTCCAAAATTGAAGCAATTACTTTCCAAGCCCCTTTCCCTTTCCAAAATTCCATCACCCTTCACACCAAGCCAAAACACATTTCACAACTTGCAGGCATGAATAAATTCATGCCAGACTAAATTCTATCTTAGCCTTAGGCCGGTACTCTTTTTGGTCAAAAATCGTGAGATTTGTATTCGCGCAAATAATCCTTCCAATCGGTATTCACCTTTTTCCTAAGTATCGGGATAGATAAATCATCCCTTAAGGTTGAATTTGATTCCAAGTCAAAGTGCACGTTGGATTGGGGTCGTATTTGCCGACAGTTGGAGATTCGAGTCGACCGTGCTGTATTCGAGTTTCCGAGAACAAATCAAGGAAGAGGTGATCGAGTTTAAACGACCTACGCGGTTGAGGCTGTTGATTCGAGTTGGGTTCTTCAGAATGCAAGGCTACCGGAATCTTCAATCGGGAACACGTGTATCTCGATTAGGTAATCGGTACGGGTTGGTTTGCAGGTCGTACCGGAACCAGCTACGAAAGGAGGAATTGGTGGTTAAGACGTTCTTAATTGCTATAACCAGCTTATCGTTTAGAGGAGAAGATCAATTTTCGAGGATCGATTCTTGACTCAAAATTTACCGAGTCTAAGGCTAAGGCTTATTTACTTTGATTACAAACCCAAATTTAATTTTGAATTTGCTTTCTAATTCGTTTAATTATTCTGTTTCAATTAGTTAGTTTTTTAACATCTTAAACCCCCTGATTTATTTACTTTTTTTGACAGGTTCATTTGAAGTCGTGGGCACGACAACTGCCCAAACACAAATCTGGTCGAGAGAGAAACAATTTTGAGTAAACCCAGTCTCTGTGGGATCGACCCTACTCCTTATACTGCTTAAATTTGCAAACTAGGTGTAGGTTTATATTGGTGGAATCGACAGCCATCAGTTACAAAGCACATTTTATGGACAAAACTGCAAATTGTATATTCTTTTATTAGCATGCGATTTAATTTTTGTGAAGTAAGACTGGTTTAATGCAAATTAGCTAGGGATTAACACCATTGTTGGTGTCGGGTCCATTTTTGGTAAAATTAATGTTAAGAGGAAAATATTTTGATACCCATGTTAACAAATATACTTATGTGACATTTGATTTTCTTGATTGCTTGGCTGAAACGAATCTGTTTGTATACACAATAGATGAGTACTTGGCGATTGAAGTTAGTAGTGAAAAAGTGAAAGCAATGTGGGATAAGAGATTGTGAGTAAATATTTTGTGATATTTGTATTAAAGAGATATTGAAAGGCAATAGGCACTGGTACTCATTTCACAAAAGATGGATGGTTGAAAATAATGACCAACTTTGAGAAAGAAACGGGCAAGGATTTTTCACAAAGACAACTTAAAAATAGGTGGGGTGCCTTAAAAAAAGAATGGAAAGCTTGGAAAAAACTTAAAGGCGAAGATACTGGTCTAGGGTGGAATCCTATAAAAAGAACCGTTGATGCATCGGATGATTGGTGGGAGAGTAGGCTAAAGGTACATTAATAATTCTGAATATTTTTGTTTTTTTTCTTTTCTATGAGGTTATTGATAATTACTGTTATTAAACTATCATTTTATATGTAGGTTGTGCCTGAAGCTCAAAAATGTAAAACATCGGGCATTGATCTTGAATTAGAATGGAAGTTGGACCAAATGTTCATGGGGATAGTTGCAACAGGTGATAAAGCATGGGCACCTTCTTCTGGTACACTCCGTAGTGATTTTTTTGAGGATGTTAACAATGAAATACCTGAAGAGAATGAAGAAGTGAATGTGAGAAACGATGTTCGCATTTTAAATGATGTTCACATTTCAAATGATGTTCAAATTGATGGAAACGGGCAAAAAA
The DNA here is from genome assembly GCA_025698515.1 of Gossypium sturtianum. NCBI lineage: Eukaryota > Viridiplantae > Streptophyta > Magnoliopsida > Malvales > Malvaceae > Gossypium > Gossypium sturtianum. The sequence continues at coordinate 115,835,107 of CM046954.1, read as the reverse complement.
GAAAAAACCCTGAGATATCAAGTTCACATTTTAAAACTGGAAGAAAGAAATCCTCAAAGCAAATTGGAGGGGCTGCAAGATTGTCCAGTCAAATAGAAAAATCATGCAATGCAGCTGACAATATGAGTCAAGCCACATCTAGTTTGACTCCTATTATGGATCCATATGGTATTCCACAAGCAGTCAAAGTGCTCAACAGCATGTCGGAAGAAGTTCCAGAAGCTAGTCTGCTATACTTTTTCGCACTTAGATTATTGCTCAATAAGGACAAGCGAATTATGTTTTTATCAATTAATCCCAATATTAGAGCTTTGTGGCTTAAGACGGAAATGGAGGATAGTTGAAAATTTTCTGATCTTCTAGTGTTTAGAGATATCTATTATGTGACTAAAAAAAATGCTAAACTAGTTTTATCAATAGTTATTTATGTTTGGTTTTTGGATATTGAATTTATGTTTTATCAATGGTTGTTTATGTTTAGTTTTTGGATATTGAATTTATGTTCTACTTATTTATGTGTAATCTACTTTTATTAATAGTTGTTTATATTTGGTCTTTTGATATTGAATTTATGTTCTACTTATTTATACTAAATTAGTTTTATCAATAGTTGTTTATATATGATTTTGGATGTTCAGTTTTTTTCACAGGTGATGAGTATAGTTGAGAATTACAGCGGTGATGAAAGTGATGATGAACGGGAAAAGAAAGAGATTTTACAACGCGTGAAATGTTTTAACCGATTATTTGTTGTTGCATCTTCTTCCGTGCAATTATATCACGAGAAGTATATATTGAAGCAACCATGCATGAATTCAAAACAGTCAGGTGAGACATGGATCCGAGAGATCCTTGACGGTCACGAATCACGTTGTATGATTAATTTTAGGATGTCTAAAATGGTATTCATAAGTTTGTTGAGAGTTTTGGAGACAAGATACAACTTGCAAACTTCAAGAAACATATCTTCTAGTGAAATGTTGGGAATTTTTTTATACATCTTGGGCACCGGTGCAAAAGTTTCCCAATGTCGAGAAAGATTTCAAAGGTCTGGATCAACAATAAGTCGATACTTTGCAATTGTGCTTGAGAAAGTTTCAAGGATGGCCACTGATCTAATTGCACCCGAAGATCCTTTTTTTAGCTCAATACCCGAACAAATACGTAATGATTCTAGATATATGCCGCATTTTAAGGTTAAAATTTAATTTTATCTTATTATATTTTTAATATTTTTGGTCGACTAAAAATATGCACGAGACTAATATGATTATTTGTTCAGGATTGCATAGTTGCAATTGATGGTACTCATATTGCCGCTATTCTTCCACCAAATGAACAAATTCCCTATATTGGAAGAAAATGTATCCCTACTCAAAATATTATGGCAGTATGTGATTTTAATATGTGTTTCACCTTTGTCATGGCTGGATGGGAAGGATCGGCACATGACACTAGAATATTTCTTGATGCATTTCGAGATCCAAAATACAAATTTCCGCACCCACCAAATGGTTAGATATTTTATTTATATGTGATTTTAAAAAAAATAAAGTATAAGTTCTTTAATTGATAATTTTTATTAAAAAAATTATTGAACTAATTTTTTGTTATATTATGACATGTAGGAAAATATTATCTTGTTGATTCTGGATATCTTCAAATAAAAGGTTATCTTGGACTATATAGAGGTCAGCGATATCATTTACCTGACTTTCGTAGAGGTAGACCAGTATCTGGTAAAGAAGAGATATTCAATCATTCACATTCATCATTACGTAGTGTGATTGAACGAACTTTTGGTATTTTGAAAAAAAAAGGGTCATTTTAAGGGATATGCCAAGTTATAGTTTTGAAAAGCAAACGATGATCGTTGTTGCTACAATGACGATACACAATTTTATCCGAAAACATGTCGGTCGAAATGATGCAGATTTTATGGAATACGAAGATATTAACTGGGCATATGAGAATACTATTGATTCAGAAAATGCGCATGGTCGAGAAAGTTGTAACATCCTAGGAAGGGCCTATGCATTTTTCAGATCAATTGTATGAAATGACAAGTCTTAAGTATTATGAATAAATTTTTGATACTTTTGGAAACCTAGAAATGAATGAAAATGGAAATAGAAATGGACATTTTTGGAAACTTAGACATTTTTGGAAACCTAAACATTTTTGGAAATGATCCAAAAATGGAAACTTGAACATTTCGGGAAACTTGGATATATGAGAGAAATAAAGGAGTTTTATTCACATAAATATGTGAATAATAAGAGATAAATAAAGGAGTTTTATTCACATAAATATGTGAATAATAAGAGATAAATAAAGGAGTTTTATTCACATAAATATGTGAATAATAAGAGATAAATAAAGGAGTTTTATTCACATAAATATGTGAATAATAAGAGATAAATAAAGGATTATTTTCTAATGAGATAATTGAGGAGATAATTGATGGATTAAAGGCTTTTATCTTTTAAATAAAAGAGATAATATTATCAAAAGAGGAGTGGTGGCCAAGTAAAGGACTCCTAGGCTGATAACTTTGGCTATAAAAAGGAGGACAGGAGGGCTACTCATCAACATTTGCTCCTTCTTCCTCTCTCTGCCGAAATTCTCCTAGGCAAAACCCCTCTCTCGCGAATTTTCATTAAGCAAAAATCCTCTCTTTTTCTTCTATTTTCTTCTCCGTTCTCTTTGTTAAGTTTGAATCTTTGTGGATTCTAAGAAAGAGGGCAATCATCCACAACATCAAAGGGGATCTTTCGGAAATCTAAGGATCTAAGGTAAGAATTATAAATATAAATATGTGGTTAAAGATTGTGATTCACGTTTTCAAAGTTAGATCTAATCTAACACGAAGTTATAGGATTTCAACAGGCTTATAAAGGAATCCTCTTGATTTGGAATCCCATCATAAGGTAAGGGATATTCGGCCAAGGCATAATTTGTTTAAGTGTTTTCCATTATTTCAAAACCGAAAACTGACATGGTTACATACCTAGTATTAGCCGATTTCAAGGAAGAGGAATTCTAGCAACTGTTGGGACTTGATTAAATCAATTCGGCAACTAGGTAAGTAATTCTACTTCTAGTAGGATTTGGTTTTAAGACCAAATAGGTTTATTTATATGTTTTAATTAATGGCCGAATATAGGAGTGAAAGATCTAGATCGGTAGATCGCTCTACGGGAATTCACGGAAACTATTAAGCGAAAAAGGTGTGTACTCTTACTAACTTTCAATAAATTGCATGGCAATCATTAAATATATAAATATGTAACAGTATGTGAATGTGGCTAAGCACCACAAATATGGTAAGGAGTACCTGTGATTTCCTACTTTTGATAGGATTGTGAATGTGATATATTTTGAACATGTGATTAGTAACATGAATGAAAATTAAGTATGTGAAATATGTTATGAAATAATTGGGGCATTCGGGATATTTGTGGAGGAAGAAAGTGAAGGTGATGACTACGGTCTCACCAACGTAAAGTGGTGACTACGGTCACATAAAGTGAAAAGTGGTAACTTCGGTTACATCCAGTGAATACAGTGTCTAATGACACAACATAAGTGGGCGATGAGCACGTCGATCGCAATGATCGCCTTCGATGGTGTGTAGCGGATGGAGGGTCGACTTAGTAGTCCCCGCGGTACTGAGTTGGTACGGGTGGTGTGTAGCGGATGGACAAATAGGTTTGGATTTGGGTTGCATCATCCTTTATTTTGTATGAACATGATATTGATATGACTTGTATGCCCGATTTGTTGGAAATTAGTACTATGTACACATTGAGTCTGTTGACTCACCCCGTTGGGAATTATTTTTCAGTGATGAGCGGTAATGGACCGGGTCGGCGGGAGCTAAAGGTGGCCATGCATCGCTTGAAGAAATTATTTGGAATTTGGACTTTATGAAATTTTAGTACTTTAAACTTTATTTTGGGTTTGAATGATGTAATAAGGCCATAAGGCCCAATTGGATTTTCTTTATTTTACATTTATTTTTATTTGAATATGATACAAATTATGTCCGATTAAAGATAAGTAAATTTATTTCTTTTAAAATAATAAACCCAAAAATTATTTTGTCACCTTATTTAAGTTGGATTTCAGAATTTATTAAATAGGTTTCAAATTAAGCCCAACCCAAAACAATTTTTTTTTTTTTAAATTACACAAATTTTCTCTAAGTCATTTAAACATTGAAAACCGATTTATTCAAGGAACATACCAGATCCAGTTCGGGCTCGTGGGCGGGTGTGGGGTGTTTCGATTGGTATCGAGCCAGTTTTAAAACTCGGCTTTGTGGGCTCGTGCCCCAAAACGTTTTCAATTCGAGCCCAAATGAATTTCTTTGAAATAAGCAGGTTTTATGGCATGGCACCTAAGTCTCCGACCATGATCCACGTGTAAGTACCTTTAACCATCTGTGTGATTATGTGAATTATGAATTGTAAAAGGGTAGCAAAGGCATGGAACGTAGAATAGTGTGATAGGAACTTGAACCCTAGGATTAGACTACTCAAACACTTAAAACTCATAAGACTTAATGAACTTAACAAACCTATGACTAAGTTATTAAGCTAGGGTGTGGCAACCCCCATGACGCATGTCTCAGGATTGGATCAGGAAGAGCACGGTATTTAAGCGATCCCTAGTGACTCACCTCCTCTTCGCAGTATCCTACCAGTGCGTAGCTTCGGTTCGCCCTAACTCGTAAGGCTCGGTGGTGTGGCAACCTGCGTGCGCATGTCTAGAAAGGTCGGTGAGAGCTTGGTATTTAAGCGATCCGCGTGACTCACCTCCTCTTCATTCGAATCTCCGTCAGTGCGTAGCTTTGGTTCACCCCGACCAAGAGGGCTCGGTCATAGGCTAAACACAAAGAATAAAACCCGAAAGGGACTTAGCCGTTTTTCTTTTATAAAAAAATGTATAACCAAAATTTAGTTTTAAAACTCTTAGAAACTTATGAGAACTATTTTACAACATTTTCTTCAAAAAAAAAAAAATACCCTTGGTTTATAAAATGACCAAACCACCCATAGTTTTAACAAAATTTCATTACTTTATCAAATGTTCAAAAACCCTAATTTGTAAAATATCAAACTATCTTGATTTTGGAAAATTACAAAATTGCTCTAACTTACAAAATTACCAAAACGACACGATTTCCAAAATTTTTACAATATCATTGCTTTGAAAAGTGTAACTCTCAAAGGAACCCTCAATGTTTTACAATCTTGGAAAATATCCCTAACTTATTAAATTTTACAAATTTACCCTGATTTTTGGAAAAATTATCAAAAAGGCCCCTGAGATCAAATAAAATTACCGAAATACCCCTAGATTTCAAAATTCTTCCAAAATTTCCCCGGAACTTTAGAAGTACCAAAATACTTTCGTCAAAATCACCAGGGAACTTTTTATTTTTGAAAATTTACGAAAATACCCCTGTAGGATAAATTTACGAAAATGCCCTTGGGTAGTGGAAAAGCAAAATAACGAAAACAACAACAAGAATTACAACGTTTCTTTGAATGAACGAAAGTTCATATTTGTTGATGGATGAATGATTGAATGCAAGATTTGTATGCATGTATGAATACGAAAGAACCACTCTTAAACTCTTCTTCATAAGATATCATCATGGGTAATAAGTGAAACAAGAATACTAATACATAAAATTCCTTAATCGGATCTCGTCGATAATGAGCTCAAGAGGACGTGGTCGTCGTGGAAGAGGTAGAGGAAGGATGATGTTAGATCGGGACAAGGTTCTCGACAATGAGATACCACCACCACCACCATCACCCCAAATTTGTCAATGTTGAGCGCGAGAGGCTCGCACAGAGGAAGATGCCGTGTCGCAGTCGTGTCCGCGAGTTTTGGAATTGGTGGTGGTGTAGGAAACAATTCAGAAATCGTAAGTCTGTGCGTCGAGCGGCTCCGTGCTAATGGAGTGAAATGTTTAGAGGAGTATCGGAGTGGCACCCAGTGCTGGTGATCTTGGTTGGAAGCAACCGAGCGCATCATGGATGAGCTCGACTTGACCCCGAGGAGAAGTTGAAAGGGATGACGGCTTTATTGCGCGATGAAGCGTATCAATGGTGGTTAACCGTTCGGAGCGGTGCCACGGCGGAAGATCTCGACACAGGAATATGCTAAGGAAGCATTTCGGAAGAAGTATGTGGGAACAGGTATATAGATGAGCAAAGGAAGGCTTTTAGGGGTTGGTACAAGGAAGTAAGTCATCACACCGAATATGAAGCGGAATTCTTGAGGTTGAGCCGATATGCCCGAGGAGTAGTGGCGATCGAGCATGAACGCTGTGTTCGTTTTGAGGACGGACTTAGGGACGATTTGAGACTTTTTGATAGCACCGCATCGGGAGCGGAATTTCTCGCCTTGGTGGAAAAGGCTAAAGTGGGTGAGGGAATTAAGGACGCCACCAAGCGGTGTGGATGAAATAAGCCCAAAAGAGGTTTTGGGCCATCCGGAAAAGGCCACAAGAGGCCTAGAGTTGACAGCCACAAAGTCAACAGTACGAGTGCTGGTGGCAATTTCGCCCTTGTGAACATTGTGGAAGGAAGCACGGGGAGAGTGTTGGAAAAAGGCGGGACGATGTCTCAAGTGTGGGTCCAAGGACCATATGATTAAGGATTGCCCCAAGCTATTAGATGAGAGCCAACCAGACTCGGAATGCTAACCAGTGGTAGAGAGGCGCATGCTGACCTCAAAGAGGTCGTGGCGTGGCCAACAGAGGTAGTGGCAGAGGCCGTGGAGCTCGGGGTCGAGGTGCGCTAACGCCAAGCAAGGCAACCGGGTTTGGTTTACGCGGTTCGCCGGAGGGAAGAGGGAGACGCGCGGATGTTATAACCAGACGTTCTTTATTCATGACAAACCCTATTTTGCTCTTATTGATGTGGGCTCAACTCATTCCTATGTTGCATGTAGTGTGGTTGAAACACTAGGCCTAGACTCGAACTTTCTCGATAGGCGGATAAGCGTAGTAAGCCCTTTAGGCCAAGCGGTGAGGATAGATAGGATCTTTCGGAATGTACCCCTAGAGATTCAGGGAGCGAACTTTCTGGGCCGACTTAATGGAATTACCCTTCGGAGAGTTTGAGCTTATACTTGGAATGGATTGGCTAGTAGAGCATCGAGCCGTGTTGGATTGTGCGGCTAAACGTATGGAACTAAGAACCCGGAAGATGAGGTAGTAGTGATGATCGGAGAAAGGAGGAACTACTTGTCTAACGTAGTTTTTGATGAAGGCCGAGAAAATAGTTAAGAAAGGATGTAAGGCATTCTTAGCCTTCGTGAGTGCGTTAAGAGGAGAAGAGGAAGGTGTTAAGGGAGTTAGAACAGTAAGGGATTTTGAGGATGTATTTAGGAGGAGTTGTCGGAATACCCTAGATAGAGAAGTGGAATTTGGAATAGATTTGCTACCAGAGCAGCTCTCCGTGTCAATCGCTCCCCACCGAATGGCACCAAAGGAGTTAGTGGAGCTCAAGGCTCAAATCCAAGAGTTGTTGGATCGTGGGTTCATTCGACCCGGTGTGTGTCTCAAGGGGGGAGCATGGGTTCTCTTTGTGAAGAAGAAGGATGGAACTATGCGGATGTGTATAGATTATCGTCAGTTGAACAACCCGACCATCAAGAACAAGTATCCTTTGCCAAGGATAGATGACTTGTTCGACCAACCGAAAAAGAGCGCGATTGTGTTCTCAAAGATCGACTTAAGGTCGGGGTATCATCAATCGAAAGTGAAGGAGGTCGATATTCATAAGACCGCTTTTAGGACAAGGTACACGGTCATTTTGAATTTGTGGTGATGCCGTTTGGGTTGTTTAACACCACCGCGCGTTCATGGATATGATGAATAGGGTTTTCCAACCCTACTTGGATAGATTCGTCGTGGTGTTCATCGACGACATTTTGGTGTATTCCAAGACGGAGGAGGAGCACGATGAGCATCTCCGAGTTGTGTTAGAAGTGTTAAGGGAAAAGAAGCTTTATGCCAAATTCAGCAAGTGCGAATTTTGGCTCAAGGAAGTGGCGTTCCTAGGACATGTGGTATCATGAGAAGGAATAAGAGTGGATCCTAGGAAGATCAAGCAGTGTTGGATTGGAAATCACCTAGGTCGATGGTTGAAATCGAAGTTTCTTAGGCTTGGCGAGCTATTACGAAGGTTCGTGGAAGGATTCTCGTCAATAGCCGCACCTTTGACAAAGTTACTAAGGAAGGAAGTACCGTTTGTGTGGACGGATAAGCAACAGGAGAGCTTTGAAAAGCTTAAAAGGTCTTGTGAAGCTCGGTGTTAATTCAGTGAGGGCGGTAAGGACTTCAGTAGTATATTGTGATGCTTCGCACACGAGGTTAGAGGTGTGCTAATGCAAGAAGGAAAGGTAGTCGCTTATGCATCTCGGCGATTAAGGCCGCATGAGGTGAACTACCCAACTCATGACTTGGAACTCGCGGCGGTGGTTTTCGCCCTCAAAGTTTGGAGGCACTACCTTTATGGAGAAAGGTCATGTAATTTACACGGACCACAAAAGCCTTAAGTATTTGTTGACTCGGAAGGAGTTGAACTTGAGGCAATGAAGGTGAGTGGAGTTATTAAAAGATTATGACTATTCGATAGAATACCATCCGGCAAGGCGAATGTGGTAGCCGACGCCTAAGTAGGAAGGTTGTGTCGGATTTAAGGGCTTTGTTCGCTCACTTAAGTTTGTATGAAGACGGAAGCTTTGTTGGCGAGTTACAAGTCAAGCCAACTGGTGAAGGAGGTGAAAGAGGGACAGGTTGGCGGATAAGGACTTAAGTACTAAGTTACGACAAGTACGGCAAGGAGGATTAAAGGATTATGGCGTCAATGATGAAGGAGTCTTGTGCTACAAGGAAAAGGTTTGTATGCCGGGGATAAGGAGTTGAGACAAAGGATTCTTGGGAAGCGCATGGTAGTTCTTATGCTATGCATCCCGGAGGCATCAAGTCAGTATAGAGATCTAAGGGAACAATTTTGGTGGTCGACACAAACGAGAGGTGATTGAATTTGTGGGGAAATGTTTGACATGTCGCAAGTAAAGGTGAACACCAAGTCCCATCAAGATTGCTTCAACCAATTGAGATTCCCAATGGAAGTGGGAAAGAATTACCATGGACTTAGTTAGTGGGCTTCCCCTTACGCCCACTAAGAAGGACTCGGTATGGGTGATAGTGGACCGTTTGACCAAGTCCGCACATTTTATCCCTGTGAGGATCGACTATTCCCTTCAAAAGTTAGCCAAGTTATATGTGGCGGAGATCGTGAGGCTACACGGGTACCGATGTCGATCATCTCGATAGAGACCCAAGGTTTACGTCTCGATTTTGGAAAGCACTTCATCAAGCATTAGGCACTAAGCTAGACTTCACTACGACTTTTCATCCACAATCGCAGGCGCACCGAGCGGGTTATACAAGTGTTGGAAGATATGCTAAGAGGTCGTGTGTGATGGATTTCCGAGGAAGTTGGGAAGATTACTTGCCTCTAGCCGGGAGTTCGCCTACAACAACGACTATCAGCAAGCATTCGGATGGCACCATACGAAGCATTGTATGGAAGGAAATGTAGAACACCAACTTGTTGGACCCGAAGTTAGAGAACGTTGCGTTTTGGGTCCGAGTTAGTGGTGGGGCGAGGAGAAGGTGGAATTAATTCGGGCACGGTTGAAAGAAGCTTCGATAGACATAAGTCGTCGACTTGAGACCTTAAGAGGAAAGAAATTGAGTTTGAAGTAGGAGACCAAGTGTTTCTAAAGGTCTCACCTTGGAAGAAGGTTATGCGGTTGGTCGCAAAGGGAAGCTAAGCCCAAGGTTTATAGGGCCCTATCAAATCTTGAAGCGCGAGTTGGGCGGTGGCATACCAATTGGAGTTGCCACCGAGTTGCATCAAATGCACGACGTATTTCATGTGTCCATGCTACGTCGCTATCGATCGGATCCGTCTCATGTGGTACTGTTGAAGAAGTGGAGTTAAGGCCGATCTATCCTACGAGGAGGAGCCGATTCGAGATCTTGAACGTGGACGTGAAAGCACTACGAAAGAAGTCGGTGCCTTTAGTCAAGGTGTTATGGCGCAATCATGGATCGGAAGAAGCTTCGTGGGAGCCAGAAGAGACAATGCGACAACAATACCCTCAACTGTTTAGTTAGGAAATTTCGAGGACGAAATTTTATTTAAGGGGGTAGAACTGTAACATCCTAGGAAGGGCCTATGCATTTTTTGAGATCAATTGTATGAAATGACAAGTCTTAAGTATTATGAATAAATTTTTGATACTTTTGGAAACCTAGAAATGAATGAAAATGGAAATAGAAATGGACATTTTTGGAAACTTAGACATTTTTGGAAACCTAAACATTTTTGGAAATGATCCAAAAATGGAAACTTGAACATTTCGGGAAACTTGGATATATGAGAGAAATAAAGGAGTTTTATTCACATAAATATGTGAATAATAAGAGATAAATAAAGGAGTTTTATTCACATAAATATGTGAATAATAAGAGATAAATAAAGGAGTTTTATTCACATAAATATGTGAATAATAAGAGATAAATAAAGGATTATTTTCTAATGAGATAATTGAGGAGATAATTGATGGATTAAAGGCTTTTATCTTTTAAATAAAAGAGATAATATTATCAAAAAGAGGAGTTGTGGCCAAGTAAAGGACTCCTAGGCTGATAACTTTGGCTATAAAAGGAGGACAGGAGGGCTACTCATCAACATTTGCTCCTTCTTCCTCTCTGTAGAAATTCTCCTAGGCAAACCCCCTCTCGCCGAATTTTCATTAAGCAAAAATCCCTCTCTTTTTCTTCTATTTTCTTCTCCGTTCTACTGTTAAGCTGAATCTTTGTGGATTCTAAGAAAGAGGGCAATCATCCACAACATCAAAAGGGGATCTTTCGGGAAATCTAAGGATCTAAGGTAAGAATTATAAATATAAATATGTGGTTAAAGATTGTGATTCACGTTTTCAAAGTTAGATCTAATCTAACACGAAGTTATAGGATTTCAACAGCTTATAAAGGAATCCTCTTGATTTGGAATCCCATCATAAGGTAAGGGATATTCGGCCAAGGCATAATTTGTTTAAGTGTTTTCCATTATTTCAAAACCGAAAATCGACATGGTTACATACCTAGTATTAGCCGATTTCAAGGAAGAGGAATTCTAGCAACTGTTGGGACTTGATTAAATCAATTCGGCAACTAGGTAAGTAATTCTACTTCTAGTAGGATTTGGTTTTAAGACCAAATAGGTTTATTTATATGTTTTAATTAATGGCCGAATATAGGAGTGAAAGATCTAGATCGGTAGATCGCTCTACGGAATTCACGGAAACTATTAGCGAAAAAGGTGTGTACTCTTACTAACTTTCAATAAATTGCATGGCAATCATTAAATATATAAATATGTAACAAGTATGTGAATGTGGCTAAGCACCACAAATATGGTAAGGAGTACCAGTGCACGTTTCCTACTTTTGATAGGATTGTGAATGTGATATATTTTGAACATGTGATTAGTAACATGAATGAAAATTAAGTATGTGAAATATGTTATGAAATAATTGGGGCATTCGGGATATTTGTGGAGGAAGAAAGTGAAGGTGATGACTACGGTCTCACCAACGTAAAGTGGTGACTACGGTCACATAAAGTGAAAAGTGGTAACCGGTTACATCCAGTGAATACTGATGTCTAATGACACAACATAAGTGGGCGATGAGCACGCGTCAGCTGCGATCGCTTCGATGGTGTGTAGCGGATGGAGGGTCGACTTAGTAGTCCCCGCGGTGTACAAAGTTGAGTACGGGTGGTGTGTAGCGGATGGACAAATAGGTTTGGATTTGGGTTGCATCATCCTTTATTTTGTATGAACATGATATTGATATGACTTGTATGCACGATTTGTTGGAAATTAGTACTATGTACACATTGAGTCTGTTGACTCACCCCGTTGGGGAATTATTTTTCAGGTGATGAGCGGTAATGGACCGGGTGGCAGGAGCTAAAGGTGGCCATGCATCGCTTGAAGAAATTATTTGGAATTTGGACTTTATGAAATTTTAGTACTTTAAACTTTATTTTGGGTTTGAATGATGTAATAAGGCCATAAGGCTCAATTGGATTTTCTTTATTTCTGTTTATTTTTATTTGAATATGATACAAATTATGTCTGATTAAAGATAAGTAAATTTATTTCTTTTAAAATAATAAACCCAAAAATTATTTTGTCACCTTATTTAAGTTGGATTTCCAGAATTTATTAAATAGGTTTCAAATTAAGCCCAACCCAAAACAATTTTTTTTTTTAAATTACACAAATTTTCTCTAAGTCATTTAAACATTGAAAACCGATTTATTCAAGGAACATACCAGATCCGGTTCAGGCTCGTGGGCCGGGTGTGGGGTGTTTCAAAAGTGATGATGATGACGACGACGATGATGGTGGTGATGATGACGGTGAGTCAAGCAATTCAAGTGGTTTTGAAATGGAATTAACAAGAGATGCTATAGCTTCTAGTTTAATGAATTCACTTTAAATTATAAATGCTATTGTAAAATTTTTAGTATTTATATTTGGTATATAAATATTATCCCTTTTTGAAACTTTAATCCAAATATATGTAATATTTTAATTTGTTACGTTTATGTTTTCTATGTTAAGTTAATATCTAATATGAGTTTTACAAATGTGTTAAAAGCATTAAAAATAAAAAAAATAATTTTAAAATAATACAATTGTGTCAATATCTAATTACAAATATTTAATTATTATATTTAAATATTTAAATATAGTTTATACATTTTAATTAAATTTAATAAATAATTAATATTAATTACTTAGAAATATTTAAAATTAATATTATTTATTAAAATATTAACAATAAATTATAATAAATTATTTTTTATATTTTTGCTAAAATATCATAATATTAACAAATTTGAACATTATTTAAATACATATTTGTTACTTTATAATATCATGTCTAAAATAGACATTTTACTTCTCAAAAGCATTTTTTGACAGCAATACCAAACACTTAAATTTTTCAAAAGCACTTCTTAAAAGCACTTCTCCACAGCACTTCTCAAAAGCACTTCTCAAAAGCATTGCCAAACTGGCCCTAAGTTTCATTATTCCTTTTTTAATTCCGTTAAAAGATTGTATTAATTATTTATGAACCGTGGCATTGGACTTAGGATTTAGTTTTGAATTTTTATTTTGCACGACATTCAATTATAAATTTAAGTTAGGTTATTAGGTAATTATTATCTGATAAACCTCAATTTTACTAAAAATAAAGGTAAATATCATCTTTTTCGTTGCTAGGTAACTAAATAAAACTTGAAGTTAATTAAAACAAGTAATCAAATTAAGTCTTCAAAACAAAATTAAACAAACGTTTTAAAAGGATCGTTTTTCAAAAACTCCATTAACTTATCAGGCCGCTTCGGTGGCTATGTAATCTTTTAAATTTGAGTCTAACGTCTAGGCCGGGTTGAGAGGTTACAAAAAGTATATTTATTTAATTAAAAAAACTTGGATTTTAATTATTTTTAATTTTTTAATTATATTCAATGATTTTAAAGATTTATGATTTAATTAATTAATAATATAATATGTCATTTTTAAGTAGAACTTTTAAAAGATATGGCCAAATCAATTGATTTCACATAAATATACTATCATATTAATTAATATTAGTTTTATGGTTATCACATAATAATATTAATAAATTATTATTCTAATGTCAATTTAGTAATATAATTAATAATTCAATAATATTGTAAATTAACCTTTTCACTGTTCAAATTTTATTTTTTCTTAACATTCAATAAGTTGACCATAATAATTTTGAAATAATATATGATTAATATAAATATATTATAAAAATGTATTATTTATAAAATTTTATATATGACTTATTTTATAAATAATTAAAAATTATTATTTAAAAAAAGGTAATTTTATGGTTAAGGAAACATATTAATTTAAATATAAAATAATTCAATATAGAATTTCACCTATTTACTATTATATAATTCATTTAATAAAAATCAATCAGAATTCTTATAAGTATGATAAATCTTTTTATTAAGTAAAATTTTTAACCTATTACTTTAGTAAAATTAGAACTTTTATTTATAAATATGATAAATTTAATAAAAATAATAATGAATAACAAAGACTTTATTAGTTCAAAAGTTTCTATAAACTCATACTTTTATATATTTCTAAGGGTGTGTTTGATAAATCATTGAAAATTTTCGTTTCATTGGAAATGAAACGAAAATTTTCAACATTTAATATTTTAAATATGTTTGATAATCATTTTAATTTTTTTACTTAATATAAAATTTACAACAAATAAGTGTTGAATAAGATAAGTAGGTAGTGAGCTACTTATCACTTAATGTAGAAATATTAAGTTGATTTCTTTTATTAAAAATTGAAATAAAATATTTTTTAGAAAAATGAGATATTCAAATTAACATATTTATCTTTCATCCAAAACTATCTAAAACAATATAAAATACTATATTAATAAGATTAAAATTAAAAATAATTAATCTTTTAAAAATCAATATTTACTTTTATTAAACAACATAATTATATTCAATCCTTATATTTACTAATTTACCAAAAAAATTTACGGATATAAATTCAACATTTATAGAATTTAGTAATAAAGATTTAGTACTTTAATTTTTAACACTTAAATTTTTAGTTTATCAAACACACCCAACTTCAAATGTCACATGTTTTGCATGTGATTTCACGTGTTTAATATTTAATTAGTTTTTTAATATTTTTTATTTTTAATTTCAGTAGTTAGCATAAAATAATAATTCTTATCTGAATTATTAAATATGATTAAAATATATTAACTTATCAAATTAAATATTATAATAAAAAAATTAAAATAATAATTAAAGCATTTTTAACATATTCAACATATGTAATTAATGCAAAATAAAATTATTCAAAATAATAATTAATTAAAATCATTAAATTGAATATTAATTAAATGATAATTAATATCCTTAAAATTCTATTTAAGTAAGAACTCTATTTTACATCAATAAAATTATAACAACTTGTTAAAATAAAATTAGAAAAACTTTTGTTTAGGTCAAATTTTTAACCAATAATTGTAAATTATAAATAATTATCACACAACTTTTTTTCCTATATTTTATGCTTAAAGTTCTATCCAAATAATAACTCTATTTTAAAATTAGTAAAAAAATTTAACTAATAATTATAATTTGTTTTCCAAACTCATATTTTTCTATAAATTATATACAAATTTTAGTGATTATTGTAATTTGTTATTAATGATTATTTTCTATTTTTATCTTCTACCTTTTTTTTTTTTACTATCACAAATGGGTTATTTTTGTATAGATATTAAGTTTAACATTGTTATAGGGCTAGCCAATTTTCGTTCATGGATCGACTTGCTATCCGGTTAGGACCGACCCGACTCTTCTTACTTCAATAAGTATAGAGCTCATTATCATGTAGTTCACTTGCATGGTTCGCCTATGCACTTCGCCACCGTGCAAGTGAAGTCATATTCGGAGGACACGTGTTAATCCTAAGAGAAAGTACGTGATAACATGATTATTTTGCATGATTTCTTGTGTATAATTTGGTTTATTTCTAAATTAGTCCCTACTAAATTAGTATTTTTATGATTTAATTCTTGTAGGGGATGCAATTGATCGACAACATGCTAAAAGGGCCAAATTGAAAGAAAATCATGGAAATGGGGCCAAATAAAAAAGATGGAGGAAGCTAAGGACTCATCAAACAATTTGACTTTCTAAAAAGCCAAATATGGAAAATCCTATTTTTAGTTTATTTTATTTTTATTTATTTTTATTTTTAATTATTTAGGATTTTATATTTAATTAATTAAGCCTATTTTTAGTAAACCCCATGTATATAAATAGGGGTTATTTGTATTTGGATAATCATCAATCAAATATCTCCTTTCCTATTCCTATTTGGAGTTTTATTTCTCTTTGTCTTTTCCTATTTCAACTTAGAATGGGATTTCTTTTATTTTTCCTTCAAGCCAACGTCAAACATTATGCCAATTTCCAATCCAATTGTTGGTTTTTCCAAAATTGGTGCAATTGCCTTCCAAGCCCCTTTCCCTTTCCAAAATTCCATCACCCTTCACACCAAGTCAAAACACATTCCACAACTTGCAAGCATGAGTGAAATCATGCGACACTAAATTTTATCTTAGCCTTAGGCCGGTACTCTGTTCGATTGGGAATCGTGAGATTCGTATCCGCGCAAATAATTCTTCCAATCGGTATTCACCTTTTTCCTAAGTATCGGGATAGATAAATCATCCCTTAAGGTTGAATTTGATTCCAAGTCAAATTGCACGTTGGATTGGGGTCGTATTTGCCGACAGTTGGAGATTCGAGTCGGTCGTGCTGTATTCGAGTTTCCAAGAACAAATCAAGGAAGAGTTGATCGGGTTTAAACGACCCACGCGGTTGAGGTCGTTGATTCGAGTTGGGTTCTTCAGGACGCAAGGCTACCGGAATCTTCAATCGGGAACACGTGTATCTCGGTTAGATAATCGGTAAGGGTTTGTTTGTAGGTCGTACCGGAACCAGCTACGAAAGGAGGAATTGGCGGTTAGGACGTTCTTAATCGCTATAACCAGCTTATCGTTTAGAGGAGAAGATCAATTTTCGAGGATCGATTCTTGACTCGAAATTTACCGAGTCTAAGGCTAAGGCTTATTTACTCTGATTATAAATCCAAGTTTAATTTTTATTTGATTTCTAATTCGTTTAATTATTCTGTTTCAATTATTTAGTTTTTTTTTACATCTTAAACCACCCCTGATTTACTTATTTTCTTTTTTTTGAGTTTGCTTGAAGTCGTGGGCACGACAAGCTAACCGCCTGCACAAAATTCAGTCGAGAGAGAAACAATTTTGAGTAAACCGGTCTACGTGGGATCGACCCTACTCCCTATACTGCTTAAATTTGCAACTAGGTGTAGGTTTATATTAGTGGAATCGACAGCCATCAGTTTTGGCGCCGTTGCCGGGGACTGGAAACACTTACAATTGTTTAAATCGTCTTCATAACCAGATCTTCATCAGAAGATCTCGAATACGACCCAGAGATCGAGAAATCAACGCGAGCACGACAAAAGGAGACAGAAGCTCTTAAACGCGCAAGTAAAGCAGAAGCTGAACTAGGACAAGGGATCCTAGAATCCGACGTCGAAAAGTTGAGCGAAGCAATTCGTACAGAGGCAATTCAACGTGGGAAACAAGTCAAAGTGGTTGAACCTGAGACCGAACCACTTTTTGAAACAAAAGAAGCAAAAGACAACTTTGGTGAACCAGAAAGGATGGCAAACCGAACCATTCGTCAACTAGCCTCTGCTCCCAACGAGCAAACACCGTTATGCATCAACTATCCAACCGTAGGAACCCCTTTCGAGTTAAAGTCGAGCTTGATTCACCTTTTGCCCACTTTTTGAGGCTTGAAGAATGAAAATCCACACACCCACTTGAGAGAATTCCACATGGTCTGCTCAAGCATGAAACCTCAGGGAGTATCCGAAGATGAAATCAAACTTCGGGCCTTTCCTTTTTCTTTAGTTGATACGGCAAAAGAATGGTTATTTTACTTACCCCCCGGTTCTATCACAATGTGGGATGACTTATCTCGTGTATTTCTTGACAGATTCTTTCCAGCATCACGAGCAGCTGAACTTCGGAGGGACGTAGTGGGAATTCGCCAAATGGAGAGTGAATCGCTCTACGACTATTGGGAGCGGTACAAAAAACTGTGCGCAAGTTGTCCTCAACACGGGTTGACCGAATAATCACTTTTTTAATATTTCTACGAGGGTTTGCTCCCTATGGAAATGAAGATGACCGATGTTGCTAGTGGAGAGGCGCTTGTCAATATGACTCATCAAAGGGCAAGAGAACTGATATCCACCATGGCGGCAAATTCTCAAAAGTATCAGTCGAATTCGGAACCCACAAGACGGGTTCATGGGGTAAACGTTTCAACTTTAAAAGATAAATTGGATAAGCTTACCAATGTTGTTCAATCTTTGCTTACAAAGAAGAAGAATTTGACCCAACTGTGTGGAATTTGTTCTACATCCGAACATCCGACGGATTCGTGCCCAATCCTTAACGATAATTTAATGGCACATGTTGATACTGTCGGAGGTTTTCCGGGACCTCCACAAAGACGCTATGATCCTTTCTCCAACACCTACAATCCCGAGTGGAAGGATCATCCCAACTTGAGTTACGGAGCTAATCTCCGATATAATTAATCGTACCAACCGAGACCTCTGCAACCACCACAACAGCAACCCAAGCCGAGCACATCTTTAGAAGCTATTGTGGAAAGACTTGCTGCCGATGCTGCAAAATATCAACAGAGGACAGATGCATCAATACAAGAACTAACTAATCAAGTTAGTAAACTCTCGATGTCAGTTAATCGCTTGGAGTCTCAAGGTAAATTACCTTCCCAGACAGAGCCGAATCCTCGACAAAATGCAAGTGCAATAACTCTTCGTAGCAGAAAGGTTCTGGAAACGGTGCCAGCCAAAAATCGTGGGCAAGACAAGGAACGAGAAAAGCAAATGATGGATCCAACAGCTAGGCTGGAATCAGGAATTCAGAAACTAGTTGTGATGCCACCTCCTTTTCCAGGGAGGCTTGCAAAAGATAAAAAAGAGAAGGAGGAAAAATAAATCCTCAAGACATTCAGGAAGGTGGAGGTAAATATCCCTTTACTCGACGCTATCAAACAAATCCCTCGTTATGTGAAATTCCTCAAATAATTGTGTTCTAGCAAGAGAAGGTTGATAGGTAACGAAAGAGTACATGTAGGAGAAAATGTCTCCGCAGTTCTGCAAAAGAAAGTTCCTCCTAAATATAAGGACCAAGGTATGTTTGCTATTTCTTGTGAGATAGGTAATGTAGGCATTAAGAAAGCCATGTGTGATTTAGGGGCTTCAATTAATGTTATGCCTTATTCTACTTATAAGTTGATTAACGCGGGTCCTTTGAAAGAAACAGGAGTAATAATCCAGTTGGCGGACAGGTCAGTCGTCTATCCCGAGGGACTGCTTGAAGACGTCCTTGTTAAAATTAACGAATTAGTTTTCCCCGCAGATTTCTACATTATCAACATGGAAGATGATAACTCAGCTAATTCGTTTGACATTTTACTTGGAAGGCAGTTTCTAAGTACCGCAAGCGCAAAGATCGATGTTTAGAGCGAAACACTGACAATGGAGTTTGATGGCGAAATCGTGAAATTCAACGTCTACGAAGCCATGAGTCATCCTAACTCACTATTAAATATTTCTAGCATTGATATTTTAGATTGCTTAACTCAATCTTATTCCGAATATCATGACTTTGATGAGTTGAAAACTGTCCTTTACAGAAGCATTGACATGGATGCTCTACATCATCTCGAGGAATTAGAAATCATAGAAGATCCGTTGAGAGAAATTGTCAAACACTTGGAAACGCAGCCATCGTTGATGAACCGAGGTAACCAATTTGAACTATTACCATCCCAAACTAAAATGTTGCCTTCGGTTTTGCAGCCACCAACCTTGGAGCTTAAAACATTACCGGACCACCTTAAGTTCTTTTTGGGAGAAAAAGACACCTTACCGGTGATATTGTCAAAGAAACTAACCAAAGACGAGGAGGAAAGATTAGTTCGAGTTCTGAGAAATTATAAGGAAGCCATAGGTTGGACGATAGCCGACATAAAAGGGCTAAGTCCATCAACATGTATGCACAAAATTTCCATCGAAGATAACACGAAACCAAAGAGAGATGCTCAAAGGCGCCTTAATCCGCCAATGATGGAGGTAGTAAAGAAGGAGATCCAGAAACTATTAGATGCTGGAATGATATACCTGATTTCCGACAGTGATTGGGTTAGCCCGGTTCATGTCGTGCCCAAGAAAACTGGCGTGACAGTGGTGAAAAACTCGTCAGGAGAGCTGGTCCCTACACGAGTCCAGAATGGATGAGGGTTTGCATCGATTACAGGAAATTGAATGCAGCTACCTGGAAAGACCATTTTTCACTTCCCTTCATCGATCAGATGCT
Source organism: Gossypium sturtianum (assembly GCA_025698515.1). Lineage (NCBI taxonomy): Eukaryota > Viridiplantae > Streptophyta > Magnoliopsida > Malvales > Malvaceae > Gossypium > Gossypium sturtianum. The sequence continues at coordinate 115,814,878 of CM046954.1, read as the reverse complement.
CGAACGATTAGCTGGTAAGACTCATTATTGTTGTCTCGATGGATATTAATGATTTTTCCAAATTCCAGTGGCTCCGGAGGATCAAGACAAAATGACTTTCACGTGCCCCTTCGGAACGTTTGCGTATAGACGAATGCCATTTGGACTCTGCAATGCTCCGACCACTTTTCAAAGATGCATGGTGAGCATATTCTCCGATTATGTCGAGAAAATCATCGAAGTCTTTATGGATGACTTCACGGTATACGGTAACTCTTTTAACGAATGTCTCGATAATCTTGCAAAAATATTACAAAGATGCCTAGAATTTAATCTTGTTTTAAATTATGAGAAATGCCATTTCATGGTTGACAAAGGGTTAATTTTAGGTCATATAGTTTCATCGGAAGGAATTTTGGTCGATAAGGCAAAAACGGATATTATTAACTCATTACCTTACCCCACATCTGTGAGGGAGGTTCGTTCATTTCTTGGCCATGCAGGATTTTACAGACGATTCATGAAAGATTTCTCGAAAATCGCGTGACCACTTTGCAGTTTATTACAAAAGGATAAAGAATTTGAGTTTGACCAGACTTGTAAAGACGCATTCGACGTGCTGAAGCAGAAATTGGTCTCCGCTCCCATAGTGCAGCCACCAAATTAGGACTTCCCGTTTGAAATTATGTGTGATGCCAGTGACCAAAGTGTGGGAGTTGTTCTTGGCCAAAGAATAGGGAAAGAGCCTCATGTTATCTACTATGCTTCGAAAACTTTGGATGCTGCGCAAAGCAATTACACAACCACCGAGAAAGAATTATTAGCTGTTGTGTTTGCTTTAGATAAATTTAGATCTTACCTATTGGGAACTAAAGTAATTATCTTTTCTGATCATGCAGCTTTAAAGTACTTGATAGGGAAGAAGGAGGCAAAACCCCGACTGATCAGGTGGATTCTGCTCCTACAAGAGTTTGACTTTGAAATACGAGATAAAAAGGGATGCGAAAACCTAGTAGCTGACCATTTGAGTCGACATCGATTCGAAGAGAGCGACACACCATTGAAGGACAACTTTCTAGATGAAAACATGTTTGCAGCAAATGCGGTTCATCCTTGGTACGTAGACATAGTAAATTACCTCGTTACAGGTACTATTCTTTCAGAATTACCAAGGTCTAAAAGAGATAAGATAAAAAAGGATGCGCGGTATTACATTTGGGACGATCCTTACCTTTGGAAACATTGCTCAGACCAGGTAATTCGACGGTGTGTAGCTGAAACAGAGGTACAGTCTATCTTAACTTTTTGTCATTCTTATGCATGTGGATGACACTTTGGACTTAAACGCATCGCACACAAAATTCTCGAATGTGGACTATTTTGGCCAAACATATTCCGTGATGCCTTTTTATTCTGCAAAACATGTGAAAATTGCCAAAGAGTTGGCAACCTTAGTCGTCGAAATGAGATGCCCCTTACTCCTATTCATATTTGTGAAATTTTCAATGTGTGGGGCATCGACTTTATGGGTCCCTTCGTTTCTTCTTTCGGTAATTTTTATATACTCTTAGTTGTTGATTATGTCTCTAAGTGGATAGAGGCGAAGGCCACTCGCAATGGTAATGCTAAGACCGTAGTTGACTTTCTTAAAAGTTTAATTTTTTCCAAGTATGACACTCCACGAGCAATAATCAATGACAGGGGAACTCATTTCTGCAATAAACTTGTAATTGCACTGATGGAGAAATATGGGGTGACGCAACGAATTGCCACTGCTTACCATCCACAAACAAACGGGCAAGCTGAAGTGTCGAATCGAGAGATCAAGTCTATTCTGGAAAAGACGGTTAAACCTAACAGAAAGGATTGGAGTTTAAGACTAAATGACGCACTTTGGGCTTATAAGACAGCTTACAAGGGACCAATAGGCATGTCACCTTACCGACTCGTTTTCGGTAAACCGTGTCATCTTCCAGTTGAGCTAGAGCACAAGGCTTTTTGGGCAGTTAAGCAGTGTAATATGGAAATGGAGTCTGTAGGAAAATCTCAGAAATTGGACATCTAGGAACTCGAGGAAATTAGAAACGATGAATATGAAAATGCTCGAGTTTATAAAGAAAAGACGAAGGCGTTTCATGAAAAATTCATCACTAGGAAGCAGTTTTCAATAGGACAAAAAGTTTTTCTATACGACTCCACCTTAAAAATTTTCGCTGGTAAGCTTCGATCCAAATGGATAGGACCATTTACTATTAATAATTTGTTTTTGAATGGTGCAGTGGAAATTCAAAGTGAAGAAACACGAAAGTGCTTTAAGGTGAATGGGCAACGACTAAAACCTTTTTTCGAGAATTTTCAAACACACACAGTTGAGGAGATTGTTCTCGACGAGCCCAAAATTTGAATAACAGGTCGTCGAGCTAACGACGTTAAACAAATGCGCTTTTTGGGAGGCAACACAAATTTCTTCTCATTTATTTAATTTTAAATTTCTAGTAAATTTAGGGTGTAAATAAATAATTTTTTACTTAGTTCAATTAGTTTGATGTTTTCAGAAAAATAATGGAGAGCATGAATTTTTCCCAAGAGTCGGATAACAGTGGTGGCACGGGCACGACATGCTAATAAGGTGACAAGTATTTACCAAAATAAAAAAAACCCTCAACCTTTATAAAACACCGACCAACCCATTTAACCCAAATACCCATTACCAAAACTTAACCCATTAACCCAATACCCATTGTACTCACCCATTCAACCCAACCACACTTACCCAACAAAACCCAACAACACAAACCCAATACATCCAAAAAATTCACACAACCCCATGACCCAATACCATGGCCCAACCGGCCAAATAAAGAAAAAAAGAGAAAGAAAAAATAAAATAGAAAAAGAAAAAAATAGAACACCCAAACCCCCAACCCCTTTTCATCTTCTTCATCTTCTTCAACACACAAAAAGAAAAACCCTCAACCCAAGACCACTCCACGCCGCCGCCGTTGTCCCACCACCTCTGTCGCTGTCGCAGTGCCTATTGCCGTCGCACGCTATCTCCGACGCCACCACCATCGCCGTTTTCTCCTCTCTTTTTGCCGACGCCGAACACCCTAACCACCACAACCCCCTTCTATTTTCTCTCCACAACGTCAGCCTCTCCACCGTCGTTCAATCCCACGCCACCGTTACGCCTCCCCACGGTCGAACCTAGCCTATCGGAGCCAAACCCCAACACCACCACCCTTTTCCTTATTTTTCTTTTCTTTCTTTTCTCTCCACCACAAAACCACACCTCATCCACCTTAACCACGGCCATAAACGACACCCCCACCGTCGCCACTCTCAAAAAATGGCCAAAACGCGTCGTGACCACTCACCGCCGCCTAACGCCGTATGTCATCTTTGCTACGCGCGCGCAGGCGCCGCCGCCACCACCACCGTCGTCGTCGCACCTAAACAGTTTTTTCGCCACAATAGCACGAACGCAATGGTTTGAACTTGGAACCAAACGGCCGACAATGTTCCGGTTTCGCTCAACCGTAATCGACACCGTTTTTCAACACCTCTATTCATTGATTTAGACGATGAAGACGTTCCTCCACCTCCTCCACAACAAATGGTCGGCCCATTGAGAACCCGACGTCAACGAAGGCTGACCCCGATTGAGTCAGACACTTCGGGTAGTCCCGAAGAAGTCGGGACCTCTAACGACAATGTCGAAGCTACCCCAACTGTAGACGAACGAGTCACTCAACGCCAAACCTGAAGTCATCGACAACCGACACGAGAGCCATCGACACCCCGAGCGATGATCGCGTGGCTGGCCAAGAAGAAAACCCACCCGACTCGCCTAACGAGCACATTCGACCACCCCGAGACGGTCAACGCAACAGACGTAGTCGTGCAAATACAATTCCAACAGAAAGTCGTCTTCGTGGATTTCTCGACTTCTCGACATCGGAGCATCAAACACGATACGACGCTATCCGACAATGCTCGCTCCCGGTCTGTAAGCAAATCGACTTTTCCACTCTTGAACTTTTAGAAATTCATGATGCGGTGCTTCATTATTTTGATGCTATTGGTTGGAATTTATATGCTAATATTACTTGTAATGCATATTATGAATTAGTATATGAATTCTACACCACTTTTAGCTTCGATATTAATGCATTGCAAACTGTTGAAACGCAAAATATTGTATGCTTTTGTTTGCTTGGGAGGGACTTTCGGATGTCAATTTTTGAATTTAACATTGCTATGGGTTTCATCAACCATGATGATATTCAGTCTGATTTTTATCATTCTGCTCTGTTAGATATTTCGAACAATTTTGATGCTCAGCATGTTTATCATGTTTTAACTAATTCTGATCATGTTTATAATCCGAAAACCACAAAAGACTTATTGGTGCATGAACCTGCTTTGAGATATATACACCGATTTTTGACATTTAGCTTTTCAGGTAGAAATGACGCATCAGCTGCTTTGACTAAAACTGAACTATTCTTTTTGTGGCGTATGCATTCGGGTTTTAAAGTTAATTTAGGATATTGGTTTGCACGAAATTTTCATGCCGTTTTGCGTTACAACCGTCTACTTATACTTGGATCATTTATTTCAAATTTAGCCTCTCGACTTTTTTCTAAAATTGATTTCTCAACTTTCACATGTGCATATAGTATGAGCAGCCTAGATAAATATTGTTTGAATTCTATGGGATTGCTTGCCGGCACCCCTACTTCGTGTTATTTTGTTCCTCCAGGTACACAAACTACTCGCAAGAATATGGTTTTCCGCCAACGCCCACACATTGACACTAGAGACCATCTGTGGAGGATCGTTTAGGACGAATTGAGGCGAGACTCGGGACGATGGAAACTCAAGTCTCCACAATCCTTGATATCCTACAAAACCGTTACCCCCAACATCGACAAAATCATTGAAGACACGCATGGGGAGTACTCTGAACTTTTCATTTTGTTTATTTGAGCTGCTGATTTTTTTTTTCTTTATTTATCTGCAATATGACACATGCATGCTTGAGGACAAGCTTAGAATAAGTAGGGGGGATGAATATATATATGAATTTAGTAAGTATGCATGGATGGTTGATTGGTTTTAGCTGCATGTTTCTCTTTTGCATATGTTCAATCTTGCATTGAATTCATTCAACAGTTTTGACATTGAGCCTTTAATCTCATACTTAGTCGACTTGGACAATTGGGTAATTTTTTTTTTTTTGAATTTAAATGCTCAAGTATATAGATTAATTGACACTTGTGTTTTAAGGTTGATGTATGTAGCTAGATTTTCATGAATTGATTGTTTGAAAAAATATTTGCTTGTGCATGAAAAAAAATGAAATGAAAAAATAAAAAATGAAAATTAAATAAATAAATAAAGGCTCAAGTTATGAATGAAAATCTCGAAAATGTGACCAGATTGAGTAACCGGGGTGAGGTGCTTGGGTTGTCATCTCATCTCGCGTAAAAAGGTTCGAGTGACGAGTGATGACTTAATAACATTCCGCTAACAGAGCCGAATAATAAAGACTGTTTGAACTGAGTAACCGGGATAGGGTGCTTAGGTTGTCATCCTAGTTCGCGTAAAAAGGTTTGACCATGTCTAATTTATTTTTCTAAAAGTATAGTTAGTTAATTATGCCTTGCAATTTATGGGATTCAAACTCAATTTAATGAAATTATCTAGTTCGCATATGTCAAATTTTATGACACTTGTCTTGTTGATTAAACTATATGTTCTGAGCATTTATTTAATTATTTTTGCCTATGTTGTTTACATTGAGTAAGGATGCAGAAAAGAGACTCGATTTTTAATAAATTGTAGAATCAATTCTAATGTTTGAAAGAACAACATGCTTGAGGGCAAGCATGAGCTAAGTAGGGGGGATTTGATAACATGATTATTTTGCATGATTTTTTGTGTATAATTCGGTTTATTTCTGAATTAGTCCCTACTAAATTAGTATTTTTATGATTTAATTCTTGTAGGGGATGCAATTGATCGAAAGCATGCTAAAAGGGCCAAATTGAAAGAAAATCATGGAAATAGGGCCAAATAAAAAAGATAGAGGAAGCCAAGGACTCATCAAGCAATTTGACTTTGTAAAAAGCCAAATATGAAAAATCCTATTTTTAGTTTATTTTATTTTTATTTAATTTTATTTTTAATTATTTAGGATTTTATATTTAATTAATTAAGCCTATTTTTAGTAAACCCCATGTATATAAATAGGGGTTATTTGTATTTGGATAATCATCAATCAAATATCTCTTTTCCTATTCCTATTTGGAGTTTTATTTCTCTTTGTCTTTTCCTATTTCAACTTAGAATAGGATTTCTTTTATTTTTCCTTCAAGCCAACGTAACATTATGCCAATTTCCAATCCAATTGTTGGTTTTTCCAAAATTGGTGCAATTGCCTTCCAAGCCCCTTTCCCTTTCCAAAATTCCATCACCCTTCACACCAAGCCAAAACACATTCCACAACTTGCAAGCATGAGTGAAATCATGCGACACTAAATTCTATCTTAGCCTTAGGCCGGTACTCTGTTCGATTGGGAATCGTGAGATTCGTATCCGCGCAAATAATCCTTCCAATCGGTATTCACCTTTTTCCTAAGTATCGGGATAGATAAATCATCCCTTAAGGTTGAATTTGATTCCAAGTCAAAGTGCACGTTGGATTGGGGTCGTATTTGCCGACAGTTGGAGATTCGAGTCGGTCGTGCTGTATTCGAGTTTCCGAGAACAAATCAAGGAAGAGTTGATCGGGTTTAAACGACCCACGCGGTTGAGGTCGTTGATTCGAGTTGGGTTCTTCAGGACGCAAGGCTACCGGAATCTTCAATCGGGAACACGTGTATCTCGGTTAGATAATCGGTAAGGGTTTGTTTGCAGGTCGTACCGGAACCAGCTACGAAAGGAGGAATTGGCGGTTAGGACATTCTTAATCGCTATAACCAGCTTATCGTTTAGAGGAGAAGATCAATTTTCGAGGATCGATTCTTGACTCGAAATTTACCGAGTCTAAGGCTAAGGCTTATTTACTCTGATTATAAATCCAAGTTTAATTTTTATTTGATTTCTAATTCGTTTAATTATTCTGTTTCAATTATTTAGTTTTTTTTTTACATCTTAAACCCCCCTGATTTACTTATTTTCTTTTTTTTTTAGGTTCGCTTGAAGTCGTGGGCACGACAACTGCCCAGACAAAATTCTGGTCGAGAGAGAGAAACAATTTTGAGCAAACCAATCTCTGTGGGATCGACCCTACTCCCTATACTGCTTAAATTTGCAACTAGGTGTAGGTTTATATTGGTGGAATCGACAGCCATCAGTACGTGTTAACATATATGGAACTTATTTGATCCTAGTACGATACATTAAAAAACCATACCTTATGAATATGGAAATACGTCCTTGAAAAAATGAATACTCAACAAATATCCAAGAAATTGTTGGTTCCATTGTTAAAATGGAGTTTTGCTGGAAGAGATACCCTTTTTGCTGGTTATGATTAGCATTGGCTCCATTGTCCTAATGTATTTGGACTTTTTTTTTTTCCTTTTCACTACAGTGGGGAATCCGCAGCTTCGAAATAGGGTGAGGGTTATAAACATAATGAACAAACCAAGAAATTTTCATTTTCCTACAAACTGTTTCCCGATTTATTTCCACTCTAATTCCTTGAAATTTCATCCATCTTTCTAATTTGTCTTCATTCATCACTTGACTTGAATATTATACCCAAAGATTCCTTGACATTTGCAAATTTTCTGCAACTCTGAGTCTGATCTATGGATTAGAAAAAAATCCAGTTGATCCATAATATGAAGTATGTCTGTGAGTTTGATTACAAAATTCAGATTCTCTTCAACTTATTTCAAAACCAAAAATATAATTTTATTGGTAGCTTTCGTGATATGGAAGCAAACCATCTGGCTTACACACAAATGTAATGTAGGAGGTGGTTTCATTTGTTTATGACTTGTTTCGGCTGCAACAATTTCAACCCTTTGCTGTTACAGGTAGCTCCATCATATCACATCACCACTTACCAAAGCTACAATAAATTTTTTATGTTTCTTAAAATATTCATCGATAATGGAGATATCAAAAGAGAAAACATAAGTAATAGTATTATAAAAGCATTTTATATTTTTCTTTTTATTAAAAATTGATTTTTTTTTATACTTTAAAAATTAGTTTATAATGATACGAGGTATGCTACGTATATTTATTGTTGACGCGGAAGGATAGTTTTTAATATTAAATATTGATAAAATTTTAATAAAATAATTAATTTATTTTTTATCTAATATACAACGAGTAATTTATCTATTTTTTGAATATAATGACCAAAATATAATTTTAACTTTTAGTATAAAAAATTTAACATACTTATATTAAATACTCACTATGATAAAATCGCTTTCATAATCTACCAGCAGCAACTAACAAAAATACCCAAAATTTTCCCTTAATCTAAGCAATCCTTAATCCTGAAGTTTAATCATATTAAAACGTCATTTCTTTTTATTTTTCCCCTCAAAGCTACCTTGTTTGTTACATCCATTTGTTTATTATAGACAGGACTTTTGGATTTTTCTGCATTCTCATTATAAAAATGCTGCCAAGTAAACAATTATTAATAGAAAGTTTTTCAATAAGCAAACTCTTTATTTATCTTCCTTGTTGCAGTGATTATTATAAAAACAAAAAAAAAAACCTTTTTTTCTAAGTAGTTGAGTATGGCGACAAAAAGAGAGACCTGGCCACCTTACAACACGCACAACCTTACTTTATTATTATTACTTTTTTCTATTGATATTGTAAAAGGTCAAAGCTCCTTAATCATATATGTGTGTGTATATGTACATATATTTTTTTGATTATTTTAATTATGTGGATTCTATGACAAATGTTAGTCTCTTTAATACTGAAAGACAATATGGGTATCTGGTTAGGAACCTATTTTGTCCTAAAAGAAAGAAGGTTTAGACAAAGAGAAACCCCACAAAACCCTCATATTCCTTTAAGCATCCAATGTTTTACCTTTCATCCCTTTTGAGGTTCAGAGGCTACTTTTTTTTTTTTTTAACCTTTTATGCCTGTGTTAGAAACTTACATTTGGACATAATTAAAGCCCTTGATTAGTGTTCATAATCCGTTATTTTTGGAAGCACTTGCTTTTCAGAAGAACTGAGACTGTTAACGATTTATTGGATATTATATGGACTGCCTGTTTGATAATATATTAATGAAATTGGGGGGTTTGCCAGACACCCCAAATTATTTGCTACAGCATTGTTTATGCAAGATTAGTTGAAAAACCAACTCAGATACCAGATTTGGTTGTAGATTAGGGGAACTCATGGCCTTTGGGTTGAAATAATTCAACAAATAATCAAACTAACCATCATTTCACCTATATTAAACAACCATTTTAATACTGTAAATGATGATTTTGTTAAATGTCCAGTTGCCAGTCATGAGACAGAAACTTTTGTCATGTGTATATACACACATGTGATAGGGTGGTGTTCACATTTGTGTCAAACAAGTAGGTGAATGGAATGCACCAAGTTCAAGTTAAGTGCTGAGCTAACTTCATGGCTACAGTAAAGTTGGAGGGGGACCTTCTTTTGTTCTTTTCAGATTGGTGGAGAAAAGAGATGTATATGTTAGCTAAGACAAGAATTTCAGGTGGCCAGATTTCTGTACCTCTCCAGTTTTGGCTTATTACTAAATGAAATCAATGAAAATTAAATAATACTTTGGTAATTAAAAGAAATTTTAATGGCTACCCATGTCTCTAATACTAATCCCATGTCTAACATACATGAAACTGAATGGATTGTAGAATCATACAAAGTGATACATAGTAATTAGTACAGGATGAGACAGGGAAGGAGGGATGGTCACCAACTCCCACTTGCTCTTCAACAATGGAAAGGAAAAAAGAAATTAGAAATTGACTAATGGAGGTATCAATAAATAAATGATTGTGAGGGCTAAAATATTATTTTCTCTAAGCTCTAAATAGTTGTAGCTATTATTTATCTTTCTTCAATTTGTCTACTTTAAGATCTCTGGTAGTCGGTTGATTGAAGAACAGTGACTACTTTTGGACATTTGACAATGACGTTAAAGGGGGGATAATGTCAAAAAACAAAGCTTGAGTTGTGTTGTGTTGGGGGTATACCTATGCCAACTTTCCTCTTCCCTTGAATTCCACGAGCTGGTTTTACATCTTTTAATGTAAAGAAAAAGAAAGAAAGAGAGCCTCCTTAATTTACAAAAGCTAACTGGTTTCTTGAGTGAGTGAAAGTTGAGCAACTTAAGAAAAAAGGAGAAAGAAACGCTGGTCAAAAGCTCAAAAGCCAACAAAGTCTCATCTTTCCTTAGCCGTATTTGTGGGTTTTATGCAAAAGCATATTTCAGACCTCTGCTAAGTTTCAGGCTGGTGTTTTTTTATCAGCAAAATGATCACTTTCTGCATTGTGGGTAGTTCCTTGAAGTCCCTGTACACTTGAAAATGCAAGAAGACAAGTTTAGTTTTGGAGTGTAATCAAGGGTCTCTAAGAACCCCCATTTGTTCTTTCTCTTCTCTCAAATTGTGTGTAGTGCACTCTGCTGGTTCATCTTCCTCAGTAACCCCCTGGTGTTCCCCTTGTTTATTTCTTTTAGAGCCTAACTGGTAAAAGCCTTGATACATTTTCATCTGTCTTTTGGTTTTTCTGCTCAGATATAACGCAATTTATCTCTGATGCTATTTTTCTCAGTGATGGTGTTTCAACTTCAAGGCAGTGGAGAAAGTGAAATGTTGGGGTTGAAAGTGACATCTTCAAGGCATAAGCGTTCCAAGAGGTGACCCTTCAAAAAAAAAACTTTTGTTTGTTTGGGATCACCTTTCTTGTAAAATGTTAAGCTTTTTGTCTAACAGGAACGAGTTCTGAAATGGGGTTTGCTTAAAGAAAAACTGGGAACTTTAAGCATTTACAGAAGTAGAAACCTTAAAGGCACAGTTGCCTATTAATTTGGCTCTATGTCCATACCACCTACTTTTGGTTGTTCATTAAATGCATTCAGGGGTCCAGATGGAGTTTGAAAATTAGCTTCTGTCATTAAATGTTTCTTTTCTTTGCTAAAGATTTTTTGTTTGTTCTTTATTTTATAAGTATCGTTTGTAATTAATATGTCATAGGTGAGTTACTTGCAAGCAAATGAAAACCGTTTTTGAGATGGTTTTCAGAAAATGGTAGCTAAGTGGATCACTGATACGGGGCGGGTGATGAATAGACACCCTTGGTCTCCTTCCTTGTAGAAATATGTGAGAAAAAAAAGTTAAATATTTTGGTTTGAGTTTTGCAAAATAGTAATGAGACGGCTACGAGTTGCAATGGCTGTCCTTAAATCCTGCTTTGTGCAAGTTTTATCTATTGATTCATGGTGCTTGATTTTGTCACATAGCAGCTTTTCTGATAAGCAAAGAGTTGAAGAAGATGGGTTGGATGATTCTCTTGAAGAATCAAATCGTATAAAGCTGGTAATTTTCTCTTTTCCTTTAAGCTGTAAAAAGTAATCTGTAAGTTAATGATTTGATTATCTTATTGTTCTTTGACTAATGACTCCTTTTTTCATGCATCCAATGCAAAGGCCTAGTAGAGTGCCAGCCATATATATTTATTACAAGGATCTCTTTCCCTCTTTTCTTTCTTTTTCTTTTTTTGTCCCCTTTTTCCTCTTTATTGCTACGATATGATAGTTTATAAGAGGTGGTTCCAAGTGGGAATCGTGTAATCTAAATCTTTAATATAGATCTAGATGGAGCCGAATAAAAATGATTGTATTTATGCATGAAAAACTAGGATGTAAGCCTTTGTTTAGCATCTTTCACTAGACTAATCATTCATATCAATGACAAAAGGCTCATCCTATGTCAATGCTAAAGAATATTTTTCCATTATGTGGTACCAGGATATGAGGCACCTGAAGAACCCTGTCAAAACCCAGAAGAAGCAATCTTCCACCCCCCACACTGAGGTGCAAAGCTCTTTGAAGCAAGAGGTGTGGAACTGAATCTGTTTTTGTTCATTGTACTCATCCTTGGGTATCACAGGGCTTGAATTTGGTTTGGGAGTGGCCTGGTCAGGTCTATTGTGACCCAAGATTAGGCTGCAGCTCACAAATTTTGAAGTTCTATTGCTCATATTAATTTCTTTTTGTTTCTTTTTTGTTCCGAAAATCTTTTGTGCAGATCTTGCAGCTTGAGAAAAGATTACAAGATCAATTTGAGATTCGCCGTGCAGTAGAAACAGCACTGGGTTATCAAATTTCCTCCCATGAGCATACAAATGAAACACCAGTCTCCATATCTAAGGCAACTCTTCTGACTTCTTATTTCTCTGGGAATTTTTCCAAATTCAGTTTCTTGACTTTTCGTCCTTTCATTATACATTCTTCATGTCTCCCTCTTGACAGTTGACACTGCTTTTCCGCAGCCACCTACGGAGCTAATCAAGGAAATTGCTGTTTTAGAATTGGAAGTTGTATATTTGGAACAATACCTACTCTCCTTGTATAGGAAAGCCTTTGATCAACAAGTGTCTTCTATTTCGCCTTCTAAAAGGGATGAAAGGTTAAAAACACCTATACATACCCCTAGTGTAAGGGATGAAAGGTTAAAAACACCAGTAAATACACCAAGTAAAAAGGATGAAAGGTTAAAAACACCTGTGCATACTCCAAGTGGGCGATTTTTGGAAGTTCCAAGACTTGATGATGATGCATCAAAACTTGATAATTCAGCTGTGCGGTCTGGTTACAATGAGAATTCATGGAAGGAGCCTATTGACATTGTAGGAGAAAAACTATTAGATTCCGGTGTTAACCGCTGTTATTCCACACTGTCACAGTGTTCAAAGTTTCCGAGTTGGACATCTCCTCTGGATGAGACTTTGGCTGATAAAGCCGTGCGTGCCTGCCACTCACAACCTTTGTCCATGATGGAGGTAACGTACTTTTACCATGCAATCTTCTGAGAATTTGTATTTTTGTGTACTTTACATTGTTCTGTTAATTTCTGGTCATATTACATGTTGATAGTGCCTTCAGTAATTTGTTGTTTCTGGAAAAATAACGTGCAACAACTTTACCCTTCGAATAAATGATTGCAAAGTCTCCACTCTCCATGCTTGAGATACTGTAATTCAATCATCATCACCCCATTTTGATTGCATCCACCAAGAGAACAAGTTATATTTATGGGAGAATAATCTCTCATGTGACGTGTATGACACATTGAGATCTTGTAATTTTAACTTTTGCTTGATTCTCTATGCTACAGTATGCTCAGAATGCGTCGAATATAATCAGTCTGGCCGAGCATCTTGGCACTTGCATTTCTGATCATGTTCCAGACACACCAAACAAGCTTTCTGAGGATATGATCAAGTGTATGTCTGTTATATATTGCAAGCTTACAGACCCACCTTTGATCCAAAACAGCTTTTCATCTCCCATTTCATCCGTGTCATCAGCCAGTGCTTTTTCTCCACAAGAGCAGCATGACATGTGGAGTCCAGGGTTGAGAAATAATTCATCATTTGATGTACGGTTAGATAACCCTTTCCATGTTGAAGGACTTAAAGAGTTTAGCGGACCATATAGCACAATGCTTGAAGTGCCATGGATTTTCAGAGATAGTGAAAAACTGGCCGAGGTGGAGAACTTGCTACAAAATTTCAGGTGGGTCTCCTATAACATGCAATCATCACAAGAAAACCTGTTTCTTATCATCTAAGCAAAGATGAGATCTTTGATCCTCTTCTATCTCTTTTGTGTTTATCAAATTATTTCTGTTATAGGTCTCTTATCTGCAAACTGGAAGAAGTTGATCCAAGGAAGTTGAGACATGAAGAGAAGCTGGCATTCTGGATAAACATACACAATTCGCTAGTGATGCATGTATGTAGTCTCATCAATGAAAAGAATCTGCTGTTACAGATTTGGTTCCAGTTTTGCGATATTTTGTACTAAGTCTTTCTTTTCTTCTATGATATAGGCATTTTTGGCTTATGGTATTCCACAAAATAATGTGAAAAGATTCTTTCTACTGTTGAGAGTAAGCTAACTTGTATTCATCACTGCTTGTCTTGAATGATGAAACTAGTAGAATGGTATGTGTTATCTTATACCTCGTACTATACAGGCTGCATATAAGATTGGGGGTCACACCATTAGTGCAGATACGATACAGAGTTCCATCCTTGGATGTCGTATGCCTCGTCCTGGACAGGTAGATCTCAAGCTCATATTTCGTGTCCTCGATTAAGATTGTTAAATATCTTGTAGAGACAAGACTCTAGTCAAAATGACTATTCTTTGTCAGAAACTTGTGTATGGTATCCATGAATGATGTTTCTGCTTGGCCTTTTCTTTGTTAAAGATAAAGATAAAAAAGGCAGATAGAATTTGTCGATTATTTCAAATCATACACAACGAAAGTATTCCCAGTGGGCTTGTTTTAATTTATCTTTTAAGGTGGAGCTGACAAAGGTTTCTTCTGCTTGTAGTGGCTTCGGTTATTAATTTCTGCAAGGACAAAGTTTAAAGCTGGAGACAGAAGGCAGGCATATGCTATTGAACATCCAGAACCACTTTTGCACTTTGCACTCTGTTCAGGAAACCATTCCGATCCTGCGGTACTACATCATCTTTAATCAGAGTTTTTTTCCTTAGTATTAGTACAAATGATGCGATATTTATGAACCAGTTGAAAGATGTCGATTTTGGAGTTCTAGTGGTGTTTTCCTTTCTATATAGAAAATTTCAGCCTTGTCATCATATTTATCCCTCTTTTTTAGGTCCGTGCCTACACCCCAAAGAAAGTAATTCAAGAGCTGGAAACTGCAAAACAGGAATACATCAGAGCTACGTTTGGTGTCCGCAAAGACCTGAAAATTCTGTTACCAAAGCTCGTGGAATCATTTGCAAAGGATTCGAGTTTATGTCAAGCTGGTATTATCGAAATGGTCCAACAATCTTTGCCTGAGTCGCTTCGT
Organism: Gossypium sturtianum; assembly: GCA_025698515.1. Lineage (NCBI taxonomy): Eukaryota > Viridiplantae > Streptophyta > Magnoliopsida > Malvales > Malvaceae > Gossypium > Gossypium sturtianum. The sequence goes on along the minus strand of CM046954.1, from coordinate 115,799,807 downwards.
AGGAGCATTAGAAAATGCCAGGTAGGCAAATCCCGCAAGAGCATAGAATGGAGTCCTCACGATTTTACCTTCAGGTATCTAATATCTAAAGAACTAGTAAGATGATTGGCTGTATGCATCAATGGCATGGTGCTTGGGCCTTCCATTTTGTAAGATTTCACATTTTTCCTTGTACAAAGTGGAAATGGTAGGGTATATTTTGTAATGTAATTGTTATTATGCTGTGTAATGAATGTGCATTAAGGCTTGTATATGGTTATGATGTGAGCACTTCTTTGCAAATCATTTCAAGCATCCATTTCTCCTCCTCCCCAACCTTTCTGTAATGCCTGAACTATTGAATCTTCTGCTGTGCTAAAAGGGGAAGTTTCAATGAGGACCAAGGGTGGGGTTTTTGTGTTCTATTGCAAGCAAAACTTTAACTCTGTTACCATTTATGGGACAAATGATGGGTCAGTGACTTGTTGCAGTTGATGTATATGACTAACATTGTTTTATATAAAAGGAATAAAAGAGGCCAAGGCACACATTGCAAACAGAGAACCCATTTTGTTCACTTGGCACGTAGCGAGCAGGCCTGTTGGCATTGGCTAATTGAGAGGTCCAGCCTAGACTGTGTTCATGTGCCAACTCAACTAAGTCTTACTTAAAACCATTCAGATTTCAAGACTCGTTAATCCAATTTCTTGGCAGGTTTAAGCTATACTCCACTAGAGTCACTCTCAACTAGCCACTTGATTAAACCGGACTAAAGCTTTATACAGTCATGAACCTCGGCATGGTTGAGAGGCCTGCTGGCATTGGCATTGTAGATTAGACAATTAAACATGTACTGAAAGGGTATATCAACCTCGCTTTAGTTTAGATGACAGTCAATAGGTCTAAATTCGATCTCTGTGGTTTCTTCCTGGTTTTGTTATTAATATAAGGTCTCAAGGATGACTACTGTTGAGCATCATAATCTCTGGTATGTATAAAAAATTAAAATTCCCAACACCCTAATAAATTCCTTTTGAATTGAATTCAAATTAAGGCTACTGCAAAACTATGATACATTAATTGGAATGGCTCTGAAAAATATGTAGGTGGCTTGACAGAAGGCAGAACTGCTGGTTCTGTGTAGTTCAAGCCATTCATTTGCCTTGGTTGTGTTTACAATTTTATACAAGTATATAATATTAAGCTTCGAAGGGAACGAAAATGGCGATGAACCCAATAACCAGTCCCAAACAAATGATAGAAGGACAATACAAAAGCAACCAAAACGGCGGGTGAAGATTGAGAAATGAAGTCTTAGAGCTGAGCATAGCAATAGGCCATGACAAGTTGCCTTCAGTTATAAATTCCAAGGAGCTGGAAAGGTTGATGAACGGGCTAACAAAGTTAGATGGAGATGGCTACTAGTACTTTCCTAAAGTGAAAAACACCAATCCAATCGAAAACCGTTGACTTTTCCAATCTATTTCAGATAATATTAGTCACATTTATGAAAAAAGAATTGCAAAAAGCATTAGCCAAAAAAAAAAAAAATCCCTGAATTAACCTGCAGATGAACATGTCGAATGTTACCACCCTGATCATCACCTGAGAATGAGTTTAGAGCGGCTTGAGGAGAGGTCAACACTGTATCTACGAAGGCCAGCGCTAGCTTTAATGGCGAGAGAACATAAGTCTGGCAAGGTAAGGGGTTTATGAGATTGGGAGAGTGGCAACAAGAAGTAAATTTGTCCAGGTTGAAGCTCCTCATCAGCAGGTATTTGGGGCACACAAGTACCGATGGACATCGACTCTGAGCTGCAGAGGAAGCAGTCGGGGTTGAGGGAAATGATGTTGTTGGCTTGGATTGATTGCCTGAACTCTTGGACACGACCATCCATGTGAACCACCGTGGCTGCCATCGATGACCGTTTGGTTGCGCTCGATGATCCTCCTCCTCCTCCTACTGTTTTGCCTGGTTTTGAGGTTGAAGTTGAGGATACACAGGCACCCATTTAGGCTTCTCTAACAATTCTTTTTTCTTGGTGTGTTTGAGGGAAGGCTAGAAAAGGGATTGATGGAGAGGGCATCCATTACATTTATATATATGGGTAGTTTTTATATTATTAATTGTCGATGATATGCCTGCCTGGACGCAATATTTGGGGTGATATTATGTAAAAAATTTCCCCAAATGAAATTTGATGTAAAGTGTCAATTTAAGTAGTTAGATACCAAAACCTCCTTAGTGATAAGAATTTCAATCCCAGTGTGACTTAGCTCATAGTCCCTAGTCTATGGACAAATGTGAGTCGTTGAATTATACACATTATTTTAAGTACTGCAAAATTCCTAAACCCTTAAATATAACTTTTAATTTTAAATTAAAAATATTCCAATGGCTAATAAAATCTTGAATACAAACCTGGTAAAAACATTACAAGCCACAAGGTCACTTTATAATGCAATTAAAGTCACATTTGGCATGAAAGCCAAAAGGCAACTCACCCGCACTTTATTTTGTCTTCTACTTTTCTGCGTCATACCCATATATGTATTAGGTAACTTCAGTTCCATTCGCTTTGGTTTTATTTTTTATTTTTTAAATAATTTCTTTTGATTCTATTTTAAAATAAGATTTGTACAAGATTTTTGAAGTTTTTTACATAGATATTTTTTAAAAGAATTTTAATTTCGAAAAATATTTTTATATAATATTTTAAATATAAAATATTTATTTTTGCGTCGTAAAAATTAAAATTCAATCCCCGTAATTATGGGTTTTTTTAAACTTGTTAACCAAGATTATTTAAAACACCACGATTTAGATCGATTTTCGATTTCTCAATTTCTTTTCCCAGCCCTACAACAAATTGCCAAATCTTAAGCCTTTTATATTCTAGTTTAATGCATTTAACATATCTGATTATTATTGAGAGATTATATTTTTAGAATTTAAATCTACATATTTACAATCTCATTCATTATTTTCAAAATATGATATCATGATAATTAATATCGTGTCGATAAATGTATTTATTAGTATAATTTCAAATTTATGACTAATTTTGCATATACGTAAATTATTTTTTAAAGTATTTAACATAAAAACAATTTGATGGTCAAATTTGAATCCCCATCTCACAAGTAACTTTATGCACAATAACAAAAATAGTGCACAGTTTGAAAAGGATAATCTATGCCCACTATCCACTATGTTCATATCTTGTTTGACAAAATAGGGAAAAGGAAACTGTGGAAAAGGCAAAATGAATGTGGTCCATTTATTTATCTTATTATATAATAAATTTTGACAATCTCATTTGAAAGCTTCTTTTTTTTTAAAGAAATTAGAAATCAAAATCAAACAATTAATTATAATTTGGACCAAATACTTAAATTATTGGTACCTTGAAGTCCAAGCAAGGTTCAAAAGATTAATTTTTTTTTCCTGCTAATGGAAAGTGAAATCCCATTGAATCAGCATAACCCAAAGTCTATTTTCTAATGCTATGATGTTTCCCTATATAACTCATGGGCAGCAACAAATTGAAAGCTATATATATCTGTTCAGTCATTTTCAAAACTAAAAATAAAAGAAATAATGGATTCCCCCTTTTCATTAATTTATATTTTTAAGGGAAAACATCTCTTTAGTACCTCCTAGTTTCAATATTGAGCAAATTAGTCTCTCATAAAAAAAATTAGGGTAATTTGATCCCTGTCAATTTCGAAAGTAAGCAACTAATGGCAATTAATCACAGCTATCAATTGTACATATTATTTATTGGTATAATAATAAATTTAGTCCTCAAAGTTTATATATTTTGTAAAGTTTTAACAAATTTAGTCCACAACATTTACATGTTTTATGAATTTGATCTTGATTTAATAAATTTAGCTTGTAACATTTACACATTATGCCAAGATTTATACAAAATATATAAATATCAAAAACTAAATTTATTATTATATCAATCAAAATTATGTACGATAAACAATTGCTCCTTAAAATGTTTGAGGTTGGAGCGTGAGCAACAAGACAGACGGTCTGCATTGCCCCCATTTCCATCAACAATTGTTCAAATGATCCTCTACTAATTTTCTCCTGTATCCCCCCACTTTTATTTGTTTTCTTATCCCCTTGTCAATTTACATGCTTGTCTATATCCAACCTTTTATGTCATTTTCTTACCAAAATTTCCTTCTCTCCCACATTAATTTTTGATATGTTTCAATCACACCCCATAATGCACCGTCTTGAAAATCTTATAAGCTTACAAAAATGGATTAGATATATGATTTTAAAGTTTAGAATCAAACGCCAAATGAAGCTTAAATTGGATGTAACCTAAGCAAGTAAGCTTATGGATATTTCAAGTAAACTTTTGATGATTAAGAAAACTTGGGTTTGGTGGCTTTGTTTTGAACTTTATCAACTCCTCCACCATGAACAAATAAAAATGTAGAAAACTCATGCTTTTGAAGCTCCACAATATGGCCTTTTTAGATGCAAAAGTTTGGACCACACTTTTATTCTATACTCCTATCATTGTATGTAGTCATAAAACAATATTCTAGTTGAGCATTTAAGTGTTTTAACGATGTCGGTACGGTCCCCCTGTATCTACGCTTACATAGGTTAATAAAATACCTAGAGATCTCCCCTAAAATGCTCCAAATAGAATAGGGGGAAATAAAGGTATGATGTTGGCCATGCAATTGTACCTGATCCATCATATATTTTGATGTCCAAAATTTTAAGTCGAGATGTATTGCATATTTGTCACCAAACCATAAGTTCACTAGTTATGAATTGTGTGGAAGAATATAATTTGGAATTGTTCAATTTAAGTTTTACTGGTCTTTCAGGATTTAAATTTTCTTTAGTTACATTCCAAAGATTTGAATCCATGTCATTGTTTGGTACTCACAACACAACATAACCCAAATCCCATTCACAACATACATCATTTGTGTCTTGTTGTATGGATTTAAATATCTGAAGATACACTTGAAAAGAGTTTGCTTAATAGGTTGTGTCTTGTTGTATGGATTTAAATATCTGAAGATACACTTGAAAAGAGTTTGCTTAATAGGTTGTGGTATTGAATGATGGGAAAATTCGTTGAATGAAGCAGCAGTACTTAACCATTGAGTTGGGGATTAGCCTGGAATGCGTGAAAAGTTTGAAGTAATCCATCCACAGTCGTGTGATTTATCCATACAATATTAAATTCTGTATTCAATGATCAAAATCCAAATCTTAGCTGTATCGGCTCTACAATCAAGGTAGTTGAAGGCATGAATCATATTTTAGCAGGCAAGGAAAACAAAAAACCTAGTTGGGACCCAAAAATTATTATTTTGTGTTTACAATGACCATGAGTCGTTATCGTTATTTAAAAACGATAATATAAGATTAGTACACTTTGATCACTTTTCTTCTTTGTTTAAAACGATCAACTTTTGCAATGAATCCAAGCATATAGGACAGTGAGTGTAATGCAATTCCATCTTAATTTGGACCAACTCACGAGAAGCTAAGGACCACCGACCTGTATGAAATGATGGCAGCTTTGGGTGTTTGTTGGGCTTGGTCCCGCCAATAAGAGTTTTGTTTGTCTCATGCATGGTAATTTTCTAAGCAACCAAACAGCCACTCTTCATAATTCTCTCTTGATTTGAGTTTAAATTCCATTGACGACAATAATAATTGAAGAAAAGACACCGCCCCATTTCCAACCAGAAGATAGGTTTACAGCTATAAGCTCCCATTGTTTGAAAGAGAAAGGTAAGACTACTCATTTATTCTATGTGTATTCCCTTAGTTTAAACCTGGACACCCCTTTTCCTACAAATAATGTTTTCTATATCTAAAGGTCAATTTTGTTTTTTGAGCATGCTTTATTTATTATTGCTACTATTATTAGAGTGTAGTTCACTCACTTTTACTAATTTATTTTTAAATAAAAATAAACTTATATTTATTAACTTGAAAATTAATTATATTAATAATTAATTTAGTCATAGATTATAAAAAATATATAAATATGCGCGATTTTATAAAATTTTTAATATTCATTATAGGAAAATATAAATATGAGCTTCTTAAAATTTAAATTTTACTTATTCATTCATGCCCTCAATTTTTTTATTTATTGAAAATTGAATTTCATATATAATATATATATATATAAAATATTTCTCTCTTTAAAAATAAATGAGAAAGATAGTAAAGATATTATTGAAATCATATAGATTAATTTATTAATTTAGTTACCAATTGTGTATTTCTTTTTCTTTTTGAACAAGCATCACACGAAAAAAAAAACTAATCCATATATATAGGTTCGTTCTTGATATTTTTGTGGCCCTAGGCAAAATAATAAAATGGAGATTTAGGTTCCTTAAAAATTGGAGAAAAAATTTTTTAGGTTCCTTAAAATTTGGTAAAAAAAAAAAAAACTTTTTGGGCCTTTAAAAGCTATTTTTTTTGGGACCCATAAAAGTTGATAATTTTTTTTTTACTTTTTAAAGTTAAAAAAATAATTGTTTTGGACCCCTTAAAAATTAGAAAATAATATGTTGGACCCTTTTCAGCCTTGGACCCTGGGCGGCCGCACCTCCAAACGACCCCTATGGCTAGGCCTGCATATTTATAGTCTTTAAAAAGTCAATTTATTTGATTAGATGTAACTTTAAAACAACTGATATTTTAATTACTTTATTTTGTTTTTAATTGACTTACCTCTTATGTTTATAAGATTTAACAAAGATAATAAATTTTCATGTGATATCAATTACATAATATATATAAAAAAATAACATGTAATCAACTTAACAATAAGTAAGGTGGAGCCGAATTTAGGCTTTGAATTTTGAAGCATGACCACGACTCATATCTAAATTTTTCATCAATTCTTCTGATTTATCAAGTAACTATATTGAAATATTGAAATACATTTACAAATATATGTAATATTTTGTAATAAAATTAAATACATCTACTAATAATTTTTACTTTTATCACATTGAAATATTGATATTAAATATACGTTTTATTTATTTTTATTTAATCAGTTGTTTTTATTCTAATCAATAATTTTTACTTGTATTTAAAATGAGTTATTTCTTAATATTTGGTTGTTATTTAATTAGGAGGTATTTCATAATATTTAATTATTTTTTTAAAAATATAACAATAATTAAATATTAAGTATAGTAGGGGCAAAAGCTAGTATAAATTTAAAATTCAACCATCCAAATATAATTGCCAATTACGCAATTGATTCAATAACAAATTTGCGTGAATATCAAGTTGATTTGCATGAAGTTTATGGTTCGATTCTTGTATTTATAAATCCTTTTTCCCTTCTTCATTGTAATGTACTTGTTCATTTGTATAAAAAAAAAAACCATTTAAAGAAAAATTCGGCATTAATCTGAAAAGTGGGACCTCTGTGGATAGAATCTTATCATGTATCTTTATTATGTTTTACATGAAAATTGTATACTATTATTTTACCTCTTAATTGAATTGAATTGGTATCATAAGTTAATCGTACATCAACTTTACTGATAAATAAATAAAAAAACTTATTATTTTACAAAATAATAAATATTAATATGATGATAAATATTTTAATATTTCTATATAAAATATTATTATGATGAAATCTAAACTTAAGATAATATGATCTTCAAAACTTCAATTTAACCATTTCAACCAAAACCTCATTTTAGTTTTATAATTTTTTTTTATAAATATATTTTTACATGATTTTTTACTTATAATTACCCCCAACTATCTGAATGATAGGTATCAACTCGGGAGGAAGAACTGGTAATAGACATAAAACCATCCATTCTGGTTCTATATTTGTTCAAATAAAATGCTTAGCCAATTCCATGCGTCTAACTAAAAAATCATTTCTTCTTCCAATTTTTCGATCTTCCCATGCATTACTTGTGAGGCCTTCTCCTAATTCTTTCCATTCTACCATCGAATAATCAATAAGAATTCTCAAATCTAGATCGACTAATTGTTCTCGAATAGCAATTATATTATTTAAAACTCTAACTCAATTGGTTTCAAGAGTCAATCAAGCGTTAACTTAGTTGGAAAATTACTTAAAAATAATTACTTTTACAAAGTAACTAATATATTTATGAGAATGTTTTTACCTTTTTAACACATCATTATATAAAATCAATAAGATCCCACATATAATGAGATTTAAACTTAAACACCATCATTTGTTTTTTTGTATTATATTAGTTTTGGTACAAAACATCCTTGGGTGGAGGCTAAGAGCAAATCACTGCCACAGACATATCACAAGCAAGCAATTCTTACAACTTGAACCCACGACATAAATTGTAGGGTAAACACTCAAGGTTTATAAGTCAAACACTGGAATTCAACACCATTATAATTTTAAACATTTAACTTTATCATTTTTAATTGAAATTTTATTTGATGTTGTTGGGGATCGACCCGTATATGCAACGAGAAAATAAAAGTAGAGAAGATCAAACACACAAATATTTACGCGAAAAAATTCCTCCAAGAGAGAGGACAAAAACCACGAGCAAAGAAAACTTCACTAAATAAGCAAAAATTTAGAATTATTATATATGACAAAGTCTCTGACAAACGGTTTGGTGCTGAAGCAACGACTGTACATATTTTGTATGAAAGAAGATGACTCAATTAGGACTTACATCAGTGAATTTGTTCTCTCTTGAATGATTTAAAAAACACCGAGGTTCAGATTGATGATGAAAATCAAGCTATGCTATTATTGTGCTCTTTGCTCTCTTTATATAAGTCTTTTAGGGAAACCCTAATTTATGGGAGAAATAATCTCTCGTTCGAGGAAGTGAAAGGAAACTTGTTGAGCAATGGAAAACTCGACAATGAGTTTGGTTCGAATAGCAATTCAGGTTGGAAACCCTCAGCATTTGTTGCGAGAAACAAGACTAGTTCAAGGTCGAGGAATCGAGACAAGGTATGTGGCTACTGCAAGAAGAAAGGTCACATTAAGACAAATTGTTACAAACTGCAAAATATGAACATGAGGGTTGCTGAGAGCAACGAAGATGAATTAGCTAATGCTAATACGACCGAAGACATGGAAGATGATTTGTTATTGGTGTCTACGACTGAAAGGTCTAAGTTTACATCCGAGTGGATCCTGGATTCGGGGTGTTCTTTCCACATGTGTCCCAATAAGAACTGGTTCTCCACATATTATAATGACCCAGTGTCCAGTGGTGTTAGAAACTTCAGTTCTGAGACGCCGTTTCAGTAAACTGTGCTCTTAAATTTAATATTTATAAGGCTAGAATAGAAATATATTAAAGTTTGGTCTAATAATTTTGTTTAATTGATAGTTAATTAAGGTACAGGTGTAACGATCATAAAGTCAGTAGTATTGAAAAATACGGTTTCGGGACCCCATTTCCGTAAATCAGACCTGTAAATATTTTTATTAAATATTTTTGGAGATTATATTAGAAGCAAATTGAATTTTGATCTAGTAAATTTTGGCGAATTAGGGGTTAATTAAGGTACAAGGACTAAATCGCATTAGTGATAAAAGTGTAATTTACTTAATGAAGTATAATTAGAATTCAAGGAAGGGGTTTATATAGTAATTATCCCCCTAGATTATATATGGCCAGTTGATGTGTTATAACATGTGTGATTTTATATTATAGAACATTAATAACTTAATAATAATAAAATTATAATAATAAAACATGAACAAAGTTTAAGTAATAATCGCCTTAGTGGAGTGAAAGAGAAATAAAAATTTCTCTCATCCTCCTTGCATGTTGTAGCTAGAGAAAGAAGAAGGAGAAATTCAACCATGGCAATCTAGACTTTGAAGCTCAATTTAGTTAGTGTAATTTAGTCTCTCTCTTTTTTTTTTTGTAATTTTTATGTTTTTAGAATCTCGGGAACTCAAGCTAGTTTAACCATGTTGTATTTTTTGTTACTATTAAAGTTTGTGGATGTTACCATTATTGAGTAATTGAAGTTTTAGGGATCAATTTGATAGATTTTAAGTTTAGTATTGAAAAGGGATTAAATTGTAAAGTCAATTGATGATTTTGTGCAATAGGGACTAAATTACACAAATTTCAAAATTTGTGATAGAAATGAAAAAAAATAGGAAGTTAAATTAGGCCTAGAATGAAATTGGTATAAAAATTAGAGGTTTAATTTGAAAGTTATGTTAGTCTCGATTTTAGGGACTAAATTGAATAAAATGCAAAAGTCACATAAATTAGCAATTGAACATGATAATGATTGTGTATTGATGATTAAGTGTATTTATGTTATTGCATAGCTAACATTGACCCGAATTCCTCAAAATGGAAAGGAAAAGATAAAGTCATCAACAAATAGCTCAGAGTTTATGGTTTGTATTTCTATAACCCAAACCTTTTCAATTGCTGCAATTACGAACTGCATTGCATGGTAATAACATAAGGTAAGTTGTAAATGATTGAACGAGCTAAACTGAATCAATTTGAATTAGCTGATTGTGATAAGGACTAAATTGAATAGAATTAAAAATATGATATATTGTTATAATTGTGCAATTGAATTTAGTTGTTGATGAAATTATGTTGTGGAATTGTGAAACCGTGTATAAAAGAAATTGAAATAAAGATGGATATTAGATATCAATTTATAAGATCGGTTTAAGATATGTAAATAGATTGAATAATTAGATAATGTATTAGGACTTGTAGATTGACATGTTAAAATGCATTATAAACTTTATATTATGCTTTAATGTTTGATTATAGAAATACCATTGAGTACTATCAACGTACGGTTTTGTTTTTCATGCGCAGGTTAGGTATTTTAAGATTCGATCGTTGACTCAGCATCCAGCGACAATCCCGAACTCAAGTGTTGGTGATGTTTTCATTTTGGATTTGGCATGCACCTAGGATGTCTCATGGTTATAATGATCCTTTTAGAATTTATTGGCATTTTTGGGATTAAGTGTTGGAAATGGTCATGTTGTTGTTATCTTGTTAAAGTAGTTTTAGTTATATGCATAATGGTTTAATAGTTGAGAAAGTGATGTGCTAAATGATGTGTTTTGGTTGATACTTGATTATGGAAATAATGGTTGGTATTTAAGCTTATAAGTTGTTTAGATAATATGTTATGCAATAAGTATGGAAAAATGCATGTTTTATAAGGTTGGATTGAGATTGCTCATATGGAAAAAATGGATGTAAATTTGTTAATTTTATTGAAGTGTCTTTGAAAGCATACTGAAATGAGTTGAATGTGGCAATTTGGTTGATTTTGAATTGTTGAGTTGGGGTGCCTTATGAGGCATATTTGTATGCCCTTGGTTGATGTTTTTCAGTTCTATAATTATAGCTAAGGTTACCATTTGAGTTGTAGGTGATTTGGACATGAAATGGACATTTTAAAGATTAGTCTTTACCATTTCTGAGCTTAAGTATCAATAATTTGACATTTGGTATCGATACTTGATCATATGAACAGTTTTAAAATAAACAGAATGCCAAAATGGTATCGATATTTATATGAGTATCGATAATTTAAAATAAATATCGATAGCATTGTTTTGTAAAATAAATAGAATCGTAATTTGGTATCGATACGGTATCGATACCCAATGATTAAATATCGATACCAACCCTAAAATTTTGAAAACTTACAATTTAATCCCATTTCATGCCTGGATTTCACATTTAGGTCCAAATAGATCTCAATTTTTTTTATATTTGTAAGACATGTGAACTGTAATTATTTAAATTGTATACAAGTTGAATTATTTGACAAAAGTTGCCCTGACAATGAATGTAACATCTCGTTATTCGAATTCGGCGATCGGGTTGGGAAGGGGTGTTACACATATAGTTCAGTTGAAGGTGGAGTTGTGTGTATAGGGAATGGATCACTTTGTAAGATAACTGGTATTGGTACCGTTCAGATCAGGATGCATGGAAAAATTATAAGGACACTGTCAGATGTCAGACATGTGCTTGACTTAGAGAAAAACCTCATCTGCTTTAGCATGTTGGACTCGAAAAAGTGCAGAATTATTATCGAGTCAAGCGGCATTAAGGTATCTCATGGAGCTCTTGTTTTGGTAAGAGGTCGAAAGACTGGCAGTCTATATGTTCTTCAAGGCTCATGTGATTGGTGTAGCAGTAATTTCCTCTACAATTACGGAGTCGGAGCTGACTCGATGTCAGTTTAAGGAATTTGACTCTTTCAGGTTAGGTAGTGGATCTGTAATTAAGAGTTTTTCAGTTTTCAAATTTAAGCACTGATTTGGACTTGGTGAGTATCCTACAAAGGCTTAGATAAGCCTGTGATGGGCTCAAAAAAGGAGGTATGAGAAAATACAAGTCAAGGTGGAGATTTATGGAATGTGCCTCGTATTTACGAGTTGACGTCTCGATGAGGAAGATCTGACATCATGATGAGACGACTATGACATCCCGACGACCCGAAGAACAACATCCCAACGAGGTACATGCGACGTTGCGACTGTTCCCCAATTCAACCGAGTTTTCTTCTCCTAGTTAAACTCTGCTATTGTTTCCTAGTTAAACTCTGACTAGTCTAGGTTATGTTAGTCATATTTAATCTACGAATTTAGCTTATAAAAGGGATTGTTGTAACCTAGAATAATAATCTTCTTCATATTTGAGATTGAGAGAATTTTGTGAGTTTTGGGAATTTTGGGTTTTATCCAAAGTTTTTTGTTTTTTTCGAGATTTAGGGTTATTTGTTGAGATTATCTTCATCTTGTACTCTTCCAGTTCTCCATAAGCATGCTGCTGTTTTCTCTGAAAGTACCTCTTGTAACACATCGTTCGTGAGGCACAATTGAATTGCAGACAAGGCTTTCTCATTAATCTCATCCAATTCTAACTGATCTAGGTTTTCGGGCTTTTTCTCGATAACGATCTTTTTTAGGTCGTTCTAAACTAGAATTGTCATCATCCGAACTTACCATAAACCGAAATTTGTGTAGTCATTGAACTTCTCAATATCAAACCTCATTGCCATCTCTAAGTGTGTTGATCTGTAGAATTTGAACCAAGCTTTGATACTAGTTTGTTGGGGATCGATGTGTAACACCTCTAACCCGTATCTGTCGTTAGAACAGGGTTACGGATCATTATCGGAGTTTATAGAACAAATACATTTAATTCATGTCATTTATTATTCATATCCAAAATTAAACATATTCAATCATATCGTCCCTTAAAGGGACCCTCGAGGCCCAATTCATGAGTTGGAAACAAGTCGGGACTAAATCGGGAACTCAGAAAATTTTTCACAAAATTTCAAAATTTTACTTAGGTGCAGGGGACACACACCCATGTGGCCAGGCCGTGTGATTCACACGGCCAAGTGACACGCCCGTGTCCCAAGTCGTATGGGCGTTCGACGTGAGGCACACGACCGTGTCCCAGCCTATGTCCATTCCCGTGTAACTCTCTGAATTGAGTCACACGGCCAGTCACACACTCGTGTGCTAGGCCGTGTGGACAATTTAATTTTCAAAAATTAGGTGCAAGGGACACACGGCCAAACCACACGCCTGTGCGCATGGCCGTGTGTCACACACGGCTGAGACACACGCCCGTGTCTCTGCCCGTGTGGACGAAAAATAGGCCATTTTCAGGCCACTTTTCTCACCCAATTTACCTTTCACCTACAACATCATTCAAGCACATTCACAAACCAATTCATACTCCTCAATTCAATGCCAATGCCAAGTTTTATACATGACATACTATCTCAAATGTTCAAGTGTTTAAACTTACCAAAATCACATTTACACTATGTTTGGTTGAAGGTAATGGCTATTCCATTACATGCCTATTACAATGTTATTCTGCAGGCCCACATAAACATATGTTTGGTTCAATGGAATACCCTATTACGCGTGTATTCCATTCCGCGCCTTAAGTGAGATTTTCATCGATTTCTATTCCTTCCTCTTCACTTTGTTTACCCATTCGTTTTGAAGATCCCTATCTTACCCTTACCAAATTCTCACATCAAAACAACGAGTTCTTGCTTCCTTCGACTCGGCATTCCTCCCCTTCATCCAAGGTCGAGTAAACATTTTTCTTTTTATTGTTCCTTTCATTTTCTGTTACGCCATTTTGTTACCCATAAATTTTTCTTCCTATTTTAGTTATTGCTACCTTCACCATCGCCTTTGATTTTTTTTAATAAACATAGGATTTCTATTCCCTTTCCTCTTCACCGTTTACCTTAGTCTTCAAACATAAAATTTTATTAGAAGAAGCACTCTATTGCTCTGTTTCTCTCATTGTAGCATAAGATCAAGATCAACTGTTCTTCAAACAAAAGGAAAAAAGTTGGTAAGTTTCTAACCCTACAATTTTCTTGTCGAAATTTGAATTTCTTTGATGGGTCCTTTGTCATTTTACAAATAAAAATAAAAATTACTTGCGAGTGTAAAATTTTATGTACTTATTTCCCTTGTTCTTGGATTTGATCTTGGATTTTAATATTGTCATCTTTTTGAAAGAAAAAGGTGCTTTAGTATGAATTGAAAACTTTTTTGGTTCATACATCCGAGTTTTGTTGAATGTGATCGGAAAGTTTCTTTTCCAATTATGCAGATCGGGAATTTGAATGAAAAGGGTGAACTTCTTTTTATCGGATGATAGTACGATTTTAGTTGCAAATTTTGATTTCTGATTAATTGGGTGTTCATATTTGCTTGAAGAGCCCTATCTCACCCTTACCAAATTCTCACCTCAAAAACACTCAATCGGCAGCCATTTCTTGCTTCCTCCGACTCCGGCATTCCTCCCCTCCATCCAAGGTCGAGTAAACATTTTTCCTTCATTGTTCATTTCATTTCTATGCATTCCTCCCCTTCAACTCAGCCATTTCTATGCATCCCACTCTTCCAGTTTACATCTTCAACATGTGCTAATTTTGTTTAATTTATGTCAATGAACATGAGGACTAAGTTTACTGCTCTTCCACCTTGATATCGTAAATGGGTACTATGAAACATGTCTTTATAGTCTACACAGTTACCTTTGGTCATTGTTATGTGAATCTCAGTAGTGCAACAAGATACTTGATTTGACTAATATAATTCTTTGGTTGTGTAGCTAATATCTGACTTGGTCATGTTTCTGCTTTTTCTATCTTATTTAACTCTTTTTTCTTAATTTTTATCCTTTTACTTTTCTTAACATCTTATCAAGCAAAACAATATTGAACCAAATATACATACATATTCTCATCAAAAATATATATATATACACATACGTTTGTGTATATAAACCTTTTTTTTGTTGAGCTTCTCTTTGTAATAAAATATACATTGACTAATGGGATTTCTTTTCACTTCCATTTTCACATTATTTCCATATTTCTTATTTGGTTGAAGAAAGAGTAATTCACCCTTAAAATAGAGTTCCTCTATGGGTGTTATTGAGTTATTCCAACTTCTTTTTGTTTATTAGGTTTGATTGAATCTGTGATAAATGATGAAAAATCATCTCTTAGCTTTGGTTTCTATTTTATTTTATGTTTTCTTTCTAATGCCTTTGTGCTAGGAAAGGTTTAGAAATTATTTTTCCGACATAAGGAGTAGTGTTCTTTATTTGTCTGAATATGTTACAATTTTATCTCTTCATCTACCTTTGCCGAGAAATTAAATCGATGCGCTTATGTCCTTTTGTTGCTTCACAAGCTAAAGTTAGCTATTATTGATTCTTACAATTTTTAACTACTTACAGAATTTTTATTGTCGATTTTGATGGAAGTAGACGACAACTTGTGTACCCATCTTGTGTTCATTCGTTTTTCTCATGATGTAGTCATGTTTAAATTATTTTATATTTTTATAAATTTTGATACATAAATAATTTGTATTATATACAATATGTAATATTTCTGTTTTCATGTTATAATTATGTTATTTGCTTGTATCATGGCATAATATAGCAGGTAGCCGTATTATGGCAGATACCCCTATTCCATCAAACCAAACATTCCATCAATGCATAAGCTATTATATACAAACGTACCATCAATTGCATTAAGTTCAGTTCAACCCCTCATTTCTTGTGACGAAGATTTTATGTTAACAACTTTTCAAGGGAATGACCCTACCCTTGACCTTCATGTGTCCATTTCATCAATTATAGCATCTTCCTCTTCTTGAATACTTTGAAGCATTGAAAAAGTTGTTTGAGAGTCACTCTTTTTTTGTGTAACCTGAACCAGTACTTTCCATGTTTGTTATCTGCTAATACATTAAATATGGTATGTTATATGGTAATCCTTATTTTTCATTTTGGTTCTACTGAAGCTATCTACTCAATCTGTCATTGGTTTTGTTACCATCTTATTATTATATGTTTAGGTGAATTTCAAAGGCTCTGCCTCTGACATATGACGAATGATGAGTTGTTACATGGGGTAGTTCTTTTGTTTCCTATCATCTCTGAAGATACAGATTGTTTTTTTTTCTTTAATAAAAGTCATAAGAATCACTATAATTGAATTCAAATACTAATGAAATCTGAGTTTTTTTTTTTTTTTTGAATTCTGACTTTTTTGTTTGTTATAACTTAAGGGATGGTATTTATATTTTGGTTAGATCCTTTGTAATCAATGTGCTTAGGGTTTTAGATAATTTCCTTGGGTTTCATTGAGTTACTTTTTTATTTTTCCCAATGATGGGAACTCAGTTTTGATTGAACCATTCTGGTTTTCGATTTATCTGTAGCTTTTACACACCGCCTGCTTCATTCTCTCTTCCAAGATACATAATTTGCAATATACAGTTATGTTTTTTTTTCCTTTGCAATTATTAAAATTTCATGCTTACCATTATTACATAGTCTAGCTACCTATTATGTCTTAATGCTGTCAAATGTTAATTTGTTTTTTTTTCTTAAGATAATTATGTCAGGTTTTTCAGAATCAAATGTTTCTTCCCAAAGTTCTCGAGGAACAAAAGGAAATGGCTTCCGGAAGAAGATCTTTGCGTTGGTTTCTTGTATGGTCGACTTGCACAATGTTGGAACCTTTAATAATCGTCACGGGATTTAAAGTAGGTTATTTAAATGAGTTGGAAAAAATGTTAGAAAAAGTTTTACCCCATGCAATGTTGAAGGCTAAACCTAATATTGAATCGAGGATTAGACTCTTTGAAAAGGGATTGGTGAATCGTTTATGACATGCTTAATGGAAAAAACAATAGCGGTTTTGGTTGGGATGAGCATAGGCGGCTCGTTGTTCTTTGAAGATGCGGTGTGGAACTCATATATAAATGTAAGAATTATTTCAAGTCTTTATTATCTTATTTTCACCAAACTTATAACTAATATGAATTCCTCTTTTTATAGAGTCATAAAGAAGCAAGAGTCAATTCAAACATCGTAGTTTCCTTTATTACGACCAACTTATCGCCATCTACGCAAAAGATCGAGTCATGGGAAAGATGCTCAAGCATTACCGATATCATTGAAGAAATAAATGTTGAGGATGTAGCTACTACAAATATTCATGAAGAAAGAAACGATTTCTATGGATGTGAAGCTAATATCTCTTTGGATGACATGGATGTTTCAGCTACAGAATCGCAACCAGCTAGAAACCAAGGGGGTTCCACATCTTCAAAGAAGAAAAAAAAGAATTCTGATTCAAGTGATCATGTTTCTTCTTCATTTCATGATGCTGCCACTTTATTGGCGGAAAACATGCGGACCGTTGGCGAACAAATCAGTAGGAGTATTGCCTCCGATGCGGTAATTTAACAAAAGTCAAAAGAATTTCAGATCATCCAAGAAAAAGCTATAAATTTATATCCAACATTATGTGAAATAGAAGGTTTAACTGTGGATGAGCGTTTTCGAGCATTGAGCAAAATTCCAGATCATCCAACGCAAATGCTCATTTTCTTTAGTTTACCTTCTTCTGTACGATTGGAATGGGTCAGAAAATTTCTTGCTGACCATTAAAAATCATAGTTGTATTAATGATATTTTGGTAACTTTTTGTGTTTGTAATATTTGGGACGGTATAATGACATGATATATGTCATTACAATGTTGTAACTTTTTGATGTTGTAACATATGGATTATGACATATAAACTAATGAAATCATGTAACATTTTGTTAATATATGAATATTATGTTTATGCAAAATATAATTCTCAAGTTATTTATTACTTCTAATATTTTTTTATTGTAGAATAATTAAATTATTTGTTTCAATAATGATATTTTAGCACATTAAATATGTATTCTGAGTTTAAAAATAATAAATTAGATTATATATATTTTTATAGTATTATATATTTTGATTTTTTAATTCATATAATAATTATATTAAGAATGTTATTAAATTATTTTTTATTAAATTATATTTAATAATAATTATGTTAAAATATGATTAAATTATTTATTATTTTTATTAAATTATTTTCAATAATAATCTTATTAAAATTTAATAACAATAACAATAATCATCTACCTAAAAAAATTCTGCTAAGGGTATTCTGGTCATTTTAGTTCTTTTCTTTATGCTATTACAACATCATTCCATTCAACCAAACACAAGAATTCTATTACAGCTCTAGTCCATTCCATTCAACCAAACAGTTGAATTACTTATTACAGCTCTATTCCATTACACCTCTATTCCATTCTGACTCTATTCAATCTGACCTTATTCCATTCTGAAGAAACCAAACGTACCCTTATGCTTATAGGTATACTTTATCAATTATGCTAATTTCAAAACATTTATTAATAGGTTTGTATACTTCCCACCATATAACTATTTTAACACACATCAAACATGATAAGGCCTTATATATTTACATCAAAATATGCTTAACACTATCCATTCCAATGGCTAGTTACAACCAAAGTATATATATATGCCAATATTGACCAATTAACCTATACATGCCATTATAACCATAATTGATTTGCCATATATACCTAAATGGGCCGATGGATAGTGTGAGTGATCTCCGTCAAGCTTCCAATCCAACGAGCTTCTGAATTACTATAAAACAGAAGAAAATAAAAACAGAATAAGCATGTAATACTTAGTAAGTTCGTATAACATGGTAATTAACTTACCACTCATTCAAATTCAAGATAAGAATGCAAGACACATTCAATCAATTTGATCACGAGCCCTAACACATATCCTCATCACTCTTGTTAGTAATATATTTCATATAAATATCAAGAAACATGTATGGGCTCAATAATAATTAGATTTCCACGTACATATACTTTCCATGTCATGTATTCATATAACATATATAAATCATATCCCTGTATTTCAAGTACATTTTCATAATAATTCATCTCGAGTTTAGATTATTTCATGTCGGAACTTTGCCCATTAAATCATTTGAAATATCAATGTCATACGGGTAATACACTCAAGGTGTACAAATCTATAATCATGGATGAACATATTCATCAAACAAATTCCATGTTCATATATCATCATCTCATATTTCCATATATCATGTATCATCATTTTCATGTATTTCAGGGAGATACGTGTAATGATTTGTTTAGTGTTCATATTTTCTCATGTTAGGATTTTTCCCATTGAATCACTGAAAACTTCGATGGATACACAGGAAGTACACTCGAAGTGTACAAAATTAGAATCCGTCAATTCATATTCAGGAGTACTCTTTAAAGCACATAATCGGGAAATCTTCTCTCGAGCCATATAACGGGAAACTCATTTGAGCCATGTAACGGAAAGCATATCCGGGCTATAGAACAGGAAGCTCATAAGAGCAATAATAAGGAAGTTCACAAAGAACTTTTAATCAGGAAGCTCACGAAGAGCCTATCGGGAAGCTCACAAAGAGCCATGTAACGGGAGCTCCGGATAGCCATATATCGGGAAGTTCAAGTGAACAATATCGGGAAGCTCCGGAGATCCATATAACAGGACACTCATAAAGAGCTGTGGTATGTCCGTAACACATGCAGGATCACTACCAATCATATAACAAGACGCTCAAAAAGAGCTGCGGTATGTCCATAACACATGCAGGATCAATACCAATCGGGATGCTCGCAGGAACCATGTAACTGGAAGCTCGAGAGGAACAATATCAGGATGCTCGTAAGAGTTATGGTGTGTCCGCAACATATGCAGGACTACAACCCATTCAGGAAATCCTATATCCATCGAATTTCATTATTCAAACGATATTTAACATTTATTGGGCTTTTTTGAATTTATGATTAATTTCTTAAACATAACAATTACAC
This sequence comes from Gossypium sturtianum, assembly GCA_025698515.1. NCBI lineage: Eukaryota > Viridiplantae > Streptophyta > Magnoliopsida > Malvales > Malvaceae > Gossypium > Gossypium sturtianum. The sequence goes on along the minus strand of CM046954.1, from coordinate 115,779,480 downwards.
AATTCAACATTCACATATATAACATTTAATTCATACATATGAATGTACACAATTTAGTTACACGAACTTACCTCGACAAATGTTCGTGTACATAAAATTTACTAATCCGACACTTTCTCTTTTCCTAGTTCTAACTCCGAATTTGGTCCATCTGAATCTATACGAGTAAATTTAACATCAATTTAATAAAATTTATACTCAATTCAGTCCAATTCACATCTTAGGCAAAATTATCGTTTTGCCCCTATACTTTTAATTAATGACGATTTCGTCCCTAGGCTCGGAAAATGAAATTCATGCAATTTAATCCTTATTTCAAGCCTAACCGAATTTTTCATACAACATTTACAGCCCATGTATTTCATAAAAATTCAGAATTTTCCATGAATTTTACAACTTTACAATTTAGTCTTAAAATCATAATTTCATCAAAATTCACTTTACAAAAGTTGTTTATCTATCAACAACCTTTCATTTTCTACCATAAATTTCAAAATTTCAGCATACTTATCCACGGAAAAACCTTAGTACTTTGATAACTTTACAAATTAGTCCTCGAGATAGCTAAATTAAGCTATTACGATCTCGGAAACATGAAAATTACTAAAACCGAGACTTGAATACTTACCCAATTAAGCCAAAATAGCTTTCTTGAGCTCACTTTCTCTTAGCTAGGGTTTCCATGTTTTATTTGAGAAAGATGATGATAAAAATGATGATATATATATTTTTTTATCATTTATCATCTTTTAAAATTTCACTTTTCAATTTCATCCTTTTCTTTAATTAATTTTTCATGGATGAATCATCATCCTTAACCACTAAGAATTTTTAATGGTCTATTTGTCATATAAGGACCTCAAATTTTGAATTCCATAGCTATTTAATCCCTTTAGCTATTAGAACTCAACTTTTACACTTTGTGCAATTTGGTCCTTTATCAAATTAAACATATAATCGGTAAAATTTTTTTACAAAATTTTCATACGACATTATTATTGTACTGTAGATCATAAAATAATATTAAAATAAATTTCCTTTCCGGAATTGGATTTGTGGTCCGGAAACTATTGTTCCGATTTCACTGAAAACAGGCTGTTACACGATCCGTATATGCAACGAGAAAATAAAAGTAAAAGTAGAGAAGATAAAACACACAAATATTACGTGGAAAAATTCCTCCAAAGAAGAGGATAAAAACCACGGGCAAATGAGACTTCACTAAATGACCAAAAATCAAAAGAGTACAAGATGGAGATAATATCAACAAATAACCCTAAATCCCGAGAGAACAAAGGACTCTAGCTAAAACCCAAAATTTCCCAAAACTCACAAAACTTTCTCAATCTCAAAGATGATAAAGATTATTATTCTAGGTTACAACAACCCCTTTTATAGGCTAAATTTGTAGATTAAATATGACTAAAATAACTTAGACTAATCAGAGTTTAACTAGGAAACAATAACATAGTTTAACCAGGAGAAGAAAACCCGGTTGAATTGGGGAACACGTCGCAACGTCGCATGCACCTCGTTGGGACGTCGTTCTTCGCGTCGTCGGGATGTGGCCAATCTTCTTGTCGAGATGTTGTGGTCGTCTCGTCATAGCGCCGGCTCTTCTTTGTCGAGACGTCAACTTGTAAATACGAGCCACTATCTACATATGTTTATATAATTTTTTAATAAATATAATTTTTTCATAATTTTTTCAAGTCAATCTAATATTTTATATGTATTTGTTTTCACAATTCATTTTAGAAGCATATAAGAAAGGATTTTATAAATCTTATTACAATGTTTTGCAATGTTATAAAATGTATTTTATTTAAATTATCTATTTTTAATTAAAATGAAAGGAAACTAAAATTAATATGAAAAAAAAATTAATGAATTAAGGAAAAAGACTATTGGATGCCAATCTCCTCCCTGCTCAGACCCATATTATCAAAGTTGGAAAAAATCAATTTATATGCAAATTTAATGAAATAGGCAAAATGATATTTTTTATCCTCTAATTTTACAAAAAAAAAAAAGTTGTTGTAGTCCTTTATTTAATTTTCAATTTTTTTAGTTCTTAAATTTACGTTTTTTGTCAAATCACTAAAAAATAGATGAAATTTTTTTACGTTTATTAATTTTGCTGACGTGGTGAATTTCTACGTAAATGACATGTTAGCATTTAATTAATTTTTAAGAATTTAAAAATATTTTTTATAAATTTTATATTTTTCAAATAATTTTAATGATTTTAATTTTTAAAAATAAATTTTATAAATTTTTGAATTCTTAAAATTTAATTAAATGCTTACGTGATAATTCATGAGTATGTCATGTTAGTAAAATTACCAAATATTAACTTTTTTATATATTTTGGAGTTATTTAACAAAAAATATAAATTTAATAGCTAAAAATATAAAAAAATTAAATAAATAACTAAAATAATTTTATTTTATAAAATTGAAAACTCAAATAAATCATTTTCTCAATAAAATATTAGTATTTATTTAATTCCCATAAATTTAATCAATAATTTTAATGGTAGTTAACGAATGACAGGATATTGTGTAGAATTCATTTTCGACCCAAATAGGGGTAAAATTGCAACACGGTCCTCACATCGGCAAAACCATAATGTAAAGGGAGATTAGAATTTTAAATTTGAAGGTTATACACATCCAAAAGACGGTCGACCACTTCTCATTTCTACCATTGATTAGACTAACAAGCCCTCAACATCATTACTTATTTACAAATATACCACTCTTCTTTTGCCAAAATAACCCTATCTATTCCGGAATGTCACTCAATATAGCCTTAAACTTTCTCCTCCCTCCTCTCCCTCTCTTCTCGCCACCGCCACCGGAGGCAACTTTCCGGCGAGCAACCTCCTCTGGAACCGGAAAAGGAGTAACAGACTTACATCTGCACCCACATTTTTCACTACCATTATTACTTTTCATTAAAGCAGAGCTAGCTTTAACAGCCAATGCACCCATTTGTTGAGGTTGTAGAGGATGTTTAAGCCAACTCAAGGGCAAAGCAAAGTAAAGTTGACCGGGCTGAAGCTCCTCGTCTTCTTCAACCGCTGATGCGACATCGTCGAAGTCCATTTCATCGGAGTTGCAAATAAAACACGTGGGATTCCCTTGTAAAACATAAGAAACCTTGACAGGGTAAGGAAACTCTTGTAATCTTCCATCTTGGAGGATCAGCTTGGCTGTGGCTGCATGATTTGAATCGCAAGAACTGCAAATACCCATTTTTAGTTTTTTATTTTTTATTTTTGGTGGTGAATGGGGCAAGTGGAAGGAGGGGCTTGGGGGGGAGTTTATATATATATATATGTGAGAGATCAGAATAGAGAAAAGGGAGGCCTTGGATTTTGGACCACAGAGGATTTTGTCGTGATATAGGAAATAAGTAATAAGCATTTTTTATGGGAACAGTTGCCAGCCTGTAAGTTGGTGGTGACAGGTTGTATAAGTGCCGGAGGATCAGTGTCTTAAACACATCAACCCTGGTTTCAAGATGATATTACACTGACAGGGACTATTGGGTTTGCCAACACCATGATTTCAAAAAAACTTGTTTGATTATATTGGAGAGATGAGAAATGGAGGCTAATTTAGTTAAAGGTATCATCATCGATTGCTGCACCTTTCCATTCATGGCTACGGCACATTCAAATAAAATGTTTAAAAGGGTTCGAATTGGAGCCATGAAAGACACTAAACTACCATCCAAGTGGTAACCCAAACAAGAATCTCCACTTTCTGTTCTCTCTCTTTTTTTTTTAATCTCATACACGATTGAAAAAGCTAGCATTAATAGAGTTTGCAAATCTAAGTTGTTAATGGGACCGAACTAAAACATATGACTGCCTTACTGGATGATAAAAATACTATTAATATCTTTATATTAAGAATTATATTATATTTTATTTTTTATATTTTGAAAAAATGAGTAAAATAATTTTTGTACGATACATTAAAGAATATATTGGTTCTTTTGTTATAAGTTCTTATCAAATTTTATTATTAAAATCTAGCTTTTATAGATCAGCATAAGGTACACATGACATGTCAAGTATATCAGTTTATTTTTTTAATTTAACATATAAAACTTAATTTAATTATTTTTTAAATAAAAAATAAAATACAATCTGACTCTTAATATAAGAACTCTATTGTAGTTTGAACCTGGAAATACTGAGAGACCGGAACAATCAATAATGGCTAAATGTAGGGGGCATTGATTTTACCTATTGGAAACAAGTAGACCTGATCATGGGTCGGGCCACCCGGCCAGGCCCGAAGGCCTGCCCGAAATGTGGGAGGGTGGGCACAAATATAGGTCCGAAAAACGGGCTTGGACAAAAAAATAAGGTCTATTTAAAAAACGGGTCGGGCCTCGGGTAAGGCATTTTGGCCCGGCTCGGCCCGAATTCTCTAAAGGACAAAAAAAATTTGCTTTTTTTAATATTATTTTCTTGTTGTTTTCTTCCTATTTTGCTACCATTTTGCTATCATGTTGCTACTATTTTGTTGTTATTGTTTAGATATTGTATATAGCTTATTTTATTGTTAATTTTGTTATTATTTTAAAGACATTTATTAATTTTGTTATTATTTTAGAGATATTTGCTTGTTAAGTTGTATTTATCTTAGTGTTATTTTAAGTATACATATTTTTTTAAAATTTATTTTCAATTTGTTGGGAAATATTTATTTTGATGTTTTTAGTATTTTTGATATATTATATATATTTTAAAATTATATAAAAAATAATATGGGCGGGCAGGGTCGGGCTCGAGTTTTAGCATTTTTATCCGGGTCAGGCTTGGACAAAATTTTAAACCTATTTTTCGGGCTGAGTCGGGCCTAGCAAACGGGCCTAAATTTTTAGTTGAGCCCGACCCGAACCCTATCCGACCTGGCCCATGCACACCTTTAGAAACAAGAGAAGTGATAGAAAGGGTAATTAGATTGAAAAATGAAGGGTATTTGGATAAATAGAGCAAAATAGGAAGAGCAATAAGGGAGAAACGTGGCGATACAAGATTCTCCCATGGAAGCTTAAGAGGATGAAATTGTTGGATGGCAAGAGAAAAGACACGTGGAACAGAAAGTCCCCGGAAGAGTAAAGGCCGACAAATCCAGACAGCAGGTGGCGTGTTTTGGGATCAAAATCAAGCCCAAAGCTTCCCTTTCCCTCCTCTGCCATGCCATCGTCACCCATTTCCATGTTTCCCGCTGCTCACTGTCTCTTGTTTTAGTATTTTAGGGGGCTTCTTCACCGTAGCTTGCGACTTGGTCTTTGTTTGAATGAAGCGTGGACAATGTCAGGATTTTGATGTCTGTCATGTTTCACATTCGTTGATTCGTCGTTTACACGTGCACGTGTAATGGAATTGGGATCAACTTGAGTTGTAATGGCGATAGCTGGTTATAAATTCCTCCCATGATAATTTAATTAATTGGATTTTTCTATATCAATGTAGGCAAGAAACTGGATCGATCAAGTCTGAAACTTTACGAAAAACAAGTGAAGCTGATAGTATTAAAAAATGCATAGTTTTTGTTGTTTTAATTCATTGAGTAATATCTAAGAAGATCTTGATCTATTTATAAAATATAAAGGTTATGAGAACATATGTCGTATGCAGTCCTTTCCTATGAAGCTTCATGCGGTTCCTTTTCTTTTATAATTTTAAAAAGAGATTCGAATCCAGAATTTTTAATCAATTATTTGAATAAATGTCTAGTTTTCACTGAATTAAAAGATGATGAGCAATCAAAATCCTAATAATGCAAAACTATATCTGAAGTTTCCACAAATAAGGAGAATGTGCATTCGATAATCGACAAGGATCTGATTTTGTAACATTCTTTTATACATTTGTTATTTGCTTAATCCATTGGATTATTAGAGCAAAACAGGAAATTAAACCCCACCCACAGACATTAACACATTACATATGCCCTTAAAACACTCCCTTTCCCTATAACATTTAAATTTATTTTATAACCAAATCTTATTTGAGTGGGATTTAGTATCTGTGATTCAATCATGCAGATGGGATCATAAAGGTAGCCATCGGCATTTCCATGAATCTTCCTTCCTTGTCCAAAACATGAAGCATTTTGTGGGTAATATAAGGTTGTCAAGCACATTTGGTAGGCCCTTAAGGGGACTAATATTCTATGGTCAAACTGATCATGCTTCAACATCAACTCTTCTTTACAAGCAAATCAAATTATTGTGTATTGATTTAGAATTACAAATGATGACTCCATGAATGGGTTCATTGTATACATGAGGATATATATATATATTGTCAAAAAAAAAAAAACAATTAAATTGAATGACAATTAATGATAAATGCATTCATATCATGCACCAATAAGGAAGTTTTGTTTTATGTCATAGATTCATGATTTGGTGGATATACTAGAACTCAATATTATATGGATAAGAAACTAATTTTAACACTGTTAATTAAAAACTATAATAGTTGTCTAATAATGTAATTGAGATTATCTTTATATTCCAAAATTTTATCACATGTTTGAAATCGAAACATAATAATTATATTTATAAAATCATATATTATCATCATGAATCTAAGATTTCGTGAATTAAACGCCTTGTTATTATTAATCATATAATAAAAATAATTTTAAATAGTAAATGGTTATTTAAGTTTCACTTGAGTTTGGGAAAACAAAAGATTTATTTGGGTTTAGCCCAATTTATCCTATATTTAACATATCCACTTTAATCCTATCGATGAATCAACATATATAAATGTTGTACTGTTATAGATTATGTAAAGTTAACAATTTTATATTAATTAATTGAGTTTGAACTTGGTTAACATTGGCATTAACGTTGATTCGAACGTGCTGTTGGGAGAGATTATGGACAATTCTAGGCATTATATAAAAAACAATTTAAATTTTATAAGTTCTTTTAAAATGTTATTTTAACTTTATTATCAATATTTTAAAAATATGATGATTTATATTTAGTTCTCCAAAGTTTTGATCAAGGTTATTTGAATCGGATTAGATCGACCGGTTAGATCAAAAATCGGCTAGCGTACTGGTTCGAAGAAGGACATTGAACCAATTAACTCGAGAATCAATATAAACTAATTGAACTAGTGGAATCAAATTTTTAATAATTTATTAATCAAATTGGATGGATCAATCAAACTTGTTAAATCAACGAATTAATCGATTCGACCACTAATCCTATTTTAAAAACCTTGAATTGATTGATATGTTCTGATTGGGATACTCACAACCAAAATTCCCTAGATTCATAACCTCTTATTAATAATTGCACCCATCTCTTTTGTGTACCGGTATGAATTTGTATGCTATCATGTGCCAACTTTATATAACTTACCATATTTCATGTGCGAACACAAGTACCATATTTCTTAAGTTATTAAAGTAGAAAAGTTGTGTTGAAGTTTCCTTGGACGTCATGTCATAAGGAGTTCATTTTTAATGCCCAAGAAGCTTGAGAAAAAAGGAAAAAACAATGGTGAAGAGACCCAAGTGTTTTCCCATATTTGTTAAGTGGAAGTTAATGATTTGTTTGACAAAGGGGCTTAATACAAGTTTGTAGTAATTGGGTAACTGTACACGTGGAGCTTTGAATTTTATTGTGACAAACCAAGCTTTAAACAGGAGGGGTTGATATTAGTGAGAGTGGGGAGTGAATATTTAGGTACAAGAGGATAGGAATTAGGATACAGGATAAGGAATTAGGGATAAAGTTCGAGATGATGTTGCGGACGACAGCTGGTTGTCCATTGTTGTTATAGTTAAAAAGTATCTTTTAAAAGTGTGGTTTGAGAAGTTCAAGATTGTCAAAAGTATTTTTCTCAGCATGATAATGAAAAATTAAAAATTAATTAAATTATATGATATTGAACCATCACAGTTTTCACCTTGTATTTTTAGTAGAAGAGTTAACCAAAGATGTAAGCCCTGATTATTTCATATTGGTCTCATCTCAAATGGGTTATTAGCATTCAATATATTCAACACTATTCGATAAAAATGGAGGTGGCACACCTAGAGGTGTTCATGACCCGGGCGGCCCGGCCCGGCCCAAAGGCTCGACAGAAATTTGGGAGGGTTTGAGTAAAAATATAAGCCCGAAAAATAGACTTGGACAAAAAATAAGACCCGTTTAAAAAATGGGCTGGGCCTCGGGTAAGGTGCCCGGGCCGGCCTGAATTCGCTAAATGACAAAAAAAAATCTGCTATTTTTTTTTTATTTTTGAATGTTATTTTCTTGTTGTTTTCTCCCTATTTTGCTACCATATTACTATTATGTTGCTACTATTTTGTTGTTATTGATTGAATATTATATAAAACTTATTTTATTGTTAATTTTGTTATTATTTTAAAGGCATTTGTTAATTTTATTATTATTTTAGAAGTATTTGCATGTTAAGTTACATCTATCTTAGTGTTATTTAAGTCTACATATTTTTTTAAAATTTATTTTCAATTTGTTGGGAAATATTTATTTTGATTTTTTAGTATTTTTTAGTATTATATATATTTAAAAATTATATAAAATAATATAAAAATTTAATCTGGTGAAATTTGGGCAGATGCAGGTTTTAGCATTTTTATATGAGTCGGGCTTGGGAAAAAAATTAGGCCCATTTTTAAGCCCGGCCCGAGCCCAATGAATGGGCCTAATTTTTTAGTTGAACCCGACCCGAACCTGGCCCGACCTGGCCCATGAACACCTCTAGGCATACTCAATTTTTCTTTTTTTTAATCTCACCATCAATGTTTGACCTTAATTCTGATGATTATATTCCTATTATACCCAAAATTGCTACTCTTTTATTATTAAAGTCCTAACAGCTTCCATCTCCACGTCCCAACCCTATTGCCTTTAAAGACCGAGTCCAATCAACAATTTTTTTTATCAATGGATATTGGAATCTAAGGAAAAAATATAACTTTTTTTTTTCTTAAAGTGGCGCATTAAAACAATCATTTAAAGCTCTATCGTTAAAAAAATAAATTTTTTTTTTCATTTAGTTACCACTAGTATATTTTACTATATATATATATTAAAAAAAACACACATTTAAAATCCTACACAAATTACAATTTGTAAAGATCATTTAAAAGAAAAAAAAAAAAAAGAGTCTGATTTTGAACTCTCTCCCTATGGAAATTAAGAAATTAAATTTTAGAATTTGGTCCGAAAACTATTAGTCCAATATTTGGTAAATACGAATAACCAATTTTTATTAATTTCTTACGTATCTAAGATAAATAATTTAATGACCAAATTTAATAGTATTATTCAACTTTACTTATAATGTCTCAGTTTTTGTTAAATATTTTAACCAGGCAAATCAAAAGAGAGATTATTTTCATAAAGAAAGAAGATTAATTTTTCAATTTTATAAAATAAAGAGATGAAATCTGTAATTAAACCAAAGAAAAACCAATAAAAAGCAGAAAGTGTCTAAACTAAAAAAAAGAAAAAGAAAAAGAAAACCTAGCTGCCGTTGTTTTACCGCTGTTGCCTGTTGGTGCAACATAAAAAATCTCAAACAGTCAAATTTCATTCAAGGTTTGAAGCTTTATGGTTCTTAATCTCCCTGGAAGATCTTAACATCGAAGACCCAAAGCTTCGTTTTCTTCAACTGCCACTTCAAAGATCAAGTTTGGAATGCCAAAATCTTTGGTCAGGGTTTACTTTCAGCTTTCAACTTTATATTGTTAAATTAGTACATTCTCATGTAGCTTCAAACTTCAGTTTCATCTTCTAAATTTCAGTACAATTGAATCTTTTGTATATATTCCCACCTTATTTCGTTCTGAAAAAGCAAACATTGAATTGTTGGGTTCAATCTTTTAGTTTAATTCTCTGAGTTTAATTGATCATTCATTGCTAGACTTCTACCTTGAACCCTGCATTAGTGGTAATTTGAATCAGTGTTGTTAAAAGTGTGGCTTAGGCATTTCCTTTTCGGTAAAGACAACTATCAAACCCACAGTGTTTCAGAATTTTTTGAATTAGGCATATTTGATCATACACAAATTTAATGTACTTATATTTTTGTTTTGCAATGCACAAAAAGGAAAATTGTTTTTTAATTGGATTTTTCTTTAACTTTTCTTTTATTGATTTTACATTTATTAGTCAGAAAAGAAAATGATATTGAACTCTGTTATTTGTCGGTATTCGAGTATTCAACAAGATCATAAGATAATATTCATTGGTTTAAGCAAACCCTTGAATTGGTTAGCTTGGAATTAATTGAGCAACACACCAAGCTATTTATGTATATAATCCATGAAACACAAAAACCAAGCATTTCCTTAGCTGTTCACTAATGATTTGTTACAAATTCTTGCAACCAGAAGGAGAATAACAATTCCATGTTTACACCAAAGACACCCCATTTCTTCAAGATCATTTTAGATGCCAATATTCGAGATAAGAAGCTTGTAAGCCTTATTCTCTTCTCTCTAATATTTCTTATTATTTGTTCTAAATTTTTCTGCCATCTCTCTAAGTTTCTGATGTTTGCATACTTTCTAACAGGAGATTCCTGGAAAGTTTGTGAGAAAATATGGAAATGGGTTATCAAATTCAGTGTTATTAACTGTTCCAAGTGGTGATACATGGCATGTTGAGCTGACAAAATCTGATGGTATTGTTTGGTTGCAAAATGGATGGCAAGAATTTTCTGAGTATTTCTCTCTCAAGTATGGGCATCTCCTGGTTTTCAAATATGAAGGTAATGGCAAGTTTCTGGTACTCATATTTGATACGAGTGCATCAGAGATTGAATATCCATGCAAGAGCCATATTGAAGATCAGAAGAGTGATGATCAAATGTGTCTAAAACCTGTCAAGGAAGAACCTAAAGATGATGTTTGTGATAAACCCTTGTATGGGACTCCTTCATGCAAGGAAACTAAGAGGAAGAAATCACGATCACTATGTTCTAACACAGAATATCTATGCAAGAGCTATATTGAAGATCATAAGAGTGATGATCAATTGTGTCTAAAACCCGTCAAGGAAGAAGCTAAAGATGGTGTTTATGATGAAACCTTGTATGAGACTCCTCCATGCAAGAAAGCTAGGAGGAATAAATCACAATCACAATGTTCTAAAATTGAATATCCATGCAAGAGCCATATTGAAGATCACAAGAGTGAAGATCAAGTGAGTCTAAAACCCGTCAAAGAAGAAACTAAAGATGATGTTTGTGATAAAACCTTGTATGAGACTCCTCCATGCAAGGAAACTAGGAAGAAGAAACCGCAATCACAATGTTCTAAGCCTCGAAAGAAACTGAAAACTGCTCAAAAAGACAAAAGTAAGTGCAATTTTTATATTGCCAAATCTGGCTATTTTATGATCCTTAATTGTGTTGATCTTCTATGAGAGAACTCGTTCAGATAGAAAAGATTGTGAAGATGCGTCAACTGATGAAGAAGGCCTGCAAACCAAGGTTCCTAGAGATGGACGTGCATTTGGAGCCATCGAATATGATAAAGCTCTTCAAAGAGCCTTTTCCTTTGAATCAGAGAATCCATTCTTCCTGGTCACAATGCAGCCTTCATACATTAATCCCGGTCGGAAAATGGTAAAATGCTTCTCTGAAACCTGCTATACAATGACATGATGAGATTGTTTTTGCATTTGGCGACACTCACTTTCATATGAAACCATGCGTTCTTATGTAAAGATGAGTTAAACTACAAGCATCTTTCTTCTTGCATGTTGAATTTTTTTTAATGGTCACAGTGCATACCAAAGAACTTTACTATGAAGTTCTTGACAAGAGATCTTGGTGATTTAACACTTTGCACTTCGGACGGGAGAACTTGGTCTGCTCAGTACTTGCGCTATATGACCAGAAACAAGTACACAAAAGCAACCATCCATATTGGTTGGAGGCAATTCATGCTGGACAACAATTTGGAAGCTGGTGATGTTTGTGTCTTTGAGCTGATTTCGCAAACAGAAATCATGTTGAAAGTAATTATTTACCGTGTTTGTCAAGATGCAAGTTGTAGTTCTCCATTGGGTGAGTAAATATTTGCTAATTTTGTCAAACTTTCTTATTTTGATCTGACTTTTTCAAGTTGGGTCTGACAAGATATAATATCAGGCTGAACTGGTTCAGATTTTTGGGTTCAAACTTTACGGGCTTATGTATAAAAATATATATTTCCCCCCTCCAAATGACTATTGAATAAGCATTTAGTTAGCACATGTCATGCCAAGATTTGAATATACTCTCTTGTTGATACTTATCAGGTGGAATAAACTCTTTGGAAAATGGAGATAATGTAAGCTCATCAACACCGGGAAGCACAGAGTCTAAGCATCATTGCTCGATTCGACCACTAACGCCCCATGAGAAAGCAAGAGCAATTCAAAAAGCCAGTAATTTCAAATCTAAAAACCCCTTTTTCAAGGTTGTAATGCAACCCAGATACTTGACCATAAGATGTAGCCTGGTAAGTTTTAGAAGGTTTTATTAATGCTCAAATACATGTCTAGCACGTGCATAAGATATGGGCACTTTTAGAAATATGAAAAATCAGTACATGTGAAATTTGTCTTCTTAGTTATTTGATTTCTTATCTTTCCCCAGAGTATACCATACAAATTTGTGAACCAATATCTCGATGAAGAGAAGGAGGAAGCCATCCTTCGAGTTTCTGATGGGCGAACCTGGGTTGTCAAGTTTGCTGTTAAAGTAGTCACTGGTGGACAACATAAAGCTGAATTCTCTCATACATGGAGGGCTTTTGCACGGGACAATAACTTGGAAGTTGGTGATGTATGTGTCTTTGAGCTGATTAACCGCAATGAAAATTCATTCAAGGTCTCCATCTTTTCAGCAGCACCAGGAGCTAATTCTTCTCTGTCACCGCAAGGTTTGTATGAATCTATTTGATTTATTGTTAAATTAATGACCGATTCAATCTATATTGATTAGTATGTTTTTCGATATATTCAGCTCATGATGTGAAAGCCAGTCAAGTTGCATCCAAAAATTGCTCGGTACCTAAAATTGAAGCTGATGATGATTTTGGCAATTGTTATGCTGGAAATCCTGGCCCTGCTGCCCAACCCACTACCATAGGACATCAAGAAAATGAAGAGGAAGTTAATCCTAGTAAGTATATCCGCATTGTCGTGGCTGTAAACCTGACAATGCTAGATACAACATGAACTAATATGAAAAAAGAATAACTAGTAACAAGATACAAAAAGCAACATGACATGAAGAAGCACTAACAAGATAATTGATTAGTATTTTTTTAATATATTCAGCTGATGATGCTATAGCCAGTCAAGTTGCATCTAAAGATTTCTTGGTGCCGAAAGTTGAAGTTGATGATGATTTTGGCAAGTATTATGCCGGAAATTTTAGCCCTGCTGCCCAAATCACCACCACAGGATATCAAGAAGCTGAAGAGGTAGTCAAACCTAGTAAGTATATTTCCAATGTCCTCGAACACAAACAATTGGAATATATGAACTTGTCAAAATTTATATAAATATAAATTATTAACTTGTCAAAAGTTATAGGAATATAAACATAATTTAACCATAATTATGACACGAATAAACGAGTTGCAAATTGGTATACCTGATGAATCTCAGATGAAGCTGGAGAATCTAAAATATAAATTACAAAATATCATCCTTCAATGCAAGGGTATGATTTTATGTCAGTTTAAATATGCATTGAGCTTAAACATTCATACATTGCACCATTTCATGAACTTCTGCTTTTGCAGCTATATCTACAAGACCAAGGGACCCATAAACCAAGTGTACCAAGGTTACAAATGGTTGGAAGACTTGTGCTGAAGAACAGAACTTGGAAATTGGTGATGTTTGCATCTTTGAGATGATAAATTCAAAGGGCCATGAATTGTTAGACTGTAGCTATCTGAAAGGCCCTAGACTAGAGGAACAAACATAGGTTTGCTATAAAAACCTTGTTTATCTTTGTTGAAACGTAGTTAAACTCACCATTAATAAAAGGGTCTGCTGTGGAATTTCCTTTTCGTCCAAGCTTTTGATTGTTTTGAATTTTTGGGTGTAAATGTGCAAAGAATTGTTTCTAAAACCAGAGATGATTTCAGTATGGCTTTAATCCCATCTATCTACTGAGGCCTTGTTTTCTCCCTGGTTTGATCCAAACGTTTTTGAAAATAAGCCTTTTATTATTATTTAAAAATGAGCTTGATTTTAATGTTTCACTTCAAGTGTCAATTTGATAAGACACAGAGCTATTTAAGTATTACAATATTTGAATTTAACTTCATATCTTCCATTTTTGACTATCGACTAGACGTACTCATGGGTTGGGACGGACTAAAATTTTAAGTCTGTTTGTTAGGCCTAGGCCTGGCCTGACCTAAAAATGGATCTAAAATTTTACCCAAGCCTGGTTCGGATAAAGATGCTAAAACTTGGGTCTGACCCGTTCGTATTAATTTTTTATATTATTTTTTAAAAAAATAATACATTAAAAAAATACTAAAAATATTAAAATAAATGTTTCCTAACAAATTTTAAATAAATTTAAAAAGATATATATACTTAAATAACACTAAGATAGGTACAACTTAATAAGTAAATGCGTTTAAGATAGTAACAAAATTAACAATAAAACAAGAGTTATGCAATAATAACAAAATAGTAGCAACATAATAATGAAATGGTAGCAAAATAGTGAAAAAAGAAGAAGAAATAGCAACAAAACAGTAAAAAACAACAATAAACTAGTTAAAAAATAGCAGTTTTTTTTTTTACATATTCGGGCCTGGCTGGGCCAGGCTCGAGCCAAAAAAACCTTACTCAAGGCTTGACTCGTTTTCTAAATAGGCTTTATTTTTTTGCCCAAGTCTATTTTTCGGGCCTATATTTTTACCCAAACTCTCTCACTTTTCAGGCGGGCCTTCATGCCGGGTTGAATGGCCCAACCCATGAGCATGTCTAATCTCGACTTAACAATACCCAAACTTCGAAAATTATTCTATATTTTCTAAAGATGAACTAATACAAGTTGCAAATACAAGTTAATTGGTAATGAGTCCAAACTTAATTTAATATTTTTTTAATAAAAAAGTATAATTAAAATTATTTCTATTATATTATATAAAATTTAAATTTAACTGCAACATATAAATAAATCAAATAAAAAAATTAAATCTTAATATCAATAAAAATATAGTTTTTTTAATTTACTTTTATCTAAATGATAAGTGTCAAAAGTAATATACTTTAGTCTCATTCTTAATGTAACAGCTCGAATTTGGGCCTAGTCGGAACAGTGGTTTCAGAACCACTAATCCGAGGCCGGAGAAATTATTTTTTATATTATTTTATGTGTTATAGCATGATTATACGAGTATATGAAAATTTTGGTGAATTAATTTTAGTGACTTCTTGCTTAATTTTGAAAAAGGACTAAATCGCATAAAGTGAGAAAGTTTTGTTCTACAAGATAAAGGTGTTAAATAGCTATGGAACACTAAAGTAGATGTCCTTATTGAGTAAATAGACCAATAAAAGTGGTGGCTGGACATAAATTTTTAATTCATGAAATTGGTCAAAGGTTAAGTAGATTTTTGGTGACTTAATTGATAAAATAATCATAAAATAAAAAGAAAGCTTCATCCTTTTCATTCTTTCTCTTCACCACCGAAAGTTACAACAAAAATGGGGGTTTTTGCAGCTTAAAGTTTCAGCCAAACTTCCGTCTTGCAAGTAAGTGTTTTTGATGGTCATTCTTGATGATTTTTGTATTTTTGGAACCCTTGTAGCATAAGCTAACTAATGGAGGGACTATTTTGCAAAATGGTTGAGAGTCTAGGGTTTTACCATGTGAGTATTCATGTTGTTTGCTGAAATTTTATGGAAGAAAATGAATCTTGGTTGTTAAATAAACAACTTTTGTGAAGGGTTTTCATGAAAACACCTAAAATGATCATTTTGTGAAGTTTATAAAATAGGTTGTAAATGTGTGAAATAATTGAAAATTTTGAGTTGCTATAAGAGTAATAAAGGTTCAGCTAGGCTTGTTAAAGGAGAAAATTTGATTAAAATCGTTTTATGAGCCTAGGGGCAAAACCATAATTATGTGAAAGTCTAGGGGCAAAATAATAATTTTGCCCAGGTATGAAATATAGATTGTCTTGATTAATGTAGTGATTAAATAAGTGAATTTGTCATTATAGATCAAGAAAAACGAGATTCAGACTTAGACCGAGGGAAAACCAAGCTATTGGACTAAATCGAACTAGTCGCCCATATTTTGTATATCGATGTAAGTTGTACGTAAATAATACAACTCTATTGTTATTATGCATTAAACAATTGATATTGCATAAAATGTTTGATTATTGTTATGAATATGCATGACGAAATTTGAGGTGGTATACTCCCGGTTGAACCTTAGGAATAGATCGGATATCCATGCCATTACATTAGGGATATATGAGAGCCAGTGTAAGACCATGTCTGGGACATGGCATCGGCGTTGATATGTGTGCTAGTGTAAGACCATGTCTGGGACATGGCATCGGCCACATTATGAGAGCCAGTGTAAGACTATGTCTGGGACATGGCATCGGCATTGAGACGAGAGCTAGTGTAAGACCATGTCTGGAACATGGCATCGGCCTCGACATATGAGCCAGTGTAAGACCATGTCTGGGACATGACATCGGCATTTTACCCTCTTGTGTGAGGCTTATTGGATATCCTTTAGTATTCCAAATGGTTCCACGGGTTATTTGAGCTTATGATAAAGATATGAAAGGATATAATCATGTTGTGAATGCTACAGGTTCTTACTCGAAACTCATGAGATATGAGCTTAGTTATGATGCCTTAATGGTAAGGATGAAATTGAGTAAGTTCTATCTATGAGAATGATTTCGGGACGATCTTGTAATCTTTGGCTTATACTTGTAATGTGTAAATAGGTAGTAAATCTACCATTGTTAAATCAAGAATGTTGTGCTGGTTTATAATATGTTATGTGTTTAAAGATTCATGGTTGATGTTGTTACTTATTTACATGCAACTTACTAAGCTTTATGCTTACTCCCTTTCCTTTCCATTTTCTTATAGTATCGCCAAGATAGCTCGGGGATCAAAGGACGTCGGAGGCTCGACCACACTATCAATCTGAACATTTGGTATAATTAGATTTATCATTTTGAGTATGGCATGTATAGGGACTTGGTCTTTTGTCAAGTGTCATATTGTTTTGGCCAAATGTGTTGGCTTGTCATGAAGTTGATTCATTTTGTATAAGGCCATAGTTGATGGCTAATATTTATTGTTGATAAATGCAAATGATGATGTTTTTCATGAATGTACAATTTGCATGGTGAAATATATGGTGTGTTAATGCATGAATGAGTAAGTCGCATGATTGGATTGATAAAGTATGTGTTAAGTTTTGCATGTGAAATGTAGTGTAGTGGCCTTGATGTGTGTATGCCTTGGTTGTGGCTAATTTGGTCAGATGTTTACGTGTAGATTGGTGTTACTTGATGTGGCTTATGTTGGTGCAAGTAAGGGTGGCAAAAGGGCTTGGTAAATAGCCTTGTTTTTGTCCACACGGGTAGACACACGGGCATGTGTCTAGGTCATGTGTGACACACGGTCTGCCCCATGGGCGTGTAGTCTGGCCGTGTGTCCTCTGCACTTTAATTTGGTAAAACAGAATGCCCAGTAGTAACCACACGGGCTGAGGCACGGCCGTGTGTCTCAACCGTGTGGATGACACGGCCATAATACATGGGCATGTGCCCAGGCCGTGTGAAGTCTGCACCTTAAATGCGAAATTAAATTCGCCACACGGCCTAACACACAGGCGTGTGCCTTGGCCGTGTGACCCTAAAATGTTGTTGACGTCAGAAACAGAATGTTAAGGTTTTAACACACGGGCTGAGACACGGGCGTGTGCCAGGTCGTGTGAAAACCCCTGTAAGTTCGAATTGAAAAATAAATCCACACGAGCAAGGGACACGGGCGTGTCCCTATATGCTTAGGCCGTGTGAGTTACACGGTCCTTCAACATGGCCATGTTATTAGGTCACACGGGCGGGTCGCCCTTCTACACGGGCGTGTGCCCCTGCTTTTAGAGACATTTTCCAAAGTTTTTTTAGAAGAACTCGGTTTGGTCCCAAACCGTTTCTAAAGTGTGTTTTGGGCCTCGTAGGCTCATATTAAGGATTTTAAGATAAACTTTGAAATTTTTTAAATTTGAACAAAATTCATAACCTGGAAATGTTTTATTGCATGTTATTAAGTTAAGTAACGTCTTGTACCTTGTTCCGGCATAGGATACGGGTAAGGGGTGTTACACTTAATGTATCTTTGGGTGATTACATGGTGTTAATTGTGGATTATATAATCCTAATCCTTTAAATTCATGTTTTGAAGCTTAATAGAGCACTTGAGAGTAGTAAGAGCGAAAAATGAGAGAAAATCAGAACATGGGAGAAGTTTGGAAGCTACACACGAGCAGCAGACTTTCACACGGGCAAACCACATGGTCATGTGAGCCACACGGGTGTGGATTTTAGGAACCATGTGCGCTGACAGCTAAAAGTTACAATTTTTTAGTTTTTTTTGGCACTTTAGGAATGTATAAATGATTAAAAACAAGAAAAGAGACAACAACTGTCATAGAATAGCACAAAAGTTACTCGAAGAACACCATTGAAGCCGATTTCCAAGCAGTTCTTGTAACACCTCATAACCGACTTAGACTATAAGACCAAATCTAGAGGCTACATCAAAACATTAAGGAAAATCCACCTTTAAGTAATTTAAAATCCGTCGAACAGAAACCATTTAAATAGTCAAACCAACATGGAAGTTCGAGCTTACGAAACGTAGTCTGAAATAAAACACACGATAGTTCAAATTTTAAATAAACAGAAAAATATCTAGAAAAGTAAATTGACCAAGCTCCTGACGCGCCGAGCCTCTTAAGTCTGCGAGTTACTTATAATTTAGTCAACAATCATAATGAGTTTATAACTCAATGTGTGTAACAGGTAATAAAGTAAGAAATCAATATACATATAATAGTAATTTCCCAAACTCAGATACAGAATCAGAAATAGAGGATGCTCAGTATTATCGTAACAATTCAGATAAGGTGTAGAAAAAATCATATATAGATACAGAACATATCAGAATCAAAATGAGTTTATAACTCAATTTGTGTAACAGATAATAAAGCAAGACATCAATATGCACATAACAGTAATTTCCCAAACTCAGATACAGAATCAGAAATAGAGGATGCTCAATATTATCGTAACAATTCAGATAAGGTGCCTTACCCCATCCGCTATATACCATATTCAATCATCCCAACACACCATAGGGTACCAAGTACCCATCCAGCCCTACACACAAATTAGTGTTGGTATGACACATTTCAGAGTGATTACAAAATAGCTATCAGATCAGTATGCGATAAATCGCCAGAATCAGATACAGATTTGTGGCTTACCCACCCAATTCGGCAGATCATTAAACTGCCAGCACTTCCTTCTTTATACCAATCCCACCTAATGCAAATGCATATTATAGATATCAGATATCAAGGATGTACATATAGTTAACCAGATACACTTCATAATCAGATGATACGAATCATTATCATTAACAGTTATCGCATCGATTATACATACATAATATCAATCATTTAACCTCAAAACATTGAATATCAAGTTATACAGTCTAATTCAAATCATACAGACCCTACGAAAGGTCCACGTTCGATTCGAATGAATTTTACGACCCTAGGAAAAATTTCAGCAATCTGGCCCACACGCCTGTGTGGATTCACATGGCCTGGGTGGCTAGCCCATGTGGTCCACACAGCCTAGCACACGCCCGTGTGGCTTTCTTAATGTCATACACGGCCTGGCACACGACCGTATGGGTCTAAACAGTGAGTTACACGATCCAACACATGACCTAACACATGCATGTGTGACTCAAATCTCAAAATATCTCTCATACGGCCTGGACACATGCCCGTGTCTCTGGCTCATATGACTCTAATGCACAAACAGCGAGTTACACGGTCTGGACACACGCCTGTGTCTTTGGCCTGTATGACTCTAATGCACAAATAGTGAGTTACACGATCTGGACACACGCCCGTGTCCCTAGCCCGTGTGACCCTATTTCGCAAACAGTGACCCATATGGCCTAGCATACGGCCGTGTGGCATCGACAACTATGTTTTTCAGCGTTTAAAAATTTCAGAAAAATGGGTTTTCGTTACACACCTGATACAGATTTGTCATAGGAACAACATGAGTGATTCTAGAACCTAAAAACAATAATTCAGTGGTCGATTAGACACTTATTCTCAACGATTACTAGAAATCAAGTACAAACTCAAAATTATGTCCAAAGCTTCGAAACAACCCCAACTAAAAAAATTCACCACTCACCTTGCACGAAAGAGCAAAAAACGAGCCTAATGCATTGGAAGAACGTCTTCTGTAGGATCATCGCCTAAACAGGAAACTAATCGGATGCTTAAGCAAAGAATTCGAACAAACACAAGCAGAATCCATTTTGACAAAATGAACGATAACAAACTAAAACTCACTAAAACAAAAGAGAATTACAATGGAACTTACACAATAACCTTCCAATTGACACAAAGTGTAACGTAGAACTCCCAATTCAACCCAGTAACAGTTTACGGAAACAACAAAAAGAAAATAGAAGAAAATAAAGAGGAAAAGGAGAAGAATGGTAAGAGGATGAAAGAAGAAACGTTTTGTTTTAAAAAACTATTTAATTCAGGAAAGTTATAGCTAACAATTTTACCAAGTAGCAAAAACATTTCCTTAGCATATACGCAGACACTCAAACACAGAACCAGAAGGTATACAGAAACTTAACCATTGAACTAGCAGGCTCATTCTTGACACATAATTACACATAATTAAAATTAAGTCAATAGTTCAAGGATAGAGATTAAGTCAATTTAAAAACATAATCACAAAACTTTCCAACGGTGAAAATCGAACCCCTGACCCCGAACATATAAACAGAACACTTAACCGCAGATATAAATACTTAATTATTGAAAGACATTAACAGACACACATTCAAATTTTGGGGCGTTACAACTCTCTCCCCCTAAAAAAAATTTCGTCTTCGAAATTTTCCTGACTCAAAGAGATGAGGGTATTGCTAATGAATTGAATCCTCAAGTTCCCAAGTGGCTTCTTCAGTGCCATGATTCCGCCGTAGAACCTTAACAAGAGGTACGGTTTTTCTTTTCAAGACCTTTTCGTCTCGGTCTATAATTTGAATAGGTTCCTCCTCAAACGTCAAATCCAATCCCATCTCAATCTCCTAAACAGGGACAATATGAGAGGGGTCAGACTGGTACCGTCTCAGCATGGAGACATGGAACACATCATGAATTTGTTCTAAATCAGGAGGTAACTCTAATTGATAGGTGACAGATCCGACATGTTTCAGAATACGATAAGGTTCGATGAACCTCGGGCTTAACTTGCCTCTACGTCTAAACCAGAGAATCCTTTTCCACGGATACACTTTCAGAAACACCTAATCACCTACAGAATATTCAATATCTTTTCTCTTTAAATCTGCATACAATTTCTGCCAGTTAGAAGCTGCCTTTAGGCTGTCTCGAATTAGTTTAACAATATTTTCAATATCAGATACTAACTTGGGACTCAAAACCCGACGCTCGCCTAACTCGGTCCAACATAGAGGAGTACGACACTTACGACCATACAAAGTATCGTAATGTGCCATCTGAATGCTAGATTGAAAACTATTATTATACGCGAATTTAGCCAGCGGTATATATTCTTCCCAACTACCTCGAAAGTCAATCACACAGCTCCGTAACATATCCTCCAGAATCTAAATGACTCGCTTAGACTGTCCATTGGTCTGAGGGTGATACATAGTACTGAAATCCAATCGGGTGCCTAAAGCCTTATGAAGCTTCTTCCAAAACTAGGAAGTAAAATGTGGATCTCTATCAGAAATAATCAAAACTGGAACTTCGTGAAGTCTTACAATTTTAGAGACATACAACTTAGCTAGCTTCTGAAGTGAATAATCCGTGGAAGGTAACCCACTAATGAAGTTCATCGTCACATTCTCTTATTTCCACAGAGGAATCTTAACCGATAGCAAACCAGAAGGCTACTGATGCTTAGTCTTGACCTTCTGACATGTCAGACAATGAGAGACGAAGTAGTAACCTTTCGTTTCAAACTGGGCCACCAAGAGAGCTCTCAGATATCCCTATACATTTTATTTCCACCGGGATGGATAGCATAAGGGCTACAATGTGCTTCCCGAAGAATCGATTGCCTTAAATCCACATCGTTAGGCATATAAATCCGATCCCTAAAACATAGAACCCTATTGCTGTTCAATCTGAAATCAGAAGTTTCACTTGCTTCAACTTGAAAAAAACGTAGAATCAGAGACTCATCACTCAACTGTTTGGCTTGAATCTAATTAATCCAGGTTGGTTTAACCTGTAACTCAGCTAGCAAACTCCCATCACTGAGCAAACTCAGACGAGCCAACATCGCTCTTAGATCGATTATCGCTCTACGACTAAGAGCATCGGCCACAACATTGGCCTTATCGGGACTGTACTCTATCATGCAGTTTAAGCAACTCAAACTATCTACGTTGCATAAGGTTTAACTCCTTTTGAGTTAGCAGATACTTGAGGCTCTTGTGATTGGTGTAGATGATACACCTCTTACCAACAGATAGTGTCTCTAGATTTTTAGAGAGAAGACAAATGCAGCCAACTCAAGGTCGTACGTAGGATAGTTGCCATCGTGCGACTTAAGTTGTTGGGACGCATAAGCCACTACCTTATTGTCCTGTATCAGAACGCACCCCAAACCGACGTGTGAAGCATCGTTGTAGACAACAAACTCCCTACCAGACTCAGGCTATACCAGAGCATCGTTAAAACGAACTTGAGCTTCTCGAAGCTTGCCTGTTGGTCATCAAACCACACAAATAGAACGTTCTTAGGAAACAACTTAGTCAGGGGAGCTGCAATAAGAGAGAACCCCTCGACAAACCTCTGGTAGTAACGTGCCAAACCTAGGAAACTCCAAAGCTCAAAAACATTCTTCGCCTTTTTCCACTCGATCACAGCCTCGATTTTCTTGGGATCAACTCGGATCCCCTCGACAGTTACAACATGCCCCAGAAAGGTAACCTCTTGCAACCAGAACTCACACTTGCTAAACTTAGCATACAACTGTTCCTCACGGAGTATCTGTAGAACTATTCGAAGATGCTCATCATGCTCATTCTCATTCTTTGAATAAATTAGGATGTCATCAATAAAGACTACTATAAATCGATCTAGATATGGCTGTAATACTCTGTTCATCAGATCCATAAATGCAATTGGAGCATTCTTCAACCCAAAGGGCATAACTAGGAACTTGTAATGTCCACAACGGGTCCTAAAAGAAGTTTTATAGACATCGGTTTCCTTAATCTTGAGTTGATGGTAACCAGAACAGAGATCAATTTTAAAGGATATAGACGCCCTATGGAACTGATCGAACAAGTCATCGATCATCGGAAGTGGATATTTATTCTTTACTGTCAACTTATTCAGCTGACAATAATCTATACACATTCTTATAGATTTGTTTTTCTTCTTAACAAAAAAAACTGGTGCTCTCCACGAAGACACACTTGGTCGAATGAACACTCAATCGAGAAGTTCCTAAACCTGAGCTTTTAGCTCCATAAGCTCCTTTGGTGTCACGCGATAAGGAGCAATGGACACGAGAGTTGTACCTAGTAACAACTCTATACCGAACTCAACCTCCCTGTCTGGAGGTACACCCGGAAACTCCTCAAGAAATACATCCAGAAAGTGTTTCACAATTCTTACATCTTTTATAGAAAGCTTTGCAAAACTAGAACCAGATACAAAGGCTAGGTATGCTTCGCAACCTTTCTGAACTAGCTTTTCAGCTACAAGAGCAGAGATTACGTTAGAGAGGTAATCTCGACGCTCACCGATCATAATGATCTTGCTACCCTCATCAAATCTCAGAGTAACCCTCTCAGAGGCGTAATTTAAACTGACCCGATGTTCCATGAGCCAGTCCATTCTCAAAATTAGACTAAAATCTCCAAACGACAATTCTATCATGTTGCCAAAAATACCTCGTCTTGAATCTCCAAAGGAAACCCGTCTATATACTTTGTCAACTCGGGCTGACTAACCCAATGGACTAATTACAGAAATCTCTCTAGCAGTACACTCAGTAGAAATACCCAATTTCAAAAATATAGTACTAGATACATATGAATGTGTAGACTCAATATCAATAAGAGCAAAGTATGGAACAATATGAATAAAGAATGTACCCGCTATAACATCGGGGTCATCTCTATTCTCGTGGTGCCTCGCTACGTACATAAGAACAGGCTGTCGTGCCTCAGTTTGAACCGCATTTCTGCCTAGTGCTTTCTAACCTCTGCCAGAATCGTTACCACCCCTGGCCATACCATGACCCCTAGGTGGTTGCTGAGCTACCCTTAGAGGCTGAACGGGACCTAGAGTTGAAGCCTGTACAGGAGCTTGCACTTGATCAGATCGTTGGGGACAGTTCCGAGCACAGTGCTCCATCAATCCACATCGAAGACAAGCCCCCATCTTCCTCCAGCACTCGCCCGGATGACGCCTTCCCCAGTCATTACAGGTCTTAATCTTAGTCGATGCAGCTGGAGCCTCAGTCCTCGGAGGCCCATCAAACTTCGCCCGTTTGTTGGGGCGCTGAACAGAATTAGAGGGACTTCAATCCCTCTTAACCTTACTCTGGCCTCTTTCCTGGTCTCTCCTCTCGCGTTCAGTGCGCTTAACCTCCTCCGTTATCTTTGCTTTATCAACCAAGGCTGTAAACACTCGCTCTCGTTGAGGAGCTATCAGAACTCTTAGATTATACTGCAGACCTTGCACAAATCATCACTCTTATCATAGTTAGTCCCAACCAGTGCTCGAGCATACCTGTTCAATCTCAGAAAATCAGCATCGTACTCGGCCACAGATCTCTCATATTGAACTAAACTTATAAACTCGCGCCTACGAGCCTGCACATAACTCTCCTCCACATACTTATTTTGGAAGGAATTTGTAATATCCCTAAATCAGGTCTAGTAGTTTCGGGTATATTTTTCGAGTTCTGAGCGTGAAACTAGGAATTTATAGAGTTCCTAGTAATATTTAATTTAATTTAGGAGGTTAATTTCATCTAAAATTGATTAAACAATAATCTGAAAAATTAAAAAAAGAATATTTTTGAAAAAAATAATTTTAAAAATTTTAAATAATTATTAGTGAAAATAATCAATTTGGGTTGAAAAAGAATTTTAAAATAATTTTTATTGGTGTGTAATTTGAGTAAAATTTAAATATTAATTAAATATGATTTAATTGTAAAACAAGGAAAATTTTAGAGTATTTATATGGCAAATAAACCTTAAAATTTGGAATTTTAGAGGGAAAGGATTAAATGGTAAAGGAAGAGAAATGTGGGAGTGGCCATTAGGGAAATTCCCAAATTTTTAAATTTCTAGTGGGTGGTTTCAGTTTTAAAACTAATATATCTAGCCCACTTTTCACACATTTTAATCAGATTAGAGAGCTTTAAAATTCATTTTCTTTGCATGATTTTAAAGATCTATCATCAGAGAATAGGTCCAACCAATGTCCTTCTCAAAATACTCTCTCAATTCACCCGAAATTATTCTCAAAAGTAGCCAAAAATATTCTGAAATTTCTCAAGTTTCTTTAATCAAGATTTCCAACCAACGAATTTAGAGCGAATCAAAGGTAATCTTCAATCCTAAACTTGTTTTGATGATAATTAGAAATATTTTTACATGATTTGGGAGTCAATTAAAGGATTTTTACCAATGTCAACTTCTTCCTAGAACACATGGTTCTTTAATGGTGGATCTTGAATTTTGAGAGGAAATCCAAAAACCAATGGATGTTCCAACTCAAAATGGATCTATTAAAAGGTTTTTGATCTTATTTATCAAGATTAAACATGATTTGTGAGGTAATTTAAAGAAATCCGAATTTCATCATTTTCATGAATCGATTTTCCAGAATTTTGTGAAATTGATTTAAAGATGAAATTGATGCTTAGTATAAGTGTATTTGGTCTAGTATTGATGATTGAAAGTGTTTAGGAGGGCTGGAGATCGATTTGTGAGGAATCAAGTTTTCGACTTGATGTTACAAATTCGGTAAGGTATTTTTGTGAGAAGATTTTTATTAGTATAATTAATTAAAATTCGTGTTTATTATAACATTGGAAAGGTGGTAATGTCTACTTTATCTCCGTTGAAGCTCCGAATCTTGAAGAGGACCGAGATAACCGAAATTGAAGCTTGGATTTGCTTGGTTGATCACTTGTTTATGGTAGAATAAATTGTGTAGTGAGTGTTTCTAAGGTGATTTGGTAAATTGACCCTTATTTTTATTGAATAATGGTAAGTAAGCATTTAGGTGGTTTTGTGCAATTTAATTAGGTTAATTATATTGATGATTAAAGCATGTTTAATGAAGTTTTTGATCATGATATATTGGTGTTATAATTGGTAATTGAGTATTGGAAAATGGCAAATGAAATGCTTGATTTAATTGGATGTTAAATAGTTATGTTACATGATACACATAAGCATTTTGTCACATTAAATTGAGCACAATAATGACTGATTTATATGCTATGTTTGACCGAATATATTGGCAACATGCATGGTGGATCCATTGGATATAGTTGGCATGTCGTAGGATTTGTGAGTACTCACCTTTATTTGTGACATTGTAAGCATAAGACTCTAGGTGGATTGATTTATTTAGAGTAGATAAGGGATTGTTGAGCATGAGTCTCCACTCATTGGGTTATTTGAGGCACTATAAGGGAGCGTGTGTTTCGGCCCGCTCAACTCTGTGGACTGTATTTGATATTTGTGGAAGTTCAGAGATCCGTTTATCCTATGTATGATCACTCGGTTAAGCCATAAGAAGTGTATTCCAATATATTTATGTGTGATTATTGTTATATCATTCGATGTTGGTAAGCCATGAATAATTGATTCTTGATATTGATAAAGCATATGGAAATTAAATTGACCTATTTCTTTATTATGGCTGATAATTGGTGATTAATTGGATGTAATTTAAGCATGATTTGGATGTTGATTTATTAGTCGTTTTTATTAACATTCACTAAGCTTTTTAAAGCTCACACCTTCATAATTCGTGCATATAATCGTCGGGCTTGAGGAGCCGAGCAAGAGAGCTCCAAGAGATTTAGGCTTGGTAGAGACTTTATTACACGTTTTAGAGACTATAACCGGGCATTGTGGAACCTCCGGGAATTAATTTAATTTTGGTTGTAATTGGACTTTGGACATTGGATATTGGACATTTTATTTTGGAAGGTTTTATAATAACTTTGAAGCATGTTTGAGTTTAATTATTGAATGATTTACGGTGTATTGTTGCTTGATAACACGATGTGTGAGGCATGGAATTTATACTAACGATTGTTTAAATGAAGCTTCCATAGAGTGGTTTACTAGTGACTAAGGTACTCCACTTGATTGATTTATTCGGTGTTTGTTATACATGAAATTGATTGCCTAATTCTATATAATTGAGGCTTAATTGATGTCAATAAATTCAATTGAATGTGTATGTATATGTATGTTAATTAATCGTAGTTAAATCAGGTTTAATTATCCATTAAAATATGGGAAATCGGGTTTTAAAATGAGCTTTTCGCAAAAATAGATGCAGTGGTTTTCACATGGACGTGTGCCTATCCACACATGTGTGAGGGGTTGCATACGGGCGTGTGGGTAAGTGACACAGGCGTGTGGAGACTGGAGCTGTCACACACAGGCGTGTGGGATTTCCATACGAGCGTGTGCAATCAGCCTACAAGTTTTTCACAACATGAACATGGTCGATTAATTTCACACAGTCTGGGGGACACGGCCGTGTGGGTTTTGGGGGTTTGAATTTTTATCTTTTTAAATTGGCATTCTAATTTGTTTAAGTTACAATTTAGTCCTAAAAATTGATTAGTCTAATTAGAGCCTTAGATGATAAGGAAACTTGGTAAAATTTTAGGATTAGTCTTGTAATGGGTAAAATTTGACTGAACACACTTAATTTATAATTTGGAAGAGGTCCTAATAGTTTGTGTTTGTTACAATTTAGTCTCTAATAATAAAACTTAAATTAGACATAGTAAACAAACTCAAATTAACCTAAAATTTTTAGGATTGCATAATTTTGACTAAAAAAAGGTCAGTAAACAATTAGATCTAAAATTGGGTTAGTTTTACCATAGGTGGTAAAATGACGAAAATGCCCGTAGGTTAAATTACCTAAGAAAAGTTTAAAATTGGCTCATAATTTGCTTCCGCATTAATAAATAACTAATAATTAGATAAGATTGAGGTGTTATAAGGTTAGGCTGTGTTTTTTGTGGTCGTTAGCCCGGGAGTCACTTAGGTGGCTAATGTAATACTTTAAATTTAGGTCAGCCCATCCCGGTCGGGTTTGAGGTGTCATATTTAGTGGTATCAGAGCTCAATGTTTAAAACCTTAGGTTAGCCTAGGTTTCTTAAATATTAATGATCTTGGATTATGATGTTTGCTTGCTTGTGTTGATTAAAAATTTCGTATTTTTGCCTATGCATGATCTTTGTGATATAAATTGTTCTTGGGGTAGGATTGTGAACATAATGCCCTATAGGAACTGTACTTAGTTAAATATTGGATCTCTTACCGCTACTCACTCTTGGCACATTTTCTTTACTTTCTCTTTAGTATATGATAGTTGTTATGCCTTCGTGTCATGATTTGGGTAGTATGGATGATGATGCGCCGCCATGGGACGATGCTCAGATGGGCCGCGTCGAGCATTTCATGTCTGAGATGGTAGGAGCACTACAGCATATCACTGGTGCCAACGCTGTTTCGACGCATCAGGGTTTGCCATTGGAGCGTTTACGAGATCTTGGTGGTAAAGAGTGTCGTGGTGTTAGGGGTGGTGATTTGACACGTGCAGAGTATTGGTCAGAAGAATTTTATGGGTGAACAGTATCTCGAGGCTAGGAGACAGGAGTTTGTGGATTTTGTTCAGGGTACTTTGTTAGTGGATGGGTACGAGGCTGAGTTTGTTCGGATGAGCCAGTATGCTCCCAAGAGATTAAGCTCTATATGGTTGCTTAGAATATCAAGGTCTTTGACGAGTTAGTTGAGAAGGCTTGTGTGTTAGAGGAGAATTTGGGGGAGGAGCCCAAAGCTGCTTCGTCTAGAGCTATTAAGAGGTCGACTGATGCTGCTAGTAGTTTTGGTCGTAAGGGTAAGAGAGGTCATTTTGGTAGATTTGGATGATGTGTTGCTGGTGGCCGTGGTCAGGATAGGCAGGCTGCAAGAGTTGAGGCTGGTCCTGTTAATCAGAGGACTGTTGCATGGCCGATATGTTAGTATTGTAGTTGTCGTCATCATGGTGAGTGCTGGAGGATGACGGGTGCTTGTTTTGTTTGTGGTTTGATGGAGCACCGTATGAGTGACTACTCAAGGAGAGCCATTGTTGTTCGCGATTAGCCTTTTACTGCTGCACCTACTCCAGCTCGAGGGAGGGGTCGTGGTAGAGGTGATGGTGGTAGAGGTGTTGGTCAGCGTGGTGCTGCACGAAGTGGTGGTGGTGGTCCAGCCAGAGTTTATGCAGTGATAGAGCCCTTGATTAGAGAGGCCACTGATGTTAATTCATATGTTTTCATGCTACAGTAGTTTCTTTAGCTAGCTTTAGTTGATTCTAGTGTGACGAGGTCGTTTATCTTGAGAGACGTAGTTCGAGAGTTGGGGATTGCTTTAGAGACATCTAGATTGAGTGTTACGATTAAGAGCCCTCTAGGTGATAGTGTAGTGGTGGATTGGGTTTATCGTCGTTGTCCTCTGATGGTTCAAGGACAAGTGTTCCTGATTGATCTTCTTGAGTTTCTATTTTAGGGTTTCGACATCATTTTGGGTATGAATTGGTTGTCAGAGCATTTGGCTAAGGTGGATTGCGAGGCAAATTTGGTGACTCTGTGTGGTACTGGTGGTTTGGAAGTTGTTGTTGGCAAGAAGTTTGAGTTGTTATCGAATGTGATTTCTTCGCTTCGTGCTGAGAAGTTGGTCCGGAAAGGTTGCGAAGCTTATCTAGCCTATATCCTGAATGCCGATAGTAAGGAGATGAAGTTGGATGAGATGCGAGCTATCTGTGATTTTTTGGATGTGTTTTTTGAGGAGTTGCCTAAATTACCGCCGAATAGAGAAGTTGTGTTCGGTATTGAGCTCTGTCCCGGTACTGCTCCGGTGACTGTTACGCCTTATTGCATAGCATCTAAGAAGCTGAAAGATTTGAAGCTACAGTTTTAAGAGTTGTTGGATCATGGGTTCATTTGTCCGAGTGTGTCTCCGTGGGGAGCACCGGTGTTGTTCGTAAGGAAGAAGGATAGGACTTTGAGGCTGTGCATCGATTATCGCCAGCTGAATAAGTTGACCATTAAGAATAAGTATCCGCTACCGAGGATTGATGATCTGTTTGACCAGTTTCGTGGAGTTTCAGTTTTTTGGAAAATTGATCTAGGGTCTGGGTATTATCAGGTTAAGGTTAAGGATTCAGATGTGATAAAGACTACTTTCAGGACTCGGTATGAAACACCCCAAACTCGGCCCACGAGCCCAGACCGGATCTGGTATGTTCATCGAGTAAAACATTTCAATTTCATGTTTATTACCTTGGAAAATTTGGGGTGGTTTTATAAAAATACCGAGTTGTTTTGGGGTTAATCTTTAATTCAAAAACCGTTTGTGTTTAGGTGTCTAAACATTTAAAATTCATTTTTAAGAAAAGTTGCTTAAACTTTAAATTGATAAAATTCGTATCATACTAAATAATTAAAATGCATGCATAAACAGTTTCATACTATAGCCTTATTACATCAAAATAAAAAACCGAATAAATTCAAAATACTTATAAGAAAATGGAGAGTCCAAATTGAAAATAATCTTTGTACTGAGCATGGCCACCACTAAGCTCCTGCCAACCCGGTCCATCACTGAGTGTCACCTGAAAAATATTCCCACAACGGGGTGAGTCAAACAGACTCAGTGTGTGACAACCAACACTAAGTCCCAACGATTCAGGCATAGCAGATCATACATATACATATAGCAATTAAATATAATGATGCAATCCCGAACCCAAACCTATATAACCATCCGCTACACATCACCCGTACCAACCATCACACCGTGGGGACTACTAAGTCAACCCTCCATCCGCTACACATCATCGAAGGCAGTCGCTGCAGTCGACGTGCTCATCGCCCTTATATATTGTGGCATAGCCACCAGATAAACTCTTTGTGACATAAGTCACCACATTCAGATTATGTGACTGAAGTCACCACATTCAGATATTGTGACCGAAGTCACCACATTCAAATATTGGGGTATAAACCACCAAATCACTTCCCCTTTCATAATCACCCATATGCCCCATGTCATACAAATATGCATAAACCATCTCATATTCCTTATTCACATTCTTATAGTTTCACATATGTGCCATAACAGATCATATTATACTCATAGTAGGAGTGGGTAAACGTACCTGAGTACTTTGTACCATTGCATGGTACCTTAGCCATAATTTTCACATTCTTAATAACACATGCATTAAAACAACACCATAAATCTATTAAAACTTAGGATAGGGCTACACACCTGGTATTACCGCTTTACCGAAATCTCGAAAACCCGATCTAATGCTTTAGATCCTTAATTTCTACATTCGGCCAACACTTAGTGCTTTAGCAAAAGCCTATTCGGCTATATAACCAAATCCCGAAGGATTATCACAATCAAAATCTTACCTTGCTGCCGATTTGATTCCTAGACAAATCCCGAAACTTTGTGATACTTCTTCCTTGAAATCGGCCCACACTATATCACTTAACAGGTTAGCTTTCGGCTTTTGGATAATTAAGAAATAGATTGAACCACCAAATATGGCCTTGGCCGATTAGTATTTTCACTTACCTTTGCGAATCTAAAATCCCGAATGATCTTCTGTTGTAGTCGACTTAGCAGAAAACCCGAAATCCTCCTTCAAGGGTTCGGCCAGAGATCATTAAGGAGTTAGAATCTTGATTTCAGCTAAAAGAAAAGAAATAGAATGATGATAATAGAATCCTTACCCTCAATGTTGGAATCGGCAACCCCTTTATTTGAACCCACAGAGCTATTCGGCTATGGCCTAGATGTTGGTCACTTTGTTTCGGCTTTTGGAGTCTTACGAAAAGAAGAAGAGAGAATAGAGTGTAGAGGGATTCGGCCAAAGTGAGAGGAGAGAATGGGAGGATGGTATTCAGTTATGTCAATGAGTAGAAAAAGGGAGAACACAAGTTACTCTTTCTTGGGAATTTTCGGCACAAGTGCAACAAAGAAGAGAAGAGGAGAATTTTCGGCACTTCACTAGAGAAAGAAAAGAAAAACTGAAAAGAACCTCTAGACTTCTCTTTAGAAATTCGACTATGACCAAAATTGATCACCAAAGAGTCCTTTGGCCGGCCACACACATCCCCTTATCGGTCTCCACATTTTTCTCCTATTTCCTCTCTTTATCACTTCACTCAAAATAATAAAATAACTCAACAATTATCCTTTATCCCCTAGCCGAATTTTAAAAGAAACCAACCACAATTAAAGCTCATCTCCTCAGTGTCTTATTGCCGTCCAACTCTCCCCCCTAGCTTGACGCAAAAACACTCGAAAAGTGCTCCCCTTGCTACTCGAACCTTGGCCCTGCTCACATGCATGTGGCGTCACCTACCAAGGCCCTTAAGTGGCACCTCCAAGCCACTTTACCAAGCCCATTCTTGTGTTATAAATCCCCTACATTTTCTCTTAATGCCACCCTGCTTAGCTTCCTCTTTTAGATTTAAAATCTAATAATTTCTAAGGCATTTTCCTACATTCTAAGGTTCTCAAAAATTCATAAAACACATTTAACACACACATAGACATGCTTTCACATTTATTTAAGCACAAATGCATAAACCCAAAATCCAGGATATTACACGGTATGGTTATTACGAGTTTCTTGTCATGCCATTCGGGTTGGCAAAGGCACTTTCCGTATTATTGTACATAGTGAACCAAGTTTTCCATTCTTACTTGGATCGATTCATAGTGGTTTTTATAGATGATATATTGGTGTATTCTCGATCAGAGAATGAGCACGATGAGCACTTAAGAGTGGTTCTGCAAGTTTTGCGGGAGAAGCAGTTGCATGCAAAGCTGAGCAAGTGTGAGTTTTTGCTTTGTGAGGTGGTTTTTTTGGGTCATGTCATTTCAGCTGAGGGTATTCGGGTTGATTAGAAGAAATTTTAAGCGATTTTGGATTAGAAGTCGCCGATGACTGTTTTTGAGGTCAGTAGTTTCTTGGGGTTAGCTGGTTATTACCAGTCTCAGCAGTAGGAGTGCTTATCGACTCACTAATATTAATATTGGGTAGACTGCGCATCGAGGAAGGCTCAGCTCGAGCTCTTCTCAGCGCCTGCGACACCCACGGACACCACATCAACGCCCACCACGTGAACTCATGGTATCACTGTATCTACAATGTTAGAAGTGCTCAAATCAGTTTAGAGAATTTATCAGATTATGTATGATAGTTCATAACATAATGCTTAACTTAGCAACAGAATCAAACATCATAACATGTTCAACCAAACGACATAACTAAGCAGGAATACTTACAGGTTCGGCGTCGGAACTCGGTCTTTTGCAAAATCAATTATCAGAGATTTCGAATTAGGATTTTATTTAAAACACAATTTTGTCAAACTAAAAGCCAATAAAACACAAACAAGAGCCTAAAAAACACAACCCAAGTGTTGTAAACCTGGCTCTGATACCACTAAACATAACACCCCATACACGGCCTAGACGATGAGACCAAAACTGGAAGCTACATCAAAACATTAAGGAAAAGCCACCTTTAAGTATTTTAAAATCCGTCGAAAAGAAACTATTTAAACGGTCAAACCAATATGGAAATCCAAGCTTACGAACCGTAGTCCGAGATAAAACACACGATAGTTCAAATTTTAAATAAATAGAAAAATATCTAGAAAAGTAAAATGACCGAGCTCCTGACACGCCGAGCCTTCTAAGTCTGCGGGTTACCTGTAATTCAGTCAACAACTAGAATGAGTTTATAACTCAATATGTGTAACAGATAATAAAGCAAGACATCAATATACATATAACAATAATTTCCCAAACTCAGATACAAAATCAGAAATAGAGGATGCTTAGTATTATCGTAACTGTTCAGATAAGGTGCAGAACAGATCAGATATAGATGCAGAACATATCAGAATCAGATACAGTTTCCTACCTTCATCCACTACACACCATCTTAAAAAATCCCAACACACCATATAGGGTACCAAGTACCCATCCAGCCCTACACATGAATTAGTGTCGGTATGACAAATTTCAGAGTGATTACAAGTTAGCTGTTAGATCAGTATGCGATAAATCGTCAGAATCAAACACAGATTTGTGGCTTAGCCACCCAATTCAGTAGATCATTAAACTGCCAGCACTTCCTTCTTTACACTAATCCCACCCAATGCAGATGCAATTTATAGATATCAAATATCAATGATGTATATATAGTTAACCAGATACACTTTATGATCAGATGATACGAATCATTATCATTAACAAGTATCACATCGATTATACATACAGAATATCAATAATTTAACCTCAGAACATTGGATATCAAGTTATACAATCTAATTCAAATCATACAGACCCTACGGAAGGTCTATGTTCGATTCAAATGACTCTTATGGCCCTAGGGAAAATTTTAGCAATCTGGCCCACACGCCCGTATGGATTCACACGGCCTGGTGGCTAGCCTGTATGGTCCACATGGCCTAGCACACGCCCGTGTGGCTCTCTTAATGTCACATACGGCCTGGCACACAGCCGTGTGGGTCCAAACAGTGAGGTAGACGATCCAGCACACGACTTAACGCACGCCCGTGTGACTCAAATCTCAAAATATCTCTCACACAGCTTGGACACACACCCGTATCTCTGGCCAGTGTGACTCTAATGCGTAAGCAATGAGTTACACGGTCTGGAAACACGCTTGTGTCCCTAGCTTGTGTGAATTTATTTCGCAAATAGTGAGTTACATGGCCTGACACACGACTGTGTGTCCTATATGGCCTACCACACGGCCTGGTACGCGGTCGTATGCCGTCGATAGCCATGTTTTCCTGCGTTAAAATATTTCAAAAAAATGGGTTTTCGCTACACACTTAATACATATTTTTCGTAGGAACAACCATAGTGATTACAGAACCTAAAAATGATAATTCAGTGACTGATTACACACTTATTCTCAATGATTATTAGAAATCAAGGTATAAACTCAAAATTATATCGAAACCTTTGACACAACCCTAGCTCAAAAATTCACCACTCACCTTGCACGAAAGAGTGAAAAACGAGCCTAATGCGTTGGAGGAACGTCTTTAGTAGGATCCTCGCCTAAATAGGAAACCAATCAGACGCTTAATCAGAGAATTTGAAAAACAAGTAGAAAATCCATTTCGACAAAATAAAGGATAACAAACTAAAACTCGCTAAAACAAAAGATTATCACAACAAAACTTACACAATAAACTTTCAATTGACACAAAGTGTAATGTAGAACTTCCAATTCAACCCAGTAACAGTTTACAAAAACAAAAAAAGAAAAGAGAAGAAAAGAAAAAAAGGAGGAAAATGAGAAGAACAGAAAGAGGATGAAGGAAGAAACGTTTTGTTGAAAAAAAACTATTTAATTCAAGAAAGCTAAACTAACAATTTTACCAAGTAGCAAAAACATTTTCTTAACAAATACGCAGATACTCGAACACAGAACCAGAAGGTATACAAAAACTTAACCATCGAACTGGCAGGCTCATTCTTGACACAGAGTTACGCAGAATTAAACTTAAGTTGATAGTTCAAGGATAGGGATTAAGTCAATTTAAAAACATAATCCCAAAACTTTCCAACAGTGAGAATTGAACCCCTGACCCCGAACATATAAGCAAAACACTTAACCACATATACATAAACTTAATTATTGACAGACGTTATGTAACAACCCATTTGGTTTCGGGACCAAAAATCTGACCCAAAATATAATTTATTTTTATTTTATTATATGGTTCGTAATATGATAGATATGTTGTGTGAAAAATTTGACACGAAAATTTTATCGATTTAGTGCCTAATTACGAGAAGGACTAAATCGCATAAAATGCGAAAGTTGAATTCTAGTAGCTATAAGGATCAAATAGGTATGGAATTCAAAACTAGAGGTCCTTATATGGTAATTAGACCATTAGGAAAATTATGTAGATTTTTATGGTGACTCATCCATTAACTTATAGAAAAAGGTCAAGGACTAAATTGGAAATGGCAAAAACTTAATTAATTAAAAAGATGATAAAAAATATCATCTTATATTATTTCATCTTCAACCTAAAAACACATGGAAACCCTAGGAGAGAGAAAAGAAGCTTTTAAGGCCTAATTGGGTAAGTTCCTTTGTCCAGTTTTTAGTACTTTTGATATTTTTGAAACCGGGATAGCTTAATCTCTCTATTTAGGGGATTAATTTAAAAATTTATCAAGGTTTGGAAAATGAGTCATGGATGTATATGCTGGAAATTAGAAATTTATGGTAGAAAATGAAAGATTATTGATAGATAAACAACTTTTACAAAGTGATTTTTGATGGAAACTTAATTTAGGGACTAAAATGTAAGCTTGTGAAATTGAAGGAAAAATTCAAAAATTTAATGTCTACATGTGCTGCAAATTTTGTAATGGGGCTTTGGTTAGGCTTGAAATAGGGAGTAATTTGCACAAGTTTCATTTTTCGGGCCCAGGGACAAAATTGAAATTTATTTAAAAGTTAGGGGCAAAATGGTAATTTTGCCTAGGACGTAAATTGAGTCCTTATGATTATGAAAAATGAGAAATTGATGATTAAAGCTATTTATATAGATCCGGGAAACACAAACTCGAGGCTAGATCGAGGAAAAGAATAGATTTCAGATTAGTAGATTTAACGCGAACAAGTGTCAAGGTAAGTTCGTGTAACCTAAACGAGCATGTAATTATGTTAATTGAGTGTTGTATTGTATGTAATGTAATTTATATTGATGTGTATTATTTAATTTCCACATGAAAAATTAAATACATGCTTGAAATGGTAAAAAGAGGTTAAGTCCCCATTGAATATTGAGTTCCAATGGGTGGATGTGCTTTCTTGAAATGAATGGTGTCCTACATTTGTTGCGGACGAGATTTAGGTCAGACGAGTAATCCTATTGATCTTGTCATATAAAGGATTTAGCCCAGACGGGTAATCCTGACACGAAACCTCTCGAGTAAACGCTATGATTTGGGTTTAGCCTGGACTGGTAACCCTAATTAAGATCTTATGAGCACACGTTATATAAAGGATTTAGCCTGGACTGGTAATCCTGTTACACGATATGTAACTCGAGGGTGTGTCCCATGACTAAGTGCCCTAAGGGGTATCCTTGAATGAGAATTGACGGATTAATGAATCGTACACCTCGAGTGTACTACTTGAGCATCCATCAGAATTTCAATAATTCAATGGACATAGAACTCTTGACATGGTATGGAAATTGTGTGATCAAATGGTAATGCCTTGAAAGAATATTGCATGATGAGCTCATCTATGTTTACTTAATTGATATGAAGATTTTGATGACTAACATGTTTGATTGAGTGCATGTGCTTAGGCCATATTGCTAGTGGATGGAAATCATGTTATTGTGTGCTTATATTTAATAAACAAGATTGGTAAATTTAGTTTTCGTTATACGAACTTACTAAGCATGTAATGCTTACCCCCTTTATTTTTCCCTATTTTATAGTTCTCGGAAGCTCGTGAAGGTTGGAAGATCATTGGAGCATCGTCACACTATCAACTAGCATTTTGGGTATATTTAATGAAGTCATTTTGGGTATAATGGCATGTATTGGACAACTTGGCCAATAGTGGCTTGAAAATGATGTTTTGTAATCTAGCCATTGGAATGGCTAGTAATGGTTCATTTTGCTATGACTAAGTAGATTATTTTGATACATAAATACACATGTGTTATGTTGAGTATATGTGGTCTAATGTTGTTATTGCATAAGTTAAACCAAGGTAAGTTTATAAACACTTGTGCTTGAAATGATATGCCATGTTGAATGATGGAATTGCTTATTTTGAATGCTTGAATTGGTTGGTATTGGGTGTGTGTTTCAAGTGCAGGTTTTGGGTGAAATTTTGGGGTAGAAATGAAGCTAGAAATGGCTTCATTTTGTCCACATGGGCAGACACAAGAGCGTGTGTCTAGACCATGTGTGACACACGACCTGGTAACACGGGCATGTAGTTAGGCTGTGTGTCCCCTGCACCTAAATTTTGAGAAACAAAATGCTCAGAATTGAGCAACGGGCGTGTGTCTTAGCCGTGTGGCGTGTGTTTTGGCCGTGTGAAACCTGCACCTAATTCGAATTAAATTAAATTACCACTCGGCCTAGCACATGGGTGTGTGGCATGGCCGTGTGGCGTAAGTTAGAGAGCACCCTAAATCGAATACGGCCTGTAGCACAGGCGTGTTCCAGGGTCACACGGGCGTGTCCCTTGGACCACACGGGCGTGTGAGTCCTGCACCTGAGAATTTTTTTTGTAATTTTGCGAAAAATTGTTAGAGGTTCCGATTAAGTCCCGATTCGATGTTAATGCTCGTATTGGGCCTCGAGGGCCTGATCAAGGGACAATATGAATGATCTCGGGAAATGAATAGTAATTGTATGAATTATCTAAAAAATGTTCTGAATGTTTTGGTAATGGTCTGAAACCCTGTTCTGGCGACGGATACGGGTCAGGGGTGTTACACGTTAATAGACACACATTCAAATTTTGGGGCGTTAAAGTTCTCCATCAAGATTCAAGTGTCCATGTTGATTTCCAAGGGAGTTATCATGGGTTTCTTTTATTTTAATGGATATATTGTTTTTTTGGTGTTTCTTCTTGCAAGTATGAACTAATTTTCTTAATACCTAAGGGAGATAAACCCTAGGATGGATTCTATTATTTGATTTATAATTTTATACAATAAAACTTTAGTTCTTTGTTTTCAATTATGAATGCTTAATTGTTTTTGGGTTGATAATTATAGAGTATTAATTCATGTTTGATGTGCATAAGTTTGAGGTTGAATAAACCCTTCTTGTGACTTGATCTTGCATAATTGAATGGAGTTGCATGCAATCCTAGAAATAGAACAACATAAATTTATTGGATTAGAGTGAAATCCAATAGGGGGATCCATAGAGTGAATTAATACTATAATAGGGGTTTTAATTAGAAAAAAATTAATTAATCAACCGAAAGGTAGTTGCTCTTATGCTCGAAAGAGATATTAGCATAAATTAGGGATTTCTATAGATCAAAGCAACTAAGCAAAGAAACTGCATAAATTAGATTGAGAATTATAGATAAAGTCTAGGTGGATTCTTACCTAGGTATTGTTTTGCCACTTGGTTGATATTTGATTAGTTTTTATGTTTTATTTATTTGACGCATTCGTTAGTTAATTTTAATTTTAATCAATCTTTTGAATTATTAGGTTAAATAATAGGAAGACGATAATTGCTAGTAATTGTAGTCATCGAGGGAACGATATTTGTGCTCATCATAACTGTACTGTTGATTGATAGCTGTACTTGCCTTAGTTGATTTATTAGTTAGTTTAGTGGACATTAAGTTTTTGGCGCCGTTTCCGAGGACTAAAATATTAGGAAAATCTTATTTCTGTTAATTTAATAATTTTTTAATTTATTTTATATTACTTTTGTTTTTCATTTAATTTTGAGATTTTGATTCGCTTTTATTTGGTTTTTAACAGGTTCTTTTGGTTTATGACTAGAGGTAACCCGTTGGAACTGATAATTTTTTATAGTGAGATTGAAATAACTGCTCACAGAAATTGAAGAGAGGTTAGAGAAGCAAGGTAAGACAAACATCATATTGTTATAAATAATCCAGAGAAAAAAGACGTTATTGAAAATATGGATCCTCCTTCATTGGCAATGTATTACTATGTCAAGCCAACTCTGACTGGGGGCAGAGTCTAGTATCATTAGACTGACTGTTTCTGCAAATAATTTTAAGATCAAGTTGAATACAATTCAGATGGTGCAGCAGTATATTCAGTTTGATGGGTTACAAGATGAAGATCCAAATGCGCATCTAGCGAATTTCTTAGAGACTTGTGATACTTTCAAGATCAATGGTATTTTTTATTATGTCATACACCTAAGATTATTCCCATTTTCTTTAAGGAACAGAGCGAAGCAATAGTTGAATTTACTTCTATGGGGTTCCATCACTAC
The DNA here is from genome assembly GCA_025698515.1 of Gossypium sturtianum. Taxonomy (NCBI): domain Eukaryota; kingdom Viridiplantae; phylum Streptophyta; class Magnoliopsida; order Malvales; family Malvaceae; genus Gossypium; species Gossypium sturtianum. Next base: position 115,738,744 of record CM046954.1, on the reverse strand, counting down.
TTGGGCTCAAATGACAGAGAAATTCCTATTGAAGTATTTTCCACCGATAAAAATTGTAACAACCCATTTTTCAGTGGTGTTGGAAACAATGGTTTCATGACACAAATTCTGATGTGTGTTTTCAGAAATATTAATTATTTAATGTTTATGATGTCCTTTGAGTCGTATTAATTTTTGGTTAAGAAATTTTATCGTTTAGGTAGCTAATTAGGTAAATAGGACTAAATCGTAAAATTTATAAAAGTTGAATTCTATTAATTAAAGGTGTTAATTAACTAGGTAAGCTTAATTAAGTGGATTTAAATGCTAATTATACCATTTGATTTTATAGTGGACGGTTGTGCCTAACATTTAGTTAATTTCCATGTTATTATATTAAGGGTAAATTGGTAATTAATTAAATAAACTAAACAATTAAACAAAGAAAGAAAAACAACCATCTTCTTCATTTCTTTATTGGACCGATTTCACGATGGGAGGAGAGGTTTGAAGGTTCGGCTAGGGTTCTTCTATGCATGTGTGAGTATTTGAGTCTCGTTTTTTTATGATTTTTATGTTTTTGTTATCGTTTTAGCTTAATTTAGCTAACCTGGGTTAATTTGTAAAATTGTTAAAAATTTAGGGATTTTCCATGAATGAATTTGAAATGTTTGTGTAATTGGTTGATAGAATATTAAACTTGATTGTTGAATAAACTTATTTTGTTAAGGGATTTTTGATGAATTGGTATTTAAGGATCTATTTGAGAAAATGGTAAAATTCAAGGAAAATATTATGAAATTATGGTATATAGAGGGTTGTATAGGGGCTTTAGATATTCAGCTAGTATAGGTTGTGTTCAAATTAGGTTAATTTTGTAATTTTCAAGTTTTGGATGAAATTGTATAAAATGTAAATATTTGAGGGAAAATGTGCAAAATTGTAAATAAGAAGTTGTATGTATTGAATTGAATATTATATGAAATTGAGGTTAATAATTGAAATAAATCATATTATAGATCAAGAACAAGTAGATAATCGAGAAAAAGGGAAGGTTGCAGAATAGTACGATTGGCATGCCAATAGGTTATAATGTGCACTGTATGGGATTGGTGTGTGATGAGGTGATGACACCTGACTTGTGTTTATGCACTGAGTATACTGAGGTTCAAAATTTGTTGTGAACTATCATGTTTTATTACAGTGGTTTTGGTATGTTACCGGGGGCGGATGTAAAGCCTTCGGGCTGAGCACTCGGTGCGTAGGCGTGTTATCGGAGGGATGTTAGCCTACGAGCTAGGTACTTGGTGCCAAGGCGTGTTTCCCGTTGATTATCTCTTTTGAGCGTTTAGTGTTTTTTAGGAGGATAATTGTGTACTCTTATCCGAATATCGTTCATCGAGCAATGTTTTTAGTGTTAAATGACTTGTTATTGAGTTTGCCGGAGAATTGTTCTTGAATTCTTGATTGCCTTGTGACTTGATATTAAATGATTTCGTATAGTTATAATCAAATGTATCTCATACTCGTTTGTGTATAATCTCACTGTTATGGATTGTGGATGACAGGAAACACGGACTATTAATCTTGTTATTAAAATTTTTATGTTATTTCTATAAGCTTTATCGTTTAACCATCGAATTTACTAAGCTTTATAGAAGTTTACTTGTGTTATTTATTTTATTTTCTTGTAGATAGCGCTTTTGTGGAAATTGGGCGATCGGATCAACCCAAAGAAATCACACTATCCGAATATCTTTTGGTAGTTGTTAAACGTTTACTTTTGGCTTATATGGCATATAATAGGTGAAATTTGTATATGTTTTGATTGGGTATTATATACGGTATTGGTTAGAGTGATGAAATGATGTCTATGTTTTGTAATAGCACATATGTAATTATGCTTTAGACCTTGGTGTGTTTATGATCTTGTTGTGCTAATTGGTCACTTGGTATAAACTTACAAAGGTGTTTGAATTATGGTATATGTGAATGTATTTGAATGAGAAGAGAATGGTATGTTATGACATGAGTTAATGTATGGTTTTTGAGCTTAATTACAAATAATTTGGTATATGCTTATGACATGAGAACATAACTTCAGTTTTGGATTGTTTAGGTGTGTGAATTGTGGTGCCTTTTGATGGCATATTGGTTAGACATAGGATGGATGAATATTTGGCATATTCTTGGTGTTTTAAATGTGTTAGTAACCATGTAAAATAAGCTAGTTATGGTGTGTCTTAATGTGCAAGAAATGATGCTCGATTTGGCTTGTTTTATGAGTTAAAAATGGAACACGCGGCTTAGGACACGGGCTATCACATAGCCGTGTGCCACACACGGCCACCCCATATGGCCGTGTGTCATTATTGTTTTAGGTACAGGTTTCACACGGTCTGGGACACGACCTGTGACACGGCTGTGTGTCTCAAGTCAGTATGTAACATAGTTTGGCACACAACCTACGACACGGTCGTGTGGCCTTATTTCGAATACTCACACGGGCGAACACACAGGCTGGGACATGGCCATGTGTCCAAACTTCAAAGTCCACACAGTCTGGGCTATGTGTCCAGACTTTAACCCCCGTTTTCAAAATTTTCAAGTTTTCCCAAAATCTTCTGATTTGTTTCGAATTGATCCCAAAATGTTCCAAATTTTTTTTAGGGCCCTGTAGGCTCGATTTAAGGCTTGTAAGTGTATTTTTACCATGATTAGATTCAATTATTAAATGCTAACATTTAAATTTTATAATTGTTTCTGTTGTGTAGTTAAATGTTCTGCTTTGCTCGGGAATACTCCGTAACCCTAATCTGGTAACAGAGACGGGTTATGATATCTCTTCTTTTGCCTAATCTAAGTTTGAGATGCTTTATGATACATAAGAGAGATTTAAGAATCTTTTACGAATGTGCCCTCATCATGGTTTATCTTTGTGGCTACAGGTTCAAACCTTTCATAATGGTTTGAATCTCTTATCTAGGCAAATGATTGATGCAACAACTAGAGGAACACTAAATAACAAAACACCTAAAGCGACCCAAAAGTTTATTGAGGAGATGACACTGAATAATTATCAGTAGCAAGTTACGAGAGAAAAGCCTACCAAGGCAGCTAGTGTTTTTGATGTAGATGCAGTTACTATGTTGGCAAGTTAGGTTGAAGCTTTTGGTAGAAAAATTGATGGTTTGAGTCTAGGGAAACAGGCAATTCCTGTGATGCAATATGATGTGACTGGAGTGGGTATGATCAGTCAAGAATGCTTACCTTTGAAGTCTAGCATTAAGCATGAGCAAGTTGACTTTATGGGTAATATTTCTAAACCTCAGAATAACCCTTATAGTAATACATATAACCCAAGATGGAGGAATCATCCAAGCTTTTCTTGGGGTGGTCAAGGGAATCAAATATCACAACCCTCTTCAGGTTTTCAGTAGTCATTTCAACAAGAGAGGAAGTCAGATCTTAAAGAGATGTTGGTTAAATTCATTTCAGTTTCTGAAACTAGATTTCAAAACACTGAAGTAACTTTGAGGAATCAACAGACATCTAGTTAACGTCTTGACAATCAGATTGGCCAGCTTGCTAAATTGGTTTCAGAGTGACTACAAGGTAGTTTACCCAATAACACTGAAACCAACCCAAAAGAGCAAGTCAATGCAACTACTTTGATAAGTGGAAAGGTGTTAAAAGAGCCTAAAGAGAAGTCAAAATAAGAAGTTGTTGAGAATGATGATAGGGTTGAGGATAGCAAGAAAGAGCAAAAGTCGATGCTTAGAGAATACAAACCACCAATATCATACCCAACAAAGTTGAAGAAAGACCATATGGATGAAAAATTTGGTAAAGTTCTTGATCTTTTTAAATGATTGCATATTAACTTACCTTTTGTTGAAGCTCTTTCGCAAATGCCCAAGTATGTCAAATTTTTAAAGAAGCTTTTGACAAATAAAAGAAAGTTAGAGAAGCTGTCCACTGTGGAGATTAATGAAGAATGTTCAGTCATTCTCCAAAACAAACTACCTACCAAGCTTAAGGATCCAGAGATTTTTATTATCCCTTATTTTATTAGTAGTTTATCTGTTGAGAAAGCTTTGACTGATTTTTTTTGTGCTAGCATCAATTTAATGCTTTATAAAATGTTTAAGGAACCTGGTCTAGGGGAACCAAAGCCTACTAGGATGAGCATTCAACTAGTTGACAGATCAATTAAGTATCCTAAGGGTATTATTGAGGATGTGCTTATTGGAGTAGATAAATTTTTATTCTTTGTTGACTTTGTGATACTTGACATGGACGAGGATGTTGAGTTACCTTTGATTTTAGGCCGACCATTTTTAGCCACTGCTAGAGCTATTATTGATGTTGGTAATGGTAAACTTGTGCTGAAGATAGGTGATGAAGAGGTTAATCTCCAAACACGTAATGTTATGAGAGTTTCTAGTGAGCAAGATGATACTTGTTACTCTATTAATTCTATTGATCATGCAGTTCAACATTCTTTACAAAAAAATTACTCATGAAGACATGTTGGAACTGTGTCTTGTTCAAGGTGATAGATGCCAGAGGATAGACAAAAAGAGAATGTTGCAGCTCAATGACCTAGATGAATGATGAGAAAATGTTATGAAAACTCAAGAATATACAAGGAAGTAACAAAGCAATGTCATGATGCTCATATAAAGAGGACAAAACAATTCATAGTTGGAGACAAAGTGCTGCTAGACAATTCAGAACTACAAAATGTTCTCTGTAGAGCTTAAGTCAAGATGGTCAGGTCTTTTGATAATAATAAAAAAGATGGTCATGTCCATTTTTAGTAAAACACATGTTTCTATATGGACAAACTGAGGTAACACGTCCTGAATATGTCACATTTAAGGTAAACAGTCATCGTCTCAAACTCTATATTGGTAGTGATGTTGATAATGGGAAAAAGGAGTTTCAACTCCAAGATCCCGATTGATCATATGTTACAAGGGGAAGTCGAGCTTTAAACTTTAAATAAACGTTCTTCAGGAGACAACCCAAGTGTTTATCATTTATTTATTTATTATTTTATTTATTGCATGTGCTGCATATTTGAATTTTATGTTGATTTTTTGTTCCTTCATTTTTAGTTCTTTGTTTAAGAAAAAAAATGAATGATTTTGCTTAAACTACATGGGCTGAAGACATGGTCATGTAAGCCATACGAGTTGGCCACACGGCCGTGTGAATACTAGAGTGCAATTTTATTTTTTACAAAAGGCACATGGCCCAGAGAGATGCATACGACCTGGAAACATGACTGTATGGACAACACAGCCTGACAACATAGTCGTGTAAAGACTAGAAAGGGTTATTTTTGGAACCACACGATTCCCAAGAGTTACAAGGCCTAGAGAGACGGCCGTGTCCCTTTTTTTCAAAACGCACCATTTCATTTTCATTTTCTTTTCATTTAAGTTTTTATTTTTCTTTTTTTTTTCCCTTAAATTTCTTTTTACATCCCCTTTGTTTCCCAAACCCTACTACCCTTTCTTCTCCCCCTCTTTTACTCCACCATTTTTTTTTTCTTTCTTCCCCCCTTTTTCTTCTTCTTTATTTCATTTTTTTTCGTTTTATTTTTTCTTTGTTTTTTTTCTTATTCTTTCTTATTCTATTTTCTTTCTTTTCATTTCCCCTCCTCAACATCGACTCTTCTTCCTATCCCCCTTTATTAATATTATTCACTAGAAATTTTTTTGTTTTTATTTTTATTTCGCTTTCTTTTTACGTTTTATGTTATTTTTTTCTTTTAATTGTTGCCAGGATAATTGTACTTAACTTCGAATCTCCAATGCTTCAAGATTTCACTATCTCCACCCAGTTATCCCAATTCAGGGCAGTTTCATTTCTCTCATCATGTTATTATTTTATGTTTTTTATTATGTTTATCTTTGTTCGTACATTGAGGACAATGCCCATCTTAAGTGTGGGGAGGATTTTATACTTTCAATTGACTTAATCCTTGAATTTTTACATGTTGCTTAAGCAATTTTCTTAATTTTTGCATGCAAGTTATCTTTTCTAAATCTAGAGTTTTTATTGATTCTGCTTTGTGATAATCTGTAGATTCGTATGCATTTTTTATTTATACTTTAATGCATGAGAGAGTTAAGCATAATAAGCTGTTTTTTAAAAAAAATAATCTTAGGTCTTCTCTCTAAATTTAATAATTGTCTTGAATTATAACTTTACAAGTTTTAACATCAAAACCATAATTTTTGTGAGCTTTTAAACCTATAGAGCATCCATCCTTTCGTGATCATTTTTTTTTTATTTTTAGTGTGTCAACTAGGTTTGTTATTCTGGAACTTGCTTTAGTTATGCATGTCAAGACCACATTAATGATTTGATATACTGAGATGATAGAGAAACTTAGGATTTAACCCATTTAACCTTTAAATAGCCTACCTATTTCATTGTCCACTAGTAAACCCCATTGAGCCTAATCTCTTTTTGTTTATTTACCCCCATTCATTTTAACCCTCAAACCCCATTAATTTTGTGAATTATTGATAAACCGTAAAAGTAATATATTTTAATCCCACATTTAGCATGCTTTTGGATGAATTATCCCTTATTTTATGTAAAAAGGTGCTCTTAATCCTTTCTTTTCATGTTATATACTCAGGAAAGCACCGGAGGATGAAAAGAACAAGAAACGTGCTTAAAATGGGCCAAATGGGCCAAAGCACGAAATCGACACGGCCTGGACCTAAGACCACACGGCCGTGCCTCCTCAATAATCTCGAACAAGGTCTAGCCACGATTTACACAGCCGTGCCTCATCAACGAAGTCCACACGGCCTGGCCACGACTTACATGGGGGTGTGCCAGAGGCCGTGCCCCTGCCGTGGCAAAGAGCAATTTCAATCAGATTTGGATACTTAGGGGCAAAGAAACACATTCCAAAAGCCTATAAATACACCCTAAGTATGACCTGAAAGGGGGAGCCCAAAGCTATCGTTTAGGGGTGTCTTGCTAGGCCAGAGAGGGCAGATTTGTGGGGATTCGCTCAGGGAGAGCCAATTGATCCATCTCAAGAAGCCGGAATTCTACTCAAGACGGCGGATCTCTCCTTCAATTCCTTCAGAAAGTTTTAGGGATTTTTTATGTTTTGTTTTATCTTTTCTTCGGAGATGTTTTCTTTTATTGTTATGAACTAAACCCTCAGATACCTGAGGGGATGAAACTTAGATGAATCTTGTTATCATTTGCTGAACTATATGATAAATATTTGATTTGTTCTTAATTATGTGTTCTTAATTCTTGTGTTGATATTTCGCGGATATCGATTCAAGTTTGATGTGCTTAGGTGGAGGAGCAAAAGTCCCTGCCTAAGAGTAGATCTAGCATAGTTAAGCGGAGTTGATCGCGAGCCTAGAGATAGGGTGACGAGGCGTTGCCGGATTAGGGTGAAACCTAATATGGGAGTCCATAGATCGAGTTAATGCGATTCTAGGGGTTTTAATTAGAAAGAGATTTCAATTAATCAACCTAGGGTTAGACGTTATTCGCCTCGAGAGAGGGTTTAATATAAATTAGGGAATCCTACGGATCAAGTCAAGTGAATACATCGTCTGGTTCAGAGTTAGATAACAAGTGAAGTCTAGGTGGATTCTTCCTTGGGTGTCGTCTTAATTAATTGGTTTTTCCTCAAGTATTCTCCCAAATTCATTCTTCTTTGTCTTAGAGTCTTTAGTCTAGTAGTTAATTAATTTAGATTAAACAACCATTCACTTAATTCTTAGGCTAAATAATAGAAAGAAAGTTAGTATTAGTACTTTTAGTTCCTTTGGGTTCGATAATCTGGTCTTGCCTAAGCTATACTACTGTTCGATAGGTGCACTTGCCTCAATCGTTGTCAGAGTTAGTTTCCAGGTTCGATCATTCTTTTTTTTTTTAAATTTTAAGACTCGACAGACATACGATCAATTACCTTTTTATTTCTTCCCTTTGGTCGAGATTAGATTTTGGTAAGTTTCCTAAATATGTTCAATCATTCGTATTACTGAATTTTCATTGTGAAAAAAATAAATGAAAAAAATTGAAAAAAAAAAGAAGAAAAAATTTTAGTCTATCTTGTTCAATTAAGAGGTCAGTATTCATGTTATAAGCTTCATTATCTTATTTATTGAGCTTAAATCATCATTATCATATCTTGTATAAAAGCTCACTTCAATTCTTTGTTTCTCATTAATGTTATTTTTTTTTTGCAATTCAACACCTTACTCTTTTGGTATGGTAACTCATCATTTCAACTCTCGACTGTAATCACCATGTATACCCTTCCATACCCTTAACCTAAGCCTTATTAAAACCTTTTTTAAGACCTCTTGATCTTTATGGCATATCATATTTGTAGCAGTGGAGATTTGATTCTTAAGCAAGCTTATGGTAATAACATTCCTCGTTTGACTATTGAGTGCCTATTAATCAACCTTTAAACATTTTGAGTATTTTGAATGAATCTTAGCAAGGATGTTAAACCTTGTTGAGTTTGAATTTCAAGTAATTATTAAGGTAGGGGAGACTACTATGTTTTATGCATTAAAATATTTGCTTGGATTGCTTATGCTCTTTATTGTCATTTTAGTTTAAACTTCTAATGCATGATTATCTATAAATTATCCTAATACATGATCAGTGAAAATGATGGGTGAAGGAGAGTTAATTCAAATGTGAGTCGAGAACTTTGCTTGAGGACAAGCAAATGCTTAAGTGTGGGGATATTTGATAAGTGTCAAAAGTAACATATTTTAGTCTCATTCTTAATGCATCTTTGGGTGATTACGTGGTGTTAATTGTGAATTATATACTCCTAATCCTTTAAATTCATGTTTTGAAGCTTAATAGAGTACTTGGGAGCAATAAGAGCAAAAAAAACGAGTGAAAATCAGAACATTGGAGCAGTCTTGAAGCTGATAATGGGCAAACCACACAGGCATGTGAGCCACACGGTCGTGTGGCCAAAGCATGTGGATTTCGGGAACCATGTGCGCTGATAGCTAAAAGTTCCATTTTTTAGTTTTTTTTGTGTAACACCCCATACCCAACTCGATCGTCGAGTTCGGACTAGAAGATGTCACAACCATAACCTATGGACTAACTTACACTTTCAATTGCATTTATTCGCATAACTAAAAGAATAAAGACGAGTATATAATTATTATTGTTACTAATTAAAAACAAAATTCCAAGAAACTATGTTCAAGAATAAACTTTAATTTGGTGTACAGTAATGTCACCAATTAATCTTTAACATTTTTAGAGAAGTCACTTGTACTAAAATTTATATTCTAACCATTTAATTTCATTTACAACAACAACCTTGAGACTCCGCCTCTAGGTTGCCTCGTTGTACGCAAGTTATAACTAATGAACAAATTTGCCAATGCACGACGAACTTTGGCCTGGTCCTTTCTCGAACTTCCAAAATCTCCCTATTTACCTGCAATGCATAACAACACTAGTAAGTTCGAAAGAACTTAATGAATTATTATACCTTTTTAAACACGACACGATCATATTTGGGTTTCACTTTGATTGTTCTGTAACAGAGCAGTTCGCCTATCTCTTTGGTGAAATGCCTTCTTCACACGAGTCAACTTACTTGCATTTGACACTTCACTCTTAATGATGTCATCACTGGTTTAATTACAATAACTTGGAAGAAGAGATTTCATGTGTGGCAGTACGATGTCTAGCCCGTCTATAGCTTCTGCTAATAATTTTACACAGACCCGTCTCATTAGCCGCTGATCTTTTGGCAGATTATTCCTTGTAAATTCTGTTGGAGTTAAATTCTGTACATTATGATCCCACTAAGTACGACCCGTTATTAGAGCTTACCCTGATGGATTTCCAATGGGTGGATCCTTCTCTCTGATCATATGGTTGAGAACGCTAATCTTTCGTACAGTATCTCAAACACTGGACTTCTGGGCATAAACTCATCATCCACTCCAAAAGTGTAAGGAATATTTTCATATTGTCCCCGATAAGAGCCTGGCGGATTGACATGACTTTCATATAATTTGTATAATGTGCTACTAGCACACAGACTCATTCTTGGCGGACTTGTATAGTTAAATTTAAATCCTTGAATTCTCATGCAACTTCTGCCAAAATGCATTCCGTAACCACCATGAGTAAAAATTGGTAAGAATAAGTCGGTAGACTGTCATAACTTATCTCCGCCTCACCTTATCTTCCCGTACATGCACAATGGCCTTCTCATAGAAACGGGTCACCCCTTTTTCAGACTTATACCAGCAGACATATTGTTCAATCACGTTCACAAGATAGTTCTGGTGAATTCTCCTCACAATGGTAGTCCTGGCAAACTTTCCCCTTATCAGTCTTGACGAATTTCCCACGTAAGGTAGTCCCGACGAACTTCCCAATTACTATTATCCTAAAAGACTTCCACGTATTAAATAGTCCTTTTGGACTTCCCACATAAGATCGTCTTGGTGGACTTTTACATATTAGATAGTCCTTTCAGACTTCCCACATATACAGTAATGCCATGGCCATGGACTTCCATTCGTCCTACTAAGTGCTCTCATACGTCTCGCGAAAGACTCTCAAACATCACATAAAAGGGGTTCTTATACGTCTCACACAAGGGGCTCTCATATACGGGTGCGCACCGAGTCTTCATATCATTATCTCATTTCCTGGCTCAGTCCAACTGAACCTTCCTCAAAGCCACATAAATTTAATGCATATGTAAATCTTGTGTATGGCCAGCCGAACCTCCTTAAAACCATATACATAAATAGAATGCATATCATACACACGTTCCACCAATAAGTTTATGAATCATACGACATATAACATGCCAATACCATTGACATATCATAAATATGCTAATCATCCGACAATCATACCACATTAATACACAATAACGCATTACGCCAAACAAATCGTACACTCAACATAGTTAGCTTACAACATACAACTACATCTCGTTAAACAACATACATCATGCCAAAACACACATCTTGTAACACCCCTAACCCATATCCGTCGCCAGAACAAGGTTACAGAGCATTACTGAAATTTACAGAATTAAATACAGATATTTCATATCATTTAACATTTATATCAAAAATCAATCATATTCAATCATATTGTCCCTTATATGAGCCCTCGAGGCCCAAAATATGCATTAGAAATAAGTCGGGACTAAACCAGGTACTTAGAGAATTTTTCGCAAAATTTCAAAAATTTTCCAAGGTGAAGGGGACACACGCCCGTGTGACAAGGCCGTGTGTCTCACACAGTCAAGAGACACACCCGTGTATCAAGTCGTGTGGGCATTCAAAATAGGGACACACGACCGTGTCCCATCCCGTGTCTAAATTAGGGTGCTCACTGACTTAGGTCACATGGCCAAGCCACACGCCTGTGTGCTAGGCCGTGTGAACATACTGACTTGCATTAAATTGATGCGGGGTCACACGCCCAAGTCACACGCCCGTGTGCTAGGCTGTGTGAAAATACTTGAGCATTCTGTTTTGAAATTTTGAAGATGCAGGGGACACACGGCCAAACCACACACCCATATGCTAGGTCGTGTGTCACACACGGCTCAGACACACGCCTGTGTCTCTGCCCGTGTAGACAAAATAGGTCATTTTCAAGCCTTATTTCTCACCCCATTTTTGGTATCAACCTAAACATAACAATTTGCAAAATCACAAGTCATAATAAAACCTTCAATTCAAGCCAAACTCAAGTTCAATACATGTCAATACAATATGTCCAAGTATTCAATCTTACCTAATTGACCATATAACATATATGCATATTTTACCAATCATGTTATCTCAAACCATTTATCAACATATCCATAATTTATTCATCACTCAACCATATCAAAAACAACAACATGATAAAGGTACATATATATATATATATATCACAACATGTTCAACTCAAGCCATTCCAATGGCTATTTACAACAAAATGCTATTAAGGCAACATTGGCCAATTTACCCTATACATGCCATTATAACTAAAATTAGTTTTCTGTATGTACCGAAATAATGGATAGTGTGATGATATCTCAGCCAAGCTTCCAACCCAACAAGCTTCTGAATTACTATAGGACAGAGTAAGCTTTAAAGCCTAGTAAGTTCGTATAACGAAAAAATAACTTACCATTCATTTACATTTAAGTTAAGCATACAAAATACATCCAAAGCAATTTGGCCAATAGCCTATACACATATCCTCAGCAAACATGTTAGTCATGTATTTCACATGAATTTCAAGAAACATGTATGAGCTCATCAAATATCAAATTTCCATGTTCATAAACTTTCCACATCTTGTGTTCATACATCAATTCCATATATTTTGGGTATATACTGGTATAATTCATTTCAATTTCATGTTATCTCATGTCAGAACTTTGCCTGTTGAACCATTTAAAATATCAATAGATACATGGGTAGTGCACATGAAGTGTACAAATCTGTAATCCGTCAATTCATATTCGGGAAAATGCTCATACGAGCACTTAAATGAGAAGCTCTCTCTTTCGATCCAAATAACGGGAAGCTCATGTGAGCCATGGAACGGTAAGCTCATAAGAGCTGTAATCAGGAATGTAACAGTCCGGTTTACACCCTAGTCAAAACAGTGGTTTTGGGACCACAAATCTGAGTCTGTATAATATTTTAATATTATTTTCTGTGTTGTTGATATGTGATTAAGCATGTGGTAAATTTTCGTAAGCTAATTTGCCTATTCATGTGTTTAATTTGACAAAAGAGCTGAAATGCATGAAATGTGAAAGTTGCTTGCTATTTGTTAAAGTATCAATGTGTTGTGGCTTTGTAAAGGTGGAGGCCTTATATGGCAATTAAGCCAATTCTATGTTAGTGGACGGTAATAAATGTAGTTACATGCATATTTTATATAATTATAAGTTTATAATATATGTTATTAATATATTATTTTTATAAGTTATAATATATTAAACAAAACATTAAAAAGAAAGAAAAAGAAAGCCATAGTGCTTATCTTCCACCGAAAATAAAAAAAAGAAAAGAAAAGAGAAAGAAGCTAGGTATTCGGCATTCATCAAGCAAAATTAAGGTAATTTTTTACTTCGGTTTTTGATAATTTCTACGTTTTTCCAATCGTTGCTTTGAGAGAAACAAAACCCATGTATTAATTTTGTGAATTGATGATGTTTGTGTGATATGCCATTGATGATATGTCAAGCTTTTTGATGATTTATGGTGTTAAATGAAAGATTTGAGCTAGATGAACATACTTTGTTCTTGAATTTTTGATGAATTTAGCTAATTAAGGCTAAATGGAGAAAATATTATTTTGGAGGACTAATTTGTGAATTTGATGAAACATATGGACTTAAATAGTCCTTAGGGAGATTTGGCTATGCATGGGTGTGAACAAATTATGTGAATTTGATGTTTTGTGAAAAATGGACTAAATTGATAAATTGTGCAATTATGAGGGCTAATTTGCAAATTACCCTAAATGTGTGTTTTTGGATTGAATTGAATGAATTAGTGAATAAAAGAGTTAATTCTGAACATGTTTAGATCAATAACAGAAGAAAACGGGCTTAGATCACGGGAAAGCGAAAGTAACCGAGTAGCCATTTCTATTTCCGTAGAATCGAATCCGAGGTAAGTCATATTGCAAATAAATGTAATTGTATTGAATTGAGTTTATTTACATGACTATCAATGATAATGACTGCTTATGGGATGCTATGTATATGAATTCTGGGATAAGGTTGATATAGTGATAAGTCTGAGAAGTCCGTATGAACTTAGGAATACAAAGGTATACATTACATTTTTATCGTGTAAGACATTATGCGGACAAGTGGCATCAATATCGATTACGTGTAAGACCACATGCGGGACGGTGGCATCGATATTCGACACGTGTAAGACCACCATGCGAGACGGTGGCATCGATATCGATTACGTGTAAGACCCTATCCGGGGCGGTGGCATCGATATCGACACGTGTAAGACCCATGCGGGGACGGTGGCATCGATATCTCGATTACGTGTAAGACCACATGCGGGACAAAGTGGCATCGATATCGATTACATGTAAGACCTGTCTAGGGCGGTGGCATCGATATCGATTGCGTGTAAGAGACCCATGCGGGACGATGGCATCGATATCTGATTACGTGTAAGACCACGTCTAAGATGTTGGCATCGATATGAGGTTTACATGTAAGACCACGTTTGGGACATTGGCATCGATATGAGGTTTACGTGTAAGACCATGTCTGGGACCGTGGCATCGATATCTGATTACGTGTAAGACCCTGTCTGGGACAGTGGCATCGATATCTCATTACGTGTAAGACCCTGTCTGGGACAGTGGCATCGATATCTGATTACGTGTAAGAGATATCTGATTACCTGTAAGACCCTGTCTGGGACAGTGGCATCGATATCTGATTACGTGTAAGACCACGTCTGGGACGTTGGCATCGATATGAGGTTTACGTGTAAGACCACGTCTAAAACGTTGGCATCGATATGAGGTTTACGTGTAAGACCATCTCTGGGACATCGGCATCGTATTGATTCGTGTAAGACCCTGTCTGGGACAGTGGCATCGATGTCTGAGTGCATGTAAGACCTCGTCTGGGACATTTGCATTGTACGACCATTTCGAGCTTTCTGAGTATCCTACTAGATTCCTTACGGTTCAACATGCAAGTCTGTGATACGAATTGCAAATCCGAGCTTTGATAAAATTAATGAATGAACATCCGTTTCAGGTACGTTGCTTATACACTAATTGTGTATATAAGGTAAGTATCCGTGTGATTATATCATGATGTTATGTATATGGAATTTATAATATGATATGTAAAGTCTTGACTATATGAACTATATGTATATATGGTAAGTTATGAATAAGCATATGAGCTTGAGAAAGAATGAAGTGATTTTTGTCATGAGAACCATGTTGATCATCTTATTAAATTGGTTATGTGCAATCTATGCTAAGTTTGATTGTATATTGACTTACTAAGCTTTTGGAAAGCTTACTCTGTGTGTGTGTTTTCTCTGTTTTATAGGTCGTCAAAGCTCTTTGAAGGCTCGGGACCGTTACGGATTGTCATCACACTACTAAACTCATTTTGGTACACTTTGGAAATGTTTATGGAAATGTTTATAACTAGATATGGCATGTATAGGCTAGTTTTTGATATAAGTTATTGTATAGACTTGGTCATGAGGTGTGACTTATTATTGATTCATATTATGCCTTGATGAATGTGGTATGTGTAGTTGTTTTGGTATGTTTTGATGCACATGAAATGGTTAAGATTTCGGGTAGGTAAATGAATGAAATATGCTTTAGTTATATATATGTTATGTCTTGAAAGTTGACATGAATGAAATGGGTAATGAAGATATAGATTGAATAGTCAATTTAGTATGTTATTGGCTGTCATATATGCATGATATGTGTTGGTAAAGATTTCTTGTAGGTATGACCCAAGTGGGTGGCAATTTGGTCTTGCAAATTTCCTATAATGTCACACGGCCAGGGCACACGGGCGTGCCTAGGGACCGTGGGTGAATATCAGGATTTAACCTTGTAGCACACAGCCTTGACACGGGCGTGTCAACTAGCCATGGGGTACAAGTCAGTAGCTGGCCTAAGAGCACACGGCCTTGGCACACGGACGTGTTTGCTGCCTAGTGACCGTGTGATTTTTGACAGGATCGACCACGGCCTGAGTACACGGGCGTGCTTAGTGGCCGTGGAGGATAAGTCAGTTTTGACCATGGGGAGGACACACGGGTGTGTCTATTATCCGTGGGAGGCACACGGCCTGCCCCCACGGGCGTGTAAGCCCTGAAACTTAAAAAAGTTTTAATTTTCCATGAAATTTTGTAAGTGTTTTGATTTAGTCCCGACTCGATTTATAAGCATGTTTAAGGTCTCGATGACCTTATTAAAGGACACTATGCTTGAGAATGATGAATGAATGTATGAATTTCTGTAAATGTTTTTTGATCTGTTCGGTAACGCTCCTAATCCTAATCCAGCGACGGACACGGGATAGGGGTGTTACATTTGGTTGGTATCAGAGCTACGGTTTAGTCGATTCTCAGACTAACGTAGCGTGTCAGAGTCTAGTTATACATGCGATATATCTGAATTGTGATAGTGTGATGAATCCTGACGTGTAAAATGTGATTTTTCGTATAGTAATGGATCCCAAAAGAGCCGTAGCTGACGATGTAGAAAGTAATACGCCTGCTCCCGCGCAAGGGACAGCGCCCTCAGATCCGAGACCGGTTACGGGCGATCAAGTGGGAGAAGCTAAACAAGCTTTCTTCCAGATGATGAGTGAATGGTTCACTCAATTCATTAAGAATAACCCGACTGTTTCGCAACCCCCACCCCCGGGTATTTCCCCATAGACTACATTTGTACCACCGGTTATATATTTGAATCTGTTGAACAAGCCTCCGGTTGACAAGATCCATAAATATGGGGCTGAAGAATTCAGGGCTACTAATTATGATGATGCTGAAAAGGCCGAATTCTGGTTAGAAAATACTATTCGGGTATTTGACGAAATGTCTTTGACTCCGGAAGAATGTATAAAATGTGTTATATCTTTGCTTCGAGATGCGGCTTATCAATGGTGAAAAACTATGATATCTACTATTCCTAAAGAACGGGTAACATGGGACTTCTTTCAGATTGAGTTCAGAAAGAAATACATTATTCAGAGATTCATTGATCAGAAACAAAAAAAAAATTTGGAATTGAAACAAGGTCACATGTCTGTCACTGATTACAAATGAGAGTTTGTGAGATTAAGTCAGTATGCTCGGGAATGTGTTTCAAATGAAGCAATAATGTGTAAAAGATTTGAAGATGGCCTAAATGAAGATATTCAATTGCTAGTTGGTACTCTAGAGATAAAAGAGTTCGTAGTGCTAGTTGATCGAGCATGCAAAGCTGAGTCTGAAGTTAGAGACATGAAAAAGAGATTTCTAAGCAAAACATTTCAGTCTGCGTCAAAGAAATTTTGAGATGAACATAGTCGTTCAAAGATTAATGTGAGGCATTCGAGTAGAGATCGAGCTAGACCACAGTTGGGTTCCAAAACCCCAGCAACTTCAGTGGCTAGTGTTGGTAATGTTCGATCCGAGAGACTTGAATGTAAACATTGTGGAAAAAGGCATCCGGGAAGCTGTAGATTAAATGACAAAGCTTGCTTTAGATGTGGATCACTTGACCATTTTATTCGTGATTGTCCTGAGCCTGTCGAGCCAGAGACTGTTCAAAATCTGAGATCAGATAATGCACCTGTGAGAGGTAGACCTCCGAAGAATGTAAGAAATGTCAGTGGTAGTCAGAGAACTATGAGAGAGACTGTTGTGATATCTGAAGCTAGAACGCCTACCAGAGCATATGCTATCCGAGCTCGTGAGGAAGCTTCGTCACCTGATGTTATAACTGGTACTTTTACACTTTATGGTACTTCTGTGATTGCTTTGATAGACCCTGGTTCTACGCATTCGTATATATGTATGAGTTTAGTATTTAGTAAGACTTTGCCTGTAAAGTCTACTGAGTTTGTTATAAAAGTATCGAACTCCTTAGGTAAAAATATTCTGGTTGATAAAGTAGGTAAGAACTGCCCGTTAATGTTTCGAGATATCTGTTTCCCTGCTGATCTGATACTATTACAGTTTGATGAGTTTGATATAATTCTGGGAATGGACTGGTTGACATTGCACGATGCTGTTGTGAATTGTAAAAGAAAGATTATTAATTTGAGTCGTCGGAATGATGAAATAGTTCGTATTGAGTCGAATGATTTAAATGGATTACCTGCTGCGATATCTGTGTTGAAAGCTCAGAATTAAATTAAAAAGGGTTATAAGGCATATTTTGCTTATGTTATTGACTCGAAAGTGTCTGAAAAGAAAGTTGATTCAGTGCCTATTGTTTGTGAGTTTTCTGATGTGTTTCTGGAAGAATTGCCGGGTTTGCCTCCGATTCGTAAAGTTGAATTTGGTATTGAGTTTTTGCCCGATACTACACCTATTTCAATAGCTCCGTATAGAATGGCACCAACAGAGTTGAAGGAGTTAAAGTCGCAGTTGCAAGAATTAACCGATAGAGGGTTTGCTAGACTGAGTTTTTCACCTTGGGGTGCTCCTGTTCTATTTGTGAAAAAGAAAGATTTGAGGTCTGAATCTGAATTTTGAGTTATTGATGATTGCTTGAGATTTCGAGGTCGTATCTGTGTTCCGAGAAATCTGAAGTTGATTCAGCTGATTTTGAGTGAAGTACATAATAGTCGTCTATCTGTTCATCCGGGAAGTACAAAGATGTACCATGATCTGAAGCAACACTATTGGTGGTCTGGCATGAAACGAGACATTTCTGATTTTGTTTCGAAATGTTTAATCTGTCAGCAAGTGAAAGCTGAACATCAGGTTCCGTCTGGTTTGCTACAACCGATTCTGATTCCCGAATGGAAATGGGATAGAGTAACGATGGGCTTTGTTTCT
Organism: Gossypium sturtianum; assembly: GCA_025698515.1. NCBI lineage: Eukaryota > Viridiplantae > Streptophyta > Magnoliopsida > Malvales > Malvaceae > Gossypium > Gossypium sturtianum. The sequence goes on along the minus strand of CM046954.1, from coordinate 115,720,163 downwards.
GGTTTGCCTCAGACTCCGAGAAAGAAGGATGCGATTTGGGTTATAGTTGACCGATTGACGAAATCTACCCATTTTGTTCCGGTAAGGTCTGATTATTCACTTGATAGATTATCTGAGCTTGATATTTCTGAGATTGTTAGATTGCACGGGGTGCCACTATCTATTGTGTCAAATAGAGATCCGAGGTTTACATCGAGGTTCTAGAAGAAATTGCAAGAAGCTTTAGGCACGAAACTACATTTCAGTACAGCTTTTCATCCGCAAACAGATGGTCAGTCTGAACGGACCATTCAGATTCTTGAAGATATGTTAAGATGTTGTATACTTGAGTTTAATGGGTCGTGGGAACAGTATTTGCCATTGATTGAATTTGCATACAATAATAGTTTTCAGTCAAGCCTCAAAATGGCACCTTATGAAGCTTTGTACGGATGTAAATGTCGTACACCTCTGTATTGGACTGAACTCAGTGAAAATAAGCTACACGGGGTTGATTTGATAAAAGATTCAGAACAGAAAGTGAAACTGATCCGAGATTATTTGAAAACAGCATTTGATCGTCAGAAGTCTTATACAGACTTGAAACGTAAAGATATATAATTTGGGTTCGGCGACAAAGTATTTCTGAAAGTGTCTCCGTGGAAGAAAGTGCTTCGATTCAGACGTAAGATCAAGCTAAGTCCGAGGTTCATCGGACCGTATGAGATCATTGAACGAGTTGGGCCTGTTGCTTATACATTAAGTTTGCCTTCTGAGCTAGAAAAGATCCATAATTTAATTCATGTCTCGATGCTCCGTAGATATTGATCCGATCCGTCACATGTGATTGCTCCGTTTGAGATTGAGATCCGATCTGATATGTCATATGAAGAAGAACCGATCTGTATTCTTGCTCGTGAAGTGAAAGAGTTAAGAAATAAGAAAATTTATGTTAGAGAAAGTATTGTGGAATCAACACGGAATTGAAGAGGCAACGTGAGAGCCTGAAGATTCAATGAGACAATAGTATCCGACTCTGTTTAACGGTAAGATTTTCGGGGACGAAAATCCCTAAGTGGGAGAATTGTAACAGTTCAGTTTACACCCTAGTCGGAACAGTGGTTTTGGGACCACAAATCCGAGTCCGTATAATATTTTAATATTATTTTCTGTGCCGTTGATATGTGATTAAGCATGTGGTAAATTTTCATAAGCTAATTTGTCTGTTCGTGTGTTTAATTTGACAAAAGGACTGAAATGCATTAAATGTGAAAATTGCTTGCTATTTGTTAAAGTATCAATGTGTTGTGGCTTTGTAAAGGTGGAGGCCTTATATGGCAATTAAGCCAATTCTATGTTAGTGGACGGTAATAAATGTAGTTACATGCATATTTTATATAATTATAAGTTTATAATATATGTTATTAATATATTATTTTTATAAGTTATAATATATGAAACAAAACATTAAAAAGAAAGAAAAAGAAAGCCATAGTGCTTATCTTCCACCGAAAACACAAAAATAAAAGAAAAGAGAAAGAAGCTAGGTATTCGGCATTCATCAAGCAAAATTAAGGTAATTTTTGACTTCAGTTTTTGATAATTTCTACGTTTTTGCAATCGTTGCTTTGAGAGCAACAAAACCCAAGTATTAATTTTGTGAATTGATGATGTTTGTGTGATATGCCATTGATGATATGTCAAGCTTTTTGATGATTTATGGTGTTAAATGAAAGATTTGAGCTAGATGAACATACTTTGTTCTTGAATTTTTGATGAATTTAGCTAATTAAGGCTAAATGGAGAAAATATTATTTTGGAGGACTAATTTGTGAATTTGATGAAACATATGGACTTATATAGTCCCTAGGGAGATTTGGCTATGCATGGGTGTGAACAAATTATGTGAATTTGATGTTTTGTGAAAAATGGACTAAATTGATAAATTGTGCAATTATGAGGGCTAATTTGCAAATTACCCTAAATGTGTGTTTTTGGATTGAATTGAATGAATTAGTGAATAAAAGGGTTAATTCTGAACATGTTTAGATCAAGAACAGAAGAAAACAGGCTTAGATCGCGGGAAAGCGAAAGTAACCGAGTAGCCGTTTCCATTTCCGTAGAATCAGATCCGAGGTAAGTCATATTGCAAATAAATGTAATTGTATTGAATTGAGTTTATTTGCATGACTATCAATGATAATGACTGCTTATGAGATGCTATGTATATGAATTCTGGGATAAGGTTGATATAGTGATAAGTCTAAGAAGTCCGTATGAACTTAGGAATACAAAGGTATCTGTTCTGTTTTATCGTGTAAGACCATGCGGGACGATGGCATCGATATCGATTACGTTTAAGACCACATGCGGGGCGGTGGTATCGATATCTGATTATGTGTAAGACCCCGCACGGGGCGGTGGCATCGATACACGATTACGTGTAAGACCCATGCGAGGCGGTGGCATCGATATCTTATTATGTGTAAGACCTGCATGCGGGACGGTGGCATCGATATCGATTACGTGTAAAGACACATGCGGGACGGTGGCATCGATATGCGGTTACGTGTAAGACCGCATGCGAGGCGGTGGCATCGATATCGATTACGTGTAAGACCGCATGCGGGGCGGTGGCATCGATATATCGATTACGTGTAAGACCGCATGCGGGGCGGTGGCATCGATATTCGACACGTGTAAGACCGCTCGGGACGGTGGTATCGATATTCGATTACGTGTAAGACCCTATTCGGGACAAAGTGGCATCGATATCGATTACGTGTAAGACCGCTCATGCGACAAAGTGGCATCGATATTCGATTACGTCTAAGAGATATCGATTACGTGTAAGACCCATGCGGGGCGGTGGCATCGATATTCGATTGCGTGTAAGACCACGTCTGGGACGTTGGCATTGATATGAGGTTTACGTGTAAGACCACGTCTAGGACGTTGGCATCGATATGAGGTTTACGTGTAAGACCATGTCTGGGACATCGGCATCGTATTGATTCGTGTAAGACCCTATCTGGGACAGTGGCATCGATATCTGAGTGCATGTAAGACCTCGTCTGGGACGTTTGCATTGTACGACCATTCCGAGCTTTCTGAGTATCCTACTAGATTCCTTACGGTTCAACATCCAAGTCTGTGATACGAATTGCAAATCCGAGCTTTGATAAAATTAATGAATGAACTTCCGTTTCAGGTACGTTGCTTATACACTAATTGTGTATATAAGGTAAGTATCCGTGTGTTTATATCATGATGTTATGTATATGGAATTTATAATATGATATGTAAAGTCTTGACTATATGAACTATATGTATATATGGTAAGTTATGAATAAGCATATGAGCTTGAGAAAGAATGAAGTGATTTTTGTCATGAGAACCATATTGATCATCTTATTAAATTGGTTATGTGCAATCCATGCTAAGTTTGATTGTATATTGACTTACTAAGCTTTTGGAAAGCTTACTCTGTGTGTGTGTTTTCTCTGTTTTATAGGTCGTCAAAGCTACTGAAGGCTCGGGACCGTTACGGATTGTCATCACACTACTAAACTCATTTTGGTACACTTTGGAAATGTTTATGGAAATGTTTATAACTAGATATGGCATGTATAGGCTAGTTTTTGATATAAGTTATTGTATAGACTTGGTCATGAGATGTGACTAATTATTGATTCATATTATGCCTTGATGAATGTGGTATGTGTAGTTGTTTTGGTATGTTTTGATGCACATGAAATGGTTAAGATTTCGGGTAGGTAAATGAATGAAATATGCTTTAGTTATATATATGTTATGTCTTGAATGTTGACATGAATGAAATGGGTAATGAAGATATAGATTGAATAGTCAATTTAGTATGTTATTGGCTGTCATATATGCATGATATGTGTTGGTAAATATTTCTTGTAGGTATGACCCAAGTGGGTGGCAATTTGGTCTTGCAAATGACCTATAATGTCACACGGCCAGGGCACACGGGCGTGCCTAGGGACCGTGGGTGAATATCAGGATTTAACCTTGTAGCACACAGCCTTGACACGGGCGTGTCAACTAGCCGTGGGGTACAAGTCAGTAGCTGGCCTAAGAGCACACGGCCTTGGCACACGGACGTGTTTGCTGCCTAGTGACCGTGTGATTTTTGACAGGATCGACCACGGCCTGAGTACACGGGCGTGCTTAGTGGCCGTGGAGGATAAGTCAGTTTCAACCACGGGGAGGACACACGGGTGTGTCTATTATCCGTGGGAGGCACACGGCCTGCCCCCACGGGCGTGTAAGCCCTGAAATTTTGTAAGTGTTTCGATTTAGTCCCGACTCGGTTTATAAGCATGTTTAAGGTCTCGATGACCTTATTAAGGGAAACTATGCTTGAGAATGATGAATGAATGTATGAATTTCTGTAAATGCTTTCTGATCTGTTCGGTAACACTCCTAATCCCAATCCGGCGACGGACACGGGATAGGGGTGTTACAAGGAAGTTCAAGCGATCCAATATCGGGAAGCTCCGGAGAGCCATTTATCGGGAAGCTCATGAAAGAGCCTTTAATTAGGAAGCTCTAGGGAGCCATATATCGGGATGCTCATAAAAGCTGTGGTGTGTCCACAACACATGCGGGATCACAACCAATAGGGATGCTCCGAAGAGTTATTAATGGGAAGCTTGCAAGAACCATATAACGGGAAGCTCGTGAGAGCTAAATATCGGAATGCTTAGGAGAGCTAATAACGGGACGCTCTTTTGAGCTGTGGTATGTCCGCAACACATGCAGGACCACAACCAATTCAGAAACCCTGTATCCATGAATTTCATTTATTAAAACGGGACTTAATATTTGTCGAACATTGTCGGATATGTAACTGATTTTCATATATGTCAATTATACAATACACATACATAGAATTCAATTCAAACATATAATTATATAATTTAGTTACACGAATTTAACTCGACAAGTGTTTGTGTACGCAAAATCTACTAATCCAACACTTTTTTTCTTTTCCACGATCTAACTCCGTATTTGGTCTATCCAGATCTATACGAGTAAATATAGCTCAATTTAATACAATTCATATTCAATTCAATCCAATTCACATCTTAGGCAAAATTACCATTTTGCCCCTATACTTTTGATTAATTGCCATTTTGTCCCTAGGCTCAGAAAATGAAATTCATGCAATTTAATCATTGTTCCAAGCCTAGCCGATTTTTACATGTAACAATAGCTGATGTGTCCTTAACTAACTACGATCACAATAAAGACAAGCGCACCTATCGAGCAGTAGTATAGTTATGGTAAGACCGGAAATATCGTATCCACAAGGACCAAGAGTACTAGTAATTACTATCTTTCTATTATCAAGCCTAAGAATTGGAGTGATTTCTTTTTAAACTAAAATTAATTAAAAGCACGACAGAGAATGAATTGGAAAATACTTTTTAGACAACTTTATGAGATAGGCAATACCCAAGAAAGAATCCACCTAGACTTCACTTATTACTTCTGATTCATACGATTTATTCACTTGACTTAATCCGTAGAAATCCCTGAATTATGTTAATATCTCTCTCAAGACTAAAAACAACTGACTCTAAGTTGATTAATTGAAATCTCTTTCTAATTAAAACCCTTATTTTTGCATTAACTCGATCTATGGATTCCCTTATTAGATTTGACTCTAATCCGACAGATTTTCGTCGCCCTATTTCTAGGGTTGCAATCAACTCCGCTTAATTGTGTTGATCTACTCTTAAACAGGGACTTTTGCTCCACTGAATAACCACATTCGACTTGGATTAATAACCTGAATTATCAAAACAAGAATAATAACTCACAATTAAGAATAAGAACAAGTATTTATCTTATAAATCAAATAGTAATAAGATCCGTCATAGGTTTCATCCCCTTAGGTATTTAAGGGATTTAGTTCATACTGATAAAGGGAAACATCATAGAATAGGAAAAACAACAAAACATAAGAAAACCCAAAAACTTCAAGAGAAATTGATTGGAGATCTTCAGTCTTGATGGAGATCCTTCTTCCAAGCTGCGCCCGATGGCTGTCTTCGAGTGTTTTCTGCCTTCTACCCTGCGTGTCTTTTTAGGTTACCCCTTAGGGAGTTTATATAGGTTTTGGAACGTCTTTCTTGGCCCACAAGTAGCCTATTCCGAATAGAATTAGTCTTGGATTTGGCAGGGACACGCCCGTGTGACACGCCCGTGGTGGATTCCTTAGGCCATGCTCGATTCTGGTCGTCACACACGACCATGTGATTTGCCCATATACGTTGATCCAGGCCGTGTTTGATTCTGCTCGTAACACACAGCCGTGTTTGATAGTTCAAGCCGTGTTGATTTCTAAGGTAGGCCCATTTTGTCCCTTTTTGGTCCGTGATCGTGTGTCAGAGTTTTAAAAATTTAAATAACGAGAATGATCGAACCTGGAAACTAACTATGACAACGATTGAGGCAAGTGCACCTATCGAACAATAGTATAGCTTACGCAAGTCCGGATTGTCGAACCCAAAGGAACTAAAAGTACTAATACTAACTTTCTTTTTATTATCTAGCCTAAATTAAAGGGAATTTATTGTTTAAATCTAAATTAATTAACTACTAAATTAAAGACTCTAAGACAAAGAAGAATGAACTGGGAAAAATACTTTTGGGAAAACCAATTAATTAAGACGACACCCAAGGAAGAATCCACCTAGACTTCACTTGTTATCTAACTCTGAACCAGACGATGTATTCACTTGACTTGATCCGTAGGATTCCCTAATTTATATTAAACCCTCTCTCGAGACGAATAACGTCTAACCCTAGGTTGATTAATTAAAATCTCTTTCTAATTAAAACCCCTAGAATTGCATTAACTCGATCTATAGACTCCCATATTAGGTTTCACCCTAATCCGGCAATGCCTCGTCACCCTATCTCTAGGCGCGCGATCAACTCCGCTTAACTATGCTAGATCTACTCTTAGGCAGGGACTTTTGCTCCTCCACCTAAGCACATCAAACTTGAATCGATATCCGTGAAATATCAACACAAGAATTAAGAACACATAATTAAGAACAAATCAAATATTTATCATATAGTTTAGCAAACGATAACAAGATTCATCTAAGTTTCATCCCTCTCAGGTATCTGAGGGTTTAGTTCATAACAATAAAAGAAAACATCTCAGAAGAAAAGATAAAACAAAACATAAGAAATCCCTAAAACTCCCTGAAGGAATTGAAGAGGAGATCCTCCGTCTTGAGTATAATTCCGGCTTCTTGAGATGGATCAACTGGCTATCCCTGAGCGAATCCCCACAAATCTGCCCTCTCTGGCCGAGCAAGACGCCCCTAAACAATAGCTTTGGGCTCCCCCTTTTCAGGTCATACTTAGGGTGTATTTATAGGCTTTTGGACTGTGTTTATTTGCCCCTAAGTATCCAAATCCAGTTGAAATTGCTCTTTTCTGCGGCAGGGACACGGCCATGGCACACACCCGTGTCAATCGTCTTTAGGCCGTGTTCAGACTTTTAATGAGGTGACACGCCCTTGTATCTCGTGGCTAGACCGTGTTCGAGATTATTGAGGAGGCACAGCCGTGTGGTCTTGGGCCCAGGCCGTGTCGATTTCGTGCTTTGGCCCATTTGGCCCGTTTTAAGCCCGTTTCTTGTTCTTTTCATCCTCCGGTGCTTTCCTGAGTATATGACATGAAAAGAAAGGATTAAGAGCACCTTTTTACATAAAATAAGGGATAATTCATCCAAAAGCATACTAAATGTGGGATTAAAATATGTTACTTTTACGGTTTATCAGTCTGTTTCTCGTTTTTTTTGACTCCCTAAGCTCTCCTGAATGTAAAACAAGATAATAAGGGATTAGGAGCATCGAATTCATCAAATCTAATGAAAATTCATCCAAAAATAAGCCAAGCATGGGGTCAAAATATGTATAAATTATGGTTTATCAAATATCCCCACACTTAAGCCGTTGCTTGTCCTCAAGCAAAATCCTCAACTCACAATTAAAATTAACTTCCTTAATTCATAATTCTCATCAATAATGTCTCATCATAATTCACAGGTAGTTCATACATTGATAATTTAACTAAAAGAGTGCTAAAGATTCAAACAATCCAAGTCACAAATTTTTATAGCACGAAAACATAGGTGTTTCCCCTTACCTAAATAATCACCTTTGATTCAAAATTGACAAGAATTGATATCCTCACTAAAGATTCACTCAAATCACTCAAAGTGTTTAAGGTTTAGATTAAGCACTCAAGTGTCAAACATGAAAAGTTAATCCCATAGGCTTGCATGAAAATCAAATCTCTACCACTATAGAATGAGATGATACACAAATCAAAAGGTCTTTAAAAGGGTTGTAATGGGGCTTGGGTTAAAGGTGTGGATAAAGGTTGAAAGAGAAGGTTAAAATCGAGATCAAATTGACAATTTACCTAACTAGAAAAATGAACTAATACTGAATAATTACATCAATTGAAAACTTATAATAACACGAGCTTCTTCTAAAAATGTAAAATTAACTGCTTAAGCTCAAATAAAATAGAATTGATATGAATAACCTTCCAACACATTTTTTTTAAGAATAAGAACAAGTATTTAATTAACAACTGAAATAGAGAACATAGTCATGAAACTGTTCAAGACAAATCTCGACAAAAAAGGGGTTAATTCAATAGGGAAAATTCTTAATGAATCAAAAAGAGTGAGTCTTGGGTTAATATTGAGGGTAAATCAAGAAACAGTTTATTAGGATTCAAGGGGTTTCACTAGGGGTTAATTATGAAGGTAGGCTTTTTATGGAGTAAGTGGGTTAAATCCTAGGTGCCTTTATCATCTCGGTATATCAAATCAAAAGTGTGGTCTCGACATACATAATCAAAGCAAGTTCTAGAATAACAAATTAATGTTGACACACTCATAATCAATAAAGTGAGCAAGAAAAATATATGCTCTAAAAGGCTCAAATTCTCACAAAAATTATGGTTTTTGATGTCAACCTTGCAAATTTCAAACTTCAAAGTAATATTTAAATTTAGGGAAACAACCTATTAATATTTTTGATTATGAAAATAGACTTATCATGCTTGATTCTCTAATACGTTAAAGTCTAAACCATCGATGCACAATTACCTATGACTTAATCCAAAACATATCAATAAAAATCATAAATCACTAAAAGTTTCATTCTAATAGTAATATGAGAAAATTACTTAAGAACAAGACATAATTCAGGGATTTTCAAATAATACTATAATTAACCTCCCCACACTTAAGATGTACATTGTCCTCAATGTACAAAGATAAAAAAATGACAATATAGTGAGAAAATCATAAGATAGGGAGAGAAGTGAAACTTCTTGAATTTTGGATGGAGTCAATGAAAAAAAATCTGCTAAATGTAGTCAGCGGTGAACGTGGGAGAAGATACTCCGACAGCACCTCGAACCTTTTGAGATCGAATCAATGAAGCAGCCGGCATGAACTTATGGTACGTTGAGCTAAATCTAAATGGCATGAAGAATAAGAAAAAAAATAGAAAATAAAATAAAATAAAATAAAATAAAATAAAAAAGTACATAATGAAAAATAGATATGAATCTAAAGGGGAGAAAGGGTGACCAACGGTGGCAAGGATGGTGGTTGGTGTGGTGGCGGTGCAAAGAAGGAATAAGGGAAAGGGGGAAAAGAAAAAGAAGTAAGAAAGACAACGGGAAAAGAAAATGGAAAATGGGGTTTTCGGGCTGGGGAAGAAGGGAGGAGGGAAGAAAGTGGAGGAGGAGAGCGGTGGTCGGAAAGGGGTGCAATGGCTAGGGTTTGGGGGAAGGAGATTTGGGGAAGAAAGTGAACAGAAGAAGGGGGTTTAAATAGATATGCGACCCACGCCCGTGTTCCCTGGGCGTGTTAAGTCACACGTCCAAATCGCACGGACGTGTGACGCTCCGTTCGGTTCTCCCACGCCTATATAGAGGTTTCCACGCCCATGTTGATTGATCAGTATCGACCTGATAAACTGAAATAGTAACACATTTTAATCCCATATTTAGCATACTTTTGGATGATTTATCCCTTGATTTATGTAAAAAGGTGCTCTTAATCCTTTCTTTTCATGTCTTATACTCAGGAAAGCACCTAAGAATAAAAAGAACGAGAAACGGGCTCAAAACAGACCAAAATGGGCCAAAGAAGAAATCGACACGGCCTGGAATAAATCCCACACGGCCGTGCCTCCTCAAATATACTAGAACACGGCCTGAAGTCGATCTACACGGTCGTGCCTCATTAACGGAGTCCAACACGGCCTGGCCATGATTCACACGGGCGTGTGCCATGGCCGTGCCCCTGCCGTGGAGGAGAGTAATTTCACTCGGAAAAGGATACTTAGGGGCAAAGAAACCTATTTCAAAAGCCTATATAAAGACCCTAGGTATAACCTAAAAGAGGGCGGTTAGCTAGGCCAAGGATCCGAGCCGAAAAGGTCAGATTTGTAGGAAACTCTCAAGGGATAGCCAGTTGATCCATCTCCAGAAGCCGGAATTCTACTCAAGACGGAGGATCTCTCCTTCAATTCATTCAGGGAGTTTTAGGGATTTCTTATGTTTTTTTTTATCTTTTCTTCTGAGATATTTTTCTTTATTATTATGAACTAAACCCTTCAGATACCTGAAGGGGGATGAAACCTAGATGAATCTTGTTATTGTTTTCTAAACTATATGATAAATACTTGATTTGTTCTTGATTATGTGTGCTTAATTCTTGTGTTGATATTTCGCGGATATTAATTCAAGTTGAATGTGCTTAGGTGGTGGAGCAAAAGTCCCTGCTTAAGAGTAGATCTAGCATAATTAAGCAGAGTTGATCACGCGCCTAGAGATAGGGTGACGAGATTTTGCCGGATTAGGGTGAAACCTAATATGGGAGTCCATAGATCGATTTACTGCTATTCTAGGGGTTTTAATTAGAAAGATATTTCAATTAATCAACCTAGAGTTAGACGTTATTCACCTCGAGAGAGGGTTTAATATAAATTAGGGAGTCCTACGGATCAAGTCAAGTGAATAAATCGCCTGGTTCAATGTTAGATAACAAGTGAAGTCTAGGTGGATTCTTCCTAAGGGTATCGTCTTAATCAACTGAGTTTTTCCCAAGTATTTCCCCAATTCATTCTTTTTGTCTTTACGTCTTTAGCTTAGTAATTAGTTAATTTAGATTAATAAACAACTTCACTTATTTTAGGCTAAATAATAGAAATAAAGTTAGTATTAGTACTTTTAGTTCCTTTAGGTTCGACAATCCGGTCTTGCCTAAGCTATACTACTGTTCGATAGGTGCACTTGCCTCAATCGTTTTTATAGTTAGTTCCAGGATCGATCATTATCAATTTAAAACTCTAAAATACAACGATTAAGTTTTTTTGGCGCCATTGCCGGGGAACTAAAATATTAAGAAAGCTCTATTTTTATTACTTTAGCCATTATTTTTTTATTTATTTTCTGCAATTTACTTTTATTTTTAAGTTTAAATTTTAACTTTGCTAAATTTTATTTCTTTCTTTTCCTATCGTGTACCTCTAGTTTATGACTAGAAGGAACCCGAGAGGACCACTAGTATACGACAGTGATATTGACGCCACTTCATAGGAATCGCAGAGAAATTAGGCGAGCCCTAAATTACACGTAAGAAGAGCGAGAAGACAGATCCAATCCCTATCAAGGGATGGACGAAAATAATCCTCAACCACAAGATGTGGGAGAAAATAATGCTCTGCGTACTATGTATGATTATGCTAAACCTCATTTAACAGGAGCAGAATCAAATATTGTTAGGCCTACTATAGCCGCTAATAATTTTGAATTAAAGCCTAACACTATACAAATGATTCAACAATTTGTTCAATTTGATGGTTTACAAGACGAAGACCCAAATACTCATATAGCTAATTTTTTAGAGTTCTGTGACACCTTCAAAATAAATGGCGTTTCTGATGATGCCATAAGGCTTCGGTTATTTCCCTTTTCATTAAAGAATAAAGCCAAACAGTGGTTAAACTCGTTACCACGAGAGTCAATCACCACATGGGATCAAATGACTGAAATTTTTTTATTAAAATATTTCCCACCGGCCAAAATGACCAAATTACGGAATGATATCTCTTCTTTGTGCAGATGGATTTAGAGACATTATATGACACATGGGAGAGATATGAGGATCTCTTGAGAAGGTGTCCGCACCATGGTTTACCCTTGTGGCTCCAAGTCCAAACTTTCTATAACGGTGTAAACCCCTCGACGAGGCAACTAATTGATTCAGCCGCCGGTGGAACCCTGAACAATAAAACTCTTGAAGCAGCCTACGAGTTTATTGAAGAGATGTCACTGAATAACTATCAGTGGCAGGTTACAAGGACCAAACCAACAAAATCAGCCGGAGTTTTCAACATAGATGCAGTAACCATGCTATCAACACAAGTAGAGATGATGAATAAAAAGCTTGATAGTTTGTGTTCTTCGCAGGTACATCCAGTAATACAGTGCGACGTAAGTGGAACCGTGGCGAATCCTGAGTACCCACACTACCAACCGGGCACAGAGAGCGAACAGATGAACTATATAGGTAATAATTTCAGATTTAATAATCCTTATAGTAATAATTATAACCCAGGTTGGAGGAACCACCCAAATTTTTTGTGGGGAGGTCAAGGAAATCAAGGAAATCAAAGACAACAACCTCCTCAAAATTTCCAAAATCAGCCCTATCCACGGAGAAGAAGCCAAACCTTGAAGAGATGGCTGCCAAGATTCATGGCATCCACAGAAAACCGTCTCCAAGACACTGAAACCACCCTTAAGACCCAACAAGCATCGATCAAAGGGATCGAGAGCCAAGTTAGGAAGTCACTAAGTCGGGTTGAGGAAGTTTCTAAGTCGGTTGGACAACTCATGAAGGTCGATGTTTGAACGATCGCAAGGGCGTCTACCAAGCAACACTGAGATTAATCCAAAAGAGCAAATCCAAGCCATAACAGCTCAAGAAAGTGAAGGATTAGACGAACCCAGTCCAATACAAGGAAACGAGGTAGAAAAAGGTAAAGTTGAAGAAACACAAGACAAGCCAAAACCGGTAGTCAAGGAGTACCAACCTCGCATACCATATCCCGAAGCGTTAATGAGAGACGACACAGAGGAACAGTTCGGTAAGTTTCTTAAACTTTTAAAGAAACTACATATTAACTTACCGCTACTTGAAGCTCTTTCATAGATGCCAGATTCGAGGAAATTTTTAAAACATCTCTTGACGAACAAGCGTAAATTAGACGAGGATCCACATGTGGAATTAAACGTAGTATGCTCAGCAATGTTACAGAATAGATTACCACAAAAGCTAAAAGATCCAGGGAGTTTTACAATTCCATGTTTAATTGGTAGACTAACTGTTGATAATGCGTTAGATGATTTAGGGGCAAGCATAAATGTCATGCCTTATAAATTGTTTAAATAATTAGGTCTAGGGAAACCCAAACAAACTAGAATGAGCATTCAATTAGCTGATAAAACTGTTAGAATTCCTAGGGGTATTATCGAAGATGTTCTTGTAAAAATTGACAAATTCATTTTCCCAATAGATTTTGTTGTCTTAGACATGGATGAGGATAATTCGATCCCCTTAATTTTAGGAAGACCCTTTTTAGCAACTGCCAGGACTAAAATTGATGTTGATGCAGGAGAACTCATACTTCGTGTAGGTAATGAGACGGTCACCCTCAAGGCTCTCGACTCAGCCAGAACATCGAGTAATCAAGGTGAGAATGTAAATTCTACTAATAACCATTCGGTTAACCCTTATTTTCAGGAATCACCATAAAAGAATACAACTGAACCCGATCCTAAACCCCATGCCAATAAGGAAGTAGTTCATGAAGATCGAAGGATTTAGATCGATGATCTAGACGAGTGGAAGACACACTTCAAGGAAAAATTAGGGATACACGACAAAGAACTGGAACCACACAAGGTAAAACCGAATGAGCCCCCAGAAGAGCTCATAGGAACAACAAACCACTTCAAAATAGGAGACCAGGTACTGTTAGATAAGGCAGATCCTCGAATATCTCCTTTGGACCCTAACACAAACAAAGAAATACCTTTTAGGGTAACCAGTGTTTTCCCATATGGAACAGTCGAGGTAAGTAATCCTATTTTTGGTACTTTTACTATAAACGCATCTCGGCTTAAACTTTTTCACAAGGATAAAACTGATAGCATGAGGAAGGACTTCCAACTCCTCAAACCACCCTGACAATGCAAACGAGAGGAAAGTCTAGCTTAAGACTATAAACGAGCGCTTCTCGGGAGGCAACCCGAGCACTAACCCCATTAACTTTTACATTTTTATTTTTTCTTATTTATTCTATTTTATCCTTTCTTTATAGTATCTAGCTTTAAACTAACCAAAAGTGCAGATTTTCAGGCCACACGGCCTAGCACACGGCCGTGGCCGTGGCCGTGTGGATGCCTCGGAGCGCCGTACTGACATGGCAGAGGTGGTACGAGTAAGAGAAAATCAAATCTTCGAGTCATTGACTCCAACCACCGCCCCACGGGCACCGACAGAATGCCACGGCCGTGCGACGCGACCGTGGATGACACTGACTTATCACCAACGGGCGTGGCAATCTTTCAACAGGGCGTGGGTGAACCAACACGCCTAGACACACGGCCGTACGAGGTGGCCGTGTGAATCGACACGCCTAGGGCACACGGGCGTGGGACTGTACCAGACTTGAAATTCTATTTAAACCACCCACCCCGCCCTCTTCTCACCCATTCAACTCATTTAGTTTTCCTTTTCTTTCTCAACCCTCTCCCTATCTTTCCTCTATAATATTTCACTAACTATCGGGCCACGCCATCCAAATGCCGAAGAAGCGGAAGAAACCAAGCACAACCACCCTGAGGGAGACCGATCTACATAAGTTCATGCCGGCCGCTTCATTCATACGACGAGCCAAGGATATTTGAGGCTATCTAGTTTTTATTTTGTTTTTCTCTTTTGCTTAAATTTCTTTATCTTTACTTCTCTTCTGCTTAAATTAGTTTACTTCAATTTAGTTTCTAAGTGTCAGGTTCTAAAGGCTGCTTGGGAATCACACCACGACCGCCACCACCACCTCACCACAGTCTTAGAGGTTACACCCACCTCGCGAACCATCCAACAATAAGGACACTACGGTCCATTAATTTTTCTTTTTCTTTTATTTTAATTTTCAATTTATTTCACTTTAGCATGCTTTTCTTTAATTTTATTAGTATAATTTTAATTATTTGTCTTAAGAATCCCTGGCTAATCCTGCATGAGCTACCCAATTTCTTCATCTAGCGCAGGATCGTCATCGAGACCGACCCCTCCAACATATCGTTCATCCAACTCAAGGAATTTATCCATAATTTAGGGAGTTTCACTTATCCCCATATCTTCTGATCTGAATATTATCTATCTTTGTACATTAAGGGCAATGTACATCCTAAGTGTGGGGGGTGAAAACATAAGGATTCCAAATTTTTTTTCATTATTCTCAAAATCCTGAATTATATCTTGTTTTTAAGTAAATTCCTCATATTACTAATTAGGATGAAATTTCTAATGATTTATGATTTTTATTGATATGTTTTAGATTAAGTCATTGATAATTGTGCATTGATAATTAAATTTTAAGATACTAAAGAATCAAGCATGATAAGTCCCATTTTTTTCAATTAAAATTTGCTAGGTTGTTGAACTGAATTTAAATATTACTTTGAAGTTTGAAATTTACGAGGTTGATGTCAAAAATACCCATAATTTTTGTGAGTTTTTGAGCCTTATAGAGCATATATTCTTTTTCATGCTCACTTTATTGATTATGAGTATGTCAACATTGATTTGTTATTCTAGAACTTGCCTCATTTATACATATCGAGACCACACCTATGATTTGATATACAGAGATGATTAAGGCACCTAGGTTTTAACCCACTAACTCCATTAAAAGCCCACCTTCACAATTAACCCCTAGTGAACCCCTTTTAATCCTAACAATCCTTTTTATTGACATAACCACTAATATTAACCCAAAACCCTTTGTATTTGTTATCACCATTCTTTTTTTACTTCCATTATATCGAGATTTGATTTGATTAAGCTACCTAATTATTTCATCTTACCATATGAATAGATGTATTATATATATATATATATATAAATATATTCAGTATTAGTACGATGAAAGGCGAGCTTGTACTGTTAAAGTCTATTTATTGAAGAAGAAGCTCGCATTATTAGTTTAAAGTTTCAATCCATTATGTAATTATTCAGTTTATTGTTTCTAGTTAGGTAATTTATCAATTCAATCTCGATTCTAACCTTTTAATTTAGCCTCTATCCACACCTTAACCCTAGCCCCGTTACAACCCTAATTAAAGACCTTTTGATTTGTGCATCATCTCATATTACAGTGGTGGAGACTTGATTTTCAGGCAAGCCTATGGGATTAACTTTTCATGTTCGACTTTTGAGTGCCTAAATTTTGAACCTTAAACACTTTGAGTGATTTGAGTGAATCTTTTGTGAGGATGTCAATCCTTGTCGGTTTTGAATTAAATGTAATTATTTAGATAAGGGGAGACGCCTATGTTTTTCGAGCTACAAATCTATGACTTAGATTGTTTGAATCCTTAGGACTCTTTGAATTGAATTATCCATGTATAAATTATCTATGAATTATGATGAAAAATTGTTGATAGGAATTATGAATTATAGAAAGTTCGTTTTAATTGTAAGTTGAGAATTTTGCTTGAGGACAAGTAAAAGGTTAAGTGTGGAGGTATTTGATAAACTGAAATAGTAACATATTTTAATCCCACATTTAGCATACTTTTGGATGATTTATCCTTTGATTTATGTAAAAAGGTGCTCTTAATCCTTTCTTTTCATGTCTTATACTCAGGAAAGCACCCAAGAATAAAAAGAACGAGAAACGGGCTCAAAACGGACCAAAATGGGCCAAAGAAGAAATCGACACGGCCTGGACTAAATCCCACACGGCCGTGCCTCCTCAAATATACTAGAACACGGCCTGAAGTCGATCTACACAGTCGTGCCTCATTAACAGAGTCCAACACGGCCTGGCCACGATTCACGCAGCGCGTGTGCCCGCCGTGCCCGCTAGTGGAGGAGAGTAATTTCACTCGGAAAAGGATACTTAGGGGCAAAGAAACCTATTTCAAAAGCCTATATAAAGACCCTAGGTATAACCTAAAAGAGGGCGGTTAGCTAGGCCAAGGAGCCGAGCTGAAAAGGTTAAATTTGTGGGAAACTCTCAAGGGATAGCCAGTTGATCCATCTCCAGAAGCCGGAATTCTACTCAAGACAGAGGATCTCTCCTTCAATTCCTTCAGGGAGTTTTAGGGATTTCTTATGTTTTGTTTTAGCTTTTCTTACGAGATGTTTTTCTTTATTATTATGAACTAAACCCTTCAGATACGAAGGGGATGAAACCTAGATGAATCTTGTTATTGTTTTCGAACTATATGATAAATACTTGATTTATTCTTGATTATGTGTGCTTAATTCTTGTGTTGATATTTCATAATATTAATTCAAGTTGAATGTGCTTAGGTGGTGGAGCAAAATTTCGCTTAAGAGTAGATCTAGCATAATTAAGCGGAGTTGATCGCGCGCCTAGAGATAGGGTGACGAGATTTTGCCGGATTAGGGTGAAACCTAATATGGGAGTCCATAGATCGGTTTACTGCTATTCTAGGGGTTTTAATTAGAAAGAGATTTCAATTAATTAACCTAGGGTTAGACGTTATCCGCCTCGAGAGAGGGTTTAATATAAATTAGGGAGTCCTACGGATCAAGTCAAGTGAATAAATCGTGCAGTTCGGTGTTAGATAACAAGTGAAGTCTAGGTGGATTCTTCCTAAGGGTATCGTCTTAATCAACCGAGTTTTTCCCAAGTATTTCCCCAATTCATTCTTTTTGTCTTTGCGTCTTTAGCTTAGTAATTAGTTAATTTAGATTAATAAACAACTTCACTTATTTTAGGCTAAATAATAGAAAGAAAGTTAGTATTAGTACTTTTAGTTCCTTTGGGTTCGACAATCTGTTCTTGCCTAAGCTATACTACTGTTTGATAGGTACACTTGCCTCAATCGTTGTTATAGTTAGTTCCAGGATCGATCATTATAAATTTAAAACTCTGAAATACAACGATCACGACCACGGCCTAAAGGCACGGGCGTGTCGCACACCCGTGTGACTCATTCAGTTTCAACCACGACTTCTGGGCACGGACGTGTCACACGCCCGTGTCTCTTACTTAATATCGACCACAGCCCAGAGGCACGCCCGTGTTGGTTTACCGCATCCCGTGTTCTTTAAGCAGGTTTGACTACGGCTGCATCGCATGGTCGTGGTATTTTATCGCAACCCGTGTTTTGGGGAAAATGTCATCCCGTGTTCGCATGGTCTCCGCCACGCCGATGTACTTACTCGTGGTCGTCACACGGCCATGCCCATGTGCAAGGTCGTGTGGTAGGGGAACCTGCGCCTATTAATCTGGTTTGTTTTTAGTTAGGTGCTAAAAATCGAAACTATGAAATTTAATGAGGTTAGTGCTCGGGTTGCCTCCCGAGAAGCACTTGTTTAAAGTCCTAAGCTAGACTTACCTTTCATTCGCATGGTCATGGTGGTTCGAGGAGTTGAAACTCCTCATTCCTGCTATCAATTTTGGTAAAATAAGGTTTTAGACGAGTACTATTTACCTTGAAGGTGCCGAATTTGGAATGAGTTGCCTCGACTGTACTGTATGAGAAAATATTAAGTACCGTGAAAGGGGTTGTTCCATTAGGGTCAGAAGCGGCAACACGGGGATTTGTATTATCCATTAGAACTCGGTCTCCAACCTTAATTTGCCTCATTTTGCTCTTAGACTCGTCATGGCTCTACTTTGGTTCATCGTGTACTTTTAATTTCTCCTCAGACTGTGTTCGCCATTCATCTAGTTCCTCGATTTGGAGTCTTTGTTCCTCCTGAATAATTCTGTTCTCAATATGAGAGCTAGGCCATGGCTCTGTCATCTTTTCCCGAGGGGTTTCCTGCAAAGAAGATTGAACATTAAGTTTACTTATATTAACAGGACTTGTATCATTTTGATCACTAGATATTCTGTTAGAATCACGTGCTTTGAGTTTAATCATGTCATCACCTACACGAAGTATTAATTCCCCTGTATCAACATCGATAATGGTCCTAGCAGTTGCTAAAAAGGGTCGTCCTAAAATTAAAGGAACGTCACTATCCTCATCCATGTCTAAAACAACAAAGTCTACTGGGAATATGAATTTATCAATTTTTACTAGTACATCTTCAATTATACCCCTAGGAACTCTAATGGTTTTATCAGCCAATTGAATGCTCATCCTAGTTTGTTTGGGTTTCCCAAGACCTAACTGTTTAAACATTTTATAAGGCATAACATTGATACTTGCCCCTAAATCAGCTAAAGCATTATTAATAGGTAAACCACCAATTAAGCAAGGAATCGTAAAACTTCCTGGATCTTTTAATTTGCGGGGTAGTTTATTCTATAAAATCGCTGAGCAAACTGCATTTAGCTCCACATGCGACGCATCGTCTAACTTCTGTTTGTTTGCCAAAAGCTCTTTTAAAAATTTTGCTGAATTGGGCATCTGCGAAAGAGCTTCAATAAACGGTAAGTTAATATGTAATTCTTTTAGAAGTTTAAGAAATTTATCGAATTGTTCATCTGTGCGGTCTTTCTTTATCGCATTGGGGTATGGCACACGAGGTTTGTACTCTGTACTTACTGATTTTGGTTTATCATGGCTTACCTCAACCTTACCTTTATCTACCACGTTTTCTTGCTTCGATTTTGGTTCGTCTAACCCTTCACTATCGTGAGCAGTAATGGCATGAAGTTGCTCCTTTGGGTTAGTTTCAGTGTTGCTTGGCAGGCTGCCTTGTGGTCATTCAGAGATCAGCTTGGCAAGCTGACCTATTTGGTTCTCGAGCCCTTGAATTGATGCTTGCTGATTTTTGAGTGCTATTTCGGTGTTTTGGAAACGGGTTTCTGATACCGAGATGAATTTAGTTATCATCTCCTCAAGGTTCGGCTTCTTCTCCTGTGGGTAGGGTTGTTGTTGAAAGCCTGGAGGGGGTTGTTGTCTCTAATTTCCTTGACCACCCCATGAGAAATTGGGATGGTTCCTCCAACCTGGATTGTAAGTGTTACTAGGGATTATTCTGAGGTCTAGAATTATTACCCATATAGTTCATCTGTTCGCTTTCTATGCCAGAGTTGTAGGATGGATATTCTGTATTGCTCATTCCTCCTCCACTCGTATCGCACTGCATCACTGGATGTACCTGCGAAGAACCACACAAACCATCAATCTTTTTATTTAAAAGCTCTACCTGGTTTGATAGCATGGTGACTGCGTCGAGGTTGAAAACACTGGCTGCCTTTGTTGGCTTCGTCCTCATAACTTGCCACTGATAGTTATTCAGTGACATCTCCTCTATAAACTCATAAGCGGCTTCAGGTGTTTTGTTGTTTAGGGTACCGCCGGTGGCTGCATCAATCAATTGCCTAGTTGAGGAGTTCACACCATTGTAAAAGGTTTGAACCTGTAGCCATAATGGTAACCCATGGTGAGGGCACCTTCTCAGTAAATCCTTGTATCTCTCCCATGCATCATAAAGTGTTTCTAAATCCATCTGCACAAAAGAAGAGATATCATTCCTCAACTTAGCCGTTTTAGCCGACGGGAAATATTTAAGTAAAAAATTTTCGGTCATTTGTTCCCATGTAGTGATTGATCCTCGTGGTAACGAGTTCAACCACTGTTTAGCTTTGTTCCTCAACGAGAAGGGAAACAACCGAAGGCGAATGGCATCGTCAAAAACGCCATTTATTTTGAAAGTATCACAGAATTCTAGAAAATTTGCTAAATGAGTATTTGGATCTTCGTCCTGCAAACCATCAAACTGAAGAAACTGTTGAATCATTTGAATAGTTTTAGGTTTCAGTTCAAAATTATTTGAAGCAATAGCAGGTCTAACAATACTCGATTCAACCCCAGTCAAATTGGGCTTAGCATAATCGTACATAGTACGAGGAGTAGGATTTTCGACAACCACCGGGGGTAACGGATTATTATCAGCCATCTCTTCGGTAGTATTAGTATCGTCCTCTTGCTCTTCCTCTATGTATTGTAAGCTTCCTTATATCTCTTGATTTCATGAAATGTACTTTCAATTTCACTATCAAAAAGTAATGGTCCTGACGGGTTCCTTCTAGTCATAAACTAAAAAAAAATACCTGCCAGAAGTAAATAAAATAAAAGTTAGTAAAATAAACTAAAAACAAAAATAAATTGTAATAAAAATAAAAATGGCTAAAGTAATAAAAATTTAGTGTTCCTAATATCTTAGTCCCCGGCAACGGCGCCAAAAACTTGATGTGTCTTTAACTAACTACGATCACAATAAAGGCAAGCGCACCTATCGAACAGTAGTTTAGTTATGGTAAGACCGGAAATATCGTATCCACAAGGACCAAGAGTACTAGTAATTACTATCTTTCTATTATCTAGCCTAAGAATTAGAGTGATTTCTTTTTAAACTAAAATTAATTAAAAGCACGACAGAGAATGAATTGGAAAATACTTTTTAGACAACTTTATGAGATAGGCAATACCCAAGAAAAAAATCCACCTAGACTTCACTTATTACTTCTGATTCATACGATTTATTCACTTGACTTAATCCGTAGAAATCCCTGAATTATGTTAATATCTCTCTCAAGACTAAAAAAAACTGACTCTAGGTTGATTAATTGAAATCTCTTTCTAATTAAAACCCCTATTGTCGCATTAACTCGATCTATGGATTCCCTTATTAGATTTGACTCTAATCCAGCAGATTTTCGTCGCCCTATTTCTAGGGTTGCAATCAACTCTGCTTAATTGTGTTGATCTACTCTTAAACAGGTACTTTTTCTCCACCGAATAACCACATTCGACTTGGATTAATAACTTGAATTATCAAAACAAGAATAATAACTCACAATTAAGAATAAGAACAAGTATTTATCTTATAAATCAAATAGTAATAAGATCCATCTTAGGTTTCATCCCCTTAGGTATTTAAGGGATTTAGTTCATACTGATAAAGGGAAACATCATAGAATAGGAAAAACAACAAAACATAAGAAAACCCAAAAACTTCAAGAGAAATTGATAGGAGATCTTCAGTCTTGATGGAGATCCTTCTTCCGAGCTGCTCCCGATAGCTGTCTTCGAGTATTTTCTGCCTTCTACCCTGCGTGTCTTTTTAGGTTACCCCCTAGGGAGTTTATATAGGTTTTAGAACGTCTTTCTTGGCCCACAAGTAGCCTATTCCGAATAGAATTAGTCTTGGATTCGGCAGGGACACGCCCGTGTGACACGCCCGTGGTGGATTACTTCGGCCGTGCTCGATTCTGGTCGTCACACACGGCTGTGTTTGATTTTGCTCGTAACACACGGCCGTGTTTGATAGTTCAGGCCGTGTTGATTTCTAAGGTAGGCCCATTTTGTCCCTTTTTGGCCCGTTTCTCGTTCTTTTCGACTCCCTAAGCTCTCCTAAATGTAAAACAAGAAATTAAGGGATTAGGAGCATCGAATTCATCAAATCTAATGAAAATTCATCCAAAAATAAGCCAAGCATGGGGTCAAAATATGTATAAATTATGGTTTATCAATAGCAGCCCATGTATTTCATAAAATTTAGAATTTTTCCATAAATTTTACATCTTTTCAATTTAGTCCATAAATCATAATTTCATCAAAATTCCTTTAACAAAAACTATTTATCTATCAACAACCTTTCATTTTCTACCATAAAACTTCATAATTCATACATACTCAACCATGGCAAAACCCTAATACTTTGATAACTTTGCAAATTAATCCCGAGATAGCTAGATTAAGTTATTACGATCTCGGAAATATAAAAATTATTAAAAACGGGACAAAAATACATACCTAATTAAGCCAAAATAGTTTGCTTGAGCTCAACACCCATAACTAGGGTTTCCATGTCTTTAATTTGGGAAAGATGACGAATATGATGATATTTTGTTATTTAATTAATTTATCATCTTTAATTATTTCATCTTTCCAATTTCATCCTTTTCTTTATTAAATTTTCCAAGGATGAATCATCTTACTTATCTACTAACTCCTCTTAATGGTCTATTTGCCATATAAGGACCTCCAACTTTGAAATTCATAGCTATTTGATCCCTTTAGCTACTAGAATTCAACTTTTGCATGTTATGCAATTTGGTCCTTTTATCAATTAAACATGTAATCGATAAAATTTTCTTAACGAAATTTTTATACAATATTCCTATTGTACGGTAGACCATAAAAAATATTAAAATAAATTTTCTTCCGAACTCAGATTTGTGGTCCCGAAACCACTGTTCCGATTTCACTGAAAACGGACTGTTACACATCTATTCAATCATGGTCATATTTATCCAAACAATATTTATACACAATACCCCATGCACACACTATACATCAACACTTTGCCAAATTGATTCACCATTGGTAACACTAAATATGTAGTATTTTAATGACACAAAATTCATCCATTTAAGATTTGAGTCCGAGAACTCACCTAGGAGTCGTCGCCCATTCCATCTTCTAAACCTTTTTCCTTTGCTACGCGAGCCTCTATGATCAATACAATACAACACAACAACTATATCAGAATCCAACTGAGACCATTTTTTCACAAAAACCATAATTTCTTTGCATGCATAAGCCATTTGAATGTTTATCCGCCCATTTACCCCAAAAAAGAACAGAACCAATAATTTACTAAAATCCTTAACTACCTTCTTTTTCCTGAATCGGTTAATGCTAAGAGATTAGAAAGCTTACCAGCATGCAAGATTTCCAATTTCTAAGACTTAATCCTTAGTCTCTCCCCTTAATGAACAAACATTCCTCAATTTTTCTCTCTTCCATGGCAAACCAGAGAAAAGAAGAACCAAAAAAAAAAAAACAAAAACAAAAACAAAAGAATTGTTATCGAAGAAGAATGCTTCTCAAATATATAGTCCTTCCGACCCCCTATTACCAAAACCAATACGTAGCCACCTAGAAATACCTTAATCATTATGTCTCCCACTATTATATACTTAGTTCTATATTAACAGGACTGTGGTTGAAACCCAACCTTTTCAAAAATCAGTCTGCTAATTAACTTTAATTACAAAAAGAACCCACCAATTTAGACAACCTTTCAATTAAATCCGCAAATTCTCCCTACAACTCAGTACTTAACAAATCCGGGTGTGACATTTTGGCACTTTGGGAAGGTATAAATGATAAAAAAAAGAAAGAAAAGAAAAGATACAACAATCGTCATGGAATAGCACGGAAATTACTCGAAGAACACCATTGAAATCGATTTCCAAGCAGTTATCCTTCAAGATTCAAGAGTCCAAGTTGATTTCCAAGGGAGTTATAAAGGGTTTCTTTTATTTTAGTGGTTATATTGTATTTTTTGTGTTTCTTCTTGCAAGTATGAACTAATTTTCTTAATACCTAGTAGAGATGAACCCTAGGATGGATTCTATTGTTTGATTTATAATTTTATACAATAAAACCTTAGTTCTTTGTTTTCAATTATGAATGCTTAATTTTTCTTGGGTTGATAATTCTAGGGTATTAATCTATGTTTGTTGTGCATAAGTTTGAGGTTGAATAGACTCTTCTTGTGATTAAATCTTTGCATAATTGAATGGAGTTGCATGCAATCCTAGAAATAGGACGACATAAATTTATCGGATTAGAGTCAAGTCTAATAGGGGAATTCATAAAGCGAATTAATGTGATAATAGAGGTTTTAATTAGAAATAAATTTCAATTAATCAACCTAGAGTTAGTTGCTTTTATGCTCGAAAGAGATATTGGCATAAATTAGGGATTTCTACGAATCAAAGAAATTGCATAAATTAGATTGAGAATTATAGATGAAGTCTAGGTGGATTATTACCTAGGTATGCATTTGTTAGTTAATTTTAATTTTAATCAACCTTTTGAATTATTAGGTTAAATAATAGGAAGACGATAATTAGTAGTAACTGTAGTCATTGAAGGAACGATATTTGTGCTCACCACAACTACACTACTAATTGATACGTACACTTGCCTTAGTTGATTTATTAGTGTAAAAAAATAGAATGTCGGAAATAAAAATATATCACAAAGAAAAGAGAAATAAAAAATAAAGAACACACAGATTTTACGTGGAAACCCTTTCGAGAAAAAACCATGGGCAGAGGATAAGAAAATTTACTATGTCGAATTCGAATGATTACAAGAGGAATAGACTATGTCTATTTATAGGCTTGTAAAACCATATTCTAATAGGAGTGTAGTAAGATTGAAACACCTTTTTCTAATCAATATCAAATAGATAGAGTTTAATAAGGTTTAAAAAACCTTATTCTAAAATAAAATAAAAGAAGTGTAGTTCTATATGGATTTTACATTTATTTTATTTTACCACTATATTTTATTTAAATAAGGATTCGGGTCACTCAATTCTAACAATCTCCACCTTGACACGAATTCTCAATGAACAAGTTCTCCACCTCTTCCATAAAACCCCTTAAGGGTTTAACTTCAACAATGAACACCAACCAAGTCTAAGCAATGCTCAAACTTGGTTATAGGAAGTGACTTAGTCATCATATCTGCAGGATTTTCATGAGTACTAATTTTGCTCACAACAATATCACCATGAGCAATAATATCTCGAACAAAATGATACCGAACATCAATGTGTTTTGTTCTCTCATGAAACATTTGATCTTTTGTAAGGAAGATGGCACTCTGACTGTCACAAAATATTGTACTGATTTGAAGGTCTTTATTGAGTTCACTAAAGAGTCCCTTCAACCAAATAGCTTCTTTACAAGCCTTAGTAATTGCCATGTACTCAGCTTCAGTGGTAGACAAAGCGACTGTAGTTTGCGAAGTGGCTTTCCAACTAATTGCACAACCTTCGATTGTAAAGACATAACCTATGAGAGATCTTCTTCTATCAAGATCTCCAGCAAAATCAGCATCAACATATCAAATGACTCCATCTCTAGTTTTTCCAAACTGTAAGCAAACATCAGTAGTACCTCGTAAGTATCTTAAAAGCCACTAAACTACTTTCCAATGTTCTTTACCGGGATTTGCCATGTATCTGCTAACTGCACTGACTGCATATGATAAATCTAGACGTGAACAAACCATAGCATACATGAGAGATCCTACTGCACTAGAGTATGGAACATGTGACATGTACTCAATCTCATCATCTGATTGTGGAGACAAAGCCGATGAAAGTCTGAAATGGGCTGCTAAAGGAGTACTAACAGGCTTAGCACTCTGCATATTGAACCTACAAAGAACTTTCTCAATGTACCCTTTCTAACTTAGGTACAATTTACTTGCTTCTATCTCTGAGAATCTCTATACCAAGTATCTTGTTTGCTGGTCCCAAATCTTTCATTTCAAATTCTTCACTTAGTTGGGCTTTAACCTTTCTCATTTCTTCTTTATTTTTCGCTGCTATCAACATGCCATCAACATAAAGGAGTAGATACACAAAAGAACCATCATTGTTTTTCTTAAAGTAAACACAACTATCAAAGCTATTTCTTTTGAAATCATGAGAAGTCATAAAGGAATCAAACCTCTTGTACCACTGTCTTGGTGACTGTTTCAAACTGTAAAAGGAATTTTTCAGCAAGCAAACATAGTTCTCTTTTTCTAAGACTATAAAACCCTCTGGTTGTTACATGTAAATATCCTCCTCAAGTTTTCCATGCAAAAATACAGTTTTTACATCTAACTACTCAAGCTCCAAATCATACATGGCCACAATACCAAGCAAAGCTCGAATCGAACTATGCTTCACAATTGGGGAGAACACATCTGTGAAGTCCACTCCTGTAATTTGACGGTAACCCTTTGCAACAAGCCTTGCTTTATATCTGGGTTCTTCAACTCCTAGAGTCCCTTCTTTCTTTTTAAACACCCATTTACAACGAATAGCCTTTTTACCTTTAGGAAGTTTCACAAGATCTCATGTTTTGTTTTTGTGGAGTGATTCCATCTCCTCTTGCATAGCAAACATCCATTTTTCTGAGTCTTCACAGCTAACCGCCTCAGAATAATTAGATGGCTCTTGGTTTGCATCTATATCTTCAGCCACATTTAAAGCATAAGCAACTAGATCAGCCTCGTCATACTTCTTTGGAGGTTTAATTTCTCTTCTAGTTCTGTTTTTGGCGATAGAGTATTGTGGTGAAGAAGCAACTCTATCCTGAATTTTTGTACTAGCTTGAGGAGTCGATTCTGTTGTAGATTCTGGATTAATCTGATGCTCCACCTGCTTTTGATTTTCTTTATTGGAAGAGTCTTTAAGAGATAAGTTAGGTAGCATAGCAGTTTCATCAAAAACAACATCTCTGCTAATCACAACTTTTCTATTTTCAAGACACCATAACTTATACCCTTTTACACCAGCTTTATAACCAAGAAAAACACATTTAATGGATCTCGGTTCCAATTTTTCATTATCAACATGAGCATATGCAGGACACCCAAAGATCTTTAAATCAGAATAGTCAGCAGGATTACCAGATCATACCTCTTGTGGAGTCTTTTTCTCAATGGCAACGAATAGAGATCGGTTGATCAAAAAACATGCAGTCGAGGTTGTTTCGGCCCAAAACGACTTTAGTAAATTGACATTTGACAACATACATCGAACCTTCTCCATGATGGTTTTGTTCATTTGTTCTGTAACGCCGTTTTGCTGTGGAGTATGACGAACTGTCAAGTGTCTCACGATCCCTTCTAACTTGCACAGTTTATTAAACTCGTCAGAACAGGCGGAGGTATTTTATTTTTTTCCCGTCTGTTTTTCAATCATATTTTTCCAAGACTTAAATGAGGAAAACACATCACTTTTCTGCTTCAGGAAGAACGCCCAAACTTTTCTGGAAAAATCATCAATAAGAGTTAGCATATAATTAGCTCTACCTCTCGAAGGCACTCTTGATGGCCCCCACAGATCAGAATGAATATACTCCAATATTCCCTTCGTGTTATGGATTCCTCTTGTGAATCGAACTCTCTTTTGCTTCCCAAAAATACAGTGCTCACAGAAATTCAGTTTACAAATTCCTTGCCCATCAAGAAGTCCTCTTTTGCTCAATTCTGCCATGCCATTCTCACTCATATGCCCTAGGCGCATATGGGAAAGTTTAGTAATATCATCATCTGACAAGGAAGAGGTAGCGACAGCTGTATCACCAGTAACAGTAGAACCCTGCAAAACATATAACTTGGCAATCTTTCTCTGCCCTTTCATCACAACGAGGGAACCTTAGGAAATCTTCAAAATCCCACTTTTAGCTGTGTATCTGTACCCTTTTGAATCAAGAGTACTCAACGAAATTAAATTTTTCTTCAATTCTGGAACATGTCGCACGTCACTAAGTGTTCTGACAACTCTGTCAAACATCTTAACTTTAATCGTTCCAACGCCTACAATTTTACACGAAGCATTATTTCCCATCAAAACAACGCCTTTAGACACTATTTCATAAGTTGTAAACCAATCCCGATTGGGACTCATGTGGAAGGTGCAGCCCGAATCAATGATCCACTCCTCGCTCACTTTAGAATTGTTGACAGAAGCGACTAGAAGTTCACCATCGATGTAGTCTTCTACAACATCAGCTTTACCAGAATTTTCTGGTTGTTTTCCCTTTTGATTCTCAGCCTCCCTTTTGATCTTATTTTGTAGCTTATAACACTCAGATTTAATGTGTCATTTCTTCTTACAGAAGTTACAAGTTTTACCTCTGTTTGAAGACTTCGATCTACCCTTAGATTTATTGCGAGGATTCCGTTCCTGTGTCTTTCCACGATCATCATCAGCATTTCGATCTTGTCTCTCACGAACAATGAGACCCTCTCCCTGAGAGTCAAATTTAACCACAAGATGCTTCATCTTATCATATGAGGTCAAAGAATCATAAACCTCATCAACTGTGAGAGACTCGCGACTAAATAAAATCGTGTCTCTAAAGGTTGAATAAGACGGGGGCAACGAACAAAGTAGAATCAACCCTAGATCTTTCTTATCATACTGAACCTCCATGGCCTCCATGTTTGAGAGAATTTCTTTAAACACTGTCAAGTGTTCATGCACATAAGCACCTTCATACAAACGATGAGCATAAAGACGCTGCTTCATATGCAACTTGCTGGTTAGAGTTTTCGACATACATATTTGTTCTATCCTCTTCCATAACGCAGCGGTTGTCTTTTCCTTCATCAGATCCTGCAAAATTTCGTTAGACAAATGCAGATGTAATTGTGTTAATGCCTTTCGATCCTTACGCTTCTTCTCTTCATCTGTTAATGTCGAAGGCATCTTATCTATCCCTAGCAAGGCATCCTCCAGATCCATCTGCGCAAGAACTGCTTGCATCTTAATCTGCCACAACGCAAATCTGGTGTTGCGATCCAACAGCGGAATTTCATATTTCAAAAACGCCATTACTGTGATCGAGATGAATAACCCGAAAGCTATGATACCAATTTGTAAAAAAAAAATAGAATGTCGGTAATGACAATATATCACAAAGAAAAGAGAAATAAAAAATAAAGAACACACAGATTTTACATGGAAACCCTTTTGGGAAAAAAACCACTGGTAGAGGAGAAGAAAATTTACTATGTCGAATTCAAATGATTACAAGAGGAATAGACTATGTCTATTTATAGGCTTGTAAAACCATATTCTAATAGGAGTGTAGTAAGATTGAAACACCTTATTCTAATCAATATCAAATAGATGGAGTTTAATAAGGTTTAAAGAACCTTATTCTAAAATAAAATAAAAGAAGTGTAGTTCTATATGGATTTTACTTTTATTTTATTTTACCACTGTATTTTATTTAAATAAAGATTCGAGTTACTTAATTCTAACAATTAGTTAGTTTAGTGGACATCACTAAATTTATGTGATAACTATTTAAATATAAATATTTATAATATTATATAATACAATTTTATAATAAAGTGAATTCGGACACTTAAAGCAATTGATTTTAAAGTTAATTCTAAGTGTCAATTTCTATGAAGGTGTTGACTTTTATGAAATTTGATGCTTGAAATTATTGATGTTGTACAATTTCATATATTTTGATAACTAGATTTATACTCAAACTAGTTTTGTATATTTTTTGTATTTGATATTTAAAAAAATGTAATTTTTTTTTGTACCAAATCAAATTACAAATAAGGGAACGAAATTACATTAAAAGGATTTTAACCATGTCAACCTAATTATGTAGCAATTCTTAAATATTTACATCCAAAAAAACCGAAACAACGAAAAACTAGGATGAAAAAAAGGAAATTCCAACAGCAGACCCTTTTAATAATGGCGAGGTAATTAGGTTACAAAGATTTTATAGGAGAGCTATGTTTGATCCTCTTGAGGCCTGTAAATAGCTACATTCAAAGACAATTGATAGCCCTCTGAATTGATCATCTCAAAGACGCAAACATCACCAATTTCCAAGTTATTATCTTTTGCAAAAGTCTTCCACCCATCAATCAACTTTGCTCTGGGGTTTGTTCCCTTTGCTTCACGATGATACTTGGTCAACCATGTCTTCCCATCTCCCACCATGGACAGGATTGCATTACCACTCCCATTCCTCAAGTATTTCCTGGAAAAGTCCAATGGTATAGCCTGCCAACAAACATGAGGTAAGAAAACGGTAAATCACAATCTAACACCCTAATCTTATGTTCTGTATTAGAGAATAGATTCAAGTTCTCCAATGAATGCTTACCAATCTATACCCATTACTAACATAAGATGGCTGCATAGCAACAGTGAAAAATGGATTCTGAGACTTGAAACCACTGGCTCGTTGAAGAGCTTTAGCTTTTTCGCCAGCTTGCAGCCGTTGTGGGCCTCTTGGCCTTGTAGATATAGCTGCAAAAGCAAAAGTTCATGAAATAGTGCAATGTAAGAGGTTTAACTTTAAGTTCATATCCTTGCATTGAAGGATGGTAATCTGTAATTTATATTTTGGATTCTCCAGCTTAATCTTAGTTTCATCAGGTATAACAACTTGCAATTCGTGTATTCCTGTCTCGTCTCATAATCGTGTTTTGATTATTTTACATTCTTATAATTTTTGACAAGTTAATCTATATTATATAAATTTTGACATGATGGTCCATTCCAAATGTGTTCGATGATCTTGGAGATATACTTACTAGGTTGGACTTCCTCTTCAGTTTCTTGATATCCTATGGCAGGGAATTGGGCAGCAGGGCTAGAATTTCCAACATGACATTTGCCAAAATCATCATCAGCTTCAATTTTTGGTACCAGCCAATCTTTAGATGCAACTTGACTGGCTATAGCATCATCAGCTGAATATATTAAAAAAAAAAAAAAAACTAATGAATATAAATTTTGCAATATTTGTGTATTTTAAGTGCTATATTTGTATCTTGCTGTTAGTCATAGTTTTCACATCGTATCTAGTATTGTCAGGTTTTAGAGATATACTTACTAAGATTGACTTCCTCTTCATTTTCTTGATATTCTATAGTAGTAAGTTGGGCAGCAGGGCTAGAATTTCCAGCATAACAATTGCCAAAATCATCATCAGCTTCAATTCTAGGTACCAAGCAACTCTTGGATGCAACTTGACTGGCTTCAGCATCATCAGCTGAATATATCAGAAAAATATACAAATCAATATAGAATGTATCTGTCATTAATTTAACAGCAAACCAAATAGATTCATACTAACCTTGTGATGACAGAGAAGAATTAGCTCCTGGTGCTGCTGAAAAAATGGAGACCTTGAATGAATTTTCATGGCGGTTAATCAGCTCAAAGACGCATACATCACCTACTTCCAAGTTATTGTCCCGTGCAAAAGCCCTCCAGGTTGAGAATTCAGCTTTATGTTGTCCACCAGTGAATACTTTAACAGCAAACTTGACAACCCAAGCTCGCCCATCCGAAACTCGAAGGATGGCTTCCTCCTTCTCTTCATCAAGATGTCTCTTAACAAATTTGTATGGTATACCCTGGGGAAAGATCAAGAAATCAAAAAACTGAGATGAAAAAAATACACAAGTTATCATTCTGATTTTTCATATTTCTAAAAATACTCGTATCCAAGTATTAGTATGAATATAATCTTCTGAAAACTTACCAGGCTACATCTTAAGATCAAGTATCTGGGTTGCATTACAACCTTGAAAAAAGGGTTTTTAGATTTGAAATTACTAGCTTTCAGAATAGCTCTTGCTTTCTCAACAGGCGTCATTGGTCGCATCAAGCAATCATGATTAGACTCTGTGCTTCCCAGTGTTGATGAGTTTACGTTACCACCATTTTCCGAAGAGTTTATTCCACCTGATAAGTATCAACAGAAGAGTATGTTCAAACCTTTGCATGATATATGCTAACTAAATGCTTATTCAATATATAAGCGCATAAAATTTGAACCCAAAAATCCGAACCAGTTCAATATGATATTATCATCTTGTTAGACCCAAATTGAGAAAGTGAGATCAACTACGAATGTTCGACTAAATGAGCAAATGATTACCCACCCAATGGAGAACTACAGCTTGTATCTTGACGAACACGGTAAATAATTACTTTCAGCATGCTTTCAGTTTGCGAAATCAGCTCAAAGACACAAACATCACCAGCTTCCAAATTGTTGTCCAGCATGAATTGCCTCCAACCAATATGGATGATTGCTTTTGTGTACTTGTTTCTGCTTATATAGCGCCAGTACTGAGTAGACCAAGTTTTCCCTTCCGAAGTGCAAAGGGTTAAATCACCAAGATTTTCTTTTAGAAACTTCATAGTAAACTCCTTTGGTATGCACTGTGATCATTACAAATAAATAAATAAAGTTCAAAATGCAAGAAGAAATATGCATGTAAGTTAAGTCAACTTTACATATGAAGGGAGTATGGTATTGCGGGTTTCATTAAAGCTTTTTACCATTTTTCGACCAGGGTTAATGTATGAAGGCTGCATTATAACCAGAAAAAATGGATTCTCTGATCTGAAGGAACTGGCTCTTTGAAGAGCTTTATCATATTCGATGACTCCAAATGCGTGTTCATCCCTAGGAACCTTGGTTTGCATGTCTTCTTCACTAGTTGATTCATCTTCCCAGTCTTTTTCATCTGAACGAGTTCTCCCAGAGAAGATCAACACAATGAAGGATCATAAAATAGCAAGATTCAGTAATATAAAAATTGCACTTACTTTTGTCTTTTTGAGTGGTTTTGAGTTTCTTCTGAGGTTTAGAACATGGTGGTCGTGATCTCTTCTTCTTCTTCTTCTTCTTCTTCCTAGTCTCCTTGCATGGAGGAATCTCATACAAGGTTCCATCACAAGTATCATCTTTAGCTTCTTTCTTGACAAGTTTTAGACACACTTGATCATCACTCTTGCATGGATATTCAATCTCTGATGCACTCATATCAAATATGAGCACCAGAAACTTGCCATTCCCTTCATATCTGAAAACCAAGAAATGCCCATACTGGAGAGAGTAATATTCTGCAAATGCTTGCCATCCATTTTGAAACCAAACAACACCACCAGATTTTGTCAGCTGGGCATGCCATGTATCACCACTTGGAACCGTTAATAATACTGAACTTGATAACCCCTTTCCATACTTCCTCACAAACTTTCTAGGAATCCCCTGTTGGAGAACATGCAAATCTCAGATAATTAGTCAGATAGCACTAGAATTTCAAACCGAAAATGAAAAATATTAGAAAGGGAACAGAAGAGAAGAATGCTTACAAGCTTCTTATCTCGAATAGTGGCCTCTAAAATAATCTTGAAGAAATGGGGTGTCTTTGGTGCAAACATGGAACCGTTATTGGCCTTCTGGTTGTAAGAATTTGCACGAAATCTTTAGTGAACAGCTCAAGAAAAGCTTGGTTTCTATGTTTCATGGATTATATATATATATATATATATATATATATAAATAGCTTGATTAATTCCCAGCTACCAAGACATGTTTCTTAACTTCTCATTAAATGAGAAAATGGTTTCAAAAACTAAAACCCTTTTGGTTTAAATTGCTTAACAACACTGACTCAAATGGGCAATAATGTGGAGTTGGAATTAGAAACCCAACAGTGAATGATCAATAAACTAAAAAATAATTCGAAATATATATCAAATAATTCAATTGTGACAACAACCTACCATAACTTGTTAAGTTTAAAATTCATTGACATAATGTACAAAGTTTTGAAGTTTGAATTCTATATGCAAACCAAATCCCATCTTTTATTATAGAATTTATATGATACAAACAAAAACAACTAAAGTTTAAAGCTACATCAGAACCTACAAATTATACACTGTAAATTAAAAACTGACCAAGGAGTGTGGCATCGCAAGCTTGATGTTTGATGTGCCACTGTATCAAAAGAAGATGAGCAGGGGAGATTAAAGAAAATAATCATTCAAACCTTGATTGAACCACAAAACAATGGCGGTTTTTTTCTTTTCTCTTTAACTTGTGTAGCAATTGTTTTCGTTTGGACTCTTTTTGGTTTTTCGTTTAAATAATCTTTACAAAGGATTGTAAATGTAGTTTATTTCTTTCTAATTATCTTAAAATCTTATCTATATTAATGGCCATTAAATGAAAAAAAAAAAACCAAAAAATTAAAATTATACTAATTTTATAATATTTAAATTTATATTGAATTAATTTAAATTTAAATTATTAAAAAAAAACTAGATTACTTTTGTTTTAAATAGCATATTTTAATTATTTATATAATAAGTAGCTTTATAATATAATATATACAAATTATTATAATCAATTTATTGAGTATTGAGAAAATAAATTATAGTAAATAGTTTAATTTATGAGTTATCAAATTTTTATAGTTTTAGCAAATGTAATAATAATTATTCAAATTTTTTATTAGCATAATATTTGAATTATCAAAATAATTGTGTTTATTGTATTAACTATATAAAATTATATTATATTATACATTGAATATGATAAAAATGTTTTAATTATTATTTGAATGGTGAAATAAAAATATAGTTTTATTTTATAATACATAAAAAATAATTAAAGAGGTTGTATGCGATATTAAAAATTAGTAAATAATAATAAGCATAATAAATCTAAAATAGCTCCAAGAACAAACCATCAAATACAAAGTTGGTTGTCCAATTCATCAAACAGCTCCAATTTGGATTAAAACACTGTGACTTGTGTTTTTTCAGTTAATCAATTTCGATGAGTAAATGCTTGCGATGAATGGCGACTTCCAACAAGTTTCCATTTTCATTCATCAGCTCAAACACACAAACGTCTCCCACCTCCAGTTGATTGTCTTTCGCAAACTGTCCCCAACTCCTACTCCCAAACTCTGCTTTTCTACCTTTATTACTTGCTTTTCTTCTGTACTCAACTATCCAAATCCTCCCATCTGCAACTCTCAGCACCATTTCTCCGCTTTTCTTCAAATATCTCTTGACAAATTCCACCGGTATACGCTGCCAACATGTCAAAATCTTAATAATAATGAATTCTTAATCAACAACACCATTTTCATACTGCCCTTTTCGTTTTTAAATAGCACTTGCATTGCAATATTGGTTACCTGAAACTCAGTTCGTATGAGGAATAATGAAAGAGCCATTTGCTCTACACTTGGATTATATAAATGGAATTAAGAGATGATTCAACTGAAATCTTACCAGAGCACTAGAAGAACCAATGTATGACGGTTGTATCACAACACTGAAAGAGGGATTTGAAGTTCTGAAAGCACTAGCTCCTACGCAAGCTCTTTGTTTCCCGTATACACGATCAGGTTTCGGACATCTCCGTGCACTTGACCTCCTTCCACTATCATTTTTTACAGAATATTTGAGTTCACCTGTTAAGATTGAAATGGTCAACACAATATCTTTGGAAGCATAGCATTACATTTATCAAACTCAAAAGAACTTTTCAAACACAAAGATCACCTCCAACTTCTTTTGTTAAATATTGGAAATTCAAGCTCTTCTTTTCTTTCTCCAGCTTAATCCCCTTAGCTTGATTGCTTTCACTTGGATTGGTTCTCATCAACTTACAAGGCTGAAAACTTGGGGATGTCATTTTCTTCTTTGTTTTCTGGTCTAATGGAGAGTCATCCAAGCTCTCGATGTACGAGTCTGTTAGGTCTATAAATTCTCTGGAGCTGGGGGGACGTGCACTTTGTTGACAACTACGTTTAGCATCACTGACCAAGCTCCTGGTTTTAACTCGACTGACTATGCTCCCGAGAGCTGTTAAAAATGATAAGAAGCAATAAGGCATCTCCATAGATGGTCATATAAATTGATCATTGAATCAATGATCTATAATAAGTTCTACTCACCTTGTGGCCCGCAGGCCTTGCTTGCATTTTTGACAACCGGATAGATTTGCACTTTCATTAAGATTTCAGGATGCTTAATTAGCTCGAAAACACAAATGTCACCAACATTAAGATGATTATCTTCCACAAATTCACACCACCCACTGTAGAGGTGTGCATTTGGTTTTTTATTTTCTGGATATCTAAAGAACTTGGCATGCCAAGTTTTCCCAGTGGAATTGCACAAGGTCAGATTACACTTGTACATTGTCAAAAATTTCCTAGCGAAGTCCGATGGTATAAACTGGAATCCAAGAAGGGAATATAGATCAGAGAATAGACTGAATAAATTTTTGATCTTAAGCTACTTGGAGTCCGCAAAATGAATGGTTTAGAGAATAGCCAGGTTCTAGTTTTGAAAGTTACCATTCTGCATTTACCAAGAACGTATGATGGTCGCATGACTACCATAAAAACTGGGTTTTCAGTACTTTTAAAAGCACTAGCTATCTGAACAGCATGCGCCTTTTCAATGGCTGCCAGCCGTTGCACACAACTTAAAGCCTCAGTTGTCACACTTCTCTGAGCTGTAATTAGAAAAATAAAATAAAATGACATGAGCATCTCAATTTGAGAACCTCAAAAGCAACCCACTCCCAAAATTGAAATAAGAAAGGCGTACCATCAGAGCTAATGCCTGAGGATAAAACCTCTAACTTTGAATTTTGCCCATGTTGATTAGGAGAATTGATTCTCATTTTCTTCTGAGGCAGAGGACATGGCAAATGTGATTTCTCTTTACTTTTCCCACTCACTGAAACATCATCAAGAAGTTCGACAAACATATAGTCATCCTCTTCATTGCTATGGATAATATCTATGGCTATGCAGCACTCTACAAGGGAGCTAATGTATTTGATTTCTCCACTCACCTAATCTTGAGGAAGACCAACTTGCAATATCAGCAGCTCTTTGTTTCTCAGTTGGAGTCAATGGTTGCATCTTGCCCACAAGGTCAGGTTTCAGACATCCCCAATCACCTGAAACCCCTCCGTTATCATTTTTTGCTAAACATCTGAATTCACCTGTTAAGATCGAAAACTTTACAATAGCTTTGGAAGCACACAACATCATTGCTTACTCGAAATCAAAAACATTCAAAGAAAAAGATTATTACCCCTAAGTTCTTTTGTTGAATATTGGAAATCGATGTTCTTTTGTGTTATGAGCTTTGAGTTTTTAAGTTCACTGGAGCTGTAGGGGCATCGGGTTTGTTGACAATCAGGTTCAGTAACACTGACCAAGCTCCCGGTTCTAAGTTGACTGGCAATGCTATTATCAGCTGTTACAAAATCAGATGATAAGAACAAACAAAGCATCTCTATAGATTGTCATATAAACAAACTGATCATTAAATCAATGCCCTATATAAAAGGTGCTACTCACCCTGTGATCTGCAGGCATTGCTTGCATTTTTGGCAGCCGGGTAGATCTGCACTTTCATTAAGATTTCAGGTTGCCTAATTAACTCAAAGACACATATGTCACCAACGTTAATACGATTATCTTTCACAAATGTCTGCCATCCACCATAGAGTTGTGCACTAAGTTTTTTACTTTGTGTATTCCTATAGAACTTCACAGGCCAAGTTTTCCCAGCAGAATTGCATAAGGTCAGATTACAGTTATGCTTTGGCAAAAATTTCAGAGCAAAGTCCAATGGTATGACCTGGAGGAAAGGAAACCAGAATATGAAATGTTTTCAGTCCAAACAAAGAGTAAATAGTTCCTAATCCAGGTTCTTACTTTTATATATTACCATTCGATATTTATAACAAACAGATGATGGTCGCATGAGCACCATGAAAACTGGATGTTCAGTACTTTTGAAAGCACTGGCTATCTGAACCGCCTGAGCCTTTTCAGTGTCTGTCAACTTTTGTGGGCAGCTTAAAACCTCTGTTTTCACGCTTGGACGAGCTGCAATTACTCCAACCGATATATGATCATCCCCATCCCCATCATCATCTTCAGTGCTAGTATAGGGATAATCGATCTCCGAAGCACTTTTATCAAAAATTAGGACATGGAAACGATCATTCCCTTCGTATCTGAAGACCACAAAAGACCCAAATTCAAGCAAGTAATGCTCTGCGAATTCTCGCCAGCCATTTTGCAAGTGCAGCTTTTCATCAGTACTCTTTGTGAGTTCCACCTGCCATATTGCACCATTGGGGACCTCAAGCTTAACATGGCTTGAGAGCTGGTTTCCATATTTTCTCACAAAATTTCTAGGAATCCCCTGGAAATAACCATATACGGTCAAGGTCAATGAACTTCATTAGTGAAACTGATTACAAAGTAGAAATAAGAAAAGGAGAAAAAGAAAAAAGAAATACTTACAAGACTCCCATGAGTTATAGTTTCCTGAAGAATGACTTTGAAAAAATGGGGAGTTTTGGAAGTAAACATGGAACGATGAATGATGGAAGGCTGTTGAGGAGTATGTTCAATGGTTGCCTACATAAACAAATAGACAAACAAATGGTGGAAGGCTGTTGAGGAGTACTGACTTCTCATCCATGGTTTCTCGTTTAACAAGAATTGGGAAATCCATTTTTCAAGAGCAGAGCAATAAATTCAATTTTAATTATAGCAGTAAGTAGCTAGAAAGGCACAACATTATTCAACATAATAAGGGATAATGGCATATTACCCCCTGTACTTTACCAAAAAATTCAATGTGGTACCTATATTTTCGAAATGTTTAATGTGCCCCTGTATTTTTATTCCGTCTTCTAATATAGTACTTGAGTTTAATAGCGTTAATGTGTGACGTGGATAACTCTTATCACGCCACGTTTCACTTTTCTGAAGCGAATCAACTCAAAGGGCTTTAAAACAATTTTACCATTTTTTTCTTTTCCTAGCAACAAATAAAAGGAAAAAGTTTTAAAATTAAAAAACCCATTTAGATATCTTGAACGGAAAACAATCCTACGATTTAATGGAAAAAAAAAAAACCAGATCAGATTTCATGGTTGTGGTATTAAAGAGGCCATTTCAAAAATTTGACCGGTAAAAGGTCGGAATCGGTGAGAAGAAGCTGCCGCTGTCTTTCCATTTGTAAGATGAACTGACAATCGAAAAGAAAAGAAAAGAAAATTCCAAATTAGAGTTTAAGTTCAAGAAAAAAAATCCAAGGTCATTGAAGAAGATGGCTCTGGATGATCCTTTTCATTTTTTTTTCCTTCTTCCTCTTTAATTTTCCCTTTGTGGTTGGATTTTTTTTTTTTCATTCATGCTTTGAGCTGAAAATCTATCGATTTGAGTAAAAAAAATTTCTTAGAATTTCTTAAAGATTTAATCTTTTTTTGTTGTATATGTGTGAAAACTATCTTTGGGCTTTTTAAAAAACATATTTTAGACTTGAATTTGAGGTTCCTTGAGATTTATTTTTGATACATGGATTAATTTTGGGTAATTTACCAATATATATTGAAAAAAAATTACGAAAATGGGCCGAATTTTACATTATTTACGGAAAAGGGTCATTTCCCCCCAAAACGCGCTTCACGTCGGCCGCGTTTTGGGGATGCTGAGAAAGCGCGCCATTGGGGCGCTTTGTGCCACATCAAAGACAAAACGCGCCGACGAGGACGCGCTTTTGCCGATGTGGCACAAAGCGCCCCCAAGGCGCGCTTTCGCCGCAACGGTTAAATTTTTGACCGTTGGGCCTCCAACGGTCAGAAAAAAAACCTATAAAAACCCCTACCCTTTTATTTTTTCACAACAAAGTCTTTATTCATTTTTTCTCTCAACTTTCTCTTAAATTCTTCTCAAATTTCTCTTAAATTCTTTGAAACTTCCTCTAAAATTTCACAATAGTCCTTTAATATTTACCAAAAAACCCTTTTTAAAATTTTTTAAAATATATTTTTTGATAAATTTTAAAATATTCGATCGTATTTCTAATGGCCGGGGAATTAATTCGTCTCGACGATAAACATATCTCCGTCGATCAAATGTAAATGGTAAGTTTTAATTTTAATTTTTCAATACTATTTAATATTTTTTAGGTTTATGCAATTTTAATTAATTTTTATTTTATAATTTTTTAAACAGTATGTAGATCGGGTGTTGCAACGCTATATTCGCAATATACCTGGTCCGCCATCGCCGCTTATCGAGAATTATCTGCGGGAAGCAGGGTTTTGGCACGTGGCCACGATAGGCCGAGGGTGCAAGTTGGAGCCGAAGTTAACCAGTGCGTTGATAGAGAGGTGGAGACCCGAGACGCACACTTTCCATCTTCCATGCGGAGAGTGTACTATCACTCTGGAAGACGTGCAGTTGCAATTGGGATTGCCGGTGGATGGGTCCGTAGTCACCGGGTTCGCAACTTCTAGCGATTAGACCGCCGTATGCTACGAGCTTCTGGGTGCCATTTCAGATAACATTCATGGAGGTCGGATCGAGATGGGCTGGTTACGAGACACAATCCCAGAGCCAAATAATGGTTCGACCGAAATAGAAAGAATACGGTATGCTCGGGCATACATTCTTGAAATGATTGGAGGCTACCTGATGCCAGACCTGTCTCGAAACCTCGTACACCTGAGATGGCTACTGAAACTCGTTGATTTTAGAGCAGCCAGTGAAATGAGTTGGGGGTCTGCCGTGCTATCAAAATTGTATCGGGAGATGTGCAAGGCGACGCGGCCGAGTAAAGCAAAAATCGGAGGTTGCCTATCACTACTGCCGTCATGGGCACGGTTTCGATTTCCATTTTTACGTCCTCGAGTCGACCACCCATATACATTCCCACTCATAACGAGGTAAATTTAATATTATATTTTACAATTATTACGTAGATTTAAAGCATAATTGTATGCTAAAAATTTATTTAATTAGGTGGAACCATTCAGCGAGTTGTGTTGGAATACCTACCGAGCTTGAAGATATACGGCTTCTATTAGAGCAACGGTCGGAATCACAAGTAAGTATTAAATAAAATATATTTTCGTAATAAAATTGTCGTTTTGAATTTCGTATTTAGTATTTAGTATTATGTATATAACTAATATTTTGGTCATGTTAATATAGTTTCAATGGATACCATACGAGGATCCGGCAATTCCGGCAGTAATTCCGGAGGAGTTCTTGCAAAATCCGAACATTTGGCATGTGAAGGTCCCATTGATCAACTATAACATCCTGGAGATACACCAGTCAGATCGGGTTTTGCGACAATTTGATTCCGCAATCGATTCCGTGCAGCACCGAGGTGCTCGATGATGAGCACAAAGTCGACTTACGGCAGTTGCACACGGATTGGCCAAGATTTTGGTCAGCGTATATACATATGTGGGAGAACCGGTATGATTATATACCTATTCGGGAACCGATCGTCGTTCCTAAGTTAGCGTGCGTGCCGGAATACATGCCATGATTTAAGATCCATGGCAAGCCGTATTTATTGTCGGAAGAGGAGAGGAGACGGTAACTTCGTGAACAAAGGGAACGACGGGGCCCTTTAAATCCAAGGAGAAGGGGTGATGAGACTGGACCATCAACAGCGCCGACACAGTCACCGGGCCCATCAACAGCGCCCACACAGTCACTGGGACCAACACTTCAGCCGACGGCACCGACATCATAGCCTTTGGCCTTTATGCCAGGTGCGTGCCCTAGCCCTTATATGTATCCTAACCCATATATGTTTCCTTTTCCCAGTCCCACTGCAGGTTGGAATGCATGGCCCGGTTCGAGTCCGTTCCCGACTACTCCGACTGGCCAGCCGATCTTGAGGCCGCCGTCGCATGAGGGATCACACGAGGCGCCGTCGGGGAGCTCTTCTTTTTACCAGTCTCCTTCGCCGTATGGGATTCAGACACCCCCGCCATGGTTTATGCAAACACCTCCGCAGTCGTTATTTTATCAAGGTGGGTCATCCTCCCAACACCCACAACCAGACCCACTACCGGAGGAACCAAAATCCCCGCCTGAGGTTCCACGACCCCCGTCGGAAGCTAGAAGAATGAGGAATCCAACGCGTAACCGCCGACCACCCCATGTGGCACTGATTCCGACCGGCACCAACATTGATTCTGACCGCCTTTTTTTATTTTTTAATTGTAATATAATTTTTTTATTTTTTTAATAAAATAAAAGTTGTTTCTAATTTTTGTTTGTAATTTAATTTTAATATCTTTAATAAAATAGAATTTGTTTATTTTTTTATTGTAATTTAATTTTAATATCTTTAATAAAATAAAAGTTGTTTATTTTTTTATTGTAATTTAATTTTAATATCTTAAATAAAATAAAAGTTGTTTATTTTTTGTAATTTAATTTTAATATCTTTAATAAAATAGAAGTTGTTTATTTTTTTATTGTAATTTAATTTTAATATCTTTAATAAAATAGAAGTTATTTTTTATTTTTTTAATTTAGTTTTAATATCTTTAATAAAATAAAAGTTTTTTTTATTTTTTTATTGTAATTTAATTTTAATATCTTTAATAAAAATAAAAGTCCAAGATTTTTTTTTGTAATTTATTTTTATTTTTTGCAAATTAGTCCTTCTACAAAAGTTCACCGTTTTCATCAAGAAATAAATAGAATTTACATAGCCACCAAGAGACAAAAAGCTAAGAAGATCTGGCCAACTATTCCGATTTGGACACGAGCGAGATGTATGGCCCGGGTTCCTACACCATCCGCACAACCTACGTTGGTTGGCCGCTTCGGATATCCATATTGTTGCGTATTCTAGTTGAGCAAGGTCGACCTTTTGGTTTACGCCTCGATTGTCTATCGGCAAGCGGCTTATACGGTGCAAGCGATACTGACGCCACTTACGCTCATCCGGGATGGTGGGA
This sequence comes from Gossypium sturtianum, assembly GCA_025698515.1. NCBI lineage: Eukaryota > Viridiplantae > Streptophyta > Magnoliopsida > Malvales > Malvaceae > Gossypium > Gossypium sturtianum. The sequence goes on along the minus strand of CM046954.1, from coordinate 115,676,655 downwards.
ATACGTGTCTCCACACGTTGTACATGTTTTCTATTTTATACACTTCGTCGACATAGCTCATGGGATCAAGACGGAGATTCTGACAAGCCGCAAGTACATGAGCGCATGGGTAACGAAGTGCATCAAGTACCCCACAGTCGCAGGTCCTATTTCTCAAGTGTACACGATATTGACCGCCAACAATACCTTAGTTCGGTCTGTCAAACTCCGTCACACGAAACCATAGGTTGTCGCGATCGTGACACACTGTGTGCATGGTGTTAGCCCGTGCCTTCCCATTGTTAATTTCTCGCAAGACCTTCGCGCATCATACATGGCCTCCTTGTATTTGGCCTTTATAACTCGCTGCTCGCTTCGGAAATTGTGCCGCTAAACGAAAATATGTCTCTCGCACAACCGATGTTATCGGCAAATAGCGCGTTCCTTTGAGAACAGAATTTATGCATTCGGCCAGGTTTGAGGTCATATGACCATATCGTAGGTTGCCGTCGTATGCTTGTGTCCACTGTTCGAAAGGAATATTGCATAGGTAGTTTGCGCCTTCTTCGTTAACTGAGCGCAAATTCGCCAACATCTCGTGAAAACGGTCCTTATTGATCTCGTACCCTGCCAATATAAGTTGATAGCGAATATTACATACCACTCTTCAATTAAGAATAAATTGAATATTACAAACGAAATTATATTAATAGATATTACATACCCATGTTGGTCACTTGCCGTTTTTGACTTGTAGATCGATGTTGCCCGTGGTAGTTGGACGCAACATGCCTTAGACAATATCGATGGTGTGTGCGATGCCACATGCTTCCCTGTCGATCTATTACGGCCAGTATTCCAGGGCCCCGATCCGATATAACGCATATATTAGGTTTGGGGCAGACATGCTTCCTTAACCTAGATAGGAAGAAATCCCAGTCATCAGCTGACTCCCCCGGTGTTATTGCAAACGCAATTGGAAGGATTCTCCCGCTGCCGTCTGCGCCACGGCTAGCAATAGGCGATGCGTATATATCGCCATACATAAAGGTACGTCGCTTTGTACCAATGGCTTGCAGTATATAAATACGTCTCGGCATTGCTTAAATGTCCAGAAAAGACGCTTGAACACTACGCATCCTCGGAGAAATCAATCGTTATAGTACACCGGTTTTGTTTCGAGGTCTGATATGCTGCCTGGGACATATCTCTCCAGCACCTGACACCACTGCCACACTTCATTATATGAAGCGTCTCACCGACCATGCAACTTTTCCAACGCCTTCTGCTTGGCTATCCAAGTCTTCCGGTAAGAGGGCGTGTACCCCAATTGGCTACGGATATTGCCAATTAAGGCCGGCACTGTAGTCTTGGGATCGGCCTTCACCGTCGATATTATTAAGTCAGCCAACATCTCTAAATCCATCTTCGGATGATCTTGTGAAACACCTGTCAACGAAGTACGTTAAATAATGCAACATTACGTAATATTAGTATTATTCAAAAACTTTGAACACATAATGATACTGTACCGGCAAGACATGTATGTGGACCTTCGTACTTTTTGATCTCCCACAAGCCTATCCTTTTCCTCAACGAGGACATGATTTTCCATGAACATGTACCGCCTTGCACTGCACACTTCGCCTCGTACTTATCGAGCTTGGATTTAACCACATTGTAGTTAACCCCGTTCTTGATGCTGTATTGTTTCAATGCACCAAGAAAAGCATCCTTTTTGGAAAACTCTTTACCAACTTCTAATTCGCCCGAATCCAACGACGAACTTGTACGGTCACGCGTCCGGTATGGTAGTTCAGGAAACTCCAATGCATCGTCTTGAGATAGATCGACATTATGCATGTGGGCTGGAGGGGAGTACGCCTTGAATAGCGGATCTTATTCTTCTTCATCTGAACCGCCCTCAACATCTTCAGGTACAGTTGGAACAAGCTCCGGTTTAAAAAATAATGCAACTTCTGTACCATCGGCGCCGCGCTCTCGAGGTGGATCCACATCGGACTCATCATCCGACCCACCATAATTTGCAACGAACGAGGGCCCCTCACCGGTAGATGTCTTGGGGAGTACATTATCCCTCCTTAAACATCTTTTGTAACGTTCCCAATCATATGTGGATTGCCAACCACTAGAAGTTGATGACGTTCCCCAATACGTATTTCTATCATCGAACATCGAAGGAAGGATATGCATGTCCCATCCACCAACCGAGTGTCGTGCAGGGGTTATGTTTTCCATACTACCACCAAACACGGGCACTTCCATAGTCTGTCTCCCACTAACAGAGTGTCGGCTTGGGGTCGTGTATTCCCCTCGAACAGCATTAGATGTTGAGGTCAAAGGAAGATCACTTGGCGATGAAAATTGTACATATACCTCAAGATAGGGTGATCCACTAGCAAGATGAGTCTCCACTATTGCCTCAAAGCTCCGAGGACCTTTGATGTCGAATGAGTCATATCTCACCGGATCAACCGAAGCGCAAAATCTATACTTAATAGACTGAACTTTCATTGGCGTTGTTCCGAAGATTTTACGCCTAATTCTTTTGCGAAGTTCTAGCAAATCTATGTTCGATTAAAACCCGATCGCGTTGTGTTCTCCGATAAAAACAACACCATTTTCGGTGTCACAAACCTCACCATCGTAGTAAATAAAAAGATTAATACGTTCACTCATTTTCGATTTCTATTTTTCTTTTGCCTCAATTTTACGTTATGCAACCCGAGAATGAAATTTGGCTGATTTATAGCCTAAGGATTGCAGAGACTCATCGTAGCAAAAGAGCGTCCACGTGGGAGCTCTTTTCGGTACTCTGCCGACGAGTGCATCCGCTTGAAGCGTTGCCAAGCACTATTTGTTCGTAAACGTCTTCTCAAAATTATTTTACCGGAGACTACTGTAGCAAAAGAGTGTCCACGTGGGAGCTCTTTTCAGTACTCTTGCTGACAGTGCATCCTGCTTGAAGCATTTTCGGTACTATTTGTTCAAAAACGTCTTCTCAAAATTATTTTGCCAGATACAACTGTCAAGAAAATTCAAATAATTTTTTTTGCTAATATATTTTCCCTTAAACCCTAAACATATTTTTACTAAACCCTAATTAACCCTATAATCTAGTCCATTAATTTTCCCTTAAAAACCCTAAACACAACAACCCTAAAAAATCCTAAACCCTAGCCCTAAAACCCTAAAACCTCATACCCTAACACTAAAAACAGCTGAAAAGGCAGTCGGAGGAAGGAGGGCAAAAGCACGCCCTTGGGGGAGCGCTTTGTGCCACATCAGCAAAGCGCGTCCTCGTCAGCGCGTTTTGTGCTGATATGGCACAAAGCGCTCCCCCAAGGGCGCGCTTTCCTGCTGCATCCCCCCAAAACGCGCTGACGTGGACGCGTTTTGGGGGGAAATGGCCCTTTTCCGTAAATAATGCAAAATTCGACCCATTTCCGTAATTTTTTTGGTATATATTGGTAAATTACCCATTAATTTTTGTATAGTTGTTGCTATTAAAAAGAGCCTCGCTTAAACCCACCACAACAACATCATTATTGTAAAAATGAATTTATATGAATTTGTATTTATAAGTTGAAAGGAAAATCAAAATTTTAAAATTTTTTCCAAAAATAATAATTTGTTTGTGATATCTAAAATAATAAATACTACTTTATATATTTTTTATTTGTTTAGGATGAACGTTTAAATCGAGTAGTCTTCTCCATTATCTTCAAGCTCACAATTTACCAGTGAGTAATTTCGTAATTTGTATGAAAAATAATAACCAAGCCTATCTTGTATATAGAGAAAGTTTAGAGAGTTCAACAAAATCAAATGATAAGTATTAGATTAAATTTAATATTAAATCTATTAAATTAATAAAATATTTATCTATAAGATAAATATTAAATTTAATTTAATATTAATATAATTACTTTAATATTAAATTTAATAGTATTTTATTAAATTTGATAGTATTTTATTAATTTAATATTAAATTTATTAAAATAATATTACTTTTAGAATAGTTAATCTGAAATTTAAATTATCCGATAGAGTTCAAGTAGGAGTGTGATTCTGTAACAACCCATTTTTCAGTAAAATCGAAACAGTGGTTTCGGGACCACAAATCCGATCTGAAAATAAAATTTATTTTTATTTTATTACATGGTCCGTATTATGATAAAGATGTTATGTGAAAATTTCGATAAGAAAATTTTATTGATTATGTGCTTAATTACGAGAAGGACTAAATCGCATAAAATGCAAAAGTTAAATTCTAGTAGCTATAAGGATTAAATAGCTAGGGAATTCAAAACTTGAGGTCCTTATATGGTAATTAGACCATTAAAGAAAAGTATGTAGATATTTTGGTGACTCATCCATGGAAATTTAGAAAAATGACAATGACTAAATTGGAAATGGAAATAATTAAATTAATTAAAAGATGATAAAAGATATCATCTTATTTTTATGTCATCTTCAACCTAAAATGTAACACTCCTTACCCGTATTCGACGCCGGAATAGGGTACGAGGCATTACCGGAACACATACACTTAACCATTCACATGCAAGCATACACATCCTTGAAATGCATCATCATAGACTTATAACATAACAAAAATTGGCCACATTAAATGGCCTTATACAACAATATCCATCAAATAGCATAGGCCAACATTCTAGGCCAACTCATAATAACATATACACATAATCAAGTCCCTATACATGCCATAGACTTAAAAATACTTGAAGATCGTTGATACAATACCAATCAATAACTTGCTAGTGTGATAGAATCTCCGACGACCTCCAACTCGAGCTAGCATCTGTGACACTATAGGAAAAAGGAAAAGAAGGGGGATAAGCATTATAACTTAGTAAGTAGGTATGTAAATAATAAATGATTTATTAACAGGCTTTTATTAATCTTCACAATATGTTCTCAAGATAATACAATCATAATTGCACATAGTTCCACTATTTATTCATGTTCATCTCAAGCTGTCTACTCGAGTCATAGTCACTAAATTATTTATATCTTGAACTACAGAACTCCAAATTAATATCCTCTAATTTTCCCTGAAACTAGACTCACATATCTTCTTACTATAAAATTTTCAGATTTTTTGGTTTAGTCAATAAGTACAGTTTATTCTTTAAAGTCTCCCATGTTCTGCTATTTAACAGTTTTGACCTTTCTTCACAAAAAATTAATTATCTCTTTGTAAGAGATTTTGATGATGTTACCATTTGTTTATATTGAAGATAAACTCATTAATAAATTTAGGCATATAAATTATAAACCATAATTATTTTTATACAATTTTTAGTGATTTTCCAAAGTCGGAACAGGGGATTCCAAAATCATTCTGACCCTATCTAACAAAAATTCAAATATCTTAGAATATGAAATTTTTTCACTTACACCGTTTCTTTTATGCAAAAATAGACTCAATAAGCTTTAATTTAATATCTTATTCAACTTCTAATTCAATTTTCACCATTTTTGGTGATTTTTCAAAGACACATAACTGCTACTGTCCCAAAACTGTTTTATTGCAAATTTTACTCTTTCATGTTTTCTTTATAGTAACTTTCATTGTAACACTTACTCCGTGTCAATCTTACCAAAGTTCGATCACATATCGAGCACATATCAAGCACATTGTTTATAAGTTTACACACAAATAGCTACACTTATTCATCACATAGTCATATTTGTTTGCACTTAGTCATTTCCCGTTGAACGCATCGGAATAATAACGGATACACGGAAATTTGCACATAAGTGCCACACTTGTAGCTAAAGATACTTCATATCACACTTTTCACATAGGCTCGCTCTCGAGCTAATCACATTCACAGGTCTGCTCACACAAGCTGTCAGTCATACGTAACTATTCAGTGCTGCCCACACAAGCTGTCAGGTATCCACAACACATGCCGAATTACTCAGCCACTGGTAGAACTTATAAGACCAGCATCCGTTTCACATAGTCACAATCTCGGGTCTGCTCACACAAGCTATCGGTCATGACGAAACTACACGGTGTTGCTTACATAAGCTGTCAAGTATCCATAACACATGCCGGATAACTTAGCCACCGGTAGAACGTACGGACCAGCACCCGGATCATTTATTTCACTTAGATTTCACTTAGGTTTCTAGTGAACATGTCACTCGTATCCATTTTTATTCCTAAGGTTCAACCGGGAAATTTCTCACTTGTCGATATTTTGTCAATTACATCAAATATTCAGCCACAATTCATACCATTTATCAAAATATGAAAACATAAGTAAAAACGATACATTATTTACATACAAACTTACCTCGGTAGCACAATCGGTGAAAAGGACTTATTCGTCAATTTCTCATTTTTCCCTCGTTCTAGTTCCAAACATCGTTTTCCTTGATCTATAATATCACATTTAATTTATTTATTAGTCACATTATTAAATGTGACCCAAAAATCATATTAGGGCAAAATTACATTTTTGCCCCTAAAGTTTCACATATTTACAATTTTGCCCCTAGGCTCATAAAATAATTTTCATTCAATTTATTTGTACTTTAAGCCTAGCCGAACCATTTTCATAACTATAACAGCCCACAATTTCCATTAAAACACACTTTTATGACACATTTTATAACTTTTACAAATTAGTCCTTTTAGGCATTTTCACCGAAAAACACTTAGTAAAAGTCATTTATTACACACCAAGCATTCATATTCTACCATTAAACATCAAAACACAAGCATTCCTCATATGGTTAAATTTTAAAACATCAACCCTAGCTCAAATAAATGGTAGAAATAGAGAGATCGTGTTACGAGGATTTCAAAAACGTAAAAATCATTAAAAATAGGGCTAGAACGGACTTACAATCGAGCTTGGAAGCTTGAAAAACCCTAGACATGGTTTCTTCATGCAACATTCGGCCATAGCTTGAAGATGAACACCATTTTGCTTTAATTTTGGCTTTTTTTAAATTATTTTAATTACTAAATGACCAAAATGCCCCTAACTTAAAAATATCCTATTTCACTTATCTCATGTCCATTTTTGTCCAAAAATTTAACCAATGGTCTAATTACGATTGAAGGACCTCCAATTTAAAACTTCATAACAATTGGACACTTCTAACATGTGGAACTCAACTTTTGCAGTTTTTACAATTTAGTCCTTTTGACTAAATTGAGTGCCCAAACGTCGAAATTTTCGAACGAAATTTTCATGAAATCTTTCCTTGAAACCGTAGACCATAAAAATATAATAAAAATAAGATTTTCCTCGTCAGATTTGTGGCCCTGAAACCACTGTTCCGACTATGCCTAAAATCGGGCTGTTACATAAATATATGGAAACCCTAGGAGAGAGAAAGAAGAAACTTTCATGGCTTAATTGAGTAATTTTTCTTGTCCCGTTTTTAGTAATTTTGATATTTTTGAAATCGGGATAGCTTAATCTATCTATTTGGGGTATCAATTTGAAAAGTTATCAAAGTATGAAATTTGGGTCATGGATGAATATGCTGAAAATTTGAAATTTATGGTAGAAAATAAAAGGTTGTTGATATATAAAAAACTTTTACGAAGTGATTTTTTATGAAAACATGATTTAGGGACTAAAATGTAAAGTTGTGAAAATTGATGAAAAATTTTGAAATTTATAGAAAATATGTGCTGTAAATTCTATATTGAAATTTTGGTTAGGCTTGAAATAGGGAGTAAATTTCATAAATTTCATTTTTCGAGCCTAGGGACAAAATTGGAATTTATGGAAAAGTTAGGGGCAAAATGGTAATTTTACCTAGGACGTAAATTGAGTCCAAATGAATATGAAATGTGGGAAATTGATGATTAAAGTTATTTATATAGATCCGAACAACACAAATTCGAGGTTAGACCGAGGAAAAGAAAAGGTTTCGGATTAGTAGATTTTATACGCGAACAAGTGTTGAGGTAAGTTCGTGTAACTTAATTGAGCTTGTAAATATGTTAAATTGAATGTTGTGTTGTATGGAATGTGTTTTATATTTATGTGAGTTAATTTGAATGTTATAACATAAGAAATAATCACATGTTCGGAAATGTTAGAAAAGGGTTAAGTTCCGATTGAATCTTGAATTTCGATGGATAAATATGATTGCCTTATAAAATGAGGCCTTGCATTTGTTGCGGACCGGATTTATCTCGGACGAGTAATCCTATTGACCTCATTAAATAAAAGATTTTGTAACAGCCTGATAAACCGTAATAATAACATATTTTAAACCTACATTTAGCATACTTTTGGATGATTTATCCCTTGAATTATGTAATTTGGTGCTCTTAATCCTTTAATTTCATGTTTTATACTCAGGAGAGCAACGGAGGATGAAAAGAATGAGAAACGGGCCTAAAACAGAGTAAATAGGCCATATCACAAAATCAACACGGCCTGGGCCCAAGACCACACGGCCGTGCTCCTTCAGCAGGTTCGAACACGGCCTGGCCACGATTCACACGGGCGTGTGCCATGGGCGTGTCCCTGACGTGACAAAGAAGAATTCTATTCGGATTAGGGTACTTAGAAGCAAAGAAAGCCATTCCAAAAGCCTTTATAAACACCCTAGAGGCCAACCTTCAAGGGGACGTCCAGCTAGGCCAAGGAGCCGAGCCAGAGAGGTCAGAATTGTGGAATTTACTCGAAGAAAGCCAATTGATTCATCTCAAGAAGCCGGAGTCATACTCAAGACGGAGGATCTTCTCTTCAATTCCTTTAGGGGGTTTTAGGGTTTTTCTTATGTTTTGTTTTATCTTTTCTTCTGAGATGTATTCTTTTATAATTATGAATTAAACCCTCAGATACCTGTGGGGGATGAAACCTAAGATGAATCTTGTTATCGTTTGCTAAACTATATGATAAATACTTGATTTGTTTTTAATTATGTGTTCTTAATTCTTGCTTTGATATTCTAGGATATTGATTCAAGTACTGATGTGCTTAGGTGGTGGAGCAAAAGTCCCTACCTAAGAGTAGATCTAGCATAGTTAAGCGGAGTTGCTCGCGCGCCTAGAGATAGGGTGACGAAAATCTGCCGGATTAGGGTCAAACCTAATATGGGAGTCCATAGATCGAGTTAATGCAATTCTAGGGGTTTTAATTAGAAAGAGATTTCAATTAATCAACCTAGGGTTAGACGTTAGTCGCCTCGAGAGAGGGATTAATATACATTAGGGAATCCTACGGATCAAGTCAAGTGAATAAATCGTCTGGTTCAGAGTTAGATAACAAGTGAAGTCTAGGTAGATTCTTCCTCGGGTATTGACTTAATCAATTGGTTTTCCACACAAATATTTTCCCCGATTCATTCTCTTTGTCTTAGCGTCTTTAGCTTAGTAGTTAGTTAATTTTAGTTTAAACAACAAATTCTTTAAATCTTAGGTTAAATAATAGAAAGAGAGTTAGTATTAGTACTTCTGGTTCCTTTGGGTTCGACATTCCGGTCTTACCACTAAACTATACTACTGTTCGATAGGTCCGCTTACCTCAATCATTGTCATAGTTAGTTTCTAGGCTCGATTATTCTTTATATAAATTTTTAAGACTCTAAAATAACGATCAAGTTTTTGGCGCCGTTGCCGGGGAACCAAAATATTAAGAATGCTCAATTGTTATTACTTTAGCCATTTTTTATTTTTGCAATTTACTTTTATTTTGTTTTTAACTTTGCTAATTTTTCTTCTTTTATTTGTTCCTTGCAGGTACCTCTAGTTTATGACTAGAAGGAACCCGACAGGACCCCTAATTTATGACAGTGATATTGAAGGTACCGTTGGTAGAAATCGTAGAGAGATAAGGCGAAGCTTAAATTACATAGAGGAAGAGCAAGAAGACTAAACCAATACCACCGAAGAGATGGCTGAGAATAATCCGCTACCTCCAGAGGTGGTCGAATATCATGCTCCTCGAACTATGTATGATTATGCTAAACCTAATTTAACAGGAACTGAAGCGAGTATTGTTAGACCTACTATTACTGTAAATAATTTCGAATTGAAACCTAACACTATGCAGATGATACAACAGTTTGTTCAGTTTGATGGTTTGCAGGATGAGGATCCTAACACACATTTAGCGAATTTTCTAGAATTCTGTGATACCTTCAAAATAAATGGCGTTACTGATGACGCCATACATCTTCGGTTGTTTCCCTTTTCTTTAAGGAATAAAGCTAAACAGTGGTTACCTTCTCTCCCCCGAGGATCAATCACTACATGGGATCAAATGACCGAATTTTTTTATTAAAATACTTTTCGCCAGCCAAAACGGCCAAGTTGAGGAATGATATCTCTTCTTTTGTGCAGATGGATTTAGAGACACTTTACGATGCATGGGAGACTATAAATTAGCATATTTTAAACCCACATTTAGCATACTTTTGGATGATTTATCCTTTAAATTATGTAATTTGGTGCTCTTAATCCTTTAATTTCATGTTTTATACTCAGCAGAGCATCGGAGGATGAAAAGAACGAGAAATGGGCCTAAAATAGAGTAAATGGGCCATATCACGAAATCGACACGGCCTGGGCCCAAGACCACACGGCCGTGCTCCTTCAGCAGGTTCAAACACGGCCTGGCCACGATTCACACAGGCGTGTGCCATGGGCGTCTCCCTGACGTAACAAAGAAGAATTCTATTCAGATTAGGGTACTTAGAGGCAAAGAAAACCATTCCAAAAGCCTTTATAAACACCCTAGAGGCGAACCTTCAAAGGGGCGTCTAGCTAGGCCAAGGAGCCGAGCCAGAGAGGTCAGAATTGTGGAATTTACTCGAAGAAAGCCAATTGATTCATCTCAAGAAGCCGGAGTCATACTCAAGACGGAGGATCTTCTCTTTAATTCCTTCAGGGGGTTTTAGGGTTTTTCTTATGTTTTGTTTTATCTTTTCTTCTGAGATGTATTCTTTTATAATTATGAACTAAACCCTCAGATACCGGAGGGGGATGAAACCTAAGATGAATCTTGTTATCGTTTGCTAAACTATATGATAAATACTTGATTTGTTCTTAATTATGTGTTCTTAATTCTTGCTTTGATATTCCAGGATATTGATTCAAGTACTGATGTGCTTAGATGGTGGAGCAAAAGTCCCTGCCTAAGAGTAGATCTAGCATGGTTAAGCGGAGTTGCTCGCGCACCTAGAGATAGGGTGACGAAAATCTGCCGGATTAGGGTCAAACCTAATATGGGAGTCCATAGATCGAGTTAATGCAATTCTAGGGGTTTTAATTAGAAAGAGATTTCAATTAATCAACCTAGGGTTAGACGTTAGTCGCCTCGAGAGGGGGATTAATTTACATTAGGGAATCCTACGGATCAAGTCAAGTGAATAAATCGTCTAGTTCAGAGTTAGATAACAAGTGAAGTCTAGGTGGATTCTTCCTCGGGTATTGACTTTATCAATTGGTTTTCCCCACAAATATTTTCCCCAATTCATTCTCTTTGTCTTAGCGTCTTTAGCTTAGTAGTTAGTTAATTTTAGTTTAAACAACAAATTCTTTAAATCTTAGGTTAAATAATAGAAAGAGAGTTAGTATTAGTACTTCTGGTTCCTTTGGGTTCGACATTCCGGTCTTGCCACTAAACTATACTACTGTTCGATAGGTGCGCTTGCCTCAATCGTTGTCATAGTTAGTTTCTAGGCTCGATCATTCTTTATATAAATTTTTAAGACTCTAAAATAATGATCACAGCCCGGTTTTAGCTAAGTCAGAACTGTAACACCCCTAACCTGTAACCATCGCCGGTCTAGGGTTAAAAGGTATTACCGGATAATTGGAAACTTTTTACAAACATATCGTATCATAAAGTATATCATCGTCAAATCATAAACAGAATACAAGCATATAGTCCCTTAATGAGGTCTACAAGACCTTAATAATGCATTAAAAAAGGGTCGGGACTAAACCGGAATCATACAAAATTTTTTCAAAAATTAAACATTTTTCAGAGTTACAGAGGTCACAGGCCCGTGTGGGCAGGCCGTGTGCCTCACACGGCCTCAGACACGCCCATGTGCCCAAGCCGTGTCAAAACAGGGCATACATATTGACTTGACCACACGGCCTGAGACACGCTCGTGTGTCTCACCCGTGGTTGAGCCTGACTTGCACCACACGGCCAGTCACACGCCCGTGTGTCCAGCCAGTGGTCGAGTCTGACTTGTTTTGAAATACAACCATGAAGGACACGGTCGAACCACACACCCGTGTGCTCAACCGTGTGGGCAATTATAGGCCATTTTCAAGGCCAAATTGCCACCCACACATGGGCTAAGCCTACAAGCACATACAAACATCATTTCATACACCAATGGCAACCATAACATACCAAATTAAACATCTTTTCCACCCATTCATGAACATTACCAACATACAATTGCTTATCTCGCAGAGTTTGTAACACAATTCTCAGATGTTCCGCATGTTTAATTTCATCACGCGAGTAAATCAAAATGTCATCAATGAAACAACAACAAATTGATCTAAGTACGGTCTAAAAATTTTGTTCATTAAATCCATAAAGACAGCAGGAGCATTCGTTAGTCCAAAAGGCATAACTAAAAACTCATAATGCCCGCCTCGTTCGAAAGCGATTTTTGAATGTCCGAATCTTTACTACAGAATCGATAATACCCCGATCTCAGATCTATCTTTGAAAACAAAGTGGCTCCTTTCAGCTGATCGAACAAATCATCAATTCTCGACAGAGGATATTTGTTCTTGATAGTCACTTTGTTCAACTGACGGTAATCAATACACATTCTCCTCGTGGCATCTTTTATTTTCACAAATAAAATGGGAGCACCCCAAGGTGAGAAACTCGGCCGTGCAAATCCTCTATCGGTCAACTCTTGTAACTCTGACTTCAACTCTTTCAACTCTGTTGGTGCCATTCTGTACGGAGCTATAGAAATAGGAGTTGTACCCGGTACTAAATCAATACCAAACTCCACTTCTCGTATCGGAGGCAGTCCTGGTAATTCTTCAGGAAATACATCAGGAAATTCACAGACAACTGGCACTGATTCCACTTTCTTTTCAGTCACTTTCGAATCAATCACATAAGCAAAGTAAGCTTCATAACCCTTTTTCACATAACTCTGAGCTTTCATCACTGATATCACAGCCGGTAACCCATTCAAATCATTAGATTCAATCTGAACTATTTCATCATTCTGGCATCTCAAATCAATAGTCTTTCTTTTGCAATTCACAACAGTATCATGCAATGTTAACCAATCCATGCCCAAAATTATATCAAACTCATCAAAAGGTAATAGCATCAGATCAGCCGGAAAACAAGCATCTCGAAACATCAACGGAAAATTCGTGCATACTTTGTCAACCAAAACACGTTTACCTAAGGGGTTCGATACTCTAATAACAAATTTAGTAGACTCTACAGGCAAAGTCTTACTGGATACTAAGTTCATGCATACATACGAATGAGTAGATCCTGGGTCTATCAATGCAATCACAGAAGTATTATAAAGAGTAAATGTACCCGTAATAACATCTGGAGACGAAGCTTCCTTACGGGCTCGAATGGCGTAAGCTCTGGCAGGTGCCCTAGCTTCAGACCTTGCAACTGTATCTTTTGTAGTTCTTTGGCCACCACTGACATTTCTTGTATTTCGAGAAGGTCTATCTCTAACTGAAACATTATCTGACCTCAGATTCTGAACGATCTCTTGTTCAATAGACTCTGGGCAGTCTCGAATGAAATGGTCTAATGATCCACATTTGAAACAGGCTCGATCATTCAATCTACAACTACCCGGATGTCTTTTTCCACAATGCTTACATTCAGGTCGTTCAGATCGAACATTTCCCACACTAGCTACTGAAGTTGCTGGAGCTTTAAAATTCGACTGTGATCTAGCATGATCTCTGTTTGAATGTCCCACACTAGCCTTTGAACGGCTATGTGCATCTCTGAATTTCTTTGAAGCAGACTGAAATGGTTTATTCGAAAATCTCTTTCTCACATCTCTAGCTTCAGACTCAGCTTTTCTTTTATCTTTCCCGAGTGCCTCAGCTTTACATGCTCTATCAATAAGCACAACAAACTCTTTTATTTCCAGAATTCCAACTAGCAAACGAATGTCTTCGTTTAGGCCGTCTTCAAACCTTTTACACATTATCGTTTCGGTTGAAACACATTCCCGGGCGTACAGACTTAATCTCACGAATTCTCGTTCATACTCAGTGACAGTCATACGACTATGTTTCAATTCCAGAAACTCTTTTCGCTTTTGATCTATAAATCTCTGACTGATATATTTCTTCTGGATATCAAACTGAAAGAAAACCCAGGTAACTCGTTCTTTTGGAACAAAAGAATTCAAAGTCTTCCACACTGATAAGCTGCATCTCGTAGCAAGGAAACAACACATTTTATACATTCATCAAGAGTCAATGACATTTCATCAAACACTCGAATTGTGTTCTCGAGCCAAAACTCAGCTTTCTCAGCATCATCATCACTAGTGGCCCTGAACTTTTCAGCCCCATACTTACGGATTTTATCGACCGGAGGCTTATTCAGCAGATTTAGATTCACAACCGGAGGTACAACATAAGCCTTAGGAGGATTAGGAGGGGGCGGAGGTCGTGAAACAGCCGGATTTGTTCTAACGTATTGAGTGAACCACTCATTCATCATTTGGAAGAAGGCTTGTTTAGCCTCTCCTTCCTGACCGTTAGTAGCCGGTCTCGAATCAGATGGCACTGTCCCTTGAGCGGGAGCAGGCGCATTGCTTTCAACATCGTCAGCTACAGCTCTTTCGGGATCCATTTACTATACAAAAACACATTTTAAACGTTAGGATTCATCACACTATCACAGTTCGTATATGTGGCATGTATAGCTAGACTCTCATACGCTACGTTAGTCCTAGAATCGAATAAACCGTAGCTATGATACCAATCAAATGTAACACCCCTAACCCGTAACCATTGCCGGTCTAGGGTTAAGAGGCATTACCAGACAATTGGAAACTTTTACAAACATATCGTATCATAAAGTATATCATCGTCAAATCATAACAGAATACAAGCATATACTCCCTTAATAAGGTCTAAAAGACCTTAATCATGCATTAAAAGGGGTCGGGACTAAACCGGAATCATATAAATTTTTTCCAAAAATTAAGCATTTTTCAAAGTTACGGAGGTCACACGCCCGTGCGGACCCTAAACCCTAAACCCTCACATGGCCTCAGACACGCCCATGTGCCCGAGCCGTGTCAAAACATGGCATACATACTGACTTGACCACACGGCCTGAGACACGCCTGTGTGTCTCACCCGTGGTTAAGCCTAACTTGCACCACACGGCCAATCACACGCCCGTGTGTTCAGCTAGTGGTGGAGTCTGAGTTGTTTTGAAATACAACCACGAAGGACACAGTCGATCCACACACCCGTGTGCTCAACCGTGTGGGCAATTATAGGCCATTTTCAAGGCCAAATTGCCACCCGCACATGGGCTAAGCCTACAATCACATACAAACATCATTTTATACACCAATGGCAACCATAACATACCAAATTAAACATCTTTTCCACCCATTCATGAACATTACCAACATACCATCTTATGTGCCATTTAACTCAACTAGATCACAAACATTTCTAAGCAAGTTTCATCCACAATCTTACCTATACAATATAACATCTTCTCATCAATAAGATACCAACTTTACCTCATAAACATATCATAATTTTGGTCATCTCAATAGCCATCAAACCTTACCAAAATATGCATTATAACTCATGACCACTCATTCACATTACATACAATTATCTAGCCATATCACATGACTATACACACATTTGAAACATAATTTATTTCAACTAGACTATACATGCCATATTTAATATATACATGATCATAAGATACCAAAATGTGATTGTATAGTGTGATGACGATCCACGACGATCCCTGAGCCTTTCGTAGCTTTGACGATCTATAAAATAATGCAATCACACACAGAGTAAGCTTCCAAAAGCTTAGTAAGCCATATACAAATAAACTTAACATATAATGCACATAATCATATTAATACAAGATCATTAATGTTTCTCAATTGCAAAATTCTTAACATTTTCTTTGGCTCATTTGTTTAGCCATTTCTTACCCACAATTCATAACTCAAAGTATCACTTTTGCTCATAACACAATCATGCATATATCACACTTTATTTCATCAAATTTATGCATATATTTCACCTTGGTAAGTTCATATATACACTTACCTTTGATACTCATACAAAGTGTACATTTCAAACGTACCTGATTCGATTATACATTCCACATAGTCTTTCGTTTCTCGGAGTTGCTCGTTGAACCATTCAAAATCAAATAGGATACTCGGAATACTCGGAATAATCATACAATGCCAACGTCCCAGACGTGGTCTTATATGTAACCAAATATCGATGCCACTGTCCCAGACAGGGTCTTACAGGAATCAAATACGATGCCAATGTCCCAGACATGGTCTTACACGTAAATCTCAAATTGACGCCAACGTCCCAGACGTGGTCTTACATGATATCACATATCGGAAACCTATGTCATGACATATAAAAACTTATCTTCCTAGGTTCGTATGGGTCTTTTCGGATATTAACACTAGTCGATACTTCCTTGATTTCCATGTGTATAACATCTCGTACTCATTCATCACAAATAAATTTCATAGATACATAATAAGCCAATTCAAATACATTTATTTTTATATAGACTTACCTCAGATTCGGAATAAACAGACGGATTCGACTATTCGATCACTTTCGACTTTCTGCGGTCTAAGTCCGTTTTCTTCGGTTCTTGATCTATACATATTCAAATTTAACTCTTTTATTCACCAACTCATTCAATTCAATCCAAGAACACGTATTTAGGGCAATTTACAAATTAGCCCTCATATTTTCACATTTTGACATTTTAGTCTTTATTTCACAAAGTCACAATATACACATAATTCAATTCAACCCAGGCTTAGCCGAATTATCTAT